>CM066983.1:14810633-16164425 GCA_033977485.1 Hydrangea macrophylla
ATGTACAACCCGAGATCCTGATCTAGGTTCTTTATGTAGATGTGTCCTCTAACAAGCAAGGTAGCGGGGCAGGAGTAATCCTGATTACGCCCGAGGGGATCCAGCTTGAATATGTACTTAGGTTCGGATCCCAGGCCTCCAAGAATGAGGAAGATTATGAAGCTCTTTTGGTCGGGCTACAACTAGCTACATCAATGGGTGCCCAATAGATCAAGGTACACAGTGACTCTCAACTGGTCCTGGAACAGTATAAGGCTAAGGAAGACAGCATGGTAGCCTACCTAACCCTGGTCAGGAAAATTTCTAGCAGACTCAAAGGGTTGATAATTACTCAGATTCTGATTGAGGACAACACACGGGCTGACCAATTAGCCCGATTAGCATCTTTGTTCGAGTCAAAACTGCACGAAATAAGGGTAGGGTACCTACCCGAACCAAGCGTTTCTAGTCTGGATGGTATGGAGGTTGACCCGGTCGACATTAAGCCCAACTGGATGGATCCCATTCTGAAGTTTAAAACAAATGGATAACTCCCGGTTGAGAAAGCCGAGGCTTGACGTGTCAAGTACCTTGCGACAAGGTACCATCTCACCGAGGGAGTACTCTGTAAAAGAGGATTCCCTGTTCCATATCTCCGATGCATCCACCCAGCTCAGGTTGAAGGCATCTTGCAAGAAATTTATGAAGGAGCGTGTGAAAACCACATTGAAGGTCCGGCTCTATCCAGAAGAGCCCTGTTGCAAGGTTACTATTGGCCCACAATGGCTCGAGATTCCCGAGATTATGCGAAATGATGTGATAAGTGCCAAAGGTATGCCAGCATGACTAACCGCTCGGCGAAAGTACAGACTCAAATTCTCAGCCCTTGGTCGTTCTCCCACTGGGCATCGACATAGTCAGACCGTTCCCCGTGGCAAGGGGCTAGACTAAGTTTACCGTTATAGCGGTCGACCACTTCACGAAGTGGGCAGAAGTCGAGCCATTGGCCACCATTACCAAAAAGAAGATGGAAGTATTTCTAGAGAAGAACAACCTAATCCGGTTCGGGATACCCCCAAGTACTGGTTAGCGACAATGGTAGATAGTTCGATATGCCTGTATTTAGGCAGTTCTACTTGGGTTACAGAATTTCCAATCACTACTCATCCCCCGAGCATCCGCAGGCTAACGGACAGACCGAGGTAACCAACTGCACAATCTTGCGCTCGATCAAAACAAGACTCGAGGCAGCACAGGGGCTCTGGGCAGATGAATTACCGAGCATCCTATGGGCTTACCGTACTACCCCCTGATCTACTATGGGCAAGACACCATTCTCTCTCACCTATGGCTACAAGGCAGTAGTACCGACCGAGCTAGGGTTGCCAACCTATTGAGTCAAACATTATCACCATTAGAGCAATAGTGAGGCCCTCAGGGGAGAACTTGATCTAGTTGATGAAAAGAGGGATCGAGCATATCTTAAGATGGCAACTTACGAGCAGAAAGTTGCATAATACCACAATAAGAAAGTAAAGCATCGTAGCTTCCAACTTGGTGACTGACAAGTGGGGGTATTTGTAAAATACAACCGCGCTAAACTAAAAAAATATACCAATTTAGTTTATAACTCCCAATTATATCTGCAATTTGTGTTACAATGCCAGTTTATATACAATGTGACAAATCTATGATGAGTTGTGTTATTTTAGCTGTGATTTTATGCAGATTGTTGTGTTGCTGTGAGCAGGAATGAATAACAGGATAATGGTAAAGCTAAGTTACAAGCAAGACAAGTCAAAGCTGAAATGTGGAGTTCGAGCGATCGAAGAATGCTCAAGCGATCAAAAATTTGATCGATCGAAGCCAGTTCAAGCGCTCGAGTATTCCAAGGTTCAAGCGATCGAATTCAGTTCGATAGATCGAACATGCCTTTTATCAGAATTTACGCGCACACAGCAGAAACGATTGTTGTTAACCCTAGATAGGACTTCTCTATATATATCAGTTACCAACTCATCCTTGGGGAGGCCCACCTTTTGTTACACAGTTTTAGAGAGAGATAGAGAGCTTTGTTTGGTTTTGTAGGTTAAGCTTTGGATATTACATTTGTTCTTGAAGATTTCAATGTTCAATACAAGTTTTTCATTCATTCAAGTTTCGTATTATTGTTTATTTACATTCTGCTAGTAGTTATTCATAGTATAAGTAGTGGTGATCATAGTCTTGCATGTTAGTTCTTGTTAAACCATAGTTTTTAATAATTTGCATGTTAAAAACTCAACCAAACAGTCCCTTAATGATTTTCTACGTTAAAAACCAATCTACAATACTCCAGACTATGTCTGAGTAGTCCCAAAGTTGGGAGATCATGATGAAACAGTGATCTCAAGCCTTTGCCATGCACCAGAATAAAACCTGAGTTCGATCGATCGAACCAGAGATATAGTCAAGCGATCGAAGACATTTCGATCGATTGAGAGATGATGATGTTTGATCGATTGAAAGCGCGTCGATCGATCGAACCTTTGGATTCTTGAGAAGATCCTTTGCAGTATTCCTTAACTTTTTGTTTTTGTGATTTGTTATCAAACTGTCCCCATATGCTCAGTTTGTCAAAACAGTTTCTTAACTTTAAGCCTTAAGGCATTTTTCTTCAATAACTTTTGCAAACCACTTTGCATGCTTACACCATTCATAGTGCGAGTCTCAACTATTATTTTAAATCGCCTTCACGTATTTTGAACTAACTGTTATGATATAGTCCCAGTCATGAAAGGGCTATTGATGCTTTATTTTTAGAGAAACACGGAATACTGTAGAAGATGTACTCCATAGAGCATTAATGACATTGCATGGTAGATGGTTCGGTCACTGTGGATTCGTGTGATCCCAACGCTTCATTTTATAAAGTTAAAAACTGTTTTAAATACCGCTTTAGTTAGATAGTTAATTCATAGTTAATTTAGTTGCTTTACATTTAGTAGTTGTTAATTGTGGAACTTTGTGTTCTACACCTTATTTGAATATCGAATTTTTATTTTCTTTTTGAGTTTAGTCTAAGGTAGTAGCTTAAAACCTTCTCTGTGGGATCGACCTGGTCTTACCAGAATATTACTTGTACGTCTACCTACACTTGGGTTTAGCACACTAGCACACACAAATTATTTTTGTGTCAAGTTTTTGGCGCCGTTGCTGGGGAAGGCGACTAGTTATTACTTAGGTTACCTCACTCTTTCTTATCTATTTCTATTTTTCTTTTTCTTTAAGTTCTTTAGATAAAAATCTTCTCAGATCTACCCGTTCTTGTCCGATAATTCCATCGAAGGTATCTACGTCAATCCTCTCTATTCATCTAATACCGATAGCTCTGTTAATCCCGTAGTCACTCCTACCAATTCAATGGCTGACGACGAAAGTGAGAATGGTGAGAATAGGGTTGTCCCCATTGATGATTCGTTGCGTCCCTTGCGCGATCTCATGCAACCCGAACATGCACCTGCACCTTCTTCCATTCTCATTCCACCACATGTGGGAGAATTCTAATTCCACAATGGAATGATCCAACTTCTTCCAACCTTTCATGGGATGAAAAGTGAGAAGGCATATCTGCATGTTAAAGACTTCGAGGACGTGTGCAACCAAAACTGTCCTGTAGATGTGACACGCCTAATGTTATTTTCCTTCACTCTAAAGGATAAAGCAAAAGCATGGTTGCTCACCCTAAAGCCAAATTGTATCTTGACTTGGCATGTAATGAACACTGCTTTCTTGAAGAAATTCTACCCACCTTGCATGACCACTGAACTTAAACATCAAATAAACTCATATAAACAAAAGAACAATGAAACGTTCCCTCAAACATGAGAGCGTTTCAAAGATTTGCTACTCTCATACCCGTGAAATGGCAAACAATCATCTTCTTTTATGAAGGACTTAATGGTGAAATGAAAAAGTTGGTTGAAACCATGAGTGCAAGTGCATTTCTTAGTAAGAACACCAAAGAGGCTGAAGCCCACTTCGAGTGGTTGGACGAACATGCTCACGAATGGTCTAACTCTGAAGATGTTTCACGCACACAAGCATTAGGTGGAGAGGAGAAAATCATATATCAGTTAAAAATTGAAGATAATCTAACGACAAAATACAAAGAACTAGCAAGGAAAGTAGAGGAGTTAGGGATGAAAGGAGGAGTTCCAAGCAGGTTTTGCTTGAAGAACCATGCGGCACATGCAATATGTTGGGACACACGACTCAATATTGTTCCAATGTGCTGTACTTTCAATAACAAGCCCCCATGGAAATGAATGCCATGGAAGGATATAGAGGGGCGGGGAATTCCTATAATGATAATACTAACAATTTTCAACACAACATCAATCGATGGAATCACCCCGGTTTTGATTGGAAGAACGACGCTGGGACCCCAAATCAATATCAACAACAGTCCTACAATAACAATCAATATCAAGGGCAAAACAACAAGTAGTCCCAGCAATTCAATCAAAACAGATCTAATAACTACAACCAAGCTCAGCCCTCTAATAATCAACAATCTAATGTATACGTGCCACCACATAAAAAGGTACAAGAAGAAGATCCACTCTCTAACCCAAACATAACACAATCGTTTATTCAAATGATGAGCAAGATGTCTAGGACATTAGAGGGAATGGATGCACGACAAGAGGGATCGGGTGGAACTTTTCCTGCTTAACCACTTCAAAACCCTAAGGGATACAACAATGGTCCCAATAATCAAGAACATGCTAAAGCCGTGACTACCCTGAGAAGCGGTAAGATTATAGGGTAGAACATGCCTCTTCCTACACCTGAAGAGTATGAAGAGAATGAAGTGGTAAATAGAGAGCAACCATCTACTACGGATGAGGAGCCAATCAAATGATGAAGCTCCCATAAAAGTAGAAGAAATTGAGAGAAGGCCTAGAAATGAGCCCGTTAACGACGAATTATCGAAATGCCCTTTTCCCTCGCCTTACCCTCAAAGGCTAAAGAAACCCAAAAATGAGATAAAGAATCAGGAGTTCTTGGAACTGTTTAAACAAGTTAAAATTAACCTTCCACTCCTTGATGCAATTAAACAATTGCCGGCCTATGCTAAATATCTAAAAGATTTATGCACGGTCAAGAGGAGGCATAATGTGAAGAAACACGCTTATGTCGCTTGCCAAGCAAGGGGGATTATCCAAAATGAACTACCTTCGAAACTCAAAGACCCCAGTACTCCTATTATCTCTTGCCAAATTAGGAATCAAAGGATAGACATTGCACTCCTCGATCTAGGAGTGAGTGTAAACCTATTGCCATACTCAGTCTATAAACAACTAGGGTTGGGTGTGGATATCGCAATTTTTCCTACCCACAGCTTTTCTTTTAAAATTCTTTTCAAATCTCAAAAACAAATGAGTCGCCACTTAATTTTTAAAAGGAAAATTAAGAAACCATTTCAAAAGGAAACTGATCTTTTGCGAAACCAAATACAAACTAGGTCCTAGGATTTTGGAATGAGAGAGGAAGGAGTCCGACGAACTAAAACACCCTCTCGCATCCTATCTCGCGATAGGTCTCTACTCAACATCCTTTTAATTGAATTACTAATCTAAGCATACCCTCAACTAATACATAGATATAAATATACATTGCACAAGCATGTTAAAATGGTGTAAAATTGCTAATGACAAAATGTCATTCAAAACCAAGTAGTTCAATTAGCAAGCGATATGTTATGCAAAATTGAGAACTAGAGAACTTACCCGGGGTCCAGCCGCGAATATTTAAATGTGCAATGCATACAAAAGTTAGAATCCTAATCAGAGGGTCTCTAATACACATATATACACATAAGGCAAATTTTAACTCTACAGTGTCGCACATGGGGTCGAAAAATCAAAAAAATCAAGGAATAATTAAGCTAAGGAAGAGATAAGAGATCATACACCTTATTGGCGCTACAAAACAAGGGTTAGTCCATATAATATACAAGATATAAAGTTAGATAGAAATCCTAGGCTTCTAGCTTAAGTCTATCAAATGTAATTAAATCTAAAGCAACGAATTCTAATCATGAGCACCGAGCCACATAGATGAATGTATACATGAACAAGAATAAATTATGAAATACCCATCGATTTGGATCACTTAAACTTTGAATTCAAGCTTAACTAATCATTATTGAAACATGCTTTAAAGCTTTAACTCATGAAAATACCATTTGAGCCATTATTTGTAAGATTGGTCAAAATTGTGACAGGATTTTGAAAATTACTGAGAGCAGATAAGAACTTTAAGAATTTGAAAAGCATACTTCCAATGGTTTGATCTTAATGAATTGGACACAAGATGCCTTTATGAGTCTAGTTTCTAACCCAAGAAGAAAATCAAAGTTCCAACGGTTAGATCTCGGGGAATCAAGCCAAAACTAGACATCACTCAGGAATTTTCAACTCTTTGTCCGAAAAATTTCTATGATTTTCTAAAAATAGTAAAAAAATCTGAAAGGCTCTAATATTGTTAGGAGGTCTTATTAACATATTAAAATTCATAGAAAAAATTATTTAGGGTCATCAATGCTTGATTAGGGTTCTGATTTACTCATTTCAAAAGAGTCTTGCTGTTCTGAAACTTTGGACAGATTGTTGTCGCTTCCCAAAACTCATGACCAAACCACTCTAAACATGAAATCTCATAAAAAAATATTTATAGTGGTAGAACGTTGAGTTATAGACACTTTCCCGTTGGTTTCATCTAATTCCAACGGTTTGATGTTTAACTAAAAATCTTTGATGAAAAGTGGTTAAACTTGGCCTTAGTTGAACTAATCCTTCTACGATTTAATGGTCATAGAAGACTAAGAACATTTGCTTTGTAGATTTCAATAAAGTATGAAGAAACTTCATAAAATCTCAAAGTAATGAACCTAAACCATAGAGATAGGCTTAGACTCAAACTACCTCTCCTACCATTTGATGGTCATTGGAGACTAAGAACATTTACCTTGTAGATTTCAATAAAGTATGAAGAAACTTCATAAAATCTCAAAGTAATGAATTCAAACTTTGAATTAAAGCTTAAACTCATTGGCCCAATATACTAATATCAACTTTAATCCTCTCATAAATCATGAGTTTATAAGAATATTAAAGGATTCTAAGCACAAGGATTCAAGTAAGACATTAGAAGTCTTATGAAACCCCAATGAATAGACAAGGCCAAAAAGAAAGGAACATGAATTCAAGTAATATCTATATCAACCTCAAGATCTATTTAAACTTTAAACCTAAGACTCTTTTGATCCAAACGAAAGAAATGAAAGTTCAATCACAATATGTGTGATGAAATGAGGTGGGAAGAGAACTTCTAAAAATGTGTTAAAAATCTTAAGAATCTACATATTGTGATTAAACCTTGAATAATAAAACTAAACAAAAAACTAGAGTTTACCTCTAATTATCCTCAAATCCTTGGTTGCTTCAAGACTTTTCAAAGACTAATCAAGCTCTTCTTCTAACTCTTTCCTCTTAATCCTACTAACTCTCTCTACTACTCTTCTTAATTTAGAAAGTTTTGAAGGAGAATCAATATAGGAATCCCATCATTCCCAAAATTCCAAGTCTAAAAGAAAGGATAGGATCCTTTGTAATGGAATATTCACCTCTCTTATATAGGCAAATTTTGAGAGGGTATTCCAGTAAATTCATAGTAGTAAACCCTAATTCAGGTGTCCTTTTGAAGGTACAAACGTACTATCTCAAAACTGGCAGTCACAAAAATGCGGCGCTCAATGGAGATGGAAGCGGCACTCACCAATTTTCGGAGCGGCACTCAGAGTGTGTCGGCGCGACATTTGTTGAATGCCGGAACGGCACTTAATGAATGCCACAGAGGACTCCACGAACTGCCGTCTTTTTGTGAATCTTTATTTTTTACGGCACTTGATGGAATCTGTGGCATTCTCAGAGTGTTGTTCCTGCACTGCGTGAAGTGCCGTAACGGTAGTCTGAGACTGTCGCAGGTTCTATCATGTGCCGTTCACTCTATTTTTTCTTTTTCTCTCTTTTCTTCTTTGTTTTGAATTGAAAGAGCCTTTTGAAGAGCTTGAATCACCTTTAGAAGTTCTAGATTGGTTGTTCTTTGTCATCATCCGATCTTAGAGGTAACGCTCCCCCAAGTTTAATAGTTCGGTCAAAATCGGGGTGTCTACATTGGGTGAACTCAAACATACCCGAGTTGTATTACAACTGGCAGATAGATTAGTGAAATACCCTAGAGGGATATTGGAGGACGTCCTCGTGCAAATAGACTCATTTGTCTTTCCCGTTGGTTTTGTAATCTTAGACACCGAATCTATGTTCAATCCATGTGCACAAATCCTGGTGATCTTCAGACGTCCATTCCTCAACACAATCGATGACACTATAAAAATAAGAAGTGGTATAATGATAATCGTATTAGGGAATATGAATTTGAACGTAAAAGTCTTTTCAAATCCCCGACATGATAAATACGAAGATGAGGAAGAAGTAAACTGCATCGACACTGTTATAGAAGATGAGGTTGATGTTGTCAATTACAAAGATCCTTTGGATGTAGTTGTGTCTCAATTTGATGCTGTCTATCAACCTAAAAACTCTACTCCACTGGACGCCGACTTAAATCAAACGTGTCTTATGATGGACACGATAGAGGAGGATAGAGTTGAATGCATGTGGGTAACACCATATGAACTGTTGCCTCCAAAAACAAAATTAGTTCTGCCCTCAAATTTCCAGTTTCCCGACTTAGAATTAAAGAAGCTTCCTAAGGAGCTCAAATACGTTTTCCTAAGGACTGAAAAGAAGTACCCTATTGTCATATCATCTACTTTAAGTTCTGAGCAAGAGGGTAAACTAATTCAAATGCTGAGAAATCATAAGCGAGCATTGGGATGGACAATTGTTGACCTTAAAGACATTAGTCCGTCCATTTGCACCCATAAAATTTATTTGGAAGAAGACGCTAAACCATCACGACAAATGCAGAGACGTCTGAATCTCAACATACAAGAAGTGGTTAAAAAGGAAGTTTTAAAACTACTTGATGTTGGTATCATATATCCAATCTCTGACAGTCCTTGGGTTGGTACCAAAAAAGGCAGGCATAATTGTTATCCCAAATAAAGACGGTGAGTTAGTACCGACACGCGTCCCCATTGGTTGGCGGATGTGCATAGATTACCGAAAATTGAACACTGTGACTCAGAAAGACAACTTTTCTTTGCTCTTCATGGAGCAAATGCTAGAACAAGTGGCGGGTCACAAGTACTACTGATCTCATCAAAATCAAGATATAAACGTATGCTTATTTATGCTTTACTTTCAAAAGATTTGTAGTGTGGAAAGTAAAGGTCGAACCCATAGAGATTGTTAATTTTTAATCCTTTAATTACTAAAATCCAATCTAGCTAGTTATAAGAAAATTGGGAGTTTAATTGGTTTAGAATTTGATTATTATTATTAATTAAACTATGAAGTAAACTATGAAATTTTAGAATAAAATCTAGAAGTAAATCTAAGGAAACTTGTATGCAAAATTTAAAGTTGATTTAAATATATGATGGTGAGATCTAGGATTACAATTCCGCCACTAACTATGCATTGGGAGTCTACACTTCCTAATCTAAGTTCTATGTTTGGATAGTTATGATCTATCGTAGCTACAAGCCCAATAGTATCGTCAAGAGAATATTGTTAGTTCAATCTAAACATAATCCATCTATGGTTCACATGAATTATCTACCTATAACTAGGGTGTAGCATAACTCATCTTTCCTAAGCATGGATTATAAAAGATGTAAACGTCACAATCACATAAGCACCATTGTATGTAAATAATCCCATCAATCACAGAAATCAAGGACTATTGAATTCAACAAGCATAAGAAAAAATCTAAGACAAGAATAGATCCAAAATACTATTGATTATTAACATTAAAACTAATTACATAGAAATAATCCACCAACATACAATCACTATCCCAAAACATAAAATCTTAGATTAGAAAAGCACAGAAAATCCCCCTTTACATAGCTAGGGTTTCATTGAAACCCTAGATTAGGAGTTTAGTTGTTCATGATGGTTGAAAGCGTGAAGATGGAGTTGATGTAAGCCATTAGAAACCTTCAAGTTCGCTCTTCTCTTTCCTCTTGCCTTCAATGAATGTATGTGAATAGATCTCTAGGTGTGTAACCTTAAAAATCCTAAAAACTCTGAATATATAGAGTTTGCAAGAGCTTTCTAAAGCTTTTCTACCCCGAAACGGATTAAAACAGGTGCTATTTACAATCTGGACGTCTTCAAGCAGTTTCGTTCGCACAGGGCTCTTCAGAATATTGAAATACGTAACTTTGATTTTTGTACGAATCGCACGAGCGGGCCGTGCGAGAGCGTAAATGGTAGGGTCGCGCGCGCGGGTCGCTCGCGCGAATTCTGGGTTTTCGCGCCCGCGGGTCGCGCGCGCGATGTGCCTTTTTCTGCTTCTTTCTTCCTGTTTTTTCACCTCTTTTACCCTGGTATACTTGTTTTCTTCTAAAACCTGACAGAAAATAGAAAATCAAGTAAAACTACACAAAAACAGGATAAAAACGGCTAACAAATATGAGTTAAGGCGTTTAATTAGGATTTGTTCTCTCCCGATCACACCCCCAAACCTACATTTTGCTAGTCCTCGAGCAAAAAGAAAACAAAATTACTAATCCATTTTCGTATGGATAACGATTGCACTTAGCCTGTGCAACAAGCCTTTTAAACCTCTAGGTGTCCCTAGTCGGACGAGTGAAGTCTCGTGAGGGTTCTCGTCAGCAAGTCACCCACAACCACCTTTATTAACTTGTAAAAATAAAAATTTTATTCAAAATATACAATATTTCAATGTTAACATCCTCCTTTTATAAAATCAAAACTAGTTACCCTTAGTGAGCTTTTGAGCCCAAACTTCAATTCTAAGGAACTTATCACAATAAATTCGAATTGTTCTTCTTGAATGTACTTTAAATTCGTTGAATAGTCTCAAATTCTTCATGTAGGCTGTTTATTAGAGGAGAACGTTCAGGATTTACCAACTAAAACTCAATGAACACTGAAGTGCTAAAACTGAGAAGTTAAGAAAAATGATTTAAGCCATCGTTATTCATTCCTTACCTTTTTCATATATCTGTATCAACATCCAAGAATCTCTTAACCCTATACCGATTAAATATTGCCAATATGAAAGCCCAAAACCCTTTGTCTGATACTTTAACCTCTATAAACTTGATTGCACATCTAATGTGATCAAAATTATTGAAGTATGTGACAAGAAGGGAGTAGTGTGGGAAGGATGTTATAAAAAGATTTTTGCAAGGAGATGTTGAATATATATCTATATCTAAAAAAAAAAAAAAAAGAAAAAGAAAAGGAAGGAAGGAGGAGTAAAAAGAAATAAAAGTATATGAGAATAGAAGATGGTTGGAATAAAGAAGAAATAAACTAGTCACTATCACAAGCTAAGGATGTGCAATTCTCGCCTCTCTTATCTTCACTCCACTGAATAAAAGCCGAAAAGTCAAAGTCTTAATGATTTTTAACAACTTGGTTTGAACACGAACGTGTACTTTGAGTATCTACGGTATTTCGCTCCTCTAGTAAGTGGTAATCTTTTCATGAGACTATAATACTCTAAATGTTCGTCCTTTATCGAGTTCGGTGTGAAACACTAGTAGCCAGAACATCACTCATATTAAAGCTTTCACACCATGAGTGATCATTTCTAAACAAGTTTTTGTGAGAAGTTCATTTTTGAGTGCAAACCCATGTGAGAATCGAGTTGAAACTACAAGTTCCAAGAGTATGATAGTCTAAACAATTCTAAATGAAGTTGGACGCATAACTGTTGATTTCACACACACACGGATACATGAATGTAATGCATATGTATATTTATCTTGGTGACATGAGGAACATGTGGAGTTCTTCATGGCTTGTATGAGGTTGATATGTTATGTGAAGCTAAATTGATAGTTGAATGGGAAAGAATGTTTATAAGTTTTTCTATATCTTTTTGAGCCAAAAATTTAGAATTTTGTGGGTAAATTCACTGCAAACCCTCACGAGACAACACTCATCCACTAGGGAAACCTAGGGGTTTAACGGCTTGTTGCATTTTCTAAATGCAACCGCGATTCCTGCGATAGTGAGTTAGGAAGTTTCTTTCATTTTACTAGATTAGTTGCTTTAGTTTTATTTTTGTTACTCTAGTCGTTCTAGTTTTAGTAAGCTTGTTTTATTTTCGCTTTATTGCTAGGGACTAGCAAATCACTAGTTGGGGGTTGTGACAAGTGGGGGTATTTGTAAAATACAACCGCGCTAAAAGAGGAAAATACACTAGAAAAGTCTACAATTCCCCTGTTTATCTGCAGTTTGAATTACAATACTAGTTTCTACACAAATTGATTAAACTATGATGAGTGGTATTGTTTTAGTGATTATTGGTGCAGATTACTGCTGCTGTATATAAGATTGAAGAATGTTGATAAAAGGGAGTGCTTGGTCCTGATGAAGACAACTCAAAGCTGAAATACAGGGTTCGAGTGATCGAGAAGGGTTCGAACGATCGACGGTTCGATCGATCGAGTGGAGTTGAAGCGATCTAAGTTTCTGGATGTTCAATCGATCGAGAGTTGTTCGATCAATCGAACATGCCTTTTATCAGATTATACGCGCACGCAGCAGAAATGGGTTTTTGAACCCTAGCATTAGGTCGAGGCTATATATTATCGTTTTGTTTATGTCCCAAGGGGGCCAAACTTTGTTTCATCAGTTTTCATAGAGGATAGAGAGTTTTCATTGTGGTTTTTGTAGGTTTTATCAAGATTTACCATTGTAGCTTGGATTTCTTGAGGTTTAATAGCAGTTGTTTCCTCCAGGTTACTTCGTTTTATTTCTGTTTACATTCTACACTTATTCGTTCGTAGTTTAACCTTCAATATTGTATTACTACATGCTAGATAAGTTAAAATCCTTTGTTTTTCATAGTTTTCATGAAAAACTTGCAAACAAACATGTCTTTAATGAACTTTTACGTTAAAAATCAATCTGAGACTTCCCAGACCATGTCTGAGTAGTCCGGGGTTGGGAAATCGCGATGAAACCGTGATTTCAGACCTCTGCCATGCAGTATTTTTATTCCTGTGTTCGATCGATCGAATGTAGTTCGATCGATCGAACCAGAGACATAGTCGAGCGATCGAAGATATGTCGATCGATCGAGATATGTCGATCGATCGAGAGATGAAGAAATGTCGATCGATCGAGAGATGAAGAAGTTCGATCGATCGAAAGCGCGTCGATCGATCGAGACCTCTGATTCTTGAGGATATCTAATACAGTATTCCAAGACTTTCTGTTTTACTGATATGTTATCAAACTGTCCTCAAATGCTCAGTTTGTCAGAACAGTCTTTAAACGTTAAGCCTTAAGGCATTTTCTTTCAATATATTTTGCAAACCACCCTCAATGCTAACACCATTGTAGGTGAGAGTCTTAACTATTGAATTAAACCACCTTTGTGTATTTCAAACTTAATTGTGATGATATAGTCCCGGTCATGAAGGACTATTGATTCCATACCCTTAGAGAAGTACGGGATACTGTAGAAGTTTCCCTCCGTGGAGCTTAATTGCATTTGCATGGTAGATGGTTGAGTCATGGCGGATTCGCGTGATCCCAACACTTTCTTTTATTAAGAAAAACCATTTTCAAATCTTGTTTTAGTTAAATAGTTAATCATTAGTTTATTCAATTTAGTTGCTTTTAAGTTTAGTAGTTGTTAATTGTAGAACTTAGTGTTCTACGTTTCTCTTAAAATATTGAATTTTCTTTTCTTTTAGAGTCTAATCTAAGTCATTTGATTTTTATCCTTCCCTGTGGGATCGACCTGGTCTTACCAGTTACTACTCGCACGTCTACCTACACTTGGGTATAGCACACAAGCGCACACAGAAAAATATTCGTGTCACTTCACATGAAACTTTTAAATTATCAAGAGTAAAACAATAATATGCCTTCTTACACCATGAAAAATATTCCGAAAACATATATCACCAGAATCAATAGGATATATCAAAAACCAGCATGTGTGTGAATTAGTAGTCAAGTGGATACACGGCGACTCTGAACTTAGAATATAACTCGGATAACTATCTAGTGATGCTTTGACTACAAATCTCACGTTGTTATTACACTCTAAAATGAAATCATTCTGAAATAGGTGTAAACACTCATATGTATATATATATGCGAGAAAGAATTATTGTGCAAAACAAATAAGTTCGCATCTGACTCTCAACAACGTACGACACGACAAAAATAAAATAGTCTCATGAATAGATATCGATCGTCAAGTAAATATTATTACTACCATGTTTATACTTCCTTTTTCCTTATCGGTCACCTATCCAAATCATGTTTCCATAGAATCAACTAGGACTTTATACGGGTTGTAATGTTGGTCGAGGGTTAAGGTTCAGAAAAGACGGGTAAAAGGGATTCAAAGAGTCCGTAAGTATCTAGGAATAGCCTTAATGTGTAACGCAAGGGCTTTACTACAATGACTAGTTATTTCTTTTTTTTTTCAACTCCTTTTCTTTATCTCTCCCAAGAGATTCGTATATTTTTATTTTTTTATTTCTTCAACTCCTTTCCTAATATCTATTTTCTCTCTTTTTTTCTTTTCTTCTACTACTCAATCCATCGCTTTTCTGTAGTCGTTTATGAGCCCTATTTCTTTATGGAAAACTATTCTCTAGCTACTTATGGACATGGGTTAGGTCCATTTATAATGGCGAACTCCATATCGGAGTGGTTAGGATAATAGGTGAACAAAGAAATGGCTTATTTAAAAACGGCTCAAATAGGTTAACAAGGGATAAAAATATTTATATTGGGTAGGCCAAAGGTCGAAAAGGTGTATTAGAACAGATGGCCTAGTGTCCTTTTCCAAAGTCACATGATTCTTCAATGTTATAATGTTAAGGGAAATTTAATTTTTTCTTAAGCATGGTAGTTATAATACCGACTCGACTCTCAATCAAAATAAAAAGAATAATGAGACTAATCAACGAAATAGTGCAAAATGCCAAAGAGATTCGATCATAATAAATTTAAAACCCTCAAAAGGATGAAAGGCTCTAAAGCTTACCAGGTTTAGTCTCCACCATTTTACTATTTAGACATCCAAATTATATTATAGTTCAAATGCTACTAAATATCCATCTGACTACGTGCCGTGCAACAAGATATGCAAGTATAAGATATAAAACAATGATTCTAAGGATATGCACTCTCAAGACATACCTTCATAGATTCGGTAGACATCAAATTACATACTCTCTAAATTCCAAAATCTCAATGAAATCTAATTACAAACAGAAGTAATGCAACATTGAACAATATGAAGAAACTATATCATTTTTGTTTATAATTTTTGTATTTTTTTTTCGAAATACTAACAGAAATAACAAATGAACGAAATAACAAAATAACGAACTAACAGAATAAACTGAACAAAAATAATCTGAAGTACTCAAAATAAAATGAAAAATAAAAGAAAACGACAATACTAAAAAAAATATCCATATACTCCCCCAAACCAAAGCACTGCATGTCCCTATGCAGATGGAAACATGACAATGACATGAATGTAGTCCTCGTAGAAGATCACAAAGACGTCCACACCACGAAAAATGTCGGACGGTAGCGGTACGCCAGATTGAAAGTACCAATCAACTAGCTCCCACTCTGGGTGCTCCGCAGGGTCGAATGGTGGTCCCATCTCAGCAAAATCAGTATGTAACTCTGGACTCACACCCTCCTCAATCTCCTTAATAACACTCAGACCCAAATCCACCCTATCATCCTCAGGACCAGAATAAGGCACAAATATCGAGGCAATCTCCTCGGGGGACCAGTCAGGGTGACCCGAACGCTGTCGAACAACGTTCGGCACATAATCAGGGAGGTCCCTATATGGATAGGTAACTTCAGTCGGAGGCACAGTAGACTCAACAGGGTCAGACAATGAACTAGCAGCTAAAACTGAAACCACTCCCTCGTCGTCATCATCAGTCGCTGGGAGCGCCATAAGGGCCATCAATAGCGGTAGGGTCATCGCCAAACAGGTCATCCTCAGCAGAAGAATCAGAACAAGTAGGCATACGAGGTCGACAACGGTACCAGCCATAAAAGTGGCCGGTCAAAGTCAGAACAATAGTAAGATTGCTATTCAATAGTAATTCAACGACAATTGCTTCCAAGTTAATAAATGAGACAGTATGTAGCCAAACATGAAATTAAAGCGGTAATGGAGAACATTGTCAAGTTGTGACGAATTAGGGCAACAGTAATACATAACTATAAACGAGAAGCCATAAAAGAGAAAGGAAATAATTACAGACCAACTGCTCAAAAGTAAACCAAAAGACAGAAAGCAAACTACCCGGTCAAAGCCGGGTACAGCAAAATCCTAATAATAATAAACAGACAGACGAAAAGTAAAAACACAGGAATAATAAAAGAATATACAAGCCAAACTGTCTAAAAATGTCTAAACCACCCACCAAATACATAAAAAAGGAAAAAAAAATGTCCAAACACTCCCCCCAAAACCTAGTCTAGTCCTCACCACCCTCAATCAGAACCAGCTCCAACCCCGTACTCCCCTGGCCAGTAGTACCATCACCATCCCCATCACCGTCACTCCCATCGTCATCATCACCATCATTGCCAGCCTCTTCCTCCTCCTCACCCTATACCTCCCCCTGCTCCTCAACTCCCTCCTCAGCCACCTGCTGTGCCTGTAGCCGAAACGCCGACTGGTAAGCTGCCTCTCACTGAGCAAGAATGTCCTCCAGCTGATCAGGATGATGAGCTGGAAAAAGGACCTCATGTAGGACTGCAAGCGCAGCGTCTCACCTCAGAAAGCACACACGTCCCCATACATCCAAGCGTACGGGGAATCCTCAGGAGGGGTGGACACTGGGCTGCCCGTTCACGACGGGCCTGGGCCTGCTCTCGGGCCCTCCTAACCTCCAGGTCTAGTCGATCCAAGCTCAGCTACCAATCAGCGGAAGCAAACTCTAGAATATGTGCGTCAATGGGCTCATCGACATGAATAGGAAAGGCCTTAGCCTGGAGAATAGCGGTGATAGTGCGAGGGTAGGGCAGAAGAAGCTTAGAATCAAGGGAGTGGTCAATGGCATGGGCCGCAAGACGCATGCCCTCCATAATAATCAATTGCTGTGGTAAATAGCGTGGAGGGCATGGTGAATTTTCTTGGTCCGTTCTTGCTCATGACCAAGGGGGTACAAGTTTTGTTTAAAGACATGGTCGATGAACCACATCTGGCGGGGCATGTGCGATCGTCGAATAGATTGCCCCGAACCAGAGCGGCCGCTACACATGTCCTGAATGATATATATGAAGGGGTGGGCTTTGTTGAGGACGTTTAATTTTGGAACTTGGTAAGAATGGGAGGGGAGTTGGAGGATTTCAGCGATGTTATCTGGGTTGAGGGTAATATCGTGGCCATCAATGGTGGTGGACAAGAAGGCGTGCTGGCTTAGGGATTGTTTATGGTAGCGGAGGTTTTGATAAAAGAGGCGGACGACACGGGGGTAGCTGATTAAATATGGATTCCTAAAATAAAGCTGTGGGGCCAACTTACGGGCGGCTAGGTTGCTATGGCCCCACTTCGTGTCTTTATAAGACGCAAAATACTCAACGTCTATAGCGGCCTCGTAGCTGAGGCCTCGGTTGGCGTATTTTGGGCCTAGTTCGTTCGGGTTTGGATCGTCTGGTGGCGGTGGTGGTGGTTCTGTCTGTTTTTCTTTTCCTTTAGATCGTTTCTGAGGTGGTTGTGACGAAGAGGCGGATTTCACGGCTCGTTTTGTCATATTTTGGAGAGGTGGGTGTAAGTTTTTAGAAAAGTTTTGAAAATGTGGGCTTTGAAATACGGCTCTGCCCAGAAAAAGAAAATGAAAAAGGAAGGGAAAGGGGAAATGGGTCACCTGCAAAGGAAAACATCCCGGCAAGGGACACAATCAATATATAATTCAACATGTATAAAAGAAATTGGGGTTCACGGGGGAACACCTAGCAACTGTGAGAAGAGCCGG
This sequence comes from Hydrangea macrophylla, assembly GCA_033977485.1. Lineage (NCBI taxonomy): Eukaryota > Viridiplantae > Streptophyta > Magnoliopsida > Cornales > Hydrangeaceae > Hydrangea > Hydrangea macrophylla. The sequence goes on from CM066983.1 coordinate 14,828,819, forward strand.
TCCCTTCTCACCCACTGTCCCGACAAGGGCATACACTTTGTGGCAAGTCACGGGGTACTTGCCACGTGTTAAATGAGCAATATACAGAAATAAATAAATTGACGACAATAATCATAGTTGTCGACACGGTTAGTTGAAATGCCCTTGCGATATTTATGAGTTCATCGAACGTCATTGACTATCTGAAATTTATGAAGTTAGTGGCGTATTAAGGACTTTGGAAAGTAAATCCTATGGTGACAACTGGACATTTCAACATTAAACGGGGGCTTAAATGAGAGTTGAAGCTTTTAGAAGTTCAAATGTTAATTCCAACTTGCTCATAGACTATCCAAGTCCAAATGGTGTCAATATGTTAACATAACTGCCGTATTTGCATGAAAGTCTTAGGTATAGTTGAATAATCCTCATTAAGATTCTGTTTTATCTAAAGCAAGAGTAATCTGGGGGTATGGGATTTATTCAACGCATGTGTGAATTCCAATGTGCCTACTTGGTGATCTTACTGTATTATAATTTTAAAACTGGTCGTAATTTTAAATTGGATTTGAACGTATAAGAATGGATTAAATTTGAATTCTAAAATTTAACAGATTGGGAAATAATTGTTGCATCCACACTTCGTCAAATATGGACTAGGTCACTTGTTCCAATGAATTTTATAGAATCAAACCCTAATCAGAGAATAGTCCCCCTATTAATTTCAAACCTTTAGCAGTGTATAGTTCTGTATATGCGGGGCCTATGTACGAAACTAAGTAGAAAGGGTAAATAAAGATCTGCATAGCTCAATCAAAACCCTGATCAAAATTATCCCCAAATTAATTGCAAATGTGGAACACATCTGGTCATTAAGCAATGGGTAAGTCAGTTCATGTTATTAAATTATAAATTAATTGACATATGTAAATGCATATGAAGAGAATACTAACCCCAGATAATAATCCCTAAACAGTGTGCGTATGTATCGATAGAAGTTAGGATTCAAGAATTAGGGGTTGGATGCATACATATGTATGAATTCGTGTGTGTGTAATGCGTGTGTGAGTAGAGCTTAAGCACAGATCTTAATCCCTTGTGGTTATTCAAGTCGTAAGCAAGGCCAACAAACTCTAAATTCACAAACCCTATTGTGCTGTACCTACACAGATTTCAAAAGATGAGTTTTGTATATATCATAAAAAGAAATTCATGTGTGTGCATATCTAAATATGGATGAATATATCTATATATATCTATATATATCTATCCTGACTTTAGGGTTGTGGGCATGTTTAAATAAGAGTGTAGGGTTCACGAATTTCACACCCTAACTGTGATTAGGGTCTGTATCTGTGTGTGGGCCTGTATATATATGTATATAGATATAGATACATGTATAAATCGTATCCATAAGAGTATATATAGGTACCTGTAGTTCGAAGATTCAAGGTGTGGGGGTGGTTCTTGGCGGCGGTTTTGTGGCGACGAGGTGAAGATGATGATGGCCGGTGGCCACACGGCGGTGTAATGGTTGTTAGTGATGGAGGTCGGCGGTGGTGGTGATTTTGTGGTGGAGAGGAAGGAGAGAAGAGATCATGAGAGAGAGAAAGAGAGGGAGAAAACGGAAAGAAAAAAAATTTGAAAGAAAATTAGGGCTCAGCCCTTTATATAAGAGGAGTGCAACTTCGCTCGAGCGGACCGCGCGAGTCACTCCGCGAGGAGAAGCTGAGGCTTCCTTTTCATTTATTTAGAAATATTTTCTAAGTCCCAAGTTCGTTCGAGCGGACCGCTCCAGCGAGGGTCTCGCTCGCGCGATTCTAGGCGCGAGCTAGAGCTTAGGCTTGTTATAAAGACTAGAAGAAATTTTGTCTAAGGGGCAATCTCGTGCGGGCAGACTGCGCGAGCGATATGTCACGCGAGCGGGCCGCGTGCGCGAGATGCAGGTTTCTCATTCTTCTTTTCTGTTTTCTTGTATCAATGTTCTATAATTTAAAATTTTCATCTTTTGGGTTTGTAAAAGCGCAAACATTGGCCAAAAACTACTCACTAGTGTACAAAATTGAAGAAAATTCTAACTAAAACTTGGGTTGCCTCCCAAGAAGCGCTAAGTTTTACGTCCTTAGCTCGATCGATGCAAGGCTCAGTCTAAATAGATCGGATCTACCAGATCTTTAGATTCGATTTCTCTTTCTTCTGTCTCTTCCAATCGGTACGACTTAAGTCGTTGTCCGTTTACCTTGAACGGTGTTCCACCGTATCTTGAATTTCGATCGCCCCATGCGGGAACACTTGTGTTATAGTGAACGGACCGTCCCATCGGGACCGTAACTTACCCGGAAACAACCTTAATTTTGAGTTAAATAACCATACGCATTGCCCAACTTCAAAATTATTTCTTATAATCATTTTATCGTGGAAAGCTTTCGAACGCTCTTTATAGATTTTGGAATTTTCCTACGCTTCCTTTCTCAATTCTTCAAGTTCTTGCAATTGAAGTTTACGATGGCATTCTGCCGCTTTTAAATCTTGGTTAAATGTTTTTACGGCCCAATAGGATCGATGTTCAAGTTCCACCGGTAGGTGGCACGCTTTTCCAAATACTAATCGGTAAGGAGACATCCCAATAGGAGTTTTAAAAGCTGTGCGATAAGCCCAAAGCGCATCGGTCAGTCGTTGTGACCAATCTTTACGGTCTGGACGTACCGTTTTTTCTAATATACTTTTACCTCTCTATTAGACACTTCAACTTGGCCTTGGGTTTGCGGGTGGTATGCGGTTCCTACTTTATGGGTGATGGAATATTTTCGGACGAGGGCTTCGAAGTAACGATTACAGAAATGTTTACCCCCGTCGCTTATAATTACCCGTGGCGTACCGAATCGACAAAATATATTATCTTTTATAAATTGAACCACAACTTTATGGTCGTTGGTTCTCGTCGCCACTGCCTCCACCCACTTAGAAACATAGTCGACTACGACTAAAATATATTCAAAACCGCACGACGAGGGAAACGGACCCATAAAGTCGATGCCCCACACATCAAATATTTCTATAATAAGAATTGGGGTCAGGGGCATCGCATCACGCCGTGATATGTTACCTGTTTGTTGACAACGTATGCAGTTCTGACAGAATTCATGTGCGTCTTTAAACAGTATTGGCCAATATAATCCACTTTGGAGGACTTTAGCGGCTGTACGCCGGCCACCAAAGTGTCCTCCGCATTCTAGAGAGTGACAGAAGTTTAATATAGAATTGAACTCACTCTCCGGAACACAACATCGTATAATTTGATTAGAATAGTGTTTAAATAACAGTGGGTCATCCTAGTAATAGTGTTTAATTTGAGAAAAGAACCGATCTTTGTCTAAACGAGACCAATTATTCGGGATATGTCCTGTAGCTAAGAAGTTGACGATATCACTGAACCATGGACGCTTGATTGTGGATAATGCAAATAATTGTTCGTCCAGAAATGAATCCTTTAAGTGGGTAAGATCATTAGATTCTATAAGAATTCATGACAAGTGGTCAGCTACTACAGTTTCAGAACCCTTTTTGTCCCGTATTTCGTAATTAAACTCCTGAAGGAGTACAATCCATCGAATTAGTCTGGGTTTCGTTTCTTTCTTATTCAATAGATGACATAATGCGACATGATTAGTATAAACAATAACTTTTGACCCTAAAAGATATGAGCGGAACTTATCCAGGGCAAACACAACCGCTAATAATTCTTTTTCCGTAGTCGTGTAATTCAATTGCACGTCATTTAGCGTTTTACTCGCATAATAAATTACGTGAGGGATCTTATTGACTTTTTGTCCCAAAACGGCTCCAACAGCATAATCGGAAGCATCACACATCAATTCAAACGGTAATGACCAATCAAGAGATTGGATTACCGGAGCCGTGGATAATAAGGTTCGCAACGTTTCAAACGCTTTCAGACAGTCGTTGTCAAAGACAAAAGGAACATCCTTGGCAAGCAGGTTGCACAAGGGTCGTGAAATTTTACTAAAGTCTTTGATAAATTGTCTATAAAAATTGGCATGACCTAGGAAGGAACGGATCTGACGAATGGATGATGGCGGTGGGAGTTTGTCTATTAACTCAATTTTCGCTTTATCAACCTCTATACCCCGTTTGGAAACAACGTGACCCAAAACTATTCCCTCTTGAACCATGAAATGGCTCTTTTCCCAACTTAATACCAAATTTGCTTCCTCGCACCGGGCGAGGACTTTCGTGAGATTTTGGAGGCATTCATCGAATATAGGTCCGAAAACGGAGAAATCATCCATAAATACTTCGAGAAATCTCTCAACCATGCCCGAGGAAATTGCCATCATACACCGTTGAAAGGTTGCCGGTGCATTGCACAAGCCAAACGGCATATGTCGGTAGGCAAAGGTTCCAAAGGGACATGTGAACGTTGTCTTTTCTTGGTCATCGGGGTAGACGGGCACCTGGTTATAACCAGAGTATCCATCTAAGAAGCAATAATAACTCTGACCGGACAGACGTTCGAGGATTTGATCAATAAATGGAAGAGGGAAGTGGTCCTTACGAGTCATCGAATTAAGTTTTCTATAGTCAATACATACCCGCCAACCAGTAGTTTGCCGGGTTGGTATAATGATTCCCTTATCGTTTGGTACGATCGTGATACCTGATTTATTTGGGACAACCTGAGTTGGGCTGACCCAATTGCTACCGGAAATTGGGTAGATAATACCGGCATCTAAGAGTTTTATAACTTCCTTCATAACCACTTCTTTCATATTAGGGTTGAGACGTCGTTGCATTTCCCTAGAAGGTTTAGCACTTTCTTCTAAATTTATTCTATGCATGCAAACAGACGGGTCAATTCCTTTTAGATCGGCAACCGTCCATCCAATCGCCTTTTTATGATTACCTAGAACCTCGATTAGCTGTACTTCCTGAATTTCAGTTAAATTTGATGTGATTATGACTGGAAGGGTCGCGTTCGTTCCTAGGAAGACATAATTTAAAGAATCCGGCAACGGCTTAAGTTCGAGTATTGGAGGGCACTCAAGGGATGGTAAGGCTGGTTCATGTGCAAGAGGCGGTAAAGCCTCTATTTTAGGTTTCTATGGAAGTGCACTGGCCGTGTTTACTGATTCCAATAAAGTATTTACATCTTCAATATTCGTGTCAATGTTGAAATCATTAAAATTGAAATGTGATAAGCATGCTTCCAAGGCTTCCTTAGTCAACATAAAAGGCGTTGCCTTTTCAACTAATTCGTCTATTAAGTCTATGGCATAGCAGTCTGCCTCTTCATCATCCCTATATGGTTGGTTGGATGCATTAAAGATGTTAAGGCGCACGGTCATGTTTCCAAACGTTATATCCATCACACCAGTCCTACAATTAATAATCAAATTGGCCTTGACTAGGAAAGGACGTCCTAGAATGACTGGGACTTGTTTACTAGCGTCTAGGACGGGTTCGGTGTCTAGAACGATAAAATCTACCGGATAGTAGCATCTATCAACTTTTACCAAAACATCCACCACTATCCCCCGTGAAACTTTAATTGACCTATCGGCTAATTGTAAAGTGGCTGCCGTCCGTTTCAGTTCTCCTAAACCCAAATGTTCATATACCGAATAGGGGAGCAAATTCACACTCGCTCCTAAATCAAGGAGAGCCCGATGAATGTATTTATCCCCGGTGTGACAAGCGATAGTTGGAGTACCGGGATCCTTGTATTTTAGAGTATTGTTATGAAACATGGAGCTAACCTTTTCCGTTAAGAAAACTTTCTTAGATAAATGGTTTCTAGACTTTCTCTTCTGAGTGCATAGATCCTTTAAGAATTTAACGTACGGAGGTATCTGTTTAATCGCATCTATTAGTGGAATATTGATTTTTACTTCTTTAAATATTTCGAGAATATCTTCCGATTTTGTGCTTTTTCTAGTGAAATGAGTCGGGGCTTCCCCGCTCAGTGGGAATGGCATTCTGGGCACATAATCGGAAGGATTCGCTGCTTTAGATGATTTAGTAGATACTAGTGGATTAGCGTCTTTTGAAACTGGAGTTACATTCTCTTCCTTTTCACTCTTTTCTTTTTCTTTACCTTTATCTTTTCTTGCCTCGGGAGGAGGTATGACCTTCTCAGGACGTGCGGTGGTCCTTGTTGAGATAGCATTAACTTGATCACTCGCCGAACTTACCTCATACTGACCCTTAGGATTTTGCACAGGTTGACTTGGTAATTTTCCCTCATTACGTCGATTCAATGTATTAGCTAACTGGCCCATCTGGGATTCCAATTTAGCTATTGCCTGCGTGTGAGAGTTAACAAGTTGAGATTGTGATTGTGACTGCGCTTCGAGGTTTTTTAATGACGCTAACACGCTCTCTTCAAAAGTTTTATCTCTTGGAGGATTAGTGCGGAAAGGCGGCTGTTGGTATTGATTTTGTTGATTTTGAGGTTGCTTATACTGATTCGGTTGTTGTCGATACGCATTAGGAAAATTTGTCGTATCGGGTTTCGAATATGGTTTCTCACTATTAGAGTTCCAAGAAAGGTTCGGGTGAGCTCCCCATGTCGAGTCCGGTTTATAACCCCCGGGGTTATAATTAGGTCGTTGGAATTGTTGGACAGCATTTATATGTTGTTCCACAAATTCTGGGAACTGGGACGCGGACGGACATGCTAATGTCGAATGCGACGAATCCGAGCATAACTGGCATATTTCAACAGAAGGAGGTGGGCCTTGCATGCGGCCCATCATCATAAGTTGGTCCATTTTTCTATTTAATTCTTGGATTTCATATGAATGATTAGACTCAACTTTTGCCTCTCTCTTTAGATGAGGTAGAAGGTGTCCCTCAGGTCGTACGGATACTGCTTGGTGCATAGAGTTTTCACTTAAAGTTTCAAATATCTTCCATGCTTCATCGGCACTCTTATAGAGGAATGTCCCCGCACAAATAGCGTCGACGGGGTTTCGGACGGCGGGAATTAATCCTTCATAGAAGACTTGCACCAACTGCCATTTGGGTATCTGGTGATGAGGGCAAGAACGTAAGAGTTCTTTAAACTGTTCCCATGTATCGTAAAGTGTCTCCCCATCTTGCATTATAAAATTAGTTATTGACTTTCTAATCTGATTCATCCTGGTTATGGGGAAATTTTTTTGTAGGAACACAGTTTGCAACTCATCCCATGTTCTTATTGAATTTGGCTCCAACGATTGGAGCCAGTACTTCGCTTTATCTTTAAATGAAAACGGGAACAAGCGCATTTTTAATTCACCATCTGTTAAGTTCTGAATCTTTAAGGTCGCACAGATACCCTGAAACACACCTAGATGATTATAAGGGTCTTCTTTAACACGCCCGTGAAATGACGGCAGGAGCGCAATAGTTGAGGATTTAATTTCAAAATGAGCTGCCGTCACTTCCGGCAATGCAATACACGACGGTGGTGTGTATGCAGTAGGGGTGAAATAGTTCTTTAATGGTGGTGGTGGGGGTATGTTAAGATTATCCCCATCATTCTGATTGTTTCCATTATTCCGGTTATGTCCAAAATCGGCCATAGGAATAGGTTCGATTTTTATCGTTTTAGTTTTTCTTAAACGGTTAAGGGTACTACGGATTTCTGATTCAAACCAAGATGACGGTTCCGGTGTGGACTCGTCGTCTAACATCAATCGAGCTCCCGCAGCTTGGGTTGATGACCTAAGGCCTCTAAGTGTGCATTCAAGTTCGAGATTAAGCGGATTTAATTTAGGTTTAGTTGAACGAGTACCAAACATACACTAAGGACTGACTCACAAAAAAAAACAAACATAGCTACGCTAATAACCAAGCATGCAAGCACACAAGGCTAATGTGATGCATGAAATTATCCTGTAATGCAATGACCGCGTCAAGCCCAGCGCCCCGGGTTTCCTAGCTAATGCAATGCTCACTCCACATCTACCCTAATGCAAGTATTGCGTCACAGCGCCCTGACTTACAGTGGTTCGATGCAAAATTTAAATAACGGATTTACTTGGTGATTTTAAATTGATTGCAATTTATTTTCTTGCAGGTCCGCGTAAGCTCCGTTGACGTGCACAGCTGCTCCACTCGATCTTGCTAGAATTGACGATTTGAGATCTATAGAAAACAAGAATAATTTTAGCGACTCGAAAATAGAACGAAAAACAAAGAAAATAAAATGGAAACTAATATTTACTAACTAAGTAAATTACGATTCTAATAATTAATGGTAAAAATTGTTTCAATCCCCGGCAACGGCGCCAAAAACTGATCTCATCAAAATCAAGATATAAAAGTATGCTTATTTATGCTTTACTTTCAAAAGATTTGTAGTGTGGAAAGTAAAGGTCGAACCCACAGAGATTGTTAATTTTTAATCCTTTAATTACTAAAATCCAATCTAGCTAGTTATAAGAAAATCGGGAGTTTAATTGGTTTAGAATTTGATTATTACTATTAATTAAACTATGAAGTAAACTATGAAATTTTAGAATAAAATCTAGAAGTAAATCTAAGGAAACTTGTATGCAAAATTTAAAGTTGATTTAAATATATGATGGTGAGATCTAGGATTACAATTCCGCCACTAACTATGCATTGGGAGTCTACACTTCCTAATCTAAGTTCTATGTTTGGATAGTTATGATCTATCGTAGCTACAAGCCCAATAGTATCGTCAAGAGAATATTGTTAGTTCAATCTAAACATAATCCATCTATGGTTCACATGAATTATATACCTATAACTAGGGTGTAGCATAACTCATCTTTCCTAAGCATGGATTATAAAAGATGTAAACGTCACAATCACATAAGCACCATTGTAAGTAAATAATCCCATCAATCACAGAAATCAAGGACTATTGAGTTCAACAAGCATAAGGAAAAATCTAAGACAAGAATAGATCCAAAATACTATTGATTATTAACATTAAAACTGATTATATAGAAATAATCCACCAACATACAATCACTATCCCAAAACATAAAATCTTAGATTAGAAAAGCACAGAAAATCCCCCTTTACATAGCTAGGGTTTCATTGAAACCCTAGATTAGGAGTTTAGTTGTTCATGATGGTTGAAAGCGTGAAGTTGGAGTTGATGTAAGCCATTAGAAACCTTCAAGTTCGCTCTTCTCTTTCCTCTTGCCTTCAATGAATGTATGTGAATAGATCTCTAGGTGTGTAACCTTAAAAATCCTAAAAACTCCGAATATATAGAGTTTGCAAGAGCTTTCTAAAGCTTTTCTACCCCGAAACGGATTAATATAGGTGCTATTTACAATCTGGACGTCTTCAAGCAGTTTCGTTCGCACAGGGCTCTTCAGAATATTGAAATATGTAACTTTGCTTTTTGTACGAATCGCACGAGCGCGTAAATGGGAGGGTCGCGCACGCGGGTCGCTCGCGCGAATTTTGGGTTTTCGCGCCCGGAGATCGCGCGCGTGATGTACCTTTTTCTGCTTCTTTCTTCCTGCTTTTTCACCTCTTTTACCCTGGTATACTTGTTTTCTTCTAAAACCTGACAGAAAATAGAAAATAAAGTAAAACTACACAAAAACAGGATAAAAACGGATAACAAATGTGAGTTAAGGCGTGTAATTAGGATTTGTTCTCTCCCGATCAACTACTATTTTGTAGATGGATACAGTGGTTATACTTAGATTGAAATCGCTCTTGAAGATCAGGAGAAACCAACTTTTACATGTCCTTTCGGTACCTTCGCCTACCATTGTATGCCTTTTGGCTTGTGTAATGCACCTGGTACTTTCCAGCGGTGCATGTTGAGTATCTTCAGTGACATGGTCGAACAAATACTCGAAGTCTTCATGGACGATTTCTCTGTGTTTGGCCATAGCTTCGATAACTGTCTTGCAAACCTTGAACAGGTGTTAGCACGGTGTGAGGACAAACACCTGGTGTTAATGTCATGCCCCAAGTACCAAAAATAGGGAAAATAAATTTCCTTCATCGGTTCGTGGACACGTGACTGGTTGATTAACCGTTCTGTCCTTTCTAACTCCACACATGCCTTCAAAAGGGAAGTAATAAAGCATAAACATCACTTAATCTAAACTAAAACATAATTACAGTAATGCGAGATATAATGATTACAATAACTGCAAACTTATTACATGAGGCTATACTAAACTTATACATAAGCTTAAACACTGAAACAACTATCTCCTGTTCTCCAGTGTGGCTCTAACCTTTCTTGGCTTCTCAGTATTGCATCCAGAGCTCACCCTCCTGCCCTAAGAAAACTTGTAACACTCTGGACATGAGAATGTCCAGGGCGTAAAATGCCGTCAGCTTTGGAACAAATTTGAGTGAGTAACATAACCACGCAATAATCTATAATACAAATTGTTTCTCTATTTGCATCATAGTTTTAGTATCTTGAGATACGGTAACTTTCTTATCAAAAGATGCATTCTTTCATGGGCATGGCAAAGGTCTCAATCAAAATATTTAGGTAGTACACATATCTCAATACTTCTTTCATAGAATACATCCTCCTTCTGTTAATGTCATCAGTGATTAAGTTAAGTAAGGGTGCCCTTAGGGTTACCACCATTAAAGTAACTGATTCATCATTTTTTATTCTCAGAACCATGTCTCGATCAAACCCAACCATACCCTTCGAAGCTTAGCCCAGAACTGAACTGACCAATAACATTGACTGAAAGAAGACTCAACTCCGAATGCATTTACGGGTCATGGAAGAATAACACTTGACAATGAATCGCTTGATCGAACACGTCACTGATGATCCTCAGGTCACCCCTAAGACCGAACACGTCATGACGATCCTCAGATCAAGTATGCGGGATATAAACAATCACTTAGTCGAACACGTCATGACGATCCTCAGTTCACCCGCTCTTAAACCGAACACATCATGCCGATCCTCAGACCAAGGATAAGGGATATCAACAATCACTTGATCGAACACGTCATGACGATCCTTAGGTCACCCGTACTTAACCGAACACGTCATGCCGATCCTCAGACAAAGGGTGCGGAAAATTAACAATCACTTGATCGAACACATCATGACGATCATCAGGTCATCCGCACTTGACCGAACACGTCATGCCGATCCTCAGATCAAGAATACAAAACATTTTACAACTTCTCAATCGACTCCATGGAATTACCGAAAGACTGACTTCGCAAGAAGTATCCGAACTTAACACGGAAGTTCACAAATTAGCTTTGATCGGAATTCACACGGCGAGAAGAAAAGCTCAACGTCCCTTATTCGCATAAATCAGTTATTGAAGGGTTTTTCATTATCTTACGTGTTCATATGTTTCGTAGTTTAGTTCAATAATAACATTCATTATACTTCCGAAGTTACATTATACATTTGTCACTCTGTTTCATATCATAACATACGTACGATGGAAACTTACCCAATTACTATCAATGCAATAATCGTGCCATACAACATACTTATATCTTGGGTATGAACTCTAAATGGTCAAATCACATAATATTCATAACAGGAGAAGTATAGCATATAGCTCATGGATCTTTAAACATGGATTTGATACCAACAATCATATAGATAAAACTCTTGACATACTCATCTATGCGAAAGCACTTACCATAGAACAAATATTCATAGCGATACAGATATTAAGGTACGTAGCAACATTAATCGATACCATATATATACAATACATCATACAAGTAGCTTATAGATATCTTGGATAGATTTTAATACTGATTAGAGTAAGGTTAGGAAACTCACCTCGAGTATGTAGCAAGCTCAGAACCTTAGTAGAAGTTAACCAGCAAGTTCTACAATAATAACCAGAAGAAACAGAATAAAGTATGAGTACTAACTACAAGGGCATACTGGTAATTTTACCAAATGAGGATATAAACCTCAAGATAGTGATCTACGTGTCATTCTAAGTCCAACGCCATTGACTAGACTCAAATCAGAGTCAGTCGCGTTCTACGAGGTGAAAGGTAGGGCTTATTACACTAATGCGGGCCCTAAGGACAAGCTATATTTTCGACCACTCTGGGCACTGACCGCATATTTTTTGTAGTCCTAGATTAATTAATATGAATTATTGAAGATATTATATATCAGAAAATACTCGAAAAGGGATTTAAATACATAATTATAATTATACTGAGAAATCAGTACTTAGAAGTATTTTTATAAAATACTAGATATTAAAATACACTACCAGTATTTATCTCATAATTTTCGGAGCTCGCTTAGTATTTATAATAATTAATACACTAATAAAATAGCTCCTTATTAATTATTAAAAATATCACTATATAGTATTATGACTTTATAAATCTTGAGATATCATAAAAATAGCATTTGGGGCATTCACTTAATTTTTCCTAATTTATATACATATATAGATATTTAAATTACTATTTAAGTACTCTAGAAATCCACATATTATAATTATAAATTACTAAATTATTAATAATTACATTATTACAATAATAAAATTATACCCAGCATGTTGAGGATATTATATACAATAATGCTAGATCAACCGATGTACACCGAATTTTTGTACCGAATTAATGTGTGGGGACCACACTTTCAGACCCACGCAAGATTTGGGCGGGTCATAAGAGACCCAATTCTTTTGAATGAATGAAATACCCAAATCAAAGCAACACTTGTCTTTCTCTCTCCTCTCCTCAAATGCACAGACGAATGAGACCTCACTAGCTACGAATTGGGAGACCTTACAGGTTCGGTTTCTCTCTCTCTCTCTCTCTCTCTCTCTCTCTCTCACTCCTTCGAAATCCCTCTCTGTTTCTCTCTCTTTCTCTTGACACATGCAAACACCTGTGGGTTCTCAAGGCTGCGATTGGGGGGTGCTGCAATTTGGTGGTGCTACGATTAGGGCTGCGATCTGGGAGCAATTTGGGGTACCACCTAACCAGTCTCTCTCTCTCTCTCTCAAAATCTTGACTCACTGGAGACCCATTGTTGCTTAGGGCTACAAGAGTTGCGATTTGGGGCCAAAATCACATAAAAAAATATTCAATTAATCCTAATGTATTTGTTTTAGCCAATTCGACTCTTCAATCTGTTAATACATCTACGTATCAACTGTGTCTAAGACTAGTATATATTACATATATGGTTGTAATGACACAAAAGGACTCAAGGTATATGGTAGAAGACTCTTTGCTGGAGGGAAAAGAGCAACAGCCCCTCTATCTGGACTTGAGTATTTACTCTTGACTGCCCTGAACTTGCTGTTTATAGAATCTGAGTGACAACTAACCAACATCTTTGCACAATCCTTGCAACACAATACAGATATGATAATTAATTACTAGAGAACATATTTAATATATATATACACAACACTGATATATACACATTTTTGGTAATTGATTTTTATTAATGAAACTTTGTACATAATTCTGTTTCCTTAGAACTCTTCTACGTGCAGTTCCATATTAATTAGTTGTTCTCTGTCTTTTATTATGAAGTTTGTCAGTGGATACTCAACATTGGTTGTTTATTCTTCCATTCACATTGATAGGAATCTGCATGATTAGGGTCCTGGTGGTTTGGGGATATTATTTATGAAATTGTTCCTTTTTTTTTTTTACTTAATCAATGAATGAAAATCATGGGTCTTTGTCCTAGCACATTATAGATGAAATTTGAAATCTGGCATTCTATATAGAGAATGATGTTAATATTACTTGTTCTAATTGTTGTTCTTCATTGTTTGGATGTTACTATGTGGAATATTTTTTATTTATCAATAATGAGATTTCGGGCCTGGTGAATGTTAAATATTGCAGTGCACCAAACTCTCTTTCATTTACTGCTATATCATCTCCTGCATTAGAGGTATGACCTTGTGGCAGTGGTGTCTTGGTGGCCTATAAATTTAACATTCCAAACCTCTTGATAAGATTTGTGGCATATCTTTGCTGACTTGGAACAACTGAAACGTGAAGGAAACGAAGCTTTACTAGGTTTGATTATTGATGGGGCAATTGAAAAATACGAGGATTTTAAGGGCATAATCACAAAAATATGATGATTAGTTCTGTATTGAGAGAGAGAGAGAGAGAGAGAGAGATAGAGAGAGAGAGAGAGAGAGTTTTTATGAAGAGCGGCTACTGTGTGTGTAATTACACTAATGAGTTGGGTGCTTTGATCACTCTGATAGATGATTTGATTATGAGACTCGCAAAAATAGAATTTGGACCAACAAAGATATTGGCATTAGAGTCATAGTCCAATAAGTGATTGGGAAGTATATAACCCCAAAAACTCTTAACCTTGCGGTTTTTAGTATAATATTATGGTGTATACTAATGGTGCAAAAATAGGTCTTAAGGTTCATTAGATTTCTATTAAGCCAATCAAATTGCTTGTGGTTTGATTTAATGTTAATAAAAAGAGGCGAATTAAACATCAATTATAGTTTAGAAAGTATAGGAGTAATTATTCAACTCAATGAAGTCGTGGACTTGCACACACCCTGCCCCATTTTCAGCACATTTGATTGTTCTTTTCAAAACAATCTACAAACTGTAAAATGAAACAACAGATTCGGGATAAATAATGACTAAATAAACTCTAATCTTCTCAGAAACCAATCGGTGCTTTCCGTCTTGATCTCTATTAACTGTTTTGGCTGTTACATTACTTCTTTCTCAAAAGTCAGAACCTCTAAAAGGACTACTTGTAGTAACCATTAAATGCAAATAATGTTTATATATTTATATTAAATTAACAACACAGTTTCTAATGTATTTGTATTACCAATTTGCAGGTCAAGGAGGGACAAATGAAAGGCGGGAATGGGGAGAATGTGGCTACTTAATTTTTATAGCTAATTTTATAGAATGTGGTGTAATGGTACTTTGTATTTACTGTTTATTTTCACATTTGAATGATGTGTAATGGTAATAGAATGTTGTGTGGCTTGTATGGCTGGACATAGAATGTTTATGAAGTTTGTTAATTTCCTTGAAAAAATGCATTATGATCTTTCCATTAGCTATCTTGATATTACTACTATGTTATGTTGTTCAATTAATAGGTGGTTTGGGATACAACTGAATCCTCAAGTATGTGATCCAGTCTTCAAATTTTTGGCGGGTTCACTTTTTGCAATGGTGCTTGCTGCACAATTGAAGCAATACAACATAAACTTTGTAGCTCATTTCAAATTCCAAGCAAAACCACATATCAAATTCCAACATACTTTTGCAGATAAATACAAGCCAATAATTCCAACCGCATAGCAAAACCACCATATTTGTCTTTGTAACTAACATCTAATTTTACGGATAATTTACCACCTTAGTGAATACACAACCCAACAAGAAAACAAGCAAAAATTTCTAGGTAGCGGTGGGATGTGGAGATGGTGTCTTGGTGGGTTGTTCACTGTGTAATGGTAATGGTGAGCAGTCGACAATTCTTGCAGTCACTTCGGTCCTCCTATCAAAGGACTTGAACAAAGCTTCTTCTGCGGCGTCAAAAGTGTTGTATCTCTTATACATATTTTGCCCCTAGGTAATACTTGACTTGATCTTCACACTCATCCCACGTGTTGAATATGCCACACTTGCGGCCTTGTGTTACAAAGTAGTATGGCATGATTTTAACCTACAAAAATCATAACACATCAAATTTTGTTACAACAGAAAAGTCACCTTTTAGTTGTAAAATTCAGTTATGCTATTTTAATTGAATAGTGAAGACCAAAAATGAGTATAGTAAAGAGCATAAAGAATTAAAAAAAAAAGGATGTTAAAGAGCATCAAGTATGAAACTTAGTGACATTAAGGAAGGATGATAAAGAGCATCAAGTATCAAAAAAAAAAAAAAGGATGGTAAAGAGCATCAAGTAAAACCTAGAATGACATTAAGGAAGATATAGAGAGTATCAAGTATAAAAAAAAAGGTGTTAAAACCTAATCGTGAATTTTACTTCTGCGAAAAAACCAAAGTCTCAGACTTTATGGCCATATCCAAATGATCCAAAACCCACAAGATCCTGGAAAAAGCATTAAAATTAGTTAATTATCTCAACTGCATACTAAGGGGGTTAATGCAGGGGGAATTCAACCATAAATAAATTATACAACACAACTATAAAAATGAGCAAATGAACTTATTAGAGACAGTTAAAAGATACAGAAGAGGGGAATAAGTAACTCCAAATTGGCGTGTAAATGATATACATGCAAAACATCAAAGGCCTGTATGGATTTCCTCAAAATAGAATTATATCCTTCCTCACTTTACTTCTAGTGTAAATTCCATTAAACAAGAATTTGTTGAATGGATTCACTAACAAATGATTCTCATTTCAATAGTTATAGTTGAGATCATGGATTCCCTTATTGCAAGCAAATGTAAAATCTGACTCCATAGGAGAAATTATACTCAAGTCCTCGGTTGTTCAAAAAGGCTCCAGTCAGGATGGTGGACTTTTGGTCTAAATTCCTATGCAAATGTGAATTGAGTAATTTAAATTCAAGGTCTTCCCCGAACAAACTCATGTTAGGTATGAACAAAATGAACATAATAGTGGAAACGATGAATGCAAAAAACTCCAATTTAACTTTGGCCATGGAAAAAGGAACACAACTCGCAAAAAATACACATTAACCCAAAAAATTCAAGCTCATTATACTTGAACAACACAACACAAAACATACCTTCCTGCGAAAGAAGTTGAGATTAACATGTCACTAGAAAAGATAAAACCTAGCATTTTTTATTTTATTTTTTTCAATCGAAGCTGAGATTAACATGGCACCACAAGGCTGTTTTGGTGAAGTCTTCACAAAACTAAATTAAAAAAAAAATCAAGCTCCCAAAACAAAATAAACCACCACAAACATTCAAATCTATTCATAACCAACAAAAAGGATAAGGATAGAGACATTACAAATCATATCCTAACCATTCAAGGGGAACCAATTCGCAATCCAAAGCGTCAAACCCTAGGCATGAACTTCTATAGGGGACAATCAATCAAAGTTGTGCGATTCGCAGATCGGTTTAATAGGAAAAGCACACATCAATATATATACATATATATATACACACACAGAGACAAATACATGCCTTAAAGGACCAAACCAGAGAGCTCTGATCTCTCTCTCTAGACAAACGTCACAGGAAAGGAAGAGTAAAACCTCAAATACCAAATTGGTGAAACCTCAGATCGATCCATTGTTTGTCGTCCCCATTTTTACCCAAATTGCAGCTTGAGGAGAGAAGGTTCTGTGTGTGGACACGCGGAAGTGGACCACTTCTTTGTTATTTTGAAATCTGATTGAAATTTGATTTGGATCAAAGAAAAGAAAATGGTCTGTTGAAAACAGATACAGAGTCGCCACTTGGTCTTTAAGGAACTAAGAAACCTAATTTTGACTCACCCAAGCGGATAAGGGCACCGGCCCTTCATAACCAAAGAACTGGGTTCGGGGTTTTGGTACGAGAGAGGAAAGAGCCTTTGTCGCGACTAAAACACCCTCAACTCGCCCCGTCTTTCGACGGGCCTCAATTAGCATCCAAATAATCATCTTATACTATGTTTGGTTCGACAAATAATACTATAATAGTATACTACATCACATAAGAAAATTTGAAATGGAAGATCTAAAGGCAAAATATCATTCATAAGATCTAAGTCAAATATCATGCAATGTAAAGTGACAGATCACACAAACAAACCTAGGAAAAATCGTCTAATCATGTATCAAGTAATTAAGTTTCCTAATCTAAAAGGGGGACATGAATTATTCTTGAAACAAATAAACAAATAAAATCAAAATATGCTTAGCAAGCTAACATGATGCATGTTATTCTTTGAGAAAAGAAGATCTCTCAATCCCCGGGACGAACGAGAAAAGGATGATTAGATCGAGGGGAGCATGAACGTGTGATTATGATCATTCCTTATAATATTCTTAGATTAGGAGTCACAAAAGCCCCAAATCTTTGCATGGATGCAATGTATGTATCTAGAATGTGCTAAGGTTGTAGTGTGTTTTGTGTTCCTGGATTCCTAGAATGACTTAGAAGTCTAAACTGTGTATGAATGGATGGATGAAATCAATATGGGATATGTACAAATTTAGTATGAACTACTTCCTAAGATATGAACTAATTTGGAATGCATATAAGCATCAAATCAAAGAATGAAAGTTAAAATGTGCTTGCTGTGAATAGTGGACAGAACAGTAACTAGATATTTGGAAAATTGAAAAGAGGGGTTAGGAATGTTTTCAATGCATGATTTGTTATGGAGATGTTCCTTATTGTGTCTATAACACAACCCAAAAAGCCAATATTTAATAACTATCACAGATTGAGAGAAATCACATAAATAATAGAGGTCACTCAGAAACAGAGTCCGTACTGTCGACTGAAATTTTGAAAAATCTTAGAAAATGAAAACGAATGATCTAGAGGCCCATTTTATACAGAACGTTTCCTAAGACATTGAAGTTTAAGGAAAAAGTAAGTTAGGACCACCCCTTTTTGAAAAGATTTCTGGAAAAGAGGTTGGAAGTTGACCTAGCTGCTGTGACAGCAAAAACAGAATGTCTGGAAGGAATGTTTGGGTCCAAATGGACCATTTCCAAGTACTTCCAAGTCAAACCAAAAATCATGGGTGTTCTCCAATAAGTTAGGAAGACTTTCCAAGTGGCCTTGCATCCATATGTTGAGTATTGAGTTCTAGAGAAATCTTTGAACTCGGCTCACTCACTGTTTTGACTCATTGTTTTGAAGATTTTGGACAAAACAAGGTTTTGTTTCTTGAAACCAAAATGAGAGGGATTGAGAGGGGTTTTGAAATAGATGTTTTGAAAGCATATTTTCAATAATCAATAAGGATTATAGCCACTTAAAATGTCAACATCAAACTCATCATCAAGAACCTCCAAGATTGTTGGAGAGATTTATTTTATTTTGAATATAACTTCAATACATTTCAAGAATATCTTGGAAGTATTGAGGTTATGATCATCATCTATCAAACATGTTTTTGAGGTCAAGAGCTACTATCCATAAGGATTCACTCACCCCAAACTTTAGGTCATCACTTAGATGATGATGAACTAGTAAGTAAATAAAGAAAATAAAAAAGAAATGAGATAAGAAGAGATAAACAATGAATAAACAAGCAAGTAGATAATGATCAATAGATGATATTCATGAAGCATTGAACTTGTAGATTGGTGTTTCACTCATATGTAATGACACTAGACATGGAAGAAGCTTACACTCTCTTAAATGCTCACTAAAATGGTGGTTGGGAGTATTGAATGTTGAAGTAAATGGGAGTAATGAAGTAAAAACAAAGTTTAGAACTCACTTTTGTTTTGAAAAATCAAAGAAGGAAGCTTCTTTCTCTCTATTCTAACCTTATCTCTACAACTTTCTCTCCCAAACTTTTCCTAAAATTTCATTTCACTCTCCCAAAATAAAGAGCAATGGGGGGTTTATATAGGCCAACTTGGGGTGGTTTTGGGGTTTTAGAAGTGTTCCTATTGGTCCCAAACATCTGAAATCATGAAACTACGTCGTTTTGGTTTTTAGTTAATCAAAATGGGACCCCAAAAAAAATTACAAAAACTCACTGTTCTGGGGGAGAGTGCCGCGGCGGCAGTGGGCCAGTGCCGCGGCGGCACTGCTCCTCCTTCGTCCAGATAATGCTGTTTAGGCCCCCTGAAGTTCCGGCATTCGCCAAAAGGCCCTATTTCGTCCGAAATTCACAGAAAATGCATACAAACTCCAAATTGAGGTTGTGATATACCGTTGGAAAGGTAATGGAGTCTACTTTATATAGAAAATAGTTTGGGGATAGGTCACTTTGAAAAGTTTTGCGGTATTCGTGATAAAAGCCGATTTGATCGCCTTTTTCCCCTTTGGAAATTCATAATAAATTCGTTTTAAATCCAGAAATTATGTGCGATATACCATTGGAAAGCTATTGTCCTCTAGTATCCATGAAAAATGTTTGAAAATTGATTTGGTGCCCCAGTTCCAAAGTCAAATTTTGGTCAAACTGGTCAAACCTGGGATTCCTAGGAAGTTTTGGAAACCCCCGGGAGTTCCCGGGAGCTGATGTTTTCGCTCGATTTTCTTTTGGAACTTGTTTTAACACTTTTCTCATGATTTAAAATGATTCCGGTGAATTCGGATGATTTTGGTCAAACTTGGTCAAACTTGGTCAAACCTGGTCAAACCTTGGTCAAACCGGTCAACGGGGACTTTTCGGGAACTTCCGGGACTTTCGGGGGTCTCTGGGAGCTGACGATTTCATCCGATTTTACTTAAGAATTTTATTTTATTGTTTTTCTCATGACGTAGCATGTTTTCAGAACTTTGGGACCAAATCTGGGAGTTTTCGGGCTTTCAGGGGCATTTTGGTCATTCTGATCATTCTGAGAGATAGAGCTGACTTCCGAGAGTCCTTTTAAGTCTTTTTCGATCATTGTGAACCACCAAGCTACGAGTCTCCTAAATATGATAGCCGACAAAATGGGGTGTCTACAGTTTGCCCCTCTTTGGCATGAACTTGCGAGGCAACGCATGTCGCAAGCGAGTGCCAAAGCTTTGAAGAGACAGGACTTTTTGGAGGCTATAGATTTAGGATAAAAGTGTTGTAAAAGATGCAAGGATGATGAGGTTAGTGCTGGTCGTGCTCTGCGTGAGCTGCCTATGTATCCCAAGAGGAATCAGACCAGGACATAGTTCAGGGCAAAAAGGAATAAATCACACATGCACATACACAACAATCAGGCGGATGCTATGCTATAAGAGTGATATGCAATGCATGGATGTGATATGAATTGTGTCATGAGTCCTATCATGTCTAGTGTTATGACCCTAGTATGAGCAAGCGCTGTGGGGTGTGCCACTCCGAGTGGGCTGGTGTTCTGCTAGTGTTTGCGACTGTGATGCGGTGGATGACTCGGATAAGGACATCAAGGTTTAGAAGACTCTAGGTCTAGGGGAAAACTTCTGGAATTACGAGAAGTGTGCTTTACAAGCGAATGGGATCGGATGTGGGGTCTTTGAGGATGACAACTAAAGATAACCCATAGGTGAGGGAGTTCATGATAACCGACAGTTTTATAATAACCAAAGTGAGGAGGCTCATAATATGTGGGGTAGCTCACGATAATTGACAGGTGAGATAACCGGAGTGAAGAAGCTCATGATAAGTGAGGAAACTCATGATGACTGACAGGTGAGAAAGCTCATGATAATCAGTGGACACGGATCCTTGAATTGCGAATAGACAGTGCTTGCCCTGGGAATTGGGGTGATTCGACTACGGGTGATGTTTTCAATCGTTGGTCGATCCTTATGATGACAAGCCGGAGAATCGGTCCGGACTTCTGTTATCTTCTGCTGGGGATGAGGAGACTCTCTAAGAATCTATCTTCAATTCTTGACCTAGAACCAGGATCCATCTCTGAATCTCTCGTGGTTGGTCAGATCCTGTAATGCTCAATCTAAAAGAACCAGTTAGGGCGTTAGGGAGCTGATGGACTCTCTGAGAATCTCTCTTCAATTCTTGACCTAGAACCAGGATCCATCTCTGAATCTCTCGTAGTTGGTCAGATTCTGCAATGCTCAATCCAAAAGAGCCGGTTAGGGCCTTTGGGAGCTGATGGACTCTCTGAGAATCTCTTTTCTTGATCGGGAACTAGGACCCATCTCTGAATCTCTCATAGTTAATCAAATCTTTCGGCGCTCGATCCAAGAGGGCCGGTCAGGGCCTTCGGGAGCCGGTATCTGTGTACTTCGGTTTTTTTGTCCTCGGAGGATGATATGGGGTTCTCGGGGAATCTGTTTTCTTGGTCGGGAACCAGGACCCATCTCTGAATCTCTCACGGTTAATCAAATCTTTCGGTGCTCGATCCAAGAGGGCCTGTCAGGGCCTCCAGGAGCCGGTATCTGTCTACATCGGTTTTTTTGTCCTCAGAGGATGATATGGGGTTCTCGGGGAATCTCGTTTCTTGATCGGGAACCAGGACCCATCTCTGAATCTCTCACGGTTGATCAAAGTATGTCGATGCTCAATCCAAGAGGGCCAGTCAGGGCCTTTGGGAGCTGGTATCTGTCTGCTTCCGTCCTCGGGGGATGATGCGGGGTTCTCGGGGAATCTCTTTTCCTTGATCGGGAACCAGGACCCACCTCTGAATCTCTCACGGTTGATCAAATCTTGCGGTGCTCAATCCGAGAGGGCCGGTCGGGACCTCCGGGAGCTGATATCTTTCTGCTTCTGTCCTCGGGGGATGATGTAGGTGTTCTCGGGGAATCTCTTTTCCTATTTTTTGGTGCCTCGGCCAAAATCCAGGATTCGTTCTCAGAATTCTCGTGTTTGATTAAAATTTGTGACGGTTGTCCTGAAATAGCCGATTCGGGTCGTCAGGAGTCAATTTTTCCCAGTTTCTATCTGCTGGAGGTAGTCTCGACAACTTTTAGCCTGCTTGGGGGTAAGACCTCATAAATCTTGATTGGAATGTGCCACCGGGGCTGATCGGGGCCAAAAATGGGCTGAAAAAGGCCAAAAAGGGCCAAAACGGGGCGAAACAGAGCAAAACGGAGCGAAGCGGGGCCTGCAGGGAGCAGTGCCGCGACGACACTGGGCCACTGTCGCGGCGGCAGTTGGCCAGTGCCGCAGTGGCACTGGGTGGACTTCAACTTTGTATATCTCGGGTTTTTGAGCTTTTGAAGCTCATTCTTGGCCATTTTGGGGTGTTTTCGGAGCCAAAATTCATCAAAACGCAGCTTGTGCGCGCTCAAGTGAGTAATCTTTCCCCGTAGTCGGATTTTTGATTGATGCTTTGGTTAGCCCAAATTTTCAAGAAGAAAATCTAAAGTTTACTTCCATTTTCTTTGTAGATCCATGGCTTCGAGCTCGAGGAGACCATCTAAGAAGGCCAAGGAACGGACGAAGGTCGAGATGCACACCCCGGACTTGATTTTACGGGACCCCCAACGTCATCTTTCGACCGCGGCTCTAGCGAGCTTGGTATATGAAACTTTCGACAGTTTAGGACCACTTTCATGTATTGTGCTAGTTTTGTGAGCCGTAGTGTGCACCTAGAGATCGTTAGAAGTTCGATTTGTGCTCAAATGTGAATTTGGCTCTCGGGTCGTGAATAGTGATTTTGTGCACCTTTTTGTTATTTTTGTTGTGTGCAGGTGCCGGAAGTGACGTTGAAGGGCCATGGTAACCTCGCCCACGCTTTCTTGTGGTATACTCAACTCTCGCCTACTGTCAAGAGGATGGTAGATGATGCCGGGTTCGGAGGCTTCGTCCATCTGGTTTCAAAAAGTAGCAACGATTTGGCCCATTTCTATGCTCTAGCTGAGAGGTGGTGGGACACCACCAATACCTTCCACCTGCCGTTTGGTGAGATGACCATGACGCCCTTTGACTTCTCCATGATTACGGGCTTGAGGGTCGACAGGAAGCGCCTGATTCTGGATTACTTTTATGAGATCGACCCGGAGGCGGTGGAGATGTTGATTGGGGCTGTTCCCCCTAACCTGGAGAGGCACTGGTTTCCTTATGGCTGGCTTTACTGGGCCTATGGCAGAGGGAATCACAATCTGAACAATTTCTAGCTTTTGAGGGTGTATCTTCTGTATGTCCTTGGTTGTTCGATCTTTGCGACACGCAACGACCGAGTGAGCTTGAGATTCCTTTCTTGCCTGGCGACAATTGATGAGATCCCCTCCTACGACTGGGGCGGTGCTGCCTTGGCCCATCTTTACAAGCATATGGGCGAGGTCTCTCGGGGCGATGTTAAATCGATAGGGGGATTTTGGCGAGCCTGGGAGGTATCTACTGCATCTTCTTTCATTTTTAGTTTTTTTATTTCTGTACTCTTTCTGACTTTCTCCTTTGTCTATACAACTTTGGAGCTTCGAGTACCTGAAGATGTTAGCTCCCTCCCCTGCGGACGAATCAGGCGAGGACGAGGATGGCATGGCTCATGTGCCTCTATTCCCACGAGGCTTGAGATGGCGGAGGGATGTTGTTGGGGTGAAGAGCGGAGCCCACCGGATTGTTTTGCTCAGAAACTTCCTAACCGAGCTGACGGCTGCTAGTGTTGATTGGACGCCCTGGAAGCGCGTCGCCTATGCTGCCCCGGAGGAGATTCAAGCGGTCAAGCCTCTTTCCTCTTGCCGACTCCTGATGGAGAGTACCGAGTGCAGGCAGTGGTTCCTTGGCGAGCGAGTGTCTCGGCAGGTGGTCGGTGGTTCCAGGTATCGCGTCCCTCATAATCCCCCTGCGATGGATGCTAGTGACCTTTCTGGTGATGCTCTGCTGGCGGCCTTGGCTGGCACCGACGTTTGGGACCATTTTCTTTCTGAGACCGGTTATGAGGCTTACCATGGCTGTTTTCTGATGCCTAACTTCCCGCTCCTGGAGGTAAGTTTCTTTTTTTCATTTTTGTCTCTATTCGTTGCCTATTTTTTTGACTCATCTTTTCCTAACTAGTTTTGTGCCTACAGCTTAGTGAGATGTATAGGAGATAGGCTCCTCAGGCTTCCGATCCTATCCCTCCTTAGGATTGGACCGTCAATGTTCTAGGCGCTGACGGCACTCCCCAAGTGATAGAGGTGCCACGAGTCACATGTGGGTACCCTACTCAGCCAGCGGGCGTCCTCAATGTCCTTGGAGTTACGCTGAGGAGGGTCACGCCTTAGCGGCTAGCCTACGGTCCTTGGTCCTTACACGAGACCATCGGGTATGTCTCTAATTTTGTGCTTTCTTAAGGTTATAAGGTTCTAACCCTAGATTTTACCCTTGACAGATGGATGGTATGCTGCAATTTGCTGCCAATCAGATGGTGTCTTTGGTAAGTTTCTAACTCGACTCTTTTTATATATTTTTTTGTTGTTTTTCCTACTAATTGCCTTCATTTTATTTGTGTATGCAGTACCGTGGAGGCGGAGCTGGCTCATCGAGGACTGGTCCAAGGTGCAGAGGTGGTAGGAGGAGGCCGTCGCCGACATACACTCTGGGCGGTCCGACAGAGGACGAAGAGGAGGACTGAGGCCTAGCAAGCGGGAATTTTTTTATTTTCCTTTTTTATGTTTTCGATTGGGTTGTATTGGTGATATGACTATTTGGACAGTGTAGGATGATGTGTAGAACAGTTTGTGACCTTTGACAGAGTATTATGATGTTTTGCCTTTTAGGCCGGATAGCTTCCGGATTGGAGGCATAGATGTGTGCTTGTTTTAGTTGATATATGTGCACTGTGATTGTTGGATGTTACTGTCACTACAACAAAAAAGTGTTTTTGCAAGGAAAAAGTTCCTTGCTAAAAGTCAAAATTTCGTGGTAAAAGCCTTTAGCAAGGAAAGAATTTCGTCGCTCAATTCCTTGCTAAAGCTTCCTACCCATTGCTTCTAGTGACGAAAAATATTTTCCTTGCCAATTCTTAACTTTTGGCAAGGAAATTTTTCCTTGCTATTGATCAATATTTTCGTTGCTAAATGGCTTAATTTCCTTGCCAAAAACCTATTTTTGTGTTGTAACATGGACAATTGGCAAGGAAACAATTTCGTTGCAAATACAAAACTCTAAGGCAAGGAAATTTGTTCCTTGCTAAAAGTCATTTTTAGCAAGGAAATCTTGTTTCCTTGCAAATGGTATTAACATAAGGCAACGAAATAATTTCCTTGCTAAAACTGACTATTAGCAAGGAAAAAAAAATTATTGGCAATTGTATTCATCTAAGGCAAGGAAATAATTTCCTTGCTAAATGTGGTTTTTAGCGACAAAAATATAGTTCCTTGCTGATTTTGTTCCTCAAAGGCAAGGAAATAATTTTATCACTAAAAATAACTGCAGGAATTCCTGTCCAATCCAATATTCATGATTAATCCTGTAAAATTTCGAAAGTTGTCCAATGTAAGATTACAGAATGATCAAAACATGACCAACATATCATAATATTAAATAATCACATCCAACATAACATAAGCATTATATATCCAAGAAGTACCTAAAAGGTCACAACAAAAAAATCCAATAAATATACGTGTCATATATCCAAAATAATACTAAATAAATCTCACTACATAACATAACTAATAAATTGCAACACAAAATCCAGCTTGTAATCCAAACTTCTGCGCCCCATCTGCGCCCCCATCTGTATCACAAGTAAAATAACAATATCAGTACCTTATCATTCAAAAAAAGAAGAAGAAAAACAAAACGGAAGTCCAAGTTGCCCCCTAAAACCTCTTTTTTTGGTGTTTTGAGTGTTTTTTTTATAAACCTTTTTAGCTATGGAATCCACCCTGGGAGTCCGTTATTTGTTTCGTTTCTTCCGACAACTCTAATTAGTCATACTCGAGGTAGTCATGTGGGATTGGTGGTAGCCGGACAGTCGGTTGTCCAAGTTGGTTGTTTCGAGGTGTTTTTTGTCCTTTTTTACTATGGAATCCACCCCGGTAGTCCGTTATTTGTTCCGTTTCTTTCAACAACTCTAATTAGTCATACTCAAAGTGGTCGTATGGTTTTTGTTGTAGCCGGACTGTCGGTTGTCCAAGTTGCCTATTAAAACCTCATTTGTTTTGTGTTTTGAGGTATTTTTGGCCTTTTTTGCTATGGAATCCACCCCGGGTGTAATGACCCGTAATTTAATAAGGGGTATTTTAGTAATTTATACATAAATTTGGACCCAATTATTTTTGGTATATTATTTTTTTCCCGACTTGAAAAAAAAAAATTAGTGTTGTATTATTGCTTACATAGATATAAATGTACCCACATGTTTAAAACTTTGTGCAATTGGACCATACCTTGGGACCCACATTTTAGCTACTTAAATTTTGACCACACACAAACAATACATACACTCTCTCTCTACACTCTTTTGGCCGGCCATCTTGGGGGAGTAAACCCATTTCTTTTACTTCATTTTTCTCTCATCTCTTTATTCTTTCACCTCTTCATCTTCTTCCCTTCTCTTCCCCTCTCAAAAAAAAAAAAATTTCTCCATGGAAGCAAATCAAGAGCTTGAAGGCCTCCATTTTCTTAGGGATTCAAGGTGCTAGAAGCTAAGGGTTTCAACTTGGTGAAGATTACAAGCAAATAGAAATTCTCTTTCTCTTTTTTTCTCAAGCCCTAAGTTGGAGTTGGGAGTTCTTTGGATTTCTCCAAGAACAAGGTAGATTTTCTATGTATTGATACACTTTAATTCCTATTTCTAAGTATGATGATGCATGTGTGTTGATTGTTGGGTAAATTTCTAGGGCTATGTAGTATATCATTAACTTAGGTCCTAGATCCTATGAAACTATATGTTCATGTGTCCATGGGTGCATTTTATTTCCTCCTTCAAAGTATGAATTGCAAAACTTGTTGGTGAAACCCTTGGATTTGATGAATTGCCCTAACCTAGTTCTCTTTAAATTTCTTGACTTAGAATGGAACTATGTGATTTACATGCTTAAGTTAATATCTATGTGCCTACTTGTCTACTTGTTAGTTGAAAAGTTGTCCGGATGCGGGTTGTGATGTGAGATAGGGTGGACGTACCTAAGAACGTGCCAAATGCTAACTTATAGCCGACTAGCTATCGGAAGGTTAGTATGCTAAGTTCCCAGTGGGGGATTGCTCGCAGTCCGGTAACGAGGGGAGTGAACGATTACATGCATGGCTAAGAAGCCTTACATTTGCATTGCCTCGGTGGCAACCTCATTGCATCGCATTTCATCCTTAGTCATAGAAATTACTTTGTGTCTTTACATACATTATCTACTTAGCCGTCGCGCTAAGGGACTACGATCACAAATCTTTTTGCAGGAAATATTGACAAGGGGAAAGACCCCATGTCCGAGTAAAGGGTGGGATTAAAGGTATCCTCTTTTTGAAGCCTCTTGTTGGAGGACTTTGTTTTGAGAGCTAGCTCGTGGATGGAAAGGGGGACATGTAATTTATGTGATCTAGTATCATGGAATAGGATTAGATCAATAGAATTGCATGTACTAATTCATATGAACATTGAACATGAAATCTGTAATAGCTAGGCTCACTTTCTTTTGGGACCGGCACACGTTGGCCGCGTCGTTGTGTTGTGTACATATTTAAAACTTCATGTATGTTGCAAAGAACCTCTCTTTTGTCTTAATATCTCTTGACTTGGATGTATCCTAACTCTTTTAAAGACTTGAAGCTCTTTGATGTTTATATAGAATCTCTTTCAATGCCTTAAGTATGCGTGTTGATTTGGATCCTTGCCGGATTTGTCCATTTTGCCTTTAAAGGAAATGTTTTAAAATCTCTCCCCCAATCTCTCCCCCCCCATTTTCCCTCTCTTTAATCTCGTTCCATTTCCCAAACTTTCTTTTCTTTTATTCATGTTGGAATGGTATTTCTTTTTAAAATGTTTCCGAATGTGAAAATACACGTGCGTGTGTGCTTAGAATACCTTCCCTCTGTCTCTCTCCCTATCTCTCCCAATATCTCTCTCCCAATCTCTCCCTCTCCCCTTCTTTCTCTCTATTACCTCTTTTACCTCTCGTTTTCATTATGTTTCGAACGTATAAAGTCCCGGTTGGTTTACACACATGTTATACACCTTTTCAGACTTGTGTATGTATGTTTTAGATGCCAAATCCGAGGATTTAACGGGAATGGGCACGCATGCGAAATGCTGCCAAAATGCTGTCAAAACTGCTGTCAAAAAAATATTGCTACTGTTTTTCTTATTTTCTGTCCAAACGGTGAGGCACTGAGAAAATATCAGTCGGGAAAAGTTGTCCGGAATTACGTTTTACATGGGACAGCGCGGACGGAATATCAGATTTCAAAATATATGAGTGTCGAAAATCTTTTTAAAGTTTCAGCAACATAGAAAATTAATCCTGGGACTGATTGTAGCAGTGAGCTTTTTCTGCCCAAATGATGCGGAACTGAGAAAATATCAGTCGGGAAAAGTTGTCCGGAATTACGTTTTACATGGGACAGCGTGGACGGAATATCAGATTTCAAAATATATGAGTGTCGAAAATCTTTTTAAAGTTTCAGCAACATAGAAAATTAATCCTGGGACTGATTGTAGCAGTGAGCTTTTTCTGCCCAAATGGTGCGGAACTGAGAAAATATCAGTCGGGAAAAGTTGTCTGGAATTACGTTTTACATGGGACAGCGCGGACGGAATATGAAATTTCTAATGACATAATTATTTACAAACTGTTAAAAGTTCAGCTAACACAAATGATCTTTTATCGTTCTTTTCTTTTGTATCTTTCTTTCTTTCCTTGCACTTCGACAGTCGGGGCGTTACACCGGGAGTCTGTTATTTGTTCCATTTCTTCCGAAAACTCTAATTATTCATACTCGAGGTGGTCGTGTGGGTTTTGTGGCAGCCGGACTGTCGGTTGTCCAAGTGGCCCTTAAAACCTCATTTTTTGGTATTTTGAGGTATTTTTGGCCTTCTTTACTATGGAATCCACCCCGGGAGTCCATTATTTGTTCCGTTTCTTCTAAAAACTCTAATTAGTCATACTCGAGGTGTTTGTGTGGGTTTTGTGGCAGCCGGACTTTTGGTTGTTCAAGTGGCCCCTTAAAACCTCATTTTTTGGTATTTTGAGGTATTTTTGGCCTTTTTTACTATGGAATCCATCCCGGGAGTTCGTTGTTTGTTCCTTTTTTTCCTACTACTCTAGTTAGTCATAGAACAATTAATTAATTTATAAATTTCAACTTACCAAGAAGCTCCGTCGGTACCAGATGAGCCCCCAGGTCCGTCATAACCATTTCTCTGAGCCCACTGATATATGCTTGTCATCTGCGCAGCCATTTCCTGAATCCGACTCTGGTTTATAGCTTGTATCTCGGCAATCTTTTCCTCCATCTTTTGCTCCATCTTTTGCTCAAGAATCTTGACATGCTCACTAGTCTGAGCAGATATGGCAGTGGAATGAGAGAAAGACGAAGGTCTCATGCCGAGTCCCTTTACTACACCAGATCTTTTACCCAAACATTGAATTGATAGTTGCTCGGCAGTTAGCGGAGTTGCATTGGGCTGCGAGCTGTGCTCTTGCTGTAGTGCGATCATCGCCTCCTATCATTTTCACAAAAATTCACATTCAATCAATCAAATCTAATATATAAATTTGAAGAATTTAACTACGTAACAATAGTAAAGAGATTATATTTACATGGTAGGTCCTGCTATCTGGAGATACCCAATCATTCTTCGCTTTACTGAAATGACAAGTGTGGTAGAACTCCGGAAAGTTGATAGCTTCACCTTTTTCTAACTGATTCATTCAATTTTTAAAGTATGAATAAGTTAGTAATTAATAATGTATAGCATTGAAATAATTTTAAAAAATAAAGATTGTGCACCAGTTTATGAGCCCTAATTGCAAACGATTTCGAGCCACATGAGTGATTGATCTTTGAATGTGCTCGATTAGCCGAGTTCACAGCTGATTGGTGCTGCGTGGAACATTAAGCAATACATAAAATTAAATGATTTTTTTTCATAATCTTTTCATAATCTTCAAACTTATCTATGAATTTTGTATATAAATGATTTTTCTTACCAAAAATTTTGGGTCACTCCATTTGTTATCAATTAAATCTATCCATTGGTCATGGTTGCAGTTCTTTGGGTGGTGATTCCTGGCATATTCCGCATCCTTAGTGTCTCTCAGATGTTTGTAGCGCTTGTACAATCTGTGACTCCAACCACTAAGGAGTTCACCGCATTTTGCTTTCATCGCTTTCTGGACAACCTCCTCATCACCTTGTACGTTGAACTTATCCTGAAAAGAACAACATTTAGATGATCAACTATAAAGTGTAGCCTTTGAAGTATATAAATAAATGTAGAGTTGTTTTAACTACATTGACACGTTGAATTATCGGGAGGACTGAGGTTTCTGGCACATTAGACCATCTACGGACGCCCGGGTTCTGTAGATTATGTCTAATCTGTAAGCCTGTAGCAGCAGCAAATGAAGTAGCATGCGGTCCCACTGGCTGCCTAAAATCAGACGGGATGAGTACCGGAAGCTTGCCTTCTCTCTCAATCCGGAGATCAGTCCCAAGGCATCGTGTAGGCCCCCGTCTATTTGTCGATGATCCTGTTTAACACATAATATTGATTCGGTTAGTTAATGAAGAGATCAAGCAAATCATATCGCAAAATGATAAATCTAAGTAATCTTTGATGAAGTACCAGCGCTGCTAACTCGGGCCTCACTACCAGCCCGTGGCTCACTGAGTAAATCCACCGTCTCCTCATCTTGAATGATAGCCCCCCCAACAACGTCGTGAACACCCATATTAGTCGGCACACTATTCCCCTCAAGCTGGGCATCCATCTCCTGAACTTGTTGGGATACCGAAGGCTCAGAAAATGTCAGGCGGCGTGTTGGCGGCATGTCACTTACCTGAAAAAGGATACAATGGAAATAAATATGTAGAGACTTTAATTTTATCAAATCGAGATAATGTTAAAAAAATCTGTTGCAACCTATCAAGCAAACACGCGTGTAGTACCTCGTGTTCTAAAGAGTCAAATGACTCGTCATCTCCATCGTCTGACGGTATATAGTCATCATCAGAATGAGTAACCCCCAAATTTGCCTTCCCTTTCTTATTTGTGCATTTTGAATGGTCCGACCCATTAAAAGAAGTTGGAAATTGCTTCAACCCTAAGGCCTCTAATCTCTGTTTGTTGGCATTGATAATTTTTTCCCTTTGCTTCTCATATGCAAGGTTATTTGCGGCTAAATAACCTGGTTTGACCCACTTTTTCCCGTCTTTGGGCATTTCGTGAAACTATCAAACGGTAATTCACGCAATTGCATTTTAGAACATATTTATCACAAAAAATAAGCGCTATAAAAGAATCTAATTAAGTAAATGAACAAAATAATAGGTAAAATCATAATTTTATTAAGCACATTTAGTCATCAAGGGAAGAAAGAAAAAGTTAAATGTCATACAGCAAAAGTTACAAATCTGTATTGTAATCCATATCATCATCTTTATCCATATCATCATCTTACGCCATTGATTATGCATCCTGAATATTGTTTTACTTTTACATTTGAACCATTTGCCAAGGCCCACAGTTGGTCATTTTGTTCTATAGAGCCGTTAACTTTCAAGGTATTGACCTACATACACATGCATTAGAATATAGTTAGTTATTTGTACTCATGATGTTCAAGTTTTGTGCAACTAACATGACATTTGGTGTGTCACAAAATTATTTATATCTTACACGATCACGGAACCAATTGGGAAATTCTCGTCGCTGTATCTGTGCGATATCGTGCCCAGTTGGGATCTGTAATTGATTCTTGTGTTCCCTACGTAAAACAACATGTGGAATATATTTAAAATAACTATTTTATGCATAGCTAACAATAATAATAGCTACACTCAATTATCCACTTACTCGAAATACGGCTCCACCTCAGGGCTATTGAAAAGCAAGAACCATTCAACATTTTCTCGAAATTCCTGTGAGATATTGCTAGACCTTGAAACCAAACCAAAAGGACGGGCTGGGTCTGTGAATACCGTCATGCTCGGGCCACGTTCACCACGATCTACGTTTCGTTCTGGTCTATCAAACACGGTTTCGATCTCATCTAAATACATTGAGCAAAATGTAATACACTCTTTGACAATATAAGCCTCAGCGATCGAACCTTCTGGGCGAGCTCGGTTGGTAACATATTCTTTCAAAGTTCCGAGATACCTTCCAAAAAAGTGTGTTAATTTAGACCATCAAGCAAATAGAGTTGCAACTACATGTATATCACAATAACATATACCTTTCAATTGCGTACATCCACCGATAATGCACCGGTCCTCCTAGCTTGGCCTCTCGAGGAAGGTGAACAGCCAAATGGACCATCACATCAAAGAAAGCTGGGGGAAAATATTTCTCAAGCTTGCAGAGTATAAGGACTATCCTTTCCTCAAGCTTCTCCAAATCTCCCATCCTTAATGTTTTGGCGCACACGTCTTGGAAGAAGTTTCCCAACTCAAATAGAGTTGTACAAATATTATTGTCGATGTAACCGCGCATCCCGATTGGTAGAATCCGTTGCAGGAGTACATGGTAGTCATGACTTTTAAGGCCCGATAATCTACCATTTCTTGTGCTCACTGACTTCGATATGTTTGCTGCATAACCATCTGGATACTTAACAGATTTCAAAAATTCACAAAAAGCTTCTCTGTCCTTTGGGGTTAGTGAAAATATTGCACGAGGCTTGACATAAGATCCATTGGGACGTTGTTCCAAGTGCAACTCTTTCCTAATGCCCCAATCTTGCAAGTCCAATCGTGCCTTGTCTGTGTCCTTGTTCTTCCCATCAATGGCCAACATAGTTCCGCAGATACTTTCACTAATATTCTTCTCCACGTGCATCACATCGATGTTATGTCGGAGCTTCCGCTCCTTCCAGTACGGAAGCTCAAATAAGATGCTTAACTTGGTCCAATTTACTTCTTTACGATTGCTTGAAAATTTTCCTAAGTTGCCAACCGGTATCCGGTCTAACTGATTTTGTACCTTTTCAATCGGTAACTCGAGTGATCTAGTCCTTGTTTCACGCTTGCCGTTGTAGGCCTTACTCCTACGCCAACTGTGATTCTCAGGCAAATAGCAGCGATGGTTAGTGTACCCAATCTTATTTCTTAAGCGTTCTGAATATGGTTCGTCATTGCAAATGGGACAAGCCATATAACCCTTCGTACTCCATCCAGATATGTTACCATATCCAGGAAAGTCATGGATTGTCCACAATATAGATGCACGCATCTGAAAATTCTGACCAGTCGAGGCATCATAAGTTAATGCACCATTTTCCCACAATTCCTTCAATTCATCCACCAACGGTCTCATGTAAACGTCAATCGCTTTCCCTGGTTGTGATGGCCCAGGAATAAGTAAAGATAGCATAAAAAATGGCTCTTTCATACACATCCAGGGTGGTAGATTGTAGGGTGTGAGTATCACAGGCCATATACTGTAAGAGGTACTCATATTCCCAAAAGGGTTGAACCCATCAGTGGCTAACCCTAACCTCACATTCCTCGGCTCCCGGGCAAACACCGGATATTGCCGATCTAGCAACTTCCACTCAGCACTATCAGCCGGATGTCTCAATACCCCATCATCCACGCGTTCATCTTTGTGCCATCTCATATCTGACGCTCTCTTCTTAGACATGTACAATCTCTGCAACCTCGGTGTCAACGGGAAGTAACGTAGAACCTTGTGGGATATCTTCTTACCCTTGCCATGATTGATCTTGTATCTGGACTCTTCACATTCCGGACACTTATCGAGGCCTTTATTCTCCTTCCAAAAGAGGGCGCAATCATTTTTGCATGCATCAATATGCTCGTATGACATGCCCAGATCACGTATTATCTTCTTCGCTTCATATGTCGATTTCGGAACCAAATTACCCTCTGGTAAAAGTTTCATCAGTAACCCAAGAAGCATGTCAAGTGACTTATTACTCCAATTGTTCAGTACTTTCACATCAAGTATACTAATGACGAACTTCAATAGAGTAAAATCTTTGCAACCCGGGTAAAGGTCACGTTTTGCGTCATCGATTAGTCTATCAAAATTGCGCACTTCCTCCCTCTGGGTCGTATCGGTTGGCTCACCCCTTACTCGATCCTCTACCATTTCATCCATACCATCCAGAGCCCCACTATCATTATCTGCCATTTGTTGATCATAACCATGTTCCTCGATAATGCTATGCGAGACTTGAGGTTCTCCATGTTCCACCCAGTGAACATATGATTTCATAATCCCATTCTTGATCAAATGAAGGTGAACAATTGGAACCAACTGCAGTAGGATGTTCACACAGCTTGTACAAGGACACCGAATATTACCTTCATGGTCTTTAACCGCAACTGCAAACTTGATGAATGATTTTACCCCATTTACATATTGCTCAGTCAACCTACCCAATCGTGTGGTAGTCAATGGTATCCAACTCTTGTCCATATCTAATAAAATGTGCAAGTTCTGATTTAGCAAGTGAATAATGATGCAAGAATATCTCTGAGGGAGTATATAGAATTATATTGCAATAAGGGGCTCTTTTATTCTAAACTGTGCAAATTCAACATAACTCTACATTATAGAATCATACTTTTAAAAGACAAATGTTTTCAATCTCCTCACATATTCTAGTTGTATCTCTTCCTAGTTAGCATTCATTCTAATGTGGCCCAAACCAAGTCTTAAGCAAGTGATGCAACTCTTTAAAAGAGTAATGTCCATTTCGAAAGAAATGACAACTTTAACTACACATAATATAAATTACAACGAATAGGTCACTCGAACAACAATAAGAGATTTTGGGGTGAGCACAACTACACTCTAATTACAAATGTATTTAGAGAGAGAGAGAGAGAGAGAGAGAGAGAGAGAGAGAGAGATTGGATAAACAACAAAAATAAGACAGTGAAGTGTGTGTTTGAGTATATATACGAATATTTCATACCAATTGTGAAATCCTAAATATCATTCTTTAGAACACTTATTTTGGTTTCTTAGAATATATACGAATATTCAATCCTACTTTTCTTCTCATATGGAACCAATATGGGAAAGACATCTGTTGGGTGTGCCTTATATTGTAATGGGTCCTTTACACTAAGCCCAATAGTAACTTATATATACTTAATGTTTTAATTCACTTAGCTTATAAAATTAAAGACTGCTTACGTTAAAAACAAAAAGGAAAATTGAAAAAAGATCTTTTATTGTTCTTGATTAATCAGTAACCAAATTTCAGTGGGTTCAATTGAACCACTAGACTACATGAACCCCCCCCCCCCCCCCCCCCCCCCCCCCCCAACCAAAGTCAAACTTTTATTTGTTAATGATTTACCTTATGCATTTAAGTAACCCTTAGTTCCAAAAAAAAATGATTTTGTGTAAAGAAAAATTGGTGAAGGGCAAATAAGAAAGATTGAAACACCCTTGCATTAAAAAATTTACATAATAAAAATAAAATATAACTCTAACTTAATTAAAATATGAAGTATGAATAAATAAACAAACATAGTTAGAGTCCTAATTATAGAATCCACCAAATAAATAAATAAATAAAACCAATACGAATCTTAGTTTCAGTTTTTTATAGTGTCCTATATAATAAGAATGAATATTAAATGTATTGCCAAAGAAATAAATAAATAAAGAACCGTGAGACATGTAAAATAAGAAAAAGAAATGCGAGCCTAGCAAGAAGACTATGAACGTTATGACTTTAGCAAAGAGTCTTGGTCCACAAAAAGAAAAAAGGAAAAAAGGAAAGGCACATTACTAAGGTACATAATAAAAAATAAAATAAATATAAAATAAATATAAAATAAAAAATAAAAAAAAAATCAGATGAGAGACCTGTCCATTGAAGAAAAAATAAAAACCAAACTAATGTCCAACAAATAGCAGTTAGTCCAAAAAAGTAAAATAAAATTCAAGCTTAACAATTGTTAAAGGATCTATCAAAACAAATGGAAAAACTATTGTTAAGGAGAATGGGTCGTGTTGAAATGTATAAAACACTTAAACTGGTGGTAAACTTATTAAAATGTAGGTTTCTAAACACTTTGTCAATTGTAGTACAATAGTGATCAATATGACAAAGCATTTGAAAACTAATTTGGGATTTAAATTCTAGAAGTATAACATTATTCTTAAAATAAAAACAAAACATAGTGCTATCCGGCCATTGTGATACATGTGTGTGTACATCAACACATATATGTATAGAATTGATTTTTAATTGAAAATTACATGAGAGAATTATATGATACGACCAACGATACTGTTGGTCGTACGAACAAAATCGGGTACATCAATAGAAATCATCACAAAAATTGTACCGAAGGTAAAATAAAAAAAATAAGGGTTAATTACACTTTACCCCCCTGTGGTTTGGCCCGATGCCACTTTACCCCCTGTGGTTTAAAATTGACCACTTAACCCCCCTGTGCTTTTGGGTAAAGTGTCACCGCTAAAATTAGTGACCACTCGACCCCCCTGTGGTTTGGTCTGATGACACTTTACCCCCCTTTGGTTTGGCCCGATGACACTTTAACCTCCATATGCTTTCGGAGTAAAGTGTCAAGTTAACACTTTTTTTAGCGGTGACACTTTACCTAAAAGCACAGGGGGGTTAAGTGGTCAATTTTAAACCACAAGGGGGTAAAGTGACATCGGGCCAAACCAAGGGGGGTAAAGTGTAATTAACCCAAAAAAAAAAAAAACCATTGTAAACATTGCACCCAATATAAGAAAACGTTGTACCCAATTAGTTTTTTAGTGGTTTAGCTAAAGTAACAAAACT
Organism: Hydrangea macrophylla; assembly: GCA_033977485.1. Lineage (NCBI taxonomy): Eukaryota > Viridiplantae > Streptophyta > Magnoliopsida > Cornales > Hydrangeaceae > Hydrangea > Hydrangea macrophylla. Next base: position 14,866,248 of record CM066983.1, read on the forward strand.
AAAACACTTAATCATATATCAACTAAGAGTCGGCTGGTTTTTTTTTTTTTTTTTTTTAAGGAAACTAAAAGTCTACTTCTCAATGTGTACTTTATTAACAATAGGATTCTTAAAATTGATAATATTAGCTGAACGTGGGAGTCCTATCAATGGATGTTACCTAATTTATAAATGTGTTGATGATATCTAACATATAAACATGATATCTAAAATACCAAGAAAGGTATGACTCTTAGGGACGGACTAAAAAAAAGTGGTAATTAAACTCTAAGAAAATTATTTAAGTAAAAGTGCACCGATTGATAAAAGTGTAAAACACTTATGAGTATTGGTACATTTATATATAGTATAGATATAGATATATTAAGCGATATACAGTACACAACTGAGCCGGACATTCGATTTGTCAAATTTAAACTGATATATGAGTCAAGAAGATAGTGTTACCTGATTAAAATCTCCAGTATGGTAAAGCACTACTGCTAAGAGACTGTAAGCACTTGCAATTGTTCGATGGTACAGACCACATACAGCAATCACCTTTGCTAGTGCCTTGAAATTAAAGTAGATAATAAATTAACATCAATTATTGTCTAAATTATAAATGTGAAATAAAAATAATTAGAAGAGCTATAGATTAAATTTGATACCTTCGTTCCATAGTTAACATCCTCTTCAAGCTTGCCTTTATCTAATGCAATCTTGGATGATTCCAATAGAGTCCTCCCATCTGTAGAAAAGTATCCTACATGCAATAGAGCACGATTCAACTATTAGTCAATGGATTTTTTATTTTTTTTTTAATGGCAAATCAAACTTTCATTTATAAATTAAATAGATACACAAACCTTTGAATCACCAAAGCCCTAACAACCCCTAACAGCCCAACCCCAAAAGCCAGCCCACAAAAGACCCCTGGAAAAAAATGAAAACAAGATAAGCACCAAATACCCCATAACCGGAAACAAGCACAAACACTATGAGGGATGAATCAAAAACCCAAAAATTAGACCCCAAACAACTCAACCCGATAGCCCAGCACCCTCAAAAAGGGAACCAAAACAAATCTGATTGTAAGTATATACATTAATTAGAATATTTTATATATCTATATATGTATGAACACACACACACACATACACATACATATATATACAGGAGAGAGAGAGAGGGGTTGGAGAAGAGAGAGAGAGAGAGAGAGAGAGAAAGAGAGGGATGACCTGAGCCACTAATTTAGTGGCGATGCCAGTGGTGACGAGTGAATCCGGGTTAGAGAGAGCAGGCGGTAGGGGAAAAGGGGGGGGGGGGGTTTGAGCTTTTGAGAGTAATTTTTTTTTTTGTCTTGTCTTTTATTTTTTCTCTAAACAGAGTCAGTCTGCAGGTCTTTGGCCGAAAAAAAAAGGGAGGGAAAATTGGGGGGAAAATGGGAAATGTTTATCAAGGTTTTAGAGAGGAATCTTTTTTTCCTTGCCAAAACATTCATTTAGCCAGGAAATACAATTTCCTTGCCACAATTGAGACTATTGGTAAGGAAAATATTTTCGTTGTTAAATAAAATGGATTTATAACTAACTTTTGGCAAGGAATGTGAGATTTCGTTGCCAAAAAATACACTATTGGCAAGGAAAATGATATTTCGTTGCCAAAGACTTCAGTTTTGGCAAGGAAATTGAATTTTTGTCACCAAATGTGTATGTCTTTCAGCCTTTTGGCAACGAAATAACATTTCCTTGCTAATACAATAGTTTTAGCAAGGAAATTTATCTTTCCTTGCCATGATTCCTTGCTAATAGACATATTTGTTGTAGTGTGTGATGGGCAGTTTTGTGATAGTGAGTGCTTTTGCCTTGCAGGTGGGATAGTCCGTGAAACGGGGAGGTGCTGCCAAAATTTCAAATTTTGCTAGAGCTGCGACAGAAAAAAAATGGCTTTGTATGATCCCGCTCAACTCACAGCTTGGCTGAACATCACAAATGGCGTGGAGCGGATCAACCTCTTTAGCTACGGCTTGACCGAGCTGTTTTCTCTTTACCAGATGACCCTGAACACTGAATTCTTGCGTGCTGCCATTGCTCACTGGGACCCGGTGAACCATGTCTTCAATTTCAATGGCCTGGAAATGTGCCCTCTATTTGAGGAGTTTTGTGCTATTCTTGGCTATGATCCTGACTCTGATCTGATTCTCCCTTCTGCTGGTACCCTTAGTCCTACGGGAGGCTTGGCTGAATATTTGAATTGTTCCATCACTATTTCTCGCCGACTGATTCAAGGTGATGTTCTTGGCATTGCCTCCATCATTGCCCGATACGCCAGTCCTGGGAATCCCAGCGTGTATGATGCTACCTGCGGGGCTGCTTTGATATTGTGCATGACTTCGCACTTTCTGTTCTCGAGCACTTCAGTTGACTTGGTGCATGTGTGCCTCGGACTGAAGCTTAGCAGGAATCCTATGGCCATGGTTCTAGCTGAAACCTTGAATGGTTTGGACCGCGCTTCTGATCAAGGAACGCCTCTACTTTCTGGGGCGCCTCTGGTGTTACAGGCTTGGTTATACGGGCACCTTCAACTGTGGACAGGCCGCATACCACCAGTTTACTTTCGTCGAGCCATGCTTTGCCCTCACTATACTTTTGCCGATTGGGTAGGCCTAATGGATGCCTTATCTGAGGCTGATATTTGCTGGATCGCGAGGCGTTGGGGCCTTTAAGCTGTCACCACAAGCCTCAGGGATTACCAGAGAGTGTGGTTGATGGGTCTGAGAGAGACTTCTTTCTATCATCCTCGCCGTTTAGCCAGACAGTATGGGCAGGTTCAGGAGGTTCCCTGGGGGTTTACTGAGAGGGTCTTTGCTTCCAGGATCAGGGCTGCCACTATTGCTGCTTTCATTGATGGTTGGACTGACCGAGTGAAAGCCTACTTCTAAAGACCTTTGAAGAAATAAAAGATACAAAGATTGAACTGGACCTGACTGATTCTGCTCATTCCTCCAAGTGTCTTTGAACATGTGTGATTGCCCTCTTTGAAAGACTTTTATTTCTTTGATTATTCCTGCTTATGTAATATTCAAAGTTTGTTTATCGGTGAACCTTGGTTACTTTGGGAATCTCATTTCATGCATTTCACTTTCTAAAAAAAATTTTGTAACTGAGATTTCAATTAGATGTTGCTTTTGGTACTTGCTTGGGCATGCTGGGACGATTAGAGGCAAACGAGGCGGGTGGCCGAAGTTTGCCCCTAGTTTGGGATATGTATGGTTGTGAGGCAAACGAGGTAGATCACCGACGTTTGCCCCTAGTTTAGGAGGGGTTCAGGCAAACGAGGCGAGTGGCCGAAGTTTGCCCCTAGTGTGGAGAGTGATTTTTGGGTTATGGTAAAGACCGCGACTTTGTTTTTCCAAATGCTCATAACTTTTGCCTAGGCCCCAGTTAGGTGACCTAGCGAGCTCTTTTCTCTATTTTGTTATTGCTCACTTTGGATTTAGCTCTAATTTTTGCCTAGGCGTCCTTTCGGATTTTCAACCCAGCGAGCCATCCTTTTCCTTTATTTATTTATTTTTTTATTTTTTATTTTTTTAAAAGTCTGCCTACGTACCCCCAAGCAGGGATCATGTCCAACATAGTTCGGGCCATGGTTGGAAAGAAGTGGGTTGATTTTTAAGTAGGTGGGGTGACCGAACCGATGCGGTTGCCTACGTATCCCCGAGTGGGAATTAGGTCGAGCGTAGTTCAAGGCAAGGCTTGAAAGAAATGGTTATTTTTGTTGGCGGAGCGACCGAACCGATGTGGTTGCCTATGTATCCCCGAGTGGGAATTAGGTAGAGCGTAGTTCAGGGGAAGGCTTTAAAGGAGAATGGTTAGGGGAAGGTCAAGCATAGTATTTTTTTAGGCGGTCCATGTTGATTGGTTCTTTGAATTCGACACCATCGAGGTCCATGAGATAAGTTGCTCCTCCGGAAAGAACGGTCTTGACGATGTAAGGGCCGACCCATTTAGGTTTAAATTTCCCACGGGGATCAAAGATCGTAGCTCGTAATTCTTTAAGGACAAGGTCACCTTTGGCGATCTTTCTCGGACGAACCCTCTTGTTGAAAGCACGGGCTATCCTCTTTTGATAGATTCGAACATGGTCGACCGCCACTAGGCGCTTTTCATCTATGAGAGCCAATTCTTCGTATCTTTCCCTCAACCAATCTGATTCCAAAACTTCACATTCTGCCATCACGAGTAGGGACAGTAGTTCTATCTCGACTGGAAGTACTGCTTCCATTCCATACACTAGTGAGTAAGGAGTCGCTCCCGTGGACATCCTTATCGATGTTCTGTACCCCCAAAGTGCGAACGGTAGCTTTTCATGCCAGTCCTTGTAGGTATCGGCCGACTTCTGCAATATGGCCTTGATATTTTTGTTTGCAGCTTCAACTGCTCCATTAGTCTGTGGTCTGTACGGTGATGACTTGTGATAAGTGATTTTGTATTCCGCGAACAGATCCCTGACTTCTGCTTTGAAATGGCCTCCGTTATCTGAAATAATCTCATGGGGGACCCCATAACGGCAGATGAGATTTCTCTTGATGAATTTGGCCACTTCCTTGGCCCCCAACTTGCTGTAAGATGCGGCTTCTACCCATTTTGTGAAATAGTCGATGGCCACCAAAATGTACCGGTTTCCATTTAAGGCTTTTAGAATGACTTCACCGATGATATCGATTCCCCAGGTCGAGAATGGCCAAGGCGAGGTCATGCTGTATAGGAAGGATGGCAGTACATGCATCATGTTGGCATGGATCTGGCACTTGTGACACCTTCTTACGTATTCGCAACAATCTTTCTCCAAAGTGGTCCAGTAGTACCCTTGTCTTATGATTTTCTTGGCCAGTATGTGACCGTTCATGTGCGGACCGCATACTCCTTCGTGTATTTCCTCCATCATTCTTCTGGAGCTCTTTCCGAACAAGCAAGTCAGGTTGTGACCGTTGTATCCTTTCTTCAGCAGTTTCCCACCGCAAATGATGAATTGCGCTGCGAATCTTCGAATGGCCTTTTTGTCTTTCTCGGTAGATTCTTGGGGGTATATCCCCTTTTCTATGAAGTTCCAGACATCCTGATACCATGGTGTTCCATTCTCTTCTTCTTCGATTGTGGCGACTATGTTGAACGAAGGCTCGTATCTCTACTCAATTACCAAAGGCATCATCTTGACTCCCACAGGAATCTTGATCATGGAGGCTAGGGTAGCCAATGAATTTGCTAGCTGATTCTCTTCCCTGAGAAAGTAAAGGAATGTGATGTTCACGAATTGCCTCTTGAGTTGATCAAGATGATCATGATAGGGCTTCAACCTTTCTTCTTTTACTTTCCATTCTTCTCTAGCTTGTGATATGATGAGGTTTGAATCCCCGAAGACATCCAACTTTCGAACTTTCAGCTCTAAGGCTGCCTCCATCCCCAGAATCCACGCTTCGTATTCCGCAGTGTTGTTGGTGGAGTTATAATTGAGCTTGACTGCCAACGGAGTATGGTCCCCACTTGGTGATACTAGGATCATTCCTACTCCGTATCCTTTCATGTTGGCTGCTCCATCAAAATACAACTTCCACTGTTCTTCCTTGATTTCCATGATATTCTCGTCCGGAAACGGAAAGTCCTCACTTTCTTCGGAGTCAATGGCATGTTCCGCGAGATGCTCAGCTACGGTTCTCCCTTTTACCAATTTTCTCGTAACATACTTGATATCGAATTCAGATAGTAGGAGTAGCCAACGGGATATACGACCGGTCAGGGCAGATTTTTCGAGAAGGTATTTTAGAGGATCCATGCGGGATATGAGCACAACTGGGAAGGCCAGCATGTAGTGCCTTAGTCGGCGGGTGCACCAAACCAAGGCCCAACATGTTTTTTCGAGAGTAGAGTAGTTGAGCTCATACCCAGTCATCCTCTTGCTGAGGTAGTATACGGCTTTTTTGGAGTGACTTTCTTCTCCTTCTTGGGCTAGCATGCAACCCATGGCATTTTCGGAGACAGATAGGTAAAGGAATAAGGGCCTATGAGGAGTGGGTGGTGAGAGGACATGTGGATTTTGAAGGTAGGCTTTTATTTTGTCGAAAGCGGCTTGGCATTGGTCATCCCATTGGAACTTTTCTCCTTTTCTCAGTAATCGGAACAAAGGATCGCAGGTAGTTGTGAGCTTGGAAATGAAGCGGCTAATAAATTGGATCCTTCCGAGAAACCCCCTTACTTCTTTTTCATTCCGTGGTGGTGTCATTTCAAGGATTGCCTTGATCTTAGAAGGATCCACCTCTATCCCTCTTTGAGTGATGAGAAAACCTAGGAGTTTACCGGAGGTCACACCGAAAGTGCATTTCTTTGGATTCAACCTCATCTTGTATTTGCGCAACCTTTCGAAAAACTTTTCTAATGCTACCAGGTGCCCTTCTTTGTCTTTGGACTTCACGATCATGTCATCTACGTACACTTCTACTTCTTTGTGAATCATGTCGTGCAGCAGGGTGGTGGCAGCTCTTTGGTAGGTAGCCCCGGCATTCTTTAGCCCGAAAGGCATTACTCTATAACAGTAGGTTCCCCAAGGCGTGGTGAATGTCGTCTTTTCCCGGTCTTCCGGTGCCATCAGAATTTGATTGTACCCTGAGAAGCCATCCATGAATGCAAGTAGCTCATGTCCGGCGGTGTTGTCCACCAAGACATCACTGTGGGGAAGCGGGAAGTCATCCTTGGGACTGGCTTTGTTTAGATCACGGAAGTCGACGCACACACAAACCTTTCCATCCTTCTTCGGGACTGGCACGATATTGGCAATCCATTCCGGACACTCGGTGACAATGATGAATCCTGCCTTAAACTGTTTCTCCACTTCTTCTTTAACCTTGAGTGCCCATTCCGGCCTCATGCGCCTCAGTTTCTGCTTGATAGGTTTAGAATTGGGGAGGAGAGAAATATGATGTTGGACAATGTCAGGATCGACCCCGGGCATATCTTCGTAAGACCAAGCAAAAACATCTTTGAATTCTTTTAGCAAGAGGGTTAATTTTTCTTTTTGTTCTTTATTAAGAGTTGAGCCAATTTGCACAATTTGGGGATTATCTATTTCACCTAGGTTAACTGGTAAAGTATCCTCGATTATTTCATAAGCAGGTGGTTTTTCAATTAATTGCTTAAGTCCGATTGGAAGATCCTCGGAGGGATCTGTGCATTCACAAGTGTTAGACACAGAGGAGTAAGCATAATCATCTTTCATTTCATTCATGACAGGTGAAGTGATTATATTGGACAGTGGTGGGCTTACAGCAGCCGACTCCGGTACAGACTCGATAATTGGCAGTACAGACCCGGGGGAATAAGGGATTGGGAGACACAGACAGATGACTCTACAGCCTGGTTGCTCAGACCCTCCTTAGTTGGCTTGATCTGATCATCTTGGCTCTTGGCCCTCTTTTCTTCCTTCTTCTCAGCGGATTCCTCCCACATTTTCTCGATGGCTTCATTGTCCAGGTACTTCAACCAGTCTGCCTTCGGGGTTTTCTCAATTTCTTCGGGGTAGAACGGATCTTGATATGGGGGTCTTTCGCAGTCAGTGAAGATTTCAAGCCCGGGGTGCCTTTTCCCAGTGGTTTGATGGATCCAGGGTTCGGGGAACCCGAAGTAAGGGAAATCATCCCCTTCTTTTATGAACTGCCCATTTAAGGTCTTGCGGTACGGCGGGAGACCCCTTACCCTTTTCTTCCATGGCCTCCATAGCTCGACGTCTTCTTCAGTGGGCTTGTACCCCAACCCAAAGTTCCTTGTTGCCCTTTGATCTGAGGAAACTCACGAATCCCTTGCTGGCGTCGGCCTAATCCCATTCCGGGGAAGTAGTTCATCTTGCGAATAATGTTGACAACTGCGGAGTGGATCTCGGGGAACCTGTCTTCGTCATTGATCATGTGGACTTCTTCCATGAAGAATCCCCCGATTTCTCCTTCTTCTAGCTCAGGTATTTGGACTTCAAAAATGGGAGCGTAATTTGGGAAAGCTTCATTACCCCAACTATTACCGATGATCTTTACTTCCTTCTCATGAATGTACTTGATCATTTGATGCACAGTGGACGATACGGCTTTGTTGGCGTGTAACCAGGGCCTTCCGATCAACAAGTTGAACAAGGCAGGTATGTCCATGACTTGAAAAATCTCAATGCTTACCAAAGATCCTACCCGAATTTGTAGAGAGACGGTCCCCATCACATTTCTCCTGGTGTTATCAAAGGCCCTCACGGATTGTACAGATGGCGTGATGTTAAGGATATTGACCCCCAAGGCGGTGGCAGTCCTTAGGGCACAAACATTAAAGGCAGAACCTGTATCGACCAGACAAAACGGCACCTGTTGTCCCTTGCATCCGACGGTGATGTATAATGATTTGTTATGTACAGATCCTTCCGGTGGCAAGTCCTTATTAGAAAATGTAATGATTGGGTCGGGGGTAAGTGCGCCCAAGAAAGCTATCATGTCCTCCGGTGCGGCGTCGATGGGGACCTCTATTCCAGCCAAGGCATTTAACACGGCTTGCCTATGCTTGTAGGATGTTACCATGATATCCCACATTGAGAGATGTGCTTGGGTTTTCTTTAGCTGTTTTATCAACTCATTATCTTCTTCGATGATCTCATCCATTTTACCCTTCCCCTTGTCCTTGACTGGACCTTTCTCGATTGCATTGGCGGTAGGCTGTGGAGGCTGATAATGACGGCCTGATCTGGTCAGATGATCAATCTCGGCAGGAGTGGGTCCTTCTATAGTCCCGTCTTTTTTGAACCAATCACAATCCGTCCCCACAAATGGTTTCTCTGGCTCGTCCTAGATAGAAGCATTACTTTCTTTGTTGGGATCATACCATTTGAGGTCTACCACCCCTAGATCATGCTCTTCCAGAAAGAACAGGTCTTGCTCGTCGTCTAGCTGTTGCTGCCACTCATCATTCTCTCCCCCAATCAGATGAATTCCCTCAGAATCCGGGATGTCAATGAGGGGTAAGGGTTGTCCAAAGGGGGTGATATAGGCAGCAGGGTTGAAGGATATAGAGTTGGACTCGATGAGGCTGACATTTTGGTGGTTAGGTAGAGGATTTTGAGTGATATGGGGCTGCTTCAGAGGCGGCTCGATGATATTCTGGTCAATGAGGTCTTGGATATCATGGCGGAGGCGCATGCAATCATCGATGTTATGGCCGGGGACTTGGTGGTAAGTACATCGCTTGGACATATCGCAGTTAGGCGGGGGCGGGGTATTTCGAGGCTGGAGTAGTTGGAAATGGCCCTTTTTGAGGAGGTGGTCTAAGGCTGAGGAGAGAGAGATTTCTAACTTGGCGAAGTTGCGAGGGAGCTTTTTCTGGAAAGGGCGATTGGAGGAATTTGCCTGGTTGGAGGGTTGGTAGGGCCTAGGAGGGTACGCCATGGGTTGGCTGCTAAGGGCATTGACATCCGGGGGATTCCGGGAGTAGTTGGGCTTTCTTGACTGACTCGGAGGATCTTCCTTTTTGATCTTTCCTTCCCTGATAGCATCTTCAATTCGGGTTCCGACTTCAAACAACTCCTCAAAGGTGGAGATGGACTGGTAGAATAATTTCTCGTGGTAGAGCGGCTACAGATTCCGGATTAACATTCTCACTTGTTCTTTCTCAATCGGCCGGTGGGTCATTTGGGCTACCTTGTTCCTCCACCTGCTTAGAAACCCAGCGAAGGATTCATTGTTGCTTTGCCGGGTCGTTTCCAAATCCCTGATAGTGACATCCAGCTCCTGGTTGTAGGAGTAATGATCGACAAAAACTCGAACGATATCTTCCCAGGCCCGGGTTTTGGAGGCTTCCAAGGTTAGAAACCATGATAGTGCAGATTTTGCCAGAGTTTGTGGGACCAGCATCGCGATGTGCTCGTGGGTACAACCCATGGACTGGAAGATACTCATACACAGCTTCACATGACTTTTTGGGTTCCCAGTTCCGTTAAAACGGTCGATGGCAGGCATTTTGAAGTTCTCCAGCAGTTTCAACTTGACAGGCTCAAAAGGCCTTCCAGGTCTAGCATATAATCATCGACCCCCTTGCTTTTCCTCAGTACGCTCTCTAGCTTGTCAACCTTATCCATTTTCTCTTGGAGCTTCTTCTCATACGCAAGCGGTGGGACCCCTTGAAACCAGTCTTCCTCCCCATTATTCCCATGCGGGGGTGGTTCAAACCCTAGTGGTGGGAACTCGGGCTGAGGTTGCGGCTGCTTCTGCTTTAGTTCTTCCATGAACTTCAGAACTTGGGCTAGGCTGTCAGACTGTTGGCTTATAGTTGCTCCCAACTCGGTAACCTTGTTTTCCAACTCTTCTCTATTCATGCTGAAGTAGGTTGTCGGACTGATTCTGACCAAACGATTATCCAAACTCCTGGCCCACGACGAGGATTCCGGCTGCTAACCTTGGGAATCTATACTGACCTGACAGATTTCGAGAGGAAGGGGTGTATCAGATCCTGACAGTGATGACTTTTTGACCGACAAAGACAGTGACATGGACTGACTCGAGACAGTGCGTGCAGAGAGATGGGAATGGTGTATGCATGGGAGACAAGCATGCAGATGTAAGCCCTAATCTATATGACGCTCCTATTTCTAGTAGATAGCGGTTAAGCAATAAGGTCCTATCCATATAGAGTGTGCCAATCTTACTTTCCAGTACAATCACCATGGATAATGGGGGTTTCCAGGTTTTTATGAAAGCTTCTAGGAGGGACTGGGCATTTTTGGGGAATTTGGACAGAGTTTCTGGGAGAAACTGGTTAATATGGTTATATCTGGGATATCTAGGCAGAGTTTCTGGGAGAAACAGGTTAATGTGGTTATATCTGGGATATCTGGACAGAGTTTTTGGGAGAAATAGGTTAATATGGTTATATCTGGGATATCTGGACAGAGTTTCTGGGAGAAATAGGTTAATATGGTTATATCTGGGATATCTGGACAGAGTTTCTGGAAAATTGGTTAATAGGGTTATATCTGGGATATCTGGACAGAGTTTCTGGAAAATTGGTTAACGTGTGGTGATAGTGATCATACTGTTTAGCAGGTCTTCATACTCCTATGTCTTAGGACCGATAAACAAGGTTTGCGGTGTATATCTTTGTGAGCATGGAGCAGACATCCTTGTCATGGTGCCTAGGCAGGTCAACTCAATGTGATCACATGTGAGTGATTGCCTTGGGAATCATAAGAAAGAGGTTCCATTCTATGCCACATAAGTGTCTACACCGGTCAGGTAATCCCATCAGGGCATACAGCAGTTATATCATATTGTCCTATCTGAAAAGATAAATGAACAGTCCTATGAAAGGTTCTACAGGAATCAATATGCAAAGGCTGGGTTTAGTCAAAGAGGGTTCGTTGACGAGAGTTCCAATATACCGTCAGGGAGACGGTACGGATGTTTTTAATCTTTTTGATATACCTTGGAAGGTACAGTATCAACGGTGACTTGTGCCCTGACACAGCAAGACCTGAACAATGTCAGCGCCGCCTTTCAGACACAGTCGGAGGGGAAATGCAAAAGTGCAATGCGGTGAACCAGACACATTAAAAAGATGATTTTAAGGATGCTTCTTATGAATCAAACCTCTGTATTATTTTGTTTTGAAAATAAATATCCCCAGCAGAGTCGCCAGATTGTGGACACGCGGAAGTGGACCACTTCTTTGTTATTTTGAAATCTGATTGAAATTTGATTTGGATCAAAGAAAAGAAATAGGTATGTTGAAAACAGATACAGAGTCGCCACTTCGTCTTTAAGGAACCAAGAAACCTAATTTTGACTCACCCAAACGGATAAGGGCACCGGCCCTCCATAACCAAAGAACTAGGTTCGGGGTTTTGGTACGAGAGAGGAATGAGCCTTTGTCGCGACTAAAACACCCTCAACTCGCCCCGTCTTTCGACGGGCCTCAATTAGCATCCAAATAATCATCTTATACTATGTTTGGTTCGACAAATAATACTATGATAGTATACTACATCACATAAGAAAATTTGAAATGGAAGATCTAAAGGAAAAATATCATTCATAAGATCTAAGTCAAATATCATGCAATGTAAAGTGAAAGATCACACAAACAAACCTAGGAAAAATTGTCTAATCATGTATCAAGTAATTAAGTTTCCTAATCTAAAAGGAGGACATGAATTGTTCTTGAAACAAATAAACAAAGAAAATCAAAATATGGTTAGCAAGCTAACATGATGCATGTTATTCTTTGAGAAAAGAAGATCTCTCAATCCCCGGGACGAACGAGAAAAGGATGATTAGATCGAGGGGAGCATGAACGTGTGATTATGATCATTCCTTATAATCTTCTTAGATTAGGAGTCACAAAAGCCCTAAATCTTTGCATAGATGCAATGTATGTATGTAGAATATGCTAAGGTTGTAGTGTGTTTTGTGTTCATGGATTCCTAGAATGACTTAGAAGTCTAAACTGTGTATGAATGGATGGATGAAATCAATATGGGATATGTACAAATGTAGTATGAACTACTTCCTAAGATATGAACTAATTTGGAATGAATATAAGCATCAAATCAAAGAATGAAAGTTAAAATGTGCTTGCTGTGAATAGTGGACAGAATAGTAACTAGATCTTTGGAAAATTGAAAAGAGGGGTTAGGAATGTTTTCAATGCATGATTTTTTATGGATATATTCCTTATTGTGTCTAGAACACAATCCAAAAATCCAATCTTTAATAACTATCATAGATTGAGAGAAATCACATAAACAACAGAGGTCACTCAGAAACAGAGTCCGTACTGTCGACTGAAATTTTGAAAAATGAAAACGAATGATCTAGAGGCCCATTTTATACAGAACGTTTCCTAAGACATTGAAGTTTAAGGGAAAAATAAGTTAGGACCACCCCTTTTGGAAAGATTTCTGTAAAAGAGGTTGGAAGTGGACCTAGCTGCTGTGACAACAAAAATAGAATGTCTGGAAGGAATGTTTGGGTCCAAATGGGTGTTCTCCAATGAGTTAGGAAGACTTTCCAAGTGGCCTTGCATCCATATGTTGAGTATTGAGTTCTAGAGAAATCTTTGAACTCGGCTCACTCACTGTTTTGACTCATTGTTTTGAAGATTTTGGAGAAAACAATGTTTTGTTTCTTGAAACCAAAATGAGAGGGATTGAGAGGGGTTTTGAAATAGATGTTTTGAAAGCATATTTTCAATACTCAATAAGGATTATAGCCACTTAAAATGTCAACATCAAACTCATCATCAAGAACCTCCAAGATTGTTGGAGAGATTTATTTTATTTTGAACATAACTTTAATACATTTCAAGAATATCTTGGAAGTATTGAGGTTATGATCATCATCTATCAAACATGTTTTTGAGGTCAAGAGCTACTATCCATAAGGATTCACTCACCCCAAACTTCATGTCATCACTTAGATGATGATGAACTAGTAAGTAAATAAAGAAAATAAAAAAGAAATGAGATAAGAAGAGTTAAACAATGAATAAACAAGCAAGTAGATAATGATCAATAGATGATATTCATGAAGCATTGAACTTGTAGATTGGTGTTTCACTCATATGTAATGACACTAGACATGGAAGAAGCTTCCACTCTCTTAAATGCTCACTAAAATGGTGGTTGGGAGTATTGAATGTTGAAGTAAATAGGAGTAATAAAGTAAAAACAAAGTTTAGAACTCACTTTTGTTTTGAAAAATCAAAGAAGGAAGCTTCTTTCTCTCTATTCTAACCTTATCTTTACAACTTTCTCTCCCAAACTTTTCCTAAACTTTCATTTCACTCTCCCAAAATGAAGAGCAATGGGGGGTTTATATAGGCCAACTTGGGGTGGTTTTGGGGTTTTAGAAGTGTTCCTATTGCTCCCAAACATCTGAAATCATGAAACTACGTCGTTTTGGTTTTTAGTTAATCAAAATGGGACCCCAAAGGAAATTACAAAAAACTCACTATTTTGGGGGAGAGTACCGCGGCGGCACTGGGCCAGTGCCACGGCGGCACTGCTCCTCCTTCGTCCAGATAATGCTGTTTAGGCCCCCTGAAGTTCCGGCATTCGTGAAAAGGCCCTATTTCGTCCGAAATTCACAGAAAATGCATACGAACTCCAAATTGAGGTTGTGATATACCGTTGGAAAGGTAATGGAGTCTAATTTACATAAAAAATAGTTTGGGGATAGGTTACTTTGAAAAGTTTTGCGGTATTCGTGATAAAAACCGATTTGATCGTCTTTTTCCCCTTTGGAAATTCATAATAAATTCGTTTTAAATTCAGAAATTATGTGCGATGTACCGTTGGAAAGCTATTGTCCTCTAGCATCCATGAAAAATGTTTGAAAATTGTTTTGGTGCCCCGATTCCAAAGTCAAATTCTGCTCAAACTGGTCAAACCTGGGATTCTCAGGAAGTTCTGGAAACCCCCGGGAGTTCCCGGGAGCTGATGTTTTCGCTTGATTTTCTTTTGGAACTTGTTTTAACACTTTTCTCATGATTTAAAATGATTCTGGTGAATTCGGACGATTTTGGTTAAACTTGGTCAAACTTGGTCAAACCTGGTCAAACCTTGGTCAAACCGGTCAACGGGGACTTTCCGGGAACATCCGGGACTTCCGGGGGTCTCTGGGAGCTGATGATTTTATCCGATTTTACTTAAGAACTTTATTTTATTATTTTTCTCATGACGTAGCATGTTTTCAGAACTTTGGGACCAAATCTGGGAGTTTTTGGGCTTTCAGGGGCATTTTGGTCATTATGAGCATTCTGAGAGATAGAGCTGAATTCCGAGAGTCTTTTTAAGTCTTTTTTTATCATTGTGAACCACCAAGCTATGGGTCTCCTAAATCTGATAGCCGACAAAATGGGGTGTCTACACTGTGAAGAGGAGAGAGAGAGAGAGAATGGGTGAGATTGTATTTGGGTTATTTAATTTGCACCGAGTGGGTTTCAAATGACCCGCCCAAAATAAGGTTTGGGTTCAAAACTGTGGGGACCACCATAGGTTTGGTGTATATTGTCGGTACATTTCGGTGAAGCTAGCAATATTGTATTATATAATAATATCTTGTAGCTAAAGAGTATCTGTAAATACATATAAGTATTTATTATCTAATTTAAATGCCATTTAAAACTAATATTTATTATTTATATTATATATATAAATAACAATATATGTTATTATATATCAATAGCATATAGAATATATGAAATGCTAATTATTAGTACTGTATAAAATATCAATAGGAACATATCCCTAATTTTTTGGAATTTAAATAATACTCATAGGTATTTTAGATATATTTAAATACTAAGGAAATCCAATATTTATTATTTATAATAGTCATATAAATAATAAATATGTATCTATGTACATATATATTATTTAATACTATAATAATATTCAGAAAATTTAGAATATTACATATAAATATTTCATAGCTTAAAAGTATAAAGATTGTATTTAAAACCTATTCATAATAATTAAAACATTTAAAATCTATAATAAAGAGTTTATAATAATAATAACAATAATCAAAACCCGTTGGTCAACCCGAACCGACCCGAGGCTAAACGTACTATCCATATGCTTAAACAAGAGGACCCAACCCACTGACCCTTTAGGGTCAAACCAGACCCGACCCAAAACTTAATTGGACTACCCACTTATACTAACAACTAAACCCAAACCGAAAACCCATCGGGTTAACCTGAACCCGAGTCGAACTCAGTTACACTAACAAACTAACCCAACCCAAAAACCCAAACCCTGACCCGAACCGAATCGTACCCTAACCCAACTACACTCACAACAAAACCCGCCCAAAAACCCGAAACCCTACAAGAACAAGACCCGTCGTCAAAACGACGCCGTGTCACTTAAAGGACCCATGGGTCCTACTCGGTCCGAACCAAGCCCAGACCCTTACCCTTTTATAGAAATAGGCCAACCCGACCCATGCCGACCCGTACCCGGGTCTTATAACCCTTTTATATATATTTTCTTCTCCGGCGAGAGAGAGCCACCAGAGAATCGGGGCTTGCTAGAAAATCTTGCGAGGATCATATCTAACACGTTTCTCCATAGAAATACGCAAGACCAACGCCAAAATGACCGGATTGGGGTACTCTACAACATACTAGGAGCTAAACACTGGGTTCATTCGTTATAGGGTCCTACCAATCCATTATTCTTTTTGATTTTTTTGTGGATAATGGCTTGCATGACCTATCAAATGTACCACAACTGAAAAGCTGCTCAACGAAGGATATTTTGAGGTTATTCCAGTCAGATTGATATAACTTAGAGGCATCTTTGTGAGGGTTGGAAAAATCGAGCTTCAAAGATGAAGCTCTAATGGTGGCCGGAGCTAGTCCAAAGCTTAAGGCCCTATTTGGGTCTTTGCATATGCGCTCTAAGGATGTGTGGGTGACATGCGGAGGTACTGAGGAGGAATGGGGGCTGGGTTTACCTTGAGGGGTCTCGGATCCTCTTCTTTATTCTCTGATCAGTTTCTTTCTCTCTCCTCTGCGTGTGTGTGTTGTGTATGGAGAGGGAAAACAGTGAGAGGGAGAGTGTGAGGGTATGGGATGGTTGTGTGTAAACACAATGTAGGGGGGGTGAGTGTGGTGTGGTTGATTTTTCGCACCAAGACTCTCGGGTTCTCTCCCTCTACAAAACTGTGAATATGTGCGTGTGTGATGAAGAAATGGTGTGTGTGAGTATGTAATGTGTGTGTGCACAGAATGTGTGCATGTGGTAAATATATGTGGGAGAGGCAAAAATATTGATAAGTGGCAGTGCAAGTAGTGCCAAGTGTTGTGGTGGTGTGCACAAGTGTGACACATGCAATGGGTGGCCATTCATACTTGCTACATGGGTGGGTGGTGGCTCCATGGCTGCCACGTGGTAGTGGTGGGGCCCACATCTCAGTTTATGTGCAAACACCTAGGGTTGCGTGCATATCTCAATGTACGCGCACAAGTGAAATTATGCTTATGTATGAGGCTGTGTACGAGCAGATGTGTAAGTCTGACTTTGGTTCCTAAAAAATTAAAATATTGTGTCATGGGTACGACTGATTTTAATACTATCTTAATAACATGGTTGTTGTCGTTAAGATGATAATTAAAGATCCTATAGAGGTTCCTTATTAGGGTCATCCTAATGGACCTTCTGTAACCATCCCCATGGTGATATTATCACTAATTTCCAATATCCTACGTGGAATGTCTAAGGAAATTCAGGGTGCTACATCTCTACCAACTTCTGCTGGATCTTCGTTGCCATCCACCTCTGCTGAATCCACATCGTTATTAGCCTCTGCTGCTTCCCCCGCAGCTCTGTAATTCTAGGGTGGCTCCTCGTCCACATTCTTAGCTGGTTCAACCTCTGCTGGATCAATAACCTCTATCGGAACCTCTCCATCATCATCCTCCTCCATCCCTAGCTCGTAGTCATCTGGCTTGTCATCATCGTCATCATTGTCGAACTCGTCCTCACTATCGGTCCCCATGACTTGCTTAGCGGCTATGGGTGCATCAGCTATGGGCTCCTCTGGTGCTTGGGGTGGCATAACAAGAGGTGATCCTACGGGTTCTGGTGGGGGTCTCAACTTTACTCAAAAAGTCATGACTCTGAGGGTATGATAGTCCTGAGTCATCTCGGCTGCCTCCTGATGAACAAGTCTAAGGGTGCTCTCTCGGTAATGTGCCATCCTCTGTAGGATCTCTGGATCCTTGATCCCCAACACATGAATGTCATGCCACATATTATCCTCCAATTGCCGCAGGGCACTCTGTCGAATCCTCTGATGGTACAACACTGGGTCCGAAAACTCTATGCGGTCTGGGTATATCCAATGTCCTCCAAACCCATCTTGGACATAAAAGGGTTCCATGCTAACCTGTCCAATATAAACTATCATAAGGTTAGTATCTTCATAAGTGGGGAAAAGATCTAGTGGTTTATATCTTAAAGTGCATGGGACAAATGGTAAACGCCTAAACCTTGGCTCTGATACCAAAAATCCATGTCACGCTCCGAAGTACCAAAAATAGGGAAAATAAATTTCCTATGGGTTCGTGGACATGTGACTGGTTGATTAACCGTTATGTCCTTTCTAACTCCACACATGCCTTCATAAGGGAAGTAATAAAGCATAAACATCACTTAATCTAAACTGAAACATAATTACAGCAATGCGAGATATAACGATTACAATAACTGCAAACCTATTACATGAGGTCATACTAAACTTATACATAAGCTTAAACATTGAAACAACTATCTCCTGTTCTCCAGCTTGGCTCTAACCTTTCATGGCTCCTCAGTATTGCATCCATAGCTCACCCTCTTGCCCTAAGAAAACTTGCAACACTCTGGACATGAGAATGTCCAGGGCATAAAATTTCGTCAGCTTTGGAGCAAAGCTGAGTGAGTAACATAACCACGCAATAATCTATAATACAAAACTTCTCTATTTGCATTCTTTCATGGGCATGGCAAAGGTCTCAATCAAAACATTTAGGTAGTACACATATCTCAATACTTATTTCATAGAATACATCCTCCTTCTGTTAATGTCGTCAGTGATTAAGTTAAGAAAGGGTGCCCTTAGGGTTACCACCATTAAAGTAACTGATTCATCATTTCTTATTCTCACAACCATGTCTCGATCAAACCCAACCATACCCTTCGAAGCTTAGCCCAGAACTGAACTGACCAACAACATTGACTGAAAGATGACTCAACTCCAAACGCATTTATGGGTCAAGGAAGAACAACACTTGACAATGAATCGCTTGATCAAACACGTGACTGACAATCCTCAGGTCACCCGTAAGACCGAACACGTCATGTGTCACACCCCGATTTTTGGACAACCAAATATTCAATCCAGAGCATGTATCCAGACTAATATTCAATTTCCAAAACACAGAGAGTGACACCCGGCCTCACACAGGCTAATAAATAATTATTGAAAATAGCATTTTATACTCATTAAATAAGGACATGTGATTTTGTGTTTAAAGAAAAACTCTTTATTATTAAACTTGTATTCTCAAACATTCATTTTCATTATAAAAGAAATTAAACTCCATTACACAGATTATATCCTTTCGATTTACAAAAGAAATACTATGTTCATTCAATAAAACTCCCTTTACAGAGTTCAGCGGAAAGAAAAATAAATATGCATAAAATCTATACATCCATTGGTCAGAGCAACTACAACGTTCCCAATATCCAATATACAATCCTTATTACAATTATATACATGTAGCCCACACTGCCAGAAATAAAATAAAGTACAACAAAAAAAAGTAATACTCTAATAATAAACAACACCGCGATCATCTCGTCACCCAAACAGAAGCTCCAAATAAAATCTCCAAATACTAAACCTGCACATATATTCGACTACGTTTCATATAGAAACGCCCCGAATGCATTACGCAACCGGGTCAGTGTATAAAATACTGGTATGAGTTAACAAAAAAATAAATAAAACGAGTCTTAGGGAACAACTAGACTGCCAAAAATACTCACAAAGAAAATACAACCACATCACATCATATATTATCGTCATACAGAAAATAAACAATGCTATTACACAAAATCCATGTTGGGTTAGAACAGTAGTTCCACACACATTTCAGGACAAAAATGTAGTTTCCTTCAATGTGGTGGCAGTGGTTCCCAACCCAAATAAACAGAACTGAATACTTACCGGTCGGATATCTATGGTGGGTCAGCCCTGCATAAAAGTTAGTGGACCCACCATCCTATAATATAGAGTTATCACAAACCAAGCAAACAAGTCCGTAAACAACATTTCCACATTCTAACTTAAATGTCGCATTCATTATTTCAAACTTATCAGTCTTATGAAATACTCCATTGTCATTATTCATTAGCCTTTAATTTATCTTTGTGTTCCCTATGTTCACCACTTGGCCACCCTCCATGGTACAGCCCACACATATATCCCATGTGTGCCCGGTCATACTTCAAACACCCACTCCGGTGCCAGTTTGGTTGGGGTATCAACCAAACCAGGTATACACAATGGACGACTGGTCAATATGTCAAGACGTCTATACAATATAAGCCGAGCATAAGGCTTAGGCCAGCTTCATCACACAGCCACTGGCAAAAAGTACACTCAACAAGTCTTAAGCCAGCTGAATCACGAAGACACTGGCAAAAGAGTACGAGCTACCAAAAACAATAACACAACAACGGGGAGTAGTGAACACTAAGGTCTTTTCCCAGTTTCTTACCATTTACGTTAATTCTCTTAAGTACCCATTCATGAGGGTTTAATCACGTCCTTAACCACTTTGGGAATTTATCATTTATTCCATGGAATATCATTATCCAATTATTCACGATAAGGCCTTTTTTTTGCCAAAATTCTATTAAAGTCGCTGGCGTAGTATTTTCATAATAATTATTTAATACCACACATAGAATAAATTGGGGTTTCTTAACACATAGCATATAAAATTGACACTCAACAATACTATTTAAATCAGTCCCAAACAGACCCTTACATTAAACAGTCCCAAAATCAACATGGACTAAAATTATTCCTCATAATAATTCCGCCCAAAGAATCATCTCTAACAATTTTCATAAACATAAATTCAAAATTCGGAGTTAACATTCACTGCTACTGTAATATAAATTTTCTGCCCAAACGGTGCAGAATTGGGAAAAACGCTATTAGACAAAATTTGTGCAAAATTGCATTTCCTACTGGCTCTCGCGAACAGAATCACGAAAACTATAATGTATGATTTATTATGAATTTTCTACACAAATCTGATCCGTGAAAACCCCAAATTCGAAAATTGAATAATTATTCAAATGTATACTCAATGCTCATCTATAAATCTCAAATCACAACTTCAATCATTGTAAAAAAAAAAAAAAAACCTAAATCTCATAATCCATAACCATACTAACTTAATATTTTATACATTTAAATTTTCAATCAAACGAGATTGAAAGAAAATAACAAGTTAACTCACCGATTTATGGCTTCAAGGTTGATGATGATTAAGCAAGCCAAAGGTTTGGAGTCCCTATTGTCCTATCTTGTTCTCTTCTTCTTCTCATTCTTTCTTCCTTCCTTCCTTCTTTTTCTTCTTCTCTCCCCCTCTCTCTCTCTCTCTCTCTCTCTCTCTCTCTCTCTCTCTCTCTCTCTGTGTGTGTGTGTGTGTGTGTGTGTTTAGAAGTATATTGGGGGCTAGGGTTTATTTTTTTCTTCTAAAGGTGGATACATATAACTCTTAATGATATAATTAAAGTAATTCCCAAGTTTAGGCTTGTGGGCTCCCAAAAGACACACATATGACCCCGAAATGCATTTCAAAATACTTAAACAACTAGTCCAAAGGGTACCCATACCCCGGACACTTAATTTTCATGTTAAATTCACGAATTAACTTACTTATGGATCCCGAAACACTGCCTGAAACTAAACTCATTATTCTACAAAAATTGCAACTTGGTCATACAAATAATCTATCACACAATTTAATTAAAGCTCAAAATCCATTGTCATGATAATAATGAAACATTAGAACTTTGAATACAAAAAAACAACCGGGGAAATATTACTGGTATTACGAATAATTAAATATGCTTACTAGCAATTAAATTCATGGGTTCTCCAAACTTAAAATTTTTAAACACGTGTCTTACATAGGTACACTCATATAATATTACTAACTGAAAATAATTATTAAAATAATTATTTACACACTTAGAAATTGTAGGGTTGTTACATCATGACAATCCTCAGATCAAGAATGTGGGATTTAAACAATCACTTAGTCGAACACGTCATGACAATCCTCAGGTCACCCGCACTTAACCGAACACCTCATGCCGATCCTCAGACCAAGGGTACGGGATATTCACAATCACTTGATCGAACACGTCATGACGATCCTCAGGTCACCCGTACTAAACCAAACACGTCATGTCGATCCTCAAATTAAGGGTGCAAAAAATTAACAACCACTTGATCGAACACGTCATGACAATCCTCATGTCATCCGCACTTGACCGAACACATCATGCCGACCCTCAGATCAAGAATACCAAACATTTCACAACTCCCCAATCGACTCCATGGAATTACCGAAAGACTGACTTCGCAAGAAGTATCCGAACTCAACACGAAAGTTCACAAATCAGCTTTGACCGGAATTCACACGACAAGAAACAAAGCTCAAGGTCTTATTCGCATAAATTCGTTATTGAAGGGTTTGCCATTATCTTACGTGTTCATATGTTTCGTAGTTTAGTTCAATAATAACATTCATTATACTTCCGAAGTTACGTTATACATTCGTCACTCTGTTTCATATCATAACATACGTACGATGGAAACTTACCCAATTACTATCAATGTAATAATCGTGCCATACAACATACTTATAGCTTGGGTATGAACTCTAAATGGTCAAATCACATTATATTCATAACAGTAGAAGTATAGCATATAGCTTATGGATCTTTAAACATGGATTTGATACCAACAATTATATAGATAAAACTCTTGACATGCTCATCAATGCGATAGCACTTACCATAGCACAAATATTCATAGCGATACATATATTAAGGTACGTAGCAACATTAATCGACACCATATATATACAATACATCATACAAGTAGCTAGTAGATATCTTGGATAGATTTTAATACTGATTAGAGTGAGGTTAGGAAACTCATCTCGAGTATGTAGCAAGCCTAGAACCTTAGTAGAAATTAACCAGCAAGTTCTACAACAACCAGAAGAAACAAAATAAAGTATGAGTACTAACTACAGGGGCATACTGGTAATTTTCCCAAATGAGGATGTAAATCTCAAGGTAGTGATCTACGTGTTATTCTAAGTCCAACGCCATTGACTAGACTTAAATCGGAGTCCGTCGTGTTCTACGAGGTGAAAGGTAGGGCTTACTATACTAATGCAGGCCCTAAGGACAAGCTGTATTTTTGACCGAGTTGAAAGGTCACCAAACTTTAAGGGGATGTTCTAGACATTATTCTAAGACTCCGGGCACTGACCGCATATTTTTCGTAGTCCTAGATTAATTAATAAGAATTATTGAAGATAATATATATATCAGAAAATACTCGAAAAGGGATTTAAATACATAATTATAATTATACAGAGAAATCAGTACTTAGAGTATATTTAATAAATACTAGTTATTAAAATACACTACCAGTATTTATCTCATAATTTTCGGAGCTCGTTTAGTATTTATAATAATTAATATACTAATAAAATAGCTCATCATTAATTATTAAAAATGTCACTATATAGTATTATAACTTTATAAATCTTGGGATATCATAAAAATAGCATTTGGGGCATTCACTTAATTTTTCCTAATTTATATACATATATAGATATTTAAATTACAATTTAAGTACTCTACAAATCCACATATTATACTTATAAATTACTTAATTATTAATAATTATATTATTACAATAGTATAATTATACCCAGTATGTTGAGGATATTATATAATAATATATTGTAGCTTAAGAGTATCTATAAATACATATAAGTATTTATTATCTAGTTTAAATGCCATTTAAAACTAAAATTTATTATTTATATTATAGATATAAATAACAATATATATTATTATTATATATCTATAGTATTCAGAATATATGAAATACTAATTATTAGTACTGTATAAAATGTCATTAGGAACATATCCCTAATTTTCTGGAATTTAAATAATACCCATAGGTATTTTAGATATATTTAAATACTAAGGAAATCCACTATTTATTATTTATAATAATCATATAAATAATAAATATGTATCTATGTATGTATATTATTTAATACTATAATAATATTTAGAACATTAAGAATATTACATATAAATATTTCATAGCTTAAAAGTATAAAGATTGTATTTAAAACCTATTCATAATAATTAAAACATTTAAAATCTATAATAAAGAGTTTATAATAATAAAAACAATAATAAAAACTCGTTGGGTCAACCCGAACCGACCTGAGGCTAAACGAACTATCCATATGCTCAACCAAGGGGACCCAACCCACTGACCCATTAGGGTCAAACCAGACCCGACCTAAAACTTAATTGGACTACCTACTTATACTAACAACTAAACCCAAACCGAAAACCCATCGGGTTAACCTGAACCCGAGCTGAACTCAGTTACACTAACAAACTAACCCAACCCGATAACCCAAACCCCTGACCCGAACTGAACTGAACCGTACCCTAACCGAACTACACACACAACGAAACCCGCCCAAAAACCCGAAACCCTACCCGAACAGGACCATGCGTCAAAACGATGTCGTGTCACTTAAAGTACCCATGGGTCCTACTCGGTCCGAACCAAGCCCAGACCCTTACCCTTTGATAGATACAGGCCAACCCGACCCATGCCCGACCCGTACCCGGGTCTTATAACCCTTTTATATATATTTTCTTCTCCGGCGAGAGAAAGCCGCCGGAGAATCGGGGCTTGCTGGAAAATCTTGCGAGGATCATATCTAACACGTTTCTCCAAAGAAATACGTAAGA
Source organism: Hydrangea macrophylla (assembly GCA_033977485.1). NCBI lineage: Eukaryota > Viridiplantae > Streptophyta > Magnoliopsida > Cornales > Hydrangeaceae > Hydrangea > Hydrangea macrophylla. The sequence goes on from CM066983.1 coordinate 14,890,905, forward strand.
CCAATGCCAAAATGACCTGATTGGGGTCCTCTACAACATACTAGGAGCTGAACACTGGGTTCATTCGTTATAGGGTCCTACCAGTCCATTATTCTTTTCGATTTTCTTGAGGATAATTGCTTGCATGACCTGTCAAATGTACCCCAACTGAAAAGCTTCTCAACGAGGGGTATTTTGAGGTTATTCTCGTCAGATTGATATAACATAGAGGCATCTTGGTGAGGGTTGGAAAAATTGAGCTTTAAAGATGAAGCTCTAATGGTGGCAGGAGCTAGTCCAGAGCTTAAGGCCCTGTTTGGGTCTTTGCATATGCGATCTAAGGATGTGTGGGTGACATGCGGAGGTTCTGAGAAGGAATGGGGGCTGGGTTTATCTTAAGGGGTCTCAGATCCTCTTCTCTCTTCTCCGATCAGTTTCTTTCTCTCTCCTCTGCGTGTGTGTGTGCTGTGTATGGAGAGGAAAAAACAGTGAGACGGAGAGTGTGAGGGTATGGGGTGGTTGTGTGTAAACACAATGTGGGGGGTGGGGGGTGAGTGTGGTGTGGTTGATTTTCCCCATCAAGACTCTCGGGTTCTCTCCCTCTACCAAACTGTGAATGTGTGCGTGTGTGAGTATGTAATGTGTGTGTGCATAGAATGTGTGCATGTGGTAAATATATGTGGGAGAGGCAAGAATATTGACAAGTGGCAGTGCAAGTAGTGCCAAGTGTTGTGGTGCTGTGCACAAATGTGACACATGCAATGGGTGGCCATTCATGCTTGCCACATGGGTAGGTGGTGGGCGCATGGCTGCCACGTGGTAGTGGTGGGGCCCACATCTCAGTTTATGTGCAAACACCTAGGGTTGTATGCATATCTCGATGTACGCACACAAGTGCATTGTGCCTATGTACGAAGCTGTGTACGAGCAAATGTGTAAGTCTGACTATGGTTCCTAAAAAATAGAAATATTGTGTCAAGGGTACGACTGATTTTAATACTATCTTAATAACATGGTTGCTGTCGTTAATATGATAATTAAAGATCCTATAGAGGTTCCTTATTAGGGTCATCCTAATAGACCTTCTGTAACCATCCCCATGGTGATATCATCACTAATTTCCAATATCCTACGTGGAATGTCTAAAGAAATTCAGGGTGCTACAGTTAAACTGGGAAAAGTGTCACTTCATGGTGACCAAGGGAATAGTCCTCGGCCATATAATCTCTGACGAAGGTGTCCATGTGGATAAGGCAAAAATCGACATTATCTCGAACCTACATGTTTCCCGTACAGTCAAAGACATCCGTTCTTTCTTTGGGCATGCAGGATTCTACCGTCAATTTATTCAGAACTTTAGTGCAATATCCCGACCACTATGTCAACTGCTTGTTAAATACACACCATTTGAATGGTCAGAAAGCTACCAAACATCTTTTGATGCACTAAAAGGGCTCCTTACTTCCGCACCAATAATATAGGCACCCGACTAGAGTTTTCCTTTCGAACTAATGTGCGATGCTAGTGACTACACTATTGGCGCAGTTCTAGGGCAGAGGAAGGACAATAAGCCATATGTTATTTACTATGCCAGTCGAACATTGAATGAAGCTCAAATGAATTATACAACTACCAAGAAGGAGCTGTTGGCTATAGTTTCGCCTTGGATTAATTCAGATCTTATCTGATAGAGTCCCGAATTATTTGTTTTACAGACCACTCGACCCTCAAATACCTGTTATCCAAGAAAGATGCAAAACAAAGGCTTATTCATTGGATACTCCTACTCCAAGAGTTTGATATCACAATCAAAGATAAAAAGGGAGTGGATAATGTGGCCGCAGATCATCTGTCTAAGTTAGCTTTTGTGGACAATGCTGAACCGCTACCTATCAAGAATGAATTCCCAGATGAGCAACTGATGACTGTGTCCACTCTAGCATGGTATGCAGATATTGTAAACTATTTAGTTACGGGAGAAACCCCCGGGTATTGGTCAAATCAAGATAAGAAAAGATTTCTCTCGTTCGCACGTCACTTTTACTTTGATGACCCGTACCTTTTCAAATATTGCGCTGATCAGGTTATCAGACGTTGCATTCCGAATGAGGATGTAACTGTAATCTTAGCCTAATGCCATTGTGAAGCCTGCGGTGCCCATTTTGCTTTGCAGAAAACCGCACAAAAAGTCTTACATAGCGGTTTCTACTGGCCTACCATTTTTTAAGATGCCCACACCTTCTGCGAAGCATGCCAACGCTGTCAGAAGTTAGGCACAATTTCAAAAAGGAAATCTATGCCTTTAACTCCCATAATCACAATCGAAATTTTTAATTGTTGGGGCATAGACTTTATGGGCCCACTCCCAAAATCGAATAACTGCGAGTACATACTTCTAGCTGTGGAATATGTATCGAAATGGGTAGAGGAAATACTGACGAGATGAAACGACCACAGAACAGTAATGTCATTCTCAAAAGAAAATATTCTGTCACGTTTTGAAACCCCGAGAGCATTAATTAGTGACCGCGACAAACACTTATGTAATAGGCCCTTGGAGTCACTCCTTAAGAAGTATAGGGTTCATCACAAAATTGCCTTAGCTTACCACCCACAAACTAATGGGCAAGCAGAGTTAGCAAACCGAGAAATATAACACATTCTCGAAAAAACGGTTAGCTCAAACAGAAAAGATTGGGCATATAAGTTGACTGATGCTTTGTGGGCATACCGTACTGCCTTTTAAATAAACTTGGAAATGTCCTCGTACAGGCCCATGTTCGGGAAAGCTTGTCAAATCCCAGTTGAAATTGAACACAAAGCTTATTGGGCGACATGCTCATTAAATTTTGATATTAAAGAGGGAGATCAATTAAGAAAACTCCAACTTGGAGAACTTGAGGAAATTTGTAGAGATGCGTATGACTCTGCAAAGTTGCATAAGGAGAGGTTGACGGCTCGCCACGATAGAACTATCTTTCGTAAATCATTCGAGCCGGGGTAGAAAGTCTTACTGTATAACTCTCGTCTTCACCTCTTCCCAGGAAAACTCCGATCCCGGCGAACATATCCATATATCGTTAAATCTGTCTTTCCACATGGGGCCATTGAGTTGATAAATCCAAAGAACGAAGAAAGCTTCAAGGTTAATGGCCAAAAATCAAAGCCGTTCTTGGAAAATTTCCAACCAAAGGTTGAGCACATCCAGCTGGATGAGCCCAACTACTCTTCTACTTAAAACACCAAAAAGAGTCCTCCAATTGTTGTTGTAATCTTTTTGTTTCATGCATTTTATTTATTTTTCATTTGTCTTTGGTTTATCTTTTTGGGTGTGACATCAATTTTAATCCGCTATTCCATATTATCTCTCTTATCTGTAGGCTATTCAACCAATGAGAAATGATGATGATACACGGTCAATGTATTCGATTGGGTCATGGACTGATTCTGAATATCAGAACCCTCCCTGGACTGCCGATGAGATTGCATTATGCATTTCTCCTTACCAAGGGCCAGGAGCAGATGATGTAGTTGACCTGTCCTATGGGTAAATCCGTTACCCGCCAGCCCTTCTGGCCATCAACCCTCTTGAGAATATGGACTTCCCTGCTGACATAGAAGGGGAGGAGGAAGGGTACTTTACTGGCGAGGTAGATGACGAACTCCTGCAATAGTGCGAGAATGACTCAATGTGGGAACCGTGGGATGAGAGCAATTTGCAAGATGTCTTACTCGAACGCCATAACGCTGTCTTCACAATTGTTGATGACTTCATCATTAATGAATTGGTTCCATACATCTATGTGCACATGAGCTATTTGTTATTCCGGCTCCAGTGCCCCCTACCTGCTAGTGCACATGGTTATATCATGGGCCTCCCGTGAGGTCACCTGGAACTCTGCCACGAGAGGGGGAACAACTGCGGAGCTTCACTCCATTATCCATGTCTCTATCACGATCACCTCTCTTGAGCGCAATCAATTCCTTGGAGATTCCAGACATGCTCGATGATATCCTTGTCGCTTTCAGATTATTCTGGGAACGTGAGTTATCAAGTTTGGACTCCAATTTAGAAGATTCGGCAGAGTATGAGACAATTGTGGAAGAGGGAGTTTTCTTGTTCGAAGAATAGTGGTTCACTTCAATTGTGTTTTTCATTTGTCCATCTTTTAGCAATTGGGGGTACACAGGTTTACTAATTCCAAGGGTTTATAGAAATCTTGTGTTCGATCGATTGAACATTTATCAATCGATCGAGACCCTTGAATACTCAAGCGCTTGGACAATGCTCAATTGATCGTAGTTTTGATCAATCGACGGTTCTCGATTGATCGGAACTTGTTTTTAAATGAGGCGTCTTCAGTACTCTTTATTTTCCATACCCACATTCAAGCGCTTGAGAGAGGAGAATTCAGGTGATTTTGCTCCAGGAGGCCCTCTTCACGTTCATTATCCCTTTTGGCCATCCCTCTATCATCCCTCTCGTCATCACATCTCCCCCACTGCATGCACCCCGAGGTAAGGGTCTTTTTGAATCCCCTATGAGTATGTCCATAGAAACGAGAGGGGGTACCCCCCATTGGTTTTAAGACCAACTATTGTGTCTCTTTGTAATAGTTTTATTCTTTTTTTTTCTTGTCTCTGTGTTTCTTTCGATCATTTCTGCGTAACTCTGTGCTCGATCGATCGAGCTGGGCTCAAGCGATTGAACCGGGCTCAAACGATTGAGCCCAACCCTTGTTCAATCGAACGAAAACTATTCGATCGATCCAACTTATGTAGAGACAGTTTTTTTCTTTTGATCTTTTGTTCCTATTTTAATTGGTCCTATCGTTTCATTTTCTATTTCATGTTTATCACCATGAATCCCACAACCTGCTACCATAAGGAGAAGCCATTTGATCTGACCATTCCATATCCGGTACCTGAACATGGGTTTCAGAATCCTTTCGACCTGTCCTGGTATACGCGTTTTTTTAGCCACCGTAAGATTTTGCTGGAGTGATCCCTCGAGACGGTCTGGCTTTCAGCTCTGTGGTTCTTAGCTCAGATTCAGGACATGTTCCGTGGTTCTTAGCCAGTTCAAACGCTCGAGTATTCCATGGTTCAAGCGATCTAATTCAGTTCGATCAATCGAACATGCCTTTTATCATAATTTACGCGCACGTAGCAGAAACGATTGTTGTTAACCCTTGATAGGACTTCTCTCTATATATCAGTTATAAACTCATCCTTGGGGAGGCCCACCTTTTGTGTACACAGTTTTAGAGAGAGATAGAGAGCTTTGTTTGGTTTTGTAGGTTAAGCTTTGGATATTACATTTGTTCTTGAAGATTTCAACGTTCAATACAAGTTTTTGATTCATTCAGGTTTCGTATTATTGTTTATTTACATTTTGCTAGTAGTTATTCGTAGTATAAGTAGTGGTGATCATAGTCTTGCATGTTAGTTTTTGTTAAACCATAGTTTTTCATAATTTGCATGTTAAAAACTAAACCAAACAGTCCCTTAATGATTTTCTACGTTAAAAACCAATCTACAATACTCCAGACTATGTCCGAGTAATCCTAGAGTTGGGAGGTCACGATGAAACAGTGATCTCCAGCCTTTGCCATGCACCAGAATAAAACCTGATTTCGATCGTTCGAAGTTAGTTCGATCGATTGAACCATAGATATAGTCAAGCGATCGAAGACATTTCGATCGATTGAGAGATGATGATGTTCGATCAATCGAAAGTGCGTCGATCGATCGAACCTTCGGATTCTTGAGAAGATCCTTTGCAGTATTCCTTGACTTTCTGTTTTCAAGATTTGTTATCAAACTGTCCCCATATGCTCAGTTCGTCAAAACAGTTTCTTAACTTTAAGCCTTAAGGCATTTTTCTTCAATAACTTTTGCAAACCACTTTGCATTTTCTTCCTTTTATAAAGTTAAAAACCGTTTTAAATACTGCTTTAGTTAGATAGTTAATTCATAGTTAATTTAGGTTCTTTACATTTAGTAGTTGCTAATTGTGGAACTTCGTGTTCTACACCTTATTTGAATATCGAATTTTTGTTTTCTTTTTGAGTTTAGTCTAAGGTAGTAGCTTAAAACCTTCTCTGTGGGATCGACCTGGTCTTACTAGAATATTACTTGCACGTCTACCTACACTTGGGTATAGCACACTAGCGCACACAAATTATTTTCGTGTCAGTGACCTAGCACTCAATGCAGTTAACCAGTCTACCAAGAACCCGAGCTACGGGATATTAGGGCCAAACTGGGAAGGATCCTACAAGGTCACCCGGGTAACCGTCCAGGAACTTAGTGGCTATAGACGCTGGAAGGGCAGGAATTACAGTGCCCCTGGAATTTGGAACACCTGCGGAAGTACTACTAGTAATTTGAAGTTAGGATTTACATTTTTCAATAAATTGTAGCTTTACCCAAGCACTCATAATAATTCCCAAGTTCAATAAAGATCATTTTCTTTTCAAAACAATGTTCATTGAGTTAGCAAAAAGACCTCGGTATCATACCCGAGGCACCAAAAAGACCTCAGGATCACACCTGAGGCACCAATAAGACCTCGAAAGAACATCCGAGGCACAATAAAGACCTCGAGACAACACCCGAGGCACACAAAGACCCCCAAACTTTAGGTGGCAAAAGACCTCGGCACCATCCGAGGCACTAAGTCACTTAGGCCCGTAACCTATGATGGGGGCAAACCCCCTAGGTGGCACATAATAGATGAGTCAAAAGACCCTAGAACCCTAGCAGTCTAGGTCGGTTCCCTATAGTAATGACCCATATAACACTTGCTTTACCAAATGCTTGGGGGGCAGATGGGAGTAACATACTAATAGGAAATCACACCAGCATTTACAAGTGCTGGGATTAACTAAGTATAAGTCTTTAGATACACCCGAGCGCCCACAATGCCTAGAGTAAATATCGGGTTATTATAAGGTTCAAGATTGTCCAAAGAAGACAATATTCCCGATCTCATTCACAACACCCGACCGGGAGACTACGGACCTGAATTAATGGTTCTACAGATACCTGGAAGACCGCGTGTCCCTACTGGCTATAGTCTTAAGCCTTCTGCTAAAGCAGGGTGGTATTGAGACTTACAACTGGTCGAATATGGGCAAAAACACATAAAAAGGCAAGTATAAGTAACAAATTTATGCAAAAGTGACCTCAAAGGGCCCTTTTATTAATATATATAAAAAAAAGTACAATGCTTGGGGGGGGGGGGGGGCAATTATAGTATCCTTGCCCACAAAAAACAAAAGTAACAAAAAGATGTGTGTATTCAGACCTGGAGGGATTCAGACGTCAATTATGAGCACGTCTCCCTCCTTAGTCACCCGACCCCTCCAGCGGGAGCCTCGTCCGCCGCGGTGACCTCACCAGCTGCAGGGGACTCCACATCCCAGAAGTCAGAGTCAAATCCTGAGTAAGCCATGAGATCCCATTTGGGATGGTCCGCAGCTACCCTCCGCTTCAAGTCCGCGTAGCCCTGGAAGAAGTTGGCATTGAAATCTCCCTCTGCCATCTTCTCAGCCTCTGCAGCCTCCTCTCGGACGGCCACCGCCTCCTCTAAGGCCTTCTTCTTAGCCTCCGCGACTGCCAGCTTTGCCTGAGTTGCACCCAGGCTTAGAGATAACCCCTTCACCTTCTTCTTCTCCATAGCCAGGGCTACTTCCTTGGCCTCCAGCGCCGCCTTCTCCTGACAAAGAATAGGCCTCAACAGCAGTCGCCCTCTCGGCCAGACTGGGAAGAGAAGACTCAACCCCGGTCGCCAAACAGCAGGCCTGGAAAGAAGAGTAAAAAACCAATCAATCACCAAAAGGGATTAATAAAGAGTAGAAAGGGAAATGTAAAAAAACTCACCAAGTTAGAGGCTATAAAAGCCACCCGACCATCTCTTGAGGAGCAATCCCCTTGTACCTTTCGATCTGGCCTGGGAGGATAGCAGCCCGTATTCTCCTCCGGGTCTCGTCCTCGATCTCTGTCAGTGGGACACCGGTCGGGATGTTCCTCACGAGGGTCTCGACAGTCGAAAGCACTCCTACATGAGGGCCCAACGTCCTGCTCGATTCCATTCTCAGCCCTCGCCCAAGGCGTCAGAGTGAGAAGGGAAAAGCAGTGTCTGTTCTTTTTCTTTTCTCACCTATCCGGGCGGCTGCACCAGTCTCGATCGTCCTCAGGGCATTGGTATTCTGATGGGAAAACAGGTTTAATTTAAAATTTTAAATGCGCAGCGGAAAGATTATGTTTTAAGAACTTGTTGGTAGCCCAGGATCTACTACTCGTCAATTGCATAGATGCGCACAAGAGGGGACAAGAGTTATACCTTAGTGTCTTGAACCCAATTATGATTTTCTTCTTCCTTGGTGACGCAGCAGCCTCCACTAGGTTGTCTTCACCCTTACGTCTCCTGCAGATGCTTCCTGGAGAGACTATAGATGGTAGGATCCCTAATAGAAAGGAAGGAGAAGGTTTGGTGCTCTAAAAACAGTTTCTGCAGCTTCTAACGTTCAAAAACAACGAACCCCTTTTTCCAGAACGCAGCTGCCCTATTTATAGATTCCCAAAACCGACCTAGCATTCAATCGATCTTAGGATTTTGATCGATCGAACATTCGATCGATCGAACCATTCTCGATCGATCAAACCTGCCATTACTTCAATCTATCGAACTAGCTTCAATCGATCGAACCTGTCTTGACAGCTTCCTCAAGTGTCTTTCTAAGTATCCTGGAGGAGCTAAGAGTGGGACCTCCTAGGCTCTTTATTGTTAGCTCAGATCAGTTGATTAATTCCCATGACCAAACTCTTTGATTAGCAAATTAATCGACTGATCAGTTAACGTTTACTGCACTATAAAACGATAACTGAACTCCAACGCAAAAGAACATATCCGAAGCGATAACTAGACTTGTATGTTGTACTAATGTCCCTCTACTGTTAGCATTCACAATCATATTCAGGTAGTCGAATAAACGGTTACTGTCAACCTGAATCATGATTACTTCTTGAATTCCTTGAGTCCCATTCACCTTCCATGACTACCAAACATGTTGATAACTTTTATCAACAAGACTGCAGTACTCAGTAATCAACTTGGTGACATACTCAAGAGAATGCTTACTCTGAATCAGAGGGTAGATTCTATCTTGACAATATAAGTTCATAACCCTATGAACATGACATACCCAAGATACCCAGGTGTTGATCTTTTATAGACCTCACTGGTTGGTAAGTCCAAGCAGCCATATCCACAGTCTGTGTTCATAATCGTCTTAAGATTGAGAACACGTACCTTATACAAGTTATGAGTTCCTATTGACTGTTTGACAGTCTTGAGTGTAAATAATAAAGCTCAGGTCCATCAATGCACTATAAGCACTAGCATATTAACTAAGAGTTACACTCTAGTGATTGGGATTCATCACTCCATCCAATGGGAGTTAATCATGCTACAGTGTAAACCTGATGAGATATCCAGTCTCATCATCCACTGTGACAAGTTCTAAGTATCAAAGAATAGTAATTCGTATCTCACTTGTATGTATCTCATACATACACGAATTACCTTATATGATACTTAAGGATTAAAAATCATCCCATGAAAGAAACATACATAATGAAATGTAAAGTTGATATCCATATATTAAAATGTCAATGTCTCATACATAAAGTAACGGTTTGTGGGCACAAACCCAACAAACTCCCACTTGCACTCATATCCATTCAGAACTACATCTAAGACCTAGACTATCTAGATGACGATCAAAGACCTTTTGTGGCAAGGCCTTTGTAAACGGATCAGCAAGATTGTCAGCGGTGGCAATCTTGGTGGCAGTCACATCTCCATGCTGAACAATATCTCAGATAAGATGATATTTTCGCTCTATGTGCTTCCCTTTTTCGTGGTTCCTTGGTTCCTTGAACTGAGCCACTGCCCGACTATTATCATAATAAAGCGTAATAGGTGACAGCGATGCTGGTACCACCTCGAGCTCCATAAGGTACTTCTTGAGCCAAACAGCTTCCTTTGCGGCTTCACAAGCAGCCACATACTCAGCTTCTATATTTGAGTCTGCAACGCATTTCTGCTTAATGCTCCTCCAACTAACAGCACCACCTCCCAAGGTAAAGAGATGACCGGACATCGACTTCCTCGAATCTTTATCTGACATAAAGTCTGAGTCAGTGTATCTTACTGGAATTAACTCACTACCGCCGTACATAAGCATGTAATCTTTAGTCCTTCTCAAGTACTTAAGAATGTGCTTAACAGCTGTCCAGTGCTCTGGACCTGGATTCGATTGATACCTGCTGACCATGCCTACGGCATAGCAGATATCTGGTCTAGTGCATAACATCGCATACATGAGACTTCCCACCGCCAAGGCGTAGGGAATTCCTGACATACGATTCCTCTCCTCCTGTGTCTTAGGACACTGGTCCTTGGAGAACGCTAAACCATGCCTGAAAGGTAATAGACCCTTCTTCGAATTATCCATTGAAAACCTAGTTAGCACTTTCTCAATATGACCAGCTTGAGATAATCCCATTATCTTTCGCTTACGATCCCGAAAGAGCTTTATCCCAAGAATATAACTCGCCTCTCCTAGATCCTTCATATCGAAAGTACTGCCTAGCCAAACCTTGACCGTTGATAATGCCGCTACATCATTTCCAATGAGTAGAATGTCGTCAACGTAAAGCACAAGAAAAGCCACCACTTTCCCTTTATATTTCTTGTATACACAAGGTTCATCCAGATTCTGTATGAAACCAAACGACTTGACCGCTTATTCAAATCGGATGTTCCAACTCCTGGATGCTTGCTTAAGTCCATAAATGGACTTTTGCAACTTGCGTACCAAGTTACCTTTCCGACCAGCTATGAACCCTTCTGGTTGCTGCATATAGATGTCCTCCTCAAGATTGCCATTCAAGAATGCAGTCTTGACGTTCATCTGCCAGATCTCTTAATATAGGCATGCAGCAATGGATAAGAGTATCCTGATGGACTTGAGCAAGGCCACCGGCGAGAAGGTTTCCTCATAGTCAATGTGCTCCCTTTGAGTATAACCTTTTGCTACAAGCCTTGCCTTAAAGGTCTCAACCTTTCCATTAGATCCTCTTTTCCTCTTGTAGACCCACTTGCAGCCAATGGGTTTAATGTTGGCTGGAAGCTCAACAAGATCCCAGACCTGATTAGAATCCATAGATTCCAATTCAGCCTTCATAGCTTTAACCCAATTAACTGAATCAACATCAGCCATCGCCTCTTTGTATGTGGCAGGATCCGATTCAGATTCTATGGAGACAACTTCAAAAACTTCTCCTAAGAACATGTATCTATTAGGCTGGCTGATAATCCTCCCACTACGACGAGGTACCGGTGCAAAATTAGGTGAAGAAGTGGTATTTTCTTGATTTACTTCATTATCAACTGCGGGTTGGACTGAGGGCTCTCCTTCTATCTCTCTCCGATCTATCCTTCCCTTAGGTTTATGGTTCACGATATAATCATCCTCTAAGAAAACTGAATTTGTACTAATAAACACTTTCTGTTCTCTTGGATCATAAAAATACCATCCATAAGTACCCTTTGGATATCCCACGAAGTAACATACTTCCGATCTAGAATCCAACTTGCCCATCTTTCCTTTTAACACATATGCCGGACACCCCCATATCTGGAGATGTTGCAAAGAAGGCTTGCGTCCAATCCACATCTCTCGTGGTGTCCTAGGAACATATTTGCTTGGTACTAGATTTAGTATATATGCAGCGGTTTCCAAAGCATAACCCCAAAGGAATAATGGCAACTCAGAATAACTCATCATCGACCTAGTCATGTCTGAAAGAGTCCGATTCTTTCTCTCCGCTACACCTTTCTGCTGAGGCATACCAGGTACAATCAACTGTGACAGAATCCCATTCTGTATGAGGTGATCAATAAACTCATTAGAGAGGTTTTCACCTCCTCGATCAGATCAAATGGTTGTGATATGTGTACCCAATTGCTTCTCTACTTCAGCCCTAAACTCTTTGAACTTTTCAAATGCTTCAGACTTGTGCTGCATTAGGTACACATATCCATACCTAGAGTGGTCATCGGTAAATGTTATGAAATACTCATGACCACCCCGTGCTCTAATATTTATTGGTCTACACACATTAGTATGAACTAATTCCAACAATGCATTGGTTCTATTGCCCTTTGCTAGAAAGGGCCTTTTTATCATCTTACCCTCTAGACAAGACTCGCAGACTTCCATTGGTTCGAGAACCAAATCGCCTAAAACCCCTTCTTTGACTAGTCTGCCAATCCTATTTAGATTGATATGGCCAAGCCTCATATGCCAAAGCCTTGTTGGATTAGTGGAAGGTTCCTTTCTTTTAGATGATATAGATACCACTGAGTTATTAAGTTACATGCAAGAATCTTTAGAAATATTGGGAGTAATCACATAAAAACCATTTGATTTAACACCAGAGCATATAAAAGAACTATTTCTTTTAATCACAACTTCAGTTCCAAAATGAAAAAAATAACCATTATTCGATAAATTAGAAACTGAAATTAAATTACGTCTCATTGAAGGGACGTAAAGTACATCTGACAAAATCAAAATTTTATTGCCTAGAAATTCTAAAGCTATGACTCCTACAGCAACCGCAGATACGGTTGCACTAAAACCTAGAGTAAGTACGATTTTCCCATCACTGCACCTCCTGGTTGATCTGAACCCCTGCAATGAATTACAGATATGGTTAGTCGCACCAGAATCAATGCACCAAGTGTTTGAAGTATCCGTTATAAAACTTACTTCAATCACATGTGATTCAATCATACCTTGAACTCTTGTAGTTAAGAATTCTGGACAGTTCCTTTTCCAGTGGCCCTTGTCGCCGCATTGGAAACACTTTCCTTTACCTTGGCCACCCACCTTCCCTTCGCCTTTACCTTTTCTCTTAGATTTTGCAATCTTAGGGACCGGTCCAACACTTGATCCACCAGTGCCAGCCTTCTACTTCCCTTTCTTTCCTTTCGGTGTAGATCGGGAAGAGGAAGCACTTTTCTCAACGTTCAAAAAGTTGACCCCAGGCTTGATCACCCCTTCCGCTGCGAGTAAAGAACTCATTAATTTGCTCATTGAAAAATTCATTTGATTCATATTATGGTTAAGTTTAAATTGAGCAAATGAAGGCGACAGCAAATTGAGGATCATATCAACTTGGGTCTGTGCATCGATGTTGGCACCTAGGGTCTCTAGCTTGTTTAAATAACCAATCATTTTGAAAATATGTTCCTTGACTGGAGTCCCTTCCGGCATCTGTGTACTCATTATCTTCTGCATGGCTACCTGTCTGGCAGGCTTGCCATGCTCCCCAAACATCTTTTTCAGGGACTTGATAATATCACTAGCAAAATCATTCGATTGGAATTGGTGTTGCAACACACCAGCCAGTGAGGCCAGGATGTAGCAACGAGCCATTCCATTTGACTTCTTCCATTTGTCGAACTCGCCTCTGGCAACTGCCGAAACATTTGCCACGGGTTCTTCAGGGCTTGGGGTGGTGAGGACATATATGTGATCCTCCGCAGTTAACACGATATCAATGTTATGTTTCCATTCAGTGTAGTTATTTCCAGTTTAACTTGTTTTGAGTGAGTATAGTGGCAAGTAGACTAAATGCAGATCCAGACATTATGATTACTGAAAATCAAACAAAATAAATGTGGATCTCAGAATTTGACAGTTTGAAATTAAAGAATCCTTAAAACTCTTATTTTAAAAATAAAGTCGCCGGAATATCAAAACGAAAGAATAAAGCCTCCGTGTGGTGGTCAATGTTCAATCTTTCGATTTATCATGATTTGTCTGCCATGTAACTCTTGCAAAACAAGTTATGACTCCCGAACCTATTTGATCTCTAAGTTTCTGAATAATGCCCCGTGTGGGATCCCTTATCCATAGCTTTGCTAGTGTGTACCATTAACTAAGATCCAATCACAACCGTCTCAAGTAGCGCCTCCGTGTGGTGGTCACCCTTTAATATGTCTGATTGATCCTATCCATAGGAAGTTCACATCTAGTAACCAATGAGTAGTGTACCCTCCGTATGGAATGATCACCCCTGGCGAGGTGACACAGAATGCACTACTCATCTTACAATGAACCGTTAATGGAAGATCGTGGGTGTTATTAATAAGACCCTCTCCTACTAGCTTTAGTAATAAAGGATTTTGCTTTTGAAAAAATTGTTTCCATACATTACCCATAAACATCCAATGTTTACTAATGCATTGAAACGGTTTTTGAACTTTATTTTAGAAAACTTGTCTTACGTGCATGCAAGTAGTAACAATATAATTAAATGGCAATCACAAACCAAGCACATAAAACAAAAAACTAAAATTGAAAATAAAGACATCCAAATGATGCCTCTATCTCCCATAGCTCTATCTCTATAGAACCTGCTCTTGGTTTGGTCGCCTCCACCTCCATCTTCATGGATAAAGGAATTTCTAATTCTATTACATTGGTCCTATGCTTCTTTCGAAGCTTACAACTTATCTAGAATAAGAAAATGCAACAACAAAATAAAAAAGGCTAGGGAAACCGGTGCAACTTTCCTTTTTGTAGGATTGAAGTCGCATCGCCCTTTACATATGCCTTAAAACCAAACCAATAATAAAAATATAATATACACCAATCTCAAACAATTAAATAAAAAATTTAAAAGTCTTGGTGCCATGGGAGATAGTGACTAAACTAGCTGCAAGAAGGTTAGTCGAACACATATCCATGCATATATAACAAACAAATATATGTTTTGGAACCGCTAATTGATTCACACTCTTTATGCACTATATTAGAACTCAAAGCAACATCTCACTTCTCTGTCACACTTCGATCGATCGACAAAGGTTCGATCGATCAAACCTTCGATCGATTGAACAACGTTCAATCGATTGAACTTTCAATTTCACAGAAAAGTTTGAAACTTTTACAGAATAATTTGAAATTACAACAAATAATTTTTAAAACATTCAAAATCGTGAAAAGAACAGCTGGACAGAGAATCAATCTCGATCGATCTAACCCTATTCAATCGATCGAACAAAACCAGAGTCCGATCGATTGGAACCTGTTCGATCGCTCGAGAACAGAGAATGTTCAATTGATCGAGACTACTTCGATCGATCAAACCCACCTTGCATCCTATGTAAACACAAATTTGTATTCTGCTGCGATAACACTACAGAAACAGATCTGTGACGATACAGTTTCAAAAACAGTTCTAAAATTAACATGTAAATCAAAATAGTGTTCCAAAAATGCATCTATAGATTCAAACGAGCGTGGCTCAGATACCAATTGATGGGAAAACAGGTTTAAATTAAAATTTTAAACGCGCTACGGAAAGATTATGTTTCAAGAACTTGTTGTTAGCCCAGGATCTACTACTCGTCGATTCCATAGATGCGCACAAGAGGGGACAAGAGTTATACCTTAGTGTCTTGAACCCAATTCTGATTTTCTTCTTCCTTGGTGATGCAGCACCCTCCACTAGGTTGTCATCACCCTTATGTCTCCTACGGATGCTTCTCGGAGAGACTAGAGATGGTGGGATCTCTAATAGAAAGGCAGGAGAAGGTTTGGTGCTCTAAAAACAATTTCTGCAGCTTCTGATATTCAAAAACGACGAACCCCTTTTTCCAGAACGCAGCTACCCTATTTATAGATTCCCAGAACCGACCTAGCCTTCAATCGATCGCACTAGCTTTAATCGATCGAACCTGTCTAGACAGCTTCCTCAAGTGTCTTTTCAAGTATCCTGCGGAGCTAAGAGTGGGACCTCCTAGGCTCTTTATTGTTAGCTCAGATCAGTTGATTAATTCCCATGACCAAACTTTTTGATCAACATATTAATCGACTGATCAGTTAACGTTTACTGCACTATAAAATGATAACTGAACTCCAACGCAAAAGAACATATCCTAAGCGATAACTAGACTTGTATGTTGTACTAATGTCTCTCTACCATCAGCATTCGCAATCATATTCAGGTAGTCGGATAAACGGTTACTGTCAACCTGAATCATGATTACTTCTTGAATTCCTTGAGTCCCATTCACCTTTCATGATTACCAAACATGTTGATAACTCTTATCATCAAGACTGCAGTATTCAGTAATCAACTTGGTGACATACTCAACGGAGTGCTTACTCTGAATCAGAGGGTAGATTCTATCTTGACAATATATGTTCACAACCCTATGAACATGACATACCCAAGATACCCAGGTGTTGAACTTTTATAGACCTCACTGATTGGTAAGTAAAAGCAGTCATATCCACAGTCTGTGTTCATAATCATCTCAAGATTGAGAACACATACCTTATACAAGTTATGAGTTCCTATTGACTGTTTGACAGTCTTGAGTGTCAATAAGAAAGCTCAGGTCCGTCAATGCACTATAAGCACTAGCATATTAACTAAGAGTTACACTCTAGCGATTGAGATTCATCACTCCATCCAATGGTAGTTAATCATGCTACAATGTAAATCTAATGAGATATCCAGTCTCATCCTCCACTGTGACAAGTTCTAAGTATCAAAGAATAGTAATTCGTATCTCACTTGTATGTATCTCATACATACACGAATTACCTTACATGATACTTAAGGATTAACAATTATCTCATGAAAGAAACATACATAATGAAATGTAAAGCTGATATCCATATATTAAAATGTCAATGTCTCATACATAAAGTAATGGTTTGAGGGCACAAACCCAACATATTCCTCTTGGGAGCCATCTCTGTGTCGTTAGAAGAATAGGTAAACTAGTAAGGTATGGAGAAGAGATGGAGATACAACAAGGAAGACTCAAAGAACCAGAAGCATACCAGGGATGATGGGAAAAATCAGTGCAAAAAAGTACTAGTGGGTACGTATGAAACCTTTCAGGCTCCCCTTGGAGTCAATACGTTAGCCATGTTGATAGACTCCCAAGCTAAAGCCCTGATATGCTCTTGACACTCGTCTGAGATGATCGATGATTCGGTAGACTCGGCTCTAAAATAGAACAAAAGGCAGTTAGGAGCTGGGCAATAGTAATAAAAAACAAAAAAAAATAGACTCTGAGGCTTACCCCTTAACTCTCCTGCCCAGGCAGCTCTCAAAAGGATTCCTAGAACATCTTCGAAAAGCCCAAGGGTGGACACTTGGAAGAATCTCTTCTTCCATCCCTTGCTATTGCTCGGGCACTTGTCTATTATCTTCCACCCCGACCGAGCGTACAGGTAAAAGAAGTCGACCTTCCCATGTAACGAGAATGGTCGGTATGTCCATAGAAACTCCTAAAGGGTAAGCTTGTACCCGAATACTTGAGGCTAAAGGGTAATGGCTCCCATAAAAAAAGCTTCAACCATTCGGGGCTAACTGCAAGGGAGCAATACTGAGGCAGATCAACAAGTCCCAAGCAAGAGAGTGAATGGGAAGATGGAGACTCGCCATGAGTACATCCTCGTAGAGGGTAACAAAACTCAACTAGTACAAATAAACCCCAGTAGAGGGTAAATGGCTAGGAAGATTGTACTTCTCCCTAAGTTTACTTAAGTCGGATATAAGCACACTACTAGAGATCCACTCGCAAGAGAAGGAGACCTTAATAGGTTCATCCGAGACCAACCCCCCGTTACCTGACTCACTGGATCTGAAAGCTTCACCGTGTTCCAGACTTGCTCCATCATCAGACACTCGTTCAATGTATTGGATGAGCCTTGGTGGCATGCCACGTGCCCTATTTCAATGTGTAGTGGGATGGGTTATGACATTTATTGGTATCAACGTTAGAGGTAACAAAACTTTGGGAACGTTCAACGATAAGTGGAGTGTTTAGTGGTTTGGCGTACACTCGAGAATGCATTCACTCATTGTAGAGATGCACGATGCATATGGTATGTTATTATATATATATGTTCATATTTATTTTCATACATGCACATGTTTATGCATTGAGATTGACTGGATTGTACAATCATGGGTGACAATGACCAAGATCTATCGCCACATACTTAACGAATGGACCACATGACAGAAATGATTGAGAACCTGACAAGAATAATGACAGAACGACCACCTCCAATACCTCCAATCGAGGTAGCACCAATAGCTGTTATACCTGTGCTTGAGATCATGGGGGAGGTCCATATCGGAATAATTCATATAAAGGAAACCGTTGGAGTTTCATGGGATATCTGATTCAACACAAGCAGAGCATTGGATAATGGATATGGAAAGGATATTCAGGAACCTTCCGATGTCCAATTCACAGAGATAGAAAATGTAAGTGACGTACTTAGAGGAAAAACCTAGAACTAGTGGGTGAATGTGTTAGTCCAAGGAGCACCAATTACTTGGGAGAGGTTCAGGGTCGAGTTTAACTGTCGATTCTTTCCAAGAGCTGCTCATACTGCAAAGAAGAAAGAATTTGATAACCTTCAACAAGGGGAGATGACAGTGACTGAGCACACTTTGAAGTATAATGCGTTACTGAGATTCAAAAAAGGGTCCATGCCAATGGAGGAGGATAGGGCAAGGAAGTATGAGGGAGGATTAAGAGAGAATATTCGCCTGAGGGTGGAACCGTACGAACACTCAACCGTCGGTGCAGTGCAACAAATAGCACTTGTTATGGAAAGTGGATGGGAAAGATCGAGACAAAATCAATATGGCAAGTGAGGTAATGAGAGTCGTGATCGAAACCAGGGTGGACCATTCAAGAGGTCATTTACACAAGGCTTGGGTTCTGGTTCTAGTTCTAGTGATTCTAAAAGGGCACCAAGTTACATACCATTGCCCTCACTTTGTAATAGACCATATACCGGCCGATGTTTTATGACTAACTTTTAGAACAAAGCTCAAGGGATGAACATTGCAAGTTTTATACCAAATTTGCAGATTAAGTGTTTTGATTGTGGTACCGTCAGACATAGAGCAAAAGATTGTCCAAGGAAGCGTTCACACCAAGTTCGAATTCTAAGCAAACCAATAAAGGGAGACAATGGATAGAGCAACGCCAAGGGAGGTCATATCAGATGAATCCCAGAGATGTGGCTA
The DNA here is from genome assembly GCA_033977485.1 of Hydrangea macrophylla. NCBI lineage: Eukaryota > Viridiplantae > Streptophyta > Magnoliopsida > Cornales > Hydrangeaceae > Hydrangea > Hydrangea macrophylla. The sequence continues at coordinate 14,910,042 of CM066983.1, forward strand.
CTGCATGTATAGTGCTCTCAGGTATAATGCCTATATGTTTGCATCTAGCACATATACTCGTTGATTCGGGATCTACACATTCATTTGTATCGCATGATTTTTTTGAACATTTGAATGTTAGATCGGCACCTCTAGGATATAAATTGTCCATTGTTGTACCTCTTAGTAAGTCGGTAGTAACTTCTACAATATATACGGATTGTGATATCAAATTAGGTAAGAAGTTGATGACTGTAGACCTTATAGCACTTGTTGTAAACCACTTTAATGTGATACTAGGAATGGATTTGTTGTCTCTTAACCAAGCCATGATAGACTATGAACGAAAGGAAGTTAATTTTTGATCACCTGTGCACGGGGACTTTTGTTTCCAAGGGAGTGGGGTTACACTGCCACTGTACTTGATTTCAGCTATTCGAGCGGGTAAGTTGTTGAGAAAGGTATGTTAAGGATTTCTGTGTTTAGTAATTGATACTTCGACAACCAAATTAAAAGTAAAAGATAGTCCAATAGTACGAGAATACCCAGACGTTTTTCCCGAGCTACCAGATGTTCTTATTGAGAGAGAGATCGAGTTCACCATTGAGACAATGCCATACTCAAGACCCGTATTGAAGGCACTGTATAGAATGCTACTCGCAGATTTGAAGGAACTGAAATTGCAACTATAAGAGTTACTTGATAAAGGTTTCATTCAACCTAGCATATCGCCGTGGGAAGCTCTAGTATTACTTGTGAAAAAGAAATATGTGTGTTGACTACCAAGAATTAAACAAGTTGACAATCAAGAATAAATATTCGTTGCCCAAAATTGACGATCTATTAGATCAACTTCATGGAGCACAAGTGTTTTCTAAGATAGACTTGAGATCGGGTTATAATCAGTTGAAGGTAAAGGTTGGAGATGTTGAGAAGACAGCTTTTAGAACGTGCTACGGACACTGCAAATTTCTAGTCATGCCATTTGGGGTTACAAATGCACCAGTCATGTTCATGGACCTTATGAACGAGTCTTCAAGGACTACTTGGATGACTTTGTGATCGTATTCATCGACAACATAATTCACCGAGTGATGTGAAACACAAGAAACATTTAAGACTTATACTCTAGAGATTGCGAGAAAAGCAATTATTTGGAAAATTTAAGAAATGTGAGTTTTGGCTACCTAGCATTATTTTTCTTGGTCATGTGATTGACAAGGTAGAAGTAGTATCTAATTGGAAAAGACCAACATCAGTGTCAGAAATTCAAAGTTTCTTAGGATTAGTCAGATACTACCGCAGATTCATTGAGTCTTTCTCAAAGATTTCATTGCCAATGACCAAGTTGATGAGGAAGAGTGTTACTTTTGAATGGGGTTCAGAATGTGAAGGCAGTTTTTAAGAGTTAAAGTCGCATTTGACAAGAGCGCCTATCTTGACGATACCATCCGGAACTAAAGGATTTGTGATCTATAGCGATACTTTGCATCAAGGCTTGGGGTGTGTACTTATACAGAGTGGCAGGGTGATTGCCTACGTGTCTAGACAGTTGAAAACACATAAGGTTAATTATCTGACTCACGACCTTAAATTGGCCGAGGTAATCTATGCTTTGCAGATTCGGAAACATTACTTGTATGGCGAGAAATGTGAAATCTTCACGGACCACAAGAGTTTGAAGTACATTTTCACCCAACGGGACTTGAACATGAGACAAAGAAGATGGTTAGAATTGATGAAGGATTATGATCTTTTAATTGAGTATCATCCGAGAAAGGCTAATGTAGTAGTCGACGCTTTAAGCCAAAAGACGACGAGGAATTTAGTCAATGAGCTAACCAAACAAAATGAATTGGTGAAGAAGATGGAATGTTTGGAGTTGGATGTAATTCCAGAGACCAATGGGGGCTTAATGATGGCAATCATAGCTCATCCAGACATCCTTGATGAGATCAAGACAAAATAATTGAACGTTTTTTACTTGTACAAAATGAGAGATGAAGTACCTTTGGGAAAGTGACCGGGTTTTACTTTGGATCAAGGGGTATTGATGCTGGAAAGTCGATTATGTGTACCGAATGTAAAAGACCTAAAAGAGTGAATTCTAGAGGAGGCACATAGTATTAAGTATTCAGTTCATCCGGGAAGTGACAAGATGTACCGAAACTTGAGAGAAAACTTCTGGTGGAGGGGTATGAAACGGGAAGTGGCAAAGTTTGTTTCAGAGTGTTCGGCATGTCAGCAAGTCAAGGCAGAGACAAAAGTACTTGCAGGAGTACTGCAACCACCAGTGTCAGAGTAGAAATGGGATGAGATCACGATGGATTTATATCTAGATTTCCACATTTGCCTTATTAGAACGACAATATTTGGGTTATAGTTGACAGAGTAACTAAAACACCTCATTTTCTACCAAACAAGACAACTAAACCATCCAAGTTAGCAGAGTTATATGTGAAAGAGATTGTAAGACTACACGGAGTTCCAATAGAGATTGTATCGGATCGTGATAGTAGTTTTACGTCGAGGCTTTGGGGAAGTTTGCAAAAGGCCATGGGTACTAAGTTGAGTTTCAATACTGCTTTTTATCCTCAGACCGATGGGCAGTCAGAGCAAATGATTCAGACTTTGGAAGATATGCTGAGACTTTATGTTCTAGACTTTGGAAGTGATTGGGAGAAACATTTTCCATTGATCGAGCTTGCTTACAACAACGTTTTTCAATCATGCATTGGTATGTCACTGTATGAAGCTTTGTATGGACGTAAATGTCGATCACCAGTTTGATGGATTGAGGTTGGGGAAAGGAGATTGATAGGACCTGAAATAATACAGTTGACTACTGAGAAGGTGAAGTTAATCCAGGAACGACTTAAGGTGGCTTAGAGTTGTTATAAGAGTTATGCCGACTCTAAGCGACGACCGATGACATTCGAGGTAGGAGACTTTGTATACTTGCGAGTATCGCCTTTGAAAGAATTTATCCAATTTGGGAAACGGGGAAAATTTAATCCGAGATTTGTAGGACTATTTGAGATCCTAGAGAATGTGGGACTGGTAGCGTACCGACTAGCCTTATCATCCGAGTTAGCATTTGTACACAATGTGTTTCACGTATCAATGTTGAGAATGTGTATGTCGGATAAGAGTAAGATCATCTTACCGGAACCTTTGCAAATCCAAGAAGACTTGACTTATGTAGAACACCCAGTAGAGATCTTGGATTAGAAAGAACAAGTTTTGAGAACAAAGATGATTCTGATGGTGAATGTATTGTGGCATGGTCACACATTTGAGGAATCGACGTGGGAGAACGAGGAAGAGATGAGGAATGAATACTTGCACCTTTTCGATTCTTGAGGTGTAAGTTTAGGGACAAACTTCCTTTTTGGAGGGGAGAGTTATCACTCCCGTCCCAGAAAGTGCATTCATTTTAAAATGCATAATTGAGATTTTGTGGATTATTAATGTTGGTTAATAATGGTGAATGGAGTTGACGTGGGTCAACGGTGAGGTGTCATTTGAAGACACGTGAATGTTGAAGTTCATGAGGCATTCGTATGAGTAAATGACATTTATGTGCATTAAATGTTATTTGACAGTATCTGGTTTATGTGAATACTGAAATACCTGTGTAGTGTAATTTCTGATAGTTTTAATCTTGTTGAAGATCAATTTTGATTGATTAGAGATAACCAGTGTAATACGTTGCATAAAAGGTAGGTTATCTAGAAATTCCACAAAATTAGTTTTCGGATCGTAACTACGGCGACAAACAAAACTTGGTCAAAAACTTTTATAATTTAAAGTTTTCACTCGTGAAGTAATAAAATGGTCGTGTGCGATGTTTCGGAGAATAACTAGTAGTTTTGAAAACTTATGGGGAGGTAAGCACGATTTTCGAAAGTGTTGCCTATATAATGAAAACTCAAGATATTTTTTTATTGCAACTTTTCAATTTGAAATCAAAATAGGGGTTTTGGAGCTTAGAGCTTGTCGACACAAATCGACATTCGTCAGTTCATTCGTCAGTTTTTTTTTTCAAATTCTAGATTTGAACTCCTTGAGGTAAGAGCTTCATTTTGATAGTTATTAGGCCGTGTTTGGCTTAGGTTTATAAATTTTCTAATTCTAGAATTTTGGGAAAAACCATGTATAGCTTGTAGGAATCGCGTATAATCAGAGATTTGACATTTAATCGGGTCTCTAGTTGTTCCTTCAAAGTTAGAAAGAAATCGCACGAGGTATGAATTCTAGGCTTATGAATTATAGAGAATTTACATGTTTTACATAACCGATGAGATATTTTGGATCCGGACGAAATTTATGTATTAATTAGGCCCGTTAATTATGCATGTGAAATTATGATAAAAGCATGTATATGTGTTTATATGAGCATGCTATGTGATTACTTGGGTCAAAGGGGAGTTTAATATAATTTCATTCCGGGGGCAAGCTCCTCGATGTTTGAGGATTATCTACGTAGCGATGACTACAGTGTATGGTTTGGGGGAAGGCCCTACCAGGACGCTTGGATGAGTGGTTGGGAAAAGGCCCTCCGTGGCATCGATTTCACAATTCCATCACCAGATGAATGCGTGTCTCTCTTCCTTGGAGACTAGTCTATTTGAGTGTCGATGTCTAAAACATGAATTGTCTCATAAGCATATGTTTGATAGCTTAGTAGTGGAGATTTACTCCATGCAGGTGAAAGGATGAAAGATAAGAAGAAGCGTGAGGAGTGAGGCCATGGGAATGACGGGAACCACCATTGTATATGTTTTTGTTTCCATTCCAAATGTTGTAATCTTGGGTAGTTTAGCTTGTGTTTTTAACCTAGAACCTTGGGATGGACTTGTAAGGTTGTAATATGTTTTAAAACTTATTTCGGTTAAGTTTGTACCGAATCCGAACTCATGGGATCGCGTTTCGTATGTTTTATTTATCGAATCTGGATTTTGGAAGGATGTAATGCTACTTTTATGTATTGATCCAAGAAAGCCTTAGCTTCGTTCAATTCTGTTTTCTTTTCCATGTTTGACAAGCTTTTTGTATATACTTATAACCTTGATAAGGTTTGGAGATGTTGGATTGATGAGATGAAAGTTTGGATGTGGGTTGTATGACCCTTAGCCAAAATTTTGCAGCAATACAGGATATCTACCAGGGGGTCATTCGATCGGTCGAACGGGGCAGTTCGACCGATTGAATATGGTTCTGCCCGCTTACTCTTAGCACCTCTTTCTTGAAAATATTTAAATATTTTGGTTGGTTCTTTGGTTACCTTTAGGGTCCATTTTAATATATATTCATTCGTTCCAAAACGGAGGGTATCGTTTCCTAAAGTTTTAAATACTCAAGGTTGGTTTTAAGTTCTTTTCCGCTACGTTTGGTCATTCAATGTATTGGATGAGCCTTGGTGGCATGCGACGTGTCCTATTTCAATGCGTAGTGGGATGGGTCATGACATTTATCGGTATTAAAGCTAGAGGTAACAAAACTTTGGGAACGTTCGACGATGGGTGGAGTGTTGACTGATTTGGAGTACACTCTTGAATGCAGTCACTCATTGTAGAGATGTTTGATGCATATGGTATGTTATTATACATACATGTTCATAATTATTGTCATACATGTACAGTGTTTATGCGTTGAGATTGACAGGAGTGTACAATCATGGGTGACGATGATCGAGATCTTTCACCACATACCCGACGAATGGACCACATGACAAAAATGATTGAGAACCTGATGAGAATAATGACTGAACTGAAGGAAAAATAGGTTTAAAATTATTTTTAAACGTGTAGCGGAAAGATCAAGTTATAAAATTGTTGGTAGTTCAGATCTACTACTCGTTAATTCTATAGATGCGTACAAGAGGGGACAAGAATTATACCTTTGTGTCTTGAACCTAATTCTAAAAACATTAACCTTCTTTATGGTGCAGCAGTCTCCACTAGATTGTCTTCACCCTTGTGACTCCTACGGATGCAACCGGAGAAGCTAGAGTTGGTAGGAACTCTAACGGGGAGGATAAGAAGGCTAAGGAAACCCTAAAATAGTTTCTGCAGCTCTCGTACAGAAAAATGACTATTACTAAACTCTGTACGCAGGTGGCATATTTATAGATTTCCAAAATCGAATTTAAGCCTTCTACCGATGGAAGTGGTTTTGATCGATCAAACGTTCGATCGAATGAACTACATTCAATCGATCGAACTTGCCTTGACTTCAATCGATCGAAACTCTTTCGATCAATCGAACCGGTCTTGACAAGATCCTCTTATGCCATTCCAAGCATCCTAGCGGAGCTAAGAGTGGGACCTCCTAGGCCCTTTATTGTTGGCTCAGACCAATTGTTAATTCTCATGACCAAACTCTTTGATTAGCTAACCAACTGATCAGTTAACGTTTACTCCATTATAAAACGATAACTGAACTCCAACGCAAAACAGCATATCCGAAACGATAACTAGACTTGCATGGTGTACTAATGTCCCTCTACCATCAGCATTCTTAATCATATTTAGGTAGTCGGATAACGGTTACTGTCAACCTGAATCATGATTACTTCTTGTATACCTTAAGTCCCATTCACCTCTTATGATTACCAAACATGTTGATAACTACTTACCAACAAGACTGCAGTTCTTAGTAATCAACTTGGTGACATTCTCAAGGGAATGCTTACTCTGAATCAGAGGGTAGATTCTATCTTGACAATATATGTTCACAACCCTATGAACATGACATATCCAAGATACCTAGGTGTTGATCTTTTATAGTCCTCACTGATTGGAAATCAAAGCAGCCATATCAATAGGCTATGTTCATAATCATTTCAAGATTGAGAACATATACCTTATACAAGTTATGAGTTCCTATCGACTGTTGATAGTATTGAGTGTCAATAGGAAAACTCAGGTCCGTTAATGCACTATAAGCACTAGCATATTAACTAAGAGTTACACTCCAGTGATTGAGAGTCATCACTCCATCCAATGGTAGTTAATCATGCCACAGTGTAGACCTGATGAGGTAACCAATCTCATCATCCACTATGACACTAAGTATCAAAGAATAGTAATTCGTATCTCACTTGTATGTATCTCATACACACACGAATTACTTACTATGATCCTTAAGGATCAACAGTCATCTTATGAAAGAAACATACACAATGAAATGTAAAACTAATATCTATTAAATGCCATTGTCTAATACGTAAAGTAATGGTTTGAGGGCACAAATCCAACAAACTCCCACTTACACTCACAACCATACAGGATTACATTTGAGACCTAGACTATCTAGATGATGATTAAAGACCTTCTGCGGAAAGGACTTTGTAAACGGATCAGCAAGATTGTTAGTTGTGGCAATCTTGGAGACAGTCACATCTCCAAGTTGAACAATATCTCGGATTAGATGATATTTTCGCTCTATGTGCTTTCCCTTTCCATGGTTCCTTGGCTCCTTGGACTGAGCCACTGCCCCACTATTATCACAATATAGTGTAATAGGTGACAGCGGTGCTGGTACCACCTCGAGCTCCATAAAGAACTTCCTAAACAGGTTCCTTTGCAGCTTCACAAGCAGCCACACACTCAGCTTCTATAGTTAAGTCTACAATGCATTTATGCTTAATGCTCCTCCAACTAACGGCACTACCTCCCAAGGTAACGAGATGTCCGGATGTCGACTTCCTCGAATCTTTATCTGATATAAAGTCCGAGTTAGTATATCCTACTAGAATTAACTCAACACTGCCATACATAAGCATGAATTTTTAGTCCTTCTCAAGTACTTAAGAATGTGCTTAACGGCTGTCTAGTGCTCTGGACCTGGATTCGATTGATACCTACTAACCAGGCCAACGACAAAATAGATATCTAGTCCAGTGCATAACATCGCATACATTAGACTTCCAACCGTCGAGGCATATAGAATTCTTGCCATGCGATTCCTCTCCTCCTGTGTCTTTGGACACTTGTCCTTGGAGAACACTAGACCATGCCTGAAAGGTAACAATCCTTTCTTCGAATTTTCCATTGAAAACATAGTTAGTACCTTCTCAATATAACCAGCTTGAGGTAATTCCATTATCTTTCGCTTACGATCCCGAAAGAGCTTTATCCCAAGAATATAGCTCGCCTCTCCTAGATCCTTCATATTGAAAGTACTATCTAGCCAAACCATAACCATTGACAATGCCACTACATCATTCCCAATGAGTAGAATGTCATCAACATAAAGCACAAGAAAAGGCACCACTTTTCCTTCACACTTCTTGTATACACAAGGTTCATCCAAGTTCTGTATGAAACCAAACAACTTAACCGCTTCGTCAAATCGGATGTTCCAACTCCTGGATGCCTGCTTAAGCCCATAAATGGACTTTTTGCAACTTGCATACCAAGTTACCATTTTCAGCAGCTATGATCCCTTCTGGTTGCTGCATATAGATGTCCTCCTCAAGATTGCCATTCAAGAATGCAGTCTTGACATCCATCTGCCAGATCTCATAATATAGAATGCAACAATTGATAAGAGCATTCTGATAGACTTGAGCATAGCTACCGACGAGAAGGTTTCCTCAGAGTCAATGCCCTCTCTCTGAGTATAACCTTTTGCTACAAACCTTGCCTTAAAGGTCCTTTCCATCATATCCTCTTTTCCTCTTGTAGACCCACTTACAGCCTATGGGTTTAATATTGGCTGGAAGTTCTACAAAATCCCAGACCTGATTGGAATCTATAGATTATAATTCAGCCTTCATAACTTTAACCCAATGAGCTGAGTCTACATCAGCCATTGCCTCTTTGTATATGGTAGGATTAGATTCAGATTCTATGGAGACTACTTCAAAAACTTCTCCTAAAAACATGTATCTATCAGGCAGGCTGATAATCCTCCCACTACGATGAGGTACCGGTGCAGAAATTAGTGAAGAAGTGGTATTTTCTTAATTTACATCGTGATCAACTACGGGTAGGACTGAGGGCTCTCCTTCTATCTCTCTAAGATCTATCCTTCCTGTAACACCCTGTATTTTATTTTCATTAATAAATAAATATTGCATTTCATTTCCTTAATAAATGAATATTTCTTTTTAATAAATATTTATTTGGGGGTCAAATCGTAATTTCCAAAAATATAGAAATATTTTCTATGGTTTCAAAATCGATATCTATACTTTTGTACAACCTGGGATTTAATTCCTACATTAATATAATTTTTTGTATTTTTATTTTCAACCGGAAAATACCAGTTTTATGTTTTAATCTGCGTCTACATCGCAATTGGGTGAGGGAGCACGTGAGCTCAACCTCACCGGATGAAATCCGGTCATTGCTTGGGCTCCAAATAATTTTAACAGTATATATGTGTGTATATCTCTCATTCTCTCCATAACTCTCACAGTCTCTCAATTCACTCTCTATCCCTCTCAATTTCTCTATTACTCCCTCAACAAAAACACACACACTGGTTATATATGATACATACATACACAAACACATACATAGTCATATTTATATATCACAATCAAGAGAGGAAGACGGGAAGAAATTTCTAACAACGGAATTCTCGGTCTCAAATTGTAGTCCTTTATCACCTCTGTGAGTAATTTAAACTCACTCACAATGTTTATATATGTATAATTCAGTATGTATGTGTGTGTATATGTGTATATATATGTGATACACCATGGGAGCTTAAAAATGGAGTTTTGTAAAAGTTAATCAAAATCAATTCTATAAATTGGGAATGAAAGATCTTAGTCCCAATAAGCTGTGGTTCGAATCCTACGAAGTAATTCATCCGTATCGCGACGTACCGTTGATTTAAAGTTTTGACACCCTTACTTTAATCGCGAATATTTAGAGATATAATCTGTATTTGGTTAAACCGATCACGTATTCATAATCCTTGCGGAAAAACGAAGAAATCCATATATTACATGTCTTGGTTGGAACAGAATTGAGAAATGGGTCAAAAACAGGCTTCAAATTCGTAACAGGGGAGAAACTGCTGATGCCAATCGATTGGCATGTTTACCAATCGATTGGTATGGGTTTCCAATCGATTGGTATGTGTTCCAATCAATTGGCACTTTTTCCAATCGATTGGCACTTTTACCAATCGATTGGCATTTTTCAGCACTGACGACTTTTACTAAAATGGTCATAACTTCCTCTAGAAAACTCGAAAACGCGCACCGTTCGAAGCGTTGGAAACTAGGCTCAAAGACCTTTCTTTTGATGTGTAATTCACCCACAAAAATTATAACTCATTTTTAAGGGCATTGCTTTAAAGTGGATATGCTTGTGTACTAGTAGTTGTAAAAGCATGTTAAAGTAGTTTTCGATAAATTTACATGTTGTTTCATATATGACTTGATAGTTTAGATCGTGAGTGCTAACTCAATGATTCTAAGTACATTGTACTTTGTTAATAAAGAAGGATAAAAATAAAAAGACTTGATTTCTCGTACTTTTGTTTGGTGTTACATTTCATGGACATTGACATGCATGATAGGGTTGAGGTGGAGTCGACATGCATGGTGTGTGAGAAAGAGTGAAAAGAGTAAAGAGTGGCGGTCTGATGTGCGACCTCAATATCGATCGGATATTATTCCTAGTATTGGAGGCGACAGTGTTGAGTACGGCTTAGATATCGATCAAATATTATTCCTAGTATCTAAGGCGCTCGTTTCGGATATCGATCGGATATTATTCCTGGTATCCGAAGCGATGGTATTGAGTACGGCTTAGATATCGATCGGATATTATTCCTGGTATCTAAGGCGCTCGTTTCGGATATCGATCGGATATTATTCCTGGTATCCGAAGCGATGGTTGGTCGTGATTGACCCAGATATCGATCGGATATTATTCCTGGTATCTGAGGCAATAGCGTGGTGTGCAGCCTCAATATTGATCGGATATTATTCCTGGTATTGGAGGCGATAGTGTTGTGTTCGACTTAGATATCGATCGGATAGTATTCCTGGTATCTGAGGTAATGGTTTGGTTGAGTCGAGTCTTGTTGAGAGAAAAGAGTCAGAAAGATGAGATGTTACATTGTTCATACACGGTCGCATATTTATTGCTTACTTTATTCCCCCGTGACTTATGTTGAAATTGGAACCTTGAATCTATTGCTTTTAAAGTTAAATTGCACCGTTGTTTATATGCTTATATATACATTGCGAGCACTTGTTTATTTTGCTCACCAGCTTGCATAAGCTGACGGCGTTGATGCGTCCTGGACTGTATGTCCAGATTTTCAGGATCAGGAGCAGCCAGGGTATTTCGACTATGCTAGTTAGAGGCAGGGGACTTTCCAGGAGGCTGTTTTATATTTTCCTGTCTTTTAATTTGGGGTTGTAATAAACTGGTTTTAGACATTTGAATAAGGGCGTTTGTGCCTAAGACCTGAACTTATGTAATAGTTTTAGTAAGTTTTATTTCGGAGCTTATGTTTATTAGTATCTTTTCTTTAGAAATGTTTTTAAGTTATTTGTTGCAGGGACAATTGGTCATACTCACTTGTCACGACCTACGAGTCCATAAAGGAAATTAAATGCTTTCCTGAATTATGCTACGTCGGGGCGTGACACTTCCATTAGGTTTATTGTTCATGATATAATCATCCTCCAAGAAAACAGCATTTTTGACAAGCGGGGTATTTGTAAAATACAAACACGGTAAAATAAATAAATACATTGATTTAGACTATACCTCCCTTGTAAATCTTAAATTTGGATTACAATGCCAGCTTTTACATAATATGATTAATCTATGATAAGTTGTATTATTTTAGCTATAATTTGTGCAGATCACTGCTTGCTGTGTGAAGAAATGAATAAGCAGGATAAACGGGATGCTTGATCTAATGGAAGTCAATTCAAACATGAAAAGAAAGTCTCGAGCAATCGAGGTTTCGATCGATCGATCGAAGAAGGTTCAAGCGCTCGAAAATTCCAGAGGTTCAATCGATCGAGTGATGTTCGATCGATCGAACATGCCTTTTATCAGAACTTACGCGCACGCAGCAGAGATAGAGTTTTTAACCCTAGCTTTAGGTTTATGTACATATACTTATTTTATTTATGTCCCAGACAACTCCCACTTCAGTTTTTATCAGTTTTAGAGAGAGCGATAGAGAGTTTTACATGTTTTTGTAGGTTTGAAGCTTGAATATTGCTTTTGGGATTGCTTCCTATCGTTTAATTAAGTTTTTCTATTCCAGGTTCTGCAATCTCAATTTATTTACATTATAGTCGCTTAAAATCCTAGTTTAATCTGTTAGCATTAATAGTATCGTAGTAGTAGCTTTAAATCACCATTGTTTTTCATAGATTTCATGCTAAAATCACAACCAAACACGCCTTTAATGTACTTTTATGTTAAAATCGAATCTGTGACACTCTAGACCATGTTTGTGTAGTCCCCAGGTTGGGAGATCACGATGAAACAGTGATCTCTGCCCCTTCTGCACCACCCACCACCGGTCCATCTACTTCTGATCCAGCCGCTCCATCTACTCCACCTCCACTACCTGTTGATCCCTATGCCCCATCATCATCATCTGCACCACCTCCAGTCGTGGCTGACCCATCATTATCTACATCAGCTGCCCCGACTGTGAGTGACCCGGCGATGGCTACTACTGTTGCTGAGGGTGGAGATGAGGATGCTCCTGCTGCACCGATCGTGATTCTGTCCGATATTGGTGATGATTAGATGATGTCCATTGAGAGTGAGAGTTTTTGTTGTATTTTGCTTATTTATGTTCTCTCTCTTCTCTCATAGTTTTGTTTTGGGCTTGGGGATATTTTGGACTATGTGATATGATTTTATTGTTCTATCATTCTAGTGATCAGTTTTTAGTTTATGTATGGATATTATGTTTTTTTTTTCATGTCATATGTACTTTCTATTCATCTTGGCTGCTTGGAGTTTGTATGTTCTCTTTACAGATTACTATGCTTACGGTTATTGCTTTGCTGTATCAGGTGATATCTCTCTATTTATTTTTGAAAATAAACTTCTGAGGACATCGCAATTTTCGGTTGGGGGTGGGATGTAGATAGATAGTCATCACCTGCACATGTGTATACTTAGCAATCTGGATAACTTTATTGCACATATCATACAATCTCGATGTAAAAAAAACAATAAATAATAAAAATAAACAAATAAAGTTCTGAACATTATTGTTAGAACAACTTTGAATATTCACTTCTATTTAGCTGTTATCAAGCAATGATATATTCATGTTAATCGCATCCTTTTATGGATTAAGTTCACGCATTTCTCTAGTTCCATTAGGATGAGTGCAGTTGTTGACCTTTCATGTATCCAACACCCTATTGCACTAGTTGGTAGCTATGTTGAAAACCTAATAATGAGTTAATACGACTATTGTGCTAAAAGAACGAGTAGTAGAAACTGTTTAACCCTTAGTGAGTTTTTGATCCAATCTTCATTTCTAAGGGAATTTTCACATAAAATTTGAATTGTCTTTCGTGATTACACGTATTACATTCGTTGCACTAGTCTCAGTTAATTTTAGAGGAGAACGTTCAGGATCTACCAACCAAACTCAATAAACATTGAAGTGTTGAAACTAAGGAATTAAGAAAATGATTTAAGCCATCGTTACCCATTTCCTACCACCATCCACATTCCTTTACCCACACTAACTGAATAATACTTGATCCATTATGGAATTTAAACCCTTAATCCTTCACCTTGACTCTAAATGACCTCATTGCGCATCCAATAATAAAAAACTGTCAAAGTATGTGATTGGAGGCGGGTAGTTATGGGAAGTGATTGCTATGTAGTCCAGGTTCCAAAAAAATAAAGAATGAAGAAGAAAAGAAATGAAAAGAAGGAAAAAGGGAGAATATGAAAGGATAAAAATTGGTTGGAGATGTATACAAAATGTGGAAAGATCACCATCAGATGCTAAGACGCGCAATCTTCCCATCCATCATCTGTATCTTCTGCATAAAACCCAAAAATTCTAAAGTCTTAATGATTCTTAATGACTTAGTTTGAACACGAACGTGTAAGTTCAGTTATCCACGGTAGTTCGCTCCTCTAGTAAGTAGCATCCTATTTATGAGACTATACACTCTAAATGTTCGTCTTTTGTGAAGTCGAGTATGAAAGCATTTAGTATCCAGAAATTCACTCTTATCAAAGCTTTCATACCACGTGCGGTCATTATTAAGCCAGTTTCTGTGAGATGTTTATTTTTGAGTGTAAACCTATGTGAGAATTGAGTTAAAATTACTAGTTCTAGAGGTGCGATAGTCCAAAACAACTGTAAATAAGGTTTGATGCATAGCTGTTAATTTTACACACACACGGATACATGATCGTGATGCATATGTTATATCTATCTTGGTGACATGAGGAGTATGTGGAGTTCTTTCATGGTTTGCTTGAGGTTAATATATCTTTGTAGAGCTAAGTTAATAGTTGAATGGAAGAGAGTGTTTAAAAGTTATTCTATGTCCTTTTCGAACTTTAAAATTGAGAATTTTGTGGGTATATTCACTATAAACCCTCACGAGACAACACTCGTCCACTATGGAGAACCTAGGGGTTTAACGGCATGCTGCATGCGCTAAATGCAACTGCGATTCCTGCGGAAGTGAGTTAGGTAGTTTCTCTTTCTATTTAGATTAGTTTCATTAGTTTATTTTGTTTTAGTTTAGTCGTTGTAGTATTAGTCTAGCTTGTTTTATTTTCGCTTTATTGCTAGGGACTAGCAATTCGCTAGTTGGGGGTTGTGACAAGCGGGGGTATTTGTAAAATACAACTGTGCTAAAATAAAGAAATACATTGATTTAGTCTACAACTCCCTTGCAAATCTACAATTTGGATTACAATGCCAGCTTTTAGATAATATGATTAATCTATGATAAGTTGTATTGTTTTAGCTATAATTTGTGCAAATCACTGCTTGCTGTGTGAAGAAATGAATAAGCAGGATAAAAGGAATGCTTGATTTGAAGGAAGACAATTCAAACATGAAAAGCGAGTCTTGAGCGATCGAAGATCATTCAAGCGATCGAGGTTTCGATTGATAGAAGAAGGTTCAAGTGCTAAAATATTCCAAAGGTTCAATCGATTGAGTGATCTTCGATCAATCGAACATGCCTTTTATCAGAACTTACGCGCACGCAGTAGAGACAAAGTTTTTAACCCTAGCTTTAGGTTTATGCATATATACTTGTTTTATTTACGTCCCAGACGATGCCCACTTCAGTTTTTATCAGTTTTAGAGAGAGCGATAGAGAGTTTTACATGTTTTTGTAGGTTTGAAGCTTGGATATTGCTTTTGGGATTGCTTCCTATCGTTTAATATAAATTTTTCTATTCCAGGTTCTGCAATCTCAGTTTATTTACATTCTAGTCGCTTAAAATCGTAGTTTAATCTGTTAGCATTAATAGTATCATAGTAGTAGCTTTAAATCGCCATTGTTTTTCATAGATTTCATGCTAAAATCACAACCAAACACGCCCTTAATGAACTTTTATGTTAAATCCGAATCTATAATACTCCAGACCATGTCTGAGTAGTCCCCAAGTTGGGAGATCACGATGAAATAGTGATCTCCAGCCTCTGCCATGCAGTAGTATAAAACCTGCATTCGATTGATCAAAGTCGTTCGATCGATCGAAGCAGACCCATAGTCAAGCGATCGAAGACAGTTCGATCACTCGAGAGATGATGATATTCGATTGATCGAAAGCGCGTCGATCGATCGAACTGTTGGATTCTTGAGAAGTCTTTTTGCAGTATTCCAAGACTTTCTGCTTCTGAAATTTGTTATAAAAGTCTCCCCAAATGCCCAGTTTGTCAAAACAGTTTCACTACTTTAAGCCTTAAGGCATTTTTCTTCAATAACTTTTGCAAACCATTTTGAATGCTAACACCATTCAGAATGCAAGACTTAACTATTGTTTTAAACCACCTTCATATGTTTTGGAAATAAATCTGATGAATTAGTCCTGGCTATGAACAGAATATTGATTCTCGATCTTTAGAAAATATGGACTACTGTAGATAGACACACTCCTTAGAGCTTAAATGTAACTGCACGGTAGATGGCATGATTGCTGCGGATTCGTGTGATCCCAACATTCCCTTTTTATTAAGAAAACCACTTTTAAGACATTGCTTTAATTAATCAGTTAATCATTAGTTTACTTTAATTGCTCTAGTAGTTATAGTCCGTAGAACTTTGTGTTCTACACTTGTTTTAAATCTTGAATTTTCCTTTTCCTTTAGAGTTTAATCTAAGTTTTTAGTTTAACATCTTCCCTGTGGGATCGACCTGGTCTTACCAAATTACTACTTGCACGTCTACCTACACTTGGGTATAGCACACAAGCGCACACAACTTTTAATTCATGCCAATTTGTACTAACAAACACTTTCTGTTCTCTTAGATCATAAAAATACCATCCATAAGTACCCTTTGGATACCCTATAAAGTAACATACTTCCGATCTAGAATCCAATTTGCTCATCTTTCCTTTTAGCACATGTGCCGGACACCCCCATATCTAGAGATGTTGTAAAGAAGACTTGCGCCCAATCCACATCTCCCGTGGTGTCCTGGGAACAAATTTACTTGGTACTAGATTTAGTATGTACACAGCGGTTTCCAAGGCATAACCCTAAAAGAATAAAGGTAACTCCGAATAACTCATCTCATCATTGGCCTAGTCATGTCTACAAGAGTCCAGTTCCTTCTCTTCACTACACCATTCTGCTGAGGTGTGCCAGGTGACAGAATCCCATTCTGAACAAGGTGATCAATAAACTCATTAGAGAGGTACTCGCCACCTCGATCAGATCGAATGGCCTTGATATGTGCGCCCAATTACTTTTCCACTTCAATCCTTAATTCTTTGAACTTTTCAAAGGCTTCAGACTTGTGCTGCATTAGGTACACATATCCATACCTAGAGTAGTCACTAGTAAATGTTATGAATTACTCATAACCACCTCTTGCTCTAATATTTATTGGACCACACACATCAGTATGAACTAATTCCAACAATGCATTGGTCCTATTGCCCTTTGCAGGAAAGGGCGTTTTGGTCATCTTACCTTCTAAACAAGACTCTTAGACTTCCATTGGTTCGAGAACCAAATCACCTAAGACCCCTTCTTTGACTAGTCTGCCAATCCTATTTAGATTGATATGGACAAGCCTCATATGTCAAAGCCTTGTTAGATTAGTGGAAGGTTCCTTTCTTTTAGATGGTATAGTTACCACTGAGTTATTAAGTTCCATACAAGGGTCATTAGAAATGTTTGGAGTAATCACATACAAACCATTTTATTTTACACCAGAACACACAAAAGAGCCATTTCTTCTTATCACAACTTCAGTTCCGAAATGAAAAGAATAACCATTATTCGATAAATTTGAAACGGAAATAAAATTACATCTCATTGAAGGGACATAAAGTACACCTGATAAAATCAAAACTTTATTGTCTAAAAATTCTAAAGCTACCACAACTATTGCAACTACAGAAACAGTTGCGCTAGAACCTAGAGGAAGCACAATCTCTCCATCACAGTATTTCCTAATTGATCTGAACCCCTGCAATTAATTACAGATATGGTTAGTCACACCAGATTCAATGCACCAAGTGTTTGAAGTATTTGTAATAAAATTTACTTCAATCACATATGATTCAATCATACCTTGAACTCTTGTAGCTAAGAATTCTAGATAGTTCCTCTTCCAGTGGCCCTTCTAGCCGCATTGGGAACACTTTCCTTTGCCTTGGCCACCCACCTTCCCTTTTCCCTTACCCTTTCCCTTAGATTTTGCAATCTTAGGGACTGGTCCAACACTTGGATCACCAGTGCCAGCCTTCTTTTTCCCTTTCTTGCCTTTCTGTGCAGATCGGGAAGAGGAGAACTTTTCTCAACGTTCAGAACGTTGACCCCAGGCTTGATCACCCCTTTTGCTGACAAAAGAGAACTCATCAATTCGCTCGTTGAAAAATTTATTTGATTTATAATATAGTTAAGTTTAAATTGAGTGAATGATGGCGACAGTGAATTGAGGATCGTATCAACTTGGGTATGTGCGTCGATGTTGGCTCCCAAGGTCTCGAGTTCGTTCAAATCACCAATCATTTTTAAAACATGCTTTTTGACAAGAGTCCCTTCCGACATCTTTGTACTCATTATCTTCTGCATGGCTACCTATCTGGTAGGCCTGCCATGCTTCCCAAACATCTTTTTCAGGGAATTGATAATGTCACTGGCATAACTATTCGACTGGAATTGGTGTTGCAACACACCAGACATTGAGGCTAGACTATAGCAACATGCCATTCCAATCGACTTCTTCCATTTATTGAACTCGCGTCTAGCACCAGCTATAGCATTTGCAACAGGTTCTTTAGGGCACGGGGTGTTTAGGATATATGTGATCCTCCACAGTTAATACAATGTCAAGGTTTCGTTTCCATTCAGTATCGTTATTTTCGGTTAACTTGTTTTGTGTAAGTATGGTGGCAAGAGGACTAAATTCAGATCCAGACATGCTGATTTACTGAAAAATCAAAAACAAAATAAATATGGATACCAGAATTTGACAGTTTGAAATCAAATAATCCTTAAAACTCTTATTTCAAAACAAAGTCGCTGGAATATCAAAATGAAAGAACAAATCCTCCGTGTGGTGGTCAATATTTGATCGTTCGAATAATTATGACTTGTTCGCTATGCAACTCTTGCAAAACAAGTTATGACTCTCGAACCCTTTTGATCTCTAAGTTTTTGAATAATGCCCCGTGTGGGATCCCTTTTCCATAGCTTAGCTAGTGTACACCATTAACTAGGATCCAATCACAACCACCTCAATTAGTGCCTCTGTGTGGTGGTCACCCTCTAACACGTCTAATTGATCCTATCCATAGGAAGTTCACATCTAGTAACCAATGAGTATTGTACCCTCTATATTGAATGATCATCCCTGGGGAGGTGACGCAGAATGCACTACTCATCTTACAATGAACCGTTAATGGAAGATCGTGGGTGTTATTAATAAGACCCTCTCCCACTAGTTTTAATAATTAAGGATTTTGCTTTTGGAAAGATTATTTCTACACATTACCCATAAACATCCAATGTTCACTAATGCGTAGGAACAGTTTTTGAATTTTATTTTAGAAAACTTGTTTTAGTGCATGCAAGTAGCAACAATATGATTAAATTCCAATCACAAACCAAGCACATTAAACAAAAAACTAAAATGAAATAAAGATATGCAAATGATGCCCTATCTCCCATGGCTCTATCCCCATAGAACCTCCTTCTTGGTTTGATCGCCTCCAGCTCCATCTTCAGGACAAGGACTTGCTCCTCTATCTTCATGGATTTTCTAATTCTAATACATTGGTCCTATGCTTCTTTCGAAACTTACACTTTCTCTAGAAATATAAAAATAATAATAAAATAAAAGGCTAGGAATACCGGTGCAACTTTCCTATTTGTAGGATTGAAGTCGCAGCACCCTTTACATATACCTTAATACCAAACCAAAATAAATAAAACATATACCAATCTTCAAACATTTAAATACAAAATTTAAAAGGACTCGGTGCCATAGGAGATAGTGGGCTAATCTTACTGCAAAAGGGTTAGTCGAACGCACATCCATTCATACATAATAAATATATATAACTTTTGGAACCTCAAATTGATTCATATAGTACATAAACTCTTTATGTACTTATTTAGAACTTAAAACAACATCTCAGTTCTCTGTCATACTTCGATCGATTGACAAAGGTTTAATCGATCAAACCTTCGATCGATTGAACATAGTCCAATCGATTGAACATTCAGTTTCACAGAATGATTTGAAAAAATTTACAGAATAAAATAAAACTTAAAGTATATAATTTTAAAAACCCTTAAAATTGTGAACTGAACAACTAGGCAGAGAATTAGTCGCGATCAATCGAAACTACTTCGATCGCTTGAGAATTGAAAGTTTCGATTGATCGAGACTTCGACCGATCGAACCCATCATGCATCCAATGCAATCACAGATTTGTATTCTAATGTGTAAACACTACAGAAATAGATCTGTGACGATGCAGTTTCAAAAACAGTCCTAAAATCAACATACAAATCAAAACTAGTGTTCCAAAATGCATCTATATATCCAAACAAGCGAGGCTCTGATACCAATTGAAGGAAAAAATAGGTTTAATTTTATTTTTAAACGCGTAACAGAAAGATCAAGTTATAGCTTTATTGGTAGTCCGGATCTACTACTCGTTAATTCGATAGATGAGTACAAGAGGGGACAAGAATTTTACCTTTGTGTCTTGAAACCAATTCTGAAAACTTAACCTTCTTTATGGTGCAGCAGCCTCCACTAAGTTATCTTCATCCTTATGACTCCTACGGATCCAACTGGAGAGGTGAGAGTTGATGGGAACTCTAACGGAGAGGATAAGAAGGCTAAGGAAACCCTAAAATAGTTTCTGTAGCTCTCGTATAGAAAAATGACGACTATTAAACTCTGTACGTAAGTGCCCTATTTGTAGATTTCCAAAACTGACTTTAAGCCTTTGACTGATTGAAGTGGTTTCGATCGATCGAACCTTCGATCGATTGAACTACATTCGATTGATCGAACTTGCCTTGACTTCAATCGATCGAAACTCTTTCGATCGATCAAATCGGTCTTGACAAGATCCTCTTGTGCCTTCCAAGCATCCTAGGGAAGCTAACAGTAGGACCTCCTAGGCTCTTTATTATTGTCTTAGACCAGCTGTTATTTCCCATGACCAAACTCTTTGATCAGCAAACTAACCAACTGATCAATTAATGTTTACTCCACTATAAAACGATAACTGAACTCCAACGCAAAAGAACATATTCGAAGACTGTAGTTCTCATGATTGCCAAACATGTTGGTAACTACTTATCAACAAGACTGTAGTTCTCAGTAATCAACTTGGTAACATTCTCAAGGGAATGCTTACTCTGATTCAGAGGGTAGATTCTATCTTGACAATATATGTTCACAACTCTATAAACATGACATACCCAAGATACCTAAGTGTTGATCCTTTATAGACCTCACTGATTGGTAAGTCAAAGCAACCATATCCACAGTCTGTGTTCATAATCATCTCAAGATTGAGAACATGTACCTTATACAAGTTATGAGTTCCTATCAACTATTGACAGTATTAAGTGTTAATAGGAAAACTCAGGTATGTTAATGCACTATAAGCACTAGCATATTAACTAAGAGTTACACTCCAGTGATTGAGATTCATCACTCCATCCAATGGTAGTTAATCATGCTACAGTGTAGACTTGATGAGGTATCTAATCTCATCATCCACTGTGATAAACTCTAAGTATCAAAGAATAATAATTTGTATCTCACTTGTATGTATCTCGTACACACACGAATTACTTACTATGATACTTAAGGATCAACAATCATCTCATGAAAGAAACATACACAATGAAATGTAAAACTGATATCCATATATTAAATGCCAATGTCTAATACATATAGTAATGATTTAAGGACATAAATCTAACATGAACAACCACCTCCAACACCTCTAATTGAGTTAGCGCCAATAGCTGTCATACCTATCCACATCGAAACAATTCATACAAAGGAAACCATTAGAGTTTCATGGGAGGTATGATACAACATAAGTAGAGCATTCGATAATGGATATGGAAAGGATATTTAGGAACCTTCCAATGATTGATTCATAGAAGATAGAAAATGCAACTGACGTACTTAGATGAGAAGCCCAAAACTGGTGGGTGAATGTGTTAGACCAAGGAGCACCAATTACTTGGGACGAGTTCAGGGCCGATTTTAATCACTGATTCTTTCCAAGAGCTGCACATAACACAAAGAAGAGAGAATTTGATAACCTTCAACAAGGGGAGATGACAGTGAGTGAGTACACTTTGAAGTATAATGCATTACTGAGATTCGAAAAAGGGTCTATGCCAATAGAGGAAGATAGGGCAAGAAAGTACGAGGAAGGATTAAGAGAGAATATTTGCGTAAGGGTGGAACTGTACGAACACTCAACCATCGGCACAGTGCAACAAATAGCACTTGTTGTGGAAAGTGGATGGTAAAGATCAAGAAAAAATCAACATGGCAAGCGAGGTAACGAGAGTAGTGACCGAAACCAGGTTAGACCATTTAAGAGGTCGTTTACACGAGGCTCTGGTTCTAGTTCTAGTGATTCTAGGAGGGCACCAAGTGACATACCGTTGTGCTCACTTTGTAATAGACCATAGTTGTTTTATGACTAACTTTCATGTCACGCCCCAGAGCAGCATAAATAGAGAAAAATAAATTTCCTTTATGGGTCCATAGGGAATGACAAGTGAGAGTCACCAATATCCACACCACACAGTACTAGTCCGAACAGGAACAGTAAACAACTGAAATATAAACACGGTTCTATCTATTACAAACATCAGAGTACGGTCCACAGGATCGCAACAGGTCTGGAGACAACATATGCCCAAGTACCCGTTAACTACAAAGTACAACAGTAAAAGGAAAAGTAATAACATAAACTACTATTTATCTTCAGGTCTTCAGCTGGCGTACGGATAGTCATCAGCCTGACCAGCAACAGTGAGGCCATCCTCTGCGTAACTCCCTTCATGATAATAGTTATTACCATAGGTTCCGTCATCTGCATTGTAAAGGATAGGGTAGTCTGGACGGGGAATGTCCAGGCAATAAAGGCCGTCAGCTTGTTGAAAGCTGAGTGAGCACTAACTAACACAGTCTCATAGAAATAACATAATTACTATTATGAACAATATATGACAGTGATACTAAATATATTCCACACTCGTTTATTCAGACATATCATTAATCGATTCTTATCAACTCCCATTCTAAGACTGATTTCACAATACCCAACTGACTATCTCGAACTGATTATATCAGCACAACATACCAGTGCTCGTGTTCACCGCTATACCGCTTTTAAGAACTCTTGCGAACACCCATACATTGTTCTCATATAACGACTAGTCTATGGATGTACCCATACTCTTGTTCACCGCTTTTAAGAACTCTTACTGTTCACCGCTTTTAAGAACGCTTGCGACTACGATACATACACAGCTCTGGTAAGTATAAACCATGGATGTGCCTCAATTACTCTTGTTCACAGCTTTTAAGAACTCTTACTGTTCACCACTTTTAAGAACGCTTGCGAGTACTGTGCACCCATAATTCTCACGATCCTGATCAAATCCTTGACATACACTTATCGGATTCAACCTGAGCGAATCAGCTCGACTCACACAACTTTGAACATAAAAATCCTCTTACTGACTCACTTCTCACTTATCCAATACTACCCAGTATTATCACCTCCAACTTACTATGTTATCGCGTCGTACTATTACTAGCGTTCTGAACCCGACTACATTACCATGTTATCTCAATCTCGTTATCGTATCCCATTACCTCCGTTATCCATAATATCGCATAATAAGAACATGGAACAACCATTAAACAACTATGCATTATGCATAATAAACTGAAAAGAATACATTCATATTCTGCTGGGGTTTGATCGATTGAGGTCCGCTCGATCGATTGAGGAAAGGTGATGTTCGATCGATTGAAGTCTTCTCGATCGATCGAAGTGAAGGGGTCTCGATCGATTGAACTCAGTTCGATCGGTTGAGACTCAGTGATGTTCGATCGATTGAACTCAGTTCGATCGGTCGAACTTCGTCTTCCACAGATTCTGCCAGTGAACGTGCAGAATGTGCTAGGGGTGTTTGGGTTATAATTAATACGTCCAAAATATGTAAAACATCATAACTAAGATACCGAGTGAGTTTGGAACTCACCAAAAGTCGTTAAGGACGTGTTTGGCTTGGTTGAAAGCTTCCAAGCTTCCTCCAATGGTGTCCTCTTCTCTCTGCTCCTCTCTTCGTCTCTTCTGTCTCTCTTTCTCTGCCTCTTCTTATTCTTCTTCTTCTCCTTCTTCTTTTCTCCAAGCTGAGTATATATATATGTGGTGTGTGTATATGTATATAGATATATAGAGGTATGTGTATATATATGTACCAACACACAAGCACACACTCTCTCAACTCTCAATGTTCAGCAAAACTCCACAACTCACACAAATACATGGTATATATAGGGGGAATGAGGGTGCAGGTGGCCTGTTCTGCGCAAAAACTGGAATTCTGATAATTACATTCTTGATCGATTGAAAGATTCTCGATCGAACGAACTCAGTTTTGTCAGGTTTGATCGACTGAAGAAAATTTGATCGATTGAAGTGGGGACCACGTATTAAATTCAGGTCGGTAGGGTTTCGATCGCTCGAACAAGGTTCGATCGCTTAAACTATGAAGATGCTCGATCGATCGAACGAGCCTTGATCGGTCGAAGATTGAATTTCTTGAATGGTCAAAAGAAGTATATAGAATCTTTCTGCATTAAATATTTATTAAAAATACGGGGTATTACATTTCAGAACAAAGCTCAAGGGATGAACAGTACAAGTTTTATACCAAATTCAAAGATTGAGTGTTTTGATTATGGTACTGTCGGATATAGAGCAAAAGAGTATCCAATGAAGCGTTCACAACAAGGAGCTAGCTTTATGGCTTTTAGTGGTTCGAAGCCTAAGCAACCAATGAAGGGAGACAAGGGACAGAGCAATGCTAAGCGAGGTCATCTAAGATGAATCCCAGAGATATGGCTACTGTGGATACAGTGGTCTCAGGTATGATGCCTATATGTTCGAATCTAGCACACATACTCGTTGATGATGCCAAAAATTGGTTTAGAAGTTTAAGAACAAGATGAGAGAGGTTTGGATGTGGTACGGCCCCGTTAACTAGGTGACGTACATCCACGTGGTGCGTCGGAGCACGTGAATTAACAAATCACCAGCGGCCCCTAGTGAACCAACAAAGTGGATGGTACTGCCAGTGATCGGTAGGGTATATGCTGGGTGTACTTTCTACTGCTATTCTCTGGGGCCAGAAAGCGATGCCCTTCAATGAGGGTGAGGGGCCTCTTTTATAGACACAAGAGGTCACTCGTACAAGGTAAGTTATTAGATTAGGAAGCCTAATCTAATTAAAACTGATTTACATGAATTAGGGACGTTCCCTAAGCAGTTGAGGAAACAACTTGCTCCTTCTATTAGTCTTTTATCCAGGATAGGAAACTGTCTGGAGTCTTGAGAAGCAAGCCATGAGATGTTACCGAGCAGTGCCTATTGGGGGATTACACCAAGTTGTCAGCCCGAGTGGTGGGTGCAGACCGGGTGGTTTCTATGGGACTGCCCAGGGTGATCGTGTAGTTGTGCCTCCACCTAGTGATCTGGTGCCCCATGCTGAGGTGGAAAACTTTGACTTTGACCTAATATTTTTGTACCTAGCAGCTGCCCTCCATTTTTAAAGCTGATATGATGCTTCATTGGATAAGGATTAAAAATTAGTACTGTTCTGAAAAACCATCTGGGAGTGAGATCGGGACCTCATTCAGGGTAAGACTGGTCGACTTGGTTAGTCAGTGCCTCGACCGACTGGTCATGCTGTGGCCCCATGTCTGATACCTGCTACATGTCGGTTGGCAGTTGGTCTGCTTAGAATCCAACAAGGTCGGTGTGAGTATAACCGGACAGTCACAGGGTAACTGAGTTGTCGTGTCGTGCATTTATTGAGCACGCCTTTTGAGGCGACACTTCACGTGCCCAAGGTGACAACTGTCGGACAGTTTAGGTAGGAAAGCTTCTTGGCCATCGGATCTGATCTGATCTAAATCATTGAAGCTTCCTATATAAAGGACACTCGGCCATTCCTTTCATTTCTTCTATTCAGAGGTAGAGATGACCGAGCGGTTAGAGAGAAAATTTCTCGGCCAATCCTCCTGAGCCCTTTTTCTACTTTAATTCCTGTAAGTTCCCACTTCCCTAGCATCAATTCATAGCATTCTTTCTTCTCCTCTTTTCCTTTCTTCCCGAAGTGAAGCTGGAGAGAGCAAATCCAGTAGGGTTTACACGGGAGTAGGATTTCTTCATCCTTAGGTTCATCTCTGTCTTTAGGTCGGGTAGTTCATCCGACCAACTAAATCGATCAGGTTATCCGGGGGTAGTCCTGACTGAGTGCTACCGTACCCCGAGGACCTTGTATACCTTACCTTTTAGGCTTATAGCTTTGCCTCTGCTGTATACCAGACTTAGAGTTTTTGACTGTCAACTGAGCTTCATGGTTTGCTTTTCAGTGGGGTCAACTGAGCTACTGAGCATTCTGGAAGAGTGCCAAGAAAGGATCAGGAACTTGGCTGACTGTCCTATCAGCGTTTGGGACGTCCAAACCCGATCGGGAGATCAAAAAGGTAATCACCATCCCGACCAACCCACAGAGGCTCCTATCTTTCCTCTAATCATCCCGGGTAAGCGTTCGGTTAACTTTTGGCCTCGGCCATTCTTCGTTATTTTTCCCAGTTGCTGACTTCATGACCTTTTTCTTTTGTAGAAATGGGCCCCAGGAGAGATTCAGAGTAGCTAAGGGCCGCACAGGCTGCCAATGCTGCCCGGGTAGTGGCAACAGGAAAGAGGCCTGCCGCCGAGGCCACTGGTAGAAATAGCCCCCTCAAGCGGGTCAGACGTGGACTGTCAGTTCACTAGGGCCCTAGGAAGACGTCGACTCACCGTGTGGTGGTTTGGAGGAGTCTGCCCCCCGGGCGGGTGTACTGTCCAGGATGCCACTGGAGGAGTCGACGGAGATCCGAGAGTGGGTCAGGTCATGCCTTCGCCTGAGCCAAGTCGAGAGGTGCGCCAACCTGTCTCCCAAAGCTTTCCAGGGATGACTGTACAGCCTCTCCCACCTCATAAGTACCTCTGCCATACTGCCTCACTTTTCATTTATTCTGTCTACATTAGCGACTGTCCAGTTTTTCAAATTTTTGACTTTATAGGTCGGCTGCATGGCTATTGGAGTAGTGTCTTTCTTGCCCGCCCTGGCCAGGGGGCCACCGCTACTGAAGCGGCCCTGGCAGAGGGGCAGATGGCCCTGGAAACCAAGGATAGGGCCCTAATCGTGGAGAAAAATAGGGTCAAGGGCTTGATCTTGAACCTGGGAGCAGACCTGGAGGAGTTGGCAGTGGCTTTGGCAGAGCTAGAGACCGCCTGGGCCGGCCGTACGGGGACAGAGGCTAGGGAAAAAGCGTTATTGGATGCGACAGCGGCTGCCGGGTCCTCGGGGGAGACCTTTGATGACGGGTTCTTCCTGGGTTACGAGGATCTGAAGAGGAGACTGGCTCGGGACCAACCGAAGTTGGACACCTCCCCTTACGAGGGGGTGGATTCCGATTACTGGGATATGGTGCTCGCTATTACCGAAGGTGCCGCCGCTGCTGCTCAGGGCACCGCCACCCCGGCTGAAGGTACCGCCGCCCAGGGTTATCCAGAGGGAGAGGTTGCCCCGGAAGGGGAGACTTGAGGGAAAGCTGGAGAGACCGAGGACTTTTGCATCAATCATTTAATTTTGTACTTTACCTTTTAATGGTTGCCTGTACCCGACCGGTTGTGCCTCCCCTAGAAACCCTGCTTTAGCAAGAGTTTAGGACTGTAACCGATAGGAACACTTGGTCTCCTGGGGACCTATTTTGAAGGTCCCGCCGGGTATAGTGTAGGAGTTGTGTCCTGTTACTACCCCGGTCGGTTTCTCTGGGCATTATAGGTATTCGGGACTGTTTAACGGTGGCATCACGTGCCTAACCCCGACCCTGTTGAATGCCTGGAGTGATTACCTATTTTCGGTCCGGAGTGTTAGACACTAGTATCCCCCTACCCCCCAAGCTTTTGCTAAGGCGGGCGTTCGTAGAGGGAGTGACCATAGGGAATCGACCTGGAACATGGGTGGTTACAGGGTCTTTTGAGGCTTCCCATCATTAGCTACCTAGGGGGGTTTGCCCCCATCGTTAGTTGTGGGCCTAAGCGAAGCAGGTGCCTCAGATGTGACTAAGGTCTTTCGTGCCTGGGGTTTGACCTTGAGGTCTTCTTATTGCCGCGGGTTTGACCCCGTGGTTTTGTGTGCCTCGGGTGTGAGCCCGAGGTCTTTGTGTGATTGGAATCACGGAGAAGAATTGCTTGGTAGAAAAGAAAATTTTATTCATCGGATAAATAAAATCGCTCGTGGAGAGCTACAAGATTTCTAACCAGTACTGTATCCAAACTTCACTGAAAATACTTGCGGAGGTGCTGCACATTCCAGGGGTGAGGGAGGTCTTGCCCATTCAGGGTCTGTAGCTAGTAAGTGCCGGGGCGGTTGATGCCGGTGACCCGGTAGGGTCCTTCCCAGTTCGGGCCTAATTTTTTGTGGCTCGGGACTTTTGTTGATCGGTTCATTGCCTTGAGGATCAGATCCTCCACCTAGAAATTACGGTGCTTGACCTTGCTATTGTAGTACAGGGATACTCGCTGCTTGTAGGCTGCCACCTTCAGGTAGGCCCGGTCTCGCTTTTCCTCCACTAAGTCTAGCTCTCCTCTAAGAGCTTCTCTATTGCCTTGTTCATCGAAGGTTGCCACTCTGTACATTGGCAATCCGAGCTCTGTGGGTACCCTTGCCTCAAAGCCGTAAGTGAGAGAGAACGACGTCTCCCCCATTACCGTCCGGGGGGTGGTACAATACACCCACAGAAGGGTCGACAATTCATCCACCCAGAGGCCTTTGGCATCTTTGAGTCTAGTTTTGATGGCCTGCAAAATCGTTCGGTTCGTCACCATGGCGTGGTCATTGGCCTGAGGATGCTCGGGCGAGGAGTAATGATTGGATATGCCATAGTCAAGCAGAATTGCCTGAATACTGGGGTATCAAACTGCCTGCCGTTGTCATTGATCAGTACCCTGGGAATGCCGAACCTACTGAGAATGTTTTTCTTGATAAAACCTTCCATCTTCTTCTCGGTGATCGATGCCAAGGGCATGGCTTCTGCCCACTTAGTGAAATAGTCCATGGCGATGACCACGAATCTAACTTATCCTTTTCTAACCGGGAGTAGACCGACTATATCAATACCCCACTAAGCGAATGGCCAGGGATTAAGAATCAGTGTCTGGAGTTCTCTTAAGCGATCGATCATGGGTGAATACCTCTGACATTTATCACACTACTTGACGTATTCTTGCGAATCCCGGGTCATCGTCGGCCAATAGTAGCCTTGTAATAGGTGTAGACACCCCGATTTTGACCAAACCTCAAATTCAGGGATTGGTTACCTCTAAAGACCGATGATGACGATGACCGGTGACATTTGAAGATTTTCCAGAAAATTCAAATCCTTCAATGATTCTTCAAGACAAATTTCAAAGTTCAAAGTAAGAGAGAGAGATGGAAATTGGGTATTCGCGGGAAACCCGAACATTGAATAACATATGAGGAAATTAGTCTGAGAATTCATTCAAAAAAAAAAAAAAGAAAAGAAGAGAGATATAATATGAAGGTTTTGAAAAGAAAAGAGAAAAAAAAAGCATAAGGGAGAGAAGAAAAGGAAGAAAAGAGAGAAATAAAATGATATATTAGTGTCTATACCATGCATGTGGGTGTATCTTAATAAAGTACATTACAAATATAAGTATATTGGTATATACTTTGCTAATAATTAAGTTTTGGTAATATATATTTTTAAAATTAAAAAGAAGACAGAAATTCCGTTAGTCGCGGCACGCGGAGAAGCCGGCGGCACTCGCTGAGAGCCGCACCGGCATTCACTGAGTGCCGCCCGGCACTCAGCGAGTGCCCTGGCAATTCATTGAGTGCCACGCGCTGTAACAGACTGCTTTTCTCACATGTTCTAGAAGAAAACTTTGCACATGGGTTCTCACCCGAATTTACCCATTTAACCTTGAATTTGTGGTCTATATAAAGAGACCTTCATCTTCATTTTGGGATATACTTGAATCAAGGGAGAGAAATACAAGAGTTATATATATAATAGAGAGAGGATTGAGAGAGAGAAAAAGAGAGTTTTCTTGAAGAACGTGAAGATTTGAAGAAGAATTTGAAGATTTTTAGAAGATCTTCACAAGAGATAGAAGAAATCTTTGAGGTCCTAGAGGTAACCTCTCAATACTTTGTAGAATTAGGCAAGATCAATCACAAATTCATAATTCTAGAATCTTTACACATTTTCAAAACCTCTATTCTTACCTCATTTCATCACACACCACTTAGAATTTGTGATTGAATCTCATAGTGTTTCATTAATTTGGATCTACTTGGTGCCTTGGGTTTAAAATAACTTTGGTTTTGAAGAATTTGTGTTCTAATTTCTCTAAATAAACTATGATTTCTTCATTTCTATTTTCCTCATAAGATTCATGAGATTTTACATATCTTATTGAGTCTCTTTGAGTGTGATTCCTTAATATCCTATAATCCTATGATTTATATGGGGATTAGGTTGATCATAGTTGTACCCATACATGTTTGACGGATTTAAAGTCTTAATTCATGACTTGGAGCCTTCAACTTGAGAATCCCATAGAACTCCCTCTATCTTCTTTGAAGGTTCATGTGGGTTTGGTTTTGTTTAAGTCTCCAAGGACCATTAATTTGGGAGGAGAACTTAGTTAAATAATTCTATATTCCTCAAGGATCATATATTTGGGAGAGGAACTAGGTGTTGTTTGAGTTAATTCAAAATATGAACAGTACTAATCTAGCAATGGTGCAGTGAATCCCTAAACCGACTGTGATCAACGATTTTTCATTAAATCATGGTCCATTGGAATGGGATGAGACCAATTGGAGGTTGTTCATAACTCATCCAAGTACCTCTGTGATTTTTGTTTTAATGAATCTCCATGTCTAAGATAGTTTGGTCTTATGATTTCAAGATAAACAACTCTCAGTCCAGAATTTCAGAACTGTTAACCCGTTTTAAAATTGATAGATCAGAACATTAACTAAGTTTTCTTGACCTCAAATAATTTTTTCTAAGTGGTTAAATGTGTTAAGAAGATACCCTAAAATGATCTAAGTGTTTCTTATTTTTATACTATTTTTAGAAAATCGTACAAGATCTCTGGACAGAGAGTTGCAAATTCCTGAGTGATGTCTAGTATTTCCCTATTCCCAGAGATCTAACCGTTCAATCTTCAATTTCTTTCTTGGTTTAGAAACTAGACTCACAGAGGCATATCATATCCAAAAATCATTAAGATCAACCGTTGAAATCATGGTTTTTCTACCTTTTAAAATCTGGTCTGCTCTCTATAATTTAGGAAAAATAGTCTCTGTTTTTGTCT
The DNA here is from genome assembly GCA_033977485.1 of Hydrangea macrophylla. Lineage (NCBI taxonomy): Eukaryota > Viridiplantae > Streptophyta > Magnoliopsida > Cornales > Hydrangeaceae > Hydrangea > Hydrangea macrophylla. The sequence continues at coordinate 14,941,406 of CM066983.1, forward strand.
AGTCTCCTTGATTTTAACTTAAATGATTTCCTAATGTCCTTGGACTCAAACCATGCGGTTAATAATGATAATTTAGCTTAAAACTAGAGGCTAAGTGATCCAAATCAATGAACAACTCATAGCTCATCATTGTCCATGTCCATGCATTCATTCATATATGTTATTGCTTATGATTAGAACTAGTTCTTGGATGAAGTTGGATTTAGTTGAGCCTAATTGAACCTAGTTGTGGGTTCCTTATAATCATTTTGGGATTATACTACCTCTATATAGACATTGCATTGGCTCCTAGTTGAGACTTGTATAACTATAGAGGTGATATATTTCCAACTAATTAGAAGGAATCCATGAATAGGTCAATTCCTTCCATGTTTGATAGGTTTAAGCTAGAAGTTTAGGATTGATTATTTGATATCATATTTTGTTTGAAGCATGTGGACTAAATATTTGTTTTGTAGAGCATTCGAGATACAATTTCTTAACCTTTCTCTAGTTTATTCCATTCTTTGATTTATTTTAATTTTCGACTTCATGTGCGACACCTTAGACTAGGTCTTGCCTTATGTGTTTATATGAGTTAGAGACCTTTTCTTAGGTTTTATTTTGTTCTTGCATGCATTACACGTTTAATATTCGCGGCCGGATCCCAGGTATGTTTTCTAATTCTCTATTGCATATCATGTTGTTTGTTACTTGTATTACGTGGCTTGTGAATGATATTTTGTCGTTAGCAATTTTACACCATTTCCAACATGCTTGTGTAATGTATATGTATATATGTATTAGTTGAGGGCATGCTTAGATTAATAATTGGATTGAAAAGGATGTTGAGTATAGGCCTATCGCGAGATAGGATGAGAGGGGATGTTTTAGTCCGCCGGGCTCCTTCCCCTCTCATTCCATAATCCCCGGACCCAGTTTATCTTTGGTTTCGCAAAAGATCGGTTTGCTTTTAAAATGGTTTCTTAATTTTTCCTTTAAAAATTAAGTGGCGACTCTTTGAAAATTGAAAATGTTTAAAAAGTGGGCCCAAATGCCGGCATCCACAGTAGGGCTTTCCTGGATAGTGCCCGTCCTCCTACATGGCTTCCACACGCTCCTTCATGGATTTCACTCAGTATTCCTTACACCTGTGTAGGGTGGATGCACCGTAGGTATGGGATAGAAAATCTCCTTTTGTAGAGGATGCGGTCGACAAGGTGGTATCTGGCCGCTCGGTACTTTACCTGTCAGACTTCTTCCTTTCGTTCAGGTAAAAGACTGTTCGTGAGGAACATTATAATCGGGTCCATCCAGCTGAGTCTTTTAGCGACTGGGTCGACTTCCATGCCCCCTGGGTCAGTTATACTGTGCTCAGGCAAGTATTCAATTCTTATCCCAGGCAAATCTGACTTGGAAGACAAAGCGAGGCAAGCCAACCGGTCGGCCCTCGTGTTTTTCCCCCTCGGGATCTGTGTAACGGAGAACCCCTTAAGCTTCTTTGAAACGGCTGGGACAAGGGCTAGGTAGGCTACCATGTTATCCTCTCGAGCTTCATACTCTTGATTTACTTGATTAACCATGAGCTGGGAGTCGCTGTATGCTTGGACTTACTGTGCACCCGTCAAAGTAGCCAACTGTTGGCCGACCAGCAGGGCTTCGTACTCGGCCTCATTATTGGAGGCCCAAAAACCAAACCTTAGCGCATACTCTAGTTGGATCCCGTCAGGTGTGGTCACGATGATTCCTGCCCTGTTGCCTTGCTGGTTGGAGGATCCGCCCACATAGAGTAACCATGTTGGGACGTCGGGCTGTGTATTGGGCAGTAGTACCGGCGGATCGAGCTCTTCTATCAGATCCTCTCGTATGTGAACTCCACGAGAAAATCTGCTACGACCTGTCCTTTTATTGCCATCCGAGGTCTGTAGACTACCTCAAACTCTTCCAGTTCCAATGCCCACTTGATGAGCCTCCCGGATGTCTCAGGCCTACTCAAGATCCGGCGAAGGGGCTAATCTGTGAGGTCCACGATGATGTGGGCCTGGAAGTACGGACGGAGCCTACGAATAGAGGTGATTAGGGCAAAGGCCAACTTCTCAATGCGGGAGTACCGGCTTTCCGATCCTTGAAGCGGTCGACTGGTGTAGTAGACCAGGAATTATCTCATGTGCTCTTCTCGGATAAGTGCCAAGCTTACTGTTGAAGGAGATACCGCCAAATACAAGAACAACTCCTCCTTCGGTATGGGTATGGAGAGTAGAGGGGGCGATGTCAGGTACTTCTTAAGTTCTTGGAATGCCTCCTCGCACTCCTTTAACTACAGAAATGCCTTGCGAAGGATCTTGAAAATTGGGAGGCACCGGTCGGTGGCTTGGGAAACGAACCTGTTTAGTGCGGCTACCCCTCCGGCCAAGCTCTGTGCTTCTTTGGTTTGCTGGGGCGACCGTATTTTCACAATCGTATGAATCTTTTCAGGGTTCGTCTGCTAACCAAGTGCCCCAAAAATGTTCCAGACGAGACTCTGAACTTGCACTTGGCCTGGTTCAACCTCATCTGGAATTTTCTTAGGATGCTGAAGACCCCTACCAGATGCTCGAGGTGGTCGGTCTCGTCTCGGCTTTTTACCAAGAGGTCATCAACGTATACCTCCATCGACTTCCCGTTTAAGTCTTTAAACATGAAATTGACCGGGCGTTGATACGTTGCCTTGGCATTTTTGAGGCCGAAAGGCATCACCTTATAGCAGTATGTGCCTTGGTTGATGATAAAGGAAGTCTTCTCCTCATCCTCGGGGTACATGCTGATCTGGTTGTACCTCGAGTAGGCGTCCATGAACAAAAGAAGTGAGTGACTAGCCGTGGCGTCCACAAGGAGGTCTATCCTGGGCAGCGGATAGCAGTCCTTGGGACAGGCCTTGTTTTAGTTGGTGAAATCTACACACATTTTCCACTTCCTACTATTTTTCTTCACTAGCACCACGTTTGCCAACCAATCGAGATAGTGGACTTCCCGGACAGACTTTGCCTTCAGGAGTTTTTCAATCTCTTCACGTACTACAACCTGCCTTTAAGGGGCCATGCCTCTCCTCTTTTGCTTAACTGATCGGGAGCTCGAATCAATGTTCGAGGGTCAATTTTCGGTATGTCTTCATGGCCCTAGGCAAAGATATCCGGGTTTTCTCTTAGGAACTGGATCAACTCTTCCCTCAAACTCGGGTCTAGGAGAGTGCCAATGCTCATAGACCGGTTGGGGAACGCTGGGTTTAGCATCACCTGTTCTGACTCTTCAACCGGGCCCACTTCATCCTTTATGTCCCTTAGGTCCATTTCTTGAACGTTTAATGTTTCCATAATCGCCTCTCTGCACAAGGAACTAACATAGCAACTCTGAGCGGTTCACTGATCTCCACGCAAGCTTCTCGGCCCCGGGGGGTCGGGAAGTTTACTACCAAGCTGTAGGTAAACATAACTGCTTTGGCTTTATTGAGCGTTGGCCTCCCATGGAATACGTTATATGCAGAGGGGGCCTCCACGACCACAAAGTTTGTGAGCACGGAGACCTACTGGGGATGGGTACCCATAAGGACCGGGAGCTCAATCATACCGAGTGGTTGCGTGCTCGAGCCATTGAATCCCACTAAGGGCGTGGCAACCGTCAAGAGTCTGTCCCTTGAAATTCCCATCTGGTCGAACGCTGAGGTGAAGAGAATGTCGGAGGAGTTGCCAGTGTCCACCAATATTCTTTTCATCATATAGTTGGCAATGGAGATTGTCACTACCAGCAGATCGTCATGGGGGCAGTGCAGGTCCCTCACATCGTCAGACGAGAATGTTAGCACATCAGTCGGGGTGGAGTCGATGGATAGGATATGCCAGACATCCGGTCGGGATGCCCAAGCATGCCTCTTCCTAGCCGACTGTGAATCCCTTCTGCCCGAGGTTCCCCCAAAGATAACATTGATTTGCCCGAGTGGCTGCGGCTGTGGCTGCTCAGGGGCTCGGGTGTCCTTCCTAGGTCGTTTGTCTGCCGTGACAAACTCGGAAAGGTGGCCATATTCAATTAGTCTTTCGATGGCCATCTTCAGCTTGAAGCAGTCATCCGTGTCATGGCCATGGTCCTTCTGATACCGGCAATATTTATCCCGATTTCTCCTCCCGGGCGGGCTTTTCAATTTTGCCAGTTGCTGGAGGAGCCTCTGGGTTTGGCAGCGGCCATGAGTTCATGAATAGGCCGAGAAAGGGGCGTGAAGGTGATCAGAGCCTGGTCCCGACCGCCTTGTGGCTGATCCGACTTTGACTTCGACTTCGACTTCTTCCCCGAGTTCCTCTTAGAACCATCGCGCTTTCGTTTGGCCCTCAGAGACTCATCTCCTGCGAGGCTAGTGCACTTAGCCTTCAGGAACTCCTCAGTGTTAATGTATTTCCTGACTCTCTTGGAGAGCTCCACCAAGGTTTCCGATCAGTCATTATGGAACGACGTGACAACTTTGGTGTGTTGAACTCCCAAGCAGAAGGCCATGATTGCGACCGTCTCATTCAGGTTGCAGATTTGCAGCCTCTGTTGATTGAAACAGTCGACGTAATCCCTTAGGGACTTCCCATTGCGTTGCTTGGCGGTCAGCAGTTGAGTAGATGGCTGTGATAGGTCAAGCATTCCCACGAACTGGCCAATGAATAGTTTACTGAGAGTCTTAAAGTCGTCGAGGGTGTTGGGAATGGCCACTGTGCGGCTACCCTTTTAAGGGTGTTGGGAATGGCCAGGCACAGTAGCTCGTCAGTACCGGTAACCAGAGCCATCTGAGTCTTGTAAGACCGGACATGATCGACTCGGCTCCCCGAACCGTCATAGGAATTGAGATGCAGTTGCTTGAATTTCCTCGGGATGGGGAACTTGGTGATATGGGCTGTATAAGGCGACTCGGTTTCGGTATTAGTGTGATCGCGACCTGCCTTACGGCTCAGTTTCTCAATTTGCTTCTACAAGTCCTCGATCTGGGCCTTGACGTCCGTCTGACCGGTCTTCTGCTCTGTATCTGAGTGGTAGGCCAGGTCGGATGACGAGGCCTCTTCTTCAAAGTGCGTCATCTTCGAGGACTGGATACGGCTCTGACTCAGGGTAATCATGTGCCTAAGATCCCCACGACTCCTGGCCGGGGTATCTTTGGCCAATTCTCGGGCCTTTCGTCTGTGCCCCTCCCCTCTGGCAGTGCTTTTGCTATTGATAATATCTCAGGCATCCCCTGCCTGGCGTGGGTTGCCCCGGGCGCGCTATCGAGTTCGCTGGGGAGATATTTCAGAGTAGCTGTGTAATGGAAGAACTTATGGCTTGGTTTTTCGGCCCTCTTCCCCGCCCTACGACCCAAAGATCTACGGGCATCTGGTTTTAAAAAGAGATTGGTTAGTCACCTTCTATTCATTCTTACCCCCGCACTACCGGACCCTCGTCATTCCCGAGTCGCCGCAAAGCCGATAGGGACAAAGGCTCGGTGAAGGCATGCCTTCTAGACCGGACTAGTTCCCGATCGCGTGTGCTATTCTCAAGCTGATCCTCGATTGGTGGGAGTTGCTCCTGTTGGTCTAGCAGAGCTTCGATTTGCTGTTGAGTTTGTCGCTGGCCCTCCAGGAGTGGCGCAAGAGTTACAGTGATCTGCTCGGAGGTCATGGAGGTGGTTGGTTGCCCGGGCTGTGAGTCCTCCTGACCCGTCGGGGCAACATTCGTTTTTCCTTTCTTCGGCGTAATGGCTATCAACTAATGATTTGTTTCGCAGGAAGTTTGTTGATTTCCTACAAACGGTGCCAAGCTGATGATGCCAAAAATTGGTTCAAAAGAATAAGAAGAAGACGAGAAAGGTTTGGATGTGGTTTGGCCCCGTTAATTAGGTAACCTACGTCCACGTGGTGCATCGGAGCGCCTGTACTAACAAATCACCGGCGGCCCCTTGTGAACCAATAAGTGGATGGTGCTACCAGTGATCGACCGGGTATATGCGTGAGTGTACTTTCTACTGCTATTCTTTGGGGCCAAAAAGCAATGCCCTTTAATGAGGGTGAGGGGCCTCTTTTATAGACACAAGAGGCCACTCACACAAGGTAAGTTATTAGATTAAGAAGCCTAATCTAATTAAAACTGATTTACATGAATTAGGGAAGTTCCCTAAGCGATTTAGGAAACCACTTGCTCCTTCCATTAGTCTTTTATCCAGGATAGGAATTTGTCTGGAGTCTTGAGAAGCAATCCATGAGATGTTACAGAGCAGCGCCTACTGGGGGATTACCCCAAGTCGTCGGCCTGAGTGTTGGGTACAGACCTGACGATTTCTACGGGACTACCCAGGATGATCGCGTAGTTTGCGCCTCTACCTGGTGATCTGGTGCCCCATGCTGAGGTGGAAAACTTTGACTTTGACCTAATATTTTTGTACCTATCACTCGTTAATTCAGGATCTACGCATTCATTTGTATCGCATGATTTTGTTGAACATTTGAGTGTTAGATTGACACCTCTAGGATATGAATTGTCCATTATTGTACCTCTTAGTAAGTCGTTAGTAACTTCTACAATGTATGAGGATTTTGATATCTAACTAGGCAAGAAGTTGATGACCACAGAGTTGTAAACCATTTTTATGTGATACTAGGAATGGATTGGTTATCTCTTAACCAAGACACGATAGATTGTGAATAGAAGGAAGTTAATTTTCGATCACCGATGCACGAGGACTTTTTTCCAAGGGAGTGGGGTTACACTGCAAAGCGGGGGTATTTGTAAAATACAACCGCGCTAAAAGGAAGAATTGTATTAGTTTTTATCATAACTTCCCGTTTTATCTGCAATTTGCATTGCAAGGCTAATTTTTATACAATATGATTAATCTATGATAAGTTGTATTGTTTTAGCTGTTGTTTGTGCAGATCACTGCTGTGTGGATTAAATAGATGAACATCAGGATAACTGGAATGCTGGAATGAAAACAAAAGAAGTCAAAGCTGAAATGTGGAGTTCGATCGATCTAAGACGGTTCGATTGATCGAGCGTTCGATCGCTTGATGAGTGTTGAAGCGATTGAAGAGTAAGGGTTCGATCGATCGAACGGGGTATTTCCAGTAACATTCGTGTGCGCAGCAGATGCGGGTTTTAACCCTAGTTTCTTAGGTTTTCTTATATATATATGTGTATTGTACACGTCCAGAGGGACGCCCACATTATATTTTTACAGTTTTAGAGAGAGAGATAGAGAGTTTGCTTGTGTTTTGTAGGTTTTTCATTGAGTTTCTTACATTGTGGACCGGATTTCTCTAAGTTAATACTAATACTCTTCGTTCCAGGTTATTTATATATTGTTCATTTATATTCTGCACTTGGTAGTCATAGTTTAATCGTTCATCTTATAGTATTACATGCTAAATATTTTTAAAACCATAGTTTTAAGATTTTTCATGAGAAACTCGCAACCAAACAAGGTGTTAATGTTTTTTTACGTTAAATATCAATCTGTGACACTCCAGACGATGTCTGAGTAGTCCCAGGTTGGGAGAACACGATGAAACAGTGATCTCCAGCCTCTGCCATGCAGCAGAATAATCGCTGTGTTCGATCGATCGAAGTTAGTTCGATCGATCGAACCAGAGACAGTCAAGCGATCGAAGTCAGTTAGATCGATTGAGTGATGAAGGTCTTCGATCGATCGAAAGCCCGTCGATCGATCGAACTCCCTGATTCTTGAGGATGTTCCCTGCAGTATTCCTGGACCTTTTGTTTTAAGAATTGTTATCATTCTGTCCCAAATAAATGCTCAGTTTGTCAAAACAGCTTTTAAAACTAAGGCCCTAAGGCATTTTCTTTCAATACATTTTGCAAACCACCCTCAATGCTAACACCATTGAGGGTGCGAGTCTTAACTATTGGATTAAACCGCTTTCACGTATCTTAACTTAACTGTGATGATATGGTCCCGGTCATGAAAGGGCCATGGATTCTCCATCTTTAGAGGAATACGGAAAACTGTGGGTAATGTACTCGTTTGTGCTTCAAGGCAAATGCATGGTAGATAGCTAGATTACTGTGGATTCGTGTAATCCCAACACTTTTTTTTTAAAAGTTAAACATCCTAATTTAGAGTACTGTTTTAATTAGCTAGCTAGATCGTTAATTTAATCTTAATCATCTTCATTAGTAATCTTAGTTTGTGGAACTGTGTGTTCTGCACCATCGTTCAAACTTATTCATTTTATTTTGCTTTCTTTTACAGGATAGTATAATTCAATAGGTCAACACCTTCCCTGTGGGATCGACCTGGTCTTACCAGTTACTACTTGCACGTCTACCTACACTTGGGTATTGCACAAGAGCGCACAAGATTTTTCGCGTGTCAAGTTTTTGGCGCCGTTGCCGGGGAAGGCGACGATCAATTCCTTAGAGTACCTCAGTCTCTCTTCATCTCTTTCTATTTTTATTTTCTCTTCTTTTCAGTTCTTTTGGGTAAGTTCTCACCCTAGGGACTCTCCTAGTTCATGTCCGAGAATTCTATTGAAGGAATTTTTGGAAATCCATTCTACCGCTCTGACTCTGATAGTTCCATCAACCCGATAGCCACTCCAACTGAATCAATGGATGATCATCAGAGTGAAAATGGTGACAATAATTTGGTGCCAATTGATGAGGCACTACGTCCTCTTTGCGATCTCATGCAACCAGAACATGCACCTACGCCCTCTTGCATTCAAATCCCACCGCATAATGGCAAATTTCAGTTTCGCAATGGGATGATTCAACTGCTTCCCACTTTTCATGGGATGGAAAGTGAGAAGGCGTATTTACATGTCACCGATTTCGAGGATGTTTGCAAAACATTCTCGCAAAATTGTCCTAGGGAGGTGACGCATCTAATGCTATTCCCCTTCACTTTGAAAGATAAAGCGAAGGCGTGGCTCCACTCCCTAAAACCTAATTCAATTTTCACCTGGCATGCGATGAGCACCGCGTTTCTAAAGAAATTCTATCCTACTCGCATGACCACAGACCTTCAGCGTCAAATCAATTCCTATAAACAAAAGAGCAGTGAAACCTTCACACAAGCGTGGGAGCATTTCAAAGACTTGCTTCTCTCATGCCCACACCATGGGTTTGAGAAATGGCGAACTATCAGCTTCTTTTATCAAGGATTGAATGGTGAAACAAAGAAGTTGGTGGAAACGATGAGCTCTGGACCATTTCTGCGTAAAAACACTGAAGAGGCCGAAGCCCATTTCGAATGGTTAGCTGAATACACTCATGAATGGTCAAATTCTGACAATATCTCACGCTCACAGATATCCTGTGTAGAGGAGAAAAGCCTATACCAGCTAACCAATGAAGATCACCTCATGACTAAGTATGCAGAGCTAGCAAAGAAGGTAGAGGAGTTAAGCATGAAAGGAGAGAGCTCTAGGCAAGTCATGCCTGAAGAACCATGTGGCACATGCAACATGTTGGGACATACAACTCAATACTGTCCTAATGTGCCATATTTTCAAGAGCAAGCCCCTATAGAGATGAATGCCATGCAAGGTTTTCGAGGGGCGGGGAATTCCAACAATAACTTTCAAAGTAACAATAGATGGAATCACCCCGGTTTTGATTGGAGAAATAATGCTGGGACCCAAAATCAATATCAACAGCAGCCCTACAGCAACAATCAATATCAAGGGCAAAACAATAGGCAGTCCCAGCAATACAATCAAAACAGAACCAATAATTACAATTAAGCTCAACCCTCCAATGCACCACAAACTAATACCTATGTGCCACCGCACAAGAAGGTACAAGAAGAAGAGCCACTTGCTAATGCCAATCTAACGCAGCAACTCATACAAATGATGAGTAAAATGTCTGCCACGTTAGAGAGGATAGATGCACGGCAAAAAAGCTCAGGAGGAACATTCCCTGCCCAACCACTTCCGAACCCCAAAGGACATAACAATGGTCCTAACAATCAAGAACATGCTAAAGCCGTGACTACACTGAGAAGTGGAAAAATCATAGAGAAAAGCATGCCTCTGTCCACTCCCGAAGTGTACAAAGAGGAGGAAGTGGTGGATGAAGAAGTTGAGCAACCATCTACTCGAGAGGAGGAGCAGTCTACTAATGACGAACCAATCAAGGCAAACATTGAAGCTCCTAGAGTAGAGGAAGAAGTTGAGCGAAGGCCTGGAAAGGAGTCTGTTAAGGAGGAACTACCAAAATGCCCTTTTCCTGCACCTTATCCTCAACGGTTGAAGAAACCCAAGAATGAGACAAAGAATCAGGAGTTTCTGGAATTGTTTAAGCAAGTTAAAATTAACCTTCCACTCCTAGATGCTATCAAGCAAGTGCCGGCCTATGCTAAGTATCTCAAAGATCTATGCACGGTCAAGAGGAGGCAAAGCGTGAAGAAACATGCTTATGTAGCATGCCAAGCCAGCGCGATCATTCAAAATGAGTTGCCTCTGAAACTCAAAGATCCCGGTACACCTACTGTCTCATGTAGAATTGGGAATCAAAGGATAGATAACGCACTCCTCGATCTAGGAGCAAGCGTGAACCTGCTGCCATATTCAGTCTATAAACAGCTAGGGTTGGGTGAGCTCAAACCCACTCGAGTTGCTTTGCAATTGGCAGACAGATCTGTGAAGTACCCTAGAGGGGTATTAGAGGACGTCCTTGTCCAAATAGACTCTTTTGTCTTTCCGGTTGATTTCGTTATATTGGACACAGAACCTGTGTCTAATCCTGGTGCACATATCCCGGTTATCTTTGGATGTCCATTCCTCAACACCATTGATGCCACAATCAAGATTAGAAGTGGTATCATGACTATCGTATTCGGGAACATGACATTGAATGTCAAGATCTTTTCTAATCCCCGACCTGAAGAATACGATGATGAGGAAGAAATCCATTATATAGACACGGTCATTGAAGATGAAGTTGACTTAGTCGACTATAAAGATCCTTTGGAAGTTGTGATGACTCAATTGGCGATATCTATCAGCCCGTAGAGTCCACCCCATTGGATGCTGACCTAAACCAGACGTGTCTTATGATGGATACGATAGAGGAGGATAGAGCTGAGATTGCATGTGGGTAATGCCATATGAACAACTGCCTCCTAAAACCAAGTTGGTAATGCCCTCTAGTTTCCAGTTTCCGGAATTAGAATTGAAGGAGCTTCCCAAAGAGCTAAAATACGCGTTCTTAGGGACTGGAAAAACCTATCCTGTGATCATTTCATCTGCTTTAACTCATGAACAGGAAGGTAGGCTAGTGGATATGCTGACCAAGCATAAGGATGCTATGGGATGGACAATTGCTGACTTAAAAGGCATAAGCCCATCCATATGCACGCATAAGATATATCTAGAGGAAGACGCTAAACCCTCAAGGCAAATGCAAAGGCGTCTGAACCCCAACATGCAAGAAGTAGTTAAAAAGGAAGTGCTAAAGCTACTTGATGTTGGGATGATATATCCGATATCTGATAGTCCTTGGGTTAGTCCTACCCAAGTAGTTCCAAAGAAAGCAGGCATAACGGTCATCCCGAACAAAGATGGTGAATTGGTACCAAAACGTATCCCCACTGGATGGAGGATGTGTATTGACTACAGGAAGTTAAATACTGTGACCCGAAAGGATCATTTTCCTTTGCCATTTATGGATCAAATGCTAGAACGTGTGGCGGGTCACAAGTATTACTGTTTTTTGGATGGATACAGTGGATATAATCAAATTGAGATTGCTCCTGAAGATCAGGAGAAAACCACGTTCACGTGTCCATTCGGTACTTTTGCCTACCGACGAATGCCGTTTGGATTATGTAATGCACCGGCTACCTTTCAGCGGTGCATGCTAAGCATCTTTAGTGACATGGTTGAAAACATCCTTGAAGTCTTCATGGATGATTTTTCAATGTTCGGCCATAGCTTCGAAGATTGCCTCAGCAATCTCGAGCAGGTTTTAATGAGGTGTGAAGACAAACACCTAGTCTTGAATTGGGAGAAGTGTCACTTTATGGTGACCAAGGGAATAGTCCTCGGCCACATAATATCCAATGAAGGAATCCAAGTGGATAAGGCTAAAATCGACATAATCTCAAATTTACCTGTCCCCCGTACAGTAAGAGACATTCGTTCATTCTTGGGGCATGCAGGATTTTATCGTCGATTTATTCAGAACTTCAGTGCAATCTCTCGTCCCCTTTGTCAACTTCTTGTCAAAGATGCACCCTTCGAGTGGTCAGAGAGTTGCCAAAAGTCCTTTGAGGATCTAAAAGATCTCCTCACCTCCGCACCTATAATACAGGCACCCGACTGGAGTTTGCCTTTTGAATTAATGTGCGATGCTAGTGATTACGCCATTGGCGCAGTCCTAGGCCAGAGGAAGGACAATAAGCCATATGTGATATACTATGCCAGCCGAACTTTAAATGAAGCTCAAATGAATTACACTACTACTGAAAAGGAGTTGCTGGCTGTAGTATTCGCCCTGGACAAGTTTAGGTCTTACCTGATAGGGTCGCCAATCGTCTGTTTTACAGATCATTCGGCCCTCAAGTTTCTTTTATCAAAGAAAGACGCTAAACAACGGCTTATTCGCTGGATACTCTTACTCCAAGAGTTTGATTTAACAATCAAAGACAAGAAAGGAGTAGAGAATGTGGTCGCGGATCATTTGTCACGATTGACTTTTATCGACAACACTGAATCCCAATCCATTAAAGATGAGTTCCCAGATGAACAGCTACTGGCAGTAAGTAGTCTGCCTTGGTATGCTGATATTGTAAACTACCTTGTCACGGGTGAGACACCGACTCATTGGTCGAACCAAGATAGGAAACGGTTCCTCTCGTTCGCGCGCCATTTCTTCTTTGATGACCCATACCTTTTCAAGTACTGTGCTGATCAGGTCATCAGGCGCTGCGTTCCCAATGAGGATATAACCGTAATATTAGCGTCATGCCATTCTGAGGCATGCAGTGGCCACTTCGCGTCACAGAAGACCGCACAAAAAGTCCTACAAAGCGGTTTTTACTGGCCCACAGTCTTCAAAGATGCATATTCCTTTTGCAAGACATGCCAACGCTGTCAAAAGCTTAGAACGATTTCTAAAAGGAATTCTATGCCTTTAACCCCTATCATCACAATTGAGATATTTGATTGTTGGGGCATAGATTTTATGGGCCCATTTCCCAAGTCGAATAACTGTGAATACATACTCCTTGCTGTCGAGTATGTATCCAAATGGGTAGAAGCGATACCAACGAGACGAAATGACCACAGAACGGTCATGTCATTTCTAAGAGAGCATATCTTGTCTCGTTTTGGTACTCCGAAAGCTTTACTAAGTGACCAAGGCAAGCCTTTCTGCAATAGGCCCTTGGAGTCACTTCGCAAGAAATACGGAGTCCATCATAAAATCGCTCTTGCCTATCATCCACAGTCAAATGGGCAAGCAGAATTGACTAACCGAGAAATCAAGCATATTCTCGAGAAGACGGTTAGTTCCAATCGAAAAGACTGGGCATACAAATTGACTGACGCGTTATGGGCATACCGTACTGCTTATAAGACGAATCTTGGTATGTCCCCGTATAGATTGGTTTACGGGAAAGCTTGCCACCTTCCTGTTGAAATTGAACATAAAGCTTATTGGGCGACATGCCCATTGAACTTTAATATTCAAGAGGGAGGTCAGCTACGCAAGCTCCAACTTGCAGAGCTAGAGGAAATACGACGAGATGCGTATGACTCTGCAAAGTTGCATAAGGAAAAGTTGAAGGCTCGCCACGATCGTACGATTTTTCGTAAATCATTTGAGCCGGGGCCGAAAGTTTTGCTGTATGACTCTCGCCTCCACCTTTTCCCAGGAAAGCTCCGTTCCCGTTGGACAGGCCCGTTCATCGTAAAAACTGTTTTTCCACATGGGGCAGTCGAGATTGTCAATCCAAAGAACGATGATTGTTTCAAGGTCAATGGCCAAAGATTGAAACCGTTCTTGGAGAACTTCCACACTGAAGTTGAGCACATCCAGCTGGATGAGCCCAGCTATTCTCACACTTAAAAATCCAAAGTGGAGTTCCAAAGTGTTGTTGTATTTCTTTTCTTTCCCTGCATTTTAGTTTCTCTCTTTCGTTTTTAAGTTTTTGTTTATTCTTTCGTGTTTGTGATTTAGTTCTAATCCATTATTCCTTAAACCACTCTGTTGCAGGTGCATAGATGCGAGGTGATGATGTTCATTCTGTCGGTTCTTGGGCTGATTCAGAATGTCGTTGTGGCACCTGGACTGAGGGTGAACTCACACCTTGCCCCTTGCTTCATCAAGATCCTGAAGCTCATTCTCTCATTGATGCTGCTCAAGGGTACATTCCATATCCACCAGCCCTCCTGGAAATCAATCCATACGAAAATATGGGATTTCAGGATGACGAAGATGTGGATGAGGAAGAAGACCTGTAGATGGGACGAATGGTGGATGATGCACTCATGGCACAATGGGAAAATGATGATATGTGGGAGCCATGGGAAGATCATGACCTCCAGGATGTCGTCCCAGACCGCCACAATGCTGTTTTTGTTCTCGGGACGATTTCCTTGTTCCTGAGTTGGTCCCATACCGCTATGTGCACCTGAGCTACCTGCTATTTAGGCTCCAATGCCCCTTACCAGCTAGTGCATTTTGGGGAACCTATGCCAATAGTGAGGTTGGAACTTGTCACATTTCTTTGTATTTTTGTTTCTGTTCATTGTTTTTCTTTTCGTGTTAATTCGTGTTTCTTGTGTTCTGTTATTTTAATTTCAGTTTGTTGTCTTTTGTCCAGGATTGTCACTATGTTTTTAAATGGTATTCCGGTATTCCTTCCACATCAACTGATTCATGGTCTTGGGCCCTACATAAGGCCCCCACACACTCCGCCGCGAGAGGACAGTCCGTTGCGCAATCACACTCCTTTATCCTTGTCTCCATCCGGATCACCTCTTGCATGGACTTTCAATTCTGTGGAGACGCCAGACTTGTTTGATGATGTCCTTGCTGCTTTTCGATTGTTCTGGGAAAGGGAATCATCGAGTTTGGACTTCACTTCTGAAGATTCGGCGGGTTATGAAGAGATTGTGGAAGAGGAAATCTTTATACTCGAAGTTTAGTGCTGCATTTCAGTTGTTTTTGTTCATTTCATCTTTTGTTTATCAACTGGAGTGTAATCCTTGACAGAATGTTATTGGTTTTAGTTTTAGTTTTATTTTTGGTTTTCTTTAGTTAAATAAGGTTTTAACCACAGTTGGGGATAATAATGTTGCAATTTGGATGCAATTATAAAGTTTTATTTTTATATAAATTGCGATTTTCTATTCTGAGGATGAATTTCTGTCTTACATGCCTGTACTTCAACTGCTTTTTAGTCTCTCTACATGTCCAGATTTGTTTCTGATAGTTGGGAGTGATGTGGTTCATGCTCCCCATTGAATTCTAAAATTTTTGTGTTCGATCGATCGAACTCATTTCGATCGATCGAAACCTGGAGGTTCAAGCGCTTGTATTTTATGTTCAATCGATTGAGGGATTTGTTTTCGATCGATCGACCATAGTTCGATCGATCGAACGAAGCTTTTAAACGAAGCGTCTTCAGAACACTTCTTCAGTTCCCTCACTTTCACTCTCGAGCGCTCGGACACAGAGGAGGGGGCGACTCGGAAATTTTCGATTCCTTGCACTCAATAAGATGCCCAGATCATCCCTCTAATCATCCTCATCGTCATCTCAACATCCCTTCCACCTCCACTGTGTGCTTCCACACCGAGGTAGGCCCATGATTGTTTTTACTTTTGTTTTCTCTCTCTTTTCATTAGAAATCCCAAGGGGGTGTCCCCTTGGTCTTAGTTTTCACTTCTATATCCTTGTTCTCTTCTTTTCGTTGTTTCCTTTTTGATTCTGCGATTGCTGCACACCGCTGTGTTCGATCGCTCGAACTGGATTCGAGCGATCGAAGGGGAGAAGTTCGATCGATCGAACAATGTTCAAGCGATCGAAGTCTACTCCAGTTCAATCGATTGAACCCAGTTCAATCGATCGAACTCCAGCAGTGGCAGTTTTGTTTCTTTTTCTCCCTTTTTCTTATCTGTGTCGTATTGTGTCTTATTTTCAGGGCTGCCAGATGAATCCAGTGACGGGCTACCATAAGTCTAAGCCCCTCAGCCGTATTATACCAGATCCAGTACCCGCACATGGGTTCCGGAATGACGAGGACAGGCTATGGTACGAGCGGCATTTTCAGACACGGATGGTGATAGTCGAGCGCCCTATTGAGCACATCTGGACGGAGAGCCCATGGTTCCTTACACGGATCCGCTCTATGCCTCACTGGTTCCATCTCCTTTCATTGGCCAAGAGTGTCAATCTGTCCTGGATTCGAGGTGCGTGTGCGACTATGATCAGCGACCCGTATGCACCATTCACATACCATGCCTTCTTCCGGAGTCGGCCGTTCATCATCAGTCCCGCCACCGTTTCAGCCGCGTTGGGGGTACCAGAGGTACCAGATTATGTTTGCCCCCACCGGCCTGATGCACCAGTGACCCCAGCATCCACTATTATCCGTGAGCTCACTGGAGGCGCCGTTCCGTCTTGGGATGGCGATGCTTTGATTGAGGACCACTTTCTCACTGATGGCTACCACATGATCCACCTGGTCCTCAGCAACTGCCTCCTAGTGACTTCCTATCGAGAGAAGATCGCGGCTTGGTATGCGCGAGTCTTATATGCAGTAGGGACGGGCCCGCCAGTTTGCATACCACGCCTCTATATTGACTTTATTGTTCACCCCACCGTTTTATCTCGTCCAAGAAGCACCTGAAGGGTGCTTGGGCTATTCAGAGGGTTATGGCTGATGCCGGGTTCCTCGAGCTCGCTGGAGATGATGTCCGCCCTTCTCCCCGCAGATTTAGCGAGGCGGCTGCTCGCCGCTTGCAAAGCGGGGGTATTTGTAAAATACAACCGCGCTAAAAGAAAGAATTGCATTAGTTTTGATCACAACTTCCCGTTTTATCTGCAATTTGCATTACAATGCTAGTTTTAGACAATATGATTAATCTATGATAAGTTGTATTGTTTTAGCTACTATTTGTGCAGGTGAATGCTGCTGTATAAAAGACTGAAAGATTTGATAAAAAGGAGATGCTTTGTTTCAAAGAAGGAAGATTGAAGAAGAATTGCAGAGTTCGAGCGATCGACATAGTTCGAGCGATCGAGGTTTCGATCGATCGAAGGAAGTTAAAGCGATCGACAATTCAAGATGTTCGATCGATCGAGAAAGTTTCGATCGATCGAAAGTCCCTTTTATCAGATTATACGCGCATGCAGCAGTTGCGGGTTTTAAACCCTAGCTCTTAGGTTTACTATATATGTTCATTTTGTATACGTCCAAAAGGGGACGCCCAACTTTGTTTTATCAGTTTTAGATAGAGAAGAGAGGGTTTTTCCTTGGTTTTTGTAGGTTTCATTGAAGATTAACCATTGTGAACCGGATTTCTTTAGTTAATACAAGTATATCTTCATTCCAGGTTCTTGATTTATTGTTTATTTGTTCTCTGCACTTAGTTAATCGTAGATTACTTGTTAATCTCGAAGAGTTTTATGTTAATTAGATTATAATCACTAGTTTTATAGTTTTAATGCAAAACTTTCAACCAAACATAGTTTTAATGAACTTTTACGTTAAATATCAATCTGTGGTACTTCAGACAATGTCTGAGTAGTCCTAGGGTTGGGAAATCGCGATGAAATCGTGATTCTAGGCCTCTGCCATGCAGTATTTTTTATTCCTGTGTTCGATCGATCGAAAGTATGTCGATCGATCGAGACAGTGACTTAGTCGAGCGATCGAGTAAATATCGATCGATCGAGAGATGAAGATATTCGATCGATCGAAAGCGCGTCGATCGATCGAGGATTCTGATTCTTGAGAACACCCAAAACAGTATTCTAAGACTTTCTGTTTTAAGGATTTGTTATCAAATTGTCCCTAAATGCTCAGTTTGTCAAAACAGTCTTTAAACTTAAGGCCTTAAGGCATTTTCTTTCAATATATTTTGCAAACCACCCTCAATGCTAACACCATTGTAGGTGAGAGTCTTAACTATTGGATTAAACCGTCTTCATGTATTTCAAACTTAATTGAGATGATGTAGTCCCGGTCATGAAAGGGCTATTGATTCTATATCTTTAGAGAAGTACAGAATACTGTAGTAGGTGTATTCCTTTGAGCTTAATTGCAATTGCATGGTAGAAGGTTAGGTCACGGTGGATTCGCGTGATCCCAACACTTTCTTTTATTAAGAAGAACCGTTTCTTTTAGAATCTTGTTTAGTTAGATTGTTTAGTTAATTTAATTTAGTTGTCTTTAATTCTAGTAGTTGTTAACTGTGGAACTTTGTGTTCTACACTTCGTTTTAAATATTGATTTTTGTTTTCTCTTTAGAGTCTAATCTAGGCAGTTTAATTCAACACCTTCCCTGTGGGATCGACCTGGACTTAATCCAGTTACTACTTGCACGTCTACCTACACTTGGGTATTGCACACAAGTGCACACAGAAAATATTCGTGTCATGTTTTTGGCGCCGTTGCCGGGGAAGGCGACGAGTTAATTCTTAGATTACCTCAATCTCTCTTCATCTATTTCTTTTTTTTTTTTTTTTGTTTTCTTTATTCTTTAGTTCTCTAGGTAAACCTTCACCCTAGGGACTCTCCTAGTTCATGTCCGAGAATTCTATTGAAGGATTCTTTGGAAATCCATTCTACCGCTCTGACTCTGATAGTTCCATCAACCCGATTATCACTCCAACTGCATCAATGGATGATCATCAGAGTGAAAATGGTGACAATGTTGTGGTGCCAATCGATGAGGCACTCCGTCCTCTTTGCGATCTTATGCAACCAGAACATGCACCTACGCCATCTTGCATTCAAATCCCACCACACAATGGCGAATTTCAGTTTCGCAATGGGATGATTCAATTGCTTCCCACTTTTCATGGGATGGAAAGCGAGAAGGCGTATTTACATGTCACCGATTTCGAGGATGTTTGCAAAACATTCTCGCAAAATTGTCCTAGGGAGGTGACGCATTTAATGCTATTCCCCTTCACTTTGAAAGATAAAGCGAAGGCGTGGCTTCACTCCCTAAAGCCTAATTCAATTTTCACCTGGCATGCGATGAGCACCGCATTTCTGAAGAAATTCTATCCTACTCGCATGACCACAGATCTTCAGCGTCAAATTAATTCCTATAAACAAAAGAGCAATGAAACCTTCACACAAGCGTGGGAGCGTTTCAAAGATTTGCTTCTCTCATGCCCACACCATGGGTTTGAGAAATGGCGAACGATCAGCTTCTTTTATCAGGGATTAAATGGTGAAACAAAGAAGTTGGTGGAAACAATGAGCTCTGGGCCATTTCTGCGAAAAAACACTGAAGAGGCTGAGGCCCATTTCGAATGGTTAGCTGAATACGCTCATGAATGGTCGAATTCTGACAATATCTCACGATCACAGATATCCTGTGTAGAAGAGAAAAGCCTATATCAGCTAACCAATGAAGATCGCCTCATGACTAAGTATGCAGAGCTAGCAAAGAAGGTGGAAGAGTTAAGCATGAAAGGAGAGAGTTCTAGGCAAGTCATGCCTGAAGAACCATGTGGCACATGCAACATGTTGGGACATACAACTCAGTATTGTCCTAATGTGCCATATTTTCAAGAGCAAGCCCCTGTAGAGATGAATGCCATGCAAGGTTTTCGAGGGGCGGGGAATTCCAATAATACTTTTCAAAGTAATAATAGATGGAATCACCCCGGTTTTGATTGGAGAAATAATGCTGGGGCCCAAAATCAATATCAACAGCAGCCCTACAACAATAATCAGTATCAAGGGCAAAACAATAGGCCGCCCCAGCATTACAATCAAAACAGAACTAATAATTACAATCAAGCTCAACCCTCCAATGCACCACAAACCAATGCCTATGTGCCCCCGCACAAGAAGGTACAAGAGGAGGAGCCACTTGCTAATGCCAACCTAACGCAACAACTCATCCAAATGATGAGTAAAATGTCTGCCACGTTAGAGAGGATAGATGCACGGCAAGAGAGCTCAGGAGGAACATTCCCTGCCCAACCACTTCAGAACCCCAAGGGACATAACAATGGTCCTAACAATCAAGAACATGCTAAAGCTGTGACCACACTGAGAAGTGGAAAAATCATAGAGAAAGGCATACCTCTGTCCACTCTCGAAGTGTACAAAGAGGGGGAAGTGTTGGATGAAGAAGTTGAGCTACCATCTACTCGAGAGGAGGAGCCGTCTGCTAATGACGAACCAATAAAGGAAAACCTTGAAGCTCCTAGAGTAGAAGAAGAAGTTGAGCGAAGGCCGGGAAAGGAATCTGTTAAGGAGGAACCACCAAAATGCCCCTTTCCTGCTCCTTATCCTCAACGGTTGAAGAAACCCAAGAATGAGACGAAGAATCAGGAGTTTTTGGAATTGTTTAAGCAAGTTAAGATTAACCTTCCACTCCTAGATGCTATCAAGCAGGTGCCGGCCTATGCAAAGCATCTCAAAGATCTATGCACGGTCAAGAGGAGGCAAAGCGTGAAGAAACATGCTTATGTCGCGTGCCAAGCTAGCGCGATCATTCAAAACGAGTTGCCTCCAAAACTCAAAGATCCCGGTACACCTACTGTCTCATGCAGAATTGGGAATCAAAAGATAGACAACGCACTCCTTGATTTAGGAGCAAGCGTGAATCTGCTGCCATATTCAGTCTATAAACAGCTAGGGTTGGGTGAACTCAAACCCACTCGAGTTGCTTTGCAGTTGGCAGACAGATCCGTGAAGTACCCTAGAGGGGTATTAGAGGACGTCCTGGTCCAAATAGACTCGTTTGTATTTCCGGTGGATTTTGTGATATTGGACACAGAACCTGTGTCTAATCCTGGTGCACATATCCCGGTTATCTTTGGACGGCCGTTCCTCAACACCATCGATGCCACAATCAAGATTAGAAGTGGTATCATGACAATCGTATTCGGGAACATGACATTGAATGTCAAGATCTTTTCTAATCCCAGACCTGAAGAATACGATGATGAGGAGGAAGTCCATTATATAGACACGGTCATTGAAGATGAAGTTGACTTGGTCGACTACAAAGATCCTTTGGAAGTTGTGATGACACAATTTGGCGATAATTATCAGCCTGAAGAATCAACTCCATTGGATGCTGACCTAAATCAGACGTGTCTTATGATGGATACGATAGAGGAGGATAGAGCCGACTGCATGTGGGTAATGCCATATGAACAACTGCCTCCTAAAACCAAGTTGGTAATGCCCTCTAGTTTCCAGTTCCCAGAGTTAGAATTGAAGGAGCTCCCAAAAGAGCTGAAATATGCATTCCTAGGAACCGGAAAAACTTATCCTGTAATTATTTCATCAGCTTTAACTCATGAACAGGAAAGTAAGCTAGTGGATATGCTGAAAAAGCATAAAGATGCTATGGGATGGACAATTGCTGACCTCAAAGGCATAAGCCCATCCATATGCATGCATAAGATATATCTGGAGGAAGACGCCAAACCCTCAAGGCAAATGCAAAGGCGTCTGAATCCCAACATGCAAGACGTGGTTAAGAAGGAAGTGCTTAAACTGCTTGATGTTGGGATGATATATCCAATATCTGACAGTCCTTGGGTTAGTCCTACCCAAGTAGTTCCCAAGAAAGCGGGCATAACAGTCATTCCGAACAAAGAGGGTGAATTAGTATCGACACGTGTCCCCACTGGATGGAGAATGTGTATTGATTACAGGAAGCTAAATACTGTGACCCGAAAGGATCATTTTCCTTTGCCATTCATGGATCAAATGCTAGAACGAGTGGCGGGTCATAAGTACTACTGCTTCTTGGATGGATACAGTGGGTATAATCAAATTGAGATTGCTCCTGAAGATCAGGAGAAAACCACGTTCACGTGTCCATTCGGTACTTTCGCCTACCGACGAATGCCATTTGGCTTATGTAATGCACCGGCTACCTTTCAGCGGTGCATGCTAAGCATCTTTAGTGATATGGTCGAAAACATCCTTAAAGTTTTCATGGATGACTTTTCAGTATTCGGCCATAGCTTCGAGGATTGCCTCAGCAATCTCGAACAGGTTTTAATGAGGTGTGAGGACAAACACCTAGTCTTGAATTGGGAGAAGTGTCACTTTATGGTGACCAAGGGTATAGTTCTAGGCCACATAATATCCGATGAAGGAATCCAAGTGGATAAGGCTAAGATCGACATAATCTCAAACCTACCTGTCCCCCGTACAGTGCGAGACATTCGTTCATTTTTGGGGCATGCGGGTTTTTATCGTCGATTTATCCAGAATTTCAGTGCAATCTCTCGACCCCTTTGTCAACTTCTTGTCAAAGATGCACCTTTCGAGTGGTCAGAGAGTTGCCAGAAGTCCTTCGAGGATTTAAAAGATCTCCTCACCTCCGCACCAATAATACAGGCACCCGACTGGAGTTTGCCTTTTGAATTAATGTGCGATGCTAGTGATTACGCCATTGGCGCAGTCCTAGGCCAGAGGAAGGACAATAAGCCGCATGTGATATACTACGCCAGCCGAACATTAAATGAAGCTCAGATGAATTACACTACTACTGAAAAGGAGCTGCTGGCCGTAGTATTCACTCTGGACAAGTTTAGGTCTTACCTGATAGGGTCGCCAATCGTCTGTTTTACAGATCATTCGGCCCTCAAGTATCTTTTGTCAAAGAAAGACGCTAAACAACGGCTTATCCGCTGGATACTCTTACTCCAAGAGTTTGATTTAACAATCAAGGACAAGAAAGGAGTAGAGAATGTGGTTGCGGATCATTTATCCCGGTTGACTTTTACCGATAACACTGAATCCCAATCCATTAAAGATGAGTTCCCAGATGAACAGCTACTGGCAGTAAGTAGTCTGCCTTGGTATGCTGATGTGGTAAACTACCTGGTCACGGGTGAGACACCGACTCATTGGTCGAATCAAGATAGGAAACGGTTCCTCTCGTTTGCACGCCATTTTTTCTTTGATGACCCATACCTTTTCAAATACTGTGCTGATCAGGTCATCAGGCGTTGCGTACCCAACGAGGATATAACCGTTATCTTAGCGTCATGCCATTCTGAGGCATGCGGTGGCCATTTTGCGTCACAGAAGACCGCACAAAAAGTGTTGCAAAGCGGTTTTTACTGGCCCACAGTCTTCAAAGATGCTTATTCCTTTTGTAAGACATACCAACGCTGTCAAAAGCTTGGAACCATTTCAAAAAGGAATTCTATGCCTTTAACCCCTATCATCACAATTGAGATATTTGATTGTTGGGGCATAGATTTTATGGGCCCATTTCCCAAGTCGAATAACTGTGAGTACATACTCCTTGCTGTGGAGTATGTATCGAAATGGGTAGAAGCGATACCAACGAGACGAAATGATCACAGAACAGTCATGTCATTTCTCAGAGAGCATATTCTGTCTCGTTTTGGTACTCCGAAAGCTTTACTAAGTGACCAAGGCAAGCATTTCTGCAATAGGCCCTTGGAGTCACTTCTCAAGAAATACGGAGTCCATCATAAAATCGCTCTTGCTTATCATCCACAGTCAAATGGGCAAGCAGAATTGGCTAACCGAGAAATCAAGCATATTCTCGAGAAAACGGTTAGTTCCAATCGAAAAGACTGGGCATACAAATTGACTGACGCGTTATGGGCATACCGCACTGCCTATAAGACGAATCTTGGTATGTCCCCGTATAGACTAGTTTACGGGAAAGCTTGCCACCTTCCGGTTGAAATTGAACATAAAGCTTATTGGGCGACACGCTCATTGAACTTTGATATTCAAGAGGGAGGTCAGCTACGCAAGCTCCAACTTGCAGAGCTAGAGGAAATACGACGAGATGCGTATGACTCTGCAAAGTTGCATAAGGAAAAGTTGAAGGCTCGAAACGATCGTACGATTTTTCGTAAATCATTTGAGCCGGGGCAGAAAGTGTTGCTGTATGACTCTCGCCTCCATCTTTTCCCAGGAAAACTCCGTTCCCGGTGGACAGGCCCGTTCATCGTAAAGACTGTTTTTCCACATGGAGCGGTTGAGATTGTCAATCCCAAGAACGATGAGTGTTTCAAGGTCAATGGCCAAAGATTGAAGCCGTTCTTGGAGAATTTTCGCACTGAAGTGGAGCACATCCAGCTGGATGAGCCCAGCTATTCCACCACTTAAAAATCTCAAGTGGAATTCCAACTTGTTGTTGTATTTCTTTTCTTTCCCTGCATTTTAGTTCTTTCTTTCTTTTGTGTTTAGTTGTTCTTTCTTTCGTAATTGTGATTTAGTTCTAATCCATTATTCCTTAAACCACTCTGTTGCAGGTGAATATGCGAGGTGATGATGTCCATTCTATTGGTTCATGGGCTGATTCCGAGTGTTGTTGTGGCACCTGGACTGAGGGTGAACCCACGCCCTGCCCCTTGCATCCTTATGATCCTGAGGTTCACACTCGAATCAATGCTTCCATCGGATATATCCCATTCGACCCTGCTCTCCTGGACATCAATCCGTTTGAAAATATGGACTTTCCTAATGAGGAGGAGTTGGATGAGGAAGAAGACCTGTACATGGGGAGAATGGTGGATGATGCCCTCATGGCCCAATGGGAAAACGATGATATGTGGGAGCCATGGGAAGATCATATCCTCCAGGATGTCGTCCCAGAACGTCACAATGCAATCTTTGTTTTTGTTGACGATTTCCTTACCCCCGAGTTGGTCCCATACCGCTATGTGCACTTGAGCTATTTGCTTTTCAGGCTTCAATGCCCTTTACCTGCTAGTGCATTTTGGGAATCCCTGCCGATAGTGAGGTTGGAACTTGGTCATTTTTCTGTGTTTTTGTTTGTTTCTGTTCCTTGTTTTTCTTTTCGTATTTTATTTCTTGTGTTCCGTTATCTTGATGTCGTTTTGTTTTTTTTTATTTTTTTTTGTGTTTTTCTTTTCTTTGTCAGGATTGTCACTATGAATCTTCCATACCCACCTATTTTCCTTCCACATCAGCTCTTTCATGGCTTATACATTCAACGGCCGCAGACTCCGCCACAAGAGGAATGTCCATTGCGCAATATCACTCCGTTATCCCTATCTCCATGCGGATCACCTCTTGCTAATGCTATCACTTCCTTAGAGACTCCAGATTTGTTCGATGATGTCCTTGCTGCTTTCCGACTGTTCTGGGAAAGGGAATCATCGAGCCTGGACTCCGTTTTTGAAGATTTGGTGCAGCATGAAGCAATTGTGGAAGAGAATCTTTTCACGCTCGAAGAATAGTGCCACACTCCAGTTGTTTTCATTCATTCCCTTTTATGTTTATCAATTGGAGTGTAATCTTTGACAGACATGTTTTTGGTTTTAGTTTTATTTTAGTTTTCTTTAGCTCAATAAGGTTTAAATACCAATTGGGAGGCAATACTGTGTAGTTTGGATGTTTAAAAGGTTTTATTTCTATCAAATTGCAATTTTTCTAGTGTAAGGGTGAGTTTTTGGCTTACAGGCTCTGTTTATGCACTGTTTTCTTTCTGCTGTTTGTCCAGAATATTTTAGATCTGTTGGGGGTACTTATTTCATCCATTCTGTGATATCTTGGAATTTCCAGGTTCGATCGATCGAATGTATCTCGATCGATCGACGATTTCTTATCCTCGATCGTTTGAACACTTTCAATCGATCTAAGATTCGATCGATCGAACAATCTCGATCGATCGAGATTTGTATTTAACCGAGGCTTCCAGCGTACATTTCCTCAGTCTTTTCATCTCCCTCTTCACTCTCGAGCGATTGAGCGCAGAGGAGCACACTCGAGGCGAGTTTTCGCTTCCTTTCATTTCACTCGGTTATTCGAGGAGCTCTCCCTCCCCAGATCATCACCCTCAACTCCGGCATCCTCACCACTACACGCAACTCAAGGTAAGACCTCGAGTTCCCCCCCTCGTTTCACTTGATTCCATTTCTTAAGGGAGTGCCCCCAGTGTGTTTTTAAGCCTCTTCTTTGCTTGTTTGTCGTGTTTGGTTTGTGTTTGGGCCGTTTCTGTTCTCAGAAATGGTTCCCGCACATTCGCTGTTCTCGATCGATCGAGATAGGTTCGATCGATCGAACCTTGCACTTTCTCAATCGATCGAACATTGTTCGATCGCTCGAACTCCAGCAGTTTCACTTTCTTTTCATTTTTGTCTTGTTTTGATTTCTTTTCTGTTTCTCTTCTATTTTCAGGGGCCCACAATGAACCCTGTTACGGGTTACCACAGGGAGAAGCCCTTTGACCTTGCTATTCCTGATCCGGTCCCACTCCATGGCTTCCGGAACACCCCTGACCGTCAGTGGTTCACGAGATATTTTCAGACTCGACCGGTCATGCTAGAGCGACCACTAGAGACGGTCTGGCTCGATACTCCCTGGTTTCTCGCCCGCATCCAGGCCATGCCACACTGGTACGATTTGCTCTCTCTGGCAAAGAGAGTGAATCTCGCATGGATTCGCGCAGCTTGCGCGACGATGATCAGAGATCCCGGTGCCGCATTCACACTACGATCGTTCTTTCGCGGCCGGGAGATCGTGTTCAGCCCTGCTACCGTTTCAGCTGCTCTTGGAGTCCCTGAGGTGCCTGATTGTGTATGCCCACACCGTGACGGTACACCAGTGCTCTCACCCACTGCTGTTATCCGAGAGCTTACTGGAGGAGCATTACCGAGCTGGGATGGTACGGCACTGATTGCAGATATTTACCTGACCGATGATTACCATATGCTCCACCTCGCGTTGAGCAACTGTTTATTGGTCACCTCCTACCGGGAGAAGATTGCCCCCTGGTATGCACATGTGTTATATGCCATAGGGACGGGGTTGCCTGTTTGTTTGCCTCGCTTATACATTGACTTCATGAGGCACCCCACTCGCTACATTGCTGCCAAGAAGCACCTGAAAGGTGCTTGGGCTATTCACAGAGTGATTGAGCATGCTGGCCTCCTTCCCTTACCTGGCGATGCGACATCTCAGGCTCGCAGTCGTTTTGGTGAGGCTGCTTCTCGCCGCTCAGATGCTCAGAGGAGGAGAAGAAAGGGCAAGGGGAAAGCGAAAGTTGGAGGGAAGAGGAAGAGAGCTGATGGCACCGATACTGAGGGTGCGGCTTCTGGGACGCCCACTGAGGCTGAGGAGCCAGATTCGGAGGAGGATGATCCCATTCGGGAGGTGGCACGTTTTGAGCTGAGACAGAGATCTCAGGCTCCAGCCCAGGGAGAGTCGTCATCTGCACCTCCCCCGACTATTCACGATCTATTATTGGAGGAGAGGGAGGCACGGATGCGGCTTGAGGGTAAGATTGATCATATTTCTACCATGCTGACTACACTGCTGGTCCAGCTTGGGTTTGACCCGATTGTGCCCCCATATGCTGCCACTGCACCACCACCTGCTGCCGATCCATCCCCTACTGTTGTTCCTGTTACCACTGCTGCTGATCCATCATCATCCGCTCCATCCACGACCGATCTTCCATCTACTTCTGCCGATATTCTGACAGCTACCGCACAGCCACCGCCTGCTCCCATCGACATCCCGTCTGATGTGGCTGAGGATGCTCCGTCTGGAGTTGATTAGTATTCTTAGGGGAGGTGGTGTTTCTGTATTTATGTTTTTTTTGGTGTTTTGGTTTGGTTTGGTTGGACAGGTTGGTTTATGTTTTTATGTTTTTTGTTTTGTGGTTGTTTTGGGTATGTATGGATATTACTACTGTTATTTCATTTCTCTTCATTCCAGTGGTTAATGTTGTTTAGATCATAGTTTTACTTGTTTTTTTTTTTTCTTTATCTATTGATCTGTTGTTTTGGAGATTGTGTTTTATATTTCTATGCCAGGTGGCTATGCTTCTTATCATCGCGTTACACTATACAGGTGATACCTATCTAATTTAATTGTTGAAAATCAACTTCTGGGACTATGTTGTTTTCAATTGGGGGTAGGAGATAATAGATAGGTATACACCCGTGACGATCTAGTTTTGCACTTGGATATGCTTTAAATTTAAGAACACAGTCTGTTAAAATTTTGAAATTTTATTGGATCTTATTGATAGAATAATTTTGAATACTCTCTCCTGCTTGTTAATTAGGCGATGACACATTTGTAGTATTCTTATCTTTTTATGGATTAAATCCACGCGTTTTTCTGTATCACTGAAATAAATTGCATTTGTAAAGCTAGTATGTACCCAATACTTTTGTGCACTAATTGGCAGCTTTGTAGAAAACCTGAAAATTGAGTTAAAATGAATATTGTACGAAAAAAAACAAGTAGTGGAAGCTAATAACCCTTTGTGAGTTTTTGAGCCAATCTTCATTTCTGAGGGAATTCTCATACATTGTCGAATGGTTTTTCTTGCATATACTGGTGAATTCGTTGTTAAGTCTCAGTTTTCGTTAAAAGTTTTGACTGCTTGTTAGAGGAGAACGTTCAGGATTTACCAATTAAACTCAATGAACACTTAAGTGCTAAAAATTGAAAGTTGAGAAAATGATTCAAGCCATCGTATTACCCATTCCTTTACCTAACATAGCCTACTTACATTCATTGAATCGTTTCACCCCTGATCCCACCTCAGATAAATATTTCCAATAAAAATCACAAGAATCCAAATCCTTGATTTATACCTTGACCTCATCGAACTGTTTGATAAATTTATTGAGAATGAGTCATCAAAGTATGTGAAAGGGAAGGAAGTTGTTGTGGGATATTCCAGGTTAAAACAAAAAAAAAAAAAAAAAAAAAAAAAAAATAAATGATGATGAATGAAGGAGTTATATAAAAAAAAAAAAAAAAAAAAAAGAGAAGAATGGGAGATTGGGTGGAGAAAAGAATAAAGAATAAAAAGAGAAGTGGAAATTCCATCACATACTAAAAAGCACACTCTTCTCTACAACACCCCCACCTACTAAATAAAAGCCATAATTCAAAGTCTTGAAGATTCTCAACAATTGATTTGAACATGAAAGTGTGAGTTGAGTTATCCACGGTATTTCGCTCCTCTAGTAAGTAGTATTCCATTCATGAGACTATACACTCTTAAATGTCCGTTTTTCATAGAGTCAGGTATGAAAGCATTAGCACTTAGAATATCATCTTTATCAAAGCTTTCATACTATGTGCGATCATTATAAAGCAAGTTTCTGAGAGACGTTGTTTTTGAGTGTGACCAATGTGAGAATTGAGCTAAAACTGCAAGTTTCCAAAGTACAATAATCTAGATAACTCTTAATAAGGGTTGGACGCATGGTTGTTGATTCCACACACACACGGGTGCATGATGGTAATACATTTGTATATTTTTTTGGTAATATAGGGGAGCATGTGGATCTCTTTCATGGGTTGATAGAGGATATTATATCCTTGTAGAGTTGAATTAACGGTTTAATGGGGGGAGATGTCATAAGTTATTCTAAATCTTTTTGAGCTTAAAATTGGAGAATTTTGTGGGTATATTCACTGCAAACCCTCACGAGACAACACTCGTCCACTAGGGGTGACCTAGGGGTTTAACGGCTTGTTGCATTCGCTAAATGCAACCGCGACTCCTGCGAAAGTGAGTTAGGAATTTTTTTCTCTCTACTTTAGTTTAGGTTGTTTCTAGTTTTCTTTTGTTTTCTTAGTTGTGGTAGTATTAGTTTAGGAGTTTTTATTTTATTTTATTTTCGCTTTATCGCTAGGGACTAGCAATAAGCTAGTTGGGGGTTGTGCAAAGCGGGGGTATTTGTAAAATACAACCGCGCTAAAAGAAAGAATTGCATTAGTTTTGATCACAACTTCCCGTTTTATCTGCAATTTGCATTACAATGCTAGTTTTAGACAATATGATTAATCTATGATAAGTTGTATTGTTTTAGCTACTATTTGTGCAGGTGAATGCTGCTGTATAAAAGACTGAAAGATTTGATAAAAAGGAGATGCTTTGTTTCAAAGAAGGAAGATTGAAGAAGAATTGCAGAGTTCGAGCAATCGACATAGTTCGAGCGATCGAGGTTTCGATCGATCGAAGGAAGTTAAAGCGATCGACAATTCAAGATGTTCGATCGATCGAGAAAGTTTCGATCGATCGAAAGTCCCTTTTATCAGATTATACGCGCATGCAGCAGTTGCGGGTTTTAAACCCTAGCTCTTAGGTTTACTATATATGTTCATTTTGTATACGTCCAAAAGGGGACGCCCAACTTTGTTTTATCAGTTTTAGATAGAGAAGAGAGGGTTTTTCCTTGGTTTTTGTAGGTTTCATTGAAGATTAACCATTGTGAACCGGATTTCTTTAGTTAATACAAGTATATCTTCATTCCAGGTTCTTGATTTATTGTTTATTTGTTCTCTGCACTTAGTTAATCGTAGATTACTTGTTAATCTCGAAGAGTTTTATGTTAATTAGATTATAATCACTAGTTTTATAGTTTTAATGCAAAACTTTCAACCAAACATAGTTTTAATGAACTTTTACGTTAAATATCAATCTGTGGTACTTCAGACAATGTCTGAGTAGTCCTAGGGTTGGGAAATCGCGATGAAATCGTGATTCTAGGCCTCTGCCATGCAGTATTTTTTATTCCTGTGTTCGATCGATCGAAAGTATGTCGATCGATCGAGACAGTGACTTAGTCGAGCGATCGAGTAAATATCGATCGATCGAGAGATGAAGATATTCGATCGATCGAAAGCGCGTCGATCGATCGAGGATTCTGATTCTTGAGAACACCCAAAACAGTATTCTAAGACTTTCTGTTTTAAGGATTTGTTATCAAATTGTCCCTAAATGCTCAGTTTGTCAAAACAGTCTTTAAACTTAAGGCCTTAAGGCATTTTCTTTCAATATATTTTGCAAACCACCCTCAATGCTAACACCATTGTAGGTGAGAGTCTTAACTATTGGATTAAACCGTCTTCATGTATTTCAAACTTAATTGAGATGATGTAGTCCCGGTCATGAAAGGGCTATTGATTCTATATCTTTAGAGAAGTACAGAATACTGTAGTAGGTGTATTCCTTTGAGCTTAATTGCAATTGCATGGTAGAAGGTTAGGTCACGGTGGATTCGCGTGATCCCAACACTTTCTTTTATTAAGAAGAACCGTTTCTTTTAGAATCTTGTTTAGTTAGATTGTTTAGTTAATTTAATTTAGTTGTCTTTAATTCTAGTAGTTGTTAACTGTGGAACTTTGTGTTCTACACTTCGTTTTAAATATTGATTTTTGTTTTCTCTTTAGAGTCTAATCTAGGCAGTTTAATTCAACACCTTCCCTGTGGGATCGACCTGGACTTAATCCAGTTACTACTTGCACGTCTACCTACACTTGGGTATTGCACACAAGCGCACACAGAAAATATTCGTGTCACCGCTCCGACGCCCAGAAGAGGAAGCGAAAGGGGAAAGGGAAAGCGAGGGTGAGGGGGAAGAAGAAGAGGCGTGGTGGGACGGACACGGAGGCGGGAGCTTCAGGGACACCCACCGAGGTGGAGGAGCTTGATTCCGATGATGATGAGGATGATCCGGTTGCTGCGGTTCGGCAGTTTGAGCTGCGACAGCGGTCACAGACTCAGGCCCAGGGAGAGTCTTCTTCTTCTGTGCCTCTCCCGACAGTTCACGAGCTACTATTGGAGGAGAGAGAGGCCAGGATTAGACTCGAGGGCCGGATAGACCATCTCCAGACTTTGCTGGAGTCCATATTGATTCAGATTGGGGTTGATTCGACTGTTCATTCTACTCCGCATCCATCGATGGCCCCGTCTGCACCACCTACTACTGATGCATCACCTACCACTGATCCATCATCTGCTGCTGCCCCGGATTCTGCTGCAGCCGATCCATCTACTGCTACCCCTGCTACTACCTCGTTGCCACCTGCTCCCATCGACATCCCTTCTGATGTAGCTGATGATGCGCCGTCCGGTGTCGATTAGTTTTAGTTGGGGAGGTGATGTTTATGTGTTTTTGGTTAGTTGTTGTACTATTTTTGGGTATGGTTTTGGTTGGTTGGACTAGTTGGTTGTTTTGGTTGGATTATTTGGTTAGTTGGTTCTGTATGGACATTATGTATCACTGCTTTTATTTTATTCTGTTCATATTACAGTGGTTTCGATTGATTGGATCATGGTTTTATCGTGTTACTTTTATTTATTGATCCTGTTTGTTTTGGAGATTGTGTTCTACTTTTCTATGCTAGGTTGCTTGCTTGAGATCATCAATTTGCTCCATACAGGTGATACCCATCTATTTTATTTATTGAAAATCAACTTCTGGGGACTTTGTTGTTTTCAGTTGGGGGTAGGAGATAATAGATAGGTATACACCCGTAATAATCAGGTTTTGCACTTAGATATGTTTTAAATTTAATGAGAACACAGTCTGTTAAAATTTTGAAAATTTTGAAAATTTTTATTATTAAGTCGTATTGATAGAATAACTCTGAATAACCTCTCCTGCTTGTTAATTAGACAATGACACATTTGTAGTATTCTCATCTTTTTATGGATTAAATCCACGCGTTTTTCTGTATCACTGAAATGAATTGCATCTGTAAAGCTATTATGTACCCAATACTTTTGTGCACTAATTGGCAGCTATGTAGAAAACCTGAAAATTGAGTTAATATGATTATTGTGCGAAAAGAACAAGTAGTGGAAGCTAATAACCCTTTGTGAGCTATTGAGCCAATCGTCATTTCTGAGGGGATTCTCATACATTGTCGAATGGTTTTTCTTGCATATACTTGGTGAATTCGTTGTTAAGTCTCAGTTTTCTTTAAAAGTTTTGACTGCTTGTTAGAGGAGAACGTTCAAGATTTACCAATTAAACTCAATGAACACTTAAGTGCTAAAAATTGAAAGTTGAGAAAATGATTCAAGCCATCGTTTACCCATTCTTTTACCTGATATAGCTTTCACCTACACTCATTGAATTGTTTCATCCCTGATCCCACCTCAATTAAATATTTCCAATGTAATCACAAGAATCCATACCCTTGATCTATACCTTGACCTCATTGAGCCGTTTGATAAATTTGTTGAGAATGAGTCATCAAAGTATGTGAAATGGAAGGAAGTAGTTGTGGGACATTCCAGGTTAAAAAATAAAATAAAATAAAATAAAATAAAATAAAAATGAAAAATGAATGATGAATGAAGGTTGAAAAAAAAAAAAAAAAAAAAAAAGGCATATGAAATGAATGGGAGATTGGGTGGAGAAAAGAATAAAGAATAAAAAGAGAAGTTGAAATTCCATCACATACTAAAAAGCACACTCTTCTCTACAACACTCCCACCTACTAAATAAAAGCCGCAATTCAAAGTCTTGAAGATTCTCAACAATTGATTTGAACATGAAAGTGTGAGTTGAGTTATCCACGGTATTTCGCTCCTCTAGTAAGTAGTGTTCCATTCATGAGACTATACACTCTTAAATGTCCGTTTTTCATAGAGTCAAGTATGAAAGCATTAGCACTTAGAATATCATCCTTATCAAAGCTTTCATACGATGTGCGATCATTGTAAAGCAAGTTTCTGAGAGACGTTCTTTTTGAGTGTGACCAATGTGAGAATTGAGCTAAAACTGCAAGTTTTCCAAAGTACAATAGTCTAGATAACTCTTAATAGGGTTGGACGCATGGTTGTTAATTTCACACACACACGGGTGCATGATGGTAACACATTTGTTATATTTTACTTGGTGATATAGGGGAGCATGTGGATCTCTTTCATGGGTTGATAGAGGATAGTATATTATTGTAGAGCTGAATTAACAATTTAATGGAAGGGGGAATTCTACAAGTTATTCTAAATCTTTTTGAGCTTAAAATTAGAGAATTTTGTGGGTATATTCACTGCAAACCCTCATGAGACAACACTCGTCCACTAGGGGGAACCTAGGGGTTTAACGGCTTGTTGCATTCGCTAAATGCAACCGCGATTCCTGCGAAAGTGAGTTAGGATTTTTTCTTTTTATCTTGGTTTAGGTTGTTTTTAGTTTTTCTTTGTTTCTTAGTCATGGTAGTATTAGTTTAGGAGTTTTTTTATTTTATTTTATTTTCGCTTTATCGCTAGGGACTAGCAATAAGCTAGTTGGGGGTTGTGCAAAGCGGGGGTATTTGTAAAATACAACCGTGCTAAAAGGAAGAATTGTATTAGTTTTTATCATAACTTCCCGTTTTATCTGCAATTTGCATTGCAAGGCTAATTTTTATACAATATGATTAATCTATGATAAGTTGTATTGTTTTAGCTGTTGTTTGTGCAGATCACTGCTGTGTGGATTAAACAGATGAACATCAGGATAACTGGAATGCTGGAATGAAAACAAAAGAAGTCAAAGCTGAAATGTGGAGTTCGATCGATCTAAGACGGTTCGATCGATCGAGCGTTCGATCGCTTGATGAGTGTTGAAGCGATTGAAGAGTAAGGGTTCGATCGATCGAG
Source organism: Hydrangea macrophylla (assembly GCA_033977485.1). NCBI lineage: Eukaryota > Viridiplantae > Streptophyta > Magnoliopsida > Cornales > Hydrangeaceae > Hydrangea > Hydrangea macrophylla. The sequence continues at coordinate 14,975,974 of CM066983.1, forward strand.
AGCAGTTCGATCGATCGAACGGGGTATTTCCAGTAACATTCGTGTGCGCAGCAGATGCGGGTTTTAACCCTAGTTTCTTAGGTTTTCTTATATATATGTGTATTGTACACGTCTAGAGGGACGCCCACATTACATTTTTACAGTTTTAGAGAGAGAGATAGAGAGTTTGCTTGTGTTTTGTAGGTTTTTCATTGAGTTTCTTACATTGTGGACCGGATTTCTCTAAGTTAATACTAATACTCTTCGTTCCAGGTTATTTATATATTGTTCATTTATATTTTGCACTTGGTAGTCGTAGTTTAATCGCTCATCTTATAGTATTACATGCTAAATATTTTTAAAACCATAGTTTTTAGATTTTTCATGAGAAACTCGTAACCAAACAAGGTGTTAATGTTTTTTTACGTTAAATATCAATCTGTGACACTCCAAACGATGTCTGAGTAGTCCCAGGTTGGGAGAACACGATGAAACAGTGATCTCCAGCCTCTGCCATGCAGCAGAATAATCGCTGTGTTCGATCGATCAAAGTTAGTTTGATCGATCGAACCAGAGACAGTCAAGCGATCGAAGTCAGTTCGATCGATTGAGTGATGAAGGTCTTCGATCGATCGAAAGCGCGTCGATCGATCGAACTCCCTGATTCTTGAGGATGTTCCCTGCAGTATTCCAGGACCTTTTGTTTTAAGAATTGTTATCATTCTGTCCCAAATAAATGCTCAGTTTGTCAAAACAGCTTTTAAAACTAAGGCCCTAAGGCATTTTCTTTCAATACATTTTGCAAACCACCCTCAATGCTAACACCATTGAGGGTGCGAGTCTTAACTATTGGATTAAACCGCTATCACGTATCTTAACTTAACTGTGATGATATGGTCCCGGTCATGAAAGGGCCATGGATTCTCCATCTTTAGAGGAATACGGAAAACTGTGGGTAATGTACTCGTTTGTGCTTCAAGGCAAATGCATGGTAGATAGCTAGATTACTGTGGATTCGTGTAATCCCAACACTTTTTTTTTAAAAGTTAAACATCCTAATTTAGAGTACTGTTTTAATTAGCTAGCTAGATCGTTAATTTAATCTTAATCATCTTCATTAGTAATCTTAGTTTGTGGAACTGTGTGTTCTGCACCATTGACACGACTAAATAGTTGTGCGCTCTTGTGCAACACCCAAGTGTAGGTGATCGTGCAAGTAATACTGGATAAGTCCAGGTCGATCCCACAGGGAAGGAAAATGAAGAATATCTACTAAGTTACAACCTAAAGAAAAAGAAAAGAAAATAAGAATATGAAAGTGGAGGTTCTAGCAAATCCTAATTAATTAAATTAAACTAAATAATAAACTAAAGCATAAAGAAACATAACTAATTAAATAAATAAACTAAAGGTGCTGGAAACACATGAATCCACATTGATCCTAACCATCTACCATGCATACTCATTAATGTTCAATGGAGTTCATTCCTTTTCAGCATTCCGTATTTTTCTAAAGATGAAGAATCAATAGCCCTTTCATGACTGGGACTACATCATCACAAGTGATTTAAAATACTTAGAAGACGGTTTAAAACAATGGTTATTACTTGCACTCTAAATGGTGTTAGCATTCAAAGTGGTTTTCAAAAGTCATTGAAGAAAAGGCCTTAAGGCTTTAAGTTCTAAAAACTGTTGTGACAAACTGAGCTTATTGGGACAATTTGATGACAGATATCTAAAACAGAAAGTCATGGAATACTTAAAAGAATCTTCTCAAGAATTAACATGTTCGATCGATCGAAGCGCTCTCGATCGATCGAACAGCATCATCCTTCAATCGATCGAAATGCCTTCGATCGCTTGACTATCTCGGGTTCGATCGATCGAAATACCTTCGATCGATCGAGCCCAGGTTTCTAAAGATTGCATGGCAGAGGCTGGGAATCAATGTTTCATCACATATTCCCAACGTCTAAACTACAGAAACATGATAAAACTATTACAGAAATAGTAAAACAAGACAATCATCAACATCTAAACTAATAAACAATCAAATAGAGGGAAAGGAGAAGAAAAACCTGTAAATAATCTGAAATAAACTTGTAAATAACATGAAATAAAGTTGAATCTTCAATAATCTTCAATGAATCAATGAAAACAAGGAGAAAGAACATGAATCTAACCTAAACTACTCCTAATCTAACCCTAAAACTACCCTAAACTGCTGTTTTTCGCGTTCTGGAGCGTCCTCTCTTCGTCTGGCGTCAAAACGGCTTATATATAGGGTTCCCGCAGTGTTCACGCAACTTTTGGGTGAAAATAGAGTTCGATCGATCGAACTAAGTTCGATCGATCGAAGGTTCGATCGATTGAACTCTTCTTCAATCGCTTGAACTCTCTGATTTTGACAGCTCTGCGCACCGATGGGAGAATGGCCATAACTTTTCACTCGGACCTCGGATTGACCTCCCGTTTGCGGCCACGCGACCGTAACTCGAAGATCTACATTTTATATCTCTGGGAAAATCTTCCAAATCTGAAGTCATCATTGTCAAAATTGGCATTTTCCCAGCTGCTTCTGTTGTTCTATCCACCAGAATCACTTTTCTTTAGCTCCACTTCATTGATTTACATCCTAATACCTATAAAACAATGCAAAAACATATATTTTAGCATTAATACAATAAAAAGACCATTGTTATTAGAATGCACCTAAATGTAGGGACTTTGGGGATAAAAGTATGCATAAAAGACCATAAAATACGCTATGAACATGCACTTTTCACCACGAATCACACCCCCCAACTAGCTCGTTGCTAGTCCCTAGCAATGAAGCGAACTACAGCAATGTTTATTTAAACTCTAAGAATTGAAAAAAAAATAAAGAAAAAGTCCTAACTCACTTTCACAGGAATCGCGATTGCATTTAGCGTATGCAACAAGCCTTTAAACCCCTAGGTTCCCCCTAGTGGACGAGTGTTGTCTCGTGAGGGTTTGCAGTGAATTTACCCACAAAATTCATGTTTAAGGTAATGGTTCTAGTTTAAATGTTTTCAAGAAATTTTTCCTCTCATTTAGCAATATAGTTAAGCTCAACAATCTCATGAAACTCTCTAGTAAGCCATAGCAATGCAAAACACACATTACAGTTAATCTACTATCAAAGTTATTAGAATATTCCATACCTATTAATCTTCCAGTGTGTGTGTGAATGGACAACCAAAATACAAAACTTTAATTTCAAAGCTCGCATAACCTAAGATACTATCAAGACGTTCATTTTGACTCAACTCTCACTGGGATTACACTCTCAAGATGAAATCACTCCGAATTAGGTGTAATAATTATCACTCATGATATGGAAGCTATAAAGAGTAAATGTAAATGGAATCTAATGCCTCTCATATCTAAATTGAAAAACGGAAATTTTATAGTGCATAAAGTCTCATGAATGGATACTTTTCACTAGAAGAGCGAGATACCGTGGAGAACTCTCTCATTACCTTAACTTCAAATCCAATTTACCTAAAATCATCAGGACTTTGAAAAAGAGGTGTTAGGTGAAAGAAGAAAGAGGCTTGTGATTTTCAATTGGGTCAAAGGATGTGATTGGAATGTCTACTATAACTTTTCAAACTTCCCACATCTCCAATCTCTCTCTTCTTCTTTTCTTTTATTTATTTTTTTCACACTCTTCTTTTCATTCCCTTTTTTTTTTCTTTTGTAACAACCATTGGCATTTTTTTTTTCTTTTTCTTCTCATGCTTTTCTTTTTTTCTTTCATTTTTTTTTTTGCCAACTTTCCCTTATTCACACTAACATACTTCTTGTTAACGCAACACATCCCAATCACACCTAAATAAAGAACTGATGCTTGAACTCCTAATTTGGAGTTAGGTATAGATTTTAGGATTCTGAAGACAAGGCGATTATGATAAGATTCAAAAGGTGAAGTAAAGGAATAGCATAGAGGTAGGCCAAGGCTGTATTATCCATGTATAGTCAAAAGATGGCCTAAATCATCTTCTAAGTTAATAGGATAATTCATTTCAGTAAATTCAAGAGCTCTAAATTTGGTAAATCCTGAACGTTCTCTTCTAGTAATCAGTCAAAATGAAGAAGAAAAATGAGACTTTCAACGAATTAATACGCTTTTCAAAAAGTAAGAGTAATTTATAAAACCCTCAAAAACAAAGAATGGCACAAAAGCTCACTTGGGTTATTAGTCTCCACAACAGTCTTTCAAGACACTTAAACTATGCTTACTAATCCATTTTAGCTAAGTACAAGGTTGTCATAACGTGCTCAAAATATTTGAAGATTAAAAAGCATAGAACATACAATAACTAAGATAGTAAAGAAACTACCATAGTATATCACATACTAATAACATACAGAAAATAACACTAATGCATCATAACTAACTACAGTAACTATGAGAGAAATACAAGAACCATTTTATTATCTTTAAAAAAAAATACAAATTTAAAATTTTTTGACAGTTTTAATTTACTGAGTCACATGTTGCTAAGCAGGTATATGACACTAAAGTACAACATGTTGCTAAGCAGGTATATGACACTAAAGTACAACAAAAAGATATGAGGCATGCAATGACTCACTCCCCCCAACTAAAACTAAACATTGTCCCCAATGTTCTAAACTAAGCACATGGACATGTAAAGTAAAGTGAGAGAAGGAAGGATGTTACCTCGAAGCGTTAATATCCATTTTTTTTCAAGCTACCTGCAAGATCATTAGTAGCAACAAGGAAACATAGATACAACTACTCAGTAAATAAATTCGGTTAATCAAGATTTTTATCATAGATTAACAACCGAAATTTTTGAGAATCTTCCCAGTGAAATAATTTAACAATGACAAGACTTTTGAGATCCTCATAAAAATGCAACTCCCCCCAACTAATGTCAGGCTCAAGGTCAGAGGAGATGATGCAAAACCTTTGGCTTCCAAATTTGTTGGGCAAAGTTATAAAAGGAATACCACACTTTTTAGGAATTATATGCAAGAAACGATCTTTGGTGTTGGTATTTCCTATAACAGCCTCTATTTTAATACTAAAAACAGGGGGAGGCCATGGTTCAATAAAAGGGGCAGGGTCGAAGTGATGTTCTAATGAAGCTTCACCACCCTCCGCTTGTCCTAGAACAGAATCTATGGAGATATAATCATAGGAATTGAATTTCTGTTCTATGCACATGGTTTTGGACTGGACTTGGATAAAGCTATCTATTTGGGCCTCAATGTCATAATCACTCAAGAAGGTCAAGCAGTCTAGAAGATTGCTAGCTTCTTGTTGAATTTTAAGATCATCTAAAGTGGGCCCAATATTTTCCAAGTCTTCTCTCAAAGAATTTTGAAAGTTAAAATTTTGTGAAGAACATGTGCTAGTATCCTTACCATCCTCTTCCACAACACATTCTGTTTGTTCACGAATGGGGTACACATAACATTCAAACTCAGGACGAGAGCTTTGATTGATAGCAAGGATAGGTGATGGACAACTTGGTGACACCACCTCTTCGGTCGAAAGAGGTGAGGGTTCATGAATATCACAAGAATCTAAATCAGATTTAGATTTTTCAATTATGTCCTCTCTAGGGTCACTTTCAAAGGTAGGGGTAGAGTCAACAGGGGACTCTTCCTTTCCTAATTGCGTGCAATCACCTAAACTCTCGTCATCTTTTAAAATATCATTCTCATCCTTGTAACTCTCCTCACTATATATGTCATCTATTGAGGTGCTCTGGACAAAGAGATTGTGCAGTTTTATCCAGGCAGTGAAGGAGTTGATGTCTGGGGTTGTATGTTGAGGAGAAGATGGTTCTACAACTTCATGCTCAATGGTTTGGTTTTGGAGTTCTTGTTGGGTTATCACTTTCTCAAATGAGTTGTTAACCTCACTCGGTATGAACCCATCATTGTCCTCTAATTCCATTCCATTGTTAGTGTCTTGAAATTCAGGTTGTAGCGTTGAAGGACTGGTATAGTCTTCTAAAGGTTGGCTATCAAATGCTTGTTGATATCTAGCTCCTAATTTATCAATTGCACTCTCTAGCCTTTTCATTTCACTAAGCAGTAATTCTAACATACCATTATCCTCAACTTGGGTATTCTCCTCATTATAACTATATGAAGTTTCACCCCATTGTTGTTGGTAATAGTCCCCTTCCCATTGTGTTTGTGTGCAAGACTCCCCAAAAGGAAAGTCTTGGTGCATTTGGTAATCGTGAGAACTACTACTATATCCAACACTATCATTTTGGTTATATCCCCATTGCGATTGATAGAACTCTCCAGGTGGAGGTTCTTGATACGTTTGATAACATGGGGGACTAACACGATGGTTTTCCCATTGTGGTGATTGGTAGCACTCAGGTTGATAATGTGCATCATATGTGGGTGCTTGCCAACTCGGGGTATAGTTCTCATTACCTAATGTGTACCCATTCGTGGTATTTGTGTTGTATGGAGGGTAATATGGATAAGACATGTTTACCCAAAATATTTAAACAAAAGAAATTTTTTTTTTTTTTTCTTGTGAGAGAAAAAGTCCAATGATTTTTTTTTTTTTTTTTTTTTTTTTTTTTTTTTTTTTTTTTTTTTTTTTTAAGTAAAAGAAGAAAAATAGAAAAACTTAGTAAAATCCTAACCTAGTTGCCTTCCCCGGCAACGGCGCCAAAAACTTGACACGACTAAATAGTTGTGCGCTCTTGTGCAACACCCAAGTGTAGGTGATCGTGCAAGTAATACTGGATAAGTCCAGGTCGATCCCACAGGGAAGGAAAATGAAGAATATCTACTAAGTTACAACCTAAAGAAAAAGAAAAGAAAATAAGAATATGAAAGTGGAGGTTCTAGCAAATCCTAATTAATTAAATTAAACTAAATAATAAACTAAAGCATAAAGAAACATAACTAATTAAATAAATAAACTAAAGGTGCTGGAAACACATGAATCCACATTGATCCTAACCATCTACCATGCATACTCATTAATGTTCAATGGAGTTCATTCCTTTTCAGCATTCCGTATTTTTCTAAAGATGAAGAATCAATAGCCCTTTCATGACTGGGACTACATCATCACAAGTGATTTAAAATACTTAGAAGACGGTTTAAAACAATGGTTATTACTTGCACTCTAAATGGTGTTAGCATTCAAAGTGGTTTTCAAAAGTCATTGAAGAAAAGGCCTTAAGGCTTTAAGTTCTAAAAACTGTTGTGACAAACTGAGCTTATTGGGACAATTTGATGACAGATATCTAAAACAGAAAGTCATGGAATACTTAAAAGAATCTTCTCAAGAATTAACATGTTCGATCGATCGAAGCGCTCTCGATCGATCGAACAGCATCATCCTTCAATCGATCGAAATGCCTTCGATCGCTTGACTATCTCGGGTTCGATCGATCGAAATACCTTCGATCGATCGAGCCCAGGTTTCTAAAGATTGCATGGCAGAGGCTGGGAATCAATGTTTCATCACATATTCCCAACGTCTAAACTACAGAAACATGATAAAACTATTACAGAAATAGTAAAACAAGACAATCATCAACATCTAAACTAATAAACAATCAAATAGAGGGAAAGGAGAAGAAAAACCTGTAAATAATCTGAAATAAACTTGTAAATAACATGAAATAAAGTTGAATCTTCAATAATCTTCAATGAATCAATGAAAACAAGGAGAAAGAACATGAATCTAACCTAAACTACTCCTAATCTAACCCTAAAACTACCCTAAACTGCTGTTTTTCGCGTTCTGGAGCGTCCTCTCTTCGTCTGGCGTCAAAACGGCTTATATATAGGGTTCCCGCAGTGTTCACGCAACTTTTGGGTGAAAATAGAGTTCGATCGATCGAACTTAGTTCGATCGATCGAAGGTTCGATCGATTGAACTCTTCTTCAATCGCTTGAACTCTCTGATTTTGACAGCTCTGCGCACCGATGGGAGAATGACCATAACTTTTCACTCGAACCTCGGATTGACCTCCCGTTTGCGGCCACGCGACCGTAACTCGAAGATCTACATTTTATATCTCTGGGAAAATCTTCCAAATCTGAAGTCATCATTGTCAAAATTGGCATTTTCCCAGCTGCTTCTGTTGTTCTATCCACCAGAATCACTTTTCTTTAGCTCCACTTCATTGATTTACATCCTAATACCTATAAAACAATGCAAAAACATATATTTTAGCATTAATACAATAAAAAGACCATTGTTATTAGAATGCACCTAAATGTAGGGACTTTGGGGATAAAAGTATGCATAAAAGACCATAAAATACGCTATGAACATGCACTTTTCACCACGAATCAACCATCGTTCAAACTTATTCATTTTATTTTGCTTTCTTTTAGAGGATAGTCTAATTCAATAGGTCAACACCTTCCCTGTGGGATCGACCTGGTCTTACCAGTTACTACTTGCACGTCTACCTACACTTGGGTATTGCACAAGAGCGCACAAGATTTTTCGCGTGTCAAGTTTTTGCGCCGTATCCAATTTTAACTATTCGAGCAGGTAAGTTGTTGAAAAAGGGATGTCAAGGATTTTTGTGTTCAGTAATTGTTACTTTAGCGACCGAATTAAAAGTAGAAGATATTCAGATAGTACGAGAATACCCAGACGTGTTTCCCGATGAGCTACCAGATCTTATTGAGGGAGAGATTGAGTTCACCATTGAGATAATGCCAGACTCAAGACCCGTATTGAAGGCACTGTATAGAATGGTACCCGTAGAGTTGAAGGAACTTAATTTGCAACTACAAGAGTTACTTGACAAAGGTTTCATTCAACCTAGCATATCGCCGTGGGGAGCTCTAGTATTATTTGTGAAGAAGAAAGATGGTTCAATGCGTATGCGTGTTGACTACTGAGAGTTAAACAAGTTGACAATCAAGAATAAATATTCGTTGCCTAGAATTGACGATCTATTCGATCAACTTCATGGAGCACAAGTGTTTTCCAAGATAGACTTGAGATCAGGTTATCATCAGTTGAAGGTAAAGGTTGAAGATGTTGAGAAGACAACTTTTAGAATGCGCTACGGACACTACGAATTTCTTATCATGCCATTTGGTGTTACGAATGCACCAGCCGTATTCATGCACCTTATGAACCAAGTCTTCACGGACTACTTGGATGACTTTCTGATCGTATTCATCGACGACATTCTTATTTATCCGTTGAGTGAGGTAAAACACAAGAAACATTTGAGACTTATACTCCAGACACTGCGAGAAAAGTAATAATTCAGAAAAATTTAAAAAATGTGAGTTTTGGCTACATGACATTGTTTTTCTTGGTCATGTGATTGACAAGAATGACATTTCAGTTAATCCTCACAAGGTAGAAGTAGTATCTAATTGGCAAAGAACGACATCAGTGTTAAAAATTTGTAGTTTCTTAGGATTAGCCAATACTACTGTAGATTCATTAAGAATTTCTCAAAGATTTCATTGCCAATGACCAAGTTGATGAGGAAGAGTGTTACTTTTGAATAGGGTTCAAAATGTGAAGAAAGTTTAGAAGAGTTAAAGTCGCATTTGACAAGAGCGCCTATCCTGATGATACCATCCGGAACCGAAGGATTTGTGATCTATAGCGATACTTTGCATCAAGGCTTGGGGTGTGTACTTATGCAGAGTGACAGGGTGATTGCCTACGCGTCTAGATAGTTGAAAACATATGAGGTTAATTATCCGACTCATAACCTTGAATTGGCTACAATAATCTATGCTTTGAAGATTTGGAAACATTACTTATATGGCGAGAAATGTGAGATCTTCACAGACCACAAGATTTTGAAGTACATTTTCACCCAACAGGATTTGAACATGAGATAGATAAGATGGTTAGAATTGATGAAGGATTATGATCTTTCAATTGAGTATCATCCGAGAACGGCTAATGTAGTAGTCGACGCTTTAAGCCAGAAGACGTCGAGGAATTTAGCAGATGAGCTAACCAAACAAAAAGAATTGTTAAAGGAGATGGAATGTTTAGAGTTAGATGTAATTCAAGAGACCAATGGGGGCTTAATGATTGCGATCATAGCTCACCTAGACATCCTTGATGAGATCAAGACAGAACAATTCAACGACTTTTACTTGTGCAAAATGAGAGACGAAATACCTTTGGGAAAATGACTGGGTTTTACTTTGGATCAAGGGGTATTGATGCTTGTAAGTCGATTATGTGTACCGAATGTAACGGACCTGAAAGGGCGATGCTAGAGGAGGCACATAGTACAAAGTATTCAGTTCATCCAGGAAGTGACAAGATGTACCGACTTTAGAGAAAACTTCCAGTGGAGGAGTATGAAACAGGAAGTGGCAAAGTTTGTTTCAGAGTGTTCAGCATGTCAGCAAGTCAAGGCAGAGAGACAAGTACATGCAAGACTACTACAGCCACTACCAGTGTCAAAGTGGAAATGGGATCAGATCATAATGGATTTTGTATCCTAATTTCCACGTTTGCCGAATAAGAATGACAAGATTTGGGTTATAGTTGACAGATTGACTAAATCATCTCATTTTCTACCGATCAAGACAAATAGACTATCCAAGTTAGCATAGTTGTATGTGAAAGAGATTGTAAGACTACATGGAGTTCCAACAGTGATTCTATCAAATCGTTACAGTAGTTTTACGTCAAGGTTTTGGGGAAGTTTGCAAAAGGCCATGGGTACTAAGTTAAGTTTCAGTACTACTTTTCATCCTCAGACTGACGGGTAGTCAGAACGAATGATTCAGAATTTGGAAGATATGGTGAGACTTTACGTTCCAGACTTTGTAAGTGATTACGAGAAACATTTGCTGTTAATCGAATTTGCTTACAACAACGGTTTTCAATAAAGCATTGGTATGGCACCGTATGATGCTTTGTATAGACGTAAATGTTGATTATCAGTTTGTTGGGCCGAGATTGGGGAAAGGAGATTGATAGGACCTGAAATAGTACAATTGGTTACTGAGAAGGTGAAGTTTATCCAAGAACGACTTAGGGTAGCTCAGAGTCGTTACAAGAGTTATACCGACTCTAAGTGATGACCGATGACATTCGAGGTAGGAGAGTTTGTATACTTATGAGTATAACCTTCAAAAGGCATTGTCCAATTTAAGAAATGGGGGAAACTTAATCCGAGATTTGTAGGACCATTTGAGATCCTAGAGAAGGTGGGACCGATAGCGTATCGACTAGCCTTATCATCCGAGTTAACATTTGTGCACAACGTGTTTTCTGTATCAATGCTGAGACGGTGTATGACGGATATGAGTAACATCATCATACCAGAACCTTTGCAAATCCAAGAAGACTTGAGTTATGCAGAACACCCAGTGGAGATCTTGGATTGGAAAGAACAAGTTTTGAGAACAAAGACTATTCTGATGGTAAAGGTATTGTGGCATAGTCACACGGTCGAGGAAGTGACATGGGAGAACGAGGAAGAGATGAGGAATGAATACTCGTGCCTTTTTTATTCTTGAGGTATAAGTTTAGCGACAAATTTCCTTTTTGGAGGGAAGAGTTGTCATACCCGTCCCGGAAAGTGCATTCATTTTAAATGCAAAATTGAGATTTTGTGGATTATTAATATTGATTAATAATGGTGAATGGAGTTGACGGGGGTCAACGGTGAGGTGTCATTTGAGGTCACGTCAATGTTGAAGTTCATGAGGCATTCGTATGAGTAAATGACATTTATGTGCATTAAATGTTATTTGATAGTAGCTAGTTTATGTGAATACTGAAATTACCTATGTAGTGTAATTTTTGATAGTTTTAATCTTGTTTAAGATCAATTTTGATTGATTAGAGATAACCAATGTAATACATTGCATAAATGGTAGGTTATCTAGAAATTTCACAAAATAAGTTTTCATATCGTAACTACGGCGACAAACGAAACTTGGTCAAAAACTTTTATAATTTATAGTTTTTACTCTTGAAGTAATATAATGGTCGTGTGCGACGTTTCGGAGAATAATTAGTAATTTTGAAAACTCATGGGGAGGTAAACACGATTTTCGAAAGTGTTGCCTATATAATGAAAACTCAAGATATTTTCTCATTGCAACTTTTCAATTTGAAATCAAAAGAGGGGTTTTGGATCTTAGAGCTTGCTGACACAAATCGACATCCGTCCGTTCATTCGACAGTTTTTTCTAAATTCTAGATTTGAACTCCTTGAGGTAAGAGCTTCATTTTGATAGTCATTAGGCCGCATTTGGCTTAGGTTTATAAAATTTCTAATTCTAGAATTTTGGGGAAAACCATGTATAACTTGTAGGAATCATGTATAATCAGAGATCGGATGTTTAATCGGGTCTCTAGCAGTTCCTTCAAAGTTAGAGAGAAATCGCACGAGGTATGAATTCTAGGCTCATGAATTATACAGAATTTACATGTTTTACATATCCGATGTGATATTTTGGATCCGGGCGAAATTCATATATTAATTAGGCTTATTAATTATGCACGTGAAATTATGATAAAAGCATGTATATGTGTTTATATAAGCATGCTATATGATTACTTGGGTCGAAGTGCAGTTTGATACAATTTCATTCCAGGGGCAAGCTCCTCGATGTTTGAGGATTATTTACATAGAGATGACTATAGTGTATGAATTGGGTGAAGGCTCTGCTAGGACACAGTGTATGGTTTGGGAGAAGGCCCTGCCAGGACACTTGGATGAGTGGTTGGGAGAAGGCCATCCACAGCATCGATTTCATAAATCCATCACCGGATGAATGCATGTCTCTCTTCCCCAGAGACTAGTCTATTTGAGTGTCGATGTCTAAAGCATGAATTATCTCATAAGCATATATTTACTAGCTGAGTAATGGAGATTTACGCCATGCAGGTGAAAGGAAGAAAGACATGAAGAAGCGTGAAGAGTGAGGCCGTGGGAACGACGGGAACCATCCCTTGTATATGTTTTTGTTTCCACTCCAAATGTTGTAATTTTGGGTAGTTCAGCTTTTGTTTTTAACTTAGAACCTTGGGATGGATTTGTAAGGTTGTAACGAATCCGACTCATGGATTCGAGTTTCGTATGTTTAACTTATCGAATCCCGATTTTGGAAGGATGTAATACTACTTCTATGTATTGATCCAAACAATCCTTAACTTAGTTCAATTCTATTTTCTTTTCCATGTTTGACAAGCTTTTTGTATATATTTATAACCTTGATAAGGTTTGGAGATGTTGGATTGATGAGATGAATGTTTGGATGAGGGTTGTTTGGCCCTTAGGCAAATTCTGTAGCAATGCAGGATTTTTGCCAGGGGTCATTCGACCGGTCGAATGGGGTTCTCCGTGCTTACCCTTAGCACCTCTTTCTAGAAAATATTTAAATGTTTTGGTTGGTTCTTAGGGTGCCTTTAGGGCCCCTTTTAATATAAATTCATTCGTTTCAAAATATGATTACGTTTTCAAATTTACAGGGATTTTACAACTCGGAGGGTATTGTTTCCTAAAGTTTTAAATACTCTAGGTTGGTTTTAATTTCTTTTCCGCTGCATTTGGTCATTTATTGTATCGGATGAGCCTTGGTGGTGTGACACGTATCCTATTTCAATGCGTAGTGGGATGGGCTGTGACACAGAGAGTCTCCTACGTCAGTTGGGAGACGGGTGAAGCAGTTTCCTATCCCAGCTAGAGGACTAATGGAAAGCTAAGATTGTTTCCTAATCCTATTAGGAAACTCACACGATTTGTGCTAATCGATCCCAATCGGATTGTATTACCTTATCAGTTTACTTGCCATGTACGAGGAGGTTCCTTGAGCTATAAAAGGAACCCCTTACCCCCCATAGAGTGGGATCGCAATTTTATCTTACACGCACATATACTCTGCCCATCCTGTCTCTAGTAGCTCCATTCCTTTGTTGGATCACCAAGGGCCACCGGTGATTTCATATCATAGTGCAAGTGCATAAACATGCACGTGGATGTAGGTCTCTTCATTAACATGGTCGAACCACATACAAATTCTCTTGTCTTCTTGTCTCTTACCTTACACCAAACTTTTGCAATCATTACCCACCATCAACCTTTCCCCTACAGGCCACAGACAAATGGGCAGTGGAAGCAGCAAATAAGAATATTAAGGCAATCCTGGGAAACATGACAGATACATATAAGGATTGGCACGAGAAATTGTCGTTCGTATTATGGGGATATCGGACGTTTGTAAGGACTTCAACAGAAGCTACACCATATTCATTGGTTTACGGGATGGAAGTTGTTTTTCGGATTGAAATAGAGATACCTTCTCTTAGGGCATGTTTGGTAGGCAGGAATGGAATAAGGCAGGAATGGAATGGACTCAGGAATGGAATGAAACAGGAATGGAATAGCATTAGTCATTACATTCCTCTGTTTGGCTAAGTTTCTAGGAATTAAATGCCAGTTACATTCCACTTTGGGTTTTAAACAATCAATTAGTGGAATAAAATCAGATTTAAGCAAAATATTGTATATCTGTACAAAATATTTTATATCTGTACAAAATATTTATGGTAAAAACATTCAGTATTATTTATCTATAAATTTTTTTTAACCAAATATTTTAATAAAATTTCGTTTAGAGAAGTGTTAAATAGAATGTTTTGGAATATTTTTTTCAAATATATAATCTTTTAACGTATTTTGGAAGTCCAAGAATCTACTATCAAATATTCTTATGTAATATTTTGAAATTTCTAATTTTTTAAAAATATTTTTTAACCTAAACAGTTCATATTTAGTTTTTTTTTATGAAATAATATTACATTTTTAACAATTTTAGTCCACCTAATTTTTTTCATCTATTTGCAAAATCTCTTTAAAAATTTAATTATAATATGTTTGCTAGTTATAATTAAAATTTTTTAGTCCAATATTAAGTTTAATAAGTATTTATGATTTTTATAGTATGAATAATATTTAATCAAAAAATTTAATATTCTATAAAAAAATTTAATTTTTAAAAAAGTATTTATTATTTTAAAAAATATTTAATATATCCATATTTTTATAAAATAAATTTTAAGAAAAAGTTTTATATTTTACAATTATAGTCAATCCTGTGGGAATGAAATGAGCATTCCTTGGGTTTTGGCAAGGAATGCCCATTCCTGCTTAAGTAGGAATGACTATTCCAAAAGGAATGCCCATTCCACTGTATTTGGTCACACCAAACACAGGAATGGAATGAATCCAGGAATGACCATTCCATTCCAAGGTGAATTCCTGCCTACCAAACGTGCCCTTAGAGTTTTGGCAGAATGTGAAGTAACGGAGCTTGAATGGATACGAGGAAGATATGAGGAGTTAACGTTGCTCGATGAAAGAAGGTTGGCCACCCTATATCATACTCAGGGATATCATAAGAGGATAGCTTGTTCCTTCAACAAAAAGGTCCGCCCAAGAAAGCTTGCAGAGGGCGACTTAGTCCTCCAAGAACTTAAAGCGCCCATTTATGATCCTAGAAGAAAATTCAAACCTAATTGGGTCGGACCTGTAGACACCCAATTTTGACCACACTATTAGGATTTAGGGTGGACAACGTCTTGGAGAATTCGATGATGAAAAGTACCCCGTGGAAGGTAGTGGATTCCACACAATCGAAAGATCAAACTTCGAAAAGTGACTTCAAGTTCAGAAAAGCCCTACAAGAAAAAGGCACAGAAAAGATCTTGGAAGTCTTGACCGGATGGTTTTTTTTTCTCTTAGACCGCAAAAGTGGCAACAAAATGCCCAAGTGCTGCTTTTACAAGGGGCGTGGACAGTCCAGATGAATTCAGATCTGACGGCCCAGTAGAGCTCCTGCCTAAATGCTTGCCAGCTATCGCCTAAGGCAGCCCAAGTGGTGCCTCAAAAGGCGTGCGTATTAAATACACTATCTGATGGTTCGATTACGATCCAACTGTCCGGTTACGTTTACATCGGTCTCGTTGGATCCTGACTAGACTAACCACTCCTTGACATGTGGCAGGTACCGGCCCCATGTCCCCGAGACGACTGATTGGTCCAGACCTTGAGTGACCGCGCCGGCCAGTCTAGACCCGAACAATTCCCCGGGCTGTTTCCCATGCGGTTTACCGGGCTATGCAAATTTTCAATCCTCATCTGATGAACATCACATTAGCCTCAAAAATGGGGGGCAGCTGATATGTACAAAAATATCCAGTTAAGGTAAAAAGCTTAGCCTTTGTTAACCTTTGCGGCTCGCCCGATACTATTCGGTCTCGACCAACAGGTCGGGGAGGTTGTACGGGCTCGGTTCGTCGCAGATGCCACCTGGTCACGCTCTCCGTGACGAGCTCCAGTATAATCCAGACAGTTTCCTACACAAGCTAGAAGACTAATGGAAAGAGGAGATTGTTTCCTAATCCGGTTAGAAAACTTCCATGATTCGTGCTAATCAATCCCTATCAGATTGTATTACTTACTCAGATTAATTGCCTTGTATGAGTAGGTGTCTTATATCTATAAAAGAGATCACTCGCCCTGTTCAAAGGGGACAGCATTCTTATCTCATAAAATTGCACTCATATACTTGCATACGCATTTACCCGGCTGGTCTCTGGTTGCTCCACCCCCATTACTGGTTCACCAAAGACCCCCCGACTGATTACTTCCACAGTACAAATGCTCCGACACACCACGTGGATGTAGGTCCCTTCTTTAATAGGGCCGAACTGCATACAAATTTTTGTCTCATTCTTCTTATTCTCTCTTAACCAAATTTAGGGATTATCATATTTATTAGACACATATGCATGTTAAGTAGATTTAAATATCCAAAACCAAATTCCCGAAAGTACAGCTCACCTGATAAATAATCCAAAATAAGAATCCCAAAACATGCACATGACATCAAAAATTACACATACCCATTCAAAGCCACCTAGCAGCCCAACTCCTAGTAGGATCCATGACAGAAATTATCCTATACAAAAACTCAGGGAACATTAAATTGTAAACTAACTAAGAAGAGAACTGTCTAGAAAGCATAAATGATGAAACAAACAAGGACTCAATAACAAATCTCGTTGGTATCTATGTTGCGCTTCCCATTCTCTCTCTCTCTCTCTCTCTCTCTCTCTCTCTCTCTCTCTCTCTCAGCTCATGCCCAAAGCTCGTTGGTATCTGCGCTGCGCTTCCCATTCTCTCTCTCTCTCTCTCTCTCTCAGCTCGTGTTCAGAAAAAAAAATTCCCACATCATTTTTCTGGAAGTTTTAAAAAAACTAACCATTTTTTAATTTTTTAAACCTTAAAAAACAGTTGTTCAGATCATGATTTTCAATTTGTTTATTTGGAGGTTTGATAGGTTTTTGTGCTAACTACAACTTGCACAGCTAAAGCATTTGTTCATAATTTTTTTGTCCAGAACAAACCATTTTTTTTAAACCTAAAAAGGCGTTTGTTCATATTATTTCCGGATCATTCTTTTTTTTTTTCATTAACTTCTAGATCATGCTCACAGTTAAAGCATTTGTTCTGTATTTTTTGTCCAGATCAAACCCTTTTTTTATTTTTTATTTTTTAACCTAAAAAAGCATTTGTTCATATTTGTTCAGAATTTTTTGTCCAAATCAAACCATTTTTTATTTTTTTAAACCTAAAAAAGCATTTGTTTATATTTGTTCAGAATTTTTTGTCCAAACCAAACTATTTTTTATATTTTTTTTAAACCTAAAAAAGCATTTGTTCATATTATTTCTGGATCATTTTTTTTCCTCTTTTTGTTGTCCAATCACTTGGTCTGTTTGTTCATTCGGTAATTACTGACAATCATGTTAACCAAATGTTTATTTCTTGACAGTCATGTTCAACTGCATATTATTCTTGAGCAAATGTGATTCTATGATTTTCGTGTCCAAAATTTGATTTTGTTATTGAAGTGGCAAAAAAATTTCATATTATCCTCTCTTAATTATTATCTTCCGTGTTAATTGGGATTTTGGTGTTTCTTATTTTATTGTGATTTCCATTCTTCTTTTACAGAATCAAATTTTCCATATTATTCTCTCTCAATATTATTGTCTTCCATGTTAATTGGGATTTTGGGGTTTATTATCTTACATTTTTTTTTTTGCTTTCCATTCTAATGCACACTTTCTCTTCTGAACAGTTTATAGGGAAATCAGAAATCTGAGATTCAGTGTTTCCATTTTGAACATCTTTCCATTTTGCCTATATGTTGAAATCAATTTCAATGTCTTTTGCTTTCCATTGAATATGTTGAACATCCTTTACAAAATCTCCTCCCATATTTTATGTCTTCTTTCCTATGACAATACTGAAAATCTCTATTCCTAAAATAACGTTTGATTACTGAAATTTTCCTTTTTATTCAGTCAACACCATCAATTAGCAAAATTGTCTCTTCTCAATCACAATCAACTATCACAAACTCTCTCCCTAAAATCTTTACTATATATATATACACTTGAAACACTCTATTTTCTTACACAGCCAACACTAATTCTCACAAATTCTCTCTATCCCTCTCTCACGTTATCCTCTCAAGTTTTTTTCTGCATAATTTAATAGGTATGTCCAAGTTCTATATTTATTTCCTGAAGTAACTTCGTACTTTTCCTAACTATCTTCTTCCTCCTACTTTTTCATGTGTTCTCTTCTCTTATGTAACATTCTTCGTATTAGTAATTTTATGAAAACATTTTTTTTTCTTTTTAATTGTAATTTTCAATTATTGTTGTGTGTGTTAGTAATCTTTTTTTTTTTCCTTATGTGTTTTTAATTGTAATTTTCAATAATTGTTGTGTGTGTTAGTAATCTTTTTTTTTCTTACATGTTTTTAATTGTAATTTTCAATTATTATTGTGTGTGTTAGTAAATCTTCTTCCTGCTACTTAGTTGAAGATGTTTGTTAGTATATCTAATTTGTTGTTTGTTTGTAAATGTTTAGTAACATTCCATTTTGTAAGAGTTTGTGTTTGATAAAGGTTTTAAGATATCGATAAAAAATGAGCCTAAGTGGAATTCTAAAATTTCATAGTCTTTTGACAACTTGCATAGTTTTATATAGGCAATAAAAATGGAATTAGACTTGACATGGTCCACAAAATGCAAACACTCAAATACAAAGGTAAAAAATATCCACATGAAATTGCATAATTTGATAAAAGTTTTCTATCTAATCACAGACACATGAAATTTTAACATCGATCATTTCAATGATACTTATTATTTTATTGATTTGAATCTATAGCCTCCATTGATATTTGTTAAAAAAAATAGCATTGATATATTTTTTTCTCTCTTTCATCACATGAAGTTCGCATTGTTAATCACAAACCAACCTAACCCTTCCTCTGTCCTGCCTATCTTTCTCTTTCATCTCTTTTCAGATTTCTTTTTGAATCTCTTCCCTCCCTCATACTGATTTTCACTCCCCCTCTCTTATTGATTTTATAATATCAAAGTGGATTCTCGACTATTCGTTGTAATGAGTAGATTTATCACTCTGCGTTATTTGCTTGGGTTATTCTCACAAAATTTTTGGCACACAGTTTTTTAAGAAAACTTTTAGGGATACAACATATCATGGCTATTCTCATGAAAATGGTAATTCTCATGGATTTAACTCCATCACTGTACTGGACAAAATATGACATTAGCATCGAATCCCTACCCTATTTGACATGGCTTCTAATTACTTATTATGTAGCTTTAGATTTTTCACATTTTGAATGTAGAAACTGGGGTGCTATGTAACACCCGTTAGTTTGTATTATCTGTAATAAAATTTTTGGATGTTGTATTAATATTTTCTATAAATGTAAATGAGCTTTCGAGTATGCTTGACATTCCATGTGGCACGCCCCAGAACAGCAAAAATAGAGAAAAATAAATTTCCTTTTTGGGTCCATAGGGAATGACGGGTGAAAGTCACTAATTATCTACACCACGCAGTAGTAGTCCAACTAAAACAATAGGAACAGTAACAGTAAACAAACTGATTAGAGTAACAGTTGTAACTATTACAAACATCAGAGTGGTCCTCAGGAACCTAACAGGTCTGGAGACAACATATGTCCAAGTGCCTGTTACACTAATAAAGTTCAACAGAAATAAAACTAAATATAAATCTCCATCTCTAGCTGGCATAAGGGTAGTCGTCAGCGTAACAATCTTCTTCGGCATAATCGGCATCAGTGGGGCAACCCTCTGCATAATCCCCTTCCGAGTAGTAGCCGTCGTCGTAAGCTCTATTACCTGCATTAATAAGAACAGGGTAGTCTGGACGGGGAATGTCCAGGTAATAACGGCCGTCAGCTTACTGAGAGCTGAGTGAATAGAAACTCACAGGGTACCAATGATATAACGTAATAACAAGTTATTGAAGTGTCTAAGGGATAGTGTTACAATAGTATCTTTCTCTTTATTAGCCTAATGTCGTTCCTCAACCCTTATTGTCTTGCTAACAACCAACTCAGCACATACTGACCCTTGGAACAGACTTGATTGTAAAACTCCTGGATATACCAATGCTCTGTCTACCGCGTAACCGCAAGTCATGGATACCTTCTACCGCGTAACACCGTATGTCATAAAGGTCATCTACTGCGTACACCACAAGTCGTAGATAATACGTCAGTCTATCCTCCACATTTAAGAACATATGCACAGTCCACCGCATGTCAAGGATTTAACGCTTCAAGCATCGACATATCAATTCTATTGCCACGACCATTCGTCAGATCTACCGCGTACTTATGATCAAGGTTCACCACATGTCATAGACAAATTCGTCTGTCTACCGCGTACTTATGATCAAGGTTCACCGCATGTCATAGATACTGTATCATCACAAGTCATAGACTTATACATCTGTCTATCACGTCTACCAGTGATCAAGGTTCACCGTATGTCATAGACACATTCGTCTATCTACTGCGTACTTATGATCAACCAGTATGCATCCCCATTCTCTTCCCAGAACTTATCAAACCTACTTAACATTTATACTGCTATTGATACATGACAACCCTATGTGGCCTAACTACTCTGATTGAAATGAAAGGATATCGAACTCAGATATGAACCCCATAGTATCTAACATCATCACGTTAATCCATTATTCTTAATCATACTTATCTTTGTTGTCACATTATCCCTTATCAACCCATAATTGTATTATAGAAGTTCAAATCGAAAATAGAATAATCGAACCTTATATACAACAAACTAAAGAAACAATCCATGTTCTGCAAAGTTTGATCGATTGAAACCATTTAAATCGATTGAGAAAAATAATGTTCAAGTGATCGAAGTCCTTTCAATCGATTGACAGTTCGATCGATTGAACCCAGTTAGATCGGTCGAGAGTTGTCTTCTCCAAAGGCTCTGAACAGTGAACGTCCAGAGGTCTTAGGGCATGTTTGGTTCTATTTATTCACATCAAAAACTCGTAAAATATTATATTAAAGGTACTAAGTGAGTTTAAAACTCACCGAACGTCGTTAAGGGCGTGTTTGGCTCGTCAAGCTTGAGCTCCTCCAATGGTGGTCTCTTTCACCTTCTCTGTCTCTACTCCTCTCTTCATCTCTGTCTCTGTCTCCCTCTCTTCTTCTTCTCCTGTGCTTCTCTCTTCTCAAACAGAATATAAATGTGTGTACGTATATATATGTATGTATAGATATGAGTATATATATCAAAACCAAGCACACAATCTTTCTCTCTCAAACTTTAGGCAACAAACCTCACATACCCACGAACATAATGTATTTATAGAGGGGGTGGGGGTACAGGTGGCAATGTTTGCGCAGAAACTGGAATTCTTGATGATTACAAGTTGGATCGATCGAAGCTACTTCGATCGCTCGAGAGCAGATCGGTCAAGTTTGATCGATTGAAAAGGGGTTTGATCGATTAAAGTAAGGACCACATCATAAATTCAGGTCGATAGGGTTTCGATCGATTGAACAAGGTTCGATCGCTTGAACTAAGAAATGTTGGATCGATCGAAGCTACTTCTCACACATCTCTGACTCTAGCTCCCACGAAGCTTTTCCTTCATCATGATGCTTCCACTGGATCTCCACTAACGGAGTCTCCTTGTTCCTGAGTTTCTTGATTCCACGGTCTAAAATTTGCACTGGTCCTTTATTAAACGTAACATTATCGTTGATCTCAATATCTTCAAAATTAATCTCATGCGCTGGGTTGTGAACACATTTCCTCAGCATACTGATGTGGAAAATGTTGTGTACTCCTGACATCTTCGGCGACAGTGCAAGTCGATATCAACCTTCCCAAGATGTTCTAGAATCCCGAATGGTCTGATGAATCAAGGTGTAGCTTGCCTCTCTTCTGACCAAATCTGACGATGCCTCGAACAGGTGAAACCTTGAGTAGCACGTGGTCTCCAATGGCAAACTCCAAGTCTTTGCGTCACTTGTCAGCATAACTCTTGTGTCGCGTCTGAGCTATTTTCATCTTTTCTCGTACATCTTGAATCTTCTCGCTGGTCTCTCGTACCATCTCTGGCCCAAGAAGTTGAGTATCTGTGACTTCGTCCCAACATAGTGGTGATTAGCAAAGTCTTTCATACAAAGCTTCAAATCGCACCATCCCTATGCTTGTATGATAATTGTTGTTATAGGCAAACTCGATCAACAGTAGGTGTGTCTCCCAAGAACTCTCAAAATCAATATCGCTCTGATACCAAAAATCCTGTCACGTCCTGAAGCAGCAAAAATAGAGAAAAATTAATTTTTCTTTTGGGTCCATAGGGAATGACGGGTGAAAGGCTAAACTCAGGTTCGGTGTCGTTCCCATCACTGTTTGGAGAGTTTTCCAAAATTTTGCAGTAAAGTGCATATCTCTATCCGACACGATAGAAACAGGTACACCTGTAACCGTACAACGTGCTGTAGATACATTCGGCTTAAACATTCCACTGGATACATCATACTGTAGGTGATAAAATGTGCCATCTTTGTAGGTCGATCCACGATTACCCAAATAGCGTCGTGGTTCTACTGTGACTTTGGCAATCCTACCACGAAATCCATGGTGATGTGTTCCCATTTTCATTGAAGAATCGATAACGGCTGTAGTAATCCAGGTGGTTTTTTGATGTTTTGCCTTTATTGTTTACAAGTAAGACATTGAGATACATACTCAGCTACTTCTCTCTTTATTCCTTCCCACCAGAAATTTCTCTACAAATCCCTGTACATCTTCGCACCTCCCGGATGAATAGTCATCCATGACTTATGTGCTTCATCCAATATTTTTTTACGAAGATTTTCTTCGTCAGGTACACAGAGTCTACCTTTATATCATAAGGCTCCATTTGTACCAATATTCCAGACTTCTGGTTCCTTCACTGACATCTTGGCAAACCATAACTTCAAATCTTCCGTTGTCTGTTGAGCTTATTAAAGGAAATTTAGGTTTAAAATTATTTTAAATGCGCAGCGGAAAGATTAAGTTACAAAAACTTTATTGGTAGCCTAGGATCTACTACTCGTTAACTCCATAGACGCGTACTAACAAGAGGGTACAAGAGTTATACCTTAGTGTCTTGAACCCAATTTTGAAATCTCTGACTTCCTTGGTGATACAGAAGCTTCCACTAGGTAGTCTTCACTCTTATGACTCCCACGGATGCTTCTGGAGAGACTAAGGTTGGTGGGAACCTTAATGGAGAGGATAGAGAAGGTTTGGGAAGCCTGAAACAGTTTCTACAGCTTTTGGTATAATAAAACAATGAACTCCTTTTTCTTGACATAGCTGCCCTATTTATAGATTCCCAGAACTGACCTAACGTTCAAGCAATCGAAGTTATTTTGATTGATTGAGCCACATTCGATCGATCGAACCTATCTTGACAAAATCCTCAAGTGCCTTTCCAAGCATCCTAGCGGAGCTAAGAGTGGGACCTCCTAGGCTCTTTGTTGTTGGCTCAGACTAGTTGGCAATTCCCATGATCAAACTCTTTGATCAGAAAACTAACCAACTGGCCAGTTATCGTTTACTCCGCTATAAAACGATAACTGGACTCCAACGTAAAAGAATAAATCTGAAGCGGTAACTAGACTTGTATGGTGTACTAATGTCCCTCTACCATCTGCATTCATAATCATATTTAGGTGTTGACCTTTTATCGACCTCACTGATTGATAAATTAAAGCAGCCATATCCACAGTCTGTGTTCATAATTATCTCAAGATTGAGAACACGTACCTTATACAAGTTATGAGTTCCTATCGACTGTTGACAATGTTAAGCGTCAATAGGAGAGCTTAGGTCCGTCAATGCACTATAAGCACTAGCATATTAACTAACAGTTAAACTCCAGTGATTGAGATTCATCACTCCATCCAATGGTAGTTAATTATGCTACAGTGTAAACTTGATAAGATATCCAGTCTCATCATCCACTATGACAAATTCTAAGTATCAAAGGATAGTAATTCGTATCTCACTTGAATGTATCTAATACACGAAATACTTACTATAATACTTAAGGATTAACAATCATCTTATGAAATTAACATACACAATGAAATGTAAAGCTGATATCCATATATTAAAATGTCAATGTCTCATACATAAAGTAATGGTTTGAGGGCACAAACCTAACAAAATCCCACTTGCACTCATAACCATTCAGAACTACATCTAAGACCTAGACTATCTAGATGACAATCAAAAACCTTCAGTGGCAAGACCTTTGTAAACGGATCTGCAAGATTGTCAGCGGTGGCAATCTTGGTGACAGTCACATCTCCACGTTGAACAATATCTTGAATTAGATGATATTTCCACTCTATGTGCTTTCCCTTTCTGTGATTCCTTGGCTCCTTGGACTGAGCCACTGCCCCACTATTATTACACTATAGCGTAATAGGTGACAGCAACGCTGGTACCACCTCGAGTTCCACGAGGAAATTCTTGAGCCAAACAGCTTCCTTTGCGGCTTCACAAGCAGCCACATACTCAGCTTCTGTAGTTGAGTCTGCAATGCATTTCTGCTTCATGCTCCTCCAAATAACAACACCTCCTCCCAAGGTAAAGAGATGTGTAGATGTCGACTTTCTCGAATCTTTATCTAACATAAAGTCCAAGTCAGTGTATACTAATGGAATTAACTCACTGCCGCCATATATAAGCATATAATCTTCAGTTCTTCTTAAGTACTTAAGAATGTGCTTAACGACTATCCAGTGCTCTGGACCTAGATTCGATTGATACCTACTAACCATGCCAACGGTAAAGCAGAAATCTGGTCTAGTGCATAACATCGCATACATGAGACTTCCCACTGCTGAGGTATAAGGAACTTCTGCCATGCAATTCCTCTCCTCTTATGTCTTAGGACACTGGTCATTGGGGAACTCTAAACCATGCTTGAAAGGTAATAAACCTTTCTTTGAATTACCCATTGAAACCCTAGTTAGTACCTTATCGATATAACCAGCTTGAGATAATCCCATTATCTTTTGCTTGCAATCCCAAAAGAGCTTTATCCCAAGAATATAACTCACCTCTCCTAGATCCTTCATATCGAATATACTAGCTAGCCAAACCTTAACTGTTGACAATGCCGCTAGATCATTCCCAAGGAGTAGAATGTCATCAACGTAAAGCACAAGAAAAGCTATCACTTTCCCTTCACACTTCTTGTATACAAAAGGTCCATCCAGGTTCTGTATGAAACCAAATGACTTGACCGCTTGGTCAAATCGGATATTCCAACTCCTGGATGCCTGCTTAAGCCCATAAATGGACTTTTGCAACTTGCATACCAAGTTACCTTTCCGACTAGCTATGAACCCTTCTAGTTACTGCATATAGAAGTCCTCCTCAAGATTACCATTCAAGAATGCAGTCTTGACGTCCATCTGCTAGATCTCATAATCTAGGCATTCAGCAATGGATAAGAGTATTCTGATGGACTTGAGCATGGCTACCGGCGAGAAGGTTTCCTCATAGTTAATGCCCTCCCTCTGAGTAAAACCTTTTGCTACAAGCCTGGCCTTAAAGGTCTCAACCTTTCCATCAGATCCTCTTTTCCTCTTGTAGACCCACTTATAGCTAATGGGTTTAATATTGGCTAGAATTTTTACAAGATCCCAGACCTGATTTGAATCCATAGATTCCAATTCAGTCTTCATAGCTTTAACCCAATGAGCTGAGTCAACATCAGCCATTGCCTCTTTGTATATGGTAGGATCATATTCATATTCTATGGAGACAACTTCGAAAACTTCTTCTAAGAATATGTATCTATCAGGCTGGCTGATAATCCTCCCTCTACGACGAGGTACCGCTGCGGAAATGGGTGAAGAAGTGATATTTCCTTGATTTACATTGTTATCAATTGTGGGTTGGACTGAGGACTCTCCTTCTATCTCTTTCAGATCAATCCTTCCCTTAGGTTTATGGTTCATGATATAATCATCCTCCAAGAAAACAGCATTTGTTCTATCAAACACTTTTATTCTCTTGGATCATAAAAATACCAACCATAAGTACCCTTTGGATACCCTACAAAATAACATACTTCCGATCTAGAATCCAACTTGCTAATATTTCCTTTCAGCACATGTGTCGGACACCCCTATATCTGCAGATGTTGCAAAGAAGGCTTGCATCCAATCCACATCTCCCGTGGTGTCCTGGGAACAGATTTACTTGGTACTAGATTAGTGTGTATGCAGTGGTTTCCAAAGGATAACCCCAAAGGAATAATGGCAACTGAGAATAACTCATCATCGACCTAGTCATGTCTAAAAGAGTTCGATTCCTTCTCTCCGCTACACCGTTCTACTAAGGCGTACCAGGTGCAGTCAACTATACAGATTCCCATTCTATACGAGATGATCAATAAATTCATTAGAGAGGTACTCGCCACCTCGATCAGATGGAATGACCTTGATATGTGTGCCCAATTGCTTCTCTACTTCATCCCTAAACTCTTTGAACTTTTCAAAGACTTCAGACTTGTGCTGCATTAGGTACACATATCCATACCTAGAGTGGTCATCAGTAAATGTTATGAAATACTCATAACCACCCCGTGCTCTAATATTTATTGGTCCACACACATCAATATGAACTAATTCCAACAATGCATTGGTCCTAATGCCCTTTGAAGGAAAGGGCCTTTTGGTCATCTTACCCTCTAAACAAGACTAGGACCCCTTCTTTGACTATTCTGCCAATCGTATTTATATTGATATGGCCAAGCCACATATACCAAAGCCTTGTTGGATTAGTGGAAGGTTCCTTTCTTTTAGATGGTACAAATACCACTGAATTATTAAGATCCATACAAGAGTCATTAGAAATATTGGGAGTAATCACATACAAGCCATTAGTTTTAACACCAGAACATATAAAAGAACCATTTCTTTTAATGACAACTTCTGTTCCAAAATGAAAAGAATAACCTTTATTCGATAAATTAGAAACTGAAATTAAATTACGTCTCATTAAAGGGACGTAAAGTACATCTGATAAAACCAAAACATTATTGTCTAGAAATTCTAAAACTACCACTCCTATAGCAACTGCAGATACGGTTGCGCTAGAACCTAGAGTAAGTATGATTTCCCCATCACTGCATCTCCTGGTTGATCTGAACCCCTGTAATGAATTACAGATATGGTTAGTCGCACCAGAATCAATGCACCAAGTGTTTGAAGTATCCGTTATAAAACTTACTTTAATCACATGTGATTCAATCATACCTTGAACTCTTGTAGCTAAGAATTCTGGACAGTTCCTCTTCCAGTGGCCCTTCTCACCAGATTGGAAACACTTTTCTTTGTCTTGGCCACCCACCTTCACTTTGTCCTTACCTTTTCCCTTAGATTTTGCAATCTTAGGGACCGGTCCAACACTTGAACTACCAGTGCTAGCCTTCTTCTCCCCTTTCTTTCCTTTCGGCGTAGATCGGGAAGAGGAAGAGCTTTTCTCAACGTTTAGAATGTTGCCACCAGGTTTGATCACCCCTTTCGGTGCTAGTAAAGAACTCATTAATTCGCTCATTGAGAAATCCATTTTATTCATATTATAATTTAGTTTAAATTAAGTGAATGACGGCGATAGTGTATTGAGGATTATATCAACTTGGGTCTGTGCGTCGATGTTGGCTCCTAGGATCCCTTATCCATAGCTTAGCTAGCGTATACCATTAACTAGGATCCAATAACTATCGCCTTAAGTAGTGCCTCCGTGTGGTGGTCACCCTCTAACAAGTCTGATTGATCCTATCCATAGGAAGTTCACATCTAGTAACCAATGAGTAGTGTACCCTCCGTATGGAATGATCACCCCTGGCGAGGTGACACAGAATGCACTACTCATCTTACACTGAACAGTTAATGGAAGATCGTGGGCGTTATTAATAAGACCCTCTCCCACTAGATTTAGTAAATAAGGATTTTGATTATTAGGAAAAATTATTTCTACACATTACCCATAAACAGCCAATGTTTACTAATGCGTTGAAACGGTTTTTGAATTTTATTTTAGAAAACTTGTGTTAAATGCATGCAAGTAGTAACAATATAATTTAATATCAATCACAACCAAGCGCATAAAACAAAAACTAAAATGAAATTAAAGACATTCATATGCCTCTATCTCCTATGGCTCTATATCCATAGAACCACCTTCTTGGTTTGATTGCCTCTAGCTCCATCTTCATGGACAACGGATTCTTCATGGAATTTTATAATTCTATTAGAGATAAATAAAGTAAATTAAGGAGAGGGAGAGTGAGAAATTGGTTTTTGCATGTGGTTCGACCCTATTAATGAAAGAACCTACGTCCACGGGTGCGTCGGTGCGCTTTCACTAACAAATCACCGGCGACTATTGGTGAGCCAACAAAGTGGGTGGCACTACCAGAAATCGACCGAGTATATACGACATTGTGAGTTGTTTGTATGTTATTCTTTAGAGTCAGAATGCGATCCCCTTCAATGGGGGTGGGTGGCTTCTTTTATAGGCGCAAGAGACCACTCAAACAAGGTAAGTCTGCAGATTCATAAGCTTAATCTGATTACAACTGATTTATGTGAATTTAGGAGAGTTTCCTAAGTGGTTTAGGAAACCGCTTGCTCCTTCCATTTAGTCTTATAGCTAGGATAGGGAACTACCTGGAGGCACGCTGGGTAAGCAACCACACCTTCTGGAGGTGCGCCCATGTGGAGCCAGTCAAGAGTGAACACCCGGGCTTTTGACCGAATCGGGCGGTCTTGTGTTATGGCCTAGGATGGCCAAGTAGTCAGGCATGATTCAAGGTGACTTGGCTTCTCTTTACTGAGGTGGCGAGGCTTGACTTTTAGCTGATTTTTTTGTACATATCAGTTGCGGCCCATTTTTGAAATTAATGTGATGCTCTATCATATAAGGTTTGAAAATTAAGACTACTTCCGAAAAACTGCCCGGGACCCCGCCCGGGGCACTGCTTGGGGATGAACTCACCGCCCTTATCTGTCGGGGGTTGGACCAAACGGTACCCTCGGGAGTCCGGGGTCAGTAGGTGTCACGTGGCAGGGAGTGATTGGACTTGTCAGGATCCAACTAGGCCCATGGGGGGTGTAACCGAATAGTCACCCTGTAACAAAAAAGTCACGTCCTGCATTCAATGCGCCCTTCTTTTGAGACGGCGCTTCACGTGCCCGAGGAGACAGCTGTCAGATAGTTTAAGCGGGAGCCCTATAGGACCGTTGGATCTAATCTGATTTGGACCGTTCACACTCTCTATATAAGGAACACTTGTTTATTTTAGCCATTCCTGCTACCAAGTGATAGAGATACCGAGCGGTTTGAGAGCAAAAGTTCCCGAGCAAGATTCCCGAGCTCCTTTCTGCGTTAATATTTGTAAGTCTTCTCTCCCCAGTCTTAGTTCATTGTGCTCCTTCTTTCCCCTTTTCTGTGAGGCTAGAGAGAACGAACCCGTTAGGGTTAGCACAGGAGTGGGATTTCTTCTTCCTCAGGTTTTGCTTTTTCTAGGTCAGGCAGTACAGTAGGTCAGTTGAACCGAGTCTAGTGTGTCGGGGTAGTACTGATTGAGTGCCACTTCTCCTTGAAAACCTTATACGCCTTGCCCTTTAGACTCGTGACCTTGCCTCCTCTGTACCTTCGACTTGGAGTCTCTGACCCATACTTGGGTCGTTGCTTATTTTCCCAACCCACTGCAGGAGTACCAGAAATGTGTCACTTCAATTTTGATTCTTCCTCCCGGTCGGAAGACGAAGAGTCTGGTCTGAGACCACTGGTACCAGTTTAGATCCGCCCTCTGCTACCCCGTCTGATCATCATAACGAGGGTAGGATCCCCGTCCGGGTTTTGAACGACGAGTCAGACTAGGAGGCTCTGATGGCTTCAGTTTCTTGGGGCTCGGGTAATGAGATACCGGAGGGCCCTGACCCTGACATAACTTTCGCATGCGAGTTCATTCCCACTATCTTGTGTTCCCCAGATCTCACTCGGATTAGGGAGAGATATGTGTAGACACCCCAATTTTGACCGATCGTCGAATTTAGGAGAGCGTCACCTCCACGTCCAATGATGATAAGGACCGAAAGATTCAAAGTATTCCAAGCTCTTCAGAAAGTTCTCCAAACGTGATAAAATTTCACAGAAAGAAGAAAATACCAGGTATTTAAAAGAATTCGGGTATAAAACACCATTTTTGGAAAAGATCTTCAAAAATAAGTTTTTGTAAGAAAAAAAAAAGAAGAAAGAAAAGACCTAAAAAGGGAAACTCAACAAAAACGGCACACGGCAGAACTCCGCGGCACTCAGTGAGTGCCGAACGGCATTCAGTGAGTGCCGGTCCGGCATTTACTAAGTTCTACCGACATTTTCTGACAGCCGTTTGCTTTTAAAGTCCATATTTTGTGGTACAATACGTATATGTATGCGGATAAAAACAAAAAACTGATAAAGTAAGGCTGACAAAAATGCGGCAAATAATAATTTTCCACGGCACTTGCTGAGAGCCGCGCGGCAGTCACAAAAATGCGGCATTCACGGAGTGCCACAGCGGCATCTACTGACTGCCGCAAGAGGTTTTTGACTGTCGCCCTATGCAGCAGTGTGTCTATTTTCAGGAAGTACGTGTTGTACCACCACATGAGACATTTACACCTGTCTTTTACTCCGAATTCACTGAAAATGCTTGTGATTTTTGTCTATAAAAGAGGAAGGATCTTTCTTGAAAAAGAGGAGAAGAATATACAAAAAGCACTATCACTACACCAACATTTTTGGAGAGAAAAGAGAGAGTTTGGAGAGTTTGAAGAAGAGTTTGGAAGATCTTCAAAGTAAAGAGGCTTTGAGGATAGTTTGGAGGTGATCCTCTAACCATAAGTTGTTTATTTACATTCTTTCTTTTGAATCTCTAATCCCAAAACTACTTTGTTTTCTTTCTTTTATTTCTTTTATTGATCATACTTCCTTCTTGAGACTTTTAGAGATTCTTAATATCTCTCTTGAAATCTCTTAAGTTTGATCTTTTGAACCCCATGTAAGCTTATGCTTCACATGGGAGTCAAAGTTTGGTCATCACTTCATTTTATAAGCAAATAGGTGGATCCAAGTCCATACTTATGACTTGGATCCTCTAACTTGATGATTCATGGAATCCTTTCTATATTCCTTTGAGACTCATGAGTATTAGTCATGTCTTGATCTCCAATGACCATCAAATGGTAGGAGAAAATGGTTTAGTTTAAGTCCAACTTCATGGTTTAATAAGTTAGGGTTAACAAATGAAAGTTGAACTTGACAAATGAAACAATGGGTTCATAAGCCGGTTTCGATCAAGGATTTTTAGTTTGAAATCTAACCGTTGAAATCAAGTGAAAGCAACAGGAGGGTGTCAATAACTCAAAGTTCTATCACTGTAATTTTTGTTTCAAGGAGATTTCATATTTAAAATGGTTTGGTTATGGGTTTTGCAAAGTCACTACAATCTGCCCGGAGTTTCAGCATAGTAACATTCTCTTGAAATAATTAAACCAGAGTTCTAATAAAGTGTTTGTGACCCAAAATAATTTTTTTCTAAGTAGATTAATGTGTTAGGAAGTCACCCTAAAAAGAACAAATCATTTCTGATGTTTTTGCTATTTTTAGAAAATCGTGCAAGAACTCTGGACAGAAGGTTGTAGAATGCTGAGTGATGTCTGGTCTTTGTCTAATTCCCGGAGATCCGACCGTTGAAACTTTGATTTCTTTTTTGGGATAAAACTCGACACACAGAGGCATCGTGTACTTAAATTTCATTAAGATCAAACCATGGGGACCATGCTTTTTAATTTTTCAAAGTTATGATCTGCTCTCAGCAAATTCCCAGAATTCTGCAATAATTTTCATCAATCTTGTGAATGATGACCTAGATGAAATTTTCATGAGTCAAGGCTCAAACCATGTTTCAATAAAGATTAGTTAAGCTTGAATTCAAAGTTTAAATGATTCAAACCATTGAGTATTTCATAATTTATTCTTGTCCATGTTTATGAATTCATATACACTCATCCATACATGTTGATATTTGTAATTAGGATTTATTTTAGATTCAATTGCATTTGATAGATTTAAGCTAGAAGTCTAGGATTGTTATTTAAGATCCAACTTTATATTTTGTATATCATGTGGACTAACCCTTTGTTTTGTAGCGCTATTAAGGTATGATTTCTTGAACTCCTCTTTAGTTTATTTTAATTTCTTGATTTTATCAATTTTTCGACTTGATGCGCGACACCTTAGAATTAGGACTTGCTTTACTTGTATATATGGATTAGATACTCTATTCCTAGGTTTTATCTATTCGCATGCATTGCACATTTAATATTCGCGGCCGGATCCCGGGTAAATTCTCTAGTTCCCTATTTGCATATCATATTGCTTGCTACTTGAATTATGTGATTTTTGAATGACATTTTATCACTTGCAATCTTATACCCCTTTAGACATGCTTTTGTAATGTATATTTATACATATGTATTAGTTGATGGCACATTTAAATTAATAATTTGATTAAAAGGATGTTAAGTAGAGGCCTATCGCGAGATAGGATGAGAAGGGGTGCTTTAGTCCAATGGGCTCCTTCCTTCTCATTCCATAATCCCCGGACCTAGTTTAATCTTTGGTTTCGCAAAAGATCAGTTTCCTTTTTGAAATGGTTTCTTAATTTTTCCTTTTAAAAATTAAGTGGCGACTCATTTGTTTTGAATTTAAAATTTAAAAGAACTTCAAAAGAAAAGCTGTGGGTAGAAAGAAATTTTGCGATATCCATAATCTGGCGACTCTGCTGGGGATCGAACCCAGAATCTCTGGTTTCGCAGACCAGAATTCTGATTTTGGGTTCACTCAAGGATTAGACTTGAAAAATATCCTTTTAATCGAATTAATTAATCTTTGCGTGCCTGTTGCATTTCACTTGTATGTCCAGCCAGTCAATTGCACGGAACTATGACCTTGGATGCTCGGGGCAACCCGGTCGGTCAAGTTATCATGGGACTGTGTGATCACCCTTGATTCGTACCGTGATTTGGTATATTAAGCATGCTATCGGATGTGTGTCAAGGGTCCCTTATTTAACCAAAACCCAGCTTTTGCATAGTAGCTTCCATAGAACCTTTCAATCTTAGGAAATCAACTCTTGGTTAGGATTATATGCTAGGAAGTTTTGTATGCCCAAAAGGGAGTACTTGAGATGATGATGATACTTGCTTGATGAAAGATGTATAACCCTTTAATCACCTTAGCAATTCCTTCTCATGTCCCACGACATTTGGGAACATGCTGAACCTTGATTATAAGGTTATACTTCTTATATCATGTTAGCTAAGCATCATTGACCTTGTATGTATCCAAATCCATGAAAAGTACGGTGATAATCCGATCATATGACGCTTCTACCCAGAGAATTTTAAATCCATCTTTGAAGGCAAAGTAAGATTTCCGCGGCCTTTATTCAAAACCACTCTTTCAAAAATGCATGGGAGTTCACTTTTTGATTAAAACTTCAAAGCCAACCCAAAATTATTGGAATATTTTGCTTTTCAAAGCAGAAGTTTTGACCCAATCACCTTTTTGAAGAGTAGGATCCAAAATTCTTGAGAATTGTTTTTAAAGATTTCATCGAAAATGCTTCCCAAATGAATTTCAAAAACCCTAAAAATTCCAAACTTTGAAGGGTAAAGAGGGTCACAATGAAAGGAGAAATTAGCGCACTTGACATGGGTGTGGATTTTATGTGCTTATGTGTTAGGATTAGGGTTTTTCTTTTCTTTGGCATGTAGAATAGGCACACATGCACACATGCATTGCATCCGCGTGACATATATAAAGAAAGTTTTTTTTTTCAAAATGCCTTTGTGTGATAAAAGGAAGATAAAAAGATTTTAAAAGGGAAAATTTCAAAATTTATTGTAGGAGCAAAAATAGCAAATCCAACGTGGTTTAGGGATCCCACGGCAAGGCTAGTAAGGAGAGGATACGCTGGCATGGCCGAAGAGAGAAACAATGAAGAGATGGCCGGGTTAAGAGTACTAGTAGAACAGCAAGCGGAACAGATGAGGCGACAGGCCGAAAACATGAACCGCATGATGGGGATGATAGAAGAACTGAATCGCCAACCACCACATGTAATTCCGCTCGTTATGGACCCACCTTTGGGGGGAGGGGAAGGAGATTGGTTCGATGATCATGAGGCACAATGGACTGATGCACTACGGGCCAACAGGGACAGAGAGAAAGCTGAGAAAGAGAAGCAATTGACCGAGAAAATAGAGAAATTTGAAAGGGTAATGTGCAAGGCCCAGGGAGTTGATACCTATCTGATGGAACTGGAAGGGTTGTATGACGGGGTCCACGAGACCCTGCCTGCCGGATTCAAATGCCAGTCTTTGATAAGTTTGACAGTACCGGGAATCCTCGCAGCCATATAAGAATGTGTATTGGGGCTTTTCAACCGAGCGGCTTGAGCACAATCATGATGGCAGTCCTATTTCAACAGACTTTGACTAGAGCTGCCCTATCCTGGTATCTTACTCTCGAACCAAGCAAAACCAGAATTTGGGAGGAAGTTGTGAAGTCATTTGTGGCCCAATATGAATACAATCAAGATTTGGATGTCATTGTCCGAGATTTAGAGACCACTAGGCAAGGGAACAAAGAATCATTCGCCGAATACCTGAGCAGATGGAGGGGAAAGGCAGCCAAAATGGTATAGAGGCCGGCTGAGAAGGACCAGATTCGAATGCTGATGAAGAATCTACAGCCAGTGTATCAAGAAAAGATGAGATTCCAGTCGATCAACACCTTTGTTGAGGTTTTCGATGTCGGGACGAGGATAGAGGATGCAATCCAAGAAGGGGTAATCAAGAAAGAGGAGCAACCAAACCGGTACAGGAGGCCAAACTATGGATCCAACGGAGGACAAGCTGGGGGTCACTCCGGCCCCACCAATGTCAATGCACTGAATGGGCCAGAAAGGAAATTCGTCATAGCACCAATAAGGGGAGGGGACAAAGCACCAAGGAAGTTCTCAGATTTGGGAGTGTCACTATCAACTGCCCTCGATAGACTGTTGGTGAAAGGGCATCTCCGTCAATTGGAACCTCGGCCGCTACCGAGACCACTTCCGCCAAATTTCTGAGGAGACCTTTTCTGCAAATTTCATCAGCAGAAAGGTCACTCGACAGATCAATGTATGAGATTGAGGCAGGAAATCCAGAACATCATTGATAACAAAGTAATTTCGGAACCACCTACCAAAGCTCCAAATGTTACTAGAAATCCGCTTCCGAATCATCAAGCTGTGCCACCACCATAGGGCCTTTATCTCTTGGGGATAGAAGAAGCAACCTTCGATCCGTCTAGGCTAATCACTAAGGTCGGGACACCAAGAGGGTCATACCAGCTGCCTGAGGATTCGACAATCTGTGCTTTGGAGGATCAGCCGATGAATAGTAAAATAGGGCAGTCAGACTGGTGGATCCAAGGGAGTGACGATCGAGATGTGACCCAGGTGGAAGATGATCTCTGGTATGAGAGCGACAAAGAAACAGAGATGGTGGAGGGTATCCTGAAAGTTGATCCAGAAGCTAACAATCTGTGGGCAAGGGAAGAAATCAGTCATTTAACTCGATCAGGCAGACACTTTAAACCACATGAGCTAGAGGAGGATCATCCGGGGAGAGATCTAGACAAAGGAAAAGGGAAGATGAATGAAGAAGAAGAAGAAGAAGACAGGGTCTTAAAACAGATGAAGAAAACCCAGGCCAATATCACCATTTGGGGATTGCTGATTGCCTCCAAACGCCATAGGCAGGCAGTCCTAGATGCTCTGAACCAATCTGACGTGTCTATCGACACCACCCCGGAGGACCTCATAGGGCTGATCAGCAAAATTTTGACTTCGGCTATTACCTTCTCGTCAAATGACGTGACTCCCGGGGGACCCATGCTCAATAAACCATTGTACATCACTTTCGAATGTTTGGGGAACACCGTGCCTACTTGTCTCGTTGACAACGGGTCTGCTCTAAATGTATGTCCTTTCCGAACAGCCAAGCGAATGGGTTTAGATGAATCGTCCTTCGTACCGTCCCAACAAAAGGTCAGGGCATATGACAACACCCAGAGAGCAGTCATGGGCATTATCTTTCTTAATCTTGCCGTTGGGCCAGTAGACAAAGAAGCTGAATTCCAGATCATCGATATCCCTGCCTCCTTCAATCTACTGCTATGGAAGCCATGGTTGGATAGCTTAGGTGCCATACCGTCCACCATTCATCAAAAGGTCAAATGCGTTTGGAAGGGCTAGGTCTGCGACATTCTCGGGGACAGCTGGGTTTGTTTGTCCGAAGCATCATCAAGCGCACCGGTTCAAGAGTTACAACTGCAAGAAGAGGAAGCGAACGTGGGAGGGTTCGAGTTCATCAGCATGTTGGAAGAGGGAAAGCCAAGAGAGTTTCTACCGCTCCATTTTGATCAGTATGCCAGTCCAGTGGTCGCAGGGATCATGAAGAGAATGGGTTTCTTTCCAGAATTAGGGTTGGGGAAGAACCTTCAGGGCCTGCCGGAGTCTCCAAGAATCCCTACTCAGACTCACACTCACGGTCTGGGGTACCAGCCAACAAAGAAAGAACTAAGGATGAAGAAAAAGGCCGTCAATGCACTGTTGGACCCTTATCTAAAGGCGCTCAATGGGTACTTTATTAAGGAAGGAGAAGATTTCCCCTTCTGTGGCTTCCCAGAGCCATGGGTGGACCAGAAAGACAAATGTCTAAAACCAGGGTTCGAGATCTTTTTCTCCCATGAATTCTCCAAGTACAAAGACCCATTTTTGCAAATGCCTGACAAGCCTATTCCTGCCAAGGATTGGATTGGTGCACTAGACAGCTCTGTCATGAAAGATCTGCTGGGCGAAGGGAGCGCAGATCACGAAAAGGCTAAGGGTGAATACGTCGAAGATCTGATGGAGGAAGCAGCCGAGAGTGGGGAAGATGACGAAGATCAAAGGGAAACCAATAAAGGAAAGGCTGAGAAGGAAGAGATAGAAGAGATTACCAAGGCAGGAGATATGGAAGAGTGCTTCATCACCGATCTGGGGGGAGAGAACAAGAGAGAGTGGGTTTTTGAGTCTAGTGATAAGTTTCCCCCGAGCCCAGAGTATGTAATGGCCCAAATGAGGCGTCTTTCAATTTCTATGTCTGTTGTAATCACTCCAAAGAAAATCAATGAAAACATGACTGATTCTGCCTACTCGAACACGCTTAATGAATGTGATGAATGTGATGATCATGAAACACCCTTTGAATTGCAAAAGTTAATTGAAAAGGAAAAAGAGCCTGCATGTAAAATCATTGAGGACACTCTAACAATTAATCTAGGAAATAAAAATAATCCTCAAAATATCTTTATCGGCTCTACACTTATCAATAAAGAAAGCAAAGAACTAATCAATCTATTAAATAAATTCAAAGATGTTTTTGCATGGTCTTATAATGACATGCCAGGCATTGATCCAAAAATAGTCCAGCACCACATCCCTCTCTTTCCCAATTCAAAACCCATAAAACAAAAATTGAGACGAATGATGCCAGAATGGGCACTTAAGGTAAAAGAGGAGGTTGAAAAGCAATTAAAGGCTGGATTCTTAATGGTCACCGAGTATCCCGAGTGGATTGCCAACATTGTACCTGTCCCAAAGATGGATGGTCGTGTTAGGGTTTGCGTTGATTTTCGAGATTTAAATAGGGCAAGCCCTAAAGACGATTTCCCGCTACCCCACATCGATGTGTTGGTTGATAACACTGCAGGACACGAGCTCCTATCTTTCATGGATGGATTCTCTGGGTATAGTCAAATCCTCATGGCACCCGAGGATAGGGAAAAAACCACATTCATCACTCCATAGGGGACATATTGCTATAGGTTCATGTCGTTCAGACTTAAGAATACAGGTGCGACCTATCAAAGGGCTGCCACCACTTTACTACACGACATGATCCACAAGGAGGTGGAGGTGTATGTGGATGATATGATTGTGAAATCCAAGAAGAGGGGAGGGCACCTAGAGGCTTTGAGAGACTGAGGGAGTTCCAAAAGAGGCTAAGCCCACAGAAATGTACGTTCGGAGTCACTATCGAAAAGTTATTGGGATTTCTCATTACCCAGAGGGGAATAGAGGTGGACCCCTCAAAGATAAAAGGCATAGCCGAAATGCAGCCACCGAAAAATGAGAAAGAACTAAGAGGATTCTTGGGGAGTATACAGTTCATCAGCCGCTTCATTTCCAAACTTACCTTAACCTACGACCCACTATTTAAATTGCTCATAAAGGGTGAGAAATTTTAATGGGATGCCCCTTGCCAACAAGCCTTCGGCAAAATCAAAACCTATCTCCAAAACCCACCTGTCTTGTCACCACCTTCACCTGGAGACCCTTGTTACTTTACCTCTCCGTATCCGAAGATTCGATGGGGTGTATGTTGGCCCAAGAAGGAGAAGAGGGGCACGTGGAGAAGGCCATTTACTACCTGAGCAAAAGAATGGTCGGATACGAGTTAAAGTATTCACCCTTGGAAAAGGCCTATAGGGCCTTGGTTTGGTATACCCGTCGCCTTCGCCATTACATGCTAGCCTTCCCTGTAATCTTGATATCTCGAATGGACTCAATAAAATACCTATTCGAAAAACCCGTCTTGACCAGTAGGATTTCCCGTTGGACCATGATGCTAGCTGAGTTCGACATCAAGTATGTCACTGCCAAGTCCGTAAAAGGAAGGGCTGTCGCTGAGTTTTTAGCCGACCTCGCTATAGAATCCGAGGACAAGGGAGAATTCAAGCTCCCAGATGAAGGAATAATGGAGGTCAAGGAGGATTTGTGGAAAATGTACTTCGATGGAGCAACCAACCAACTAGGTTACGGAGTTGGAATCATTCTCATAGCACCCGATGGGGTCCCTACCCCATTAGCCGTCAAACTCAAGTATAACTCAACCAACAACACCGCGGAGTACGAAGCATGCATAATTGGGATGGAAGCAGCCTTGGCTTTAAAAGTCGGACAGATTGATGTCTTTGGAGATTCCAACTTGATCATATCCCAAGTCCGAGGAGATTGGAAGGTAAAGCATGAGAAATTGAGACCTTACCATGACTATCTGGAAAGTCTGAAAGCGCAATTCCAAAAGATTTCTTTTTACTATCTCCCTCGTGAAGAAAACCAACTAGCCGACTCTTTGGCTACCTTAGCCTCGATGATCCAAATCCCTTCCAAAACTTCCATGATCCTGCTATCCATAGAAGTGAGGAACCAACCGTCATTCGAAATGACCGTGGCCGTGGAAAGAGAAGATGAAGTGCCTTGGTATGAAGATGTCTGGAAGTTCGTTACGGGAGGAGAATACCCCGAAGGAGCCTCAGAAAAGGACAAAAAGGCGATTCAATGATTCGCCACTCAATTTGTGATCTATGCAGATAAGCTATGGAAGAAATCCTACAC
This sequence comes from Hydrangea macrophylla, assembly GCA_033977485.1. Taxonomy (NCBI): domain Eukaryota; kingdom Viridiplantae; phylum Streptophyta; class Magnoliopsida; order Cornales; family Hydrangeaceae; genus Hydrangea; species Hydrangea macrophylla. The sequence continues at coordinate 15,016,000 of CM066983.1, forward strand.
CGGGTATAATCTGGAGTATCTATATGGGAAAGAAGCTAAGAGAATGATGGAGAAAATACACGAGGGAGTGTGTGGACCGCATATGAATGGGCACATGCTAGCAAAGAAGATCATTCGACAGGGGTACTATTGGACGACCTTGGACAAGAACTGTTGCGAGTATGTTAGAAGATGTCACAAGTGTCAGATTCATGCAAATCTTATGCATACCCCGCCATCACAGCTCTATAGCATGACCACCCCTTGGCCATTTTCTGTGTGGGGGATTGATATCATTGGTGAGATAGTTCTGAAGGCTTCTAATGGACACCGATACATAATCGTGGCAATCGATTATTTTACAAAGTGGGTAGAGGCAGCCTCGTATGCAACTTTGAAAGCCAAGGACGTGGTGAGTTTCATCGAGAAAAACATAATCTGCAGGTATGGGGTCCCGAATGAGTTTATCTCTGATCATGGTAGTCATTTCCAAGGAGAGGTTATACCACTCTTAGAAAAGGATAAGATCACTCGCCATCAATCATCCCCGTATAGGCCTCAGACGAATGGAGCAGTAGAAGCAGCAAATAAGAATGTTAAAGCAATCTTGGGGAAAACGACGGATACATAAAAGGATTGGCATGAGAAGCTGCCGTTTGCTTTGTGGGGATACCGAACCTCGATGAGAACTTCAACGGGAGCTACGCCGTATTCGTTGGTCTACGGGATGGAAGTCGTTCTCCCAGTCGAAGTAGAAATACCCTCCCTTAGGGTTTTAGCAAAGTGTGAGATCACCGAGTCGGAATGGGTACGAGTAAGGTATGAGGAGTTGATGTTACTCGATGAGAAGAGGCTGGCCGCAATAAACCATACTCGGGGGTACCAGAAGAGGATAGCTCGTGCTTTCAACAAAAAGGTCCACCCAAGGAAGCTTGCTGAGGGTGACCTAGTCCTCAAAGAACTAAAAGTGCCTATTTATGACCCCAAAGGAAAATTCAAACCCAACTGGGTAATGCCGTACATCATTAAGACTCTCCTATCCGGAGGAGCGGCGTATCTCATGGACCTAGATGGAGTTGAATTTAAACAACCAATTAACCTCGATCGCCTCAAGAAATATTTTTCTTGAAACCGTTTCTTTCAAAACCTCCTACCTTGATGAACTACGCTCGACCTGATTCCCGCTAGGGGATACGTAGGCAACCTACTTGGTTCGGTCGTTCATTCAAAAAAAAAAAAACTATGCTAAACTTGGGGCAAAACTGACGTTTGCCCGGAACCACTTCGAAGCCCTAAAACCAGGGGCAAACTTTGTTTGCTAGCCGAAGAGCCCAGAAACAAAACTCTCCCTTGGATCGCCTGGCTATCAAGATAAGTACCATAAAGAAACAAATGAGAATCCATGGTATAGAAGGAGTAAAAGTTTTAAAGCAAAAAAGCAAAGTAAAAGAGCCAAGTAAAGACATTGAAAGGAGAATTCTTCATAAAAGATTAATCGAAGGGTTGAGCACTTGGTTAAACATGTTAGAACTTTCCTAAAGATAACAACACTTCTTGAAGAGAAAAGTAAAGAAAATCACAATCAAAAGCATAAAAAAGAAAGTAGGCAGGGTCTGTCAGGAAGTTTTGTAAAATGGCAAGTTTTTCCCTGTTTTCGTCTACTTTATTATGCATATGTCTGTCAAGCTTCTCTCATAACCAAAGCCTGGATCTCTAGAAGATAATGGGCAGTAGGCACAGTCAAGACAGAAATCCTCGGGCACGGAGCAGCCACCCTGCTATGCCAAGCCTCAATGAAAGCCTTCACAATAGAAGGGCGCAAAGTGGACCCCTTTGTGAAATTAGCAGTCACAGATTCAGTAGTATCCTGTAAAAGTCCAAACTGGCAGACCACCCGACCGGGAATGTAGAAAGTAGTAGCAGCAAGCCAGGCAACCAAATGTCGGGCCGCCCAGGAAGGCGTACGGCGACAGAACTGTAAACCCACTGCGGGCAGGTCCAGCAAATATCACCAGGAGAAAGACCTTAGAACCAGCCGAGCCAAGCGCCGGCAGAGTGGAATAGGCAATGGACCTCCATGCGGTGAATGAAGAGATCAAGGCGTTCCATGAGCCAAACCTGTAAGACAAAAGGTGCCCCTACGGATAACATGGCCTCAGCAGTATGGGCATGGCCTAATCCAATCAGAGTTTCACTAAGGACCAGCATAACAGCACTTTTCATCTCCTGCAAACCACAGATAATGGGTATGAGAGTGTCGGAAGATGACTGAAAGAGGAAGTAAGAGAGCATAGCAATTGACAGGGCACTACGTCGAATGATCTGATACTCACCATCGTAAGGGTCCCCTATGGGAGCATAAATAGAAGAAAGTCGCTCAAAGTCGATCTGCCTATCATGAACAAAAGAACCCGCCGTATTTCGAGATATGTGAAGGAGAATGGCTAAATCCCAGATATACCCGGCCTGAACCAAAGGGACTGTCAACTCGGCAAAAGGGTTAGTATGCAGAATGGCGCTGAATTCCTCAAACAAGGGACAAGTCTCCTGAGAGCCAAAATGAAAGACGTTGAGAGCGAGATCCCAACACCGAATAGCAGCTCGAAGTAGGCCCTCGTTCAAATTCATCCGTCAAAAAAAGAAGAGATCGTTTAGTCTAAAACACTTAAAGTTGAGCTTGTCAATGCCCGAGAGAGTATCCATCCATGGAAAGAGGATTTGGGAACTAACGGGGGCCATTTGGAAAAGAGGAGAACAAAGGAAGATAGTGTTTTGCGAAGTTTTGAAGAGAAGAGGGTATAAATAGAGGAAGATCTGCCAGAAGTCAAGGCGGCACTCGATAAAGTAGAACGGCACTCGACGAAGTGCCGCGCGGCAGTCCGTGAGTGCCGTCGCGGCATTCTCTGACTGCCGCTGCGGCACTCACCGAGTGTCGCAGAGACCTAATCGAGTGTCGTTCCGAGTTTTTCATTGGCCAGGGTATATTGTAACACTTTCAGCCCACCTGCAAACAGAAAACTAGATAAAGAACAATAAAAAGTGTGCATCATGCAGCACGTGCAACAAAGATCAATACATTCTTTCATTTATTCATTCATTTCGCAATAAGAAAAAGGAGATCAGAGCATTCAAAATTGAAATAAAGACGGGACCAAGCCATGGTCCCACATACGGCAGGCACAAGAAATCCAGCATAATAAAAGGACCAAGCTATGGTCACACATATGATAAATATCATAAAAAAAAATAATAAAAATAATAAAGGTATTAAAAGTGTCTATCCTACCGGTCACCATGAAGCCGTCATATATACAAATCCACCAAATAAAGTGTACATCCTTCCAAAAAAACACTCAAAAGAAAAAAAGAGAGAGGAGAGAAAGTCAGCCCCCACCCCGGACTCGAGTCTGGCGAGTGACGCGTCTGAGGGGCTCCTCCTCTGACTCAGTGCCGCTCCCGCCGTGTCTGCCTCCTCCTCTGCCTCTACCTCTGCCGCTACTGGTACCCTCACCGCCGCCTCCACCATGTCCAGCGCCGCTACCTCCAGGGGCATCGCTGAGAGGAATACCGAACTGCTGAAGTCGCTGCTGGAGCTCTCCCACCTGCCGGGACAAAGCACCAACCTGCTCCTCCTCGACGGGGGAAACAAAACAAATTATCAGGACATAATTTGAGAGTTAAAAGCGAGTTGATATCTAAAAGGAGCACTTCATCATTACCAAAGCTCTCGTATGGGCCTCAGCAGCTGCCCGCGCTCCGCCAGCCTAAATCAAAGAAAGAAGGGTTAGAATGTCAAAATAAAAGGTCTTAAGCGGAGCACAGTTTAGAATAAGATTACCCTCCACTCTCAGCCATAAATCCACTCCCTCACGCTGTGAGCGTAGAGTAGGCCCTCCTCCGCGTAGTCCCGTGGGACATGGTCGTACTAGAGCGGTACAGTAGGAGTTCCCACCTGATATCTGGGGACGGTCGTGGTAGTCTGCTCGCCATAGGAGACTATCCTGAGGGTCCAATCCCAGGGTGGTAAAGCTGGAGCCCGAGCAACAGCAGGGACATGCTACAAATAAAGAGTGAATCCAATGAGAAAATGGATACGCATGTTTTAAGAAAATAAAAGAAAGATAAGGAAAAGCTGAAAGAAACTCACCCGGGTCACCTCCATCAAAGGGAAGTTCCTCATCAGCTTTGCAGCACGGAAAGCTGCGTACCCCGATGGAGGATCCACGAAGGCCTGAACAGATAAACCATCTAGGGCAGCCGTGAGCGCAGGACCCTGGAGGGTATCGGTGACTCTCATAGACTCCGGCAGGGGATGTGGCACGAAGAACGACTCGGTCGCTAGTGACTATCTGGTCACCCTCTCCCCCAAGTACCATGCCCGAGCATCGGGTCCGTCAAGCAAAATCTGTTGGGGGTCATATCCGGTCGACTCTCGTATCCCCTGGGAGGCATCAGGAAGCACATCGAGCCAGGGCTGCCATCGGACGTGCTGCTCTCGTAGGTTCGTCAGGAAGTTCCTGAACGAAATAAAATCATGAGCTCTGGTTTTCTGCCCGACCCGATCCTTCGCCCACTTCAACCCCTAGGGCATGACGAGGACGTCTGCTGGTCGCATGGTAGGCGACATCATGTGCAAGTACTCGTGGGACCAAATCTACAAGAAAAGAGAGGAACGTTTAAGAAATCCGAAATAAAAAAATGCAAAGTTCAAAATCCAAATCAAGAAGCAAAAGAGCATACCTCCCAGGCCCTCCAGAAACCGTCGGTAGAAGCTGGGTGATCCCGAGATATCTCTCCCATATGCTAATAAAGGATGGCTAGCCCTGCACCAGCCCAATCATACTGATATATCTGCCCCATGTGCTCCAAAGACCCCAGCAGCGTTACAGAGACCCGATCCCCCTTGGTGCTCAGCAGAGAGCACCCCAGTATATACATCATAAACCCCCGGGCCATCTGCTCGTCGGTAAAGCCCTGCCGGCCTCGGAAGGTATCCATGAACCACCTAGCCGTAACCTAGGGCTCCTCCAGGACGGCCCCCAATAGCGGCTCAATCCGATCCCACTCTCTCTCCGCGTCCAGATAGCGAAGGCACTCCCCTCCGAAAGGAATCCCGGTGATCATGGAGAAGTCTAATGACGTCGCCATCATCTCGCCGAACGAGAAATGGAACATGCTCGTAGTATCCCACCACCGCTCGGCAAGGGCATGGATCCGTCTCAAATTGTTGGAGCTCTTCGTTAAAAGTTTGACGAAGTCTCCAAAATCGGCCGCAGTAATAAATCCCTGCACAGTCTCACTGAGCTCCCCGTACCACTCAAACCTGTGGGCGAGACTGCCGTGCCCCTTTAGTACTTTGAGTCGTAGCTGCAAGAAAGAATCACCAGATTTGATGTTAGTAATTGAATAAAGAAGAGGGCAACAAAATAAATAAGTGGTAATGAGAAAATGGGAGAAAGGCGATGTAAGAAAGAATAATAAGAAGAAAAACTATGGAAATACTCGTAGATACGCAAGCACGACCCTCGAGAGTAAACAAAAGCATTCAAAGTACTAAGAGGGATTTCAAAAAATAATAAATAGTAATAAAAATAAGAAATTTAAAAAGAAAAGAAGGAAGCCCTTCGAAGAAATAAACGATAGTGATGTGCACAGATACGGGTGAAACACCCGAGAATTCGTAAGCACAGTAGTAGTATTTATGACGGAAAGAGGAAACTTCAAATAAAGCAGCTGTATTCATAAACTTTGAGTAAAATATATATGATAATAAGGTCAAAGGACGATCAAATTAAATAGGTGAACAAGCACAGATACAATTGGAACACTCGGAAGATCAACAAGCATGAAGAGGCATAAGAAATTATATCAAGTAAGCATGGCATTCAAGATATTCAAAAAGGAGAAAATTAAAAGAGAAAAAGAAAAAAGGGCGTCTACCTCGCGCTTGAACGCGCAGACGGATAAATGCACATCTGGGTCGAGGAGTAAAAGTGTAGCATCGGGGTTGGGAGTAGCCCGGTACTTCGCCCTCTTCCTGCTACCCGAACCACTCGCCATATCTGTTAAAGAAAAAGAGAGATCCGCGCGTTAAATTCATGAAAAATCCGGAAAAACAACGAATTGGAAGCATTTGACTGAGTTTTGATCGAGTAAAACTAACCTGAAAGCCCCGGTAGATCGATCCAAGCAAGAAAAGAAAAAGGGAAAATTTTCTCCAGAGAAGAATCGAGAGAGAGAAGATTGAGAGAATGAGAAAAATGAATTGAAACCGCCGGTTTTAGCCACTGAAGCTCAAACGCGGCACTCAGTTTTTTGTGTGCGGCAGTTGACGGACAACCGGGCGGCACTCGCCAAGTGCCGCAACGGCACTCTGTGAGTGTCGCGCGGCAGTCAGCGACTGCCGCAAAAATCCGCGTGTGCTGCGGTTAAGTCGAATCAAAGATATTTCACTTCCCCTCAAAAATTCAAATCAAGTCCCGAAAATTGAATTTAAGGCCCCCAAAATTTGCCCTCATTGCACTTTTGGCCCCCGGGGTCGTTTTTAGGTTTAAATTGACTACAAATTTCAAAGTGTAGGAATAAATATGAGCCCGTGGGCTCCCAATTCTTGAAAATTGAAAAAGATTTCGAGAGTGTAACGGATTTACATTCTCAGTTTCCGCAACAGATTTGCGTTAACTCCTGTTCTAAGAATTTAACAAATTTATATTTTCGATCCGCGTAACAAATTTACGTTGATCCTTATCTTGAGATGTAACGAATTTACATTCTCAGCTTTCGTAACAAATTTGCGTTCACCCTTGTTTTCAGAATATAACGAATTTATATTCTCGATCAACGTAACAAATTTACGTTGATCTTGAGAATGTAACGAATTTACATTCTCGGTTTCTGCAACAAATTTGCGTTAACCCTTATTTTCAGAATATAACAAATTTATATTCTCGATCTACGTAACCAATTTATGTTGATCCTTATCTTGAGAATGTAACGAATTTACATTCTCAGTTTTCGCAACAGATTTACGTTAACCCTTGTTTTCAGAATATAACAAATTTATATTCTCGATCTACGTAACAAATTTACGTTGATCTTGAGAATGTAACGAATTTACATTCTCGGTTTCTGCAACAAATTTGCGTTAACCCTTATTTTCAGAATATAACAAATTTATATTCTCAATCTACGTAACCAATTTACGTTGATCCTTATCTTGAGAATGTAACGAATTTACATTCTCAGTTTTTGCAATAAATTTACGTTAACCCTTGTTTTCATAATATAACAAATTTATATTCTCGATCCACGTAACCAATTTACGTTGATCCTTATCTTGAGAATGTAACGAATTTACATTCTCGGTTTCTGCAACAAATTTGCGTTAACCCTTGTTTTCATAATATACCAAATTTATATTCTCGATCCACGTAACCAATTTACGTTGATCCTTATCTTGAGAATATAACGAATTTACATTCTCGGTTTCTGCAACAAATTTGCGTTAACCCTTGTTTTCAAAATATAACAAATTTATATTCTCGATCCTCGTAACCAATTTACGTTGATCCTTATCTTAAGAATGTAACGAATTTACATTCTCGGTTTCCGTAACAAATTTGCATTAACCCTTGTTTTCAGAATATAGCAAATTTATATTCGCGATCCACGTAACCAATTTACGTTGATCCTTATCTTGAGAATGTAACGAATTTACATTCTCAGTTTCCGCAATAAATTTGCGTTAACCCTTGTTTTCAGAATATAACAAATTTATATTCTCGATCCACGTAACCAATTTACGTTGATCCTTATCTTGAGAATGTAACGAATTTACATTCTCGATTCCAGCAACAAATTTGCATTAACCCCTATTCTGAGAATATAACAAATTTATATTCTCGATCCACGTAACCAATTTACGCTAACCCTCGAAATCAAATCAAAGGCATCATCATGACCCCCGTAACAGATTTTGCATCGGTCTAGAATTAGGTGATCCTCCCTGACTAACACGTCACGTAAAGTGCGACGTACGTAGAGAAGACATGATAAGCGTGGCGCCTGTACAACCAGGTCAATTCAGAAAATACCATTGCATAGCACTTGCATCACGACAAGATAGGTTCATTCATACGTATGGTTACTTGTGCTTGTGTATGTTTGGCTCTTGTCCGAATTACGTCTTGGTCTGATTCCTGAATGGATACGTAGGCAGTTCACCATTGAGCACGACCAACATGAACCGTTTGTGAAGCTGTTTTTGCAACGCATTTTTGTTTTACCCAAATTCGACAGTCTGGTCAAAGGCTTGTCTTCACACAGGCTTTGACATTCACTCATGGGATGCGTTGCCCCACGAGCTCTGTCAAAGAGGGGCAAACTATAGACACCCCGATTTTGATCGATCGTCGAATTTAGGAGAGCGTCACCTCCACGTCCAATGATGATAAGGACCGAAAGATTTGAAGTATTCCAAGCTCTTCAGAAAGTTCTCCAAACGCGATAAAATTTCACAGAAAGAAGAAAATACCAGGTATTTAGGAGAATTCAGGTATAAAACACCATTTTTGGAAAAGATATTCAAAAATAAGTTTTTGAAAGAAAAAAAAGAAGAAAGAAAAGACCTAAAAGGGGAAGCTCAACAAAAACGGCACACGGAAGAACTCCGCGGCACTCAGTGAGTGCTGAACGGCATTCAGTGAGTACCGGCCCGGCATTTACTAAGTGCCGCCGACATTTTCTGACAGTCGCTTGCTTTTAAAGTTCGTATTTTGTGGTACAATACGTATATGTATGCGGATAAAAACAAAAAACTGATAAAGTAAGGCTGACAAAAATGCGGCAAACAATAATTTTCCACGGCACTTGTGGAAAGCCGCGCACCAGTCACGGAATGCCGCCGCGGCAGTCACGGAATGCCGCAGCGGCATTCACTGACTACCGCAAGAGGTTTTTGACTACTACCCTGTGCAGCAGTCTGTCTATTTTCAGGAAGTACGTATTGTACCACCAAATGAGACATTTATACCTGTCTTTTACTCCGAATTCACTGAAAATACTTGTGAATTTTGTCTATAAAAGAGGAAGGATCTTCCTTGAAAAAGAGGAGAAGAATATACAAAAAACACTATCACTACACCAACATTTTTGGAGAGAAAAGAGAGAGTTTGGAGAGTCTGAAGAAGAGTTTGGAAGATCTTCAAAGTAAAGAGGCTTTGAGGATAGTTTGGAGGTGATCCCCTAACCATAAGTTGTTTATTTACATTCTTTCTTTTCAATCTCTAATCCCAAAACTACTTTGTTTTCTTTGTTTTATTTCTTTTATTGATCATACTTCCTTCTTTAGACTCTTAGAGATCCTCAATATCTCTCTTGAAATCTCTTAAGTTTGATCTTTTGAACCCCATGTAAGCTTATGCTTCACATGGGAGTCATAGTTTGGTCATCACTTCATTTTATAAGCAAATAGGTGGATCCAAGTCCATACTTATGACTTGGATCCTCTAACTTGATGATTCATGGAATCCTTTCTATATTCCTTTGAGACTCATGAGTATTATTCATGTTTTGATCTCCAATGACCATCAAATTGTAGGAGAAAATGGTTTAGTTTAAGTCCAACTTCATGGTTTAATAAGTTAGGGTTAACAAATGAAAGTTGAACTTGACAAAATGAAACAATGGGTTCATAAACCGGTTTTGATCAAGGATTTTTAGTTTGAAATCTAACCATTGGAATCAAGTGAAACCAACGGAAGGGTGTCAATAACTCAAAGTTCTACCACTGAAATTTTTGTTTTAAGGAGATTTCATATTTAAAATGGTTTGGTTATGGGTTTTGCAAAGTCACTACAATCTGCCCGGAGTTTCAGCATAGTAACATTCTCTTGAAATAATTAAACCAGAGTTCTAATAAAGTGTTTGTGACCCAAAATAATTGTTTCTAAGTAGATTAATGTGTTAGGAAGTCACCCTAAAAAGAACAAAGCATTTCTGATGTTTTTGCTATTTTTAGAAAATCGTGCAAGAACTCTGGACAGAAGGTGGTAGAATGATGAGTGATGTCTGGTCTTTGTCCAATTCCCGGAGATCCGACCGTTGAAACTTTGATTTCTTTTTTAGGATAAAAACTAGACACACAGAGGCATCTTGTACCCAAAATTCATTAAGATCAAACCATGGGGACAATGCTTTTTAATTTTTCAAAGTTATGATCTGCTCTCAGCAAATTCCCAGAATTCTGCAATAATTTTCATCAATCTTGTGAATGATGACCTAGATGAAATTTTCATGAGTCAAGGCTCAAACCATGTTTCAATAATGATTAGTTAAGCTTGAATTTAAAGTTTAAATGATTCAAACCATTGAGTATTTCATAATTTATTCTTGTCCATATTTATGAATTCATATACACTCATCCATACATGTTGATATTTGTAATTAGGATTTATTTTAGATTCAATTGCATTTGATAGATTTAAGCTAGAAGTCTAGGATTGTTATTTAAGATCCAACTTTATATTTTGTATATCATGTGCACTAACCCTTTGTTTTTGTAGCACTATTAAGGTATGATTTCTTGAACTCCTCTTTAGTTTATTTTAATTTCTTGATTTTATTGATTTTTTGACTTGATGCGCGACACCTTAGAATTAGGACTTGCTTTACTTGTATATATGGATTAGAGACTCTATTCCTAGGTTTAATCTATTCGCATGCATTTGCACATTTAATATTCGTGGCCGAATCCCTGGTAAGTTCTCTAGGTCCCTATTTGCATATCATATTGCTTGCTACTTGAATTATGTGATTTTTGAATGATATTTTATCACTTGCAATCTTACACCCCTTTAGACATGCTTTTGTAATGTATATTTATACATATGTATTAGTTGAGGGCACATTTAAATTAATAATTTGATTAAAAGGATGTTAAGTAGAGGCCTATCGCGAGATAGGATGAGAAGGGGTGCTTTAGTCCAATGGGCTCCTTCCCTTCTCATTCCATAATCCCCAGACTTAGTTTAATCTTTGGTTTCGCAAAAGATCAGTTTCCTTTTTGAAATAGTTTCTTAATTTTTCCTTTTCAAAATTAAGTGGCGACTCATTTGTTTTGAATTTAAAATTTAAAAGACTTTCAAAAGAAAAGCTGTGGGTAGAAAGAAAATTTGTGATATCCACAATATGCCATTCCCGATTGTTGCTCATTATCTGTGCAAATCGGCGGGGCCCACCTTTACCATCGGGGTTTTATTACTTTATACGAGGACTTCTTTATGGCTGGGTTCTGTATTCCTCTCCACCCGGCTTCCCTGGACGCCCTGATCTACCTCGAGATCGCTCCTGAGCAATTAGCCCCGAACGGGTGAAGATTCTTGATGGGGTACATTTCTCTATAGCCCCAAGTCTTCGGGTATGAACTTACCCTTCAAGAGTTCTTCTGGATCCACCGACCGTTCCCTATGCATGGGGAGGTTGGGTTTTTCTCTCTTGGGGCTCGGTAGGGGAGAAAAATCATCATCAACTGCCCGATCAACAACAAGGGGTGGAAGATCAAGTTCTTCCACGTGTCCACCCCTGGGCTCTGTGAGGAGGCCCCTGGGGACTAACTAAGGACTTATTGGGCAGAGGAGCTGAGGAGTAAGCCCGTCCCTCGTAATCTCTTTCATTTTCCCTTAGCTTCTTATTTTGATCATGGGACTAACTACTTCTCGGTTTTATTGTGCAGTGAGGTCAATCGAGCTAACGAGCATTCCCGAGGAGTTCCAAGAAAGGATCAGGGGCTTGGCTGATCGTCCTATCAACGTTTTAGATATCCTGACCCAGTCAGGAGACCAGAGAGGCAATCACTGGCCAGACTAACCCACCGAAGCTCTTATTTTTCCCCCAATTATCCCAGGTAAGTGTTCGGTCAACGTCTTTGTCCATTCTTTGTTGTTTCACCTTTTACAGTTTTCCCCAGCTACTAACTTCACAACTTTTCCTCTTGCAGAAATGACCCCAGGCGAGATCCGGAATAGCTAAGGGCCGCGCAGGCCGCTGCTACTGCTCGGATGGCGGCAGTTGGAAAGAGACCGACAGTCAAGGCCGCTGGCAATGACCGCCCCCCTTAGGGGGCTCAGGCGGGGCCAACCACGCAACAGGGCCCCGAGTAGACATTGACTCCCCGTGTGGTCGTGGTGGGGGAGTCGTCTGCCCCCCGGGTGGACATACCGTCCAGGGCCCCGCTGGAGGAGTCGATGGAGATCCGGGAGAGGATCTGACTGTGTCTTCTCCCCAGCCAGGTGGAGACGTGTGCCAATCTATCTCGCCGGGCCTTCCTGGGGTGGCTGTATAGCCTCTCCCACCTGGTAAGTGTTCCTATCACGCGGCCTCGCTTTCCGTGTGTTTTGTCTGCTTTGGTGACTGATCGGTTCTCCTTGTTTTCGATTTTGTAGGTCAGCTGCATGGCTGCTAGAGTAGAGTCTTTCCTTCCCTCCCACTGTCGAAGCTGTCCTAGCGGAGGTGCAGATGGCCCTGGAATATAAAGAGAGGGCCCTGACCGTGGAGAAAAATAGGGTCAAGGGCCTGATCCTGAACCTGGGAGCAGCCCAGGAGGAGTTGGCGGTGGTTCTGGCATAGCTAGAGACTGCCTGGGCTGGCAGTGCGGTGGCAGAAGCCAGGGAAAAGGTGTTGTTGGAGGCGATGGCGGCCTCTGGGGCCCTGGAGGGAGAGACCTTTGATGATGGGTTCTTCTTGGGCTATGAGGATCTGAAGAGGCGAATGGCCCGGGACCACACAGAGTGGGATACTTCCCCTTACGAGGGGGTGAATTCTGACTACTGGGACCTGGCGCCCGCTACTGCTGAGGGTGCTGCCGCCGCTAAAGGTGACACTGCCCAAGGTGTTCCGGAGGGAGAGGTATCGCCGGAGGGGGAGACTGGAGGGGAAGCTGATGAGAGGGTGGATGTGGTCGATGTAGATGACCCTTAGCTTCCCCTCTTTTTTTTTGGGTAGGCTACTACAACTGCCCCCCAGTCTCTATACAAATGTTTTTTTTAAATTAATGAAAAGGTCCATCAAGGCCATCTTTTGCATTAACTGTTTATTATTCTGTACTTGTATGCCTGTTTCTAATTACCATTCTCGACCAGTTGTTAGTTATTATGAAACCCTGCCTTAGCAAAAGATTTTATACTATAACCGATAGAGAATACTTGCTCTTTCAGGGACTTGTTAGGTAGGTCCCGCTCGGGTATAATGTAGGCTTGTGACCTGTTAACTATCCGAGCGATTTCTCTTGGTACTGTAGGTACTTAGGAATGTTAGGTGCTCTAGGATTCAAAGTCCTGTTAGTGCCCGGTGTGATTTCCTGTTTAGCCTGGTATTTACCTACCCCCAAGCTTTTGCTAAGGCAGGCGTATGGAGGAGTAACCGTAGAAAATTGGCCTGGAACGTGGATGGTTGCTATCATCAGCCACCTAGGGGGATTTGCCCCTATCGTTGGTTGGGCCTAAGCGAAGGCGGTGCCTCGGGGGTTTAACCCGAGGTGTTTTGTACCTCGAGTGCAATCTCGATGTCTTTTTGTGCCTCGGGTGTGATCCCGAGCTCTTTTCGTGCGGAACGCTGCTAGGGGTTATTGCTTGTAGTAAAAAATAGAAAACCTTTATTTCATCCGAAAATTATAATAACTGCTCAAGTAGAGCTACAAACTTCCTAACCAGTGTTAACCCGCTCGCATCTGAGCATTATTGAAAATGCTTTCGGAGGTGTTGAACATTCCAAGGGTGAGGTAGAGCGTGCCCATCTAGAGTTTGTAACCAATAGGTGCCCGGACGGTTGACCCGCGTAACTTGGTATGGTCCTTCCTAGTTTGGCACCAACTTCCCATGGCTCGGGACTTTGGTAGACTGGTTTACTGCCTTTAGAACGAGATCCCCGACCTAGTACTTGTCACACCTCTTCACATACTCCTTGGAATTCTGGGCCATCGTTGGCCAGTAATAACCTTGCAGCAAGGCTTTTTACAAAAGCGTCTTGCCTCCAACGTGGTTCCCACAAACTCCTTCATGGATTTCATGCAACACTAACTGGAGCTATGCAGGGTGGACGTAACGGAGATAGGGGATGGAGAACCCCCTCTTGTAGAGGATTTCATCGATAACGTGATATCTACCAGCTTGGTACTTGACCCGACGGGCTTCTTCCCTATCGTCTGATAGTGTGCCTGTTGTGAGGAATGTCGTGATCGGATCCATCCAGCTGGGGCCTAAGGCGACCGGCTTGACCTCCATGCCTTCTGAGTTAATCATACTTGGCTCGGGTAAGTATTCTATCCTTATCCCGGGCAAGTCTGACTCGAAGGATGAGGCGAGGCGAGCTAACCAATCGGCCCTAGTGTTCTCTTCCCTCGGGATTTTTGTGATCGAGAAACCCTTAAGCATCTTCGAGACCGTTCGGACGAGGGCTAGGTACGCTACCATGTTCTCCTCTTGGGCTTCGTAATCCTGATTAACTTGGTTGACCACGAGCTGGGAGTCATTGTACCCTTGAACTTGCTGCGCACCAATTGAAGTGACCAGCTGTAATCCTACCAACATGGCTTCATACTCGGCCTCGTTGTTAGAGGGACAAAATCTGAACCTCAGTGTATGCTCCAGCTGGATTCCGTCTGGAGTAGTCCGGATGATACCTGCCCCACTTCCTTGTTTGTTTGAAGACCCGTCCACTCAAAGTACCCAGGTTGGGATATTTGACTGTAGGTCGGGCGGTAGGTCGGGAGGGCAGAGCTCTTCAACTGGGTCCTCTGGGTATGTGAACTCCACAAGAATGTCCGCCACGGCCTATCCTTTAACTATCGTCCGAGGTCTGTAGACCACCTCGAATTCTTCTAACTCAAAGGCCCACTTGACGAGCCTTTCAGATGTTTTAGGCCTGCTCAAGATTTGGCAGAGAGGCTAATCTGTGAGGACTATGATTACGTGGGCCCAAAAATACAGGCAGAGTCTCCGGGCAGAAGTGATGAGAGAAAAGGCAAGCTTTTCTATGCGGGAGTATCTGCTTTCTACGCCTTGTAGTGCCCGGCTGGTGTAATAGACCGGGAATTGTATCCCGTGTTCTTCTCGAATGAGAGCCGAGCTGACCGCTGAGGGTGACACTACCAAATATAAGAACAATTCCTCATTTGACACGGGTGTTGAGAGTAAAGAGGGTGATGTCAAGTACTTCTTGAGTTCCTGAAATGCCTCCTCGCACTCCTCTGACCACCGAAAGGCCTTACGGGGGATATTGAAAAATTGCAGACACTGGTCAGTAGATCGGGAGACAAATCTGTTCAATGTAGCGACCCGCCCGGCCAAGCTCTGAACTTCTTTGGTCGACCTAGGTGACCGCATGTTTATGATGGCCTTGATTTTCTAAGGATTTGCCTTGATGCCCCTTTTGCTGACTAAGTATCCCAGAAACTTCCCGAACGAGACGCCAAATGTGCACTTGGCCGGGTTCAACCTCATTCCAAACTTCCTCAAAATGCTGAAGGCCCTGGCTAGATGTTCAAGATGGTCAGACTCGTCTCGGCTCTTGACCAAGAGATCATCAATGTAGACTTCCATGGATTTTCTGATCAGGTCTTTGAACATATGATTGACCAGGCGTTGATAGGTTACCCCGACATTTTTGAGGTCGAAGGGCATTACCTTATAGCAGTACGTTCCTTGGTCCGTGATGAAGGAGGTCTTCTCTTCATCCCCGGGGTACATGCTGATTTGATTGTACCCCGAATAAGCGTCCATGAATGAGAGGAGTGCGTGTCCAGTTGTGGAGTCCATAAGGAGGTCTATCCTCGGCAATGGATAGCAATCCTTGGGGCAGGCCTAATTTAGGTCAGTGAAATCCACACACATTCTCCACTTTCCATTGCTTTTCTTGACCAGAACCACGTTTGCTAACCAGTCGGGATCATGGACCGCTCAAATGGAATTCACCTTTAGGAGCTTCTCGCCTTCTTCACATATTGCCGCCTATCTTTTGGCTGCCATACCCCGCCTCTTTTGCTTGATCGGCCGGGAGTCCGGGTTGACGTTGAGACGGTGAGACATGACCCGTGGATCTATCCCAAGCATATCTTCATGGCTCCAGGAGAAGACATCCTAGCTCTACTATAGGAATCAGATCAACTTCTCCTTGAAGCCTAGCTCCAAGAAAGTGCCAATGCTAACGCACCGGTCGGGAAACTTTGGGTCCAGCGCCACTTGCTCTAGTTCTTCCACCGGACCTACTCGATCGCTTTGGTCCCTCGGGTCCATTTCCTGAATGTTCAATGTTTCAGTGACTACCTCACCGCATAGGGAGCTAACGTAGCAGCTCCGAGCGGTCGCTTGGTCTCCCTGCAAGCTTCCAGGTCCCTAGTGTTGGGTTTGTGCCCTCAAACCATTACTTTATGTATGAGACATTGACATTTTAATATATGGATATCAGCTTTACATTTCATTGTGTATGTTCTTTTCATGAGATGATTGTTAATCCTTAAGTATTATAGTAAGTAATTTGTGTGTGTATGAGATGCACACAAGTGAGATACGAATTACTATTCTTTAATACTTAGAATGTGTCACAGTGGATGATGAGACTGGATACCTCATCAAGTCTACACTGTAGCATAATTAACTACCATTGGATGGAGTGATTAATCTCAATCACTAGAGTGTATCTCTTAGTTGATATGCTAGTGCTTATAGTGCATTGACGGACCTGAGTTTCCTATTGACGCTTAAGACTGTCAAACAGTCAATAGGAACTCATAACTTGTATAAGGTACGTGTTCTCAATCTTGAGACGATTATGAACACAGACTGTGGATATGACTGCTTTGACTTACCAATCAGTGAGGTCTATAAAAGATCAACACCTGGGTATCTTGGGTATGTCATGTTCATAGGGTTGTGAACATATATTGTCAAGATAGAATCTACCCTCTGTTTCAGAGTAAGCATTCCCTTGAGAATGTCACCAAGTCGATTACTGAGTACTGCAGTCTTGTTGATAAGAGTTATCAACATGTTTGGTAATCATGAGAGGTGAATGGGACTCAAGGAATACAAGAAGTAATCATGATTCAGGTTGACAGTAACAGTTATCCGACTACCTGAATATGATTACGAATGCTGACGGTAGAGGGACATTAGTACACCATACAAGTCTAGTTATCGCTTCGGATATGTTCTTTTGCGTTGGAGTTCAGTTATCGTTTTATAGTGGAATAAACTTTAACTGACCAGTTAGTTAGTTTGCTGATCAAAGAGTTTGGTCATGGTAATTAACAAACTGGTCTGAGCCAACAATAAAGAGCCTAGGAGGTCCACCCTTAGCTCCGCCAGGATGCTTGGAAAGATGCTTGAGGATGATGTCCAGACAGGTTCGATCGATCGAAGATGTCTCGATCGATTGAAGTCTGTAGGTTCGATCGATCGAAGATGGTTCGATCGATCGAATGTTCGATCGATCGAAGGCACTTCGATCGCTCGAAGTCTAGGTCGGTTCTGGGAATCTATAAATAGGGCAGCTGCGTTCTGGAAAAAGTTGTTCGTCGTTTTGAACGTCAGAAGCTGCAGAAACTGTTTTGGAGTCCCAAAACCTTCTCTATCCTCTCCATTAGGGTTCCCACCAACCCTAGTCTTTCTGGCAGGCATCCGCAGGAGTCATAAGGGTGAAGATCATCTAGTGGAGGGTGCTGGAAGTTGAAGATCAGAATTGGGTTCAAGACACTAAGGTATAACTCGTGTCCCATCTTGTGCGCATCTGTAGAATTGACGAGTAGTAGATCTGGGCATGCCAATAAAGTTTCATAACTTGATTTTTCCGCTGCGCGTTTAAACTTTCCATTTAAACCTGTTTTTCCTACACCTAGGGGGTTGGAAACTTGACCACCAGGCTGTACGTTGACACAACTGCCTTGGCTTTGTTGAGAGTTGGTCTTCTGAGGATGACGTTGTACACGGACAGAGCTTTTATAACTACGAAGTTTGCCAGTACAGATGTCTGCTGGGGGTAAGTCCCTACAAGACCCGGGAGCTCAATGGTACCGAGCGATTGTGCACTGGACGCATTGAAAGCTACTAGGGGAGTGGCCACTGGTCGGAGCGGATCCCTGGGTATCCCGAGCAGATCGAATGCTGAGATAAACATGATATCAGAGGTGCTGCCCATGTCCACCAACACCCTCCTAACCACATAGTTTGGTACGGAGAGCGTCACCACTAGGAGATCATCATGAGGGCAGTGCAAGTCTAGCATGTCCTCAGATGAGAACATTAACACATCGGTCGAGGGGGAGCGGGTGGATTGGACATGCTAGACATCTAATAAAGATGCCCGAGCATGCCTCTTCCTGGCCGACTGTGAATCTCCTTCGCTCAAAGTTCCTCTAGAGATTACATTGATTTTCCCAAGGGTCGTGGTTGTTCGGAAGCTCGGGCATCTTGCCGAGGTTATCTGTCGGTTGCCAAAAACTCGGCTTGATGGCCCTGTTCAATCAACTTCTCAATGGCGATCTTAAGCTTAAAGCAATCCTCTGTGTCATGCCCGTGGTCTTTGTGGAAGCGGCAAAACTTATCCTAATTTCTCTTACCGGGTGGGCTTTTCAGCTTCGCTGGCTGCTGGAGTAGCCTCTGGGTCTCAGCAACAGCCATGACCTCGTGGATAGGCCAGAAAAGTGGCATGAAGGTAATCGGGGCCTGTTCCTGACCGCCTCTCTGCTGATCTTGCCTAGGCTTCTTTCCCGGACCCCTTCACAAAGCCCTCACGTTTTCGTTTAGCTTTCGGGGACTCGTCTTCCGTGAAACTGGCGTGCTTGGACTTCAGAAACTCCTCCGTGTCGATGTACTTTTTGACCCTTTCTGAGAGTTCCACCAAGGTTGCCGGTCGGTCACGATAAAATGACGTAGCAACTTTGGTGTGTTGAACTCCCGAGTAGAAGGCCTTGATAGCGGCCATTTCATTTAATTGGCGAATTTGAAGCCTCTGCTGATTGAAACGGTCCATGTAGTCCTTTAGGGATTCCCACTTACGTTGTTTGACGGTCAGTAGTTGGGTGTCCGGTTACGACTGGTCAAGCATCCCTACGAATTGGCTAATGAAAAGCTTGTTCAGTGTCTTAAAGTCATCAATCGTTTGGGGTTTAAGAGCATGGAACCACTGTACTGCTGGCCCCTTGAGAGTGTTGGGAAAGGCCAGGCACAGTAACTCGTCGACGGTGGTAACTAACGCTATCAGAGCCTTATAGGTACGAACATGATCTACTGTGCTCCCTGTCCCGTCGTAAGAGTTAAGATGCGGTGGCTTAAACTTCCGCGGGATGGGGAATACGGTGACCCGAACGGTGTAGGGCGACTTAGTCTCTGTGTTGGTATGATCATGGCGTTGCTTGCGGCTCAGTTGCTCGATTGATTTCTGTAAGTCCTGGATTTTAGCCTTCATGCCTTTCTGCTTGGTCTCCCTTTCTATGTCCGAGCGGTAGGTTGGATCAGATGACAAGGCCTCTTCTTCGAAGTGTGTTGTCCTTGGGGATAGGACCCGGCTCCGGCTCTGGGTGATCGTGTGCCTAAGATCTCCTCGGCTCCTGGCCGGGGGGTCCTCGGCTGATTCCCGGGCCATAGGTCCTTACCCCTCCTTTCTGGTAGCACGCCTACTATTGATGATGTCTATGGCGTCTCCTGCCCGGCTCAGGTTAGCTCGGGCATGTTGTCGGGATCGCCTTGGGGCTTGGCTACATTCGTCATCCCCGCGCCGTCTCCAACCCAGCGGGGATACAGGTGCAGTGTGGGTATGTTGTCTGACCCGTAGAGGTTTTTGGTTGGGCGCACCTTTCCCAGGCTGCTCCTCGATTTGGGGGAGCTCATCCTGCCAGGCCAGCAGCGCTTCAATCTACTGTTGGGTTCGCCGTTGGCCCTCTAGGAGTTGTGCAAGAGCTGCGATGACCTGCTCAGAGGTCATAGAAGCGGTCGGCCGACTGGGCTGTGAGTCCTCCTGACCAGCCTGATCTTCCTGACCGGTTTGAGCGGTAGTTCTCTTACCCTTCTTCGGAGGCATGTTGATCAGCCAAGAGATTTGTTGATGAGAAACTAGACATTTCCCACAGACACCGCCAAACTGATGATGCCAAAATTTGGTTAGAGATAATAGAGCAGATTAAGGAGAGAGAGTGTGAGAGACTGGTTTTTGCATGTAGTTCGGCCCTTTTAATGAAGGAACCTACGTCCACGGGTGCGCCGGTGCGCTTTCACTAACAAATCACCGGCGGCTATTGGTGAGCCAACAAAGTGGGTGGCACTACCAGAAACCGACTGGGTATATGTGCCATTATGAGTTGTTTGTATGTTTTTCTTTAGAGTCAGAATGCGATCCCCTTCAATGGAGGTAGGTGGCTTCTTTTTTAGGTGCAAGAGACCACCCGTACAAGGTAAGTCTGTAGATTAGGAAGCTTAATCTGATTACAGCCGATTTATGTGAATTTAGGAGAGTTTCCTAAGTGGTTTAGGAAACCGCTTGCTCCTTCCATTTAGTCTTATAACTGGGATAGGGAATTTCCTGGAGGCACGCTGGGCAAGCAACCATGCCTTCTGGAGGTGCGCCCATTTGGGGCCAGTCTAGAGTGAACGCCCGGGATTTTGACTGAACTGGGCGGTCTTGTGTTACCGGCCTGGAATGGCCGAGTAGTCAGGCCAGATTCAAGGTGACTTGTCTTCTCTTTGCTGAGGTGGTGAGGCTTAACTTTGAGCTGATTTGTTTGTACATATCATTAACTAAGAGTTACACTCTAGTGATTGAGATTAATCACTCCGTCCAATGGTAGTTAATCATGCTACAGTGTAAACCTGATGAGGTATCCAGTCTCATCATCCACTGTGACAAATTCTATGTATCAAAGAATAGCAATTCATAGCTCATTGTATACATCTCATACATACACAAATTACTTACTATGATACTTAAGGATTGAACAATCATCTCATGAAAGAAACATACACAATGAAATATAAAGATGATATCCATATATTAAAATGCTAATGTATCATACACAAAGTAATGGTTTGAGGGCACAAACCCAACAGAAAGACCTCGGGATCACACCTGAGGCACCAACTCCACTTAGGTCCATAACCTACTATTGGGGTAAACCCCCTAGGTGGCCAACAATATAAGAGTCAAAGGACCCCGGGACTATCAACATTTTGGGTCGGTTTCCTACAATCATTACCTCTACACATTCCCAACTTAGCAAAAGTTTGGGGGGCAGGAGAGAATAATGAACTAGTACAAGAAGTCATACCGGGAATTAACAGGACATGGAATTAACTAAGTGTAAACCCTTAAACATTCCTAAGTACCTACAATGCCCAGAGTTAACCGACCGGACAGTAACAGGATTGGAAACTCCTACACTCTCCCGGACGGGACCCACAAATCTCCTAGCCACCAACGGCTCGGGACATCCCTAAAAGACCAAGTGTTCCTTACCGGTCACAATTCTAAACCTTTTGCTAAGGTAGGGTCATGGGAGGCTAACAACTGGCTGGGCACAAGCAATTACGAATAGAGGCAACAAAAGTACAAACATGAAAAGCAATTGACACAAAAAGTGACCTCTAAGGCCCTTTGTCATTCAGTTTAAATTAATTTCAATTCCTGGGGGGCAATTATAGTAGCCTCTCCCCCCTCCCCCGCAAAAAAAAATATACATATACACATCAGTGTTGGTCATCCACGATGATCACAGCATCGTCGGTCTCCCCGACCTCTCCTCCAGTAGCATCTGCGTCTTCCCTGGCAGCTTTAGTAGGGAGTTCCTCAGCAACCTCCTCCTCCTTCCAGAAGTTGGAGTCAGGCCAGGAGTAGCCTGAGAGGTCCCAATCTGGATTATCCGAGACCGCCCTCTGGGCAAGGTCAGCGTAGCCTTGGAGGAAGCCGACCTCAAACTCTTCCTCCACGTCCTTCGCCTCTGCCTCCCGAGCATCGACAACCTTAGCTAGAGCCACCTTCTGGGCTTCTGCAGCCGCTTTCTCGGCTTTTGCAGCCTTACAGGCCGCCTGCTCGGTCGCCAATTCTTCTAGGGCCCTTGTCTTTTCTTCCTCCACGGCGAGGGCAAAGTCCGAAGCCTCCCGTGTTTCCTTCTCCGCAAATAGGGTGGCCTAAGCAGCGGCAAGTCTCTCGGCCACCCTAGACAGGTAAGCCTTAGCCCCTGCTGCCAGGCAACCAATCTGTAAGAAAGAAACAGAAGTCATCAGTCGTTGTGGATAGAAAAATAAAGAAAAAAAGTGTATAAAGTTGCTTACTATGTGGCTGATGTTGTACAGCCACCCAATCAAGGCCTCGAAGCCAACCCGGAGCACCTATCAATCTGGCTCTGCAATAGTCTAGGTCGGACCCTAGCCCAGACGTCGTCCGTCGTCTCTACCATTGGGATCCCGGTTGGGATGTCGTCTTGCTTGGAGGGCGCAAAGACCTCAACTCGAGGAGTTGACTTCCCGACCGGTATGGCTTTAGTAGGGCGTTTGGAGGGTAAAATAGCCTCAACTCCAGTTGATGTCCCGACCGCTTCCTTCTCTGCTCGGGGCCCCTAGTGAAGCCTCTTCAATTGCTGGCCCTCAAGGGGGCCCTGCCTTTTCCTCCTCTAGCCTACCCGTGTGGCCAGAGCAGCTTCCTTCTGCTTCAGAGCAGCCATATCTCTGGGAGCCATCTCTGAAAACCCAAGAAAAGACAAATTAGTTACATACGGAACCGATCAATTAGAAAGGTAATTCGAAGAATAGCTGAAGAACATACCAGCAATGATTGGGCCGAAGACAGGTGCTTCGAAGGACTGGCTGGGCTTGTACGTGACCTTCCGATCCCCTATCCGAGTCAATATGGTAGCGATGTTGGTCGGTTCCTCAGCCAAAGCCCTGATCCAGTCTTGGAACTCCTCAGGAATACTCGGTGGGTCAGCTGCTCCCACTGGAAAAAAGAGCACCTCAGTTAGTCTAACGGAAAGAACCAAACGGAATGAAAAGCAAATGCAATATGGGAGCTTACTCCTCAACCTCCCCACCTAGGAGGTCCTCAGCTCAATTCTCGGGGCATCCTCACATAGTTCTAGGGTTGATATATGGAAGAACTTCTTCTTCCACCCCTTGTTATTGCTTGGGCACTTGTCGATGATCTTTCTCCCCTGTGAGGCCCCAATAGAGAAGAAGCCGACCTCTCCATGAAGTGGGAGTGGCCGGTGGGTCCAGAAGAATTCTTGGAGGGTAAGCTCCTACCCGAAGACTTGGGGCAAAAGATGAATGGCCCCCATTCGGAATCTCCACTCATTTGGGGCAAGCTTCTTGGGAATGATCCTGAGATAGATCAGCACGTCCTGAGGGATTGGGTGGAGGGGAAGATGAAGGTCCTCCATAAAGGCGTCCTCATAAAGGGTGACAAACCCCAGCCGACGGTGGTATGCCTCGCTAGTAGGTATGGAAAAGGAACAGTGGCCTGGGATATCGTACCTACCCCTGATCTGTCCCTAGTCGTCGGCGAGCAGACTGCTGCTAATCAACTCGCACGAGAAGACGATGCTGGGACTCCCAGAGACCGAGCCTCATCACCCGACCGCTGCAACCCAGGGCCGCCTGAAGCCCTTGACCAGGCTCATCATCAGATACCCGAATAGGAATCCTCCCTTAACTGTGGTGATCAGAAGGAGTCAGTGAAGGGGGGTCTAAACTGGTGTCCAGGGTACCCGACCTAGATTGCTCATCTTCCGATTGGGAAGATGAGTTGAAGTAGAGCTCCTATGGCAGGATGAGGAAGTAGGTGACGGCCTGAGTAGGGGTTAGAAACCCCAAACCTAAGGTACAAGGGGGCAAGACAAGAGCCTGTAAGGCAGAACGTACAAGGCTTTTAGTGTGGGGTAACACTGCGTCAGTACTCCCCCGGGACACCCCGATCGGTTCAACTGCTCCACCAAGGAGGGGGAACTACCTGACCTAATGAAGTAGATGAATCTGAAGAAGAAAAAATCCCACTTCCTCAGGAGCCCTAGCGGATTCGTATCCTCCAGCTTCACTCAGGAAAGAAAAGAGAAGAAGAAAAGGAAAATTACAGTGAATTGTAAGCCTGGGGGATGAGGACCTACAAGAAAAAGGCATAGAAAAGATCTTGGACGTCTTGACCGGATGCTTTTTTTCTCTCTTAGGCCACTCGGTAGGTTCAGGAGATGGACAGCAAAAGTGCCAAAAAAATGCCTAAGTGCTGCTTTTACAAGGGGCATAGACAGTCCAAATGAATTTAGATCCAATGGCCACGAAGAGCTCCCACCTAAATGCTTGCCAGCTATCTCAGGTAGCCCAAGCGGTGCCTCAAAAGGCGTGCACATTAAATACACGATGTGATGGTTCGATTACGATGCAACTATCCGGTTATGTTTACATCGGTCTCTGTGGATCCTGACCAGACCTACCAATCCTTGACATATGGCAGGTACCGGCCCCATGTCCCTGAGAAGACCGATCGGTCCAGATCTCGAGTGACCGCGCCGGCCAGTCCAGACCCGAGCAATTCCTTCGGCTATTTCCCAGACAGTTTACTGGGCTATGCAAATTATAAATCCTCATCTGATGAACATCACATTAGCCTCAAAAATGGGGGCAGCTAATTTGTACAAAAATATCTAGTTAAGGTTAAAAGCTTAGCCTGTGTCAACCTTTGCGGCTCGCCCGATACAATCCGATCACGACCAACAGGTTGGGGATGCTGTACGGGCTCGGTTCGTCGCAGATCCCACCTAGTCACGCTCTCCGTGACGAGCTCCAGTATAATCCAGACAGTTTCCCACACAAGCTAGAAGACTAATGGAAAGAGGAGATTGTTTCCTAATCTGGTTAGAAAACTTCCATGATTCATGCTAATCAATCCCTATCAGATTATATTACTTAATCAGATTAATTACCATGTACGAGTAGGTGTCTTATAACTATAAAAGAGATCACTCGCCCCGTTCAAAGGGGACGACATTCTTATCTCATAGAATTGCACTCATATACTAGCATACGCATTTACCCGGCTGGTCTCTGGTAGCTCCACCCCCATTGCTGGTTCACCAAAGACCCCCCCGGCTGATTAATTCCATAGTGCAAGTGCTCTGACACACCACGTGGACGCAGGTCCCTTCTTTAACAGGGCCTAACCACATACAAATTTTCGTCTCGTTCTTCTTATTCTCTCTTAACCAAATTTAGGCATTATCAGATTTATTAGACACATATGCATGTTAAGTAGATTTAAATATCCAAAACCAAATTCCCGAAAGTACAGCTCACCAGATAAATAATCCAAAATAAGAATCCCAAAACATGCACATGACATCAACAATTACACAAACCTATTCGAAGCCACCTAGCAGCCTAACTCCTAGTAGGATCCATGACAGAAATTATCCTACATAGAAACTCAGGAAACATTAAATTGTAAACTAACTAAGAAGAGAATTGTCTAGAAAGCATAAATGCTTAAACAAACAAGGACTCAATAACATGTCATAGCAGCTTCCAGCATTGATCAGGGCACTCTCAACTAAGGGCATCTGCAATCCTTAATCAAAACGTGTTTCACATTTAAATGTGGGTAAAAATCCTCAAACACATCCTTCTATGCAAACCCATACCAAATTGAGTTTTGCTCAATCTTAAACCCGATTTCATAAAATCGTTCACTTTTTTAACTGCGTTTGAGTTACATTTTGGTGGGCTTTGTTTAAGATTTTACTCGAATTTAATTTGATATGGATTTAATGTATGGTTTGGAGATGCTTTTACTCAAATTTTCAACTTATGGAGGAAAATACTACATTTATAAGAAGATTTGAGCAAACCCACTGGAGAGCTTTGTTTGATAATGAACCTTTTATTCAAATTTGAGTAAAACTTTAAGTAAGAAATGAAGATGGCCTAACTGAGTATATCGTATGTAGACATTGAGAATTGAATATTTGAGCCTCATCCCCACCAACATATTGAAAGTGTGCACATGAGAAAATTAAAAAATCTAGTTAGATCATGTAAAGCGAAGCACAGGATAAAATTAATGTTCAGACATCTGTTCATATATATATATATATTAATATTTATGTGTGAGAGTGTGTATACCCAGTAAAATTAGGAGTGGTACAATCCACAATACATTCGTGATCTTCGTCCATCTTAAAGAAGGAGCAATTCTCGCATCCAGATTCTCTAAACTGGGTGTTTTGTATAGTCATCAACATCGTCACCAACAGTGTGATTGACAGAATATGCAAAAGACATAAAACCAAATTTAGTCCTCATCGTCATCGTCACCAACAGTGTAATTAGGAAAATTAAAAGCAATAAATATCAATGATTATTTAGCCAAAAACCCTAAGAACAAAAGGATATCCAAATATCACGGGATAGATTATGAAACCATTCATCAAGTACAAAATTAGAAGAGTCAAATGGGGGAAAAAGTACCTTTAACTAACTAAACCTTCGTAATCCTTAGCAGTTACATAGACGTGTGTATACATTAAAAGAGGAATACGATCAAATAACAATGTATGTAGTATATAGAAGGAAACAAAATGCCAAAAACACACACACACACAAAGAGAGAGAGAGAGAGAGAGAGAGAGAGAGAGAGAGAGAGAGATGAAAGGAGACCTGATCGTAGGTTTTGACAAGCCTGTAGCGAAGGAGCCCTCAGCTCATGCCCAAAGCTCGTTGGTATCTACATTGCGCTTCCCATTCTCTCTCTCTCAGCTCATGCCCAAAGCTCGTTGGTATCTACGCTGCGCTTCCCTCTCTCTCTCTCTCTCTCTCTCTCTCTCTCTCTCTTTCTCTCTCTCTCTCACACTATAAACACTAGCATATTAACTTAGAGTTAAACTACAGTGATTGAGATTCATCACTGCATCCAATGGTAGTTAATTATGCTACAGTGTAAACATGATAACATATCCATTCTCATCATCCACTGTGACAAATTCTAAGTATCAAAGGATGGTAATTCGTATCTCACTTGTATGTATCTCATACATGAAATACTTACTATGATACTTAAGGATTAACAATCATCTCATGAAATTAACATACACAATGAAATATAAAGCTGACAAACTCCCACTTGCACTCATAACCATTCAGAACTACATCTAAGACCTAGGCTATCAAGATGACAATCAAAGACCTTCTATGGCAAGGCCTTTGTAAACGAATTCGCAAGATTGTCAGTGATGGCAATCTTGGTGACACTCACATCTCCACGTTGAACAATATCTTGAATTAGATGATATTTCCGCTTTATGTGCTTTCCCTTTCTGTGATTCCTTGGCTCCTTGGACTGAGCCACTGCCCCACTATTATTGCAGTATAGCGTAATATGTGACAGCGACGCTGGTACCACCTCGAGTTCCATAAGGAACTTCTTGAGCCAAACAGATTCCGTTACTGCTTCACAAGCAGCCACATACTCAGCTTCTGTAGCTGAGTCTACAATGCATTTCTGCTTAATGCTCCTCCAACTAACAGCACCTCCTCCCAAGGTAAAGAGATATCTGGATGTAGACTTTCTCGAATCTTTATCTGACATAAAGTCCAAGTCAGTGTATCCTACTTGAATTAACTCACTGCCGCCATATATAAGCATGTAATCTTCAGTTCTTCTCAAGTACTTAAAAATGTGCTTAACGACTGTCCAGTGCTCTGGACTTGGATTCGATTGATACCTGCTAACTATGCCAATGGTAAAGCAGAAATCTGGTCTAGTGCATAACATCGCATATATGAGACTTCCCACTGCTGAGATATAGGGAACTTCTGCCATGTGATTCCTCTCCTCCGATGTCTTAGGACACTGGTCCTTGGGGAACGCTAAACCATGCTTGTAAGGTAATAAACCTTTCTTCGAATTACCCATTGAAAACCTAGTTAGTACCTTATTGTTATAACCAGCTTGAGATAATCCCATTATCTTTTGCTTGTAATCCCGAAAGAGCTTTATCCCAAGAATTTAACTCGCCTCTCCTAGATCCTTCATATGGAATGTACTAGCTAGCAAAACCTTAACTATTGACGATGCCGCTACATCATTCCCAATGAGTAGAATGTCTTCAACGTAAAGTACAAGAAAAGCTATCACTTTCCCTTCACACTTCTTGTATACAAAAGGTTCATCCAGGTTCTGTATGAAACCAAATGACTTGACCGCTTGGTCAAATCGGATGTTCCAACTCCTGGATGCCTGCTTAAGCTCATAAATGGACTTTTGCAACTTACATACTAAGTTACCTTTTTGACCAGCTATGAACCCCTCTGGTTGCTGCATAGAGATGTCATCCTCAAGATTGCCATTCAAGAATGCAGTCGTGACGTCCATTTGCCAGATCTCATAATCTAGGCACGCAGCAATGGATAAGAGTATTCTGATAGACTTGAGCATGGCTACCGGCGAGAAGGTTTCCTCATACACAATGCCCTCCCTCTGAGTAAAACCTTTCGCTACAAGCCTGGCCTTAAAGGTTTCAACCTTTCCATCAGATCCTCTTTTCCTCTTGTAGACAAGACCCACTTACAGCTATTAGGTTTAATATTGGCTGGAAGTTCTACAAGATCCCAGATCTGATTGGAATCCATAGATTCGAATTCAGCCTTCATAGCTTTGACCCAATGAGCTGAGTCAACATCAGCCACTGCCTCTTCGTATGTGGTTGATCAAATTCATATTCTATGGAGACAGCTTCAAAAACTTCTCCTAAGAACATGTATCTATCAGGCTGGCTGATAATCCTACTACTACGAAATAAAAGTAATGCCCTTATGATGATTAAAACCTCAATACATTCCTATGTACTTTTGAAGTTATCTTCCCAAATAAAAGTAATGCTCTCCAACAATCTTGGAGGTTCTCTAAATGAGATAGATGTGGATATTGCAAGTGGTTTTAATCCTCTTTAAGTGTTAAAAATACACTTTCAAAACTCCTTTTTCAAAACCCCTCTAAAACCCCCAATATTTGGATTCCAAGAAATAAACCTAGTTTTTTTTTACAAAATAATCTTCAAAACAGTGAGTTATTTGACTTCAAAGATTTTTCTAGAGTTCAATACTTAAAGTATGAATGTAAGACCACTTGGAAAGTCTTCCCAACTAATTAGAGAACACCCATGATTTTTGGTTTGACTTGGAAATACTTGGAAGGATTCCATTTTGGTCCAAACATTCTCTCCAGATATTCTGCCCTTACTGTCACAGCAACTTGGCTGACTTTCAACTGTTTTACAGAAAACTTTTCCAAAAGGAGTGGTCCCAACCTATTTTTCCCTTGCACTTCCGTGTCTTAGGGAACTTCCTGTATAATATGGGCCTCTGGATGTTTTGTTTTCATTTTGTAAGAGATTTTGACATTTCAGTCGATAGTACGGATTCTTTTTCTGAGTGACCTCTATTGTTTATATGATTTCTCTCAATCTGTAATGTTTATTGAGGATTGGCTTGTTGACTTGTGTTCTAGACACAATAAAGATGATCTCCATAAAAAATCATACATTGAAAACATTTTTAACCCTACTTTTCAATTTCCAAAATATCAGCTCACTATTCTGTCCACTATTCACAGCGAGTATACTTTTACTTCCATCCTTTGATTTGATGCTTATATGTACTTCAAATTAGCTCATGTCATAGGAAGTAGTTCATACTACATTTGTACATATCGTATGATGATTTCTTTCATGCATTCATTCATATTTTAGACTTATAAGTCACTATAGAAAGTCCATGTACACAAGCACACTAGAACCTTTGCACATTCTAGGATCATGCATTGCATCCATGCAAGATTTGGGGTTTTGGTGACTCTTAATCTAAGAAGATTATACGTAATGAACTTGGTCACACGTTCATGCTTCCCCTCGATCTAATCATCCTTAATCCATCCTGGGGATTGAGAGGTCTTCTTTTCTCAAAGATTAACACGCATCATTCTAGCTTGCTAAGCATATTTTAATCTCTTTGATTATTTGTTTCAAGAACAATTCATGTCCCCCTTTAGATTAGGAAGTCTTGATTATTTGATATATGATTAGACGATTTTTCCTAGGTTTGTTTGTGTGAGCTTTCACTTTTTCATTGTGTGATATTTGGCTTAGATCTTATGAATGATATCTTATCTTTCAATCTTCCATTTTAATATTCTTATGAGATGTAATATACTATCATAGTATTAATTGTCGAACCAAACATAGTATAAGATGATTATTTGGATGCTAATTGAGGCCCGTCGAAAGACAGGCCGAGTAGAGGGTGTTTTAGTCGTGGCAAAGGCTCCTTCCTCTCTCGTACCAAAACCCCGAGCCAAGTTCTTTGGTTATGAAGGGCCGGTGCCCTTTATCCGTTTGGGTGAGTCAAATTGGGTTTCTTGGTTCCTTAAAGACCAAGTGGCGACTCTGCATCTGTTTTTAATAGGCCACCTTTTCCTTCCCTTTCAAAACGATCTCAAAACAAACAAGAGGTGGAATTCCGCATGTCCACAATCTGGCGACTCTGCTGGGGAATTTTATTTTAAAACAAAATAATACAGAGGTTTGACTCATAAGAAGAATCCTTAAAATCATCTTTTTAATGTGTCTGGTTCACCACACTGCACTTCTACATTTCCCCCTCGACTGTCATTGTTCAGGTCTTTCTGTGCCAAGGCACAAGTCACCGTTGATACTGTACCTTCCAAGGTATATAAAAAAGAGTAACAACTTCCGTACTGTCTCCCTAACGGTATATTGGAACTCTCGTTAATGGACCATCTTTGACTAAACCCAGCCTTTGCATATTGATTCCTGTAGAACCCTTCATAGGACTGTTCATTTATCTTTTCAGAGAAGACAATGTGATATAACTGCTTTATGCCCTGACGGGATTACCTGCGTGGTGTAGACGCTTATGTGGCATGAGGCAAAACCTCTTTCTTATGATTTCCAAGGCAATCAGTCACATGTGATCACACTGAGTTGACCTGCCTAGGCACCATGACAAGGATGTCTGCTCCATGCTCACAAAGATATACACCGCAAACCTTGTTTGTTGGTCCTAAGACATAGAAGTATGAAAACTTGCTAGACAGTATGATCACCATCATCACATGCTCATGTCAGATATACCAATTTCTCCCAGAAACTCTATCCAAATCTCCCAAATTTTCCAGATGTACCAGTTTCTCCAAGAAACTCTATCTAAATCTCCGAGATTTCCCAAATATACCAGTTTCTCCCAGAAACTCTATTCAAATCTCCCAGATTACCCAGAAATCTCAGTTTCTCCCAGAAACTCTGATATACATGTTTCCCCTAGAAACTCAATCCAACTCACCCGAAAATACCCGTTTCTCCCAAAAACTCAGATTTTCCAATTTCTCCCAGGAACTTTGTCCAACTCTACCTATTTCTCCCAGAAGCTCTATCCAAACCATCTAGATATCCCTTCCTCTCTTAGCAACTTTGTCCAAGTCAACTAGAAACCCTTGTTTTACCCAGAAACTCTAAAAGTCCCGTTTCTCCCAGAAATCGCATATACACCAGTTTCTCCCAAAAACTCTATCCAATGCGTGTAGATTTCCCAGAAATTCATGTTTCTCCCAGAAACCTTGAAATCCCTACTTTTCCCAAAAACTTTTTACCTTGTTTTACCCAAAAACACTGATTTCCCAATTTCTGCAAATAGAAGTAAGAGTCCAAATCAGCAGAGGTGCGAAACACTTCTTGTCTTGTTTCTACCTCCCCGGATTCATTGTCTTGTTTGTGGGCTAGCCCAGATTGTCATAAGCCCACCAATGGCCTACAAAGCTCTGGAAGAGAAAGTGAACAAGCTACAAACCAATGTTGAACAGCTACGTTTAAGGATGGCCGATTTGAGAAGATGGTGCAGAGCATCAATAAAGGGAAGTATGGGTTATCCAACGCCTTCCATCCAAGCCCATTTCTACACCAGAATCCCTACTTGTATCCAAGCCCATACCCTAGCCTTGGTAATCCTAGTCCATATCCAAACCCGAGAGCCACTCCAAGGACCCACTTGAACTCAAAGTTTAAAAAAGCCCGCAAACCAAGAACCTTCGCCAACTTGGGTATGCCGTTGTCCATAATACTTGATAACCTCATCGAAAAGGGGCACCTCCAACTCCTTCAGCCATGTGCTGGTATCCCTTCGCTTAACTATAACCTGTCCAAATGTTGTCCCTTCGCTTAACTGTAACCTGTCCAAATGTTGTGCCTGCCACCAAGGCCCAGGCCACGACACTGATAGCTCTATGCGCCTTCGCCATGATATCCAAGACCTCATCCATCAGAAAATCATCGAGCCATTGCCCATCCAACCCTATGTCAACCAAAAATCCCCTAGCTTTATCGAGCCTAAAGCCCCTAGCTTCATCAAACCTAAAGCCCATGGCTCATCTGTTCAAATGATCCCCTTCGTTGAGGCCCTTGAGTGTTGAACTTGTGCAAGTGAAGTGGTGGGGTTTGGGACTTTTGCTAGCAAAACAAATGAGGATGCTCTTTCAAAAAATAAGCGAGTCACCGTGGCACTCCAATTGAGATCGGGTCGAGTCTGTTTTATGTTTTGAGTCTATTTCAAGTTTAGTCTTGTGGTCAAGTGTGTCTGTCATCGAGTTGTTATGAGTCTGTATCGAGTAAGTAATCCCTCTCTTGCTAATGGAATAAAATCTCGTTTTGCTTAATCTGATGTGTATAGTCAGAAGTGCATGAATCGCTGAACTGAAAATGTCACTTTTCAAATTACTATGGATATTACTCTGCTAATAAATTTTTGCGTCAAACAAAAATGAATCCCAAAAAGGCCAAAGTCGATTTTGCGCTAACACTGAAGAAGAGTCAAGAATTTAATAGTCTTACTTTAAGAATTTTAAAGATGCTTTTGCTCAAATCTCGAAAAGACATACTTGAGACTGATTTGGGGCTTGCCCAACACCCTTTTCCACCATTTCAAAGCCTTGAGCCCAAATAGAAAAAAGAAAGAAAAGAAAAGCTCGCTAGGTTGAAAACCCGAAAGGGCTCTTAGGTAAAAGTTAGAGCTAAAAAGGTATTGATTTCCAAGACCTGACCCTAGCCAGTGAAAATGATAGAGAAAATAAAAGAAAGAAAACTTTGGTGATACATAGAATTGTACACTTCAAGGTACATCATGAGAACATATATAGACCATATTTCAAAAGTCCTAGAACAACCACAAACAAATTCTGGAGAGCCGACATGCACATTGTAAAATTTTGAGATTGCAATCGGAAGATCTCACATCAATCAACTACATGAAAAAAAATTGACTAGCTAGGTGAAAGTGAAAAGGATCAATCCTCAAAACAAAACAAAAACAAAAAGAAAAAAAAGAAAGAAAAAAAAAGAGAGGAGAAGAAAGGGAGACTGAAACTGAATCCTTTTATTCAAGGCTACCACAAGTGACCCAAGTTTGAACTTCTTTGACGATTGGCTTGAAAAACCCTCAGACCTCTATGTCTTTCAAAACCCTTGCCTTGAACTGCGCTTGACCTGATTCCTTCTTGGGGATACATAGGCAACCGCATTGGTTAGGTCGACACCATCATAATCAAACCAATTTCTTTCAAGACCTTGCCCTGAACTACGCTCGACCTGATTCCCGCTCGGGGATACGTAGGCAACCACATCGGTTCGGTCGTCCCACCTATCTAAAAATCAACCCCCCTTCTTTCAAGGTTCTGGCCTGAACTACGTTGGACCTGATCCCCGCTCGGGGGTATGTAGGCAGACTTTCAAAAAGAAAAGGAGGATGACTCGCTACGTCAAAAATACGAAAGGACACCTAGGCAAAAATTAGAGCCGCATCCAAGGTGAGCAATAACAAAAGTGAGAAAAGAGCTCGCTAGGTCACCTCGCTGGTGCCTAGGCAAAAATTATGAGCATTTGAGAGATTAAAGTCGCGGTCCTTGCCTCAAGCCAGAAATTATCTTCCAAACTAGGGGCAAACTTCGGCTATCCACCTCGTTTGCCTGAATTTTACTATCTACCCTTCATACGAGGGGCAAACTTCGATCACTAACCTCGTTTGCCCAAAACCTTCAAACAACCATCGTCCAAACTAGGGGGCAAACTTCAGTCACCTACCTCGTTTGCCTATGACTTCTACTTCTTACACTTTGAACTAGGGGCAAACTTCGTTTGCCGCACATCGATGGCAAGTTTTCAAGTTACCAAGTTGTTTCAAAATATTTTTATTTTTATTTTTTGAAATGGAGTATCTTTTATTCTATAAGCTAAGGCACTAATTCAAAGCACATCCTGGGAATCGACTAGATCAATAGGGAGGAATTTTTAAAAATCAAATTTATAAGCAAAGTGCTACCATGTTAAGATGAGGAGTGAAATGGTATCATCTATGACAAATGCACATCAAATCTTGGCAAGTTGAGCTTCTTCCAATTTGGTGTCAAATGTGTCGCCCACATACGTGCGTCGATGTCTGTCAGTTTTTGAGTCTGTCGTAGTCTCAAATGTGCAAGTCAATAGTGACTAATAATGAATTTTTCAAATCAAGTGATAAAATTTTAAGAGCATTCCAAGGACAATACAAGCAGGAGAACCAACCACTATTACTACACCAATCAAGCCGTCAGCATGAGAAGTGTCCAAACTTGGGATAGATTTCATCCCTTTCCAAACTGCTGAAAGTTAACCCGCATCTCCTAGCAACATATGCATGAGTGGCTATTGATCTTCCTTTTTCCTAGCAACATAAGTCCATGAGTGGCTATTGATTATCTTTCTTTGTTCATGCAACATAAGTCCATGAGTGGCTGTTGATCTTCCTTTATCCATGCAACATAAGTCCATGAGTGGCTGTTGATCTTTCCTCATCCATGCAACATAAGTCCATGAGTGGTTGTTGATCATCGTCCTCTATTAATGTCAAATCCATAGCCGCCGCAGATCATCTACGAATAGAATCATACCTTTACCCCCATTAGTGGGCGTATTTCCTTCTTCCCTAGCAGAGTATATCTTATGCATTCCTCCCTAGTAGAGTAACTTCATCCTTAGCAGATTCAGTTTTATCCCCAGCAGGCTTATCGATTAGTACATCGTCAGTTCAATCCAGGACAGTCATAGTAGTTCACTGTCGACTCGTCACCTCAATTAGTGCATTATCAGTTCTTCTGATCATGGTTAGTCTAACCTTTGATCCAATCCATGACGGTCACAGTAGTTCACTGTCTACTCGTCATCTCGACTAGTACATCGTCAGTTCAATCCAGGACAGTCACAGTAGTTCACTGTCGACTCGTCACCTCAATTAGTGCATTATCAGTTCTTCTGATCATGGTTAGTCCAACCTTTGATCCAATTTATGGCGGTCACAGTAGTTTACTGTCGACTCGTCATCTCGATTCGTACATCATCAGTTCAATCCATGACAGTCATAGTAGTTCCCTGTCGACTCGTCACCTCAATTAGTGCATTATCAGTTCTTCTGATCACGGTTAGACCAGCCCTCTAGATTGAAGC
Source organism: Hydrangea macrophylla (assembly GCA_033977485.1). NCBI lineage: Eukaryota > Viridiplantae > Streptophyta > Magnoliopsida > Cornales > Hydrangeaceae > Hydrangea > Hydrangea macrophylla. The sequence goes on from CM066983.1 coordinate 15,051,539, forward strand.
AAATCTATTATTATCAGCCCTCTGGATTGGGCTATTGTCATCAGCCCTCTAGATTGAGGCAAATCCTTTGTCATCAGCTCTCTAGATTGAGGCAAATATGTTCTCATAAGCCCTCTAGATTGAGGCAAATCCTTCTTTGTCAGCCCTCTAGGTTGAGGCAAATCTGTTGTTATCAGCCCTCTAAATTGAGGCAAATCTGTTGTCATCAGCTCTCTAGATTGAGGCAAATCCTTTGTCATCAGCCCTCCAGATTGAGGCAAATCTATTGTCGTCAGCCCTCTAGATTAAGGAAAATCCTTCATTGTTAGCCCTCTAGATTGAGGCAAATCTGTTGTCATCAGCCCTCTAGATTGAGGCAAATCCTTCATTATCAGCCCTCTAAATTGAGGCAAATCTATTGTTATCAACCCTCTAGATTGAGGCAAATCTATTGTCATCAGCCCTTTAGATTAAGGCAAATCCTTTGTCGTCAGCCGTCTAGATTGAGGCAAATCTGTCCTCATCAGCCCTCTAGATTGAGGCAAATCCTTTGTTGTCAGCCCTTTAGATTGAGGTAAATCTGTTGTCATCAGCCCTCTAGATTGAGGCAAATCCTTAATTGTCAACCCTGTAGATTGAGGCAAATCTGTTGTTATCAGCCCTCTAGATTGAGGCAAATTAGTTGTCATTAGCCTCTAGGTTAAGGCAAATCCTTCGTCGTCAGCTCTCTAGATTGAGGCAAATTTGTTGTCGTCAGCCCTCTAGATTGAGGTGAATCCTTCGTTGTCATCCCTCTAGATTGAGGTAAATCTATTGCCATCAGCCTTCTAGATTGAGGCAAATCCTTCGTTGTCAACTGATCGTGTCGGAATCAAGATGTAAAAAACTATACATTACTTTTCAAAAGATTTGTAGTGTGAAAGCAAAGGTCGAACCCACAGGGATTGGTTAACTACAGCGACTTAATTTTAAAACCTAATTTTAGTTAATTATGAAAACGGATTTTGATTTGATTTTAATTAAACTAATAACAATAAAAATAAATCTAAACTATGAAAGCAATTAAAAGTGTTTTTGTAAATATGTTTAAAGAAACCTAGAATTGCAAATCCACCACTAGCTTCATAATAAGGAATATTTATGCATTCAATTAGCTTACTAAGTTAGATGATTATGGGGAATTGTGGCTACAAGCCCAATTCCTCCGTTAAGAAAATAATCATGGTTCAAGCACCAACATATTCCATCTTCGGTTAGCACGAATTATCCCACACTAAACTAGGGTTGTGACCTAATTCGTTTAATCTAGGCATGGATTATTCGGATACTTGATAGCACAAATCAATAAAGCACCATCACATGTAAATAATCTAAACAAGCACAGCAAGCATAGATCATTGAGCACATCACAGTCAAAATAGATCTAAGACAAGAATAAACTTTGAAAGCAATGATTTAATCAATAGAAGCAAGATTTATTTATAAAAATCCTCTAAACATGTGACTGTCATCCATACATAATAAAACTAAAATAAAAACATAAATAAAACCCTATTACTCGTCTAGGGCTTCATTGAAACCCTAGATCTATGATCTAGCCGTCCATGGAAGTGATGGATGGCAAGTAGTTGATGGAGGAGGCCATGGAAACCCTTGGTCTTCTTCTTCTTCTCCTTGCTTCCCTCCCTTCAATGGCTGGAAGTATGGTTGTAGAATGTGTGTACAATAATTGCCAACCCTATAATTGAAGTAAAATAGGGTATATATAGATTTACAACAAGTTTTGGAAGCCTTTCTAACTCGAAACGGACTGAAACTGATGTAATTTACAGTTTGGACGTCGTTCAGCAGTTTCGTTTGCACAGGAGTCTTCAGTATACTGAAATACGCAACTTTGCTTTTTACACATATCGCGCGAGCGGGCCGCGCGAGCGCGACATTTGGCACCTCGTGCGAGCGGATCGCGCGAGCGATTCTCGGTTTCCCGCGCGCGCGGCTCGCGCGCTCGACTTGGCTTTTTCAGCTTCTTTCTTTGTGCTTTTTCACCCTGTTTAGCCTGATATACTTGATTTCTTCCAAAACCTGTCAGAAAATAGAAAACGAAGTACAAATATACAAAAACAGGATAAAAAGATACTAACAAATGCTCGTTAAGGCGTATAAATAGGATTTGTTCTCTCCCGATCATCAACCCTCTAGTTTGAGGCAAATCTTTCATTATCAGCCCTCTAAATTGAGGCAAATCTTTTATTAGAGACCCTTTTAATTAAGGTAGGACTTTCGCGTCCATCAGTTATGTTGGGCTACCCCGTCTACTTGTTTTGATATCTGGGACTTCCATGTCCGTCAATCATCTTAGGGATTCCATGTCCATCATTAGTGCTTCCACATCCGTCAATCATCATCGAGGCCTAAATAGGCTTTTCGGACCGACCATTGTAAGATTTGATCAACTGTGAGATATTCGGATTTGAATCCTGGTTCTGGGTCAAGAATTTAAAACAGTTAAGAGAGATTCTCAGAGATTCCAGTACCATCCCGAGTAGAAGCCTGAACCAAATTTCCGGATTGGTCATCATAAGAATCGGCCAACAATTGAAAACACCGCCAGCAGTCAAAGGACCCCGACTCCTTGGGCAAGCATTGTCTATTCACAATCCAAGGCTCCGTGTCCGTTGATTATCGTGAGCTTCCTCGCCTATCGCTTATCGTGAGCTTTCTCACTTATCATGAGCTTCCTCACTCCTTTGTCCAAAATTGTGAGCCCCCTCACGTACCCGTTGGTTATCGTGAGCCTCCTCGCTTATTGTGAATCACCTGTCGCTTACTGTGAGCTTTCTCACTTGTTGTGAGCTTCCTCACTCATTTGTCCAAAATCGTGAGCCTTCTCACTTATCATGAGCTTCTTCACTCCTTTATCCAAAATTGTGAGCCCCCTCACCTACCCACCGGTTATCGTGAGCTTCCTCGCCTGTCACTTATCCTGAGCTTCCTCACTCCTTTGTCCAAAAATCATGAGCTTCCTCACCAAATCATCTTCGTGAGCTTGCTCACTTATCGTGAACTCCCTTACTCATTTATCCAAAATCGTGAGCCCCCTCGCCTACCTATCGATTAATGTGAGCCTACTCACTTATCATAAGCTTTCTCACCTGTCAGTCGTTGTGAGCTTCCTCACTTATCGTGAGCCTCCTCACTTTGGTTATCATTAATTTTCCCAAACTGTCAGTTATCGTGAGCTCCCTTAGCTGTCGGTTATCTTTGGTTGTCGTCCTCAAGGACCCCACATCCAATCCCATTCGCTTGTAAAGCACACTTCACGAAATTCAAGAAGTTTGCCCTGAGACCCTGAGTCTTCCAAACCTTGGTGTCTTTATCAAAGTCAACCACTGCATTAGAGTCAAATAAACACACCCCACTTCACCTACTCATACTAGGATCAGAACACTACACATGATAGGACTCATGACATAATTCATATCACGTCCATGCATTACATATCATCCTCACAGCATAGCATCCGCCTGTCTTGTTGTGCATGTGTGATTTGTTCCTTTGTGCCCCGAACTATGTCCTGTTCTAATTCCCCCTGGGATACATAGGCAGCTCATGGAATACTTAAAAGAATCATCTCAGGACTTAACATGTTTGATCGATCGAAGCACTCTCGATCGATCGGACAGCATCATCCTTCAATCGATCGAAATGCCTTCGATCGCTTGATTATGGCTCGGGTTCGATCGATCGAAATATCTTCGATCGATCGAGCCTAGGTTTTCTAAAGATTGCATGGCAGAGGCTGGGAATCAATGTTTCATCACATATTCCCAAAGTCTAAACTACGAAAACATAATAAAACTAGTGCAGAAATAACAAAACATAGCAATCATTAACATCTAAAGAAATAAACAATCAAATAAAGAAAATGGAGAAGAAAAACCTGAAGATAATATGAATATAACTTGTAATCAACATCAATCTTGAGTTTAACAATGGAAAAGGAGGAAGAAAACTTGAATCTGACCTAATCTACACCTAATCTAACCCTAAAACTACCCTAAAACTGCTATTTTCTGCGTTCTGGAGCGTCCTCCTTTCGTCTGGCGTCAAAAGGACTTATATATAGGGTTCCTGCAGAGTTTACGCAACTTTTGGGGGAATAGAAAGTTCGATCGATCGAGCTTAGTTCGATCGATCGAAGGTTCGATCGATTGAACTCTGCTCAATCGCTTGAACTTCTCTGATTTTGACAGCCTTGCGCACCGATGGGAGAATGGCCATAACTTTTTACTCAAACCTTGGATTGATCTTTCGTTTGCGGCCACGCGACCGTAACTCAAAGATCTACATTTTATATCTCTAGGAAAATATTCCAAATCTGAAGTATTCATTGTCAAAATTGGCATTTTCTCAGCTACTTCTGTTGTTCTATCCACCAGAATCACTTTTCTTTAGCTCCACTTCATTGATTTATATTCTAATACCTATAAAACAACGCATAAATATATATTTTAGCATTAACACAATAAAAAGAACATTGTTATTAGAATGTACCTAAATGTAGGGACTTTGGGGATAAAAGTATGCATAAAAGATCATGTAATACGCTATAAACATGCACTTTTCACCTCGAATCACACCCCCCAACTGCTTGTTGCTAGTCCCTAGCAATGAAGCGAACTACATCAATGTTTATTTAAACTCTAAGAATTGAAAACAAAATAAAGTAAAAATCCTAACTCACTTTCACAGGAATCGCGGTTGCATTTAGCGTATGCAACAAGCCTTTAAACCCCTAGGTTCCCCCTAGTGGACGAGTGTTGTCTCGTGAGGGTTTGCAGTGAATCTACCCACAAAATTCATGTTTATGGTAATGGTTCTCATTTAAATGTTTTTAAGGAATTTTTTTCTCCTCTCAGTTAGCAATGTTGTTAAGCTCAACAATTCCATGAAACTCTCTAGTAAGCTATAGTCATGCAACACACACATGACAGTTAATCTACTATCAAAGTCATTAGAATATTCCATACCTATTAATCTTCAAGTGTGTGTGAATGGACAACCAAAATACAAAACTTTAATTTCAAATCTCGCATAACCTAAGATGCTTTTAAGACGTTCATTTTGACTCAACTCTCACCGGGATTACACTCTCAAGATGAAATCACTCCGAATTAGGTGTAATAATTAGCACTCATGATATGGAAGCTATAAAGAGTAAATGTGAATGGAATCTAATGCTTCTCATATCCAAATAGAAAAACGGACATTTTATAGTGTATAAAGTCTCATGAATGTATACTTTTCACTAGAAGAGCGAGATACCGTGGAGAACTCTCTCATTACCTTAACTTCAAATCAAATTTACTTGAAATCATCAGGACTTTGCAAAAGGTGTTTGATTAAGAAGAAAGAGTTTCGTGATATTCAATTGGGTTAAAGGATGTGATGGAATATCTAGTATATTGTACGCTTTTCAAACTTCCCCACATCTCCAATCTCCCTCTCTTCTTCTTCTTCTTCTATTTTTTTATTCTTTTTTTTTATATTCTTCTTTCTATTATTATTTTTTTCTTTTGTAACAACCATTGGCACTTTTTTTCTTTTCATGTTTTTTTTTTCTTTTTTTTTACCATTTTTTTTTTTGCCAACTTTCCCTCATTCACACTAACAAACTTCTTGTCAACGCAACACATCCCAATTACACCTAAATAAAGAACTGAGGCTTGAACTCCTAGTTTGGAGTTAAGTATAGATTTTAGGATTGTGAAGACAAGGCGATTATGATTAGCTCATAAGGTGAAGTAAAGGAATATCATGGAGGTAGGCCAAAGCTGTATTATGTGTGTATGGTCAAAAGATGGCCTAAATCATCTTCTAAGTTAATAGGATAATTCATTTTAGTAAATTCAAGAGCTCTAAAGTTGGTAAATCTTGAACGTTCTCTTCTAGTAATCAGTCAAAATGAAGAAAATTGAGACTTTCAACGAATTAATACGCTTTTCAAAAAGTAAGAGTAATTTTATAAAATCCTCAAAAACAAATAATGGCACAAAAGCTCACTTGGGTTATTAGTCTCCATTACAGTCTCTCAAGACACCTAAGCTATGCTTACTAATCCATTTTAGCTAAGTACAAGGTTGTCACAACGTGCTCAAAGTTGTTTGAAGATTAAAAAGCATAAAATATACTATAACTAAGATAGTAAACAAACTATCATAGTGTATCACATACTAATAACATATAGAAAATAACTTTATTGCATCATAACTAACTACATTGACTAAGAGAGAAATGCAAGAACCATTTTATTATATTTAAAAATATATATATTTTAAATTTTTTTTTAAAATTTTACAAATTTTAATTTACTGAGTTACATGTTGCTAAGCAGGTGTATTGACATTAAAGCATAAAAAGAAAGAAACGAGGCATATAATGACTCACTCCCCCCAACTAAAACTAAACATTGTCCCCAATGTTCTAAACTAAGCACATGGACATATAATGTAAAGCAAGAGAAGGAAGGATGTTACCTCGAGGCGTTAATATCCAATGCGTATTTATTTATTTATTCTTTAGTTACCTGCAAAATCATTAGTAGCAACAAGGAAAAATAGAGAATATAATACAACTCCTCAGTAAATAAATTCGGTTAATCAAAATTTTTATCATAAATTAACAACCGAAATATTTGAGGATCTTCCCAGTGAAATAATTTAACAGTGAGAAGAACGTGGGGATCCTCATAAAAATGCAACTCCCCCCAACTAATGTCGGGCTCAAGGTCAGAGGAGATGATGCAAAACTTATGGCTTCCAAATTGGTTGGGCATAGTTATAAGAGGAATACCACACTTTTTAGGAATTATACTCAAGGAAAGATCTTTGGTGTTGATATTTTCTATAACTGCCTCTATTTTTTTATTATCAAAAACAGGCGGAGGCCATGGTTCAATAAATGGGGCAAGGTCTAAGTGATGTTCTAATGAAGCTTTACTACCCTCCTCTTGTTCTAGAACATAATCTATGGAGATGTGATCATATGAATTGGATTTCTGTTCTATGTACATTGGTTTGGACTAGACTTGGATAAAGCTATCTATTTGGGCCTCAATATCATTATTACTCAAAAAGGTCAAGCAGTCTAGCAGATTACTAGCTTCTTGTTGAAGTTTAAGATCATCTAAAGTGGGTGCGATATTTTCCAAGTCTTCTCTCAAAGAATTTTGAAAAATAAAATTTTGCGAAATACATGTGCTAGAATCCTTGTCGTCCTCTTCTACAACACATTCTTTTTGTTCAATAGTAGGGTACACATGACTTTCATGCTCGGATGAGAGTTTTGATTAATAGATAGGATAGGTGATGGGCAACTTGGTGACACCACCTCTTCGGCCGAAAGAGGTGAGGGTTCATGAATATCACAAGAATCTAAACAGGATTTAGATTTTTCAATTACGTCCTCCCAGGGTCACTATCAAAGGAAGGGGTAGAGTCAACAGGGGACTCATCCTTTCCTAATTGCGTGTAGTCACCTAAACTCTCATTATCTGTAAAAACCTCATTCTCATCCGTGTAACTCTCCTCACTATATATGTCTTCTATTGAGGTTCTCTGGATAAAGGAATTGTGCAACTTTATCCAGGCAGTGAAGGAGTTGATGTTTGGGGTTGCATATTGAGGAGAAGATGGTTCTACAACTTCATGCTTAATGGTTTGGTTTTGGAGTTCTTGTTGGGTTATGACTTTCTTGAATGAGTTGTTAACCTCATTCGGTATAAACCCGTCATAGTCCTCTATTTCCATTCCATTGTTAGTGTCTTGAAATTCGGGTTGTAATGTTGAAGGACTGGTATAGTCTTCTAAATGTTGGCTAGCATATACTTGTTGATATCTAGTTTCTATTTTATCTAGTGCACTATCTAGCCTTTTCATTTCACTAAGTAGTAATTTAAACATACCATTATCCTCAACTTGGTTATTCTCCTCATTATTATTATATGAAGTTCCGCCCCATTGTTGTTGATGATAGTCCCCTTCCCATTGTGTTTGTGGACAAGACTCGACAAAGGGAAAGTCTTGGTACGTTTGGTAATCGTGGGAATTACTACTATATCCTATATTATTTTGGTTATATCCCCATTGCGGTTGAGAGAACTCCTCATGCGGAGGTTCTTGATATGTTTGATAATATGGGGGACTACCACTATCATTTTCCCATTTCGGTGGTTGGTAGCACTCGGGTTGATAATGCGCGTCATATGTGGGTGCTTGCCAACTCGGGGGATAATTATTTTGATTTTCAAATGTGTACCTATTGGTGGCATTTGTGTTGTATGGAGAGTAATATGGATAAGACATGTTTTTCCAAAAATGTTACACAATAGAATTGTTTTTTTTTTATCTTATGAGAGAAAAAGTCCAAAGGTTTTTTTTTATTTTTTTATTTTGTTTTATATTTTTTTTTTAAGAAAAAGAAGAAAAATGGAAATAACTTAGTAAAATTCTAATCTAGTTGCCTTCCCCGGCAACGGCGCCAAAAACTTGACACGACTAAAAAGTTGTGCGCTCTTGTGCAACACCCAAGTGTAGGTGATCGTGCAAGTAATACTGGATAAGTCCAGGTCGATCCCACAGGGAAGGAAGAGGGAGATTGTCTACTAAGTTATAATCTAAAGAAAAAGAAAATAAGAATGAATTATTGGAGGTGTACTAAAAAATCCTAATTAATTAAATTAAACTAAATAATAAATTAAAACTTATAGAAACATAATTAATGAAACAGATAAACTAAAGCTGTTGGAAACACGTGAATCCACATTGATCCTAACCATCTACCATGCAAATTCATTAACATTCTATGGAGTTCATTTATCTTCAGCATTCCGTATTTTTCTAAAGATAAAGAATCAATAGCCCTTTCATGACCGGGACTACATCATCACAGTTGATTAAAATACTTAGAAGGCGGTTTAAAACAATGGTTATTACTTGCACTCTAAATGGTGTTAGCATTGAAAGTGGTTTTCAAAAGTCATTGAAGAAAATAGCCTTAAGGCTTTAAGTTCTAAAAATTGTTGTGACAAACTGAGCTTATTGGGACAATTTGATGACAGATTTCTAAAACAGAAAGTCATGGAATACTTAAAAGAATCATCTCAGGATTTAACATGTTCGATCGATTAAAGCGCTCTCGATCGATTGGACAGCATCATCCTTTAATCGATCGAAATGCCTTCGATCGCTTGACTATGGCTCGAGTTCGATCGATCGAAATATCTTCGATCGATCGAGCCTAGGTTTTCTAAAGATTGCATGGTAGAGGCAGGGAATCAATGTTTCATCACATATTCCCAAAGTCTAAACTACGGAAACATAATAAAACTAGTGCAGAAATAACAAAACATAGCAATCATTAACATCTAAAGCAATAAACAATCAAATAGAGAAAATGGAGAAGAAAAACCTGAAGATAATATGAATATAACTTGTAATCAACATCAATCTTGAGTTTAACAATGGAAAAGGAGGAAGAAAACTTGATTCTAACCTAATCTACACCTAATCTAACCCTAAAACTACCCTAAAACTGCTGTTTTTTGCGTTCTGGAGCGTCCTTCTTTCGTCTGGCGTCAAAATGACTTATATATAGGGTTCCTGCAGAGTTTACGCAACTTTTGGGGGAATAGAAAGTTCGATCGATCAAGCTTAGTTCAATCGATTGAAGGTTCGATCGATTGAACTCTGCTCAATCGCTTGAACTTCTCTGATTTTGACAGCTCTGCGCACCAATGGGAGAATGGCCATAACTTTTTACTCAGACCTCGGATTGACCTCTTGTTTGCGGCCACGTGACCGTAACTCAAAGATCTATATTTGATATCTCTGGGAAAATATTCCAAATCTGAAGTATTCATTGTCAAAATTGGCATTTTCTCAGCTACTTCTGTTGTTCTATCCACCAGAATCACTTTTCTTTAGCTCCACTTCATTGATTTACATTCTAATACCTATAAAAACAATGCATAAACATATGTTTTAGCATTAACACAATAAAAAGAACATCGTTATTAGAATATATCTAAATGTAGGGACTTTGGGGATAAAAGTATGCATAAAAGATCATGTAATACGCTATGAACATGCACTTTTCACCTCGAATCAAGTCACAACCAAGCACATAAAACAAAAACTAAAATGAAATTAAAGACATTCATATGCCTCTATCTCCCATGGCTCTATCTCCATAGAACCACCTTCTTCGTTTGATTTCCTCTAGCTCCATCTTCATGGACAACGACTTGCTCTTCCATCTTCATAGAATTTTATAATTCTATTAGAGATAAATAGAGCAGATTGAGGAGAGAGAGAGAGAGTGAGGGACTGGTTTTTGCATGTTGTTCGGCCCTGTTAATGAAGGAACCTACTTCCACGGGTGCGTCGGTGCGCTTTCACTAACAAATCACCGGCGGCTATTGGTGAGCCAACAAAGTGGGTGGCACTACTAGAACCACCGAGTATATGCGCCATTATGAGTTATTTGTATGTTATTCTTTAGAGTCAGAATGTGATCCCCTTCAATGGGGGTGGGTGGTTTCTTTTATAGGTGCAAAAGACCACCCGTACAAGGTAAGTCTGCAGATTAGGAAGCTTAATCTGATTGCAACCGATTTATGTGAATTTAGGAGAGTTTCCTAAGTGGTTTAGGAAACTGCTTGCTCCTTCCATTTAGTCTTATATCTGGGATAGGGAACTGCCTGGAGGTACACTGGGCAAGCAACCACGCCTTCTGGAGGTGCGCCCATGTGGGGCCAGTCTAGAGTGAACACTCGGGCTTTTGACCGAACCGGGCGGTCTTGTGTTACAGTCCGGGATGGCCGAGAAGTCAGGCTAGATTCAAGGTGACTTGGCTTCTCTTTGCTAAGGTGGCGAGGCTTGACTTAGAGCTGATATTTTTATACATATCAGCTGCCCCCCATTTTCTAAATTAATGTGATGCTCTACCAAATGAGGTTTAAAAATTAAGATTGCTTCCGAAAAACCGCCCGGGACCCCGCCCAGGGCACTACTCGGGGCGGCCAGACTCACTGCCCTGATCTGTCGGGGGTTGGACCGAACGGTACCCTCAGGAGTCTGGGGTCGGTAGGTGTCACATGCCAGGGAGTGATTGGACTGGTCAGGATTCAACCAGGCTCATGGGGGGTGTAATCGAATAGTCGCCCTGTAACCAAAACATCACGTCTCGCATTAAATGCGCGCTTCTTTTGAGACGGCGCTTCACATGCCCGAGGAGGCAACTGTCAGACAGTTTGAGCGGGAGCCCTGCAGAACCGTTGGATCTAATCTGATCTGGACCATTCACGCTCTCTATATAAGGAACACTTGTTTATTTCATGCATTCCTGCTGCCAAGTGATAGAGATACCGAGTAGTTTGAGAGCCAGAGTTCCCGAGCAAGCTTCCCGAGCCCCTTTCTGCCTTAATTTTTGTAAGTCTTCTCTCCCCTGTCTTAGTTCATTGTGCTCCTTCATTCCCCTTTTCTTTTTATTTCTTGAGTGAGGCTAGAGAGAGCGAACCGTTAGGGTTAGCACGGGAGTGGGATTTCTTCTTCCTCAGGTTTTGCTTTTTCTTTAGATCAGGCGGTACAGTAGGTCAGTTGAACCGAGTCCGGTGTGCTGAGGTAGTACTGATTGAGTGCCACTTCTCGTTGAAAACCTTATACGCCTTGCCCTTTAGACTCGTGACCTTGCCTTCTCTATACCTTCGACTTGGAGTCTTTGACCCCTACGGTCATCGCTTATTTTCCCAACCCACCGCAGGAGTACTAGAAATGTGTCACTCCAATTTTGATTCTGCCTCCCGGTCAGATGATGAAGAGTCTAGGTCTGGGACCCCTGATACCCCGTCCAATCATCATAATGAGGGTAGGATCCCCGTCCGGGTGTGGACACGCGGAATCGGACCACTTCTCTCTGGTTTGAGGTTGTTTTTGAAACTTGATTTGGATCAAAGAAAGAAAACGAAAGGTCTGTTGAAAACAGATACAGAGTCGCCACTTGGTCTTTAAGGAACCAAGAAACCTAATTTTGACTCACCCAAACGGATAAAGGGCACCGGCCCTTCATAACCAAAGAACTTGGCTCGGGGTTTTGGTACGAGAGAGGAAGGAGCCTTTGTCGCGACTAAAACACCCTCAACTCGCCCCGTCTTTCGACGGGCCTCAATTAGCATCCAAATAATCATCTTCTACTACGTTTGGTTCGACAATTAATATTTATGATAAGTATATTACATTGCATAAGAATCTTGAAATTGGAAGATCAAAAGATAAGATATCGTTCATAAGATCTAAGCCAAATATCATACAATGCAAAGTGAAAGATCACACAAATAAACCCAGGAAAAATCGTCTAATCATATATCAAATAATCAAGACTTCCTAATCTAAAAGGGGGGACATGAATTGTTCTTGAAACAAATAATCAAATAATCAAAGTGTGCTTAGGAAGCTAGAATGATGCATGTTATTCTTTGAGAAAAGAAGACCTCTCGATCCCCGGGATGGATGAGAAAGGATGATTAGATCAAAGGGGAAGCATGAATGTGTGATCGAGTTCATTCCTTATAATTTTCTTAGATTAAGAGTTACAAAAACCCCAAATCTTGCATGAATGCAATGTATGTTTCTAAAATGTGCAAAGGTTGTAGTGTGTTTTGGGTACATGGATTCCTAAAATGACTTAGGAGTCTAAAATGTGCATGAATGAATGGATTAAATCAACATGAGATGTATACAAGTGTAGTATGAACTACTTCCTAAGATATGAGCTAATTTGGAGTGCATATAAGCATTAAATCAAAGAATGAAAGTTAAGGTATGCTTGCTGTGAATAGTGGACAGAATAGTAGCATCATCTTTGGAAAATTGAAAAGAGGGGTTAGGTATGTTTTCATTGCATGATTTTTTATGGAGATGTTCCTTATTGTGTCTAGAATACAACCCAAAAATCCAATCTTGAATAGCTATCACAGATTTAGAGAAATCATATAAACAACAGAGGTCACTCAAAAACAGAGTTCGTACTGTCGACTGAAATGTTGAAAAAAAATCTTAGAAAATGAAAACGAATGATCTAGAGGCCCATTTTATACAGAACGTTTCCTAAGACATTGAATTTTAAGGGAAAAATAAGTTAGGACCACCCCGTTTGGAAATGTTTTCTGGAAAAGAGGTCGTAAGTTGATCTAGCTGCTGTGACAGCAAAAACAGAATGTTTGGAAGGAATGTTGGGACCCAAATGGACCATTTCCAAGTACTTCCAAGTCAAACCAAAAATCATGGGTGTTCTCCAATGAGTTAGGAAGACTTTCTAAGTGGCCTTGTATCCATATGTTGAGTATTGAGTTCTAGAGAAATCTTTGAACTCAACTCACTCACTGTTTTGACTTGTTGTTTTGAAGATTTTGGAGAAAACAAAGTTTTGTTTCTTGAAACCAAATGAGAGGGATTGAAAGGGGTTTTGAAATAGGTGTTTTGAAAACATGTTTTCAATATTTAATAAGGATTATAGCCACTTAGAATACCTACATCAAACTCATCATTAAGAACCTCCAAGATTATTGGAGAGATTTATTTTATTTTTGAACATAACTTCAATACATTCCAAGAATAACTTGGAAGTATTGAGGTTATGATCATCATCTATCAAACATGTTTTTGAGGTCAAGAGCTACTATCCATAAGGATTCACTCACCCCAAACTTCATGTCATCACTTAGATGATGATGAACTAGTAAGTAAATAAAGAAAATAAAAAAGAAATGGGATAAGAAGAGATGAACAATAAATAAACAAGCAAGTAGATAATGATCAATAGATGATATTCATGAAGCATGAACTTGTAGATTGGTGTTTCACTCATATGTAATGACACTAGACATGGAAGTAGCTTCCACTCTCTTAAATGCTCACTAAAATGGTGGTTGAGAGTATTGAATGTTGAAGTAAATGGAAGTAATGAAGTAAAAACAAGGTTTAGAACTCACTTTTTGTTTTGAAAATCAAAGAAGAAAGCTTCTTTTCTCTCTACTCTAACCTTATCTCTACAACTTTCTCTCCCAAACTTTTTCAAAACTCACATTTGACTCCCCTAAAATGAGGAGTAATGGGGTGTTTATATAGGCCAACTTGGGGTGGTTTTGAGATTTAGAAAGTACTCCCATTGGCTCCAAACATCTGAAATCATAAAACTATGTCGTTTTGGCTTTTTATTAATCAAAATAGGACCACAAACTTAATTACAAAAATGCACTGTTCTGGAGGGGAGTGCCGCGGCGGCACTGGGCCAGTGCCGCGGCGGCAGTGCTCCTCCCTTCGTCTGGATAATGCTGTTTAGGCCCCCTGATGTTCCGGTATTCGCGAAAAGGCCCTATTTCGTCCGAAATTCACAGAAAATGCGTACGAACTCCAAATTGAGGTTGTGATATACCGTTGGAAAGGTAATGGAGTCTACTTTACATAAAAAAAATAGTTCGGGGATAGGTCACTTTGAAAAGTTTTGCGGTATTCGCGATAAAAGGCGATTTGATCGCCTTTTTTCACCTTCGGAAATTCATAATAAATTCGTTTTAAATCCAGAAATTATGTACGATATACCGTTGGCAAGCTATTGACCTCTAGTATCCATGAAAAATATTTGAAAATTGTCTTGGTGCCCCGATTCCAAAGTCAAATTCTGGTCAAACTGGTCAAACCTGGGATTCCCGGGAAGTTCTGGAAACCTCCGGGAGTTCCCGGGAGCTGATGTTTTCGCTCGATTTCCTTTTGGAACTTGTTTTAACACTTTTCCCATGATTTAAAATGATTTTGGTGAATTCGGACGATTTCGGTCAAACTTGGTCAAACCTGGTCAAACCTTGGCCAAACCTAGTCAAACTTTGGTCAAGCCGGTCAATGGGGACTTTCCGGGGACTTCTGGGACTTCCGGGGGTCTCTGGGAGCTGACGATTTCATTCGATTTTTCTTAAAAACTCATTTTATCACTTTTCTTATGACGTAGCATGTTTTCAGAACTTTGGGACCAAATCTGGGAGTTTTCGGGCTTTCAGGGGCATTTTGGTCATTCTGAGCATTCTGAGAGATAGAGCTGACTTCCGAGAGTCCTTTTGAGTCTTTTACGATCATTGTGAACCACCAAGCTATGGGTCTCCTAAATCTGATAGCCGACAAAATGGGGTGTCTACAGTTTGCCCCTCTTTGGCATGAACTTGCGAGGCAACGCATGTCGCAAGCGAGTGCCAAAGCTTTGAAGAGACAGGACTTTTTGGAGGCTATAGATTTAGGATAAAAACGTTGCAAAAGATGCAATGAAGAAAAAAGAAAGATGCTGAGGTCAATGCTGGTCGTGCTCTGCGTGAGCTGCCTACGTATCCCAAGGGGAATCAGACCAGGACGTAGTTCGGGGCACAAAGGAACAAATCACACGTGAACAACAAGACAGGCGGATGCTATGCTATAAGAATGATATGTAATGCATGAATTGTGTCATGAGTCCTGATGCGTCTAGTGTTGTGACCCTAGTACGAACAAGTGCTGTGTGTGTGCCACTCCGAGTGGGCTGGTGTTGTGCTAGTGTTCGTGACTGTGATGTGGTGGATGACTCGGATGAGGACATCAAGGTTTAGAAAACTCTGGGTCTAGGGGCAAACCTCTGGAACTTGGGAAGTGTGTGTTGCAAATGAGTGAGATGGATCAGGTGCGCGTTGTCTAAAAAAGACAACAGCTAAAGGTGACCGAGGGATTTTTTGATAAAAAGGGATAGATGCGGAAACTCATGATAGACGGGAGACACGGAGCCATGGAAGGACTGTGCTTCATGTGGGCGATGCCCTGATTGTTCCTGATGGCTGATTTTCAGGAGTTGGTTCCTCTTCTGCTACTTTCTGCTGGGGGTAGTGGGAATTAGTATCTTTCTGTTTCTGCCCTAGGAGGATGATGTAGGGTTCTCAGAGAATCTCTTGATCGGGGAACCAGGACCCATCTCTGAATCTCTCACGGCTGATCAAATCTTTCAGCGCTCAATCCAAGAGGGTCGGTCGGGGCCTCCGGGAGCTGGTATCTTTCTGTTTCTGTCCTCGGAGGATGATGTAGGGTTCTCGGAGAATCTCTTGATCGGGGAACCAGGACCCATCTCTGAATCTCTCACGGCTGATCAAATATTTCGGCACTCAATCCAAGAGGGCCGGTCGGGGCCTCCGGGAGCTGGTATCTTTCTGTTTCTGTCCTCGGAGGATGATGTAGGGTTCTCAGAGAATCTCTTTTTCTTTGATCGGGGAACCAGGACCCATCTCTGAATCTCTCACGGCTGATCTAATATTTCGGCGCTCAATCCAAGAGGGCCGGTCGGGGCCTCCGGGAGCTGGTATCTTTCTGTTTCTATCCTCGGAGGATGATGTAGGGTTCTCGGAGAATCTCTTGATCGGGGAACCAGGACCCATCTCTGAATCTCTCACGGCTGATCAAATCTTTCGGCGCTCAATCCAAGAGGGTCGGTCGGGGCCTCCGGGAGTTGGTATCTTTCTGTTTCTATCCTCGGAGGATGATGTAGGGTTCTCGGAGAATCTCTTGATCGGGGAACCAGGACCCATCTCTGAATCTCTCACGGTTGATCAAATCTTTCGGCGCTGAATCCAAGAGGGCCGGTCAGGGCCTCCGGGAGCTAAAGGATAATGTACTCTGCTAGAGTAAAGGTATCATTCTAATTGTGATGAGGGATATAGAGATGGTCCGCGGCAGTAAGGTTTTGATTATTAAAAGAGGAGGGTGATCAACAATCACTCATGGACTTATGATGAAAGAAGGTCATCAACGGCCACTCATGGACTTATGTTGCAATGAAGAAAGATCAAACAGCCACTCATGGACTTATATTGCTAGGAGAAAGGAAGATCATCAACAGCCACTCGTGGACTTATGTTGCATGAAGAAAGATGAAAGACCAACAGCCACTCGTGGACTTATGTTGCTAGGATGAAAGAAGATCATCAACAGCCACTCATGGACTTATGTTGCATGAAGAAAGATGATCAACAGCCACTCATGGACTTATGTTGCGAGGAGAAAGGAAGATCATCAACAGCCACTCATGGACTTATGTTGCATGAAGAAAGATGAAAGATTAACAACCACTCATGGACTTATGTTGCAAGGAGAAAGGAAGATCATCAACAGCCACTCATGGAATTATGTTGCATGAAGAAAGATGAAAGATCAACAGCCACTCATGGACTTATGTTGCAAGGAGAAAGGAAGATCATCAACAGCCACTCATGGACTTATGTTGCATGAAGAAAGACGGAAGATCAACAGCCACTCATGGACTTATGTTGCAAGGAGAAAGGAAGATCATCAACAGCCACTCATGGACTTATGTTGCATGAAGAAAGATGAAAGATCAACAGCCACTCATGGACTTATGTTGCATGAAGAAAGACGGTTAGCTTCTAGCAGTTTGGAAAGGGATGAAATCTTCCCCAAGTTTTGACGATTCTCATGCTGACGCCTTGACCGGTGCAGTAATGGTGTTCGGTACTCCTGCTTGTATTGGCATGCTCTTTATAACTTGATTTGAAAGATTCAATATTCGTCACTGTTGACTTACTTATTTGAGACTACAACAGACTCCTCTCCTAAAAAAGACTATGACAGACTCAAAACTGACAGACACCGACACGTGAGGGTGACACATTCGACACTGAAATGAAACAAGCTCGACTTGCCAAAGCTTAATGTGCTCTTGTCATAAATAATGTACCATTTCTCTTTTGTGTTTACTTCTCACCTTATCGTGGCATCACTTTGATGGTGAATCTTATTTTTGAAAATTCCTCCCTACTGATCCAATCAATTTTTCTGCTTCTCCCAAGATGTGCTTTGAATTAGTGCCTTAGCTTATAGAATAAGAGATGCTCCATTTCCATCTGTTCGAGACAATGTTTGTGACTTGAAGGCTTACCATTGGTGTATAGGGATTTGGTGGCAAACGAAGTTTGCCCCTAGTTTGAAGGGCATGAAGTGGGATCGATAGGCAAATGAGGTAAATGACCAAAGTTTGCCCCTAGTTTGGAGGAAGGTTCATTGGAGGTTTTGGGCAAACGAGGTAGGTGACCGAAGTTTGCCCCTTGTATGAAGGGTAGATAGTAAAATTTAGGCAAACGAGGCGAGTAGCCAAAGTTTGCCCCTAGTGTGGAAGGTGATTTCTGGCTTGAGGCAAGGACCGTGACCTTAATCTCTCAAATGCTCATAACTTTTGCCTAGGCACCAGTGAGGAGACCTAACGAGCTCTTTTCTCTCTTTTGTTATTGCTCATTTTGGATTTAGCTCTAATTTTTGCCTAGGCATCCTTTCAGATTTTCGACCTAGCGAGCCATCCTTCTTTTTCTTTTTTGAAAGTCTGCCTACGTACCCCCAAGTGGGGATCAGGTCCAACGTAGTTCGGGCCATGGTCGGAAAGAAGCGGGTTGATTTTTAGGTAGGCGGGGTGACCGAACCGTTGTGGTTGCCTACGTATCCCCGAGCGGGAATCAGGTCGAGCGTAGTTCAAGGCAAGGTCTTGAAAGAAATTGGTTTGATTATGATGGTGTCGACCGAACCGATGTGGTTGCCTACATATCCCCGAGTGGGAATCAGGTCGAGCGTAGTTCAAGGCAAGGCTTGAAATAAGGGGTTTAAGGTATGAGGGTTTTTCAAACCAATCGTCAAAGAAGTTCAAACTTGAGCCACTTGTGGAAGCTTTGAATAAAAGGATTCAGTTTCAATCTCCCTTTCTTTTCTTTTTCTTTTTCTTTTTGTTTTGTTTTGAGGATTGATCCTTTTCACTTTCGCCTAGCCAGTCAATTTTACTTTTTAATGTAGTCGATTCTTGTGAGATCTTTCAATCGCAATCTCAGAATTCCAAAATGTGCATGTCAGCTCTCGGAATTTATTTGTGGTCATTTCGTGCCTTTTGAAATGTGATCTTGGCACGTTCTTAAGATGTATCTTGAATCGTATGATTCTCTTATTTGTTTCATCAAAATTTTCTCCAACATTTTGACTGGCTAGGGTCAGATTTTGGAAATCAACACCTTTTTCAGCTCTAACTTTTGCCTAGGTGCCCTTTCGGGTTTTCAACCTAGCGAGCTTTTTTTTTTTTTGAAAGTGGAGATGAAACTCACTGAAATGTTTGGCTACCATCAAGGGCTAAGTTTGCATTGCTTTCAATCGGACAGATTGCGTGGCTCCCAATTGGATTGGGCTTAAGGCTTTGAAATGGTGGGAGAAGGGTGTTGGGCAAGGCCCAAGTCAGTTCCAAGCATGTCTTTTCAAGATTGAGGCAAGAGAGTCTTTAAATTCTTAAAGTAAGACTATTCAATTCTCGGCTCTTCATCGGTGTCAGTGCAAAATTGATTTTGACCTTTCAGGATTTTTTTGTTTGAGTAAAAAAAAAATTTTTTTTTTTTTAGCACAGTAATATCCATGGTAATTTGAAAAGTGACACTTCAGTTCAGCGATTCATGCATCTATGACTAGGCACATCAGATTAGGCAAAATGAGACTTTATTCCATCAGTAGAGAAGGATTACAGACTCATTAACAACTCGGTGACAGACAGACTCGATCACAAGACTAGAATTGAAATGGACTTGGAACATAGAACAGACTCAACTTGACTCGACCCGGTCTAAAATGGAGTGTCTTTGTGACCCTTTTATTCTTACCTCTTTTTTTTAGCAGAAGTTCCGAACACTATCAGTTTACTGGGTAGCTTCAACAATCATTGGTCTCAGGAAAGGGGATCATTTGAACAGGTAAGCCAGGGGCTGTAGGTTCGATGAAGCTGACATTTTGGTTGACATAAGGTTGGGTGGGCGATGGTTCGATGATTTTTTGATCGAGAAGGTCTTGGATATCATGGCGAAGGCGCATGCAGCTGTCGGTGTCATGGCCTGGGCCTTGGTGGTAGGCACAAATTTTGGACAGGTCACAACTAGGCGGAGGGATGTCAGCACGAGGTTGAAGGAGTCGGAGGTGCCCCTTTTTGATGAGGTTATCAAGGATAACGGACAATGGCATACCCAAGTTGGTGAAGGTTCTTGGGTTGCGAGTTTTGTTAGACTTTGAGTTCAAGTGGGTCCTTGGAGTGGCTCTTGGATTTGGATGTGGACTAGGATTACCAAGGCTAAAGTGTGGGTTTGGATACAAGTAGAGATTCGGATGTGGAAACGGGCTTGGATAGATGGCGTTGGGCAACCCATACTTCCCTTTATCGATGCTCTGCACCATCTTCTCGAATCTGCTTATCCTTAAACTTAGTTGTTCAACAGTGGTTTGTAGTTTGTCCACTTTTCCCTCAAGAGCTTGGTAGGCCATTGGCGAGTTTATGATAGCCTGGGCTAGCCCACGATTGAGACAATGAATTTGGGAAGGTACAGAGGTGTCCTTACCCGGGGCTGTGTTTTCTACAAATAGAAGTAAAAGCCCAAATTAACAGAGGCACAAAATACTTCTTATGGACTCCTAGCGGGAGGAGATGATCAGAATTTTGAAGGATTTAATGATGCAAACCAAGGACGGTTGCTGTAAGTATATGACTTTTGTACAATGATCGAGATGGGTGAGGATGATGATGCGCATGCGTTTGATGTGTAGAGACTGACATGTGTGAGACTGATAGGATGTGTGTGCATGTAGACTGACACAAATTGTGTATGTATATGAGACAAGCATGCGGATGCAAGCCCTAATCTATATGATGCTCCTATTTCTAACAGATAGCAGCTAAACGAATAAGGTCCTAGCCATACAGAGTGTGCTAGCCTTACTTTCCAGTATAATCACCAAGGGATAACAAGGATTTTCGGGATAGTTCGGGAATTTTGGACAGAGTTTCTGGGAGAAACAGGGATTTGGAAGATTCGGAGAAATTTCAAGAAGTCATTTGAGTTTCTAGGAGAAATAGGGATTTCTGGTTGATTTGGACTAGGCTTCTAGGATAAATTGGGGAATCTAAATTTCTGCGAGAAATTGGTACATCTAGGCATTTTTGGGGAGTTTGGATGGAGTTGCTGGAATTTTTGGGAAATCTTGGAGATTTGGATAGAGCTTATGGGAAAACATGAAAATTTGGATAAGTTGGGCAGAGTTTTTGGGAGAAACAAGTACACCAGAGTTTCTGGGAGAAATTGAGATTTCTGGGTAATCTGAGAGATTTGGACAGAGCTTCTGGGAAAACAGGTATATCTGGGTAAGCCGGACGGAGTTTCTAGGAGAAACAAGTATACCGGAGTTTCTAAGAAAAATTGAGGTTTCTGAGTATTCTGGGGGAAGCAAGAATCTCTGGGGGAACATAAGTATATCGGAGTTTCTAGAAGAAATTGAGATTTCTGGGTAATCTGGGGAGAAATAGGGATTTCTAGGAAATCTGGGTGATTTAGATAGAGTTTCTAGGAGAAACAGGGACATCCTGATGAGTTGGGTAGAGTTTATGGAAGAAATAGGGATATACGACGAGAATAAGTGATGATGGTGATCACACTGTCTAGCAAGTTTTCATACTCCTATGTCTCAGGACCAACAAACAAGGTTTGCGGTGTATATCTTTGTGAGCATGGAGCAGACATCCTTATCATGGTGCCTAGGCAAGTCAACTTAATGTGATTACATGTGAGTGATTGCCTTGGGAATCATAAGAAAGAGGTTCTGTTCTATGCCACATAAGTGTCTACACTGTGCAGGTAATCCCGCCAGGGCATACAACAGTTATATCATATTGTCCTTTCTGAAAAGATAAATGAACAGTCCTATGAAAGGTTCTACAGAAATCTATATGCAAGGGCTGGGTTTAGTCAAAGAGGGTCCGTTGACGAGAGTTCCAATATACCGTCAGAGAGACAGTACGGAGGTTTTTACTCTTTTTGATATACCTTGGAAGGTACAGTATCAACGGTGACTTGTGCCTTGGCACAGCAAGACCTGAACAATGTCAGCGCCGCGTTTCAGACACAGTCGGGGGGGAAATGCAAGAGTGCAATGCGGTGAACCAAACACAGTAAAAAGATGATTTTAAGGATGCTTCTTATGAGTCAAACCTCTGTATTATTTTGTTTTAAAAATAAAAATCCCCAGCAGAGTCGCCAGATTGTGGACACGCGGAATCGGACCACTTCTCTCTGGTTTGAGGTTGTTTTTGAAACTTGATTTGGATCAAAGAAAGAAAACGAAAGGTCTGTTGAAAACAGATACAGAGTCGCCACTTGGTCTTTAAGGAACCAAGAAACCTAATTTTGACTCACCCAAACGGATAAAGGGCACCGGCCCTTCATAACCAAAGAACTTGGCTCGGGGTTTTGGTACGAGAGAGGAAGGAGCCTTTGTCGCGACTAAAACACCCTCAACTCGCCCTGTCTTTCGACGGGCCTCATTTAGCATCCAAATAATCATCTTCTACTACGTTTGGTTCGACAATTAATATTTATGATAAGTATATTACATTGCATAAGAATCTTGAAATTGGAAGATCAAAAGATAAGATATCGTTCATAAGATCTAAGCCAAATATCATACAATGTAAAGTGAAAGATCACACAAGTAAACCCAGGAAAAATCGTCTAATCATATATCAAATAATCAAGACTTCCTAATCTAAAAGGGGGGACATGAATTGTTCTTGAAACAAATAATCATAGAATCAAAGTATGCTTAGGAAGCTAGAATGATGCATGTTATTCTTTGAGAAAAGAAGACCTCTCGATCCCCGGGATGGATGAGAAAGGATGATTAGATCAAAGGGGAAGCATGAATGTGTGATCGAGTTCATTCCTTATAATCTTCTTAGATTAAGAGTTACAAAAACCCCAAATCTTGCATGAATGCAATGTATGTTTCTAAAATGTGCAAAGGTTGTAGTGTGTTTTGGGTACATGGATTCCTAAAATGACTTAGGAGTCTAAAATGTGCATAAATGAATGGATTAAATCAACATGGCATGTATACAAGTGTAGTATGAACTACTTCCTAAGATATGAGCTAATTTGGAGTGCATATAAGCATTAAATCAAAGAATGGAAGTTAAGGTATGCTTGCTGTGAATAGTGGACAGAACAGTAGCATCATCTTTGGAAAATTGAAACGAGGGGTTAGGAATGTTTTCAATGCATGATTTTTTATGGAGATGTTCCTTATTGTGTCTAGAATACAACACAAAAAGCCAATCTTGAATAGATATCACAGATTGAGAGAAATCATATAAACAACAGAGGTCACTCAAAAACAGAGTTCGTACTGTCGACTGAAATGTTGAAAAATCTTAGAAAATGAAAACGAATGATCTAGAGGCCCATTTTATACAGAACGTTTCCTAAGACATTGAATTTTAAGGGACAAATAAGTTAGGACCACCCCTTTTGGAAAAGTTTTCTGGAAAAGAGGTCGTAAGTTGACTTAGCTGCTGTGACAGCAAAAACAGAATGTTTGGAAGGAATGTTGGGACCCAAATGGACCATTTCCAAGTACTTCCAAGTCAAACCAAAAATCATGGGTGTTCTCCAATGAGTTAGGAAGACTTTATAAGTGGCCTTGTATCCATATGTTGAGTATTGAGTTCTAGAGAAATCTTTGAACTCAACTCACTCACTGTTTTGACTCGTTGTTTTGAAGATTTTGGAGAAAACAAAGTTTTGTTTCTTGAAACCAAATGAGAGGGATTGAAAGGGGTTGAAAGGGGTTTTGAAATAGGTGTTTTGAAAACATGTTTTCAATATTTAATAAGGATTATAGCCACTTAGAATACCTACATCAAACTCATCATTAAGAACCTCCAAGATTGTTGGAGAGATTTATTTTATTTTTGAACATAACTTCAATACATTCCAAGAATACCTTGGAAGTATTGAGGTTATGATCATCATCTATCAAACATGTTTTTGAGGTCAAGATCTACTATCCATAAGGATTCACTCACCCCAAACTTCATGTCATCACTTAGATGATGATGAACTAGTAAGTAAATAAAGAAAATCAAAAAGAAATGGGATAAGAAGAGATGAACAATAAATAAACAAGCAAGTAGATAATGATCAATAGATGATATTCATGAAGCATGAACTTGTAGATTGGTGTTTCACTCATATGTAATGACACTAGACATGGAAGTAGCTTCCACTCTCTTAAACGCTCACTAAAATGGTGGTTGAGAGTATTGAATGTTGAAGTAAATGGAAGTAATGAAGTAAAAACAAGGTTTAGAACTCACTTTTTGTTTTGAAAATCAAAGAAGAAAGCTTCTTTTCTCTCTACTCTAACCTTATCTCTACAACTTTCTCTCCCAAACTTTTTCAAAACTCACATTTGACTCCCCTAAAATGAGGAGTAATGGGGTGTTTATATAGGCCAACTTGGGGTGGTTTTGAGATTTAGAAAGTACTCCCATTGGCTCCAAACATCTGAAATCATAAAACTATGTCGTTTTGGCTTTCAATTAATCAAAATAGGACCACAAACTTAATTACAAAAATGCACTGTTCTGGAAGGGAGTGCCGCGGCGGCACTGGGCCAGTGCCGCGGCGGTAGTGGGCCAGTGCCGCGGCGGCAGTGCTCCTCCCTTTGTCTGGATAATGCTGTTTAGGCCCCCTGATGTTCCGGTATTCGCGAAAAGGCCCTATTTCGTCCGAAATTCACAGAAAATGCGTACGAACTCCAAATTGAGGTTGTGATATACCGTTGGAAAGGTAATGGAGTCTACTTTACATAAAAAAAATAGTTCGGGGATAGGTCACTTTGAAAAGTTTTGCGGTATTCGCGATAAAAGCCGATTTGATCGCCTTTTTTCACCTTCGGAAATTCATAATAAATTCGTTTTAGATCCAGAAATTATGTACGTGTCACACCCCGATTTTTGGACAACAAAATATTCAATCCAGAGCCTGTATCCGGACTAATATTCAATTACCAAAAATCACGAGAGCGACACCCTCCCATATGCTAACAGTAAAATTTATTGAAAACAGTAATTTAATACTCCTTAAATAAGGACATGTGATCTTGTGTTTAAAGAAAAACTCTTTATTATTAAACATGTATTCCCAAACATCCATTTCATTGTAAAAGAAATAAAGTTCAATTATAAATATTATATCACTTTTCAATTTAAAAAAAAAATCATTTTCATAAATAAAATGTCCACATACAGAGTTCAACGGAAATAAAAATAAATAAGAATAAAATCGATACATCCCTTGGTCAGAGTAACTACAACGTTCCCAATACCCAATATACCATATTTATTACAATTATACATACTGGCCCCCAATACCAGAAAATAAAATACAATCAAGTACAACAAAAATAAGTACAACTCCAATAATAAACAACACAACGACCATCTCTTCACCCAAACAGAAGCTCCAATGAAAAATCTCCAAAAACTAAACTTGCACAAATACATTCGACTACGTTTCATATAGAAACGCCCCCGAATGGATAACACACTCGGGTCAGTCACATGACTGGTATGAGTTAAACAAAACAACAAGTCTTAGGGATCCAACTTGAACCCGTAGACAACAAATTACACTACAATACTCTTGGGTCAAGACAGGTAGTTCCACACACATATCTGGACAATAGAGTAGTTTCCATTTATGTGGTGGCAAGTAGTTTCTTGCCCAAAATCCAAAGTTACTACGAGTTTCATACTTACCCATTACTTATGGTGAGCCAAACCTGTAATACGTTAGTGGGCCCACCATCCTGCAAATTGAATGATCATAAACCAAGCAAACAATTCTGTATACAAACCGTCCACATGCTAACTCAAACGTCGCATTCATTTTTCCACGCTTATCAGTCTTATGAAATAATCCATGTTCATTACTTATTAACTTTAAATTTATCTTTGCATTCCTAGCTTCACCACTTGGCCACCCTCCATGGTACGGCCCACACATATATCCCATGTGTACCCGGACATACTACCAACATCCACTCCGGTGCCAGTTTGGTTGGGGTATCAACCAAACCAGGTATATACAACGGACGGCTGGTCAATATGCCTAGACGTCTATACAATATAAGCCGAGCATAAGGCTTAGGCCAGCTTGATCACGAAGCCACTGGCAAAAGGGTACACTCAGCAAGTCGAGCTACCAAAAAAACATATCACACAACGGGGAGCGGTGAACACTAAAGAACTATGTTGCAATTATTACTTATCGTTCGTATTATCCCCAATAATTGTAAATTTCACATTTATCACATAGTTCCGTCTTATCATCCAATCACATCTCTAACTTTTAAATGCATTCCAATTTTCTTACAATAACTGGTTTTATCAATTAACCCATAACACTCTTCCCTCAATAATTTCTAATCAAATTACAAGATCTCTAATATACTATTCAACGTATCTAATTTACTCATTTTTATCAAAATGACCACAAAATAAGGTCAGTTATTTCAGGTACAATAACCTCAATCCAACATTCAATATCAGACTACAAGAAACACATAATAAAAAAATTCACATTCACATATCGTAAAGTATTATAACAATCGTTCCACAATATTTTCATCGGACTCAACGTTAATGACTATCAACCCTTTTTTTTTTATTGCTCAACATTATATGAGAATTTATGTATCTATAAGTAATTTTCGTTAAGTCAAACGAATGAATAAAAAAAACACAACTAATCATGTTTCTCCAATGTCGTACATTTTAATATACTAAAAACTGCAACTGAAATCTTCAATTTCTGCCCAAACGGTGCAGAATCAGGAAAAATACCATTAGACGAAAAGTGTGCAGAATCGCGTTTCCTACAGGCCAGGGCGGACAGAATTCCATAAATCTAAGTCATGATTTTATAATATTTTTTCAAAGTTTCTGCCACTGTTAAAATAAAAATAAAACGAATTTTCTATTATTTATTCATTATCAAAATTATTCCCCTTTGTGTATTCATCAAATTACCTATCCACACGATCTATCCAAGTACACCGAGATCACAATCATAAAATCACACGAAGAAAATAAATATTTATATCATTCAATAATAATGAATGGGGATCCACACACAATTTAACACCAACCACAAAATTAATAAGAACTATTAGGATTCTCTTGCACACACACACACATATATATATATATATACATACGTGTATATATATACCCAAATATAAATTTTAACTCACCTAGTTGATCACAAATCAACCACCACGAATGCTTCGCAATTCCCCACGTGTTCACGAACCCGGGATCCTTCTCCTTTCTCCTTCTTCTTCTTTCTTCTTCTTCTTCTTCTCTCTCTCTCTCTCTCTCTCTCTCTCTCTCTCTCTCTGTATCTATCTATTGCGGCTGCCAAAGGAAAAATGGGTTACCTAAACCCTATTATTATATTATATACCTATATACATGAAGCACACCTAACATATTAACATATACTATGGTACATACACTCAACATATAATTGTAACACTAACACAAACATTAATAATCCCGTTTTTCTTTTTATGGGCTCACAAAAGAGACTCATGTAGGCCCAAAATGCAGTACAAAGTGTTAAAATGAGTAGCCCAATGGGTACCCATGACCCCGCTACTAAGTTTTAATGTTAATTACATTATTTAACACATTCGCGGGCCTGTAAACACTATATAACAAAAATACATATCAACCCTTCATTTTATTTTTTATTTTTAAACAAATATAAATTAATAAAATATAACTCCCAAACTAAACGCGCTCACTCATGATTTAATTGATACGTCCACCAAACACTAAAATTTTTCAAACACATGTCTTACATAGGTACACTTATATAACATTGCTAATTGAAATTTCAATAAAAATATTATTTAAACACTTACAAATTTTCGGGTTGTTAGATTCTACCCTCCTTAAAGAAATTTCGTCCCGAAATTTGCGGTACAACAAATACAGATAATTAATATGCATGACGTTAAACATACAATGAAAGCAATCCAACATCGAAGTGTCACTATCGTTTAACTCCCGACAGTAATGAGACCTGGTACATCGAGCGAATAATCCAAACAAGGAAACACTCATGTATATACCCATAGTCTCATATAGTCGCTTGTTAAATTTTAACAGACACACAAGACACAACACCAGTAAGGTAAAGCGCATAATTTCACATAAAGCACTAGATATTAACCATTTATTAAAAGCAACAATTGATTAATTTCACAAAGATATGACTACGTGTATGCACATGTTCCCCTCTTACTGTGTCCCGCACAACACTTCATCGGGATATCCAATACTTACTCACCGCTCCAACCACATCTGAGAAATATTTATTGGCACTGAAGAGAAATATATCCTTGTCTGGTAATAATCAGAATATAATCAGAAATCAAGAAAATCTGTAATAATAGACGGTTGTACAGAACACCCATAGAGAATATGGCAGATTCGCCGATAGTATAAGAAGTCCAAATGCCCAATAAATGAAGTCCAATAATCAACTCAGTAGATAATAAAAATGGACAATAGAAATCCTGCTGGTAAAATAATAAGTCTTCTGAGAATAAGAGAATCCCGATACTCCAATAGAATAATACCCTTCTGAATGTTAAGTTGATACTGCCAGATAATAATAACTCGAAGAAGATATTCCAGTACTACTCCTGAACTAAACCGCCTGACGAAGAAAATTACATCTCCCCTCTACTATTTCATCCCATGACAATTAAAATGATGCATGCTCTACTAATCAATATTAAATAACGTTACCAATGCTCCTAATATGGTATACATTTAAAATCAACTAAATTTTTTTATATATATATATATTTTTTTTTAATAATAGGTACACATCTGAAGTTAACTTTTACATAAGTAAACACATAGACACACATGACCCGAACCCAATAAATCGCAAACCTATAACTCTGACCAACTCCTTACTCCACATTCCGAGGATCACCTAGACTCGCTAAGCTAACCTTAAGCTCTGATACCAAACTGTCACACCCCGATTTTTGGACAACCAAATATTCAATCCAGAGCCTATATCCGGACTAATATTCAATTACCAAAAATCACGAGAGCGACACTCTCCCATATGCTAACAGTAAAATTTATTGAAAACAGCAATTTAATACTCCTTAAATAAGGACATGTGATCTTGTGTTTAAAGAAAAACTCTTTATTATTAAACATGTATTCCCAAACATCCATTTCATTGTAAAAGAAATAAAGTTCAATTATAAATATTATATCACTTTTCAATTTAAAAAAAAAATCATTTTCATAAATAAAATGTCCACATACAGAGTTCAGCGGAAATAAAAATAAATAAGAATAAAATCTATACATCCCTTGGTCAGAGTAACTACAACGTTCCCAATACCCAATATACCATATTTATTACAATTATACATACTGGCCCCCAATGCCAGAAAATAAATTACAATCAAGTACAACAAAAATAAGTACAACTCCAATAATAAACAACACAACGACCATCTCTTCACCCAAACAGAAGCTCCAATGAAAAATCTCCAAAAACTAAACCTGCACAAATACATTCGACTAAGTTTCATATAGAAACGCCCCCAAATGTATAACACACTCGGGTCAGTCACATGACTGGTATGAGTTAAACAAAACAACAAGTCTTAGGGATCCAACTTGAACCCGTAGACAACAAATTACACTACAATACTCTTGGGTCAAGACAGGTAGTTCCACACACATATCTGGACAATACAGTAGTTTCCATTTATGTGGTGGCATGTAGTTTCTTGCCCAAAATCCAAAGTTACTACGAGTTTCATACTTACCCATTACTTATGGTGAGCCAAACCTGTAATACGTTAGTGGGCCCACCATCCTGCAAATTGAATGATCATAAACCAAGCAAACAATTCTGTATACAAACCGTCCACATGCTAACTCAAACGTCGCATTCATTTTTCCACGCTTATCAGTCTTATGAAATAATCCATGTTCATTACTTATTAACTTTAAATTTATCTTTGCATTCCTAGCTTCAACACTTGGCCACCCTCCATGGTACGGCCCACACATATATCCCATGTGTGCCCGGACATACTACCAACATCCACTCCGGTGCCAGTTTGGTTGGGGTATCAACCAAACCAGGTATACACAACGGACGGCTGGTCAATATGCCTAGACGTCTATACAATATAAGCCGAGCATAAGGCTTAGGCCAGCTTGATCACGAAGCCACTGGCAAAAGGGTACACTCAGCAAGTCGAGCTACCAAAAAATCATATCACACAACGGGGAGCAGTGAAAACTAAAGAACTATGTTGCAATTATTACTTATCGTTCGTATTATCCCCAATAATTGTAAATTTCACATTTATCACATAGTTCCGTCTTATCATCCAATCACATCTCTAACTTTTAAATGCATTCCAATTTTCTTACAATAACTGGTTTTATCAATTAACCCATAACACTCTTCCCTCAATAATTTCTAATCAAATTACAAGATCCCTAATATACTATTCAACGTATCTAATTTACTCATTTTTATCAAAATGACCACAAAATAAGGTCAGTTATTTCAGGTACAATAACCTCAACCCAACATTCAATATCAGACTACAAGAAACACATAATAAAAAAATTCACATTCTCATATCGTAAAGTATTATAACAATCGTTCCACAATATTTTCATCGGACTCAACGTTAATGACTATCAACCCCTTTTTTTTTATTGCTCAACATTATATGAGAATTTATGTATCTATAAGTAATTTTCGTTAAGTCAAACGAATGAATAAAAAAATACAACTAATCATGTTTCTCCAATGTCGTACATTTTAATATACTAAAAACTGCTACTGAAATCTTCAATTTCTGCCCAAACGGTGCAGAATCAGAAAAAATACCATTAGACGAAAAGTGTGCAGAATCGCGTTTCCTACAGGCCTATGCGGACAGAATTCCATAAATCTAAGTGATGGTTTTATAATATATTTTCAAAGTTTCTGCCACTGTTAAAATAAAAATAAAACGAATTTTCTATTATTTATTCATTATCAAATTATTCCCCTTTGTGTACACCGAGATCACAATCATAAAATCACACGAAGAAAATAAATATTTATATCATTCAATAATAACGAATGGGGATCCACACACAATTTAACACCAACCACAAATTAATAAGAACTATTAGGATTCTCTTGCACACACACACACACACACACACACATATATATATACATACGTGTATATATATATACCCAAATATAAATTTTAACTCACCTAGTTGATCACAAATCAACCACCACGAATGCTTCGCAATTCCCCACGTGTTCACGAACCTGGGATCCTTCTCCTTTCTCCTTCTTCTTCTTTCTTCTTCTCTCTCTCTCTCTCTCTCTCTGTCTCTCTCTCTCTGTATCTATCTATTGCGGCTGCCAAAGGAAAAATGGGTTACCTAAACCCTATTATTATATTATATACCTATATACATGAAGCACACCTAACATATTAATATATACTATGGTACATACACTCAACATATAATTGTAACACTAACACAAACATTAATAATCCCGTTTTTCTTTTTATGGGCTCACAAAAGAGACTCATGTGGGCCCAAAATGCAGTACAAAGTGTTAAAATGAGTAGCCCAATGGGTACCCATGACCCCGGTACTAAGTTTTAATGTTAATTACATTATTTAACACATTCGCGGGCCTGTAAACACTATATAACAAAAATACATATCAACCCTTCATTTTATTTTTTATTTTTAAACAAATATAAATTAATAAAATATAACTCCCAAACTAAACGCGCTCACTCATGATTTAATTGATACGTCCACCAAACACTTAAAATTTTCAAACACATGTCTTACATAGGTACACTCATATAACATTGCTAATTGAAATTTCAATGAAAATATTATTTAAACACTTACAAATTTTCGGGTTGTTACAGTACGATATACCGTTGGCAAGCTATTGACCTCTAGTATCCATGAAAAATATTTGAAAATTGTTTTGGTGCCCCGATTCCAAAGTCAAATTCTGGTCAAACTGGTCAAACCTGGGATTCCCGGGAAGTTCTGGAAACCTCCGGGAGGCAAAGGCAGTCCCGGGAGCTGATGTTTTCGCTCGATTTCCTTTTGGAACTTGTTTTAACACTTTTCCCATGATTTAAAATGATTTTGGTGAATTCGGACGATTTTGGTCAAACTTGGTCAAACCTGGTCAAACCTTGGTCAAACCTAGTCAAACTTTGGTCAAGCCGGTCAACGGGGACTTTCCGGGGACTTCCGGGACTTCCGGGGGTCTCTGGGAGCTGACGATTTCATCTGATTTTTCTTAAAAACTCATTTTATCACTTTTCTTACGACGTAGCATGTTTTCAGAACTTTGGGACCAAATCTGGGAGTTTTCGGGCTTTCAGGGGCATTTTGGTCATTCTGAGCATTCTGAGAGATAGAGCTGACTTCCGAGAGTCCTTTTGAGTCTTTTACGATCATTGTGAACCACCAAGCTATGGGTCTCCTAAATCTGATAGCCGACAAAATGGGGTGTCTACATCGGGTATCGGACAACGAGTCAGACCAGGAGGCTTCAATGGCTTCCGTTTCTAAGGGCTCGGGTGATGAGATACCGGAGGGCCCTGACCCTGACGTAGCTTTCGCCTGCGATTTCATTCCCTCTGTCGTGCGTTCCCCAGATCTCACTCGGATTAGGGAGAGATATGCCATTCCCGACAGTAGCTCATTATCTGTGCAAATCGGCAGGGCCCACCTTTATCATTGGGGTTTTGTTACTTTATACGAGGACTCCCTTATGGCTGGGTTTCGTATTCCTCTCCACTCAATTTCCCGGGATGCCCTGATCTACCTCAGGATCGCTACCGGGCAGTTAGCCCCGAACGGGTGGAGATTTCTGATGGGGTGCATTTCTCTATGGCCCCAAGTCTTCGGGTATGAACTCACCCTTCAAGAATTCTTCTGGATCCACCGACCGTACCCCGTGCATGGGGAGGTTGGGTTTTTTTATCTAGGGGCTCGGCAGGGGAGAAAAATCATCATCAACTGCCCGATCAACAACAAGAGGTGGAAGAATAAGTTCTTCCAAGTGTCCACCCTCGGGCTCTATGAGGAGGCCCCAGGG
Source organism: Hydrangea macrophylla (assembly GCA_033977485.1). Lineage (NCBI taxonomy): Eukaryota > Viridiplantae > Streptophyta > Magnoliopsida > Cornales > Hydrangeaceae > Hydrangea > Hydrangea macrophylla. The sequence goes on from CM066983.1 coordinate 15,084,708, forward strand.
GACCAACTAAGGACCTCCTAGGCGGGGGAGCTGAGGATGAAGCCTGTCCCTTGTAATCTCTTTCGTTTTCCCTTCGCTTCCTGTTTTGATCATGGAATTAACTGCTTCGCGGTCTTATTGTACAGTGGGGTCAACCGAGCTAACGAACAATCCAAAGAAGTGCCAAGAAAGGATTTGGGGCTTGTCTGATCGTCCCGTCAATGTTTGCGATGTCCTGACCCGATTGGGAGACCAGAGAGGTGATCACCGGCCAGACCAACCCGCCGAAGCTCTTATTTTGACCCCAATTATCCCGAGTAAGTGTTCAGTCAACAACGACTTTGTCCGTTCTTTGTTGTTTTGCCTTTCACAGCTTTTCCCAGCTACTAACTTCATGACTTTTCCTCTTGTAGAAATGGCTCCCAGTCGAGATCCGGAATAGCTGAGGGCCGCGCAAGCCGCCGTTGCTGCTCGGATGGCGGCAGCTAGAAAGAGACCGGCAGTCGAGGTCGCTAGTAGTGATCGCCCCCTCAGGTGGCTCAAGCGCGGGCTGACCACTGAATAGGGCCCCAGGGAGACGTCGACTCCTCGCGTGGTCGTGGTGGGGGAGTCGTCTGCCCTCCGGGCAGACATACCGTCCAGGGCCCCTCTAGAGGAGTCGACAGAGATCCAGGAGAGGATCAGACTGTGTCTTCTCCCTAGCCAGGTGGAGAGGTGTGCCAACCTATCTCCCCGGGCCTTCCAAGGGTGGCTGTACAGCCTCTCCCACCTGGTAAGTGTTCCTATCACGCAGCCTCGCTTTCCATTTGTTTCGTCTGCTTTGGCGACTGACCGATTCTCCTTGTTTTCAATTTTGTAGGTTGGGTGCATGGCTACTGGAGTAGAGTCTTTCCTGCCCGCCCTGGTCGGGAGGGCCACTGCTGCCGAAGCTGCCCTGGCGTATGGGCAGATGGCCTTGGAAGAAAAGGAGAGGGCCCTGACCGTGGAGAAAAATAGGGTCAAGGGCCTGATCCTGAACCTGGGAGCAGCTCAGGAAGAGTTGGCGGTGGCTTTGGCAGTGCTGGAGACTGCTCGGGCTAGCCGTGCGGTGGTGGAAGCCAGGGAAAAGGTGCTGCTAGAGGCGGCGGCGGCCTCTGGGGCCCTAGAGGGAGAGACTTTTGATGATGGCTTCTTCCTGGGCTATGAGGATCTGAAGAGACAGATGGCCTGGGACCACCCAGAATGGGATACTTCCCCTTACGAGGGGGTGGATTCTGACTACTGGGACCTGGCGCCCGCTGCTGCTAAGGGTGCTGCCTCTGAAGGTGACACTGCGGTTCCGGAGGAAGAGGTCGCACCAGAGGGGGAGACTGGAGGGGAAGCTGAGGAGAGGGTGGATGGGGTCAATGTAGACGACCCTTGGCTTTCCCTCTTTTTATTTTGGGAGGCTACTACAACTGCCCCCAGTCTCTATTCAAATTTTTTTACAAAAATTAATGAAAAGGTCCATTGAGGCCATCTTTTGCATTAACTGCTTATTATTCTGTACTTGTATGCCTGTTTGTGATTGCCATTCCCGACCGGTTGTTAGTTATTCTGAAACCCTGACTTAGCAAAAGATTTAGGACTATAATCGATAGAGAATACTTGGTCTTTCAGGGACCTATTAGGTAGGTCCCGCTCGGGTATAATGTAGGCTTGTGACCTGTCAACTATCCGAGCGGTTTCTCTGGGTACTCTAGGTACTTAGGAATGTTAGGTGTTCTAGGCTTCCAAGTCCTGTTAGTGCCCGGTGTGATTTCCTGTCTAGCCTAGTATTTCCCTGCCCTCCAAGCGTTTGCTAAGGCAGGCGTATGGGGGGAGTGACCGTAGGAAACCGACCTAGAACGTGGATGGTTGTAGGGTCCTTTGAGGCTTGCTATCATTAGCCATCTAGGGGGATTTGCCCCCATTGTTGGTTGGGCCTAAGCGAAGCCGGTGCCTCGGGGGTTTAACCCGAGGTCTTTTGTGCCTCGGATGCAATCTCGAGATCTTTTTGTGCCTCGGGTGTGATCCCGAGGTCTTTTTGTGCCTCGGATGTGATCCAGAGGTCTTTTCATGCGGAACGCTGATAGGGGTTATTTCTTATAGTAAAAACATAAAACCTTTATTTCATCCGAAAATTATAATAACTGATCAAGTAGAGCTACAAACTTCCTAACCAGTGTTAACCCGCTCGTGTCTGAGCATTATTGAAAATACTTTCGGAGGTGGCGAACATTCCAAGGGTGAGGTAGAGCATGCCCATCTAGAGCTTGTAACCAATAGGTGCTCGGACGGTTGACCCGCGTAACTTGGTATGGTCCTTCCCAGTTTGGCCCCAACTTCCCATGGCTTGGGACTTTGGTAGACTGGATAACTACCTTTAGAACGAGATCCCCAACCTGGAAACTCCGGTGCTGAACCTTACTGTTGAAGTACCGGGAGACCCTCTGTTTGTAGGCTACCACTTTCAGATATGCCCGATCCTTTCTTTCTTCTATTAGGTCAAGTTCTCCTCTGAGGGCTTCCTTATTGTCTTGCTTGCTAAAATTTGCCACCTGGTATGTAGGCTACCCAAGCTCCGTGGGGACCACTGCCTCAAAGCCATAGGTTAGTGAGAATGGTGTCTCGCCTATTGCCGCTCGGGGGGTAGTACGGTAGGCCCACGGGAGGGTCGGTAGTTCCTCCACCTGCACGCCTTTGGCATTTTCAAGCCTTGTTTTAATTGAATGCAAATTAGTCCGGTTTGGCACCTCGACATGGCCATTGGCTTGAGGGTGCTCGGGAGAAGAGTAATGATTGGATATTCTGTAGCTCGAGCAGAACTGCCTGAACACTGGGGTGTCGAACTGCCTGCCATTGTCACTAACCAGAACCTGGGGAATGTCGAATCTGCTGAGGATGCTTTTCTCCATAAAACTCTCCATCTTCTTCTCGGTGATTGTTGATAAGGGCTCGGCTTCCGCCCACTTAGTGAAGTAGTCCACGGGGATGATAGCGAACTTAACCTGCCATTTTTCCATCGGGAGGGGACCGACGATGTCGATGCCCCACTGAGCGAATGGCCACGGGCTGAGGATGGGTGTTTAGAGTTCTCCCAGTCGGTTGATCATAGGGGAGTATCTCTGGCACTTGTCACACCTCTTCACATACTTCTGGGAATCCTGGGCCATCGTTGGCCAGTAATAACCTTGCAGCAAGGCTTTTCGTGAAAGCGTCCAACCTCCAACGTGGTTCCTACAAACTCCCTCATGAATTTCATGCAACACCACCTGGACCTGTGCAGGGTAGACACAATGGAGATAGGGGATGGAGAACCCCCCCTTGTAGAGGATTCCGTCGATAACGTGATATCTAGAAACTCGGTACTTGACCCGACGGGCTTCTTCCCTATCGTCCGCAGTGCGCCTGTTGTGAGGAATGTCGTGATAGGATCCATCCAGCTGGGGCCTAAGGCGATCGGGTCGACCTCCATGCCTTCCGAGTTGATCACACTTGGCTCGGATAAGTATTCTATCCTTATTCTGGGAAAGTCTGACTCGGAGGATGAGGTAAGGCGGGCTAACCGATCGGCCCTGGTGTTCTCTTCCCTCAGGATTTGTGTGATCGAGAAACCCTTAAGCTTCTTTGAGACTGTTTGGATGAGGGCTAGGTACGCTACCATGTTCTCCTCCCGGGCTTCGTACTCCTGATTAACTTGGTTGACCACGAGCTAGGAGTTATTGTACCCTTGAACTGGCTGCGCACCCATTGAAGTAACCAGTTGTAATCCTACAAACAGGGCTTTATACTCGGCCTCGTTGCTAGAGGCACGAAATTTGAACCTTAGTGCTTACTCAGGCAGGATTTCGTCTGGAGGTTAGGATGATACCTGCCCCGCTTCCTTGTTTGTTGGAAGACCCGTCTAAGTAAAGTACCCAGGTCAAGATATTTGACTGTAGGCCGGGCGGTAGGTCGGGAGGGCTGAGCTTCAATTGGGTCCTCCAGGTGCGTGAACTCCACAAGAAAGTCCACCACGGCCTGTCCTTTAACTGTCGTCCGAGGTCTGTAGAACACCTTGAATTCTTCTAAGTCCACGGCCCACTTAACGAGCCTTTCGGATGTTTCAGGCCTGCTTAAGATCTGGCAGAGAGGCTGATCTGTGAGGACTATGATTGCGTGGGCCTAGAAATACAGGCAGAGTCTCCGGACAGAAGTGATGAGGGAAAAGGTGAGCTTTTCTATGCGGGAGTATCTAATTTCCGCACCTTGTAGTGCCCAGCTGGTGTAATAGACCGGGAATTATATCCTGTGTTCTTTTCGGATGAGAGCTGAGCTGACCGCTGAGGGTGACACTGCCAAATGTATGAACAATCCTCATTTGGCATGGGTGTTGAGAGTAAAGGGGGTGATGCCAAGTACTTCTTGAGTTCCTGAAACACCTCCTCGCACTCCTTCAACCACCGAAAGGCCTTGCGGAGGATTTTGTAAAATGGCAGATACCGATCGGTACCTCGGGAGACAAATCTGTTCAATGGCCGACCCGCCCAGCCAAGCTCTAAACTTCTTTGGTTAACCTGGGTGATCGCATGTTTATGATGGCCTGGATTTTCTCGGGGTTTGCCTCGATGCCCCTTCTGCTGACTAAGTGTCCCAGAAACTTCCCAGACGAGACGCCAAATGTGCACTTGACCGGGCTCAACCTCATTCCGAACTTCCTCAAAATGCTGAAGGCCCAGGCCAGATGTTCAAGATGGTTAGACTAGTCTCGGCTCTTGACCAAGAGATCTTCAACGTAGACTTCCATGGATTTTCCGATCAGGTCTTGAACATATGATTGACCAGGCATTGATAGGTTGCCCCGGTATTTTTGAGGTCGAAGGGCATTACCTTATAGCAGTATATTCCTTGGTCCGTGATGAAGGAGGTCTTCTCTTCATCCCTAGGGTACATGCTGATTTGATTGTACCCTGAATAAGCGTCCATGAACGAGAGAAGTGCGTGTCCGGCTGTGGAGTCCACAAGGAGGTCTATCCTCGGTAATGGATAGCAATCCTTGGGGCAGGCCTTATTTAAGTCAGTGAAGTCCACACACATTCTCCACTTCCCATTGCTTTTCTTAACCAGAACCACGTTTGCTAACCAGTCGGGACAATGGACCTCTCGGATGGAATTCGCCTTTAGGAGCTTCTCGAAAATTTCACATACCGCCGCCTGTCTTTCGGCTGCCATACCCCGCCTCTTTAATTTTCTTGACCGACCGGGAGTCCGGGTTGATGTTAAGAAGATGAGACATGACCTGTGGATCTATCCTAGGCATGTCTTCATGGCTCCAAGCGAAGACATCCTGGCTCTGCTGTAGTATTTGGATCAACTTCTCTTTGAGGCCTGGCTCCAAGAAAGTGCTAATGCTAACGCACCGGTCAGGAAACTTTGGGTCCAGCGCCACTTGCTCGAGTTCTTCCACCGAACCTACTCGATTGCTTTGGTCGCTCGAGTCCATTTCCTGAATGTTCAATGTTTCAATGGCGGCCTCTCTGCATAGGGAGCTGACATTGCAGCTCTAAGCGGTCGCTTGGTCTCCCTGCAAGCTTCCATATCCCTAGGGGGTTGGAAACTTGACCACCAGGCTGTATGTTGACACAACCACCGTGGCTTTGTTGAGAGTTGGTCTTCCGAGGATGACATTGTACGTGGACAGAGCTTCTATAACTACGAAGTTTGCCAGTACAGATGTTTGCTGGGGGTAAGTCCCTATAAGAACCTGAAGCTCGATGGTACCGAGCGGTTGTGTGCTGGGCCCATTGAAACCTACCAGGGGAGTGTCCGGGTTGATGTTGGAGCCGATCCCTGGGTGTCCCGGGCTGATCGAATGCTGAGACAAACATGATATCAGAGGAGCTGCCCGTGTCCACCAACACCCTTCTAACCACATAGTTTGCTATGGAGAGCGTCACCACCAGCAGATCATCATGAGGGTAGTGCAGGTCTAGCATGTCCTCAGATGAGAACATTAACATGTCAGTCGGGGGGAGCAGGTGGATTAGACATGCCAAACATTCAACCGAGATGCCCGAGCATGCCTCTTCCTGGCCGACTGTGAATCCCCTCCGCTCGAAGTTCCTCCGGAGATTACATTGATTTGCCTGAGGATCGCGGTTGTTCGGAACACCGAGCGTCTTATCGAGGTCGTGTGCCTGCCGCCACAAACTCGGCTTGATGGCCCTGCTCAATCAACTTCTTAATGGCAATCTTAAGCTTAAAGCAATCCTCTATGTCATGCCCGTGGTCTTTGTGTAAGCGGCAAAACTTATCCCGATTTGTCTTACTGGGCGGGCTTTTCAGCTTCGCTGGCTGCTGGAGTAGCCTCTGGGTCTCAGTAGCATCCATGACCTCGTGGATAGGCCGAGAAAGTGGCGTGAAGGTAATCGGGGCCTGATCCCGACTGCCCCTCTTCTGATCTTGCCTAGGCTTCTTTCCCGAACCCTTCTCAGAGCCCTCACGTTTCTGTTTAGCTTTTGGGGACTCGTCTTCTGTGAAACTGGCGCGCTTGGACTTCAGACTCTCCTCCGTGTCGATGTACTTTTCGACCCTTTCTGAGAGTTCCACCAAGGTTGTCGGTCGTCACGATGAAACAACGTAGCAACTTTGGTATGTTGAACTCCCGAGCAGAAGGCCATGATAGTGGCCATCTCGTTTAAGTGGCGAATTTGAAGCCTCTACTGATTGAAATGGTCCACGTAGTCCTTTAGGGATTCCCCCTTACGTTGTTTGACGGTCAGTAGTTGGGTGTCTGATTGCGACTAGTCAAGCATCCCTACAAATTGGATAATGAAAAGCTTGCTCAGTGTCTTGAAGTCATCAACCGTTTAGGGTTTAAGAGCGTGGAACCACTGCGCTGCTGGCCCCTTCAGAGTGTTGGGAAAGGCCAGGCATAGTAACTTGTCGACAGTGGTGACTAACACTATCTGAGCCTTATAGATACGAACATGATCTACTAGGCTCCCTGTCCCGTCGTAAGAGTTGAGATACGGTGGCTTAAACTTCCGCGGGATGGGCTATACGGTGACCCGAACGGTGTAGGGCGACTCAGTCTCTGTGTTTGTATGATCATGGCACTGCTTACGGCTCAGTTGCTCGATCTGCTTCTGCAGGTCCTGGATTTGAGCCTTCACGCCTTTCTGCTCGGTCTCCGTTTCTATGTCCGAGCGGTAGTTCAGATCAGATGACGATGCCTCTTCTTTGAAGTGTGTTGTCCTTGGGGATAGGACCCAGCTCCGGCTCCGGGTGATCGTGTGCCTAAGATTTCCCCGGCTCCTGGCCAGGGCGTCCTTCGCCGATTCCCGGGTTATATGTCCTGGACCCTCCTTTTTGGCAGCACGCCTACTATTGATGATGTCTCTAGCGTCTCTCGCTCGGCGCAGGTTAGCCCGGGTATGTTGCCAGGATCGCCTGGGGGCCTGGCTAAGTTCGTCATCCCAGCTCCGTCTCCAACCCGGCGGGGATGCAGGTGCAGTGTGGGTATGTTGTCTGATCCGTGGAGGCTTTCGGTTGGGCGCACCTTTCCCGAGCTGCTCCTTGATTGGGGGGGAGCTCATCCTGCCGGGCCAGCAGCGCTTCAATCTACTGCTGGGTTCACCGTTGGCCCTCTAGGAATTGTGCGAGAGCCGCGGTGACCTGCTCGAAGGTCATAGAAGAGGCCGGCCGGCCGGGCTGTGAGTCCTCCTGACCGGCCTGATCTTCCTGGCCGGTTTGAGCGACAGTTATCTTACCCTTCTTCGGAGGCATGTTGATCAATCAAGAGATTTGTTGAGAAACTGGACGTTTCCCACAGACGGCACCAAACTGATGATGCCAAAATTTGGTTAGAGATAAATAGAACAGATAAAGGAGAGAGAGAGTGAGAGACTAGTTTTTGCATGTGGTTCGGCCCTGTTAATGAAGGAACCTACGTCCATGGGTGCATCGGTGCACTTTCACTAACAAATCAACGGCGGCTATTGGTGAGCCAACAAAGTGGATGGTACTACCAGAAACCGACCGGGTATATGAGCTATTGTGAGTTATTTGTATGTTATTCTTTAGAGTCAGAATGTGATCCTCTTCAATGGGGGTGGGTGGCTTCTTTTATAGGTGCAAGAGACCACCCGTACAAGGTATGTTTGCAGACTAGGAAGCCTAATCTGATTACAACCAATTTATGTGAATTTAGGAGAGTTTCCTAAGTGGTTTAGGAAACCGATTGCTCCTTCCATTTAGTTTTGTAGCTAGGATAAGGAACTGCCTGGAGGCACGCTGGGGAAGCAACCACGCTTTCTGGAGGTGCGCCCATGTAGGGCCAGTCTGGAGTGAACGCCTGGGATTTTGATCGAACCGGGCGGCCTTGTGTTACGGCCTGGGATGGCCGAGTAGTCAGGCCAGATTCAAGGTGACTTGGCTTCTCTTTACTGAGATGGCGAGGCTTGACTTTGAGCTGATATTTTTGTACATATCATTAACTAAGAGTTACACTCTAGTGATTGAGATTAATCACACCATCCAATGGTAGTCAATCATGCTACAGTGTACACCTGATGAGGTATCCAGTCTCATCATCCACTATGACAAATTCTAAGTATCAAAGAATAGCAATTCATGTCTCATTGTACACATCTCATACATACACAAATTACTTACTACGATACTTAAGGATTGAATAATCATCTCATGAAAGAAACATACACAATGAAATATAAAGCTAATATCCATATATTAAAATTCTAATGTCTCATCCATAAAGTAATGGTTTGAGGGCACAAACCCAACAGAAAGACCTCGGGATCACACCTGAGGCACCAACTCCACTTAGGTCCATAACCTACCATGGGGGTAAACCCCCTAGGTGGCCAACGATAGAAGAGTCAAAGAACCCTGGGACTATCAACATTCTGGGTCGATTTCCTACAGTCATTACCTCTACACATTCCCACCTTAGCAAAAGGTTGGGGGGCAAGGAGAATAATGAACTAGTACAGGAAGTCATACCGGGAATTAACAAGACTTGGAATTAACTAAGTATAAACCCTTAAACATTCCTACGTACCTACAATGCCTAGAATTAACCAGCCGGACAGTACCAGGATTGGAGATTCCTACACTATCCCGAACGGGACCCACAAATCTCTTAGCCACCAACGGCTCGGGACATCCCTAAAAGACCAAGTGTTCCCTATCGGTCACAGTTCTAAATCTTTTGCTAAGGCAGGGTCATGAAAGGCTAACAACCGATTGGGCACAGTCAATTATAAATAGAGGCAACAAAAGTACAAACATGAACAGCAATTGACACAAAAAGTGACCTCTAATGCCCTTTGTCATTCAATTCAAATTAATTACAATTCCTGGGGGCAATTATAGTAGCCTCCCCCCCCCCCCCCAAAAAAAAAATATATACATATACACATTAGTGTTGGTCATCCACGATAGTCACAGCATCGTCGGTCTCCTCGACCTCTCCTCCGGCAGCATCAGCTTCTTCCTTGGTAGCTTTGGTAGGGAGTGATCGGTGACGAATAGTTGCCGTTTGTAGTCTTACAAATACCCTTTGTTAGCCCATTTCATATAATTATTAGTTGTTTTGTAATAAGTATTCTAAATTTTGTAGGTTTTGGAGCTTTAACTTAAAAATGCACAAAAATCCAATGATTAGTGGCTTTGGAAGTCATTCTGGGCTCAAACGGTGATTCCGGTGAGAGCTGAATGTTGTAGCAGCCTCGGAAAATTGCATTTTTGACAAGGAATACTTCAGATTTGAGAAATTTCTCCAGAGATATAAAATGTAGATCATCGAGTTAACAGTTATCGCAATTCTACAATCGATGCACAGAGCAGCGAAAATCTGAGAAAATTTGGAAAATGGCCTGGTCGCTGGAGCGACCCGCTCGTGCGACCCGTTGAAAAAGTCAAAGTTGTGTATTTCGAGGTCCTGAAGAGCCCTATGCGATCCGAATTGGTTGAATACGTCCAAAAACGTAAAAACAACTGTTTTAGTGCGATTTGGCTTAGGAAAGCTTCCTAAATCCTTCCAAACTCTATATAAATCCTATTCTAAATCAATTTTGTGGTTACACATCATTACACAATATTAGATACATCCATATACAAAAAAAAAAAAAAAAAACTTCAGCCATTAAAGGGAGAAAAGCAAGGAGAAGAAGAAGAAGAAGACCAAGGATTCTCATGGCCTCTTCCACCAACCTCTTACCGTTCATCAATTCTATGGCCAACTAAACTCAAGATCTAGGGTTTCAATGAAACCCTAGCCAAGTAATAGGGTGTATTTTATGTTTTGATTTTAGTTTTATTATGTATGGATGACAGTTACATGTTTCAAGGATTTTTATAAATAAATCGTGCTTTTATTGATTAAATCGTTACTTTCAAAGTTTACTCTTGTCTTAGATCTATTTTGATGGTAGTGTGCTCAATGATCTATGCTTGTTGTGCTTGTTTAGATTATTTACATGTAATGGTGCTTAAATTGAATTGTGCTATCAAGTATCCGAATAGTCCATGCCTAGATTAGACGGATTATACCACAACCCTAGTTTAGTGTGGGATAATTCGTGCTAACCAAAGATGGATTATGTTGGTGGTTGAACCATAGTTATTTTATTGACGGAGGAATTGGGCTTGTAGCTACAATTCCCCATTATCATCCAACTTAATAAGCTAAAGTAATTCGTAAATACCCTTATTATGAAACTGGTGGTGGATTTGCAATCCTAGGTTCCTTAAACTTATTATAAAAAACAAATTTTTAATTGCTTTCATTATTTAGATTTACTTTTGTTGTTATTAGTTTAATTCAAATTAAATCTAAAATCCGTTTTTCTTAATTAACTAAATTTAGGTTTTGAAAATTAAAGTGCGTAGTATTCAATCTCTGTGGGTTCGACCATTACTTCCACACTGCAAATCTTTTGAAAGTAAAGCATAAGGAAGCATACTTTTATATCTTCATTTTGACAAGATCAATTTTTGGCGCTGTTGCCGGGGATTGCATTACTAGCCAATTAGTTTTAGAATCTTAGTTTAGTTAATTCGTAAATATTAGATTAGGTTTTCTTTTTCTTATTTTTCCGTTTTATTTTGAGTCACTATCTTTTCTTTTTATTTTTGTAATTTCTTAGGTATTCAAAATTCTAGCATTTCGAGTGGAACAGCTGTACACGTCAAAGGAGCTTACGCGAAAATAAATAAATAAATAAAAATAATTCAAGTAAATTGCTTCCTTTGAAATTCGCTTCAAACCACTGTAAGTCAGGGCACTGAGATGCAATTACTTGCATTAGGTTAGTTGTGGAGTGAGCACTGCATTAGCTAGGAAACCCAGGGCATTGGGCTTGATGCGGTCATTGCATTATAGGATAATATTCATGCATCATAATAGTTGTGTGCATGTTGCCTTATTTGCGTGATTCTTGTCTTATAATTATTTGAGTCAGTTTCTGTTTTAGTAATTTTTCTTTTAAGTTTATGTTTGGTACACGTTCTAGTAAACCGAAATTATTTTCTATCAATCCTGAACTTGAACGTACCCTTAGAGTTAATCGGACTCCTCAACCGTCGTCGTTGTTGTTTCAGGCCGAAATTCAAAGTATACTTAAAAGGTTAAGAAAAACTCGATTTATTAACATAAAACATATTCCAATGGCCGACGGCGAAAACAATGGAAATAACAGAAATAATTCCAATCCTAACATACCTCAACCCCCTCCGCTTAAAGACTACTTCATCCCTACGGCCTATACACCACTGGCGAGTATCGAATTACCAGAGGTGACGGCATCTCACTTTGAGATAAAGTCATCTACCATCGCGCTACTACCTTCTTTCCATTGCCGTATTAAAGAAGACCCTTATCAGCACTTAGGTGATTTTCAAGATATTTGCTCTACTTTAAAAATCCAACACCTAACTGATGATGAGTTAAAATTGCGCCTCTTCCCGTTTTCATTAAAAGACAAAGCTAAGTATTGGCTCCAATCTTTGGAGCCAAACACTGTAAAAACATTGGAAGCATTACATACGGTGATTTTACAAAAGTTTTTCCCAATCACAAGAACTAATCAGATAAGAAAATCAATAACAAATTTTGTGATGCAAGATGAGGAAACGCTTTACGACACTTGGGAACAATTTAAAGAATTGTTACGCTCATGCCCACATCATCAAGTTCCCAAGTGGCAATTAGTTCAGGTCTTCTACGAGGGACTTGTAATAACATGCATTTTCTTGCATTGTCATATTTAAAATTAAATATACATTGTCTGCTTTAATTTTAATTTCAATTCTTATGTGAAAAATTTATTTCTTGACTAATATTATAATTGAAATTTCTTTTGGGGTCAAAATGCGATTTTCATAAAATCTGGCAATACCTGTGTTAAATTTCAAAACTGTATTTCCAAAACAGTGAAAATAATTTCTTTGGATTCAATCAGTATTTTTATGAAACCAGAAAATCACTTCATACGTTAAAATGAATTTTCTGTATTTTTGTGATGAACACCGTGTCACGAAAATACCAGTTTAGGTTTAAAACTGTCCGCGCAGTGCTAAACTTCCACAGAATTTTGAGTGACTGATTGGACAAAATTTCTTTATACCCAATTATTATTGCTAATGATTTTTTTTCCTTAGGCCTTGTTTGGCAAATGCTTGTAGTATGTGTGTTGTCCTAATGCCATAAGCTGAATTCCCAAACACACCTTGACCCACATCATCTCCACCTACCCTTGCAATTATCAGTGGAGCTTTATGTAATCCAGTGTATACACATCATTCTGCACATTCTTACTAATTAATAGAGGTTAGTGGTTAATGAGTGGAATGTTAGGCCATTGTCTCTAAGTGGGAGTTTGATTATTTATACACCCAAACACACTACACATTCTGCACTTCTAGCACAGAGAGAAATTCAGAATTCACAGAGAGATAAGAGAGTGCAGAGAGTTCATAATTTCAGAATTTGAAGAGCTCAATCCTCCATAGCCAAAGCTTGAATTTGGAAATTCGTAATTATATTTCTTTCTCAACAACTTCTTCAATCTATATCACAGTGAGTATTCTAAACTCACTTGGAATGTAATCTCATATTTATTTACTGTTAGTTTAGTCTAATTTGAAGAACACCATTGTTAATTTTCGTATGAAAGCTTGAAGCTCAAAAATGGTAATTTTTCAAACTTAACCAAAATCAATTCTGTGAATTGGGAATGAAAGATCTTAGTCCCAATAAGCTGTGGTTCGAATACTACGGCTTAATTCATCTGTATCGCGACGTACCGTTGATTTAAAGTTTTGTCACCTCTCGATTTTACGTGAAATCCGAGAGCTACGATTGAAATTAGTTAAAACCGATCACGTATTCGTAATCCTTGCGGAAAAACGAAGAAATCCATATATTACATGTCTTGGTTGAAGCAGAATTCAGAAATGGGTCAATTTGGACCCTTAAATTGAAAACAGGGGATAATCAGTGAAGAAGACGAAGCTACTGCATAAAGAATTAACGGCGTTTGTCCTGAAGCGCCGGGAAATTAACGGCGTTTGTCCTAAAGCGCCGGGAAATTAACGGCGTTTGTCCTGAAGCGCCGGGAAATTAACGGCGTTTGTCTTGGTGTGCCGGGAATTAACGGCGTTTATTCAAAAGCGCCGGGAATGATTCTGGCAGTTTCTAATTCTTGCTTGTTTCGTGTTTTAGGGACTGTTTGGGTAGTATTTACGAACTGTTAAAGCCCTGGTTGGGAAATTTATTAAAACAGAATCTTAATTGGTTGTGATGGGATGAGTAGAACGATGTATTAAGACTTATAAAACCCCGTACGTACGTCGTGCCTTTAATTCAGTATTTTGCTTTATGTTTAAGTTCAGGACATACATGTAGAGTCAGTGGTACATGCATATGGTTGTCAGTCTGTGTGGAAAAGAGTAATGGTAGTGTGGAAAAGAGTAATGGTAGTGTGGAAAGAGTATGAGGTTGAGTTGTGGTTGTGGTTGTGGTTGTGGTTGAGATTGTGGAGAGGGTATCTTTGAAATGCGACGGTGGCAAATATGGACACTCCCTGACGCCCATGGAAGCGTTAAAGTGTGTAACGCCGAACTTAGACACTCCCTGGCACCCATGAAAGTGCTAAAGTGTGGCCTACGGACACTCCCTGATACTCGAGTCTGGATACTGTGTGAGGGGTTGCCCCGGTATTTGCATGGCGGTTAGGGTATTCAAAGTGTGAGGCAATGGACACTCCCTGGTACCCCGGACCAAAGTGTGAGGCAAACTGGACACTCCCTGGCGCCCCGTTGCTAAAGTGTGGCTATCTTAGTGTTTCAAAGATACCAGGAGTAGGATAGTGGGTTGTTGGGTTTTGTCGAGAGAAAAGAGTCGGTCAGATGAGATGGTGCATCGTTTTCATACACGGTCACATATGTGTGAATTTATCTTTTAAATAATGTTGTGGATGTTTTCTAAACGAGCTCCTTATCTTAAATATAAACTTGTGGTTTTAAATGGAAATGGGAAAAAGGTAAATGAGTATGTTTTACATTCAAAGTTATGTTTTTAATACTCACCAGCTTCTTGAAGCTGACGGCGTTGATGCGTCCTGGACATTCGTGTTCAGGCTTTGCAGGTTATAATCAGGAAGAACCTTATGACTACGCTAATTGAGAACAACTGCTGGAAAGAGAATTTACTTTTATATGCTTTAAGTTTATGTGCTTTAAGTTATGAATTAGTAAGGATGACTGTAATAGACTTTAAGTTATTGTCTTATTTCAAGGCGGTCTGTGCCTTAGTTGACCCCGTACCTTAAGATGCAATAAGTTAGAAAAATTTTATAAGCCTTGATTGCTCTACTCTGATTAATAGTTTTTATGTTGTTCGACGTTTGGGACGGAATCGATCCTTCAAACTGTCGCGACCTACGGGTCCATAAAGGAAATTAAACGCTTTCCATATTTATGCTACGTCGGGGCGTGACAGGACTAGTTCCCTCACTTTGTAATATCGTCGATGTTGTTTGTGCGGGTACCTTCATACACAAAAGTGCCGACGAGGCTTGGAAAATTTTTGAAACTTTGAGCGAGAATTCGATGCACCAAGCGTTGTCTGTCCGTCCTGAGGGGTACCTTCAACCTAAGCGAGAGGTGAAAGTTGAGTCAAGTCAATTAATTGAAATACAAGAATTATCTAGAAAACTTGACCGACTTATGCAAATGAACAAAACGTCGAGTTCACCCTTTTCTGAAGTATGTGCATTATGTTCTGAACCGTCTCATAATATCTTTGCATGTCCTTCTGCATCTCAATATCTGGAATTAGTTGAGCAACACGTTAATTCCATGCAACAATTCCCAAGAAATAACTATAATCCTATGTTGAATAATTTTCCTAATACTTATCGACCCCAATATCAACAAAGTCAATACCAACAACCCCCTCCTAATCCTAACCCTCCACGGGTTAATGCTTTCGAGGAGAAGGTGTTGTCTTCCCTTAAAAACATAGAAACGCAAGTCCAAGCACAAGCATAAATAGTGCACTCCCATACACAATCCATTGCGAAACTTGAATCCCAAATGGGACAAATAGCTACTGCGGTGAGTCGTAGAAACGAAGAAAAGTTGCCTGCGCAAACTATTCAAAATCCTAAGGGACAATACAAGAATGGGGGGTCTAGTGAGCAGTGAATGCCGTTTCTACTAGGACGACTATTCGAGATGAGGAGATTGTTGTAATTCCGGATGAGGGTGAGAAAAATAAAAATATAAATTTGAATAAAGAAAAGGGTGAGGAAGTGGATAGAGTTAGGAAAGAGAATGAACCAGTCCCAACGAATTATATTCCGAGAATGCCATATCCACCAAACGTTGAGGGACCGTCACATTTGTCTAAGAAAGGGTCAAAAATGGAAGATGTACTCGAGGTATTCAAACAAGTAAAAATTTATATTCCATTCCTCGATGCTATTAAACAAATTCCCGCTTACGTTAAATGTTTAAAAGACCTGTGTACGCAAAAGCGCAAGTTGCGTAGTCATGCTCCGAAAAAGGTCTTCGTCACAGAAAAAGTAAGCTCTATATTCCAACACGCTACTCCAAAGTATAAGGATCCAGGTATGCCCACGATATCATGTTTCATAGGTGACACTATCATTCATCAGGCTCTCCTTGACTTAGGAGCTAGCGTTAATCTCTAACCTTATCATGTCCATAAACAACTAGGACTAGGTGAACTTAAGCCTACGGCCGCTACCATACAATTAGCGGATCGTTCTATTAAAATACCTAGAGGAATCGTCGAGGACGTCTTGGTTAAAGTTGATAAATGCTATTATCCTGTCGACTTCATAGTCCTTGACACTAAACCCGTGCTAGATGCTAGGAAACACACTCCTGTCATCTTAGGCCGTCCATTCTTAGCAACCGCTAACGCTCATGTTAATTGTCGGACGGGGGTAATGAAGGTGTCATTTGGGAACATGAACTTAAAATTAAACGTTTTTAATGCTATGGATCAACCTCCTAAAGACGACGATTACCTATGTGAGGCAGAATGTGAGGTAAGACGGAATATTGAGTCTAAGAAAGAACTGAACATAGGTGAGGAAAATAATATAATTCGTAATGAGCGGATGAATCCTGACAACCAAGACCCGAATGATGAATTTACTCGAATGGTAAGAAATCGATTTGAACATAATTCGGGAGAACCGTCGGTCGAATTAATTCAAAGCGACGTTATTTCTGCTTATCACTGGGCCCTTCCTGATATCCAAAGGGGTATAAAGTCTGATTTTCAACCTCCATAAATATTGAGCTAGAACGGTCTAGGTAAAGACGTAAAAGATAGCACTTCTTGGGAGGTAACCCAAGCTTTATTTCGTTCATTTTCCTTAATTTTAGTCATTTTTGAGTCCTTTTGAGTCTGTTTTGGACATTCTGGACAGGTTTGGGGGTCGAGGATAATTTATTTTGAACTTATTTACACTGAAAGAAGGAAAAATGAGAAAAAAAATTGCCTCGCGTGCGGGGCCCGCTCGCGTGATGTTGTCACTTAGAGAAAAATTTTTCAAGTTTTTATATTTATGCCTCAGGTTCTAGTCGCGCCTCAAAATCGCGCGCGCGAGGGGTCTCGCCCGAGCGGTCCGCTCGCGCGAGCCTAGGACTTAGAAATTTTTTCTTCAGAAATCATAAAAGTAGCCTCAATAATGTCTCGCAGTGGGATTCGCACGAGCGACGCTCGCTCGCGCGGCCCGCTCGCGCGAGGTGAGGATTTTTGGGTTTTCATTTTTATTCGTTTACCTTCTGTTTCCCAAACCTGGTTAGTTATTTTTCTATATTCTGTTTAAGTTTTTTCTTTGTTTTCATAGTTCTTTTGTGTTTGTTTAGTTTTATTTTCGTTGAATCTTTTAGTTTAATTTAGTTTAGATTAGTTTAGTTTTCTATATTCTATTTTTAACTATCATTGTTCGTTGTTAGTTTATTTTCTTTTAAGTATTGCCAGGTGAATTAGTGTCTCTATTTGGAGCATTTGAACTGTATTGCTATATTTATATATGTTCACCTGGTTTGTGGTTGTCGAAATCGAGGTACTATCGTTCCTTCTCTACGTACTTTCCTTTCTTTCATTTTATTGTTTCATTGGGGACAATAAAAGGTTTAGGTTTAGGTTTGGGGGTATGCACTCACATGCACATTATTATATGCACCAAAATTTTGAAAATTGTTTCGATACTTGTGCTTAAATAAACGATGTCACCTACGGTTTTGCAATCTCTAGTCGATACATCCTGTTATGTAACTTGGATTGTTATAGAATGGTAAACATGAGAAGATATGATTAAATATTTGCTGAAGTCATGATATGACGTTTTAGGTCATGTATCGTTCGAATCGTAGTTTTATATCATAGATTTGCACACAAACCTATGCACTGCACGTAGTCGCTTGAATACATGTTTGATGTGAACTATAATATGATTCGGATTTCTAGATAACACATGGTGGAGACTAAATCCAGTGAGCTTTTGAGCCTATCTTTTCTTTTTAGAGGGTTAGAAATACATTTTGTGTTTGTCGAATTTCATTAAAATAGCGCTTTAACTTTATTTAGTATCATTATTCTTGTCTTGGTTGATAGTCAAGTTAAAATATTTGCTACCATGCTAAATAATGTTCCATCGTAAACGTTGAAGAACCATATAACCATAGGACATGATTTTAGGCCTTCTTTGTTTGCTACTGACCGATAAATGATAAATTTCCTTAGTTCGCCCTTTGAGCCATTAAACGCCATTTTTCTTTAATTACCATTATCCTATTTTTGCTCCAATTTGGCCAACTTGAAGTTCACCCCTGAAAGATTGATCAACTTTTAGTGGTGTTAAGGCGATGTGTGATTGAGAAGAAGAAGAAAATAAGATGATGTTTGGGGTGGTTGCCTTGTTATTTATTGAATATTCGTTTCAAAAGCAACGAGGAGGAAAAGAATAGAAAAAAAGAAAAGAAGAATAAGGTTGAAAAAAGAAAAAGAAACAGAAGGAGAAGGAGAAAAAATTGAAAGGAATGAAAAGAAGAAAATGAAATGATGAAGTTGGTAGAAGAGAGAATGAAAGAAATCGAACATGCCTTACAATGCCATTCTAAAACTACCTAATGAATCATTTCTATCCTTTTTCATTACCTAAGCTACATTATAACCTTTGAAAAGTCCTATTTGATCCTAGGAAACATGGTTTGGATATGAAAACGATGGGAGGGGGATTAAAACATGGTAACGATTAATTTTTCTTGATTGTTTGCATCCTATCCATGAGACTACTGTTCTTTCGTGTCATGCGTCTTTTTCGAGTCATATGTGAGCATTTCTCGTTTTGAAAATATATTTCCTTCGCTCCCATATGTTAGAAAAATTACACCTATTTCTAAGTGTTTGAGAGTGTAATTAACATTGTGAGATTCGTAGTCGAAGCATAGTTAGATGGTCATCCGAGTTATTTGACTACCACATCACACACGTGCAATTTTATGAGAAACTCTATTGATTTATATGATGCATGTGCTTGAGATTGTTTTTCATGACGTAGGTAGATGTTTGATTCCGTTTCTTCTTGTTCGTTATTTTATTTCAAATCATCGTTCTATGATAAGGAATATTGATTGTTTTGTTTTTCGGTTGAATAAAACTTTTTAAAGTATAAGTTAATAAAGATGGTTGTGGGTGACTTGTTGACGAGAACCCTCACGAGACTCCACTCGTCCGACTAGGGACACCTAGAGGTTTAAAAGGCTTGTTGCATATGCTAAATGCAACCGTGATCCATGCGAAATAGAGTAGTATTTGTAGTAGTAGTTTTATTTTTCTATTCTTTTTGCTCGAGGACTAGCAAAGAGTAGGTTTGGGGGTGTGATCGGCGACGAATAGTTGCCATTTATAGTCTTACAAATACCCTTTGTTAGCCCATTTCATGTAGTTATTAGTTTTTTTTTAATAAGTATTCTAAATTTAGTAGATTTTGGAGCTTTAACTTAAAAATGCACAAAAATCCAATGATTAGTGGCTTTGGAAGTCATTATGGGCTCAAACGGTGATTCCGGTGAGCGTTCAATTCAGTAGCAGCCTCGGAAAATCGCATTTTTGACAAAGAATACTTCAGTTTTGAGAAATTTCTCTAGAGATATAAAATGTAGATCTTCGAGTTACGGACACGTGGCCACAAACTTTGAGTCAATACGAGGTACGAGTCAAAAGTTATCGCAATTCTACGATCGGTGCGCAGAGCAGCAAAAATCTGAGAAAAGTTGGAAAATGGCCTGGTCGCTGGAGCTACCCGCGCGCGCGACTCGCTTGCACGAGCCATGTGAGCGACCCGTTGAAAAAGTCAAAGTTGTGTATTTCGAGGTACTAAAGAGCCCTATGCGATCAGAATTGGCTGAATACGTCCAGAAACGTAAAAATAGCTATTTTAGTGCGATTTGGCTTAGGAAAGCTTCCTAAATCCTTCCAAACTCTATATAAATCTTATTCTAAATCAATTTTGTTGTTACACATCATTACACAATATTAGATACATCCATATACAAAAAAAAAACTTCAGCCATTGAAGGGAGAAATGCAAGGGGAAGAAGAAGAAGACCAAGGTTTCCCATGGCCTCCTCCATCAACCTCTTGCCGTTCATCAACTCTATGACCAACTAAACTCAAGATCTAGGGTTTCAATGAAACCCTATCCAAGTAATAGGGTGTATTTTATGTTTTGATTTTAGTTTTATTATGTATGGATGACAGTTACATGTTCCGAGGATTTTTATAAATAAATCGTGCTTTTATTGATTAAATCGTTACTTTCAAAGTTTACTCTTGTCTTAGATCTATTTTGATGGTAGTGTGCTCAATGATCTATGCTTACTGTGCTTGTTTAGATTATTTACATGTAATGGTGCTTAAATTGAATTGTACTATCAAGTATCCGAATAGTCCATGCCTAGATTAGACGGATTATACCACAACCCTAGTTTAGTGTGGGATAATTCGTGCTAACCGAAGATGGATTATGTTGGTGGTTGAACCATAGTTATTTTATTGACAGAGGAATTGGGCTTGTAGCTACAATTCCCCATTATCATCCAACTTAATAAGCTAAAGTAATTCATAAATACCCTTATTATGAAGCTAGTGGTGGATTTGCAATCCTAGGTTCCTTAAACTTATTATAAAAAACAAATGTTTAATTGCTTTCATAATTTAGATTTACTTTTATTGTTATTAGTTTAATTCAAATTAAATCTAAAATTCGTTTTTCTTAATTAACTAAATTTAGGTTTTGAAAATTAAAGTGCGTAGTATTCAATCTCTGTGGGTTCGACCTTTACTTCCACACTGCAAATCTTTTGAAAGTAAAGTATAAGTAAGCATGCTTTTATATCTTGATTTTGACAAGATTAGGGAATTCCTCAGCAACCTCCTCCTCCTTCTAGAAGTCTGACTTAGGCCAGTAGTAGCCTGAGAGGTCCCAATCCGGACAGACCCTAGCCCGGACATCATCCGCCGTCTGTACCATTGGGATCCCGGTCGGGATGTCGTCTTGCATGGAGGGCGCAACGACCTCAACTCGAGAAGTTGTCGTCCCGACTGGTATGGCTTCAGTAGGGCGCTTGGAGGGTGCAACAGCCTTAACTCGAGCCGATGTCCCGACCGCTTCCTTCTCTGCTCGGGGCCCCCGGTGAAGCCTCTTCAGTTGCTGCCTCTCAGGGGGGCTCTGCCTTTTCCTCCTCTGGCCTGCCCGCATGGCCAGAGCAATTTCCTTCTCCTTCAGAGCAGCCATGTCTCTGGGAGCCATCTCTGAAAACCCAAGAAAAGATTAATTAGTTACATGCGGAATCGATCAAGCAGAAAGGTAATTCGAAGAATAGTTGAAGAACATACCAGCAATGATTGGGGCGACGACAGGTGCTTTGAAGGACTAGTTGGACTCGTACGTGACCTTTCAATATCCCCCTCTGAGTCAATATGGCAGCGATGTTGGTCGGTTCCTCAGCCAAAGCCCTGATCCAGTCTTGGAACTCCTCAGGAATACTCGGCGGGTCAGCTGTTCCCACTGAAAAAAAGAGGACCTCAGTTAGTCCAACAGAAAGAACAAAATGGAATGAAAAGCAAATGCAATATAGGAGCTTACTCCTCAACCTTCCCGCCCAGGAGGTCCTAAGCTCAATTCCCTGGGCGTCCTCACATAGCTCTAGGGCGGATACATAGAAGAACTTCTTCTTCCACCCTTGTTATTGCTTGGGCACTTGTCGATTATCTTTCTCCCCTGCCGGGCCCCAATAGAGAAGAAGTCGATCTCCCCATGCAGTGGGAGTGGTCGGTGGGTCCAGAAGAATTCTTGGAGGGTAAGCTCATACGCGAAGACTTAGGGCCAAAGATGAATGGCCCCCACTAGGAATCTCCACTCGTTCGGGGCGAGCTGCTTGGGAACGATCTCGAGATAGATCAGCGCATCCCGAGCGATCGTGTAGAGGAGAAGATGAAGGTCCACCATAAAGGCATCCTGATAAAGGGTGACAAATCCCAGTCGGCGCTGGTATGCCCGCTAGTAGGTATGGCCAAGGAACAGTGGCCTGGGATATCGTACTTGTCCCTGCTCCATCCTAAGTCGTCGGCGAGTAGACTGCTGCCAATCAACTCGCACGAGAAGACGATGTTGGGACTCCCAGAGACCGAGCCTTATCACCCGACCGCTGCAACCCGGGGGCCGCCTGAAGCTCTTGACCAGGCTCATCATCAGATACCCGAATAGGAATCCTCCCTTCACTATGGTGATCAGAAGGAGTCAGTGAAGGGGGGTCTAGACTGGTGTCCGGGGTTCCTGACCTAGATTGTTCATCTTCCGATTGGGAAGATGAGTTGAAGCCAAAATGTCACATTTCTATAGCTCCTACAGCAGGATGAGGAAGTAGGTGACGGCCTGAGTAGGGGTTAGAAACCCCAAACCTAAGGTACAAGGGGTCAAGACTAAGAGCCTGTAAGGCAGGACGTACAAGGCTTTCAGTGTGGGGTAACACTGGGTTAGTACTCCCCCGGGACACGCCGACCGGTTCAACTGCTCCACCAAGGAAGGGGAACTACCTGACCTAATGAAGTAGATGAATCTGAGGAAGAAAAAATCCCACTCCCTCACGAGCCCTAGCGGATTCGTGTCCTCCAGCTTCACTCGGGAAAGAAAAGAGAAGAAGAAAAGGAAGATTACAATGAATTGTAAGACTGGGGGATTAGGACTTACAAGAAAAAGGCACAGAAAAGATCTCGGAAGACTTGACCGGATGCTTTTTTTCTCTTTTAGACCTCTCGGTAGGTTCAGGAGATGGACAGCAAAAGTGGCAAAAAAAAATGCCCAAGTGCTGCTTTTACAAGGGGCGTGGACGGTCCAGATGAATTCAGATCCAACGGCCCGGCAGAGCTCCCGCCTAAATGCTTGCCAGCTATCGCCTCAGGCATCCCAAGTGGTGCATCAAAAGGCACGCGCATTAAATACACGATGTGATGGTTCGGTTACGATGCAATTGTCCGGTTATGTTTACATCGGTCTCGTTGGATCCTGACCAGACCTACCACTCCTTGACACGTAGCAGGTATCAGGCCCATGTCCTGAGATGACCAATTGGTCCAAACCTCGAGTGACCGCGCTGGCCAGTCCAGACCTGAACAATTCCCTGGGCTATTTCCCAGACGGTTTAACGGGCTATGAAAATTTTCAATCCCATCTGATGAACATCACATTAGACTCGAAAATGGGGGGCAGCTGATATGTACAAAAATATCACGTTAAGGTAAAAAGCTTATCCTGTATCAACCTTTGCAGCTAGCCCAATACTATCCGGTCCCGACCAACAGGTCGGGGACGCTGTATGGGCTCGGTTCGTCACAGATGCCACTTGGTCACGCTCTCTGTGACGAGCTCCATTATAATCTAGATAGTTTCCTACACAAGCTAGAAGACTAATGGAAAGAGGAGATTGTTTCCTAATCCGGTTAGAAAACTTCCATGATTCATGCTAATCAATCCCTATCAGATTGTATTACTTAATCAGATTAATTACCTTGTATGAGTAGGTGTCTTATATCTATAAAAGAGATCACTTGCCCCGTTCAAAGGGGACGGCATTCTTATCTCATAGAATTGTACTCATATACTCGCATACGCATTTACCCGGCTGGTCTCTGGTAGCTCCACCCCCATTGCTGGTTCACCAAAGACCCTCCGGCTGATTAATTCCATAGTATAAGTGCTCCGACACACCACGTGGACGTAGGTCCCTTCTTTAACAGGGCCAAACCACATACAAATTTTTGTCTCGTTCTTCTTATTCTCTCTTAATCAAATTTAGGCATTATTAGATTTATTAAACACATGTGCATGTTAAGTAGATTTAAATATCCAAAACCAAATTCCTGAAAGTACAGCTCACCAGAAAAATAATCCAAAATAAGAATCCCAAAACATGCACATGACATCAACAATTACACATACCTATTCGAAGCCACCTAGCAGCCCAACTCCTAGTAGGATCCATGATAGAAATTATCCTACACAGAAACTCAGGAAACATTAAATTGTAAACTAACTAAGAAGAGAACTGTCCAGAAAGCATAAATGCTAAAACAAACAAGGACTCAATAACATGTCATAGCAGCTTCCAGCATTGATCAGGGCACTCTCAACTAAGGGCATCTGCAATCCTTAATCAAAACGTGTTTCACAAATTACGAGAGAGATTATGAAACAGAAACGTGTTTCACAAATCATGGGAGAGATTATGAAACAATTCATCAAGTATAAAATTAGAAGAGTAAAATGGGGGAAAAAGTACCTTTAACTAACTAAACCCTCGTAATCCTTAACAGTTACATAGACGTGTGTATACATTAAAAGAGGAATACGATCAAATAACAAAGTATGTAGTATATGGAAGGAAACAGAATGCCAAAAACACACACACAGAGAGAGAGAGAGAGAGAGAGAGAGAGAGAGAGAGATGAAAGGAGACCTGATCGCAGGTTTTGACAAGCCTGCAGCGAAGGAGCCCTCAACTCATTCCCAAAGCTCGTTGGTATCTACGTTGCGCTTCCCATTCTCTCTCTCTCTCTCTCTCTCTCTCTCTCTCTCTCTCTCTCTCTCTCTCTCTCTCTCTCTCTCTCTCTCTCTCTCTCTCTCTCTCAGCTCATGCCCAAAGCTCGGTGGTATCTGCGCTGCGCTTCCCATTCTCTCTCTCTCTCTCTCTCTCTCTCTCTCAGCTCATGTTCAGAAAAAAAAAATTCCCACATCATTTTTCTGGAAGTTTTAAAAAAACTAACCATTTTTTAGTTTTTCAAACCTTGAAAAACAGTTGTTCAAATCATGATTTTCAATTTGTTTATTTGGGGGTTTGATAGGTTTTTGCGCCAACTACAACTTGCACAGCTAAAGCATTTGTTCATAATTTTTTTGTGCAGAACAAACCATTTTTTTTAAACCTAAAAAAGCGTTTGAACATATTATTTTTGGATCATTCTTTTTTTTTTCATTAACTTCTAGATCATGCTCACAGTTAAAGCATTTGTTCTGTATTTTTTGTCCAGACCAAACCCTTTTTTTTATTTTTTTTTTAACCTAAAAAAGCATTTGTTCATATTTGTTCAGAATTTTTTGTCCAAATCAAACCATTGTTTTTTAAACCTAAAAAAGCATTTGTTCATATTATTTTTGGATCATTTTTTTTTTCTCTTTTTGTTGTCCAAGCACTTGGTCTGTTTGTTCATTCGGTAATTACTGATAGTCATGTTAACCATGTTTATTTCTTGACAGTCATGTTCAACTGCATATTATTCTTGAGCAAATGTGATTTTATGATTTTCGTGTCCAAAATTTGATTTTGTTATTGAAGTGGTAAAAAAAATCATATTATCCTCTCTCAATATTATTGTCTTCCATGTTAATTGGGATTTTGGGGTTTATTATCTTACTGTGATTTCAACTGAGTTTCCCTTCTTTTTTTTTTTTTTTTTGCTTTCCATTCTAATGCACACTTTCTCTTCTGAACAGTTTATAGGGAAATCAGAAATCTGAGATTCAGTGTTCCCATTTTGCACATCTTTCCATTTTGCCTATATGTTGAACTCAATTTCAATGTTTTTTGCTTTCCATTTTAATGTTTTCCATTGAATATGTTGAACATCCTTTACAAAATCTCCTCCCATATTTTATGTCTTCTTTCCTATGACAATACTGAAAATCTCTGTTCCTAAAATAACGTTTGAGTACTGAAATTTTCCTTTTTATTCAGTCAACACCATAAATTAGCAAAATTATCTCTTCTCAAACACAATCAACTATCACAAATTCTCTCCCTAAAATCTTTACTATATGTATACACTTCAAACACTCTATTTTCTTACACAGTCAACACAAATTCGCACAAATTCTCTCTGTCCCTCTCTCACGTTATCTCTCTCAAGTTTTTTTCTGCATAATTTAATAGGTATGTCCAAGTTCTATATTTATTTCCTGAAGTAACTTCCTACTTTTCCCAACTATCTTCTTCCTCCTACATTTTCATGTGTTCTCTTCACTTATGTAACATTCTTCGTATTAGTAATTTTATGAAAACATTTTTTTTTCTTTTTAATTGTAATTTTCAATTATTGTTGTGTGTGTTAGTAACCTTTTTTTTTTCCTTATGTGTTTTTAATTGTAATTTTCAATTATTGTTGTGTGTGTTAGGAAACCTTTTTTTTTCCATATATGTTTTTAATTGTAATTTTCAATTATTATTGTGTGTGTTAGTAAATCTTCTTCCTCCTACTTAGTTGAAGATGTTTGTTAGTATATCTAATTGGTTGTTTGTTTGTAAATGTTTAGTAACATTCCATTTTGTACGAGTTTGTGTTTGACAAAGGTTTTAATATATCGATAAAAAATGAGCCTAAGTGGAATTCTAAAATTTCATAGTCTTTTGACAACTTGCATAGTTTTATATAGGCAATAAAAATGGAATTAGACTTGACATGGTCCACAAAATGCAAACACTCAAATACAAAGGTAAAAAATATCCACATGAAATTGCATAGTTTTAAAAAAGTTTTCTATCTAATCACAGACACATGAAATTTTAACATCGATCATTTCAATGATACTTATTATTTTATTGATTTGAATCTATAGCCTCCATTGATATTTGTTAAAAAAATAGCATTAATATTTTTTTTCTCTCTCTCATCACATGAAGTTCGCATTGTTAATCACAAACCCACCTACCCCTTCCTCTGTCCTGCCTGTCTTTCTCTTTCATCTCTTTTCAAATTTCCTTTTGAATCTCTTCCCTCCCTCATACTGATTTTCACTCCCCCTCTCCTACTGATTTTATAATATCAAAGTGGATTATCCACTATTCATTGTAATGAGTAGATTTATCACTCTGCGTTATTTGCTTGGGTTATTCTCACAAAATTTTTGGCACACAGTTTTTTGAGAAAACTTTTAGGGATACAACATATCATGGCTATTCTCATGAAAATGGTAATTCTCATGGATTTAACTCCATTAGTGAAGTGGACAAAATATGACATTAGCATCTAATCCCTACCCTGTTTGACATGGCTTCTAATTACTTATCATGTAGCTTTAGATTTTTCACATTT
Organism: Hydrangea macrophylla; assembly: GCA_033977485.1. Taxonomy (NCBI): domain Eukaryota; kingdom Viridiplantae; phylum Streptophyta; class Magnoliopsida; order Cornales; family Hydrangeaceae; genus Hydrangea; species Hydrangea macrophylla. Next base: position 15,111,883 of record CM066983.1, read on the forward strand.
TGAATGTAGAAACTGGGGTGCTATGTAATACCCGTTATTTTGTATTATCTGTAATATAATTTTTGGATATTGTATTAATATTTTCAATATATGTAAATGAGCTTTCGAGTATGCTTGACATTCCATGTGTCACGCCCCGGAACAGCAAAATAGAGAAAAACAAATTTCCTTTTTGGGTCCATAGAGAATGATGGATGAAAGTCACTAATTATCTACACCACGCAGTAGTAGTCCAACTAAAACATTAGGACAATAATAGTAAACAAACTGATTATAATAACAGTTGTAACTATTACAAACATCAGAGTGGTCCTCAGGAACCTAACAGGTCTGGAGATAGCATATGCCCAAGTGCCCGTTACACTAATAAAATTCAACAGAAATAAAACTAAATATAAATCTCCATCTCTAGCTGGCATAAGGGTAGTCGTCAGCGTAACAGTCTTCTCCGGCATAATCGGCATCAGTGGGGCCACCCTCTGCATAATCCCATTTCGAGTAGTAGCCGTCGTCGTAAGCTCTATCACCTGCATTAATAAGAACAGGGTAGTCTGGACGAGGAATGTCCAGGTAATAACGACCGTCAGCTTACTGAGAGCTGAGTGAATAGAAACTCACAGGGTATCAATGATATAACGTAATAACAAGTTATTAAAGTGTCTAAGGGATAGTGTTACAATAGTATCTTTCTCTTTATTATCCCAATGTCGTTCCTTAACCATTATTGTCTTGCTAACAACCAACTTAGCTCATACTGACCCTTGGAACAGACTTGATTATAAAACTCCCAGATATACCAATGTTCTATCTACCGCGTAACCGCAAGTCATGGATACCTTCTACCGTGTAACACCGTAAGTCATAAAGGTCATCTACCGCGTACACTACAAGTCATAGATAATACGTCAGTCTATCCCCCGCATTTAAGAACATATGCACAGTCCACTGCATGTTAGGGATTTAACGCTTCAAGCATCGACATATCAATTCTATTGCCACGACCATTTGTCAGATCTACCGTGTACTTATGATCAAGGTTCACCATATGTCATAGACACATTCGTCTGTCTATCGCGTACTTATGATCAAGGTTCACCACATGTCATAGATACTGTATCATCACAAGTCATAGACACATACGTCTGTCTATCACATCTACCAGTGATCAAGGTTCACCATATGTCATAGACACATTTGTCTATCTACCGCGTACTTATGATCAACCAGTATGCATCCCCGTTCTCTTCCCAGAACTTATCAAACCTACCTAACGTTTATACTGCTATTGATACATGACAACCTCATGTGGCCTGACTACTCTGATTGAAATGAACGGATGTCGAACTCAGATATGAAACCCATAGTATCTAACGTCATCACGTTAATACATTATTCTTAATCATACTTATCTTTATTGTCACATTATCCCTTTTCAACCCATAAATTGCATTATAGAAGTTCGAATAACTTTACTTTTCAGTATGATTACTAGGGAATAACATGAATTTATTTTATATTTCTGGGTAATTTGGTCAGAGTTTTTAGGAGAAATGGGTATATCTGGGCAATGTAGAAATTTCAAGGATTTCTGAGAGATTTGGACAGAGTTTCCGGGAAAAATAGGGATTTCTGGTTGATTTGGACAGAGTAACAGGCATTTCTGAGTGATTTGGACAGAGTTTCTGGGAGTAAACTGGTATTTTGGATATTTTTGAGAAATTTGGACAGACTTTCTAGGAGAGACAGGTATATTTGGACAAAATTTTTGAGAGAAACTGGTACATTCGGGCATTTTTGGGAAATGTAGATAGAGTTTCTGGGAGAAATCTAGTATTTCTGAGTGATTTGGGAGATTTAGGCAGAGTTTCGGGGAGAAACAGGTATTTATTACTGGAGCAGATGATGATGGTGATCATACTATCTAGCAAGTTTTCATACTCCTATGACTTTAGACCAACAAACAAGGTTTGGGGTGTATATCTTTGTGAACATATAGCATACATCCTTATCATGGTGCCTAGGTAGGTTAACTTAATGTAATTACATGTGAGTGATTGCCTTGAGAATCATAAGAAGGAGGTTTTGTTCTATGCCACATAAGCATCTACATCGTGCAAGTAATCCCACCAGGACATACAGCAGTTATATCACATTGCCCTATCTGAAAAGATAAATCAACAGTCCTATGTGTAGACACCCCATTTTGTCGGCTATCAGATTTAGGAGACCCATATCTTGGTGGTTCACAATGATCGAAAAGACTCAAAAGGACTCCTGGAAGTTAGTTCTGTCTCTCAGAATGCTCAGAATGACCAAAATGCCCCTGAAAGCCCAAAAGCTCCCAGATTTGGACCAAAAGTTCTGGAAACATGCCACATCGTAAGAAAAATGATAAAATGAGTTTTTAAGTAAAATCGGATGAAATCGTCAGCTCCCAGAGACCCCCGGAAGTCCCGGAAGTTCCCAGAAAGTCCCCGTGGACCGGTTTGACCAAGGTTTGACCAGGTTTGACCAAGTTTGACCGAAATTGTCCGAATTCACCGGAATCATTTTAAATCATGAGAAAAGTGTTAAAAACAAGTTCCAAAAGAAAATCGAACGAAAACATCAGCTCCCGGGAACTCCCGGGGGTTTCCAGATCTTCCCGGGAATCCCAGGTTTGACCAGTTTGACACTAATTTGACTTTGGAACCGGGGCACCAAAACAATTTTCAAACATTTTTCATGGATACTAGAGGACAATAGCTTTCCAACGGTATATCGCACATAATTTTTGGATTTAAAACGAATTTATTATGAATTTCCAAAGGAGAAAAAGGCGATCAAATCGGCTTTTATCACGAATACCGCAACACTTTTCAAAGTGACCTATTCCCGAACTATTTTTTATGTAAAGTAGACTCCATTACCTTTCCAATGGTATATCACAACCTCAATTTGGAGTTCGTATGCATTTTCTGTGAATTTCGGACGAAATAGGGCCTTTTCGCGAATACCGAAACTTCAGGGGGCCTAAACAGCATTATCTGGACGAAGGAGGAGCAGTGCCGCCGCGGCACTCTCACCCAGAACAGTGAGTTTTTGTAATTTCTTTTGGGGTCCCATTTTGATTAACTGAAAACCAAAACGACGTAGTTTCATGATTTCAGATGTTTGGGACCAATAGGAACACTTCTAAAACCCCAAAACCACCCCAAGTTGGCCTATATAAACACCCCATTACTCTTCATTTTGGGGGAGTGAAATGGAAGTTTAGGAAAATTTTGGGAGAGAAAGTTGTAGAGATAAGGTTAGAATAGAAAGAAAAGAGGCTTCGTTCTTGGATTTTCAAAACAAAAGTGAGTTCTAAACTTTGTTTTTACTTCATTACTTTCATTTACTTCAACATTCAATACACCCAACCACCATTTTTAGTGAGAATTTAAGAGAGTGGAAGCTTCTTTCATGTCCAATGTCATTACATATGAGTGAAACACCAATCTATAAGTTCAATGCTTCATGAATATCATCTATTGATCATTATCTACTTGCTTGTTTATTCATTGTTTATCTCTTCTTATCTCATTTCTTTTTTATTTTCTTTATTTACTTACTAGTTCATCATCATCTAAATGATGACATGAAGTTTGGGGTGAGTGAATCCTTATGGATAGTAGCTCTTGACCTCAAAAACATGTTTGATAGATGATGATCATAACCTCAATACTTCCAAGATATTCTTGAAATGTATTGAAGTTATGTTCAAAATAAAATAAATCTCTCCAACAATCTTGGAGGTTCTTGATGATGAGTTTGATGTTGACATTTTAAGTGGCTATAATCCTTATTGAGTATTGAAAATATGCTTTCAAAACATCTATTTCAAAACCCCTCTCAATCCCTCTCATTTTGGTTTCAAGAAACAACACCTTGTTTCCTCCAAAATCTTCAAAATAATGAGTCAAAACAGTGAGTGAGCCGAGTTCAAAGATTTCTCTAGAACTCAATACTCAACATATGGATGCAAGGCCACTTGGAAAGTCTTCCTAACTCATTGGAGAACACCCATGATTTTTGGTTTGACTTGGAAGTACTTGGAAATGGTCCATTTGGACCCAAACATTCCTTTCAGACATTCTGTTTTTGCTGTCACAGCAGCTAGGTCCACTTCCAAACTCTTTTCCGAAACCTTTTCTAAAAGGAGTGGTCCTAACTTATTTTTCCCTTATACTTCAATGTCTTAGGAAACGTTATGTATAAAATGGGCCTCTAGATCATTCGTTTTCATTTTCTAAGATTTTTCAACATTTCAGTCGACAGTACGGACTCTGTTTCTGAGTGACCTCTGTTGTTTATGTGATTTCTCTCAATCTGAGATAGTTATTAAATATTGGCTTTTTGGGTTGTGTTCTAGACACAATAAGGAACATCTCCATAAAAAATCATGCATTGAAAACATTCCTAACCCCTCTTTTCAATTTTCCAAATATCTAGTTACTGTTCTGTCCACTATTCACAGCAAGCACATTTTAACTTTCATTCTTTGATTTGATGCTTATATGCATTCCAAATTAGTTCATATCTTAGGAAGTAGTTCATACTAGATTTGTACATATCCCATGTTGATTTTATCCATCCATTCATACACATTTTAGACTTCTAAGTCATTCTAGGGATCCATGAACACAAAGCACACTACAACCTTGACACATTCTAGATACATACATTGCATCCATGCAAAGATTTGGGGTTTTTGTAACTCCTAATCTAAGAAGATTATAAGGAATGATCATGATCACACGTTCATGCTCCCCTCGATCTAATCATCCTTTTCTCATCCGTCCCGGGGATTGAGAGATCTTCTTTTCTCAAAGAATGACATGTATCATGTTAGCTTGCTAAGCATATTTTGATTTCTTTATTTATTTGTTTTAAGAACAATTCATGTCCACTTTAGATTAAGGAAACTAATTACTTGATACATGATTAGACGATTTTTCCTAGGTTTATTTGTGTGATTTTTCACTTTACATTGCATGATATTTGACTTAGATCTTATGAATGATATTTTATCTTTTGATCTTCCATTTCAATTTTCTTATGTGATGTAATATACTATCATAGTATTAATTGTCGAACCATACATAGCATAAGATGATTATTTGGATGCTAATTGAGGCCCGTCGAAAGACGGGGCGAGTTGAGGGTGTTTTAGTCGTGACAAAGGCTCCTTCCTCTCTCGTACCAAAACCCCGAACCAAGTTCTTTGGTTATGAAGGGCCGGTGCCCTTTATCCATTTGGGTGAGTCAAAATTAGGTTTCTTGGTTCCTTAAAGACCAAGTGGCGACTCTGTATCTGTTTTCAACAGACCTAGTTTCTCTTTCTTTGATTTCAAACAAGTTTCAAAACATAACAAAGTGGTGGAAGCCCGGTATCCACAATCTGGCGACTCTGCTGGGGATATTTATTTTCAAAACAAAATAATACAGAGGTTTGACTCATAAGAAGCATCCTTAAAATTATCTTTTTACTGTGTCGGGTTCACCGCATTGCACTTCTGCATTTCCCCTCCGACTGTGTCTGAAACGCGGCGCTGACATTGTTCATGTCTTGTTGTGCCAGGGCACAAGTCACCGTTGATACTGTACCTTCCAAGGTATATCAAAAAGAGTAAAAACCTCCGTACTGTTTCCCCGATGGTATATTGGAACTCTCGTCAACGGACCCTCTTTGACTAAACCCAACCTTTGCATATAGATTCCTGTAGAACCTTTCATAGGGCTGTTCATTTATCTTCTCAGATAGGACAAAATGATATAACTGTTGCTTGCCCTGGTGGGATTACCTGAGCGGTGTAGACGCTTACGTGGCATAGAACAAAACCTCTTTCTTATGATTCCCAAGGCAATCACTCACATGTAATCACATTGAGTTGACCTGCCTAGGCACCATGACAAGAATGTCTGCTCCATGCTCACAAAGATATACACTGCAAATCTTGTTTTTCGGTCCTAAAACATAGGAGTATGAGAACCTGTTAGAAAGTACGATCACTATAACCATGTTAACCAGTTTCTCCCCAGAAACTCTGCCCAGATATCCCAGATATAACCACATTAACCGGTTTCTCCCAGAAACTCTGCCCAGATATCCCAGATATAACCACATTAACCGGTTTCTCCCAGAAACTCTGCCCAGATATCCCAGATATAACCACATTAACCGGTTTCTCCCAGAAACTCTGCCCAGATATCCCAGATATAACCACATTAACCAGTTTCTCCCAGAAACTCTGCCCAGATATCCCAGATATAACCACATTAACCATTTTCTCCCAGAAACTCTGCCCAGACATCCCAGATATAACCACATTAACCAGTTTCTCCCGGAAACTCTGCCCAGATATCCCAGATATAACCACATTAACCGGTTTCTCCCAGAAACTCTGCCCAGATATCCGAGATATAACCACATTAACCGGTTTCTCCCAGAAACTCTGCCCAGATATCCCAAAAAATGCCCAGTCCCTCCTAGAAGCTTTCATAAAAACCTGGAAACCCCCATTATCCCTGGTGATCGTACTAGAAAGTAAGATTGGCACACTCTATATGGATAGGACCTTATTTGCTTAACCGCTATCTGTTAGAAATAGGAGCATCATATAGATTAGGGCTTACATCCGCATGCTTGTCTCCCATGCATACACCATTCCCATCTCTCTGCACGCACTGTCTCGAGTCAGTCCAGGTCACTGTCTTTGTCGGTCTAAAAGTCATCACTGTCAGGATCTGATACACCCCGTCCTCTCGAAATCTGTCAGGTCAGTATAGATTCCCAAGGTCAGTAGCCGGAATCCTCGTCGTGGGCCAGGAGTTCGGATAATCGTTTGGTCAGAATCAGTCAGACAACCTACTTCAGCATGAATAGAGAAGAGTTGGAAAACAAGGTTACCGAGTTGGGAGCAACTATAAGCCAACAGTCTGATAACCTAGCCCAAGTTCTGAAGTTCATGGAAGAACTAAAGCAATAGCAGCCGCAAACCTCCGCCCGGGTTCCCACCACCAGGGTTTGAACCACCCCCGCATGGGAATAATGGGGAGGAAGACTGGTTTCAAGGGGTCCCACCGCTTGCGTATGAGAAGAAGCTCCAAGAGAAAATGGATAAGGTTGACAAGCTAGAGAGCGTATTGAGGAAAAGCAAGGGGGTCGATGATTACATGCTAGACCTGGAAGGCCTCTTTGAGCCTGTCAAGTTCAAACTGCCGGAGAACTTCAAAATGCCTGCCATCGATCGTTTTGAGGGAACTGGGAACCCAAAAAGTCACGTGAAGCTGTGCATGAGTATCTTCCAGTCCATGGGTTGTACCACGAGCACATCGCGATACTGTTCCCACAAACTCTGGCAAAATCTGCACTATCATGGTTCCTAACCTTGGAAGCCTCCAAAACCCGGGCCTGGGAAAATATCGTTCGAGTTTTTGTCGATCATTACTCCTACAACCAGGAGTTGGATGTCACTATCAGGGATTTGGAAACGACCCGGCAAAGCAACAATGAATCCTTCGCTGCGTTTCTGAGCAGGTGGAGGAACAAGGTAGCCCAAATGACCCACCGGTCGATTGAGAAAGAACAAGTGAGAATGCTAATCCGGAATCTGCAGCCGCTCTACCACGAGAAATTATTCTACCAGTCCATCTCCACCTTTGAGGAGTTGTTTGAAGTCGGAACCCGAATTGAAGATGCTATCAGGGAAGGAAAGATCAAAAAGGAAGATCCTCCGAATCAGTCAAGAAGGCCCAACTACTCCCGGAATCCCCCGGATGTCAATGCCCTTAGCAGCCAACCCATGGCGTACCCTCTTAGGCCCTACCAACCCTCCAACCAGGCAAATTCCTCCAATCGCCCTTTCCAGAAAAAGCTCCCTCGCAACTTTACCAAGTTAGAAATCTCTCTCTCCTCAGCCTTAGACCGCCTCCTCAAAAAGGGCCATCTCCAACTACTCCAGCCTCGAAATACCCCGCCCCCGCCTAACTACGATATGTCCAAGCGATGTACTTACCACCAAGCCCCCGGCCATAACACCGATGATTGCATGCGCCTCCGCCATGATATCCAAGACCTCATTGACCAGAATATCATCGAGCCGCCTCCGAAGCAGCCTCATATCACTCAAAATCCTCTACCTAACCACCAAAATGTCAGCCTCATCGATTCCAACCCTATATCCTTCAACCCTGATGCCTATATCACCCCCTTAGGACAACCCTTACCCCTCATTGACATCCCGAACTCTGTGGAAATTCATCTGATTGGGGGAGAGAATGATGAGTGGCAGCAACAGCTAGACGACGAGCAAGACCTTTTCTTTCTGGAAGAGCATGATCTAGGGGTGGTAGACCTCAAATGGTATGATCCCAACAAAGAAAGTGATGCTTCTATCTGGGACGAGCCGGAGAAACCATTTGTGGGGACGGATTATGATTGGTTCAAAAAAGACGGGACTGTAGAAGGACCCACTCCTGCCGAGATTGATCATCTTACCAGGTCAGGCCGTCATTATCAGCCTCCACAGCCTGCCGCTGATGTAACCGAGAAAGGTCCAGTCAAGGACAAGGGGAAGGGTAAAATGGATGAGATCATCGAAGAAGATAATGAGTTGATAAAACAGCTAAAGAAAACCCAAGCACATCTCTCAATGTGGGATATCATGGTAACATCCTAAAAGCATAGGCAAGCCGTGTTAAATGCCTTGGCTGGAATAGAGGTCCCCATCGACGCCGCGCCGGAGGACATGATAGCTTTCTTGGGCGCACTTGCCCCCGACCCGATCATTACATTTTCTGATGAGGACTTGCCACCGGAAGGATCTGCACATAACAAATCATTATACATCACCGTCGGATACAAGGGACAACAGGTGCCGTTTTGTCTGGTCGATACAGGTTCTGCCTTAAATGTTTGTTCCCTAAGGACTGCCACCACCTTGGGGGTCAATATCCTTGACATCACACCATCTGTGCAATCCGTGAGGGCCTATGATAACACCAGGAGAAATGTGATGGGGACCTTCTCTCTACAAATCCGGGTAGGATCTTTGGTAAGCATTGAGATTTTTCAAGTCATGGACATACCTGCCTCGTTCAACTTATTGATCGGAAGGCCCTGGCTGCATGCCAACAAAGCCGTGTCATCCACTGTACATCAAATGATCAAGTACATTCATGAGAAGGAAGTAAAAATCATCCTCGGTAATAGTTGGGGTAATGAAGCTTTCCCAAATTACGCTCCCATTTTTGAATCCAAATACCTGAGCTAGAAGAAGGAAAAATCAGAGGATTCTTCATGGAAGAAGTCCACATGATCAACGACGAAGATAGGTTCCCCGAGATCCACTCCGCGGTCGTCAATATTGTTCGCAAAATGAACTACTTCCCCGGAATGGGATTGGGCCGACGCCAGCAAGGAATCCGGGAGTTCCCTCAGATCAAGGGGCAACAAGGCACTTTTGGGTTGGGGTACGAGCCCACTGAAGAAGACATCGAGTTACAGAGGCCATGGAAGAAAAGGGTAAAGGGTCTCCCACCATACCGCAAGACCTTGAATGGACAATTCATCAAAGAGGGAGATGACTTCCCTTACTTCGGGTTCCCCGAACCCTGGATCCATCAAACCACTGGGAAAAGGCACCATGGGCTTGAAATCTTCGCTGACTGCCAAAGGCCCCCATATCAAGATCCGTTCTATCCTGAAGAAATTGAGAAAACCCCAGAGGAAGACTGGTTGAAGTACCTGGACAATGAAGCCATCGAGAGAATGTGGGAGGAATCCGCTGAGAAGGAGGAAGAAAAGAGGGCCAAGAGCCAAGATGATCAGATCAAGCCAACTAAGGAGGGTCTGAGCAACCAGGCTGTAGAGTCATCTGTCCGTGTCTCCCTATCCCCTGTTCCCCCAGAGTCTGTACTGCCAACCATCGAGTCTGTACTAGAGTCGACTGCTATAAGCCCGCCACTGTCCAATGTAATCACTTCACCTGTCATGAATGAAATGAAAGACGATTCTGCTTAGTCCTCTGTGTCTAACACTTGTGAATGCACAGATCCCTCCGAGGATCTTCCAATCGAACTTAAGCAATTAATTGAAAAACCACCTGCTTACGAAATAATCGAAGATACTTTATCGATTAATCTAGGTGAAATAGATAATCCCCAAATTGTGCAAATTGGCTCAACTCTTAATAAAGAAGAAAAAGAAAAATTAACCCTCTTGCTAAAAGAATTCAAAGATGTTTTTGCTTGGTCTTACGAAGATATGCCCGGGGTCGATCCCGACATTGTCCAACATCATATTCCTCTCCTCCCCAATTCTAAACCTGTCAAGCAGAAACTGAGGCGCATGAGGCCGGAATGGGCACTCAAGGTTAAAGAAGAAGTGGAGAAACAAGTCAAGGCAGGATTCATCATTGTCACCGAGTATCCGGAATGGATTGCCAATATCGTGCCAGTCCCGAAGAAGGATGGAAAAGTTCGTGTGTGCGTCGACTTCCGTGATCTAAACAAAGCCAGTCCCAAGGATGACTTCCTGCTTCCCCACATTGATGTCTTGGTGGACAACACCGCCGGACATGAGCTACTTTCATTCATGGATGGCTTCTCAGGGTACAATCAGATTCTGATGGCACCGGAAGACCGGGAAAAGACGACATTCACCACGCCTTGGGGAACCTACTATTATAGAGTAATGCCTTTCAGGCTAAAGAATGTTGGGGCTACCTACCAAAGAGCTGCCACCACCCTGCTGCACGACATGATTCACAAAGAAGTAGAAGTATACATAGATGACATGATCGTGAAGTCCAAAGACAAAGAAGGCCACCTGGTAGCATTAGAAAAGTTTTTCGAAAGGTTGCGCAAATACAAGATGAGGTTGAATCCAAAGAAATGCACTTTCGGTGTGACCTCCGGTAAACTCCTAGGTTTTCTCATCACTCAAAGAGGGATAGAGGTGGATCCTTCTAAGATCAAGGCAATCCTAGAAATGACACCACCACGGAATGAAAAAGAAGGGGGTTTCTCGAAAGGATCCAATTTATCAGCCGCTTCATTTCCAAGCTCACAACTACCTGCGATCATTTGTTCCGATTGCTGAGAAAATGAGAAAAGTTCCAATGGGATGACCAATGCCAAGCCGCTTTCAACAAAATAAAAGCCTACCTTCAAAATCCACCTGTCCTCTCACCACCCACTCCTCATAAGCCCTTATTCCTTTACCTATCTGTCTCCGAAAATGCCATGGGTTGCATGCTAGCCCAAGAAGGAGAAGAAAGTCACTTCGAAAAAGCCATATACTACCTCAGCAAGAGGATGACTGGGTATGAGCTCAACTACTCTACTCTCGAAAAAACATGTTGGGCCTTGGTTTGGTGCACCCGTCGACTAAGGCACTACATGCTGGCCTTCCCAGTTGTGCTCATATCCCGCATGGATCCTCTAAAATACCTTCTCGAAAAACCCGCCCTGACCGGTCGTATATCCCGTTGGCTACTCCTACTATCTGAATTCGATATCAAGTATGTTACGAGCAAATCGGTAAAAGGGAGAACCGTAGCTGAGCATCTCGTGGAACATGCCGTTGACTCCGAAGAAAGTGGGGACTTTTTGTTTCCGGACGAGAATATCATGGAAATCAAGGAAGAACAGTGGAAGTTGTATTTTGATGGAGCAGCCAACATGAAAGGATACGGAGTAGGAATGATCCTAGTATCACCAAGTGGGGACCATACTCCGTTGGCAGTCAAGCTCAATTATAACTCCACCAACAACACTGCAGAATACGAAGCGTGCATTTTGGGGATGGAGGCAGCCTTAGAGCTAAAAGTTCGAAAGTTGGATGTCTTCGGGGATTCAAACCTCATCATATCACAAGCTAGAGGAGAATAGAAAGTAAAAGAAGAAAGGTTGAAGCCCTATCATGATCATCTTGATCAACTCAAGAGGCAATTCGAGAACATCACATTCCTTTACTTTCCCAGGGAAGAGAATCAGCTAGCAGATTCATTGGCTACCCTAGCCTCCATGATCAAGATTCCTGTGGGAGCCAAGATGATGCCTTTGGTATTGAGCAGAGATACGAGCCTTCGTTCAACATAGTCGCCACAATCGAAGAAGAAGAGAATGGAACACCATGGTATCAGGATGTCTGGAACTTCATAGAAAAGGGGATATACCCCCAAGAATCTACCGAGAAAGACAAAAAGGCCATTCGAAGATTCGCAGCGCAATTCATCATTTGCGGTGGGAAACTGCTGAAGAAAGGATACAACGGTCACAACCTGACTTGCTTGTTCGGAAAGAGCTCCAGAAGAATGATGGAGGAAATACACGAAGGAGTATGCGGTCCGCACATGAACGGTCACATGCTGGCCAAGAAAATCATAAGACAAGGGTACTACTGGACCACTTTGGAGAAAGATTGTTGCGAATACGTAAGAAGGTGTCACAAGTGCCAGATCCATGCCAACATGATGCATATACCGCCATCCCTCCTATACAGCATGACCTCGCCTTGGCCATTCTCGACCTGGGGAATCGATATCATCGGTGAAGTCGTTCCAAAAGCCTCAAATGGAAACCGGTACATTTTGGTGGCCATCGACTATTTCACAAAATGGGTAGAAGCCGCATCTTACAGCAAGTTGGGGGCCAAGGAAGTGGCCAAATTCATCATGAGAAATCTCATCTGCCGTTATGGGGTCCCCCATGAGATTATTTCAGATAACGGAGGCCATTTCAAAGCAGAAGTCAGGGATCTGTTCGAGGAATACAAAATCACTTATCACAAGTCATCACCGTACAGACCACAGACTAATGGGGCAGTTGAAGCTGCAAACAAAAATATCAAGGCCATATTGCAGAAGTCGGCCGATACCTACAAGGACTGGCATGAAAAGCTACCGTTCGCACTTTGGGGGTATAGAACATCGATAAGGACGTCCACGGGAGCGACTCCTTACTCACTAGTGTATGGAATGGAAGCAGTACTTCCAGTCGAGATAGAACTACCGTCCCTACGCGTGATGGCAGAATGTGAAGTTTCGAAATCAGATTGGTTGAGGGAAAGATACGAAGAATTAGCTCTCATAGATGAAAAGCGCCTAGCGGCGGTCGACCATGTCCGAATCTATCAAAAGAGGATAGCCCGTGCTTTCAATAAGAGGGTTCGTCCGAGAAAGATCACCAAAGGTGACCTTGTCCTTAAGGAATTGCGAGCTCCGATCTTTGATCCCCGTGGGAAATTTAAACCTAAATGGGTCGGCCCTTACATCGTCCAGATCGTTCTCTCCGGAGGGGCAACTTATCTCATGGACCTCGTTGGTGTCGAATTCAAAGAACCAATCAACATGGACCGCCTCAAAAAGTACTATGCTTGACCTTCCCCTAACCATTCTCCTTCAAAGCCTTCCCCTGAACTACGCTCGACCTGATTCCCACTCGGGGATACGTAGGCAGCCACATCGGTTCGGTCGCTCCACCAACAAAAATAACCATTTCTTTCAAGCCTTGCCTTGAACTATGCTCGACCTGATTCCCACTCGGGGATACGTAGGCAACCGCATCGGTTCGGTCACCCCACCTACTTAAAAATCAACCCACTTCTTTCCAACCATGGCCCGAACTATGTTGAACCTGATCCCCACTCGGGGGTACGTAGGCAGACTTTCAAAAAAAAAAAGATGGCTCGCTGGGTTGAAAATCCGAAAGGACGCCTAGGCAAAAATTAGAGCTAAATCAAAGTGAGCAATAACAAAAGAGAGAAAAGAACTCGCTAGGTCGCCTAACTGGTGCCTAGGCAAAAGTTATGAGCATTTGAGAAAACAAAGTCGCGGTCTTTACCATAACCCATAAATCACTCTCCACACTAGGGGCAAACCTCGGCCACTCGCCTCGTATGCCTGAACCCCTCCTAAACTAGGGGCAAACGTCGGTCATCTACCTCGTTTGCCTCACAACCATACATATCCCAAACTAGTGGCAAACTTCGGCCACCCGCCTCGTTTGCCTCTAATTGTCCCAGCATGCCCAATCAAGTACCAAAAGCAACATCTAATTGAAATCTCAGTTACAAAATATTTTTAGAAAGTGAAAATGCATGAAATGAGATTCCCAAAGTAACCAAGGTTCACCGATAAACAAACTTTGAATATTACATAAGCAGGAATAATCAAAGAAATAAAAGTCTTTCAAAGAGGGCAATCACACATGTTCAAAGACACTTGGAGGAATGAGCAGAATCAGTCAGGTCTAGTTTTGTCTTAGTGTCTTTTATTTCTTCAAAGGTCTTTAAAAGTAGGCCTTTACTCGGTCAGTCCAACCATCAATAAAAGCAGCAATAGTGGTAGCCCTGATCCTGGAAGCAAAGACCCTCTCAGTAAACCCCCGGGAAACCTCCTGAACCTGTCCATATTGTCTGGCCAAACGGCGAGGATGATAGAAAGAAGTCTCTCTCAGACCCATCAACCACACTCTCTGGTGACTCCTGAGGCTCGTGGTGATAGAATAAAGGCCCCAACACCTCACGATCCAGCAAATGTCAGCCTCAGATAAGGCACTCATCATGCCCACCCAATCGGCAAAAGTATAGTGAGAGTGAAGCACGGCTCGACGAAAGTAAACCGGTGGTATGCGGCCCGTCCACAGTTGAAGGCGCTCGTATAGCCAAACTTGTAACACCAATGGCGCCCCAGAAAGAAGAGGAGTCCCTTGGTTGAAGGCATTATCCAAACCATTCAAGGTTTCAGCTAGAACCATGGCCATGGGATTCCTGCTAAGTTTCAGCCCGAGGCACACATACACCAAGGCAACAGAAGTACTCGAGAATAAGAAGTGCGAAGTCATGCACAGTATCAAAGCGGCCCCGCGGGTAGCATTATACACGCTGGGATTCCCAGGACTGGCGTACCGGGCGATAATAGAAGCAATGTTGATGGCCTCACCTTGAATCAGCCGGCGGGAAATAGTAATGGAGCAATTCAGATATTCAGCCAAGCCTTGCGTAGGACTGAGGGTATCAATAGAAGGGAGAATCAAGTCGGAGTCAAAATCAAAGCCAAAAATAGCACAGAACTCCTCAAACATGGGGCATATCTCCAGGCCATTGAAGTTGAAGACATGGTTCGCCGGGTCCCAGTGACCAATGGCAGCACGCAAGAACTCAGTATTCAAGGTCACCTGGTAAAGAGGAAACAGCTCGGTCAAGCCATAGCTGAAGAGGTTAATCCGCTCCACGCCATCCGTGATGTTCAGCCAAGCTGTGAGTTGAGCGGGATCATACAAAGCCATATTTTCGGTCACGGCTCTAGCAAAATTCAAAATTTCGGCAGCACCTCCCCGTTTCACGGACTATCCCACCTGCAAGGCAAAAGCACTCACTATCACAAAACTGCCCATCGCAGTAACATCCAACAATCACAGTGCACATATATCAACTAAAACAAGCACACAACTACGCCTCCAAACCGGAAGCTATCCGGCCTAAAAGGCGAAACATCATAATACTCTGCCAAAGGTCACAAACTGTTCTACACATCATCCTACACTGTCCAAATAGTCATATCACCAATACAACCCAATCGAAAACATAAAAAGAAAAATAATAAAAAGTCCCCGCTTAGGGGGGTGCCTCAGTCCTCCTCTTCTCCGTCCTCCGTCGGACCACCCGGAGTGTATGTCGGCGACGGTCTCCTTCTACCACCCCTGCACCTTGGACCAGTCCTCGATGAGCCAGCTCCACCTCCACGGTACTGCACACACAAATAAAATGGAGGCAATTAGTAGGGAAACCACAAAAAGTACAAAAATAGAGTCGATTCAGAGACTTACCAAGGACGCCATCTGGTTGGCGGCAAATTATCGCATACCGTCCATCTGTCAAGGGTAAAATCTAGGGTTAGAACCTCATAACCTTAAGGAAGTGCAAAATTAGAGACATACCCGATGGTCTCGCGTAAGGATCAAGGACCGTAGGCTAGCCGCCAAGGCATGACCCTCATCAGCGTAACTCCAAGGAACATTGAGGACGCCCGCTGGCTGAGTAGGGTACCCACATGTGACTCGTGGCACCTCTATCACTTGGGGAGTATCGTCAGCGCCTAGAACATTGACGGTCCAATCCCAAGGAGGGATAGGATCGGAAGCCTGAGGAGCATGTCTCCTATACATCTCACGAAGCTGTAGGCACAAAACAATTTAGGAAAAGATGAGTCAAAAAAATAGGCAACGAATAGAGACAAAATGGAAAAAAGAACCTTACCTCCAGGAGCGGAAAGTTAGGCATCAGGAAACGGCCACGGTAAGCCTCATAACCTGTCTCAGAAAGAAAATGGTCCCAAACGTCGGTGCCAGCTAAGGCCGCCAGCAGAGCATCACCAGAAAGGTCACTAACATCCATCGCAGGGGGATTATGAGGGACACGATACCTGGAACCACCGACCACCTGCCGAGACACTCGCTCGCCAAGGAACCACTGCCTGCACACGGTACTCTCCATCAGGAGTCGGCAAGAGGAAAGAGGCTTGACCGCTTGAATCTCCTTCGGGGCAGCATAGGCGACGCGCTCCCAAGGCGACCAATCAACACTAGCAGCCGTCAGCTCGGTTAGGAAGTTTCTGAGCAAAACAATCCGGTGGGCTCCACTCTTCACCCCAACAACATCCCTCCGCCATCTCAAGCCTTGTGGGAATAGAGGCACAGGAGCCATGCCATCCTCGTCCTTGCCTGATTCGTCCGCAGGGGAGGGAGCTAACATCTTCAGGTACTCGAAGCTCCAAAGCTGTATAGACAAAGGAAAAAGTCAGAAAGAGTACAGAAATCAAAAAACCAAAAATGAAAGAAGATGGAGTACATACCTCCCAGGCTCGCCAAAATCCCCCTGTCGATTTAACATCGCCCCGAGAGACCTCGCCCATGTGCTTATAAAGATGGCCCAAGGCAGCACCACCCCAGTTGTAGGAGGGGATCTCATCAATAGTCGTCAGGCAAGAAAGGAATCTCAGGCTCACCCAGTCATTCCGCGTCGCAAAGATCGAACAACCAAGGACATACAGAAGATACACCCTCAAAAGCTGGGAATTATTCAGATTGTGATTCCCTCTGCCATATGCCCGGTAAAGCCAGCCGCAAGGAAACCAATGCCTCTCCAGGTTAGGGGGAACAGCCCCAATCAACATCTTTACAGCCTCCGGGTCGATCTCATAGAAATAATCCAGAATCAGGCGCTTCCCGCCGACCCTCAAGCCCGTAATCATGGAGAAGTCAAAGGGCGTCATGGTCATCTCATCAAACGGCAAGTGGAAGGTATTAGTGGTGTCCCACCACCTCTCAGCCAAAGCATAGAAATGGGCCAAATCATTGCTGCTTTTCGAAACCAGACGGACGAAGCCTCCGAACCCGGCATCATCAACCATCCTCTTAACGGTGGGCGAAAGCTGAGTATACCATAGGAAAGCATGAGCAAGGCTACCATGGCCTTTTAATGTCACTTTCGGCACCTGTACATACCAAAGACGACAAAACGATACACAAAATCACTATTCACGACCCGAGGTCCAAATTCACAAAATCAACATTTGAGCACAAATCGGACTTCTAACGATCTCTAGGTGCACACTACGGCTCACAAAACTAGCACAATACATAAAAATAGTCCTAAACTGTCGAAAGTTTCACATACCAAGCTCACTAGAGCCGCGACCGAAAGATGACATTGGGGGTCCCGTAAAATCAAGTCCGGGGTGTGCATCTCGGCCTTCATCCGTTCCTTGGCCTTCTTAGATGGTCTCCTCAAGCTCGAAGCCATGGATCTACAAAGAAAATGGAAGTCGAGGTTAGATTTTCTTCTTGAAAATTTGGGCTAACCAATGCATCAATCAAAAATCCAACTACGGGGAAAGATTACTCACCCGAGCGCGCACAAGCTGCGTTTTGATGAATTTTGGCTCCGAAAACACCCCAAAATGGCCAAGAATGAGCTTCAAAAGCTCAAAAACCCGAGATATACAAAGTTGAAGTCCGACCACCCAGTGCCGCCACGGCACTGGCCAACTGCCGCCGCGGCAGTGGCTCAGTGCCGCCGCGGCACTACTCCCCGCGGGCCCCGCTTTGCTCCGTTTTGCCCTGCTTCGGCCCATTTTGGCCCTTTTTGGCCTTTTTAAGCCCATTTTTGGCCCCAATCAGCCCCGGGGGCCCATTCTAGTCAAGATTTATGAGGTTTTACCCCAAGCAGGCTAAAAGTTGTCGGGACTACCTCCAGCAGACAGAAACTGGGAAAAATTGACTCCCAAGGACCCGAATCGGCTATTTCAGGACAACCGTCACAAATTTTAATCAAACACGAGAATTCTGAGAACGAATCCTGGATTTTGGTCAAGGCACCAAAAAATAGGAAAAGAGATTCCCCGAGAACACCTACATCATCCCCCGAGGACAGAAGCAGAAAGATACCAGCTCCCGGAGGTCCCGACCGGCCCTCTTGGATTGAGCGCAGAAAGATTTGATCAACCGTGAGAGATTCAGAGATGGATCCTGGTTCCCGATCAAGAAAGAGATTCTTTGAGAACACCTACATCATCCCCCGAGGACAGAAGTAGACAGATATCAGCTCCCGGAGGCCCCGACCGGCCCTCTTGGATTGAGCGCCGAAAGATTTGATCAACCGTGAGAGATTCAGAGATGGATCCTGGTTCCCGATCAAGAAAGAGATTCTCCGAGAACACCTACATCATCCCCCGAGGACAGAAATAGACAGATATCAGCTCCCGGAGGCCCCGACCGGCCCTCTTGGATTGAGCGCCGAAAGATTTGATCAACCGTGAGAGATTCAGAGATGGATCCTGGTTCCCGATCAAGAAAGAGATTCTTCGAGAACACCTACATCATCCCCCGAGGACAGAAGTAGACAGATTTCAGCTCCCGGAGGCCCCGACCGGCCCTCTTGGATTGAGCATCGAAAGATTTGATCAACCGTGAGAGATTCAGAGATGAGTCCTGGTTCCTGATCAAGAAAGAGATTCTCCAAGAACACCTACATCATCCCCCGAGGACAGAAGTAGATAGATATCAGCTCCCGGAGGCCCTGACCGGCCCTCTTAGATTGTTTGATCGACCGTGAGAAATTCAGAGATGGGTCCTGGCTCCCTGCCATCCCCCAGGGACAAATACGAAAGATACTACCACCAGCCAGAACCGATTCCCGAAAGTCGACCGTCAGGAACAATCAGAACATCACCCGCATCCAAATCTCCTAATTATCAAGAATTTTCTCACAGCTTTATCACAAGATCCCTCGGTCACCTTTAGCTATCGTCTTCTAAACAAAGCGCATCTGATCTATCTCACTCGTTCCAGAAGTTTGCCCCTAGACCCAGAGTCTTCTAAACCTTGATGTCCTTATCCGAGTCATCCACCGCATCACAGTCGCAAACACTAGTACAACACCAGCCCACTCGGAGTGGCACACCCCACAGCACTTGCTCATACTAGGGTCACTCTTATAGCATAGCATCCGCCTGATTGTTGTGTATGTGCATGTGTGATTTATTCCTTTTTTTGCCCTGAACTACGTCCTGGTCTGATTCCTCTTGGGATACGTAGGCAGCTCACGCAGAGCACGACCAGCTCTAACCTCATCATCCTTGCATCTTTTGCAACGCTTTTATCCTAAATCTATAGCCTCCAAAAAGTCCTATCTCTTCAAAGCTTTGGCACTCGCTTGCGACATGCGTTGCCTCGCAAGTTCATGCCAAAGAGGGGCAAACTGTAGACAGCCCATTTTGTCGGCTATCAGATTTAGGAGACCCATAGGTTGGTGGTTCACAATGATCGAAAAGACTCAAAAGGACTCCTGGAAGTTAGTTCTGTCTCTCAGAATGCTCAGAATGACCAAAATGCCCCTGAAAGCCCAAAATCTCCCAGATTTGGACCAAAAGTTCTGAAAACATGCTACGTCGTAAGAAAAATGATAAAATAAGTTTTTAAGTAAAATCGAATGAAATCGTCAGCTCCCAGAGACCCCCGGAAGTCCCGGAAGTTCCCGGAAAGTCCCCGTTAACCGGTTTGACCAAGGTTTGACCAGGTTTGACCAAGTTTGACCAAGTTTGACCGAAATCGTCCGAATTCACCGGAATCATTTTAAATCATGAGAAAAGTGTTAAAACAAGTTCCAAAAGCAAATCGAACGAAAACATCAGCTCCCGGGAACTCCCGGGGGTTTCCAGAACTTCCCGGGAATCCCAAGTTTGACCAGTTTGACCAGAATTTGACTTTGTAACTGGGGCACTAAAACAATTTTCAAATATTTTTCATGGATACTAGAGGACAATAGCTTTCCAACGGTATATCGCACATAATTTCTGGATTTAAAACGAATTTATTATGAATTTCCAAAGGGGAAAAAGGCGATCAAATCGGCTTTTATCATGAATACTGCAAAACTTTTCAAAGTGACCTATCCCCGAACTATTTTTTATGTAAATTAGACTCCATTACCTTTCCAACGGTATATCACAACCTCAATTTGGAGTTTGTATGCATTTTCTGTGAATTTCGGACGAAATAGGGCCTTTTCGCGAATACCGAAACTTCAGGGGGCCTAAACAGCATTATCTGGACGAAGGAGGAGCAGTACCGCCGCGGCACTCTCCCCCAGAATAGTGAGTTTTTGTAATTTCTTTTGGGGTCCCATTTTGATTAACTAAAAACCAAAACGACGTAGTTTCATGATTTCAGATGTTTGGGACCAATAAGAACACTTCTAAAACCCCAAAACCACCCCAAGTTGGCCTATATAAACACCCCATTACTCTTCATTTTGGGGGAGTGAAATGGAAGTTTAGGAAAAGTTTGGGAGAGAAAGTTGTAAAGATAAGGTTAGAATAGAGAGAAAAGAGGCTTCCTTCTTGGATTTTCAAAACAAAAGTGAGTTCTAAACTTTGTTTTTACTTCATTACTTCCATTTACTTCAACATTCAATACACCCAACCACCATTTTTAGTCAGGATTTAAGAGAGTGGAAGCTTCTTCCATGTCCAATGTCATTACATATGAGTGAAACACCAATCTATAAGTTCAATGCTTCATGAATATCATCTATTGATCATTATCTACTTGCTTGTTTATTCATTGTTTATCTCTTCTTATCTCATTTCTTTTTTATTTTCTTTATTTACTTACTAGTTCATCATCATCTAAGTGATGACATGAAGTTTGGGGTGAGTGAATCCTTATAGATAGTAGTTCTTGACCTCAAAAACATGTTTGATAGATGATGATCATAACCTCAATACTTCCAAGATATTCTTGAAATGTATTGAAGTTATGTTCAAAATAAAATAAATCTCTCCAACAATCGTGGAGGTTCTTGATGATGAGTTTGATGTTGACATTTTAAGTGGCTATAATCCTTATTGAGCATTGAAAATATGCTTTCAAAACATCTATTTCAAAACCCCTCTCAATCCCTCTCATTTTGGTTTCAAGAAACAAAACCTTGTTTCCTCCAAAATCTTCAAAACAATGAGTCAAAACAGTGAGTGAGCCGAGTTCAAAGATTTCTCTAGAACTCAATACTCAACATATGGATGCAAGGCCACTTGGAAAGTCTTCCTAACTCATTGGAGAACACCCATGATTTTTGGTTTGACTTGGAAGTACTTGAAAATGGTCCATTTGGACCCAAACATTCCTTCCAAACATTCTGTTTTTGCTGTCACAGCAGCTAGGTCCAATTCCAACCTCTTTTCCAGAAACCTTTTCCAAAAGGGGTGGTCCTAACTTATTTTTCCCTTACACTTCAATGTCTTAGAAAACTCTCTCTATAAAATGGGCCTCTAGATCATTCGTTTTCATTTTATAAGATTTTTCAACATTTCAGTCGACAGTACGGACTCTGTTTCTGAGTGACCTCTGTTGTTTATGTGATTTCTCTCAATCTGTGATAGTTATTAATGCTTGGATTTTTGTGTTGTGTTCTAGACACAATAAGGAACATCTCCATAAAAAATCATGCATTGAAAACATTCCTAACCTCTCTTTTCAATTTTCCAAAGATCTAGTTACTGTTCTGTCCACTATTCACAGCAAGCACATTTTAACTTTCATTCTTTGATTTGATGCTTATATGCATTCCAAATTAGTTCATATCTTAGGAAGTAGTTCATACTACATTTGTACATATCCCATGTTGATTTCATCCATCCATTCATACACATTTTAGACTTCTAAGTCATTCTAGGAATCCATGAACACAAAGCACACTACAACCTTGACACATTCTAGATACATACATTGCATCCATACAAATATTTGGGGTTTTTGTAACTCCTAATCTAAGAAGATTATAAGGAATGATCATGATCACACGTTCATGCTCCCCTCGATCTAATCTTCCTTTTCTCATCCGTCCCGGGGATTGAGAGATCTTCTTTTCTCAAAGAATAACATGTATCATGTTAGCTTGCTAAGCATATTTGGATTTCTTTATTTATTTATTTCAAGAACAATTCATGTCCCCTTTAGATTAAGGAAACTAATTACTTGATACATGATTAGATGATTTTTCCTAGGTTTATTTGTGTGATTTTTCACTTTACATTGCATGATATTTGACTTAGATCTTATGAATGATATTTTACCTTTTGATCTTCCATTTCAATTTTCTTATGTGATGTAATATACTATCATAGTATTAATTGTCGAACCATACATAGTATAAGATGATTATTTGGATGCTAATTGAGGCCCGTCGAAAGACGGGGGGAGTTGAGGGTGTTTTAGTCGCGACAAAGGCTCCTTCCTCTCTCGTACCAAAACCCCGAACCAAGTTCTTTGGTTATGAAGGGTCGGTGCCCTTTATCCATTTGGGTGAGTCAAAATTAGGTCTCTTGGTTCCTTAAAGACCAAGTGGCGACTCTCTATCTGTTTCAACAGACCTAGTTTCTCTTTCTTTGATTTCAAACAAGTTTCAAAACATAACAAAGTGGTGGAAGCCCGGTATCCACACTATGAAAGGTTTTATAGGAATCTATATGCAAAGGCTGGGTTTAGTCAAAGTGGGTCCGTTGACGAGAGTTCCAATATACCATCAGAGAGACAGTACGGAATTTTTTACTCTTTTTTATATACCTTGAATGGTACAGTATCAACGGTGACTTGTGCCCTGGTGCAGCAAGACTTGAACAAAGTCAGCGCCGCGTCTCAGACACAGTCGGAGGGGAAATGCAGGAGTCCAATACAGTGAACCAGACACAGTAAAAAGATGATTTTAAGGATGCTTCTTATGAGTCAAACCTCTGTATTATTTTGTTTTGAAAATAAAAAAATCAGTAGAGTCGCCAGATTGTGGACATGTGGCCTCCGGGAGCCCACCCCCGTTTCTTTCAGGGGTTTCGGAATTGATTTTCCTTTTGAAAAGGTTTGAAAGAAAGAAATGAAAAGTCTGTTGAAAACAGATACAGAGTCACCACTTGGTCTTTAGAGAACCAAGAAATCCAATTTTGACTCACCCAAACGGATAAAGGGCACCGACCCTTCATAACCAAATAACTTGGCTCTGGGTGTTGGTACGAGAGAGGAAGGAGCCTTTGTCAAGATTAAAACACCCTCGACTCGTCCTGTCTCTCGATGGACCTCAATTAGCATCCAAATAATCATCTTATACTATGTTTGGTTCGACGGTTAATAATATGATAAGTATACTACATCACATCAGAATCTTAAAATGGAAGATCAAAAGATAAGATATCATTCATAAGATCTAAGGCAAGTATCACACAATACAAAAGTAAAAGGTCACATAAACAAACCTAGGAAGAATCGTCTAATCACATATCAAGTAATCAAGTTTTCCTAATCTAAAGGGGACATGGATTGTTCCTGAAAACAAATAATTAAAGAAATTGAGATATGCTTAGCAAACTAGTATATTGCATGTAGGTTCTTGAGAAAGGAAGACCTCTCAATCCCCAGGATGGATGAGAAAGGAAGAATCGATCGATGGGAAGCATGAACGTGTGATCAAGTTCATTCCTTGTAATCTTCCTAGATTAGGAGTTACAAAAACCCCAAATCTTGCATGGATGCAATGGATGAACCTAGAAAGTGCAATGGTAGTGATGCGTTTGTGTACATGGATTTTCTAAAGTGACTTAGAAGTCTATAATATGCATGAATGTATGAAGAATATCATTACAGGATATATACAAGTGTAGTATGAACTACTTTCTAAGAGATGAGCTAATTTAGATTGCAAGTAAACATCTATTCAAAGAATAAAAACTAAACATTGCTGTGAATAGTGGACAGAACAGTGAACTGATTTTGTGAAAATGGAAAAGTGAGGTTAAAAAGGTTTTTAATTCATGATTTTTTTTATGAAGATCATCCCTATTGTGTCTAGAATATAAATCAAAAATCCAAATCAAGATTGTATTTACAGATTGAGAGAAATCATATAAACAAGAGAGGTTGCTCAAAAATAGAGTCCGTACTATTGACTGAAATGTAGAAAATCTTAGAAACTGAAAACAAAACATTTGGAGACCCATATTATACAGAAAGTTCCCTATGACATAGACAGTCAAGGGAAAAATAAGTTGGGACCACTCTTTTTGGAAATATTTTCTGGAAAATAAGTTGGAATTCAACTAAAGCTGCTGTGACAGAAAAACAAAATGTCTGGAAGGAATGTTTGGGTCAAAATGGACCACTTCCAAGTGTTTATAGATCTAGCCAAAAATCATGGGTGTTCTTTAATGAGTTAAGAAGACTTTTCAAGTTTCCTTATAATCATCCATTGAGTATTGAACTCAGAACAATATTTTAAAATTGAGCTACTCACTATTTTGAAGATTTTGAGGAAAACTAGTGTTTTATTTCTTGAAATTAAAATGCGGGGGTTTAAGAGGGGTTTTGAAATGGGGGTTTTGGGAGTATATTTTCAACATCAAATGGAGATTATGACCTCTTGGAAAATGAACATCAAACTCACCTCAAGAACTCCCAAGATTGTTGGAGGATTATTGTTTTACTTTGAACATAACTTCAAGAATACTTGGGAAGCATTGAAGTTGGAATCAACATCCATTGTTTTACTTTGAACATAACTTCAAAAATACTTGGGAAGCATTGAAGTTGGGAAGCATTATTTTACTTTAAACATAACTTCAAGAATACTTGGGAAGCATTAAAGTTTGAGGACAAAAGCTACTATCCATAAGGATTCACCCTCCTCAAACAACATGTTATCATCTAGATGATGATGAGCAAGTAGAAAATAAAATAAAAATCAAGAAGAAATGAGGTTAAGAGAGATGAGCATAGTATGTAAACAAGCAAACAAACAATCAATAGATGATATTCAATATGATATTGGACTTGTAGCTTGATGTTTCACTCATATATAGTGACTTTGGACATGGAAGTAGCTTCCTATCTCATAAATACTCACAAAAATGATGCTTCGATGTATTGAATGTGAAGTAAAGAGGAGTAATGAAGTAAAAACAAGGTTGGGAACTCACTTTCTTATTGAAAATAAAAGGAGGAAGCTCTCTTTCTATGTATTCTAACCTTATCTATAAGACTTTCTCTCTACAACTTCTATAAAACTTGCATTTGCCACCCCCAAAATGAAGAGCAAAGGGGGTTTAGATAGTCCAATTTGGGGGGAGTTTGTGATTTTAAAAGTTCTCCCATTGGTCCCAAACATCTATGAACATAAAACTACGTCGTTTTAGTTTTCAATTATTCCATTTGGGGCCACAAAACAAAATTACAAAAAATGGACTTCTGGGGGAGAGTGTCGCAGTAGCACTGGGCCTGTATAGTGGAGGTAGAGGGCCAGTGCCATGGTGGAACTACTCCTCATATGCCCAGATTATTGTATTTAGGCCCCCAGAGGTTCCGGTATTTGTGAAAATGTCCTATTTTGTCTGAAATTCACAGAAAATGCGTACAAACTCCAAAATGAGGTTGTGATATACCGTTGGAAAGGTAATGGAGTCTACTTTTTCAAAAACAATAGTTTGGAGATAGGTCACTTTGAAAAGTTTTGCGGTATTCACGATAAAAGTCTATTTAAACGCCTTTTTCTTCTTCAAAAATTCATAATAAATCTGTTTTAAATCAAGAAATTATGTACAATATACCGTTGGAAAGCTATTGACCACTAGTATCCATGAAAAATGTTTAAAAATGATATGGTGCTCCGGTCTCCGGGTCAACCTTTGGGTCAAACCGGTCAAACCAGGGGCCGACAGGATGTTCTGGGAAACTCTGGGAGCTCCGGGGAGCTAACATTTTCGTTCGATTTTCTTTTAAAACTCGTTTTAGTACTTTTCACATGATCTAGAATGATCTTGAAACTTTTGGGAAAATTCAAATGATTTCAGTCAAACCCTGGTCAGACCTAGTCAAACTTGGGTCAAACCGGTCAATGGGGAATTTCTGGGAACTTCCGGGACTTTCGAGGGTCTCTGGGAGCTAACGATTTCAACTGATTTTGCTTTCAAACTCATTTTATTACTTTTCTTATGACGTAGTATGTTTCCAGAACTTTTGGTCCAAATATGGGAGTGCTTGGGCTTTTAGGGGTATTTTAGTTATTTGTAACACTTTCTGAGCAATTTGAGAGATAAAACTAACTTCCAGGAGTCCTTTTCAAGTCTTTTTTAATCATCGTGAACTACCAAGATATGGGTGTCCTAAATTTGATAGCCGACAAAATGGGGTGTCTACAGGTTTCCTTGAGCTCTCTAGTTCTCAGGATGTTCAGTGTGTTGGATGGAGAGGGGAAGGCCCCTATTTATAGTTTCAATTCTGGGCTATGTTTTCTGTGTTTAAGCAATGTGAGACGGAAGTTCATGCTTTAAAGGCTTGTACCTAGTCTATTTGAGGTGTACCTAAGAGGTTTTGGTCTACTTATCCCTAATTGGTCGGGGACCTAACGGACATCTCAGATTGCGACCTAACGGACATCTCAGATTGCATTCTGAGTTGAATGCCATAGTGGCATTCAAAATAATTGGTGCAGCCATCATGAGGTCCGTGTGGCCCTTTCCCATTGCCACTATGGCATTCAGCCCAGAAAGTTGTGTGTTTTCTACCCTATATTATCGGACTTCGTTCTTTCACCTCGATTATCGTTTTTGGGCTTGTGATATACCGTTGGAAAGATATGGTAGTCTAGTTTCCAATGCTTTTGGTTTCATTCAAAAAAATTTGTACATTTTGAGTTATGATAAAAAAGGCGAGGCTGACTCCGAGAAGGAGCTAACCGAAGATGTGTGGAAGGGATATTTTGGCACAAAAATTCTCCTAACTGGTGTTTGGCCAACGTGAAGGCTCGAGGCATCATTTTAAATTAATTTAGCAATATTTCTTAAAGGGTGCTCTCAGGATCCCACCCCAAGGTCTGACATTTGTTTAATAAAAGCAATTTTCGTCATTTTATGTGAAACGGCTATCCTAACTTGGGTTTTTGTCTCTAGATTGAGTTTCTAACATACCTAAGTCTTCCTAGAGGTTATTCTAACATATCTAAGAGACCATGGTACTTCACATAGTTTTGCTTCAAATAACCGACAAATCCTGATTCCAGTCATCGGAGTTGTTCTCGAGGCAGGGTTCCTTCTGTCGAACGGACGAACCAAAATAGGGTGTCTACAAAACTCCTCAACAAAATGGTGTTGTTGAAAGGAAAATTAGATCACTTCAAAAGATGGCTAGAACTTGATTAAATGAACACTCTTTGCCTCAATACTTTTGGGCCAAAGCCACTAGCACTTCATGTTATGTTATTAATCACATTATTGTTAGAAATAATCTTGGTAAGACTCCTTGTGAACTTTGGAAGGGTAGAAAACCTAATATCGGTTACTTTAGAGTCTTTGGTTGTAAGTGTTTTATTTTAAACAATAAGGACAATTTAGATAAGTTTGACGCTAAGTCGGATGAGGGTATCATCTTAGGTTATTCACAAATAAGCAAGGCATATAGAGTTTTCAATAAGAGAACCATAGTTGTAGAAGAGTCCATGCATGTAGTATTTGATGAAGCCAATCCCTTCAGAAGATAGAATGATGATGATGATGATGTTGTTGTTGTAGAAAAAGTTGTAGTAGGTCTAGACATAGCTAGCACTTCAAACTCTTTACCTTTAGAAGGGTCTAAGATAGAGTTTTCTCTCCCTCGAGAACCTCTTAGAGACAACATTAGAGATGACTTCCCTAGAGATTGGAAGACCGTTCCTAGTAAACCCATAGAACAAATCATAGGTGACCCCGGTCAAGGAATAGCAACTAGATCCTCTCTTAGAAACATTTACAACAACTTAGCTTTCCTATCACCAATAGAACCTAAAAACATAGAGGAAGTTGAGCAAGATGATAGTTGGATTATGGCTATGCAAGAAGAGTTGAACTAATTTGAGAGAAATGAAGTTTGGACTTTAGTTCCTAGACCTAATGATCATTCTATCATAGGAACCAAATGGTTGTTTAGAAATAAAAAGGGTAAATCTAGTATTGTAGTTAGATATAAAGCTAGATTGGTAGCCCAATGGTATAACCAAGAAGAAGGGATAGACTATGAGGAAACCTATGCTACTTGATTTGCTTGCCATAAAGATTTAGACTTTTTCAAATGGATGTGAAAAGTGCCTTTTTAAATGGATTTATAGCGGAGGAAGTCTATGTCAAGCAACCTCCCGAATTTGAAAGCACATAATTCCCAAATCATGTTTTGAAACTCTCAAAAGTTTTATATGGGTTAAAACAAGCTCCTCGTGTATGGTATGATCGTCTTAGAAAGTATTTACTTGATCTTGGATTCACTCGAAGAAAGATTGATACTACTCTTTTTATCAAACATTCACATAATGATACTTTACTAGTTTAAATCTATGTGGATGACATCATTTTGGTGCTACAAATAAGAAGATGTGTGAGGAATTTGCAAAATGCATGCAAGATGAATTTGAAATGAGTATGATGGCAGAACTAAATTTCTTTCTTGGATTACAAATCAAACAACACAAAGATGGAATTTTCATAAACCAATCCAAGTATATCAAAGATCTATTGAAAAGATTTGGATTTGAAAAGTGCAAACCTATTGGAACTCCCATGAGCTCTTCTCCGGAAAACTTTGTTGATACTAAAACTTTTCGTGGCATGATAGGTAGTTTATTTTATCTCACCGCTAGTAGACCGGATATTATATTTTGTGTATGCCTTTGTGCTAGATTTCAATCCTCCCCTAGAGAATCGCATGATGCAGCCGTTAAGCGTATTTTTTTATACTTGTTACACACCATAGACTTAGGCTTATGGTATCCTAAGAATACTCCCTTTGACTTGATTAGTTACTCAAATGTGGACTTTGCCGATTGCAAAGTGGATCACAAGAGCACAAGTGGCACGTGTCACTTCTTAGGACACTCCCTAGTCTCTTGGTTTAGTAAGAAACAAAATTTCGTAGCCTTGTCCACGGTGAAAGCCGAATATATAGCCGCTGGTAGTGGTTGTGCACAAGTTCTCTATATGAAACAATAATTAGAAAACTTTGACTTCACTATGATCACATCCCTCTTAGATGTGACAACACTAGTGCAATTAGTCTCTCTAAGAGTCCCATTCAACACTTTAGGACTAAGAACATTGAGATTATTCATTAGAGATCATGTTCAAAAGGGTGACGTCGAACTTGTTTTCATCGGTACAAATCACCAATGGGCAGAAATTTTCACTAAACCTCTTCAAGAAGATCATTTTTATATCATTTGTCGTGAATTAGGTATGGCTAGTTTAGCCGATGTTGTGTAAATTCGAGGCTCGGGTCCCCTTTCCCACTATTTTTTATCCAAAGTTTTCGGTTGACTGTCCCTGTGCCCTAATTTCCTCCAGTTGATCGCCCTCTCGACCCAGTCGGTCGGATTCCCACTGTTATATATATCTCTCTGTGTTTTTTTTTTCTATTTACCCTAAAAAAAATTCCTCTTCTTTCCAGGAGACCGAAAACCCCTTTCCTCCTCTAGCTCCGATCTCCTCGCTCCTTACTCCGACCACCCCCATCTCCACTCCAATCACCCCACTCATCATTTTCAGTGGTCTCTCTCTCTCTCTCTCTCTCTCTCTCTCTCTCTCTCTCTCTCTCTCTCTCTCTCTCTCTCTCTCTCTCTTTCTCCATCTTCCTCCATCAGCCATTATCCACCTATCTGCAACCATGCCTCCCAAAACCACTAAACACAAACAACCCAAGGGTCCCTCGTCGCAAGCCACAGCTCCTCCTCCTCCTCCTCCTCTTCCTGCGTATTTCCTTGACGTCGAGCGCAAGAAGAGCTACGAAGATGTCTTTGCTCATCGCAAATTCGTTGTTGGTAAGACTCTTCCCTCTGACTTTTCTAATTCAACATTATTTAAAACTCTAGGATGGACCTCTTTTCTCTCCATCAACCAGCCAGCCTACCCCAATCTTGTCCAGGAATTTTTCGATAACCTCACTCCCTCACCTGCTATGATTTCTTTTTCTTCCATGGTTAGGGGTGTAAAATTCATTATTACTCCCGACATTTTTGGTCAAAGTTTTGGTATTCCTAGTGGCACCATTCGACGCTAGAGGATAATAAATGGAATTCAGGTTATGGATTTGACCATCTGCTTGCCTGTAGGCAAATTTGTGGGAATCTCGAATTAGTTCACCCCTCCAAACCCTCTACCTCTCAGCTCACTTTTGAGTCCCGTCTCCTTCACCACATTCTCACCTACACTCTCCTTCCCTGCGCGGGTGGTCGTAATTATGTCTCTTATTTTGATGTTTATCTGTTATGGTGTATTCTCGAGGGTAAAAAGTTTGATTTTCCTATCTCTTCAGTAAACATATTTGGGAGACTCAGAAGAAGTCGAAATCCAGTTCCCTCCCTTATGGCATGGCTCTCACCAGCATATTCCGTTGTTGTAATATATGTATAAGATACATATATGTCAGATACGAATTACTATTCTTTGATACTTAGAACTTATTACAATGGATGATGAGACTGGATATCGCATCAGGTATACACTGTAGCATGATTAACTACCATTGGATGGAGTGATGAATCGCAATCACTAAAGTATGACTCTTAGTTAATATGCTAATGCTTATAGTGCATTGACGGACCATGACCTTTCCTATTGACATCTATTACTGTCAACAGTTGATAGGAACTCATTACTTGTAGAAGGTACGTGTTCTTAATCTTGAGACGATTATGGACACAGACTATGGATGTGACTGTTTTGACTTACCAATCATTGAGGTCTTCAAGATCAACCCCTGGGTATCTTGGGTAAGTCATGTTCATATGGTTGTGAATGTATTGTCAAGATGAAATCTACCCTCTGATAAAGAGTGAGCATTACCTTGAGCATGTCACCAAGTTGATTACTGAGAACTACAGTCTTGTTGATAAGTAGTTATCAACATGTTTGGTAATCATGAGAGGTGAATGAAACTCAAGGAATGTAAGATGTAATCATCATTCAGGTTGACAATAACAGTTATCCGACTACCTGAATATGATTATGAATGCTGATGGTAGAGGGACATTAGTACACCGTACAAGTCTAGTTATCACTTCGGATATGTTCTTTTGCATTGGAGTGCAGTTGCCATTGTATAGTGGAGTAAACTTTAACTGATCATTTAGTTAATTCGCTGATCAAAGAGTTTGATCATAGGAATTAATGACTGATCTAAGCCAACAATAAAGAGCCTAGGAGGTCCCATTCTTAGCTTCGCGAGAATGCTTGGAAAGGTATATGAGGATGTTGGTTCGATTGATTGAATAAGGTACGATCGATCGATCAAAAATCGTTCGATCGATTGAATGTTCGATCGATCGAAACCGTTTCGATCGATTGAACTCTAAAGTCAGTTTAGAAATCAATAAATAAGGTAGTTACGTACAGAATTAAGTTGGACGTCGGATTTAATATCAGAAAGCTATAGAAACTGTTTTAGCGCTTCCCAAGCCTTCTTATCTTCTCTTTTAGGGTCCCACCAACCCTAGTCAATCCGGGAGCATTCAAGGAGACATAATGGTGAAGATTTCCTAGAGAAAGTTGCTGCACACTAAAGAAAGAAGTCAAGGTCAGAATTGGGTTCAAGACATAAAGGTATTGCGCTCTATCCTTCTTGTCTATGCATCTATGTGTGGATATCGGGATTCCACCGCTTTGTTTGTTGGGTTTTGAGGATTGTTTGAAATTGATCAAAGAAAGAAAATGGTCTGTTGAAAATAGATACAGAGTCGCCACTTGGTCTTTAAGGAACCAAGAAACCTAATTTTGACTCACCCAAATGGATAAAGGGCACCAGCCCTTCATAACCAAAGAACTCGGTTTGGGATTTTGGTACGAGAGAGGAAGGAGCCTTTGTCGCGACTAAAACACCCTAAACTCGCCCCGTCTTTCGACGGGCCTCAATTAGCATCCAAATAATCATCTTATACTATGTATGGTTCGACAATTAATACTATGATAGTATATTACATTACATAAGAAACTTGAAAATGGAAGATCTAAAGATAAAATATCATTCATAAGATCTAAGTCAAATATCATGCAATGTAAAGTGAAAGATCACAAAAATAAACCTAGAAAAAATCGTCTAACCATATATCAAATAATCAAGACTTTCTAATCAAAAAGGGGGACATGAATTTTTCTTGAAACAAATAATCAAAGAAATCAAAATATGCTTAGCAAGCTAGTATGATGCATGTTATTCTTTGAGAAAAGAAGACCTCTCAATCCCCGGGACGGATGAGAAAGGATGATTAGATCAAGGGGAAGCATGAACGTGTGATCGAGTTCATTACTTATAATCTTCTTAGATTAAGAGTTACAAAACCCCAAATCTTGCATGAATGCAATGTATGTACCTAAAATGTGCAAAGGTTGTAGTGTGCTTTGTGTTCATGGATTCCTAGAATGACTTAGAAGTCTAAAATATGTATAAATGGGTGAATGAAATCGACATGGGATATGTACAAATGTAGTATGAACTACTTCCTAAGATATGAACTAATTTGGAATCCATATAAGCATCAAATCAAAGAATGAAATTTAAGGTATACTTGCTGTGAATAGTGGACAGAACAGTAGCATGATATTTTGGAATTCGAAAAGAGGGGATAGGAATGTTTTCAATGCATGATATTTTATGTAGATGTTCCTTATTGTGTCTAGAACACAACACAAAAGGCCAAACTTGAATAGCTATCACAGATTGAGAGAAATTATATAAACAATAGAGGTCACTCAGAAACAGAGTCCGCACTGTCGACTGAAATGTCAAAAAATCTTAGAAAATGAAAAATAATGATGTAGAGGCCCATTTTATACAGAAAGTTCCCTAAGACATTGAAGTTTAAGGGACAAATAAGTTAGGACCACCCCTTTTGGAAACGTTTTCTGTAAAAGAAGTTATAAGTGGACCTAGCTGCTGTGACAGCAAAAACAGAATGTCTGGAAGGAATGTTTGGGTCCAAATGGACCATTTCCAAGTACTTCCAAGTCAAAACAAAAATCATGGGTGTTCTCCAATGAGTTAGGAAGACTTTCCAAGTGGCCTTGCATCCATATGTTGAGTATTGAGTCCTAGAGAAATCTTTGAACTCAACTCACTCACTGTTTTGACTCATTATTTTGAAGATTTTGGAGAAAACAAGGTTTTGTTTCTTGAAACCAAGTGAGAGGGATTGAGAGGGGTTTTGAAATAGATGTTTTGAAAACACATTTTCAATACTCAATAAGGATTATAGCCACTTAGAACACCAACATCAAACTCATCATTAAGAACCTCCAAGATTGTTGGAGAGATTTATTTTATTTTTTGAACATAACTTCAATACATTCCAAGAATACCTTGGAAGTATTGAGGTTATGATCATCATCTATCAAACATGTTTTTGAGGTCAAGAGCTACTATCCATAAGGATTCACTCACCCCAAACTTCATGTCATCACTTAGATGATGATGAACTAGTAAATAAATAAGAAAATCAAAAAGAAATGGGATAAGGAGAGATGAACAATAAATAAACAAGCAAGTAGATGATGATCAATAGATGATATTCATGAAGCATGAGACTTGTAGATTGGTGTTTCACTCATAGATTTTGACATTTGGATATGGAAGTAGCTTCCTAACTCAAGAATGCTCAAGAATGGTGATTGGGGGTGTTTGGAATGTGAAGTATATAGAAGGATAGTGGAAGAAAATAAGATTAAAACTCACTTTCTTTATGGAAAATCAATGGGAGAAGCTCCCTTTCTGCGAGGGTTGAGTGCCGCGGCGGCACTGGGCCACTGCCGCGGCGGCAGTGGGCCAGTGCCGTGGCGGCACTGCTCCTCAGACGCCCAGAAAATTATGTTTAGGCCCCCAGAGGTTCCGGTATTCGCGAAAAGGCCCTATTTCGTCCGAAATTCACAGAAAATGCATACGAACTCCAAATTGAGGTTGTGATATACCGTTGGAAAGGTAATGGAGTCTAATTTACATAACAAATAGTTCGGGGATAGGTCACTTTGAAAAGTTTTGCGGTATTCGCGATAAAAGCTGATTTGATCGTCTTTTTCGTCTTCGGAAATTCATAATAAACTCGCTTTAAATCCAAAAATTATGTGCGATATACCGTTGGAAAGCTATTGACCTCTAGTATCCATGAAAAATATTCGAAAATTGTTTTGGTGCCCCGGTTCCAAAGTCAAATTCTGGTCAAACTGGTCAAACCTGGGATTCCCGGGAAGTTCTGGAAACCTCCGGGAGTTCCCGGGGGCTGATGTTTTCGCTCGATTTTCTTTTGGAACTTGTTTTAACACTTTTCTCATGATTTAAAATGATTCTGGTGAGTTCGGACGATTTTGGTCAAACTTGGTCAAACCGGTCAACGGGGACTTTCCGGGAACTTCCGGGACTTCCGGGGGTCTCTGGGAGCTGACGATTTCACCCGATTTCTCTTGAAAACTCATTTTATCGCTTTTCTTATGACATAGCATGTTTTCAGAACTTTGGGACCAAATCTGGGAGTTTTCGGGCTTTCAGGGGCATTTCGATCATTCTGAGCATTCTGAGAGATAGAACTGACTTCCGAGAATCCTTTTGAGTCTTTTACGATCATTGTGAACCACCAAGCTATGGGTCTCCTAAATCTGATAGCCGACAAAATGGGGTGTCTACAGTTTGCCCCTCTTTGGCATGAACTTGCGAGGCAACGCATGTCGCAAGCGAGTGCCAAAGCTTCGAAGAGACAGGACTTTTTGGAGGCAATAGATTTAGGATAAAAAGCATTGAAAAAGATGCAAGGATGCTGAGGTTAGTGCTGGTCGTGCTCCGCGTGAACTGCCTACGTATCCCAAGGGGAATCAGACCAGGACGTAGTTCAGGGCACAAGGGAACAAATCACATATGCACAACAAGACATGCGGATGCTATGCTATGAGGATGATATGCAATGCATGGATGTGATATGAATTGTGTCATGAGTCCTATCATGTCTAGTGTTATGATCCTAGTATGAGCAGGTACTGTGGGGTGTGCCACTCCGAGTGGACCGGTGTTGTGCTGGTGACTGTGATGTGGTGGATGACTCGGATAAGGACACCAAGGCTTAGGAGGCTCTGGGTATGGGGGAAAAACTTCTAGAATTTGGGAAGTGTGCTTTCAAGCGAATGTAATTGAACGTGGGGTCCCAGAGGGCGTTAATCAAAGATGAAATTTGACAGATAACTGATGGACATGGAAGTCCTGGACATGGAAGTCCTGGACACAGAAACCCTATGAACTCAAGACATGAAAACCAGAGATGTCAAGCGACAGACACGGAAGCACCATTAATGGACATGGAAGCCCAAGATGTTGAATGAGAACGATGAACGCAACATACTGACGATGCACGAATCAAGATGACGAGTAGTTAGTGAGCTATGTCACTGTCATGGGTTGGACCAACGGTTGGATTAACCGTGATCAGAAGAACTGACCATGCACTAATTAAGGTGACAAGTCAACAGCGAACTACTGTTATTGTCATGGATTGGACTGATGATGACGAGTCGACAGTGAACTACTGTGACCGTTATGGATTGCTCTGACGATGTACGAAACGAGATGACGAGTCGACAGTGAACTACTGTGACTGTCACGGATTGAACTGCGATGTACGAATCGAGACGATGAGTCGACAGTGAACTACTGTGACTGTCATGGATTGGACTGACGATGTACGAATCGAGACGACGAGTCGACAGTGAACTACTGTGACTGTCATGGATTAAACTGACGATGTACGAATCGAGACGACGAGTCGACAGTGAACTACTATGACTGTCATGATTGAACTGACAATGATGAGTCGACAGTGAACTACTGTGACTGTCATGATTGAACTGCTGATGTACGAATCGAGATGACGAGTCAATAGTGAACTACTGTGACTGTCACGGATTGAACTGCGATGTACAAATCGAGACGACGAGTCGATAGTGAACTACTGTGACTGTCATGGATTGGACTGACGATGTACGAATCGAGACGACGAGTCGACAGTGAACTACTGTGACTGTCATGATTGAACTGTCGGTGTACGAGTCGACATGCTGCTGGGGATTAAACTGAATCTGCTGGGGGCGAAGCGACTCTTTCAGGGATCTCTCTTCAACTACTTCTCTCGACCAGGAACCAAGACCCATCTCTGAATCTTTCATGGTTGATTGAATCTTCCGGCGCTCAATCCGAGAGGACCGGTAAGGGCCTCCGGGGGCTGGTGTCTGTCTACTTTTGTCCTCGGGGGATGATGTAGGGTTCTCGGAGAATCTCTCTTCTTGATCGGGAACCAGGACCCATCTCTGAATCTCTCACGGTTGATCAAATCTTTCGGTACTCAATCCAAGAGGGCCGATCGGGGCCTCCGGGAGCTGGTATCTTTCAGTTTCTGTCCTCGGGGGATGATGTAGGGTTCTCGAAGAATCTCTTTTCTCGATCAGAAACTAGGACCCATCTCTAAATCTCTCACGGTTGATCAAATCTTTCGGCGTCTAATCCAAGAGGGCCGGTCAGGGCCTCCGGGAGCTGGAGGATAATGTACTCTGCTAGGAAGAAGGAAATACGTCCATTAAATGGGAGTCAAGGTATCATTCTATTTGTGACAAGGGATACGGAGATGGCTTGCAGCAGTTAAGGTTTTGATACTGAAAGAGGAGAGTGATCAACAATCACTCATGGACTTATGTTACTTAAAGAAAGATGATCAGCAGCCACTTATGGACTTATGTTGCATGAAGAAAGCGAAAGATCAACAGCCACTTATGGACTTATATTGCTAGGAGAAAAGAAGATCACCAACAGCCACTCATGGACTTATGTTGCATGGACGAAGAAAGATCATCAACAGCCACTCATGGACTTATGTTGCCTGAAGAAAGATGAAAGATCAACAGCCACTCATGGACTTATGTTGCTAGGAGAAAGGAAGATCATCAATAGCCACTCATGGACTTATGTTGCATGAAGAAAGATGAAAGATCAACAGCCACTCATGGACTTATGTTGCTAGGAGAAAGGAAGATCATCAACAGCCACTCATGGACTTATGTTGCTTGAGCGAAGGAAGACAGTCAACAGCCACTTATGGACTTATGTTGCTAGGAGAAAGGAAGAT
Organism: Hydrangea macrophylla; assembly: GCA_033977485.1. Classification (NCBI taxonomy): domain Eukaryota; kingdom Viridiplantae; phylum Streptophyta; class Magnoliopsida; order Cornales; family Hydrangeaceae; genus Hydrangea; species Hydrangea macrophylla. The sequence goes on from CM066983.1 coordinate 15,149,612, forward strand.
CATCAACTGCCACTCATGGACTTATGTTGCATGAAGAAAGATGGATCATCAACAGCCACTCATGGACTTATGTTGCATGAAGAAAGATGAAAGATCAACAGCCACTCATGGACTTATGTTGCAAGGAGAAAGGAAGATCATCAACTGCCACTCATAGACTTATGTTGCTTGAGCGAAGGAAGACAGTCAACAGCCACTCATGGACTTATGTTGCTAGGAGAAAGGAAGATCATCAACTGCCACTCATGGACTTATGTTGCATGAAGAAAGATGGATCATCAACAGCCACTCATGGACTTATGTTGCATGAAGAAAGATGAAAGATCAACAGCCACTCATGGACTTATGTTACAAGGAAAAAGGAAGATCATCAACTGCCACTCATGGACTTATGTTGCTTGAGCGAAGGAAGACAGTCAACAGCCACTCATGGACTTATGTTGCTAGGAGAAAGGAAGATCATCAACAGCCACTCATGGACTTATGTTGCTTGACCGAAGATGGTTAACTTTCGACGATTTGGAAAGGGATGAAATTCTCCCCAAGTTTGGACGCTTCTCATGCTGACGCCTTGTCTGGTGCAGTAATGATGTTTGGTACTCCTGCTTGTATTGTCATTAGAATGCTCTTTATAACTTGATTTGAAAGATTCATTATTCGTCACTGTTGACTTACTCATTTGAGACTACGACCGACTCTTCTCCTGAAAAAGACTATGACAGACTCAAAACTGACAGACACCGACACGCGAGGGTGACACATTCGACACTGAAATGAAACAAGCTCGACTTGCCAAAACTTAATGTGCTCTTGTCATAAATGAAGTACCATTTCTCTTTTGTGTTTACTTCTCACCTTAACGTGGCATCACTTTGATGGTGAATTTTATTTTTGAAAATTCCTCCCTACTGATCTAATCAATTTCTTTGCTTCTCCCAAGATGTGCTTTGAATTAGTGCCTTAGCTTTTAGAGTAAAAGATGCTCTATTTCAAAATTTTCAAAACTACTTGGTAACTTGAAAACTCGCCCTCGGTGTGAAGGGATTGTGTTAGGCAAACGGAGTTTGCCCCTAGTTTGAGGTGTACAAAGTGGGATTCATAAGCAAACGAGGTGGGTGACCGAAGTTTGCCCCTAGTTTGGATGATGGTTTATTGGAGGTTTTGGGCAAACGAGGTAGGTGACCGAAGTTTGCCCCCTTGTATGAAGGGTAGATAGTAAAAGTCAGGTAAACAAGGCGGGTAGCCGAAGTTTGCCCCTAGTGTGGAAGGTGATTTTCTGGCTTGAGGCATGGACCGTGACTAATCTCTCAAATGCTCATAACTTTTGCCTAGGCACCAGTGAGGTGACCTAACGAGCTCTTTTCTCTCTTTTGTTATTGCTCACTTTGGATTTAGCTCTAATTTTTGCCTAGGCGTCCTTTCGGATTTTTGACCTAGCGAGCCATCCTTCTTTTTCTTTTTTGAAAGTCTGCCTACGTACCCCCGAGCGGGGATCAGGTCCAACATAGTTTGGGCCATGGTTGGAAAGAAGCGGGTTGATTTTTAGGTAGGTGGGGTGACCGAACCGTTGTGGTTGCCTACGTATCCTCGAGCGGGAATCAGGTCGAGCGTAGTTCAAGGCAAGATCTTGAAAGAAATCGGTTTGATTATGATGGTGTCGACCGAACCGATGTGGTTGCCTACGTATCCCCGAGTGGGAATCAGGTCGAGCGTAGTTCAAGGCAAGGTCTGAAGAAAATTGGTTGAGGGTTTTTCAAATCAATCGTCAAAGAAGTTCAAACTTAGGTCACTTGTGGTAGCTTTGAATAAGAAGATTCAGTTTCAGTCTCCCTTTGTTTTCTTTTTCTTTTTCTTTTTCTTTTTGTTTTGTTTTGTTTTGAGGATTGATCCTTTTCACTTTCGCCTAGCCAGTCAATTTTGCTTTTTTATGTAGTCGATTCTTGTGAGATCTTTCAATCGCAATATCAGAATTCCAGAATGTGCATGTCAGTTCTCGGAATTTATTTGTGGTCATTCCGTGCCTTTTGAAATGTGATCTTGGCATGTTCTTAAGATGTATCTTGAAGCATATGATTCTCTCATTTGTTTCATCAAAATTTTCTCCAACATTTTGACTAGCTAGGGTCAGATTTTGGAAATCAACACCTTTTTCAGCTCTAACTTTTGCCTAGGTGTCCTTTTCGGGTTTTCAACCTAGCGAGCTTTTTTTTTTTTTTTAAGTGGAGACGAAACTTATTGAAATGTTTGGCTACCATTAAGGACCAAGTCTGCACAGGTTCGCATGGCTATCAATTGGGTTGAGCCCAAGGCTTTGAAATGGTAGAAATGGTGGAAAGGGTGTTGGGCAAGCCCCAAATCAGTCTCAAGTATGTCTTTTCAAGATTTGAGCAAAGCATCTTTAAATTCTTAAAGTAAGACTATTCAATTCTCGGCTCTTCATTGGTGCCAACGCGAAATTGACTTTGACCTTTTCAGGATTCTATTTTTTGTTTGATGCAAAATTTATTAGTAGAGTAATGGTAATTTGAAAAGTGACATTTTCAGTTCAGCGATTCATGCACTTATGACTACATACATCAGATTAAGTAAAACAAGATTTCATTCCATTATCAAGAGAGGGATTACATTACCCGATACAGACTTACAACAACTCGATGACAGACAGACTTGACCACAAGACTAGAACTGAAATGGACTCGGAACATAAAACAGACTCAACTTGACTCGACCCGGTCTCAAATGGAGTGTCTTTGCGACCCATTTATTCTTATTATATTTTTTTTTTTTAGCAGAAGTTCCAAACACCATCACTTTATCGCGTAGCTTCAACATTCATTAGCATCGATGGAAGGGATCATTCGACCGGTCGGTCCAAGCCAAGATAGTGGATGGGATTAGGATAGGGGACATCTTCGATAAGGTTCTGAATGTCATGGCGGAGGCGGATGCACTGATCGGTGGTATGGCCTAGATTTTGGTGATAAGCACATCGTAGGCTCATGTTGTAGTGGGAGGGTATGGGATCCGGTAGCGGCTTGTGAGGGAGGAGCTGTAGGTGGCCCTTTTTGAGTAGGTGGTCCAAGGCTGTGGAAAGAGGAACATCAAGTTTGGAGAATTCGCGAGGGCCTTTTGGGCGGTTTGGCGGAATGGACTGGTATGGACGAAGGGCGCTGGCCATTGATTGGTTGCTAAGTGCATTGATATCCGGGGAGTCCAGGGAGTAGTTAGGTCTCTTGGACTGGTGTTGGGGTTCATCCTTTTTGAACTTTCCTTCTCTGATGGCATCCTCTATTCTGGTGCCTATTTCAAATAGCTCTTCGAATATGGAGATGGATTGGTAGAATAGCTTGTCATGATATACTGGTTGCATGTTCTTGACCAGCATACGTACTTGCTCTTTCTCAACAGGTCTGTGGAGCATTTGAGCCACTTTATTCCTCCATCTGCTCAAGAACGCAGTGAAGGACTCATTGAAGTTCTGCCTGGTAGTCTCTAGATCCCGGATGGTGATATCAAACTCTTGGTTGTAAGAGTAGTGATCAATAAAAGTTCTAGCAATGTCTTCCCAGACTCGGGTCTTGGAGGCTTCAAGGGTTAGGAACCAGGATAGTGCGGCATTCTTAAGGGTTTGCGGGAACAACATCGCAATGTGCTCATGAGTGCAGCCCATCGATTGGAAGATGCTCATGCACAACTTGATGTGACTTTTTGGATTCCCTGTTCCATCAAAACGGTCAATTTCAGGCATTTTGAAGTTCTCGGGCAGCCTTAGCTTGATGGGCTCAAAGAGGCCTTCTAGGTCTAACATGTAATCATCAACCCCTTTGCTCTTCCTCAACACACTTTCAAGCTTGTCAACTTTGTCCATTTTCTCCTGGAGCTTCTTCTCATATGCAAGCGGCGAGACTCCTTGAAACCAGTCTACTTCCCCATTATTCTCAGGAGGCGGTCCAAACCCAGGCGGTGGTGGTGGGAACCCATGTGGGTACTGTGGCTGCTGCTGTTTCAGTTCTTCCATGAAACTCAAAACTTGGACCATGCGATCAGATTGCTGGTTTATGGTTGCTCCCAACTCAGTGACCTTATTTTCCAATTCCTCTTGATTCATGCTGGAGTAACTTGGTGGGCAGATCTTGACCAAACGACTGTTCGAACTTCTAACCCAGGATGAGATCTCAGTGGTTGACTTTGGGAATCTATAATGACCTATAGATTCGAGAGGAGAGGTGTATCAGATTCTGATAGTGATGACTTTAGATAGACAATGACAGTGATGTGGACTGACTCGAGACAGTGATTGGGAGAGTGCGTGCAGAGTGATGCAAATGAGACAGGCACGCTGATGTAAGCCCTAATCTAAATGATGCTCCTATTTCTAACAGATAGCAGTTAAACAAATAAGGCCCTAACCATATAGAGTGTGCCAATCTTACTTTCCAGTACGATCACTAAGGGATAACAGGGGCTTCCAGGTTTTTATGAAGGCTTCTAGGAGAGACTGGACATTTCAGGTTGATTTGGACAGAGTTTCTGGGAGAAAATGGGATATCCGGACACAGTTTTTGGTATTTCTGGGAAATTTGAGCAGGGTTTCTGGGAGAAACTGGTTAATACGGTTATATCTGGGATATCTGGGCAGAGTTTCTGGGAGAAATGGGTTAGTACGGTTATATCTGGGATATCTTGGCAGAGTTTCTGGGAGAAACTGGTGAATACAGTTATATCTGGGATATCTGGACAGAGTTTCTGGAAGAAACTGGTTAATATGGTGATAGTGATCATACTGTCTAGCAGGTTTTCATACTCCTATGTCTTAGGACCAACAAACAAGGTTTGCGGTGTATATTTTTGTGAGCATGGAGCAGACATCTTTGTCATGGTGCCTAGGCAGGTCAACTCAATGTGATCACATGTGAGTGATTGCCTTGGGGATCATAAGAAAGAGGTTCTATTCTATGTCACATAAGCATCTACACCGCGCAGGTAATCCCACCAGGGCATACAGCAGTTATATCACATTGTCCTATCTGAAAAGATAAATCAACAGCCCTATAAAAGGTTCTACAGGAATCTATATGCAAAGGCTGGGTTTAGTCAAAGAGGGTCCGTTGACGAGAGTTCCAATATACCGTCAGGGAGACAGTACGGAGGTTTTTACTCTTTTTGATATACCTTGGAAGGTACAGTATCAACGGTGACTTATGCCCTGGCACAGCAAGACCTGAACAATGTCAGCGCCGCGTTTCAGACACAGTCGGGAGGGGAAATGCAGCGTGCAATGCGGTGAACCGGACACAGTAAAAAGATGATTTTAAGGATGCTTCTTATGAGTCAAACCTCTGTATTATTTTGTTTTAAAAAAATAAATTTCCCCAGCAGAGTCGCCAGATTGTGGATATCGGGATTCCACCGCTTTGTTTGTTGGGTTTTGAGGATTGTTTGAAATTGATCAAAAAAAGAAAATGGTCTGTTGAAAACAGATACAGAGTCGCCACTTGGTCTTTAAGGAACCAAGAAACCTAATTTTGACTCACCCAAACGGATAAAGGGCACCGGCCCTTCATAATCAAAGAACTCGGTTCGGGGTTTTGGTACGAGAGAGGAAGGAGCCTTTGTCGCGACTAAAACACCCTCAACTCGCCCCGTCTTTCGACGGGCCTCAATTAGCATCCAAATAATCATCTTATACTATGTATGGTTCGACAATTAATACTATGATAGTATATTACATTACATAAGAAACTTGAAAATGGAAGATCTAAAGATAAAATATCATTCATAAGATCTAAGTCAAATATCATGCAATGTAAAGTGAAAAATCACACAAATAAACCTAGGAAAAATTGTCTAATCATATATCAAATAATCAAGACTTTCTAATCAAAAAGGGGGACATGAATTGTTCTTGAAACAAATAATCAAAGAAATCAAAATATGCTTAGCAAGCTAGTATGATGCATGTTATTCTTTGAGAAAAGAAGACCTCTCAATCCCCGGGACGGATGAGAAAGGATGATTAGATCAAGGGGAAGCATGAACGTGTGATCGAGTTCATTCCTTATAATCTTCTTAGATTAAGAGTTACAAAAACCCCAAATCTTGCATGAATGCAATGTATGTACCTAAAATGTGCAAAGGTTGTAGTGTGCTTTGTGTTCATGGATTCCTAGAATGACTTAGAAGTCTAAAATATGTATAAATGGGTGAATGAAATCGACATGGGATATGTACAAATGTAGTATGAACTACTTCCTAAGATATGAACTAATTTGGAATGCATATAAGCATCAAATCAAAGAATGAAATTTAAGGTATACTTGCTGTGAATAGTGGACAGAACAGTAGCATGATCTTTTGGAATTTGAAAAGAGGGGTTAGGAATGTTTTCAATGCATGATTGTTTATGGAGATGTTCCTTATTGTGTCTAGAACATAACCCAAAATGCCAATATTGAATATCTGTCACAGATTGAGAGAAATTATATAAACAATAGAGGTCACTCAGAAACAGAGTCCGCACTGTCGACTGAAATGTCAAAAAATCTTAGAAAATGAAATATAATGATGTAGAGGCCCATTTTATACAGAAAGTTCCCTAAGACATTGAAGCTTAAGGGAAAAATAAGTTAGGACCACCCCTTTTGGAAAAGTTTTCTGTAAAAGAAGTTAGAAGTGGACCTAGCTGCTGTGACAGCAAAAACAGAATGTCTGGAAGGAATGTTTGGGTCCAAATGGACCATTTCCAAGTACTTCCAAGTCAAAACAAAAATCATGGGTGTTCTCCAATGAGTTAGGAAGACTTTCCAAGTGGCCTTGCATCCATATGTTGAGTATTGAGTCCTAGAGAAATCTTTGAACTCAACTCACTCACTGTTTTGACTCATTATTTTGAAGATTTTGGAGAAAACAAGGTTTTGTTTCTTGAAACCAAGTGAGAGGGATTGAGAGGGGTTTTGAAATAGATGTTTTGAAAACACATTTTCAATACTCAATAAGGATTATAGCCACTTAGAACACCAACATCAAACTCATCATTAAGAACCTCCAAGATTGTTGGAGAGATTTATTTTATTTTTTGAACATAACTTCAATACATTCCAAGAATACCTTGGAAGTATTGAGGTTATGATCATCATCTATCAAACATGTTTTTGAGGTCAAGAGCTACTATCCATAAGGATTCACTCACCCCAAACTTCATGTCATCACTTAGATGATGATGAACTAGTAAATAAATAAGAAAATCAAAAAGAAATGGGATAAGGAGAGATGAACAATAAATAAACAAGCAAGTAGATGATGATCAATAGATGATATTCATGAAGCATGAGACTTGTAGATTGGTGTTTCACTCATAGATTTTGACATTTGGATATGGAAGTAGCTTCCTAACTCAAGAATGCTCAAGAATGGTGATTGGGGGTGTTTGGAATGTGAAGTATATAGAAGGATAGTGGAAGAAAATAAGATTAAAACTCACTTTCTTTATGGAAAATCAATGGGAGAAGCTCCCTTTCTCTCTTCTAAACCTATCTCTATCTCTCTTCTTCTCTACAACTTTTCAAGCTTTGCACTTGGCCCCCCTAAAATGAAGAGCAATGGGGGGTTTATATAGGCCAATTTGGGGTGGTTTTGGAATTTTAGAAGTACTCCCATTGGTCCCAAACAACTGTGAACACAAAACTATGTCGTTTTGACTTTCAATTAATCAAATTGGACCCCCAAAAAAATTACAAAAATGGACTCTGCGAGGGTTGAGTGCCGCGGCGGCACTGCTCCTCAGACGCCCAGAAAATTACGTTTAGGCCCCCAGAGATTCCGGTATTCGCGAAAAGGCCCTATTTCGTCCGAAATTCACAGAAAATGCATACGAACTCCAAATTGAGGTTGTGATATACCGTTGGAAAGGTAATGGAGTCTACTTTACATAAAAAATAGTTCGGGGATAGGTCACTTTGAAAAGTTTTGTGGCATTCGCGATAAAAGCTGATTTGATCGTCTTTTTCGTCTTCGGAAATTCATAATAAACTCGCTTTAAATCCAAAAATTATGTGCGATATACCATTGTAAAGCTATTGACCTCTAGTATCCATAAAAAATATTCGAAAATTGTTTTGGTGCCCCGGTTCCAAAGTCAAATTCTGGTCAAACTGGTCAAACCTGGGATTCCTGGGAAGTTCTGGAAACCTCCGGGAGTTCCCGGGGGCTGATGTTTTCGCTCGATTTTCTTTTGGAACTTGTTTTAACAATTTTCTCATGATTTAAAATGATTCTGGTGAGTTCGGACGATTTCGGTCAAACCGGTCAACTGGGACTTTTCGGGAACTTCCGGGACTTCCGGGGGTCTCTGGGAGCTGACGATTTCACCCGATTTCTCTTAAAAACTCATTTTATCGCTTTTCTTATGACATAGCATGTTTTCAGAACTTTGGGACCAAATCTGGGAGTTTTCGGGCTTTCAGGGGCATTTCGATCATTTTGAGCATTCTGAGAGATAGAACTGACTTCCGAGAATCCTTTTAAGTCTTTTACGATCATTGTGAACCACCAAGCTATGGGTCTCCTAAATCTGATAGCCGACAAAATGGGGTGTCTACACTATGGAATTACTAAGTAGTAAATCCGAGAAAACCAATAAAAGTTTTGAACTTGTTTTTCTGCTGCTCATGATTTAAATTTTTTTCGTAAATTAAAGCCTATATGTACCGTTTTCAAACATTTTTCATGGATACTTGAGGTTAATAGCTTTTCAACAGTATATCGCACATAATTTCTGGATCTAAAATAGATTTATTATGAATTTCTAAAGGTGAAAAAGGCGATCAAAAATTGACTTTTATCACGAATACCGCAAAACGTTTCAAAGAGACCTACCTTTGAAACTATTTTTTATGTAAAGTAGACTCCATTACCTTTCAAACGGTATATCACAAGCTTAATTTGGAATTCGTACGCATTTTTTGTGAATTTTGAACGAAATAGGGCATTTTTACGAATACCAGAACCTCTGGGTGCCTAAATGCAATTTTTAGATCATCTGAGGAGCAATGTTGTCGCTGCACTGGCCCACTGCCACCGTGGCACTGGCTCAGTGCCACCGCGGCACTCTCCCCTAAAACTCCCATTTTCGTAATTTTGATTTGGGGGTCCATTTGGAAGCCAAAACGACGTAGTTTCTTGTTTACAAATGTTTGGAACCAAGGGGAGCACTTTTTAAATCCCGAACTCCCCCCAACTTGGCATATATAAACCCCCCTTGACTCCTCATTTGGGGGGGTGAAAATGCAAGAGTTTAGAAAAGTTGTAGAGAAAAGAAGATAGAGATAAGGTTAGAACAGAGAAAGTGAGCTTCCTCCTCTTGATTTTCTATAAGAAAGTGATTTTTTCTTCATTACTCCTCTTTATACTTCACATTCAATACACCCAACCACCATTTATGAATATTTATGAGATAGGAAGCTACTTACATGTCCAAATGTCATCATATATGAGTGAAACTCCAAGCTACAAGTCCAATATCTCAATGACTATCATGCTTTGATTGTGTTTGCTTGCTTGTTTATATAAATGTTCATCTATTCCTACCTCATTTATTTTTTATTTTCTTTGATTAGTTACTAGTTCATCATCATCTAAGTGATGACATGGTGTTTGAGGAGGGTGAATCATTATGGATAGTAACCTCAAAAACATGTTTGATAGGTGATGATTCTAACTTCAAATACATTCCCATGTATTCTTGAAGTTACTTCCTAAATAACACTATGTTTTGCAAGTAATATTGGAAGTCCTTGATATGAGTTTTTAATGGATATTTCTAGTGGTCATAATCTCCATTTAGTGCTGGAAATAGTCTCTCAAGAACCCCTTTTCAAAGCCCTTCTTAAACCCCTACATTTAGATTCTAAGAACTAAATGTTTGTTTCTCAAAAATCCTCAAAACAGTGAGTTATTCTACTTGAAAATAGCATTCTGAGTTCAATATTCAATGGATGATCATCCTACTACTTGGAAAATATTCCTAACTCATTAGAGATTGTCCATGATTTTTGGTTAAATTTTAAAACACTTGGAAGGGTTCCATTTTGACCCAAACATTCCTTCCAAACATTCTATTTTTGCTATCACAGCAGCTTAGTTGACTTTCAACTTGTTTTTTAGAAATATTTTCCACAAATAGTGGTCCCCAATTATTTTTTCTTTAAACTTCAGTGTGTTAGAGAACTTTTTGTATATTATGAGCCTCCAAATATTTTTGTTTCATTTTTAAAGATATTTCTACCTTTCAGTCAACGATACGAATTCTGTTTCTGAGTAACCTCTCTTTTTTATATGATTTCTCCCAATATGTAACTTCAATCTTGATTTGACTTTTTCCTATGTGTTCTAGATAAAGTAAGGATGGTCTCCATAAAATATCATGAATTTTGAATTCATCAAACCTCACATTACCATTTTTATAAAATCAGTTCACTGTTCTTTCCACTATTCACAGCAAGCATGTTTTAACTTTTATTCTTTGATTAGATGTTTACATGCATCCTAAATTAGTTCATATCTTAGGAATTGGTTCATACCACATTTGTACATATCTTATGATAGTATTCTTCATCCATTCAATCCCATTCTTCATGCATTCATGCATATTTTAGACTTCTAAGTCACTTTAGAAAATCCATGAACACAAACACACTACTACTTGCACATTCTAGGATCATACATTGCATCCATGCAAGATTTCGGGTTTTTGACTCCTAATCCAAGAAGATTATAAAGAATGAGGATGATCACCCATTCATGCTTCCCCTCGATCAAATCTTCTTTTCTCATCCGTCCCGGGGATTGAGAGATCTTCTTTTCTCAATAACCAACATACATACATACTAGTTTGCTAAGTATATTTTCTTGGATAAGAACAATCCATGCTTCCCTTAGATTAGGAAAACTTGATTACTTGTATGTAATTAGCCAATTTTTCCTAAGTTTACTTTTTGTGATCTTTTACCTTTGCATTGTGTGATATTTGGTTTAGATCTTATGAATGATATCTTATCGTTTGATCTTCCACTTCAAGATTCTTATGTGATGTACTATACTTATCATAGTATTAATTGTCAAACCAAACGTAGTATAAGATGATTATTTGGATGCTAATTGAGGCCCGTCGAAAGACAGGGCGAGTTGAAGGTGTTTTAGTCGTTGCAAAGGCTCCTTCCTCTCTCGTACCAAAACCCCAAGCCAAGTTCTGTGGTTACGAAAGCCCGATGCCCTTTATCCGTTGGTGAGTCAAATTGGGTTTCTTGGTTCCCTAAAGACCAAGTGGCGACTCTGTATCTGTTTTCACAGACTTTTCAAAGAAATTTCAAAAACAAGTTTCCCCGGAACGAAGCGGGTGGATCCCCGAGGCTGCATGTCCACGGGTGTCGCTTGTAAGTTTTTCGGGTAAAACTACAACAGATCCAGTTTGCTGATGAAGTCGTGTTCTCAAAACACGATATTTTGTAAACACGAATTCATTTTAAATTCATGTTTTGGAAGAACAACTTCATGCCTTCTGTAGATGTGTTTTAAAAACACGACTTCATAAAGCCATTTCTTTTATTAAGATAACGTGGGTTCCGTAATTAGCCCCGTTAACCATGTGGGTCTGCCAAAAAAGACGTTAAGGGGGTGTTGATGCAATTTTCCTGCTAAGATATGTTGTGAGAGATCTATGTGAAGGCCGCTATACAATCTAGTTTATTTGTAATCTAGTTTATTTGTATTGGGAAGTTCGTAGCGCAGATTGCATGATTTAGGTCGACTGAGCTGTAAAAATTACTTCTTAAGGGCATCTCCAATGCTAAAAGTTATTTCTTCCCTTTCAAAGTCATAATTTGGCAGTCATAGTGTCAAATTGTCAAAATTTGACAATCCAGCTCCTATGGTACATATCATCCTAAATGATATAACTTCACAAGTCATTCCCAACTAAAATTTCCTAAAAACATCAAAATCCTATGTGGCATATTTGGTAGAAGTTAAAAGTCCTCTAAAATTTGATCAAAATAAAATTGGGTTACAAACGATCTCTCTCATACATGGCTCTCAGGGAAATACATCAACTCGGCGGATTCGCCCCAGAACCCCCAAGCCCATAACAGGTCGGGCTTCACAACCCAACAAAAAGGTCAAGGAAGTGTTGGAACCAAACTCGCGCACAACACTTCGTCATGCCTAAATATTACGTGTTTGGTTTGGTTGGTTAAAATGGGGTCAGGGGTGTCGCTTGCAAGTTTTTCGGGTAAAACTACGATGTAGTCGTGTTCTCAAAACATGAGTTCTAAAGTCATGTTTTGTAAACACAAATTCATTTTAAATTTATGTTTTGGAAGAACGACTTCATGCCTTCTGTAAATGTGTTTTAAAAACACAACTTCATGAAGCAACTTCTTAACGGTTTATTAAGATAACGTGGTTCCGTAATTAGCCCCGTTAACCATGTGGGTCTACAAAAGAAGACGTTAAGGGGGTGTTGATGCAATTTTCCTGCTAAGATATGTTGATACAATCTAGTTTATTTGTAATCTAGTTTATTTTTATTGGAAAGTTCGTAGCACGGATTGCATGATTTAGGTCGAGTGAGTTGTAAAAATTACTTCCTAAGAGCATCTCCAATGCTAAAGTTATTTCTTTCCTTTCGAAGTCATAATTTGGTTGTGTTATAAGTGTCAAATTGTCAAAATTTGACAATCCAGCTCCTATGATGATTTTTAGTGAGAAAAACAAAATGAGAGTCATCTTAATACATTAACTAAAGTGTATCGACATGGTAGGACTCAAAAGTCAAAACGGCGGCCATTGCCTCCCAAATATGCTTTTCTGCCATTCACCACGTAGGGACCCTTGAATGAATTTTTTTGCTACCATACATCAGCTTATTATAAGCAAAAAGAAAAGCTTTCACAAACAAGACAATATAACTTAAAAATATTCTTAAATATATCATGCAAAAACCAAAAGCTAAAGCGTGCACGATTTAGGGTTTGTCACTTCAAGGCTAGCCGACTAGGATACATATAAATTAGTCTAATGCAAAGTTCTCATTACATTACCATCATACAGCAAAAGACTACCTAATAAAGTTAGATTCTGATAATACTTATAATGATGATAAATATACACACACACACATATGTGTGCGTTGTGTGTGTGTGACACAACTTGATAATCTGGAAATTCATCAGCACTCTCTTCACCACGTTCCTCTCACTTGTCTCTATGCACACCCAACTTTACTTGCCCCAAACACATCTAGAACCTGCAAAATGTGACTTCAATTAGCAAGCAGCATCTAAGCACAAAGATATGTGCACAAGCATTTAAGACCAAAATGGAAAACTCCAATTAAACAAATAGCCCCGGTGAATGGTGCCACACGAGATAAGTTCGGAGCCCTAGGATAAGTTTCAGGGATGATTTATAGAGTTTCACATATCCAACATAATCTTCTTTTTGCAGCATTCCCAAATGCAACAATAAAGGTTGCCAACCTCGTCTGGCATGGTTCAAAGTCGCGGTATAGTCTCAAGAAGCTGCAACTCATTCACAGAGTCCCATCACGAATGGAATACACCTATTTTCACACAAATACCTAGACGATTCCCACTCGTTTCGCATGCCTCACGCAACCCATAATATTAGAATTGAGGTTCATACAATTATAGAAACAAGTAGAACTAATTCTAATCAGAAATAAGCAGCACTAACATTGGTCTACCAAGTAAACAAAATACATCCCTATCACACATGATATAATATTATCCCTGTTTTCTGATATCCCTGTTTTCTGATACAAGAAATATCAAGTCCATCACAAGAAGATATGATAGCTCAAGGCATCAATTTTCAAAAATGATCTGAAAGCGCATGTATGTGTGTATGTGTGTAAATGAAAACATCTGAAGGAAGAAAGAAAAAAGGTCAGTAGCCTTGTTCTTGTCCTCATCAAACAGTGTACCCGAATTAACTCAAGTTTTTTTTTTAATTATGTTCACCCACTCGCTCCTTTTTTTGAATTATCATTCAAAGAAATACAATCAAGTGGAAGTAAAAACTATTATTACGAAACATAAGTTGTCAAGTGTTAGCGTGTCATAACAATATTACTCTAAACCATTATATCTTAGTGATCTCTAATCTATTTAAACATTAGAGATATATTCATGAAAAAATAATCTTTCCACATCTACCTTAATTCGTTCCACACAACTTTCTTAATTCTTGTAATTCTGCTTCATTTCCTTGAGAAGAAGCATTCAAAGTTCTTTTTCCTCCAACAGAAGTGAGATGTATCATATTGTTGGACACCTCGTTGAACTCATGCCATACAATACATGGTCAGTAGCCATTTTTTTTTTACAAAAATGATAGGGATACACACCAAATGACACACTAGACAACACACCAGCTTTAAATGCATGTACCATGTGCTGTGTAAGTTATGCACAGAAAAGTGTGAAAAATTCAAACAGCACCGAGTACATGCATTTAAATCACAGTGTGTCGTTTGGTGTGTTTCCCTATCATTGTTGTTTTTTTTTTATCTTTGCGTCGAGTCTCACACTAGTGACTTATGCAACCAAGACAACTCGGGCGAGTTTTCTCAATCACAGTTATTTTGAACCATGAGTAAAGTGAATACGTTGATAACTTCATCATTAAAAAGATTTTCCAATTCTTTTTTAGCTTTAAATGTTTTTTTTTTGGGTAACAATTCAAAGTGTAAGTTAGCCTCGAATTGATTCCTATTCTGTTTCAATTTCACTCTTCTTCTTTTCTTTTCTTTTTTTTTTCCCCTTAATCTGCAGCCTGTGGAAAGTATATTGACTACGGATAACCTTCAAAAGAGGTCTGCCTTTGGTGGACCATCTCTTTCTACATTGTTCTTGTGCTAGGGATTGGAGTTTACTGTGCGCTTTTTGGCAACCACTTGGTGATGCCTTTGTAAGTAAAGAGGTAATGCTACTTAGCTGACATGGTTGCAGGGTTTAGTAGGCGTGGAAGATGGCCTCTATGTGCATGACTTGGTGCTTATGGAGAGAGCCACAATAGCCGTACTTTTGTGGATGTTGAGCATTCTATGCATATTTCTTTTTCTTTTCTTTTTTTTAATGGTAATTAAAGTATATTAAATGTGCCAGAGGAGGGCAGACTTAGCTAACGAGCAGAATTACAGCGTTAGGCTCCCAAACAGTCTATCTACACAATACTAGCTATATCCTGTAAAAAGATTAAAAAATAATAATAATAATTGACTACTGCCCTCAAAACTATTCTGCTTCTTTCCATCCAGCCATAACAAACAAGTGTGGGACAAGTTCCATCGTGAATGTCGCCCCAATAAACTACCCACACAAACGAAGGCTACACCAGGAGGAACCTTACAAAACCAAATTAACTTCACGGGAAATTTGACTCGTCCTTTCTTCTTTTCATCTTCTTGTAATAGGAGTTTAACCAGACCTTAATTCACCGAATAGCTCCAGCATGCTATACATGTCAACCGATTCCTAGTCATAGAAAATTCTCTGAAGAGTGGGCTCTAGACTTAACCATGGAGAAAGTGTCTACTACTAGCTCATTCATCGTCAAGGGCCTCAGCGACAGAGGAAACAAGGAAACCTCTCTTCCAAAGAAATATTGCCATACCACTCGTCATCCCAACACTTAACCCTCATACCTTCCCCTATAAAAAATTTGACATCTAACCTTATTAATAACTTGCCTTCTACACTGCCATGGACCACCCACCTCCACCACTTCAGTGAAACAACCGCCTTCTACACTGCCATTTTAAATTCATAACATTCAAATCAAGCCTCCTCAGCCATTTTCCAAAAGCCATGCTAAAGGTTTTGAAATCCTTAAGTTATGGATCGAGCCACAATATTATCTACCCCTCACCCCCTCCCTTCTTTTAAGAGAGAGCTTGGCTCGATCCCAATTCCCCTAGTGAAACTTTTCTCCTCGATCAAGCCCTTCAGTAAGTAAGTCACCTTGAATTTTCTCTACTCTTTCTGCAACCAAGATTGGGATAGGAAACAAGGACATGGAATGGGTTTTTCGCGTCCTTTTTTTCTTCTTCTTTTTCAGGCCAAGAAAGATTGGCCACTGTAGTGTTCTCTTTTATTGACTTCCCGGGGAGTTTTAAGATTTAACTTTTTTCCTAGCATACGGATGACCCGCCTTGGGGGATTTGTTTTAATATACTTTTTCTTATTTAAAAAGGTTCATTTAGAATTTCAGAATATTGAAGGCTACACATGGGAAATATACAAAGTCCTTTCAAAGTTTAAATGAAACCATTACGGTGGAAGCTAGTTACTTATACTTCATAAGAACAAAATGTGGCGTCTCTATCAACTTTGTTTACATCAGAAACTTGAGACAAAGTAGGCGACTTAGGGTGCCCTTGGAATGACAGCTTTAGAAATGACTCGTGCCGTTTTTGGTAGAGTTTATAAATCTCAAAGGAGACTCGTGTATTGGGTTAGCCCTGTTTATGTATTACTCCCATCGTCCTAAAATTATCGTCACACTTTGGAAATCCAACTTTTTAAGGGAACGTAATTATTGCATGTCTATAATTTCTACTTTCCAAAATTGCCCCTCACTAATTATTGCATGTCTTTTTGAGATTAGATGTACTTTTAATTTAAAGAAAGGGTAAAAGAGGAAGGTTGCAAATATTCAACTTTGATTTTTCAAAGATGACAATTATTTTGGAACATCCCAAAATGGTAAGTGTGACAATAATTTAGGGATGGAGGGAGTCTTCACAAGGGTTAAGAAGAACTATGGATGTTATGTGGCCAATTCATATATCGCATGCATCCTAGAGCAAGTATACTTTACCCTCTTATATATTTCGTATGTCTAAGACCCTAGGTTAGAAGTTAGAAATACCGAAAACATGACAAGGCAAGCACACTCTGATTAATTGCTTTTCCACAAAAAACTCATTGTGAAAAAAAACAAAGAGCACGGTGAATTAATATAGCATTACATTGGAAGCAATCTGAATCCCCCAAGTCTACATCTTTATTATGAAATGATTGACACCGGAGTGTCCCAAAATAATATTCTAGAAGCTCCAAGGCTGACTGCATTTACTGCAGCGAATTCCCTAAGTATACATTTCTATTATGTTTATGAAGAGTTTCAACAGAGTTTTGTGCATCTCTTCCTCCCAAAATCTCTGATTCTGAAGATCATTGATTTCTTTATCAAATTCCTATGTATATCATTAAGTTTAAGTAGTTACTTGGTCAAATAAGTCACGTCTTTTAAGTAGTTGCAATTAATGTTGACTTCCTAGAAAATTGTTTCTATGTTTTCGAAATATACCTATGGCTGGAGGGTTGTTCCAGATTTCTATTTAAGCTCTAGTTCTTGTAATTTGGAGACAACTTTAGAATGAAAATTAAAGCGTTGGCTTGAGTAGAGTTATATTATCTCTTGTTCTTGCTCTGTATCCCTTTTCTCAGGGTGGTGAGCCTTTTCTTATCCATTGTTCTGTTGTGTTTCCTCCTCCACATTTCCAGTGTCAATGATGTGCATCATTCTTCAATATTTTACACTACTTAAATTGGCCGTCATTCAAAATTATCATTATATTTTGATATCATCAATCTTTTGAAAATAGAAATAGAAGAGGACAATTTTTTATCAGATTGCTTACATATTTTATTGATATTGAATCCACTCGTCCGCGGTATGGGTTTAATATAACATAGTATAGATTAGTGAACGCTAAAATAAAGGTACAAGAACTGACCATTAAGCAGAAACGTGCACAAGTGTCTGACATAATCACAAGTGTGTCTAAGGGTGCCGAACAACAACGAAATGCCCATAGCCTTCTTTTCCACTAAATTCACACTACCCTGCCACGATGGGAAGTGGGCATATCTTACGTCACAAACACTTACATGAACTCTCTCATTTAACGGTTGGAGTTTTGACACCAAAAGATCATGCTATTAGATCTCATTCAAAGACTATATAAACCAACATTGAGCTGCTTAAAATTAGCTAGAGCCCCAAGTATCGTGTGCTGCAAGATAGAAGTCAGAGAATATTACTAGTATTTGCGTTAATAGTGCATGTGTACGCAAAAATAGATATATAAAATCTTGACAACGGATAATATCATTTCTTCTTTTCTTTGGCCCAGGAAATGCCTTATTTTGCATCAAAGATTTTGAAGACATAGCAAAGCAGTTTGCTAAAAGGAAGTTCTTGAATTCATAATGTGATCAAAGAATAAATAGACTAGACAGAAAAACCAACAATAGAAGTTTCATTTCCGTACACACCGACAAACAAGTGACAACCTACTAGCCACAGTCGGAGTGGAGTACTCGGTGTTCCGGGTGGGATTCATACCTGGGATACACAACTAGTTGGACCACTCTGCACGCAAGTGGGTCCCAAAACTCAAAACACCCAACCGGGGGTAACACTGGCCCTCCAAAATATATGCCCTTTGCATTTTGGGTATACACACAATAGAGCAACTGTGTGAACAAGTGTACACTATGATGTAGGAGTAACAGTTTATATCCAATAAACGAGCCAGCCCGCAAAAGTAGACAAAGGGGAAATGAAAACACATAGATTATGAATAACAAAGTAAAGAAATGAACTTACCAGAAAGGGTAGGGATGGGTTACTTGAGCTGGTAGCCATGGATATAGTGTAGTACGAGGTTTTGTTTGACAACATAAGTGCGACAGGACTCGACGGAAGCAGAGAGAGAAAAAATCCCCTGTTTGTGAGCAAATTTTGAAACTCGGAAGTTGGTGCAATGAAGAACAGAGCGGAAGTTCCAATCAGTGTTATCGACAGGCCAAAGCTCATTGGAGAACCAAATGTAAGAGAAAAGGTCACCAGCTAAATGAGTAAAGAAAGGTTTATGATTACCATTTTTGGCACAGTGCATTAGATGGTAGTGTATGTTCAAGTCTTGAAAATTTCCCGAGTACAAAATCTTACTACCCAGATCATAGGCGTTGAGACGGAAATCTAGATCAAACCAATACACGGTATTGTTAGCAAGGACCGAAGCTGGTCCACAACGAAGAGTAAAACGCTTGAGGGCGTCACGGGTGAAGAAGAAGTGAGGGTCGAGGGTTTTCCAAGTTTCAGCCATCACATTGTAAGCATAAGTGGAACCATCAAAACCAAGCAGCATAATACAACTACTAGTAGTAGTAGTAGTATCATCCTCCACCAAGTCAGTAGTAACACCACCAGAAATTCGTAGTAATCCAGAAGAGACAAGTGAATGTGGTGGAGGAGGGAGAGGAGTCCAATAGTGGGAGGCCGGCGGGGGGTAAGGGTCAAAAACCTCGGCCCAGGGAGCAGGAGCAGCAGCAGCTCCAACACCACCGAATACATAGAGCTTTCCATGAAGAAGCACAGCTTGAGCTCCATCTGCTGATCTGCCAGTATTCATGGAAGGACCTCTGCGCCAATTGCTTTTGCTTTTGCTTTCGCTTTTGGTAACAACATTATCCAAGTAAATAACCTTGCGAGACAAACGGGGGGCACCACTGCCACTACCACTACTAGTAGTAGTAAATTGTCCGCCAAGTCGGTATATGTTGGAGCCCATGCCAGCAATTAAGGGATTCTCAAGGGAATTGAATCGGGGAGGAATTAAATTGAGTTTAGGGATTGGAACAAGAACCGGTCTTTGGGAAACATCATCTTCTAGGTGCCCTAAACTGTGGTAGAAAGCCATGTATGCTGCGTCCTTTGAGTTGCTTCTTCTAAGTCTCTTCACTCCTCCTTCTAATCCTACCTCTTCTTCTTCTTCTTCTTCTTCATCTCTCTCCTCCTCCGGTCTTCTTCTGCTAGATGATAAATTTAAGACGTACCACTTATATGTCTCGTCACCTTTTGCGTCTGTAAGGTGAGCTCTTAAACAAATGGATCTGTCGTAGTAACCTCCTCCTTCCTCTGTTGTTGTTTGAGGTGGAGTTGGAGTTTCAGTCTGAGTTGGACGAGTTTCAGTCTGAGTTGGAGTTGGAGGAGTCAAGTGAGTTGTTCTTCTGTTGCCTTCTTCTCTCCGTTTTCCCATTTCGTCCCCCCCTATTCCTCTTATTCTCCTTCCTGCAATACAATTTGTATAAAAATCGAACACAGATTCACCGAATTAGAATGCGATACACAATATGTATGTAGTATATATAAGTGTTTTGGAAGAGAGAGAATAGAGCGCCACCTGAGATGATCAACAGTCCGAGGAGCTGATTTTCGATGATCTAGATCTGTTCGTTTCGCTTCCTCTCAGCTCCAAAAACAGAGAGAACGCTGTATAGCCTGTATTGTGCGCAGAGGCGCAGAAGAGAGATTGCTATAGAGGTAGAGTTTAGGGTTTAGAGCAGGGGTGTTCATAAAAAACCGACACCGAAATTAACTGACCGACCGACCGACCGACCGAACCTAGCTCATTTGGTCGATTTTCAAATATATGGTCCAAGAAGAAAATTGAACCGATCGACCTAACAAATATTTTTACATACTAGGAAGATTGTCCGTGCAATGCACGGGCGTTGAATTTCGTACAAAAAATACGATGTATATATTTTTTTAAACGTGAACAAGAAAGAAAAATAAGTTTTATTAATTCTTAAGATGGTGTTACAAAAATATAGTTTAACAACAACTATATTAATTGATGTTAACCTACAATTTAAAGCTCTTTTCTTTAATGTATAGATAATATATATATATATATGTATATGTATATCTATATTATATTGTATGACTTTATCTTACTAGGACACTAAAAATATGACTAGGACTATTATTTGTGTGACTGGGATGGTGACTGGGACTGGATGATGACTGGGTTTTTTCCCCTAAAGGCTCAAACCGACAAAACCCTACCCACACTACTGCCCCCCTCTCTCCCTCTCTCTCTTCTCTCTTTCTCTCATCCTCCCCCTTTCTCTTTCTTCCCCTCTCTGGTTCACCACCGATCTTCTCTCTCTCGATCCACCCTCCCAACCTTCTCTCTCCTTATCCACCCTCACCCTCCTCCTCCTCCACCCCAACCCCTCCTCCTCCTCCTCCTCCTCCTCCTCCTCAGCAAAAAGAAGAAACACCCTCACCCTCCCAATCTGTCTCTCTTTCTCGCTCAAACCTCTCTATCTCCACCGACCCTTCTCCTTTATCCTCTCAGCTCTCTCTCCCATACAATTGATCTGCAGATTGAGTAGGCTTTTGCATTGTTGGAGGGTTTGGTATTTGGGGGGTTTTGCTGATTCTTAATATTCGGAATAAGACTTTCAAGGAAGAAGAAAAAGACTTTCAGGTCTGAAGAAGACAACAACAAAAAAACCCCAGGTCTTTTACTCTCTTTCCCCTTTTTCCGAAGAAGAAAAAGACTTTTAGAAATTTCAGCATTTTTCTGTCTAAATTTTTTTCGACTTGCATAGAAATTTTTTGGAAAACTTTCATTTTGTTCTTTTTTTTTTTTTTTTTTCATTTTTAATTTTTTGTTCACAAACTTTCAAGAGCACCTTGAAAGCATTTGTTCAGAAAATTTTATCAGATTTTGAAAAACTTTCATTTTGTTCATTTTTTTTTTCCATTGTTCATTTTTTTTTTTTCAGAAACTTTCAGGAGCACCTTTCAAATCATTTTGTTAAGAAACTTTCAAGAGCACCTTGAAAGCATTTGTACCGACAATTTTTTTCCCAGAATTTTTTTTTGTGGATGATCAATTTTCCTAGATCATCCCATTTTTTATGGATGATCAATTTGTTTATTTGGGGGTTTGATATGTTTTTGCCCCAACCACAAAAACTTGCACAGTTAAAGCAGTCATTGTTCACAATTATTTTGTCCAGATCAAACCATTTTTACTTTTTTTAAGCCTAAAAAAAGATTTTGTTCATATTATTTTCGGACCATTTTTTTTCTTTTTTTTTTTCCTTCTTTTTTTTTTTTTTTCATTTGGTCTGTTTGTTCATTTGGCAGTTACTACCAGTTTATTCAACTGCATTTTTTCTTGAGCAAATGTGATTTTCTGATTTTCGTGTCCAACTTTTGATTTTGTTATAGAAGTGGCAAAAAATTATTCTCTCATAATTATTGTCTCATAATTATGGAAGTGGCAAAATTTGATTTGATTTCCATTCTTATCTTATTGTGATTTTCATTCTTATTTTACATAATCAAATTTTCCATTTGTTGTCTTCCACGTTGATTGGGATTTGGAGGTTTCTTACCTTATTGTGATTTCAACTGAGTTTTCCATCTTCTTTTTTTTCCATTCTGAAATGATAATATTTTAATTTATTTCCTTTTTTGTTTTTCACACTTTCTCTTCTGAACAGTTTGCACTTCTTTCCATTTTGCTTTCCATTGATTATGTTGAATATCCTTATTTTGATTACTAAAATTTTTCTTTTTATTCAGTCCACTCCATCAATTAGCACAATTATCTCTCCTCAATCACAATCAACTAGCACAAATTCTGTCCCTAAAATCTTTATTACATATACACTTCAAATACTCCATTTTCATACACAGTCAACAAGTTATCTCTCTCTCACGCGTTATCTCTCAAGTTATTTTAACGGGTATGTCCAAGTTCTACTTTTTCATGTGTTCTCTTCTCTTGTGTAACATTCTTCGTATATTAGTAATTTTATACAAATATTTTTTTTTTAATTTTTAGTTGTAATTTTTAATTACTGTTGGGTGTGTTAGTAATCTTTTTTTTTTCCTTATGTGTTTGTGTGGATATCGCAGGTTGAGTTACCCACAGCTTTTAAAATCCTTTTCCAAATCTCAAATTCAAAAGAGTCGCCACTTAATTTTTAAAGGGAAATTAAGAAACCATTTCAAAAGGAAACTGATCTTTTGCGAAACCAAAGATTCGACTAGGTCCGGGGATTATGGAATGAAAAGGGAAGGAGCCCAACGGACTAAAACACCCCTTTTCATCCTATCTCGCGATAGGCCTCTACTTAACATCCTTTTAATCTAATTACTAATCTAAGTATGTCCTCAATTAATACATATATAAAGTATTCATTACACAAACATGTTGAAAATGGTGTAAAATTGCCAATTTACAAAATATCATTCAAAACCAACTAATTCAAGTAGCAAGCGATATGATATGCAAACAAGGAACAAGAAAACTTACCCGGGATCCAGCCGCGAATATTAAACGTGCAATGCATGCAAATAAAAGAAAACCTAGTGAAAGGAATCTCTAATCACATATAAGCACATAAGGCAAACCGTAACCTAAAGTGTCGTACATGGAGTCGAAAAAGGAAAACAATAAAACCAACGAATAGAATGAACTAGAGGAGAGTTGAGAAGTTGTACCTCAAAAAGCGCTACAAAACAAAGGATTAGTCCCATATTTTACATAAAACATGTCATTTGAACTTCCTAAGTAATAACTCCTTAACACAAGATGAATTCTATTTACGAATACCAATCTACATGGATGCGTGCACGTGAACACATGAGTATGGATGAAATAAGGTTATGAACTATTCATTGATTTGGATCATTTAGTCTCTGATTTTAAACTTAATAAACCTTTATTGAAGCATGGTATGAACCCTTGGTCAAGAAAGGGGCATTTGGACCTTTATTTGCCAAGTAAATATAAATTGTAACAAAACTCCGAAAATTCCAGAGCGCAGACCCGACCTTCAAAGAAATAAAAAGCATGACTCTTGTGGTTTGATCTTGATGATTTTTGGATATGTTATGCCTCTGTGAGTCAAGTTTCTAACCTAAAAACGAAATCAAGGTTTGAACGGTTAGATCTCCGGGAATTGGACAAACACTAGACATCACTCAGCACTCCACAACTCTCTGTCCAGAGATTTTGTTTGATTTTTTAAAAATAGTAAAAAGATCAGAATTGCTTTGTTCTTTTTAGGGTGGTTTCCTAACACATTAATCTACTTAGGAAAAATTATTTTGGGTTACAAACACTTTATAAAAATCTCGATTTAATTATTTCAAAAGAGTATTGCTGTGCTGAAACTATTCTGAAATTCTGGACAGATTGTGGTTGTCTCACAAAACTCATGATCAAACCATTCAAAACATGAAATCATATTAAAACAAAAATCACAGTGGTGGATCTTTGTGTTATGAACATTTTCCCATTGGTTTCATTCGATTCCAACGGTCGGATTTCAAACTAAAAATCCTTGATCAAAAACAGTTTGTGAACCCACTATTTTCATTTTGTAGTTCAACTTTGTTGGTTGGCCTCAACTATTAAAAACATGAAGTTGGACTCAAACCAAACTACTTCTTCTACCATTTGATGGTCATTGAAGACTAAGAGACATATATGCTCATAGGTTTTATTGAAGTATGGCATGGACTTCACAAGATCCAAAGAACAATGAACTCAAATTCATGGATAAAAGTTTGGATTCATATCACTACTCCTACCACTTAATGGTCATTGGAGTTTAAAGACACCTTAAACTTATGGATCTTGATGAAGTATTGAAATGAACTTCACAAAATCCTCAAATAAAGAACTCAAACCTATGGATCCAAGCTTGAATTCAACTTATCACTCCTACCATTTGATGGTCATTGGAGACTAGAGACATGCTCATATGTAGGTTTCAGATGAAGTATGAAAGACTTCTCAAAACCTATGGGAAAGATTAGTCCAAGCCATGGGAGTAGACTTGAACTAACACATTTCTCCTACCATTTGATGGTCATTGGAGACTAAATAATTCTTGAACTCATGGGTTTTAGTAAAGTACAAAGAACTTCATAAAATCCCAAGGTAATGGTCTCAAACTATGGATGGAGTTTGAACTTCATTAATTCAATATACTAAAAATCAACCTCAATCCCCTCATAAATCATAAGTTTATGAGAATATTGGGTTTTGGTTGCTAAGATTCAAGTGGGACATTGAAGGTCTCATGAATCTAAACAAACACAAATAAGGAAAAGGACCAAAGTTTTACTTCAAGGCTCATTTGAACTTCAAATACATAGACTTATTTTTGATCCAAATTAACAAGATGAGAGTTCAATCACAATATATAGGTGGTGTGTGATGAAATGAGGTAAGAAGAGAGGTTGTGAAAATGTGTAAAAGATCCTAAGTATCTAAATATTGTGATTGAACTACTAAATAAACTAACTAGTTTAGGGTTTTACCTCTAAGTATCCTCAACTTTCTTTGATTTCTTCAAGCTCCTCCAAATGATGACCAAACTCTTCTTGTTCTTCCAACAAATCTCTCTAATTTTTCTCTTGATTTGGAAAATTTTAGGTGAGAATCAACATGAAAATCCTAACATTCTAACCTTCCATTTTTTTTGTTCTTCCAAACAAAGGGATATTCATCCCCTATTTATAGGCAATCATTAGGGGGATATTTTGGGAAATTCACAGCCAAAACCCTAATTCCCGCCGCCACTTTTCGGGATGTGAACCGACCTACTTTTGGAAAACTGTCACAAAAACGCGGCACTTGATGAAATTCGCGGCACTCAGAGAATGCCGTTGCGGCACTCACTGAGTGCCGGAGCGGCACTCAGAGAGTGCCGCACCGGCAGTCACGGACTGCCGTTTATGCACCCTGACTGCCGCTGCACTGCAATTCAGCACCTTAATTTCATTTCATGTCATTTAAGTAAATGTCGTTTAATTTATGTATTTACTTAAGACATTAAATGTAATTAAGAAAATACCCCCCATTTGGATTCAATAAAAATATCTAAAAAATCAAAATCCTTAAGGAAAAAAAGTCAACTCTCCCTCTGAAGGCAAAATATCGATTTTCTGCACAATTCTCCTTAAAAGCCTTTCGATTTCATCATGATTTCTTTCATTTAAAAATTCTTAAAAATCATTTCTAGCATAAGGGACACCCAATGAACAATTACCGGGACTTTTCATCTTGAAATTTGGAAATTTTATGGCTGACTCGCTTTTGACCCGTTGACTTTTCACTGGGTCAACTGTTGACTTTGTTTTTCCGGGGTTCATGCTGAATTTCTCTCCTTTTTTTCTTTTGTTTTTAACTTGGAAGAGCTTTCGAAGGAGTTTGAATCACCTTTTGGAAGTCCTAGGTTAGTCGGGCACTTGTCATCATCGGATCTTAGAGGTAATACTCCCCTTAATTCGACGTCTGGTCAAAATTGGAGTGTCTACAGTTTGCCCCTCTTCGGCAGAGCTTGTGGAGCAACGCGTATCACAAGTGAATGTCGAAGCCTGTGTGAAGACAAGCCTTTGACCAGACCGTCGAATTTAGGTAAAAACAAAATGCGTTGCAGAAACGGCTACATACAAACGGTTCATGCGTGGTCGTGCTCGATGGTGAGCTGCCTACGTATCCATTTAGGAATCAGACCAAGACGTAGTTCAGGCATGGGTCAAACATTCACAAACGCAAGTAGTTACACGGATGGATGCACCTATCCTGTCGTGATGCAAATGCCATGCAAATGGTGTTTTCTGGATAGACCTGGTTGTGTAAATGTCACGCTTATCATGTTTTTCCCATGTACGACGCACATTTTGTGACGTGTTAGTCAGGGAAGATTATCTATGCAAAAATCTGTTACGGGGGTCATGAAGGTGCTTTCGACGGTTAACGCAAATCTGTTGCGAAAACCGAGAATATAAATACGTTATATTCTCAACACGACGGTTAACACAAATCCGTTGCGAAAACCGAGAATATAAATACGTTATATTCTCAACACGACGGTTAACACAAATCCGTTGCGAAAACCGAGAATATAAATATGTTATATTCTCAACACGACGGTTAACGCAAATTCGTTGCGAAAACCGAGAATATAAATACGTTATATTCTCAACACGACGGTTAACGCAAATCCGTTGCGAAAACCGAGAATATAAATACGTTATATTCTCAAAATGACGGTTAACGCAAATCTGTTGCGAAAACCGAGAATATAAATACGTTATATTCTCAACACGATGGTTAACGCAAATCCGTTGCGAAAACCGAGAATATAAATACGTTATATTCTCAACACGACAGTTAACGCAAATCTGTTGCGAAAACTGAGAATATAAATACGTTATATTCTCAACACGACGGTTAACGCAAATCCGTTGCGAAAACCGAGAATATAAATACGTTATATTCTCAACACGACAGTTAACACAAATCCGTTGCGAAAACCGAGAATATAAATACGTTATATTCTCAACACGACGGTTAACGCAAATCCGTTGCGAAAATCGAGAATATAAATACGTTATATTCTCAGAATCTTCTATCAATTTTCCAGATTTTGGGCCCATGGGCTCAAATATCTTCACTTTTTTTTTTAAAAACTCGGGGCCCGCTGGCTCACACATACTCTTAAATTTCGAAATTTGTAGTCAATGAGTACCTAAAAAACAACCCCGAGGGCAAAAAGTGCAATGAGGGCAAATTTTGGGGGCCTCAAATTCAATTTTCGGGACTTGGCGGCTCTTCTCCATATATCCCGCAGTGCCGCGATCTCTTTCATTCATGATAGACAGATTGACTTCGAGCGCCTCTCCTTAGTTAATGCTCTCATTGGGGATCCTTACGACAGCGGGTATCAAATTATACGGCGTAGCGCTCTATCGATTGCTATGCTTTCTTATTTTCTCTTTCAATCGTCTTCCGACATTCTCGTACCCATTGCCTGCGATTTAAGAAAGATGAAGAGTGCGGTCATGCTGGTTCTCGGCGAGACTTTGATAGGACTGGATCATGCTCACGCTACCGGGGCCATATTATCTGCCGGGGCACCTTTTGTTCTGCAGGTTTGGCTTATGGAGCGTTTGGACCTCTTCATACACCCTTCCCATCTCCGCGGGTCACTTCCTTACGATCGTATAGAGGTTCACAGCTTGTTCCACTCTATCGATGCATGGCTTGGTTGGCTCCAAGGCTTTTCTTACAGCGATATCTGCTGGGTCTGCCCGTGGTGGATTCGTCGTTCTACTGCTGTACGACTTCCTGGGCGACTCGACATTTGGCTACCGGGCTTGCATGCTACTACTTTCTACATTCTCGATCGGGTGGTCCGCCAATTTGGGCTCTTGCAGGATGCTACTGAGGCTGTCACGGCTGATTTTACGAGGGGATCCACTTTGCGTCCTTCTGTCGTGAGGGCTTTCATTGAGGCTTGGCACAGTAGGATGGCCGCCCCGTTTCCGGAAGCCCTTTCTTCGATCGTTCCTACTGCTGAATACCTTCGGGAGATTCAAGTTTCGGCTACGAGACGGGCCTGATAGATATATGCATAATAAAGTAGAAGAAAAGAGGGAAAATCTTGCCATTCACAAAACATTCTGACAGACCCTGCCTACTCACGCTGCGCTTTTGAGATGTGATTTTTATGTTTTTGGAAGACTTTCTATCATGTTCAATCAGGGCTTTCACTCTTCTAATTAATCCTTTATGAAGAACATCCCCCTTTTAATGCCTTTACTTGGTTCTTTGCTTTACTTTGAATCTTGCTTGAAGCTTTAGTCATTCTATACCATGAATTCCGTTTGTTCTTTTACAGTACTTATTTTAATAGCCAGAGACAGGTTTTTATTTTAGGAATATCTGGGTTCTTCGGATAGCAAACGAAGTTTGCCCCTGGTTTTGGGACTTCGATGTGTTTCTGGGCGAACGCGAGTTTGCCCCTAGTTCGACACGGGATTATTTTTTTTTTTTTATTTTTTTTTTTTTTATGGACCGAAGGCCGGTATGGCCCACCTACTTATCCCCGAGTGGGTATCAGGTCCTGAGTAGTTCGGCTTAAGGCTTCAAAAGAAAGTGTCAATCAGGCGATTATTTACTGACCGAACCGAATAGGTTGCCTACGTATCCCCTAACGGGAATCAGGTCAAGCGTAGTTCATCTAATCTGGAGGTTTTTAAAAAAAAAGGGTTTCAAGCAAAATATTTCTTGAGGCGATCGAGGTTAATTGGTTGCTTAAATTCAACCCCATCTAGGTCCATGAGATAGGCTGCCCCTCCGGAAAGGAGAGTTTTGATGATGTATGGACCGACCCAGTTGGGTTTGAATTTTCCTCTGGGGTCATAAACGGGCACTTTAAGTTCTTTGAGGACCAGGTCACCCTCAGCAAGCTTCCTTGGGCGAACCTTTTTGTTGAAAGCACGGGCTATCCTCTTCTGGTATCCCCGAGTGTGGTTTATTGCCGCCAACCTTTTCTCATCAAGTAACATCAACTCCTTGTATCTCGCCTTTATCCATTCTAGCTCGGTTACTTCACATTCCGTCAAGACCCTTAGAGATGGTATTTCTACTTCAACCGGGAGAACGGCCTCCATCCCATATACCAAGGAGTACGGTGTTGCCCCCGTAGATGTTCTTACAGAGGTCCTGTATCCCCATAAGGCAAACGGTAGTTTTTCATGCCAATCCTTGTACGTATCCGTCGTCTTTCCCAGGATCGCCTTGACATTTTTATTTGCTGCTTCCACTGCTCCGTTTGTCTGAGGCCTATATGGAGACGACTGATGACGGGTGATCTTATATTTTTCTAACAGCGGGATGACTTCTCCTTGGAAATGACTACCATGATCAGAGATGAATTCATTCGGGACCCCATATCTACAGATTATGTTCTTTTCGATGAAACTTACCACATCCTTGGCTTTCAAAGTTGCATACGAGGCTGCCTCTACCCATTTTGTAAAATAATCGATTGCCACGATTATGTATCGGTGCCCATTGGAAGCCTTGGGAACTATCTCGCCAATGATATCGATCCCCCATATAGAAAATGGCCAAGGGGTGGTCATGTTATAAAGCTGTGACGGTGGAGTGTGCATCAGATTTGCATGAATTTGACACTTGTGACACCTTTTGACATATTCGCAACAGTCTTTGTCCAAGGTTGTCCAATAATACCCTTGTCGGATGATCTTCTTTGCTAGCATGTGCCCATTCATATGGGGCCCGCACACTCCCTCGTGTATTTCCTCCATCATTCTTTTAGCCTCATTCCCATATAAACACTCCAGATTATACCCGGTGTAGGACTTCTTCCATAGTTTATCCGCGTAGATCACAAATTGAGCAGAGAATCGCCGAACTGCTTTCTTGTCCTTTTCTGAGGCTCCCTCGGGGTACTCTCCCTTTTTAATGAAATTCCAGACGTCCTCAAACCAAGGCCCCTCACCCTCTTCTTCTATGGCCGTGATCATTTCGAACGACGGTTGACTTCTTACTTCTATGGATAGTGGGATCATGGTAGTCTTGGAAGGGATTTGGATCATTGAGGCTAGGGTTGCTAAGGAATCGGCTAGTTGGTTCTCTTCTCGGGGAAGGTAATAGAAGGAAATCCTTTTGAATTGCACTTTCAGGCTTTCTAGGTAGTCATGGTAAGGTCTCAATTTCTCATGCTTCACCCTCCAATCGCCCCGTACTTGGGATATGATCAGGTTAGAATCCCCGAAGACATCGATCCTTTCAACTCTCAGGGCCAAGGCCGCTTCCATTCTGATTATGCATGCCTCATATTCTGCAGTGTTATTGGTAGAGTCATACCTGAGTTTGACGGCTAACGGAGTTGGGGTCCCATCGGGTGCTATGAGAATGATTCCAACCCCAAATCCCAATTGGTTGGCCGCTCCGTCAAAGTACATCTTCCACAAGTCTTCCTTTACCTCCATTACCTCTTCATCAGGAAACTTAAATTCGCCCTTATCTTCAGATTCTACGGCGAGATCAGCTAGAAATTCGGCGACGGCCCTCCCTTTCATGGATTTGGCGGTGACGTACTTAATATCAAACTCGGCTAGCATCATGGTCCATCGGGAAATCCTACTGGTCAAGACAGGCTTTTCGAATAGGTATTTTAATGGGTCCATTCGGGATATCAGGATTACAGGGAAGGCTAGCATGTAGTGGCGAAGGCGACGGGTACACCAAACCAAGGCCCAACAGGCCTTTTCCAAGGGTGAATACTTTAACTCATATCCGACCATTCTTTTGCTCAAGTAGTAAATGGCTTTTTCCACGTGCCCTTCTTCTCCTTCTTGGGCCAACATACACCCCATCGAATCTTCGGACACAGAGAGGTAAAGTAACAGGGGTCTCCCGGGTGAAGGTGGTGACAGGACAGGTGGGTTTTGGAGGTAGGTTTTGATTTTGTCGAAGGCTTGTTGGCAAGGGGCGTCCCATTCAAACTTCTCTCCTTTTCGGAGTAGTTTGAACAGTGGGTCGCAGGTTAAGGTAAGTTTGGAAATGAAGCGGCTGATGAACTGTACCCTCCCCAGAAATTCCCTCAGTTTTTTCTCATTTTTAGGCGGGTTCATTTCGGTTATGGCTTTTATTTTGGTGGGGTCCACCTCTATTCCTCTTTGAGTGATGAGAAACCCTAATAATTTTCCAGTAGTGACTCCGAAGGTGCATTTTTGTGGGTTTAGCCTCATTTTGAACTCCCTCAACCTCCCAAAGAACTTCCTCAAAGCCCCTAGGTGTCCTCCTCTTTCCTTGGATTTCACAATCATGTCATCCACATACACCTCTACCTCTTTGTGGATCATGTCGTGCAGTAAGGTGGTGGCAGCCCTCTGATAGGTCGCGCCTGCGTTCTTAAGATCGAATGGCATCACTCTATAACAATAGGTCCCCCAGGGCGTGATGAAAGTGGTTTTCTCTCTGTCCTCGGGTGCCATGAGGATCTGGTTATAACCTGAGAAGCCATCCATGAAAGATAGGAGCTCGTGTCCTGCCGTATTATCGACCAGAACATCAATGTGAGGTAATGGAAAATCGTCCTTAGGGCTTGCTTTATTCAAATCTCGGAAATCCACGCATACCCTAACGCGACCATCCTTCTTCGGAACCGGTACTATATTGGCGATCCAATCTGGATATTCGGTGACCATCAAGAATCCGGCCCCTAAATGCTTTTCAACCTCCTCTTTTACCTTAAGTGCCCATTCAGGCCTCATTCGCCTCAACTTTTGTTTTATTGGTTTAGAATTTGGAAATAGGGGGATATGGTGTTGGACGATTTTTGGATCAATTCCTGGCATATCGCTATAAGACCATGCAAAAACATCTTTGAATTCATTTAATAGAATGATTAGCTCTTCGCTTTCTTCATTGTTAAGTGTTGAACCAATAAAAACATTTTGAGGGTTGTCTTTACTTCCCAGATTAATTGTTCGAGTGTCTTCGATGACTTTACATGCAGGTTCCTTTTCTTTTTCAATTAATTTTTGCAATTCAATTGGTATTTCATGATCATCATATTCATCACATTCATTAAGCGCATTCGAGTAGGCAGAATCAGTCACATTTTCATTCATTTTCTTTGGAGCAATTACAACAGACATAGAAATTGAAAGACGCCTCATTTGGGCCATTACAGACTCCGGGGGTGGGGGATACCTATCACTAGACTCAAAGACCCATTCTTTCTTACTTTCCCCTCCCTTGTCGGTGATGAAGCATTCTTCCAGATTCTCTATTTTGGTAATCACTTCCGCTTCTTCTTTCCCCGGCTCTTCCACTGATTCTTCCTCTGGTTCCTCTTCCAATACATCCTCAACATACACTTCTTCAGTCTTGACCTCCAGACCCTTGTCTTCCTTTCCTTTCCCTTTGTCTTTTACCCCCCCTTCGCTCAACAGGTCCTGCATGACCGGTCCGTCCAGTACACCAATCCAATCGCCGACTGTAGCAGACTTTTCAGGTATTTGCAAAAATGGGTCCTTGTACTTGGAGAACTCATGGGAGAAAAAGATCTCGAACCCCGGCTTTAGACATTTGCCTTCCTGATCCATCCACGGCTCCGGGAAGCCACAGAAGGGGAAATCTTCTCCTTCCTTTACGAAGTACCCGTTGAGTGTTTTCTGATAGGGGTCCATTGGTGCGTTAGCTGTCTTCTTCTTCGCCCTCGATTCCTCCTTTGTTGGCTGGTAACCCAAACCATGAGAGTGAGTCTGAGTCGGAATGCGCGGGAATTCAGGCAGGCCTTGATGATTTTTACCCAATCCCATGCCCGGGAAGAAACCCATTTTTTTCATTATCCCTGCGACCAACGGACTGGCGTATTGATCAAAATAAAGCGGTAGGAACTCTCGCGGCTTTCCCTCTTCCAGCATGTTAATGAACTCGAATCCCCCCAGACCTGTCTCCTCTTCTTGCAGCTGTACCTCTAAGACTGGTGCGCTTGATGAAGCTTCAGACGGACGAACCCAGCTATCCCCGAGGATGTCACAGACCCTGCTCTTCCAAACACATTTGACCTTCTGGTGGATTGTTGATGGTATGGCGCCCAAACTGTCTAACCATGGCCTTCCAAGTAGCAGGTTGAAGGATGCAGGAATGTCGATGACCTGAAATTCGGCCTCCTTCTCAAGTGGACCGACAGCGAGGTGAAGGAGAATTATGCCCATGACAGTTCTCTGAGTGTTGTCGTACGCTCTCACCCTTTGCTCAGATGGTATGAAAGTTGATTCGTCCAAACCCATGCGCTTGGCAGTTCGAAACGGGCATACGTTTAAGGCTGATCCATTGTCCACTAGACAGGCAGGCACAGTGTTACCCAAGCATTCGACGGTGACATACAAAGGCTTGTTATGCACGGGCCCTCCGGGAGGTAGGTCGTCGGACGAGAAGGTAATAGCTAGAGTCGGGATCCTACTGATCATCCCCACGAGGTCTTCCGGCGCTGTATCGATAGAGACATCGAATTGGTTCAAAGCATCCAAGACTGCCTGCTTGTGTTTTTTGGAGGCGATCAGCAGTCCCCAGATAGTGATGTTAGCTTGCGTTTTCCTCATCTGCCTTAAAACCCTGTCCTCTTCTTCTTCTTCATTCACCTTCCCTTTCCCTTTTTCCAGTTCCCTTCCCGGGTGATCCTCTTCTAGTTCGTGCGGCTTGAAGTGTCTACCAGATCGAGTCAGGTGATTGATCTCTTCTCTTGCCCAAACATCGTCGATTTCTGAAATGACCCCTGAACTTTCCTCCTCAATTTTTGCCTCTTCGTCACTCTGATACCACAGATCGTCCTCTACTTGGTTCATGCCCCGATCATTGCCTTCAAAAACCCACCAATCTGACTGCCCAATTACTTCCTCTTCCCATATTTCTGGCTGACTCCTAAGTGTACAGATCCCCAGATCTTCCGGTAACTGATAAAACCTTCTCGGTTCCCCGACCTTTGTGATTAGCTTGGATGGATCAAATGTCATTCCTCCTTCCCCTAAGAAGTAAAGACCTTGCAGTGGCGGTACAGCACGATGGCTTGGCAGGGGATTTTTAGTGACATTGGGGGCTTTGATAGGTGGTTCGGATATCACTTTGTTGTCGATAAGGTCCTGGATTTCATGCCTTAACCTCATGCACCGATCTGTCGAGTGGCCCTTCTGCTGATGGTATTTGCAGTAGAGGTCCCCTTTAAAATGCAGCGGGAGTGGACTCGGTGGGGGTCGAGGTTCCAATTGGCGGAGATGCCCTTTTGCTAACAGCCTGTCGAGGGCGGTTGATAATGATACTCCCAAATCTGAAAACTTTCTTAGTGGCTTATCCTCTCCTCCTCTTGGGTGATTTCTGGTGATATCGAATTTCCTCTCCGGCTCACTAAGTGCATTGACATCGGTGGGGCCAGGGTGACCCCCCGAATGCCCTCCGTTTGATCCGTAACTGGGTCTCCGATATCGATTCTGTGGTTCTTCCTTCTTGATTGTTCCTTCTTGAATCGCATCTTCGATTCTTGTCCCCACATCGAACACCTCAGCAAAGGTGTTGATCGACTGGAATCTCATCTTCTCCTGGTAGACTGGCTGTAGGTTTTTCATTAACATCCGGATTTGATCTTTCTCAGACGGCCTTTGCACCATTTTTGCAGCTTTCCCTCTCCATCGGCTCAGGTACTCGGCAAATGATTCTTTGTTCCCTTGCCTGGTTGTTTCTAGGTCCCGGACAGTGACGTCCAAGTCTTGATTGTATTCATACTGGGCCACAAATGACTTCACCACTTCTTCCCAAACTCTAGTTTTGCTCGGCTCAAGTGTAAGGTACCACGATAGAGCAGCTCCTGTTAAGGTCTGCTGAAACAGGATCGCCATCATAGTTGTGCTCAAGCCACTAGGTTGAAAGGCTCCTATGCACATTCGGACGTGACTGCGGGGGTTGCCTGTGCCAT
The DNA here is from genome assembly GCA_033977485.1 of Hydrangea macrophylla. Classification (NCBI taxonomy): domain Eukaryota; kingdom Viridiplantae; phylum Streptophyta; class Magnoliopsida; order Cornales; family Hydrangeaceae; genus Hydrangea; species Hydrangea macrophylla. The sequence goes on from CM066983.1 coordinate 15,184,822, forward strand.
CAAACTTATCAAAAACTGGCATTTTGAATCTGGCGGGCAGCGTCTCGTGGACCCCGTCATACAGGCCTTCTAACTCCATCAGATATGTATCAATCCCTTGAGCCTTGCGCATTACCCTTTCCAGCTTCTCTATCTTCTCGGTCAGCAGCTTCTCCTTCTCATCTTTTTCTCTGTCCCTGTTGGCCCTTAGTGCGTCATTCCATTGTGCTTCTTGATCGTCGAACCAATCTCCGTCCCCTCCTCCCAAAGGCGGATCCATAACAGGTGGATTCATATGTGGTGGTCGGCGATTCAGTTCTTCTATCATTCCCATCATGCGGTTCATGTTCTCGGCTTGTCTCCGCATCTGTTCCGCCTGCTGTTCTACTAATGCCCTCAACCCGGTCATCTCTTCGTTGTTTCTTTCCTCGGCCATGTCAGCGTATCCTCCCCTTACTAGCCTTGCCGTAGGATCCCTAAACCACGCTTGATTTGCTATTTTTGCTCCTACAGCAAATTTTGAAAATTTCTTTTTTTAAGAAAACCTTTTTTACCTTCATTTTATTCGAGGAAGACTTTTATTTTATACATCATGCGGATGTGATGCATGTGTGCGTGTGTGCCTACTCTTTATGCCAAAAAGAAAATCCAAATCCTAACACATAAGCACATAAACACATAAGATCTTCACCCATGTCGAGTGCGCCAATTTCTCTTCTCATTGTGATCCTTATTACCCTCTCAAAATTTCTTTCGAAAAGCGTTTGATGAAAATAGTTCTTAAGAGTTTTGAGTCTTCTGTAAAAATATTTCTCACTAAAGATGAAATTCTGTTTAGAAAAGTATTTTCTTTCAAAAACAATTCCCGAAGATTAATTCGGAGTTTTAGTCAAAAGTGGACCCAAAAGATTTTTTTTGAAAGAGTATTTGAAAGTTTTGGTTTTAAAAAGAAACCATTTGCTCTCAAAGGTGGATTCAAAATTCCCTGGGTAAAAGGATCACATGATCGGATTATTGCCGCACTCTTTATGGACTTGGATACATACAAGGTCAATGATGCTTAGCCAAACATGATATAAGAAGTATAATCTCATAATCAGGGTTCAGCATTTTCTCCGGATTAAGGAGGAACTGCTAAAAGGTGATTAAAAGATTATTCATCTTTTATCAAGCAAGCATCGTCATCATCTCAATTAATCCCTTCCGGGCACACAAACTCCCTAACATATAGCCCTAATCAAGAATTTAAATCTCTAAGATTGAAAGGTTCTATAGAAGCTACTATGCAAAAGCTGGGTTTTGGTCAAATAAGGGACCCTTGACACACACCCGATAGGATGCTTCATATACCAAATCATGGTACGAGATCAAGGGTGATCACACAGTCCCATGATGACTTGACCGACCGGGTTACCCCGAGCCTCCAAGGTCATAGTTCCGTGCAATCGACTGGCGAGACATGCAAGTGCAATGCAACAGACATACAAAGATTAATTAATTTGATTAAAAGGATGCATTTCAAGTCTAATCCTCGAGTGAACCCAAAATCGAAATTCTGGTCTGCGAAACCAGAGATTCTGGGTTCGATCCCCAGCAGAGTCGCCAGATTGTGGATATCGCAGGTTGACTTACCCACAGCTTTTAAAATCCTTTTCCAAATCTCAAATTCAAAAGAGTCGCCACTTAATTTTTAAAGGGAAATTAAGAAACCATTTCAAAAGGAAACTGATCTTTTGCGAAACCAAAGATTCGACTAGGTCCAGGGATTATGGAATGAAAAGGGAAGGAGCCCAACGGACTAAAACACCCCTTTTCATCCTATCTCGCGATAGGCCTCTACTTAACATCCTTTTAATCTAATTACTAATCTAAGTATGTCCTCAATTAATACATATATAAAGTATTCATTACACAAACATGTTGAAAATGGTGTAAAATTGCCAATTTACAAAATATCATTCAAAACCAACTAATTCAAGTAGCAAGCGATATGATATGCAAACAAGGAAAAAGAAAACTTACCCGGGATCCAGCCGCGAATATTAAACGTGCAATGCATGAAAATAAAAGAAAACCTAGTGAAAGGAATCTCTAATCACATATAAGCACATAAGGCAAACCGTAACCTAAAGTGTCGTACATGGAGTCGAAAAAGGAAAACAATAAAACCAACGAATAGAATGAACTAGAGGAGAGTTGAGAAGTTATACCTCAAAAAGCGCTACAAAACAAAGGATTAGTCCCATATTTTACATAAAACATGTCATTTGAACTTCCTAAGTAATAACTCCTTAACACAAGATGAATTCTATTTACGAATACCAATCTACATGGATGCGTGCACGTGAACACATGAGTATGGATGAAATAAGGTTATGAACTATTCATTGATTTGGATCATTTAGTCTCTGATTTTAAACTTAATAAACCTTTATTGAAGCATGGTATGAACCCTTGGTCAAGAAAGGGGCATTTGGACCTTTATTTGCCAAGTAAATATAAATTGTAACAAAACTCCGAAAATTCCAGAGAGCAGACCCGACCTTCAAAGAAATAAAAAGCATGACTCTTGTGGTTTGATCTTGATGATTTTTGGATATGTTATGCCTCTGTGAGTCTAGTTTCTAACCCAAAAAAGAAATCAAGGTTTGAACGGTTAGATCTCCGGGAATTGGACAAACACTAGACATCACTCAGCACTCCACAACTCTCTGTCCAGAGATTTTGTTTGATTTTTTAAAAATAGTAAAAAGATCAGAATTGCTTTGTTCTTTTTAGGGTGGTTTCCTAACACATTAATCTACTTAGGAAAAATTATTTTGGGTTACAAACACTTTATAAAAATCTCGATTTAATTATTTCAAAAGAGTATTGCTGTGCTGAAACTATTCTGAAATTCTGGACAGATTGTGGTTGTCTCACAAAACTCATGATCAAACCATTCAAAACATGAAATCATATTAAAACAAAAATCACAGTGGTGGATCTTTGTGTTATGAACATTTTCCCATTGGTTTCATTCGATTCCAACGGTCGGATTTCAAACTAAAAATCCTTGATCAAAAACAGTTTGTGAACCCACTATTTTCATTTTGTAGTTCAACTTTGTTGGTTGGCCTCAACTATTAAAAACATGAAGTTGGACTCAAACCAAACTACTTCTTCTACCATTTGATGGTCATTGAAGACTAAGAGACATATATGCTCATAGGTTTTATTGAAGTATGGCATGGACTTCACAAGATCCAAAGAACAATGAACTCAAATTCATGGATAAAAGTTTGGATTCATATCACTACTCCTACCACTTAATGGTCATTGGAGTTTAAAGACACCTTACACTTATGGATCTTGATGAAGTATTGAAATGAACTTCACAAAATCCTCAAATAAAGAACTCAAACCTATGGACCCAAGCTTGAATTCAACTTATCACTCCTACCATTTGATGGTCATTGGAGACTAGAGACATGCTCATATGTAGGTTTCAGATGAAGTATGAAAGACTTCTCAAAACCTATGGGAAAGATTAGTCCAAGTCATGGGAGTAGACTTGAACTAACACATTTCTCCTACCATTTGATGGTCATTGGAGACTAAATAATTCTTGAACTCATGGGTTTTAGTAAAGTACAAAGAACTTCATAAAATCCCAAGGTAATGGTCTCAAACTATGGATGGAGTTTGAACTTCATTAATTCAATATACTAAAAATCAACCTCAATCCCCTCATAAATCATAAGTTTATGAGAATATTGGGTTTTGGTTGCTAAGATTCAAGTGGGACATTGAAGGTCTCATGAATCTAAACAAACACAAATAAGGAAAAGGACCAAAGTTTTACTTCAAGGCTCATTTGAACTTCAAATACATAGACTTATTTTTGATCCAAATTAACAAGATGAGAGTTCAATCACAATATATAGGTGGTGTGTGATGAAATGAGGTAAGAAGAGAGGTTGTGAAAATGTGTAAAAGATCCTAAGTATCTAAATATTGTGATTGAACTACTAAATAAACTAACTAGTTTAGAGTTTTACCTCTAAGTATCCTCAACTTTCTTTGATTTCTTCAAGCTCCTCCAAATGATGACCAAACTCTTCTTGTTCTTCCAACAAATCTCTCTAATTTTTCTCTTGATTTGGAAAATTTTAGGTGAGAATCAACATGAAAATCCTAACATTCTAACCTTCCATTTTTTTTGTTCTTCCAAACAAAGGGATATTCATCCCCTATTTATAGGCAATCATTAGGGGGATATTTTGGGAAATTCGCAGCCAAAACCCTAATTCCTGCCGCCACTTTTCGGGATGTGAACCGACCTACTTTTGGAAAACTGTCACAAAAACGCGGCACTTGATGAAATTCGCGGCACTCAGAGAATGCCGTTGCGGCACTCATTGAGTGCCGGAGCGGCACTCAGCGCACCGGCAGTCACGGACTGCCGTTTATGCACCCTGACTGCCGCTGCACTGCAATTCAGCACCTTAATTTCATTTCATGTCATTTAAGTAAATGTCGTTTAATTTATGTATTTACTTAAGAAATTAAATGTAATTAAGAAAATACCCCCCATTTGGATTCAATAAAAATATCTAAAAAATCAAAATCCTTAAGGAAAAAAAGTCAACTCTCCCTCCGAAGGCAAAATATCGATTTTCTCCACAATTCTCCTTAAAAGCCTTTCGATTTCATCATGATTTCTTTCATTTAAAAATTCTTAAAAATCATTTCTAGCATAAGGGACACCCAATGAACAATTACCGGGACTTTTCATCTTGAAATTTGGAAATTTTATGGCTGACTCGCTTTTGACCCGTTGACTTTTCACTGGGTCAACTGTTGACTTTGTTTTTCCGGGGTTCATGCTGAATTTCTCTCCTTTTTTTCTTTTGTTTTTAACTTGGAAGAGCTTTCGAAGGAGTTTGAATCACCTTTTGGAAGTCCTAGGTTAGTCGGGCACTTGTCATCATCGGATCTTAGAGGTAATACTCCCCTTAATTCGACGTCTGGTCAAAATTGGGGTGTCTACAGTTTGTAATATTAATTTTCAATTATTGTTGTGTGTTAGTAATCTTCTTCCTCCTAATAAACGAGTAGAACTTAGTAACTAGAGAGAGCATGCAGAGTTGGGTTGTTTGGTTGATAAACAGACTCCTCTCATTGACTTTGGAGGCATGGCATTGAAATTATTTTATTCTTTATCTTAGAGCTGAAAGAATTAACAACATAGTGTTTACATTGTTACAACAATAAGTTTCTTAATGGGATTGATTACTCTAATCATGTGGGGTAGTATTTTGGTAGTTACAACAATAATGTATTGGTGGAGTACCTTTACAGTAATGGAGCTTATAAAGAGTTGAGAAAGAAGATTCATCCGTTTTCACAGCATTTCTATTAAAATCTATTTCTTTTTTCTTCGTTTCTTCTTCTTCTTCTTCTTTTTTTTTTTTTTTCTCTTTTTATTTTATTTATTTTATTTTATTGACTGAGAAGAATACAAATTTTGGTAATTTTGCATAAAAAATATTGCATTCATTGCAAGAATCTTCGGTTTCGAACATTTTCTTTTTCTTTTTTCTGTTACAGTCTTCATTCATTTGCCTGATTATCAGTTGCTAACATGTTTTCCAATTACCATGTCAAATGATCCCAAATTGTAGGCAGTGATGCGGCCGATGTATGTGTCTAATTCTTTGTTTGTTTGTAAATGTTTAGTAACATTCCCTTTTGTAAGACATTTTTTGTAACATTTTTTTTCATTGATCAATGTCACTACAGTCACAGTGACATTGGGCAATGTTACTGTTTGACATTACATAGTCTAAAATTACATGGTCTTTTAACAACTTACATAATTTTTTTACATAGTCTGTAACCCAAGTGGAATTCTAAAAACTTGCATAGTTTTTTTACAAATGGAATTTGACTAGAAGTGGTCCACAAAATGCAAACACTCAAAAACAGAAATGAAAATAGTTTGGGACGTTGCTAATTTGTGTGAGACTGGTCATACAATCTTAGTTCCCCACCCCCTAGAGTGTTACACAATGTTGCACACCCCATAAAGTTTGTTTATTGAAAAAGAGTGGGGATTGATTCTGATAATTAATGAGGGTCAAACTTTGAGTGTGTGCATGTATGTGGTCTGTGTAGTGTTTGCATGTAAGATCAATTAGCATACTTCATTGGAATTCATGATGTTGTCAGTGTTGTTGATGGTTCCCTCAATCAATCTCATCTGGTTTGGAGTTGATGAAGTTTTTTCAAATTTTTTTTTTTATAGTTTCTTTTGTACATTTGATTGAGTTCCCAAGTTTGTTTGGGGAGTCAGTTATAAAAAGAGTGGGAATGAATAAAAATGTGGGAAGGTGGGTTTTCTTGGTTTGACAATTTATTGGTTTACTGTACTTTTTTGTTTTGACAGTAAGATGTGTATTTATGAAGGGGAAAGCATATTGGACCATTGGTATTGTTAATAATTAATATGGGGTTTAGGTAAATTTTTTGTAGTATCCCTAGCTTTCTCATTTTAAATTTAGAACTTTTTTTTTCTTTTTTTTTTAAATTTTTTTTTTTAAGTTAACTTTTGGAAGGAAAATACCTAAAGGTAAAACTTTTGTTAAGCAACTTCCATTTGGAAAACTTAACTCGAACTATTGCCAAACAGTCCTTAAGTTTTTTTAAAAAAATGATTTGAAATATTTTATTTTTGGCTTAATGGTTGTTTGGTAATGACTTTTGGCATAACAGCTTTTGGCTCAAGGGATTTTTGCCGTTGACCAACTGTTTGGCTTTTGGCTTTAATAATTTTTGGCTTAGTGGTGGTTTGGCAATTGGCTGATTTTTTTGCTTACAAGTTGTGTAAAAAAATTGTTTTGTTGTAATTTTTCTAAAAGTGCCGAAGGTACATGGAGTTACTAACCACAGACACGTAGTTAAAAACGTTCTACCTTTAGATACGGGCGATTACTAACCGAACCATTTTCAACCCTACCGGTATTGCCCTCGGGCATGGGCAATATCTAGTATACATATATACAAAAAGGGCAATATGAAAAGGCAAAAGGGTAATTTGGTTATTCGATTTAACAAAAGAGTAATTTGTAAAAGGCTTAAGGGTAATTTGATTATTCATTTGTAATTGTACATATTGGAAACTTTAATTTTAGGCTCTTTTCTTTAACGTATAGATAATATATATATATATATATACACACACACGCGCGCACACACTCATATATACACAAGGGTATTTTGGTAATTTGATTTATCAAAATGGTAATTTGTAAAAGGTATAAGGGTAATTAGATTATTTATTTTATATATGTATATATATCGTAGTATAATAAAAGGGTTTTTCGTATTTCAATTTAACAAACGGAAATTTATAATTGTAATTCGATAATCATATTTAACAAAAGGGTAATTTGGTAATTTAATTTATAATTGCACACACTTTAAATACATAAATAATAATACTAGTAAATTATAATATGTCTTAAGGCTCAAACAAGCCTTAAATTTCAAAAGTAACCTAATGCTTATTTAGAAAAGTGACGTAAGGCTTGTTTGATAATTCAAGATTCCAAAAAGTTGCCTTAAGGAGCAAACAAGCCTTGCTAAATGAAGCCTCACCCCACCCGAACATGGTCAGGTTAGCCACCTGCCACCCCTTTGGGAGTGGCAGGTTAGCCACCTGCCACCCCTCGAGCAAAAGTAACCTTCCAAAAAGTTGCCTTAAGGAGTAATTCTATTGGCACTAAGGGTGTTCACGAGTCGGGTGAGTTGAGTTTGACCCACACCCGAACATGGTCAGGTTAGCCACCTGCCACCCCTCTGGGACGGGGCCCCGTACCCCGCCCCCGCCCCCGCCCCGCTTGAATGAAGCCTCACCCCACCCCGAGGGGATGTATGTCCCAACCCTGACCATACCCTATACTAGAATACCCGTATTCACCCCGCACCGAAATAATTATATGCTCAGTAAGTATTTACCAAAATCTCTTTCCAACCATCATCAAACTACTATATTAGATCCTAATCACAAGAGAAAATTCTTGAAGGATTTACCAAAATCTCATCATAGTAGATGAGAAACATGGTCAAAACATCGCTATTTAGGTACTGTGTAGGGAAAAGCTTAGATCGAACTATTTATACAATTTACAAAGTCAAAGATGATTACTTTTAAAGAGCCCACTTTTCAGAGTCACCACTTTTAAAGGGCCCACTTTTCTCAAAACTGTTTTTAAAAGTCAAAGGTGATTACTTTAGTCGTCTTTACAGGGATCCTAACACCTGAATAATGTTGGGTGACGACTCTGAACTTTTATTTGACCCTACTCCCACTTTTTGCATGATTTTCAATGTAAACAGGTCACGATCCCCGAAGGGACCGCCCCTCACCGATAGGGCGGGTGCGACATTTGTATTTATATTTTGTCTATTGGAGGCCTTGTAGCCCTAAGTTTTGTAAGAACCTCTATTTGTTCAGATGTTTATTTCATGTTCTAGCTATGTACATGTTTAGCATTTTTCCTTTGTTATTGAATGTTGTGCGGAGTTAGAAGGATAGAACAATAATTCAACCAGTCATGACTTACGGGTCCAAAAAGGAAATTTCATTTCCTGATTCTTGCTACACTATGGCATAACAGATACCCATACCAAGAGAAGTAACCGGCCATCTGGGCAAGTGGCAAGATTTGGGCCTTAAATGGCCCAACAAAACGTCAATCAGTATTAAATAGAAGAGAGAAAGTATAACCTTCTTAGGACAAGTGGGTGCATCGCAATAGGTCTAGCCATGATTATTTTTTGTGCTGATGGATTGTGCGCCTTTTTTTCAAAGAGAAGCGACTTTTCAAATTTGACTTTTTATTTTAATTTCCCTCTTTATTGGTTCTTCTCCAAAACTCCAAATTTTCTTCATCTCTCTTATATTCTTTCTGAATTCTTCAAGTTCTCTTACCTGCAGAGTCTGTGCTTTCTACCACTTCACTTTAGATTAGTATTCTCAACCTCTCTCCCATTTTATATCTTCTCTATTTCATCTTCATCTTATGAAGTTGCCTCTGATTCTTCATTGAAAGTCATGGAGGTTTATGAGAACGTCATGGAGGACGCTCGTTGTCATACCCCAACCCGCCCCCAGGCGGATTAAGATGTGTAACAATGCCAAAGAGGCTCCTAATCTTATTCATTAACATTCCGAAAGCCACTTTAAACATTGGTTTAAAGGTTAGTTAAAAAAACTCATCAAGTTTTGTACTAGTACACGGAAAATCCATTTAAAAATTCTTAAAAAGTTTGAGAATCAAAAGTAACATTTTTCTGGGTATTAGTGTAATACACTGCATTTTTGTAATGTATTATCTAAATAAGACCTTTTTATTCTTCTTTTAAATACTTGTATGAGTTTTGCTTTACCTTTGGTGTATTCTATGTCCCAATCGATTGGCACATTTTCCCAATCGATTGCCTTATTTTGGATACCAATCGATTGGCACCATTACGCAATCGATTGCCACTTTTGTACCTACCACCTGGACACAATCTATTGGACTTCATCACAATTGATTGGAGTCATTAATACCAAACATCAATCGATTGGACCCTTGTACCAATCGATTGGACCTTTGTCCCAATCGATTGGATCATTAACTACCTACCCCAATATATTGCCACCTTGGCCAATCGATTGGCAGCAGCTGGGCAGATTCTTTTGCTTTGGCTAGGAGAGGCCACGTGAACACATATTTCTCTCTATCTATATGCCCATTTTCAAATATATGGTCCAAGAAGAAAATTGAACCGACCGACCTAACTAACAAATATTTCTACATATGTAAGAAATGTTGTACCCTTTTAAGAAATATTTGTACCTGGTAAGAAAACATTGCAATCTTATAAGAAATGTTTGTACCAAGGTAACAAAATTTTGTACCCTTCTAAGAAATGTTTGTTCCAAATCAAAACCACTTGTGATTTTACCCGTGGTAAGAAATATTTGTACTTATAGTAAGGGAGCTTTGTACGCATGATAAGAAAACTTTGTTCCTGTGCCTTTTTGTAACTGTGGTAAGGGAGCTCTGTACCCATGATAAGGAACCTTAGTACCTAGGGTAAAAAACCTTTGTACATATAGTAAGGAACATTTGTACTCGTGATACAAATATTTCTTACCATTGCATGTCAAGTGGTTTGGTTTTTCCACACAGCCATACCACTTGGTTGCATGGTAGCATTTGCCAAAAAAAAAAAGAAGAGAAATTCTATTGGCACTAGGGGCATTCACGGGTTAGGTTTAATCCCCACCCAAACATGGTCGGGTTAGCTACCTGCCACCCGTCTGGGACGAGACCCCGTACCCCGACCCCGTCCCACTTGAATGAAGCCTCACCCCACCCCGAGGGGATGTATGTCCCAACCCCGACCACGCCCTATACTAGAATACCCGTATCCGCCCCAGCCTGCCCTGCCCCAAAAAAAATTATATGCTCGGTCAGTATTTACCAAAATCTCTTTCCAACCATCATCAAACTACTATATTAGATCCAAATCACAAGAGAAAATTCTTGAAGGATTTACCAAAATCTCATCATAGTAGATGAGAAACATGGTCAAAATATCAATATGCTATTTAGGTACCATCGGGGAAAAGCTTAGATCGAACTATTCATACAATTTACAAAAGTCAAACATGATTACTTTTAAAGAGCCCACTTTTCAGAGTCATCATTTTTAAAGGGCCCACTTTTCTCAAAACTGTTTTTTAAAGTCAAAGATGATTACTTTAGTCATCTTTATAGGGATCCTAACACCCGAATAATGTTAGGTGACGACTTTGAACTTTTACTTGTCCCTACTCCCTCTTTTTACATGATTTTCAATGTAAACAGGTCGTGATCCCCGAAGGGACCGCCCCTCACCGATAGGGCGGGTGCGACATTTGTATTTTATTTCATCTGTTGGAGGCCTTGTAGCCCTAAGTTTTGTAAGAACCTCTATTTGTTCAGATGTTTATTTTATGTTTTAGTTATGTTCATGTTTAGCATTTTTCCTTTGTTATTGAATGTTGTGCGGAGTTAGGAGGATAGAATAGTAATTCAACCAGTCATGCCTTACAAGTCCAAAAAGGAAATTTCATTTTCCTGATTTACTACACCGTGGCATGACAGATAGCCATACCAAGAGAAGTAATCAGTCATCTGGGCAAGTGGCAAGATTTGGGCCTTAAATGGCCCAACAAAATGTTAATCAGTATTAAATAGAAGAGAGAAAGTATAACCTTCTTAGGACAAGTGGGTGCATCGGAACGGGTCTAGCCATGATTATTTTTTGTGCCGATGGATTGTGCGCCTTTTTTTCAAAGAGAAGCGACTTTTCAAATTTGACTTTTTATTTTAATTTCCCTCTTTACCGGTTCTTCTCCAAAACTCCAAATTTTCTTCATCTCTCTCATATTCTTTCTGAATTCTTCAAGTTCTCTTACCTGCAGAGTCTGTGCTTTCTATCACTCCACTTTAGATTAGTATTCTCAACCTCTCTCCCATTTTATATCTTCTCTATTTCATCTTCATCTTATGAAGTTGTCTTTGATTCTTCATCGAAAGTCATGGAGGTTTATGAGAACGTCATGGAGGACGCCCGTTGTCACACCCCAACCCGCCCCAAGCAAATTAAGATGTGTAACAATGCCAAAGAGGCTCCTAATCTTATTCATTAACATTCCGAAAGCCACTTTAAACATTGGTTTAAAGGTTAGTTAAAAAAACTCATCAAGTTTTGTACTAGTACACGGAAAATCCATTTAAAAATTCTTAAAAAGTTTGAGAATCAAAAGTAACATTTTTCTGGGTATTAGTGTAATACACTGTATTTTTGTAATGTATTATCTAAATAAGACCTTTTTATTCTTCTTTTAAATACTTGTATGAGTTTTGCTTTACCTTTGGTGTATTCTATGTCCCAATCGATTGGCACATTTTCCCAATCGATTGCCTTATTTTGGATACCAATCGATTGGCACCATTACACAATCGATTGCCACTTTTGTACCTACCACCTGGACACAATCTATTGGACTTCATCACAATCGATTGGACCCTTGTACCAATCGATTGGACCTTTGTCCCAATCGATTGGATCATTAACTACCTACCCCAATATATTGCCACCTTGGCCAATCGATTGGCAGCAGCTGGGCAGATTCTTTTGCTTTGGCTGGGAGAGGCCTATTTGAACACATATTTCTCTCTATATGTATGCCCATTTTTGTCCAATTTCTATTTCCAGAAATCAGAAAGGGAGAGAGAAAGAGTTATGTGTGTTTCTATATATAGACACTTATATATATATACATATATATATAAATATACACACACCCACATGGACTGAAGGAGAAGAAGTGGAAGATGAAGACCAGAAGGCAAAAAACAAAAAAGAAAAGAAGAAAGAATAGAAGAAGACAGACATTGAAGAAGGAGAGAAAGGAGAGACCACCATTGAAGCTCCAACCTTCCAATCACCACCCTAACACGGCCCACACACCTAAGGTGAGTTCTAAACTCACTGGGTAACTTAATATTGAAGTTGGGACTTGTTTAAAAGAAGGAAAGATGTCTAATACTTCTTTTCCCGATATTATATTGCTGGACTGCCATCTCTATGAAGAAGATGAAATCCCAATCGATTGCCATTATTGTTAACCCAATCGATTGCCATTTGATGCAATGGATTGTTACTATTTTTATACTAATCGATTGCCAAAGTTACAAATCGACTGCCATGAATTGTGACCCAATCGATTGCCATTTGATGCAATCGATTAATACTTTTTTTTATACCAATCGATTGGACCTTTGTCCCAATCGAGTGGAAGTTATAGAATACTGATATTCCTGTTTAATTGATATTATAACTGTCACACCTGTCCCGGGAAATCTATTTATTTTAAAATACATAACTTATTTATTGTGAATTATTAATGCTGATTAATAATTGTGGATATGGTTGACGTGGGTCAACGGTGAGTGTCAATCGAGGACACAGAGATTTGATAATCAATGAGGGATTGACAGGAGTAAATGACATTCATGTGATTTTAAATGTTATTTGACTTTACCTGAATTTCATGAATAGTAATTATACCTTTGTAGTATAATTTCTGGTAGTTTTGATATTGTTTTAGATCGTTTTGAATATTGTGGTGAGAACGTGAGTGATACGTTGCACAAAAAGTAGGGTATCTAGAGATTCCATGAAAATTGTTTCAAAATGTGATTTTTGGACCCAAACAGAAATTTGGTGAAAATTTTTATAATTTTTAGTTTTCACTTGTGAAGTAATAAAATGGACGTGTGCGACGTTTCAGGAATTAATTAGAACTTTTGAGAACTCGTGGGGAGTTAAACGTAAGTTCCAAGAGTTGTGCCTATAAATAGTGGTGGATGAGATTTTCATAATTATCCACAATCTAAATATCTTGAGAGAGGAGAGAGAAATGAGATTTAGTTCCTACGAACTTGCCGACGGTATACGACGATCGTTCGTCCATCAGCTTTCAACCATATTTCATATTTGGACTCCTCAAGGTAAGAGCTTCATTTTGATACCTCTTAGGCCTCGTTTGGAAAAGTTTTTTTGAAAAGCTAATTCTATAAATTCGGAAAAAACACCTGTATACTTGTAGGAATCAGTTGAGATCGGAGATTTGACGATTATTTGATCTCCTAGTTCTTCCCTCAAAGTTATACGACTGTAGCTCGAGGTATGAATTCCGAACCCATGTAATATAGGGAATTTTGGATGTTTTAGATATTTTGTATGATTTGTGATCCGGGCAAAATTTATGTGTTAAATTAGACCCGTTAATTTTAGCAAGTACGTATAGAAAAGCATGGTGATATGATTATGTGAGTATGCTAATTGATTATGTGGATCAAAGGGGAGTTTGGTATAATTTCATGCGTGTGCACACCTCTCAATGTTTGAGAGTTATAGTAGTGACGACTATTTGCTTGGTGTGGGAAGTGGCCAACCAGAGTAGATGGATGCAATGGTTGAGTGATCTTTGGCTAGCCATTGGCGTCGCGGTTTAAGATTTAAGACTTGCTGATATATTAGGTGAATGCGTATCTCTCTCCCCAAAGACTAAATTATATGGTTTAGATGTTTAAAATATGAATTGCCCATATGCATTTGGTTAGAATTGTACACTCAGTATAGCTGAGCAGTGGAGACTTCCTCCATTGCAGGTGAAAAGAAAAAGGGAAAGAAGAAGCGAGAAGAGTGAGGCCGACGAGATGCATGGGACGTCTCTTGTTTATATTTTTAGTTTTCCCTTTTTAAGTGTTGTAATACGGATTCGTATATGTTCAGCTGATCAAACTTGGGGTAGAATTGTAGTATTGTAATCTGTAGTAAAACCTTGGAAGTTATGTTTTAAATCATCATTTTGTAGTTGTGAATGTGTTGGTTTTGGTTTGGAGACCCTTTGCAGAATAATCAGCAAACTGCCAGGGATTAGTCGACTGGACCTTGACACAGTCGACTGGACCACTGTTTAAAGTTAGAAATTGCTTTTATAAATCAGAAAAATAGCCGACTGGGTCCCAACACAGTCGATTGGACCTTTGATGAAATGTGGATTTTTTGTTCTGTAATACCTCCAGTCGACCGAAGAGCATCAGTCAACTGAGAAGTTGAGGCCCCAGTAGACTGAGTCCCTGACACAGTCGACTGGACAGGGCTATGGAACTTTTCTTACTTTCTGCTTTGGATCTGCAGTCGACTGGGGTGCCACCACAGTCGACTAGCCCTCTTATTCAAAAGGATTCCTTTGGAAATGTTTTAATTGGACAAAACTTTTTTTTTTCATAACTCTGATTTTAATGAATCTTACGTATGTTTTCTGCTGCTATTTACTTTAATGGAACTGGATAAGCCTTAGTGGCGTGCCACATGTCTTGTTTCTGCGCGTAGCGGGATGGGTCGTGACATTTGTTGGTATCAAAGCAATAGGTAACAAAACTCTGGGAACGTTCGACGTCGAGTGGAGTGTTGAGTGAATTGACCCATATTCTAGAATGCATCCACATATTATAGAGATGTTTGATGCATATGGTATGTTGTCATACATACATGATTATCTTATTATCATACATCCATAAAATTTATGCATTCGTGAATCGGTGGAATCATGCGGACGTAGAGCTGTGTGATAAGATGATGTTACTGTACGGTATCATAGACCTGATGTGGTGACACGAGGGGGAGATGATATCCTGGTAGTGATGAATAGTTGAATTTTTAAACGAAATGAAAATGATTTTTTTTATTATCAAATCAGTGAATGCTTTAAACGTTAGTGACTAGTGCCATTTTGGGGACCTAACCAAGAACAGGGTTTGAGTAGTGAGCATCAGAGGAGATTTCCTTATAGTTTGCATAGCGAATGAAAGTGGTTGTCCGCAGTTGAGTGTTGGACTTGGGATTGATTGATCAGAGTTCTACTTCAGACATTGGTTAAACGTCGTGACGTTGGAGAATAGAGATGTACAACTGGGGTTTATGACAGAAAGATAGTCCAACATCATGTATTGCTCATGTATGGGGTAGGTGAGGAATCTCTCACCTTTTCTTACGGTATTATCCTAAGATGTTAACCTATGGTGTGATCGTACGGGGTATCTTATAATGTTACCTCACGATATATACGGTGTACGTCGGATAGTTGAAGAATCTTTCAACTTATCGTGTCGTATTGGAACGATTAGATGGTTGACGAATCTCTCAATCTTTCTTATGGTATGTATTGGATGGTTGAGGAATCTCTCAACCTATCTTACGATATGTATTGGGAATTGAGAAATATCCCTACCAGTTATAAGTATTGTGGTTGTTGAGGAATCTCTCAGTTGAACTTGGTTTCGAATGGTTGTGGTACTACAGTGGATTCAGGTACACTATAAGGATTAATAACTAAAGCTACCAGATTGATTGTGTAAGTGGGAAGTAGTATTTGAGAATCGATCGAAGACAAAGGAGTAAGGAATGAAAATGATAGAGTATGCGTGGATAGTTGAAACTACAATTGGTGGAGGCTTAGTCGAGAATAGACTTCAGGAGCCGTTGCATGGACTTGATAATTATGTGCGTATGAATGTAACAATAAGGACGATATGGGTTGGAGGAGAAACTGTAGAACTTCTTGATGGAGAGTAAATGGACATGAATGAAGAGTAATAAGAGTACCTGTTGTTTTGCAGTGGTTTGTAAGAAGAGATAGAATAAAAGGAACTAAGAATAGGAGACTGGAAGAAAAAGAGAAGTGTGAAAATGGAACATGATAAGAAATTCAGAGGAATCGAGTGGATATTTAGATATCATGGAGATGGGAGGACCTTGATAGGGAGCTTGTAGCGAAGGTTGTTACCATAGAGAGTTGTAGTACGGGTGACCTCGAACCTGGATTTTGAACGTATTTTCAAAATAAAACAAAAACCTTTTTCTTTTAATGCTTTTAAAATATCGTTGAGCATTTAAAGCGAGTTGCTATCAACAGGATGCTAGAGTATGATGAGTATTACGATACTGAACAAGAGCAGTTGTGGGAATGATAGAAGAGTAGAAAAACTTTGGGTAAGTCAATGTAGAGAAGTGAAAATATAAATCGAGAAGATGAAGCTTTTATGAGTAAATGAACAGGGACAATAAGAGTGGAATGAAGACTTGGTAGTACATTGAGTATGCTATCGGATATGATAGTAGGAATGTGAGGCGGATAGAGGACAATGGTGGATGCGATGGAATGTTATCTCAGTTGTCTTGGATTCCAACGAGGTTGAAGGAATTTGAGAATGTCGGATTCCATCCCTAATTAAGAAAAATTTTAAATGTTTAAAATATTTCAAAACCTAACTTTTATTTAAATGAGGAAAATGGTATGGAATACTTGCAATTAGGTATCGAGTAGACTTTGGAAGCTATGTATCGTGGAAGCATAAAGTATGCTTAGTGCTGGGGATACAACAACGGTGGTTGAATGATTGAGCTCCACGTGAACAGGTGGTGAACTTAGAAATTCTAAAGTAAGGAGATGATGAAGTTTTGTGCACATGAATTTGGTAAGTTTTTTAGTATCGTACCAAAGGGAGCTTGATCCTGGTTTAAGTATTGGAATAATCTGAAGTAATGAATGGTTTGAGGCTTTGATAAATCAGGAACTTGATGAGATCTACAAAGAGTGAAGCACTTGAAAGACGACAGCTAGGGATCGGTTGGGATTGGGGACCGGAGTGAGAATAGGGTAACCTTGAGTATGGTCACGAAAGGTGTGTGAATTGGAAGTCGATGGAGAAGTTATCAAACACAGTGAGGCTATAGTACTTTATGGGAATATTTAATTACCAGATTATCTTCAGAGTGTTACGGGGATACTATAAAATGCTTGAGCAATAAAAAATTCGAGAATAGTGGCTTTGAGATCCGAATGGCAAAGAGAAGGGATTAGAGAATCTGGATTGGAGTTGAGTCAGGTTGACTAGAGTCAGGAAATGTGAACTATTGAATGAGGTATAGTGCCTTGAGATGTTATATGAAGAATATATGCTTAGTGTAAAGGATTGTCAGGAAACTAGTAAGAGTTGAAATACAGGAGTGTGAGGGATAGGGGCTTGTGTAAAGGTAAAAGTGAAACAACCGAGATTTATGGAGTTGTATAACTACGTCAATGATAATGGATCTAAGTGGACTGATGAATGTGAAGAATGGTAGACGAGTAGGATATGAGATGGGAATGAACTACAGTAGGGTTGTGATCACCGACAGAAAGGTAATTGACTCAGGGTATATGTACCCTATGAGAATCGAATGGACTATAAATAGTCAAAGGATAGAGAGACTGAGGAAGTATGTGTTGGACGTAGGGATACGTTGTAATGAATTCTGTGAGACGTGGATGATTGATTAAGTTGATTTTGGTGAACAATGTTATTTGTTACTATAGATATTGGGGCAACTATGTTGCGAAAAGAGATGAAAGTGATATGTGAGATTTTAAATTAGATTGTTTTAAAACATAAATGATAAATGTATTTGACTTTGTTGAAAGTTTTAAAACAAAAGTGTAAGGTAGGAATCCTTTATTTCAATCGGCAGTAGTTTGAGTACAAACTTGGGAGAGATGAACGACGAATGTGTTTGACCTCACCGTAGGTGATTTAGGACATGTGTAGACTCGAACGAGTAGAATGGTGTAAAATTTTCAATAGCGAATCCGATTGATACCTTACGAGGCACGAATGATGGGAGTATAGTACAAGGTTGGTAAAACCTGAATGGAATGATAAGAATGAATAGAGATAGAGGGAGAGTACTGGTGTGACGCACTACCGACTATGTGATAGTCATTTCAACTGATGTTGCCGTGATATCAATTTAGTAGTAAAGAAGGACTAGAATTTGATAAGAACTTGGGAGTCGTTTGAAATGCGTTATAGTATTACAAGTGGGTTTGGTGATTAGCAGAGTAAGGGATTGAATCGATAGTATGTGACACAATTGATTGAAGCACTGACTTATCGACGAGGTATATATGTATGATAGTACTCAGTTGTGGTTCAGTTCGAGATGAAGAATCGTGTATAGATGTTAATCAGTTGAGACGTGATGTCAACGACTTTTAGTCGAAACGAAAGATAGGTGAATGGGAAATGAGTTACTTCCTTCGTTTTGGTGATTGGGATATAACCTTTGGGTTTCGAAAAGTATATGTGATAAGTACGATGAAAGGATATGTGAGTGGACGTTGTGACGTCGTGATGTGATTTAATAGATTTGACTATTGAGTAAGTTCTACTCAGGTATTGATGTTCTTATTTATCGGGATGTTTCGGGTATTGCTAGGATTCGGTTGAATCTTCTATCGAATTGAGATGGGGGCTCTAAGGATTTATTTTCCTTAAGAGCCTGAGGATTTACTTTCCTAGTGAGACTGTGACTTCTCAGTAATGTGATTGGGTTGTGTATGAGGCAAATGTTGGAAGTACTTGTGTGGAGTCTGGTGACTTGAGAAGATGGTTTAAATTTGGGGACAAACTTCCTTTTTGGAGGAGAGAGTTGTCACACCCATCCCGGAAAATCTATTTATTTTAAAATACAAAATTGATTTATTGGGAATTATTAATGTTGATTAATAATTGTGGATGTGGTTGACCAGGGTCAACGATGAGTGTCAATCGAGGACACAGAGATTTGATAATCAATGAGGGATTGACAAGAGTAAATGACATTTATGTGATTTTAAATGTTATTTGACTTTACCTGAATTTCATGAATAGTAATTGTACCTGTGTAGTATAATTTCTGGTAAGTTTGATCTTGTTTTAGATCGTTTTGAATACTGTGATGAGAACGTGAGTGATACGTTGCATAAAAAGTAGGTTATCTAGAGATTCCACGAAAATAGTTTCAGAACATGATTTGTGGACCCAAACGGAACTTTGGCGAAAACTTTGATAATTTTTAGTTTTCACTTGTGAAGTAATAAAATGGTCGTGTGCGACATTTCAGGAATTAATTAAAATTTTTGAGAACTCGTGGGGAGTTAAATGTAATTTCCAAGAGTTGTGCCTATAAATAGTGGTGGATGAGATTTTCATAATTATCCACAATCTAAATATCTTGAGAGAGGAGAGAGAAAGGGGATTTAGTTCCTACGAACTTGCCGATGGCATACGACAACCGTTGCCCATCATTTTTCAACCAGATTTCATATTTGGATTCCTTGAGGTAAGAGCTTCATTTTGATACCTCTTAGGCCTCGTTTGGAAAAGTTTTTTCGAAAAGCTAATTCTAGAAATTTGGGAAAAACACCCGTATACTTGTAGGAATCAGTTGAGATCGGAGATCCGACGATTATTTGGTCTCCTAGTTTTTCCCTCAAAGTTATACGACTATAGCTTGAGGTATGAATTCCGAACCTATGTAATATAGGGAATTTTGGATATTTTAGATATTTTGTATGAATTGTGATCTGGGAAAAATTCATGTGTTAAATTAGGCCCGTTAATTTTAGCGAGTACGTATAGAAAAACATGGTGATATGATTATGTGAGTATGCTAAATGATCATGTGGGTCAAAGGGAAGGTTGGTATAATTTCATGCCGGTGCACGCCTCTCGATGTTTGAGAGTTATAGTAGTGACACATGAATTGTCCATAAGCATTTGTTTAGAATACTCAGCATATAGCTGAGCAGTGGAGACTTCCTCCATTGCAGGTGAAAAGAAAAAGGGAAAGAAGAAGCGAGAAGAGTGAGGCCGACGAGATGCTTGGGACGTCTCTTGTTTATATTTTTAGTTTTCCCTTTTTAAGTGTTGTAATACGGATTCGTATATGTTCAGCTGATCAAACATGGGGTAGAATTGTAGTATTGTAATCTGTAGTAAAACCTCGGTAGTTATGCTTTAAATCGTCGTTTTATAGTTGTGAATGTGTTGGTTTTGGTTTGCACACCCTTGAGTTGGATTCTGCAGAATACTCAGCAAACTGCCAGGGATCAGTCGACTGGATCTTGACACAGTCAACTGGACCACTGTTTAAAGTAGACACTGCTTTTATAAATCAGAAAATAGCCGACTTGGTCCAGACACAGTCGACTGGACCTTTGATAAAATGTGGATTTTTTGTTCTGTAATACCTCCAGTTGTTCGAAGAGCATCAATCGACTGAGAAGTTGAGGCCCCATTCGACTGAGTCCCTGACACAGTCCACTGGACAGGGCTGTGGAACTTTTCTTACTTTCTTCTTTGGATCTCCAGTCGACTGGGGTGCCGCCACAGTCGACTGGACCTCTGTTATTCAAAAAGGATTCCTTTGGAAATGTTTCAATTGGATAAAACTTTTTTTTTCATAACTCTGATTTTAGTGAATCTTACGTATATTTTCCGCTGCTATTTATTTTAATGGAACTAGATAAGCCTTAGTGGCGTGCCACGTGTTCTATTTCCGCGCGTAGCAGGATGGGTCGTGACAATAACTTCTTAGTTGTTTACTTACTGTTTTGAATACCCCCATATGCAATACTGTCGTAAGACTGAGATAATGAGACGTTGAATCGTAGTAACATTAAGGATAACAGATAATGTTTCGTATGTTAGATAACGTAGTAGTTGTGGATCCTTTGGAGTTATTGTTCATTTCATTCAAAGTAGTCAGGCCACTTGGGATTATCATGTATCGATGATTAGAAAGGAACTTATGTAGGTTTGTTAGGATTCGGGAATCTTACGTGGGCAGGCCTTGGTCATAATATGTTCTTAAAAGTGGTAAACTATGCATATGTTCTTAAAAGCGGTGAACTGGGATCACTAGTAGACGACGTTAAGTTGTGGCAATATAATGATGTGTCATTGCTCAAAGCGTTGTATCCCTGTAGTGCTGTGAACTGGGCATATGTTCTTAAAATCTGGGGATGAACTGACATAGTGTCCATGACATGCAGTGGACTGTACATATGTTCCTAAAAGCGGTGAACGGAGTAATGGTGTATCCTTAGAAGTGAACTAATGTCGAGTCTGTTCTTTTACCATGAGTATTGGGGACACACGGCCTCTGTGAGCCCACCCCAGTTTCTTATTTCCGACGGGGTTTCGGAATTGATTTTCCTCTTGTTTAGAAATTGATTTGAAAGAAGAAAGAAAAAAGGTCTGTTAAAAACATATACAGAGTCACCACTTGGTCTTTAAGGAACCAAGAAACCTAATTTTGACTCACCCAAACGGATAAAGGGCACCGGCCTTTCATAACCAAAGAACTTGGCTCGGGGTTTTGGTACGAGAGAGGAAGGAGCCTTTGTCACGAACAAAACACCCTCAACTTGCCCAGTCTTTCGACGGGCCTCAATTAGCATCCAAATAATCATCTTATACTATGTTTGGTTCGACAATTAATACTATGACAGTATATTACATTACACAAGAATCTTGAAATGGAAGATCAAAAGATAAGATATCATTCATACGATCTAAGCCAAATATCACACAATGTAAAGTGAAAGATCACACAAGCAAATCTAGGAAAAATCATCTAATCACATATCAAGTAATCAAGTTTTCCTAATCTAAGGGGGACATGAATTGTTCTTGACACAAATAATCAAAGAGATCAAAATATGCTTAGCAAGCTAGAATGAGGCATGTTAATCTTTGAGAAAAGAAGACCTCTCAATCCCCGGGACGGATGAGAAAGGATGATTGGATCGAGGGGAAGCATGGACGTATGATCCGTCTCATTCCTTATAATCTTTTTAGATTAGGAGTCACTAAAACTCTAAATCTTGCATGGATGCAATATATGATCCTAGAATGTGCAAAGGTTGTAGTGTGTTTGTGTACATGGATTTCCTAAAGTGACTTAGAAGCCTAACATATGCATGAGTGCATGAAGGAAAACATCATAGGATATGTACAAATATAGTATGGACTACTTCCTAAGAGATGAACTAATTTGGATTGCATATAAGCATCAAATCAAAGGATTAAAGTAAAAGCAAGCTTGCTGTGAATAGTGGGCGAACAGTGAGTGGATTTTGTAAAAATGGAAAAGTAAGGTTAGACATGTTTTTAATGCATGATTTTTTTATGGAGATCATCCTTATTGTGTCTAGAACACATTTCAAAAAGCCAAACTACAATAACTATTACAGATTAAGAGAAATCATATAAACAATAGAGGTTACTCAGAAACAGAGTTCGTACTGTCGGCTGGAATGTTAAAAAATATTAGAAAATGAAAAAAAAACATCTAGAGGTCCATATTATACAGAACGTTCCCTAAGACAATGATGTTCAAGGGAAAAATGAGTTAGGACCACTCTTTTGGAAAAGTTTTATGAAAAACAAGTTGAAAGTCAACCTAGCTGCTGTGATAGCAAAAACAGAATGTCTGGAAGGAATGTTTAGGCCAAAATGGGACCCTTCCAAGTGTTTCCAAGTCAAACTAAAAATCATGGCTGTTCTCCAACAAGTTAGGAAGACTTTTCAAGTGGTCTTGTAATCCCCCTTTAAGTATTGAGTTCTAGAGAAATCTTTGAACTCAGATTGTTCACTGTTTTGAAGATTTTACGAAGAACTAGGGTTTTTTTTTCTTGAAATCAAAATGAGGGGTTTAAGAGGGGTTTTGAAATAGAGGTTTTGAGAGTATATTTTCAGCACTTATATGATGATTATCACCACTTAAAATATCAACATTAAACTTATATCAAGAACCTCCAAGATTGTTGGAGAGTATTGTTTTTATTTTGAAGATAACTTCAAGAATACATAGGAATGAATTGAAGTTAGGATCATCATCTATCAAACATGTTTTTGAGGTCAAGAGCTACTATCCATAAGGATTCACTCACCTCAAACACCATGTCATCACTTAGATGATGATGAACTAGTAAGTAATCAAAGAAAAATAAAAATGAAATGGGGTAAGAAGAGATGAACAAATATAATCAAAGCGAGTAAATAGCAATCAATAGTTGATAATCATTGAGATATTGGACTTGTAGCTTGGTGTTTCACTCATATGTAATGACTTTGGACATGGAAGTAGCTTCCTATCTCATAAATGCTCACAAACATGGTAGTTGGATGTATTGAATGTGAAGTAAATGGGAGTAATGAAGTAAAAACAAAGTTTAGAACTCACTTTCTTATTGAAAATCAAAGAAGGAAGCTTCTTTTCTCTCTATTCTAACCTTATCTCTAAAACTTTATCTCTAAAACATTTCTAAGCTTTCATTTTCCACTCCCTAAATGAGACGTCAAGGGGGGTTTATATAGGCCAACTTGGGGTGGTTTTGGGATTTAAAGAGTGCTCCCATTGGCTCCAAATGTCTGTGAACAAGGAACTACGTCGTTTTGGTTTTTAATTAATCAATTGGACCCCCAAAATAAATTACAAAAATGGAATGTTCTAGGGGAGAGTGCCGGGGCGGCACTTCTCCTCCAACGTTCAGATAATGCTGTTTAGGCCCCAGAGGTTCCGGTATTCACGAAAAGGCCCTATTTCGTCCGAAATTCACAGAAGATGCACACAAACTCTAAACTAAGGTTGTGATATACCGTTGGTAAGTTAATGGAGTCTACTTTACATAAAAATAGTTTGGAGATAGGTCACTTTGAAAAGTTTTGCGGTATTCGCGATAGAAGCCGATTTGATCGCCTATTTCACCTTCGAAAATTCATAATAAATCCGTTTTAAATCCAGAAAATATGTGCGATATACCGTTGGAAAGCTATTGACTGCAAGTATCCATGAAAAATATTTGAAAAATGATACGACACTCCGGTTTCAAAGTCAACTTTTAGGTCAAATCGATCAAAGCTAGGATTCCCAGGAAGTTCTGGGAACCTCTGGGAGCTCCCAGGAGCTGACGTTTTCATCCGATTTTCTTTTAAAACTTGTTTTAGTACTTTCCACATGATCTAGAATGATCTCAGAACGTTTTGGCAAATTTGGATGATTTTGGTCCAACCCTGGTCAAACCTTGGTCAAACCGGTCAACGGAGACTTTTTGGGAACTTCTGAGACTTTCGGGGGTCTCTGGGAGCTGACGATTTCATCTGATTTTGCTTTAAAACACATTTTACCCCTTTTCTTATGACGTAGCATGTTCTCAGAACTTTCGGTCCTAATCCGGGTGTTTTTTGAGCTTTTGGGGATATTTTGGTCATTCTGAGCATTTTGAGAGATAGAACTAACTTCCAAGAGTTCTTTTTGAGCCTTTTTTGATCATTGTGAACCCCCAAGCTATGGGTCTCCTAAATCTGATAGGCGACAAAATGGGGTATCTACAGTTTGTCCCTCTTTGGCATGAACTTGCAAGGCAACACATGTCGTAAGTGAGTGCCAAAGCTTCGAAGAGACAGGTTTTTTTTGGAGGCTATAGATTTAGGATAAGAGCGTTGCAAAAGATGCAAGGATAAAAAAAAACATGATGCTGAGGTCAGTGTTGGTGGTGCTCTACGTGAGCTACCTACGTATCCCAAGGGGAATCAAACTAGGACGTCGTTCAGGGCATAAAGGAACAAATCACACATGCACAACAAGATAGGCAGATGCTATGCTATGAGGATGATATGCAATGCATGGATGTGATATGAATTGTGTCAAGAGTCCTATCATGCCTAGCATTATGATTTTAGCTTGAGTTGGTGCTGTGGGGTGTGCTACTCTGAGTAGGCTTGTGTTGTGCTAGTGCTTTTGACTACGATGTAGTGGTTGACTTGGATAAAGACCCCAAGGTGTTGAAGACTCTAGGTCTCGAGGGAAAACTTCTTGAATTACGGGAAGTGTGCTTCGCGAATGAATAGAATCTGTGGTAGGGTCCCCGAGGATGCCAATTAAAGATAACCGACAGTTCGGGAAAATTTATGATAACTAAAGTGAGGAGGCTCACGATAAGCAAGAAAGCTCACGACGACCGACAGGTGAAAAAGCTTATGATAAATGAGGAGGCTCACAATAAGTGAGGTGGTCACGATAACTGATAGGTGAGGAAGCTCACGGTAGCTGATAGATGAGGAGGCTCACAACAAATGACAGGCGATGACGGTAATCGATATACGCAGAGTCTTAGGCATCAAAGAGTAGTCTAGTTGCGACTAGGCAGCGCTTGCCCTGGGAGCCAGGATCTCTAGACTGTTGACGTTATTTTGATCATCGATCGACCCTTGTCAAACCCAGAAAGTCGGTTCTGGTTTCTAAGAGCCGATGCTCTTTATTCTCTTCTGTCGAGGATGGTGGGGAAATTTTTTGAGAATCCGTCTTAATTGTTAACCAAGCACCAAGATCCATCTCTGAATCTCTCACGGTTAATCGAATCTTGCTGACCGAGAACCATGACACATCTCTGAATCTCTCTCGATTGATCAAATTCTGCGATGCCCAATCTAAAAGAGCCGGTTAGGGTCTTCGAGAGCTGATTTTTCTCTATAACTGTCCTCCGGGGATAAGTTGGATCTGCTGGTGTGGATATCGCAAATTTTCCTACCCACAGTTTTTCTTTTAAAATTCTTTTCAATTTTGAAATTCAAAAACAAATGAATCACCACTTAATTTTTAAAAGGAAAATTAAGAAACCATTTCAAAAGGAAACTGATCTTTTGCGAAATCAGAGATAAACTAGGTCCGGGGATTATGGAATGAGAGAGGAGGAGTCTGACGGACTAAAACACCCTCTCTCATCCTATCTCGCGATAGGCCTCTACTCAACATCCTTTTAATTGAATTACTAATCTAAACATGCCCTCAACTAATACATAGATATAAATATTCACTGCACAAGCACATTGAAATGATGTAAAATTACTAATGGTGAAAATAACATTCAAAGTTATATAATTCACTTAGCAAGCATGATGATATGCAACAAAGGACAAGAGAACTTACCCGGGATCCAGCAGCGATATAAAACGAAGGTCCTAAGAAAATGTCTCTAATCACATATACATATAAGGCAAAACCTAATTCTAAGGTGTTGCGCATGGAGTCGAAAATCAACAAAATCATGAAATGATTAAACTAGAGAAAAGTCGAGAAATCATACCTCCTCGGCGCTAAAAAACAAGGGTTAGTCCACATGCCTTAATCAAGATAGAGTAGGAAATTCCAAATGACAATCTTAAACTTCTAGCTTAAATCTATCAAGTATGAGAGAACGGATGTAATCATGGATTCCTTCTAATTAGTTGGAAATGCATTACTTCTATAGATATACAAGTCTCAACTAGGAGCCAATGTAATGTCCATATAGAAGTGATATAGTCCCAATATGGTCATAAGGAACCCACAATTAGGTTTTACTAAATTCAGTCCTAACACAAAATGAATTCTAATTACAAGTATTAACCTACATGGATGAATGCATATAGATATATAAACATGAACAAGGATAAGCTATGAATTATTCATTAATTTGGATCACTTAACCTCTGTACTTAAGTTTAATTGATCATTATTAAAACATGGTTTGAGCCCTAGGTGATAGAAAAGTCATTTGGACCATTATTTACGAAGTTGGTCAAATCTGTCATAAAATTCTGAAAATTACAGAGAGCAGACTAGAAATTAAAGGAAAGAAAAAGCATGCTTCCCATGGTTTGATGTCGATGTATTTTGGACACAAGATGCCTCTGTGTGTCTAGTTTCCATCCGAAAAAGAAAATCAAAGTGTCAACGGTTAGATCTTTGGGAAACGGACAAACACCAGACGTCACTCAGAGATTTACAAATCCCTGTTCAGAGATTTTGTACGATTTTTTAAAAATAGTAAAAAAAATCCGAAATGCTTTGGTCTTTTTAGGGTAGCTTCCTAACACATTAAACTACCAAGAAAAATTTATTTTGGATCAAGAAAGCTTGATTAAGGTTCTGATTTGCTTATTTCAAAATAATGTTACTGTTCTGAAACTCTGGATAGATTGTAGTGACTTCACAAAACTCATGACCAAACCACTTTAAACATGAAATCTCCTTAAAACAAAAATCACAGTGGTAAAACTTTGTGTTATTGACACTCTCCAAGTGGTTTCACTTAAATCCAACGGTTAGATATTTAACTAAAAATCTATGATAAAAAATTGTTTATGAACTAACTGTATCATTGTTGAGTTCATCTTTCTTGTTCTATCAACCAAGCCATGAATATTGGCTTGTCTCAAACCTAACTCTCCTTTCCTTTGAGGGTCATTGGAGATCAAGACATGACTAAAACTCATGCGTTCCAAGGAATATAGAAAAGATTCCATGAAACTCTAAGCTTAGAGAACCCAAACCATGGTAGGGGTTTGGATTCATCTACTTGTTCTTAATAAAATGATGATCAACTTTAAATCTCATGTGAAGCATAAGCTTACATGTGACTAAAAGATCAAATTCATGAGATTCAAGTGAGATATGGAAGATCCCCAAGAGTCTCAAGAGAAGAGCATAAACAAGAAAAAGAAAAGAAGAATCCGAGAACTAGGAAGCTAGGACTTCCAAGTTTACTAACAAAACTCTAAAACTTAATCAAGAAAAACTAAATGATTTGAAGATTAGAGGCTCAAAAGAAAGAAAACACAACTAAAATTAGAGGATCACCTCCAAACTATCCTCAAACTTCTATATTTTGAAGATCTTCCAAACTCTTCATCAAGCTCTCAAAACTCTCTTTATCCCAAAATTCTTTTTGTTTTCTCCTTGAAATTCCCCTCTCTAAAAAATGTGTAGTAGTAGTCTCTCCTAAAAAAGATCCCTTGTAATGGAGTATTCACCCTCTATTTATAGGCAAATTTTAGAGGGTTATTTTGGTATTTTCAAGCCAAAAACCCTAATTTTGGATGTACTTTTGAGGGTACAAAACGTGTTGTATTACAACTGGCTGCTAAAAACGCGGCACTCAATGGAGATGGAAGCGGCACTCACTGAGCGCCGGAACGGCAATCATTGAATGCCGGCGCAGCATTCACTGAATGCCGCCGCGGCACTCAATGATTGTGTAATACCCTGTATTTTTAATATTTATTTAATGCAGAGAGATTCTATATACTTCCTTTGACCACTCATGAAATTCAATCTTCGACCGATCGAAGCTCGTTCGATCGATCGAGCATCTTCATAGTTCAAGCGATTGAACATTGTTCAATCGATCGAAACTCTACCGACCTAAATTTAATATGTGGTCCCCACTTCAATTGATCAAACCCTTTTCAATCAATCAAACCTGGCCGAATAACTTTCGAGCGATCGAACTTACTTCGATTGATCAAACTCTCCTGGGTATTTCAGTTTCAGTTCACGCAAATGCTGCCACCTTACCCTCTCTATTCTCTATATATACAGCTTATTGATGTGTGTTGAGGGTTTAGAACACTAGAGAGTTTGAGAGGGAGAGTTTATGCTTGTATTCTATATATACACATATATCCATATATATATACACACATACACACTCATAGATATGTATATATACATTGTGAGTGAGATAGAGAAGCGGAAGAAACAAAAGACAAGAGAAAGAGAAGGAGGCAGAGAGAGACCGAGAAGCAAAGAGAAAAGAGGAGCCACCACTGGAGGCCACAAGCTTAAAGCTTCGCCAAACGCGTCCTTAGCACCCTAGGTGAGTTTTTACTCACTCGATCTCTTTACTATGATGTTTAACGAGTTTTTGGTATGTTTAGGAGTATATAAACGTCCCTAAGATGCTCATTTAAGTGCGGTTTAGAATCTGCTGGAGAAGACAACTCTCGAGCGATCGAGCAGAGCTCAATCGATCGAAGGTTCAATCTATCGAACTGCTTTCGATCGATTGAACTGCTTTCGATCGATCGAACTTCATTTTCCCTCAATCGATCGAAATGGTTTCAATCGATCGAGACATGCAGAACATGGTTTAGTTCTTTGTTTTATTTTATATGAGGTTCGAATACTCGATTCACGATTCGGACTTCTATTATGCGATTATGGGTTAATCGGGGAGAATGTGACAACACAGATAAGTATGATTAAGGACAATGGATTAATACAGTGACGTTAGATAATGTGCGGTTCATGTATGAGTTCGATATCCGTTATTTCAATCAGAGTAGTCTGGCCATATGGGAAGTCATGTATCAATAGAAGTACAGTGTTTAAGTAGGTTTGATAAGTTCTGGAAATGATACGGGGGCAGATGCCTGGTCATGATATGCTTTCGCATGCGGTGGATGGTTTATATCCTTAATGAGTAGCGAGAAGTGGGCAGGACCATGTAGTCCTAAGGTAGCCACATGATCACCGATATATCCTTAACGAGCGGTGGTGGTTTATATCCTTAACGAGCGGTGGATGGGTGATCACTGGTATACTACGAGAAGTCGTGGTAGTAGATTTGATATGTTGTTGTTCAAAGCGTTATATCCCTAACATGTGGTGGATGGTTATATCCTTAACGAGCTGGGGATGGACTGATGTGGTGTCCATGAATGCGGTGGATGGTTTATATCCTTAACGAGCAAATGGACAGAATGATGGTATGTCTACATATGTTAAACGATTGAGTCTGTTCTTTCTAGACAGAGTACGTTGATGTTTTCGATCTGAGGATAATAAGACGATAAGGTTGAGTTGCGATGTTGGAATACAGAGAAGATATTATGTAATAGAACTATATCTTAGACGTTCAATAACTTGTTATACGTTATAGCATTGATACCCTGTGAGTTTCTATTCACTCAGCTCTCAGTAAGCTGAAGGCCGTTATTGCCTGGACATTCCCCGTCCAGATTTCCTTGTCCCTTCTAATACAGATAGTGGAACCTACAACAACGGTTACTACTCCGAAGGAAATTATGCAGAGGGTTGCCCCATTGATGCTGATTACGTTGGAGAAGGAGGTTACACTGATGAATATCCTTATGCTAGCTGAATACTAAAGATAGTGATATATAGTTTATTTTTCCGTTGTTCTGTTGAACTCTATTTAGTTTTAGTTTGACGGGTACTTGGGCATATGTTGTCTCCAGACCTGTTGTGATCCTGTGGACCACACTCTGATGTTTGTAATAGATAGAACTTGTTTAAATTTCAGTTGTTTACTGTTCCTGTTTGGACTAGTGCTGTATGGTGTGGATATCAGTGACTTTCACTTGTCATTCCCTATGGACCCATAAAGGAATTTTATTTTTCTCTATTTATGCTGCTCCAGGGCGTGACAGGTTTTTTTTGGTATCAGGGCTTGAGGTTCTTATATTGTCGTTCACTATTCGTCCCACCCCATCTGGTTCTAGTATTTAAGATTCCTGAGATGAGATATGAATATAAGATAAGTTCGTCTTCTTGACGATAGATAGTTTCCTTTGCAGGATAGCATGGATCCCGAGTTCCATCAGTTTGTTACCGATGCTTATGGAGGACACGTGATCCATGGGGATACCGTGGAGCCAGCCGACCCACAGTTTTATCGTGAGCGCGTGTGCCAGATAGATAAACGACATTTGGAGGAAGACATGTGGAGAGCGCTTTATGATACCGGGAGGACTCACCCAACACAGATGCGTATGGATGCTTACCATACTGCGAGGATTGGTAGAGACATTTGCCAGGAGATATTATGGTTAGTTCAGAGTAAGCCTGAGATAGATAAGGTTGAGTTGAGATCCATTGTAGCCAGTCCACTAGAGCCTGTAGTTACACCAGTGCCAGCAGCACCACCATCATCGGTACCCAACGTACCAGTCCCAGAGCCTGAGCCAATTTAGGAGGATGAGGACCCAGAGCTAGAGGATGAGCATCCCAATGAGGACATGGACGGGGATGGAGAGAAAGAGCTGATAGATGATGAGGACCCAGTAGAGGATGAGCATGCGGATGATGTAGACGAGGATGAGCCAGAGGACCCAGTACCGGACCCAGAGGCTGTTGAGGCAGACATAGTAGTAGATGAGGATGCGCCCGATGAGGAGATAGTTGTTCCAGAGGTACCCGTTGTGCTTCAGATACCAGCCGGACCGATTATGCATATGGAAGCTATGGCCGACATGGCAGTAGGATGGATAGCTCACATGGTCGCTCAGCCAGTAGGTTTTGTTATGGGAGAGGCTGCGATAGTAGGAGCTCTTGATATAGCTGATGGATTCGCCGTAGTAGCAGTTGATGTCGCCAACCAGGCGATAGCAGACGTGATGGAGGACGATGATGCAGAGGTGATAGAGGGTTGGGATATAGGGGTAGTAGTCGGAGATCTTGTTGCACCAGCTGAGGATGATCCCCTCGAGGAGATGGATATTGATTCAGAGGATGAGGCTCCACCAGTAGGATCAGACGCTGATGACTTTTGAGTCAGGATCTGCAGGACTTAGTTTTTGTTAGTTTTATTAGGACATATTGTCCACCAGATATTTTTGGGAGCTTGAGAGATAGCTATTCCTTGGGAGACGTTCAAAGGCAGATTTTTGGAAAAGTACTTTCCGGAAGACAAAAAGGATCAGCAGGAGAAGAATTTTATGAGCTTAGTTCAAGGAGGATGGACTATACGGGAATATACAACACAGTTCGAGCGTCTATCCAGATTTGCTCAACATATGATAGACACTCCACAGAAGAAGGTGAAGAGATCTCACCAAGGATTGAGTCCTTACCTCAGGTATATGATGATTGGTCACCTGAACCAGAGTTTCGAAGGACTAGTCAGACTTGCTGTAAGTCTGGAGAAGGATGCTTATCCAGCACAGCAACCACAGATGAATCGACCGCAGCCATCAAGAGGGTTTCAACAGAGGAATTTCCATAACCTGCCGCCGAGGAATGCCCAAGGTTGGAGATCATAGGGAAATTTTTAGGGTAACAAGAGAACCTGGGAGGGAACCAGACAGCCACATCAGGGCTATACTCGACCCCGACAACATTCACAGCAAGGATCACAGCCTCAGTCATTGCTCACAGTCCTACCCAACAATAGTGGAGGATGTTTTAATTGCGGAAAGCCAGGACATATTGCAAAGTTTTGCACAGCTTCCAGGGTTAACCACCGGCTAGGAGCTGACTACCGAAATTGCAACAAACCAGGGCACTTAAGCAAGGATTGTCGTGCACCTCGCGGAGGATACTATAGAGCATCGAATCAAGGGATACAAGGACCTCCAGATTAGACAAGGATGAATGCTATTATCCCAGGAGAAGTAGGCTTTAATGCTGATGAGCAGCAACATTTGGAAGGTACGCTTGTACTCTTTCATAGTTCAGTTAAAGCTTTATTTGATACTGGAGCTGCACGCTCATTTATTACTGTTAAGATTGTGCATCAATTGGGTTTAGAACTCCAGACACTCGAGCCAGCACTAAATGTTGTGTCACCTTTGGGAGTGACTGCTAAGCTGAGTAAAGTGTGTAAAGATTGCCTATTCACCTTGGGAGATAGGAATCTTCCAGCAGACTTGGTAGTTCTGTCGATGTCAGAATTCGATGTTATCCTAGGGATGGATTGGTTAACTAAGTACAGTGCCAATCTGGATTGCCCTACTAGAACGATTGTATTTCCAATACAAGGAAAGCCAATGATCAGATTTCAGTGTCAGCCGACGAGCGTCATGTTTCTTACGAGTAGTTTGGCTATAATCAGGAGTACAAGTACAGAGCTCACGATAGATCAGATTCCTATTGTACGAGATTTTCAGGATGTATTCCAGGATATTAAAGGACTTCCACCAAAAAGACAAATAGACTTCTGTGTGGAATTAGTACCTGGTACATTGCCTATTTCCAAGACTCTGTATCGGATGACACCAACTGAGATGTTGGAACTGAAGAAGCAAGTTCAGGAACTTGAAGATTTAGGATTTGTTCGCCTGAGTATGTCACCCTGGGGAGCACCAGTTCTGTTTGTGAAGAAGAAGGACGGAACACTTCGACTCTGTATAGACTACAGGGAGTTTAACAAGGTAACGATCAAGAATAGGTATCCACTACCTCGGATAGACGACCTATTCGACCAGTTACAAGGATCTAGGATCTTTTCGAAGATCGATTTTCGTTCGGGATATCACCAATTATTAGTTCAACCAGAGGATGTATCGAAGACTGCATTCAGGATAAGATATGGGCATTATGAGTTTCTAGTTATGCCTTTTGGACTGACGAATGCGCCAGCAGTATTTATGGACTTGATGAATAGAGTATTCAGACTATATCTGGATCAATTCATTATAGTGTTCATCGACGACATGCTGATCTACTCAGAGACGGAAGAAGACCACAAGGAGCATTTACAGATTGCCTTGCAGACACTTCGAGATAACAAGTTGTATGCAAAGTTCAGTAAGTGTGAGTTTTGGCTACAGGAAGTCAAATTATTGGGACATGTTATATCTCAAGACGGCATCTCTGTGGACTCATCTAAGATTGATGCAGTCTTAAGCTGGAATAGACCGACCAATGCGACAGAGGTCAGAAGTTTTCTTGGTCTAGCAAGATATTACAAAAGATTTATAGAAGAATTTGCCAGGTTAGCATGACCATTGACGAATTTAACAAGGAAGGAGACAAAGTATGAATGGATAGACAAGCATGAGGGTGCATTCCAGGAGTTAAAGGAAAGACTGACTTCTGCAATGGTACTTGCGATACCTAAGAGTGGAGAAAGGTATGTGATCTACAGTGACGCATTGCACCAAGGACTTGGATGTGTGCTTATGCAAGACGGGAATGTTATCGCATATGGATCAAGACAATTGAAGGTACACGAGAAGAATTATCCGACGCATGATTTGGAATTGGCAGCAATAGTGTTTGCATTAAAGATTTGGAGACACTATCTCTATGGAGAAAAGTTTGATCTGTTTTCCGATCATAAGAGCTTGAAGTATTTGTTCTCTCAGAAGGAGTTGAACATGCGACAACGAAGATGGATGGAGTTGCTCACAGACTATGACTTTTCATTGCAATACCATCCAGGTAAAGCAAATGTCGTAGCCGATGCTTTGAGCCGTAAACCTCGGTTAGTGATCGCTGCATTACTAATTCGAGAATGGAAAGCGTTGGAGGTGTTAGCTGAATTCGAGCTTCAGCCAGTGGAACCAATGGAAAGATAACAATTTGGATGTCTTATGGTACAACCAACTTTGATCAGCCGTATCATAGAAGCTCAACAGACAGTAGAGGATTTGAAGTTATGGTTTACCAAGATGGCAGCTAAAGAACCAGAAATCTGGAATATTAGTACAGACGGAGCCTTACGATGTAAAGGTAGACTCTGTGTACCTGACAAAGAAAATCTCCGAAAAGACATATTGGATGAAGCTCATAAGTCCCAGATGACGATTCATCCAGGAGGTACGAAGATGTATAAGGATTTGAAGAGGAATTTCTGGTGGGAAGGAATGAAGCGAAAAGTGGCTAAGTATGTTTCTCAGTGTCTTACTTGTAAACAAGTGAAGGCAGAACATCAGAAACCACCCGGATTACTTCAACCGTTACCAGTTCCTCAATGGAAATGGGAACACATCACCATGGATTTTGTGGTAGGATTGTCGAAGTCACAACAGAACCACGACGCTATCTGGGTAATCGTGGATCGACTTACTAAGATGGCACATTTTATCGCCTACAGTATGACGTATCTAGTGGAACGTTTGAGCTGGATGAATCTATAGCACGTAGTACGGTTACACAGAGTACCTGCTTTTATCGTGTCAGATCGAGATTCGCGCTTTACTGTAGAGTTTTGGAAGAGTCTTCAGACAGCAATGGGAACAACATTGAACTTGAGTTCCGCTTTTCATCCGCAGACTGATGGACAGACTGAAAGAGTTAATCAAGTAATGGAGGACATGTTACGCACATGCGTTATTGATTTTGAGAATTCTTGGGAGACACACCTACCTTTAATAGAGTTCGCTTACAACAACCGTTATCATACAAGTATAGGGATGGCTCCGTTCGAAGCTTTGTACGGAAGACCTTGCCGATCGCCGTTATGTTGGATCGAAGTCGGAGATACTCAACTTTTTGGGCCAGAAATGGTACGAGAGACAAGTGAAAAGATTCAAGTGGTATGTGAGAAGATTAAGTCAGCTCAGACCCGACACAAGAGTTATGCTGACAAGTGATGAAAAGATTTGGAATTTGCAATTGGAGATCATGTATTACTCAAAGTTTTGCCTGTTCGAGGCATCGTCAGATTCGGTCAGAAGAGAGGCAAGCTATCACCACGATTTATCGGACCATTCAAGATTTTAGAGCGTGTTGGGAAAGTTGCTTATCGCCTAGCATTGTCGCCAAAGATGTCAGGAGTGCACAACATTTTCCACATCAGTATGCTGAGGAAATGTGCTCACAACCCAGCGCACGAGATCAACTTCGAGGATATTGAAGTCAACGACAGCGTTACGTTCAACGAAGGACCTATTCATATTTTAGATCGTGGAATCAAGAAGCTCAGGAACAAGGAGATCCCATTAGTCAAGATCCAATGGAAGCATCATGATGAAGGAGAAGCTTCGTGGGGAGCTAGAGTCAGAGATGCGTGAGAAGTTTCCGTTTTTGTTTTAACTCTGTATGTTTCCGATTTCGAGGACGAAATCTTTTGTTGGGTGGTGGATGATGTAATACCTTGTATTTTCAATATATATTTAATGCAGAGAGATTCAATATACTTCCTTTGACCACTCATGAAATTCAATCTTCGACCAATCGAAGCTCGTTCGATCGATCGAGCATCTTCATAGTCCAAGCGATCGAAACTCTACCGACCTAAATTTAATACGTGGTCCCCACTTCAATCGATCAAACCCTTTTCAATCCATCAAACCTGGCCGAATCACTTTCTAGCGATCGAACTTACTTCGATCGATCGACCTCTCCTGGGTATTTCAATTTCAGTTCACGTAAATACTGCCACCTTACCCTCTCTATTCTCTATATATACAGCTTATTCATGTGTGTTGAGGGTTTAGAACACTAGAGAGTTTGAGAGGGAGAGTTTATGCTTGTATTATATATATACACATACATCCATATATATATACACACACTCATATATATATATACATTGTGAGAGAGATAGAGAAGAGGAAGAACCAGAAGAGAAGAGAAAGAGAAGGAGGCAGAGAGAGACCGAGAAGCAGAGAGAAAAGAGGAGCCACCATTGGAGGCCACAAGCTTAAAGCTTCGCCAAACGCATCCTTAGCACCCTAGGTGAGTTTTTACTCACTCGGTCTCTTTACTATGATGTTTTACGAGTTTTTGGTATGTTTAGGAGCATTAAAACGTCCCTAAGACTTCATTTATGTGTTGTTTAGAATCTGCTGGAGAAAACAACTCTTGAGCGATCGAGCAAAGCTCAATCGATCGAACTGCTTTCGATCGATCGAACTTCTTTTTCCCTCAATCGATCGAAATGGTTTCAATCGATCGAGACATGCAGAACATGGTTTAGTTCTTTGTTTTATTTTATATGAGGTTCGAATACTCGATTCACGATTCGGACTTCTATTATGCGATTATGGGTTAATCGGGGAGAATGTGACAACACAGATAAGTATGATTAAGGACAATGGATTAATACAGTGACGTTAGATAATGTGCGGTTCATGTATGAGTTCGATATCCGTTATTTCAATCAGAGTAGTCTGGCCATATGGGAAGTCATGTATCAATAGAAGTACAGTGTTTAAGTAGGTTTGATAAGTTCTGGAAATGATACGGGGGCAGATGCCTGGTCATGATATGCTTTCGCATGCGGTGGATCGTTTATATCCTTAATGAGTAGCGAGAAGTGGGCAGGACCATGTAGTCCTAAGGTATCCACATGATCACCGATATATCCTTAACGAGCGGTGGATGGTTTATATCCTTAACGAGCGGTGGATGGGTGATCACTGGTATACTACGAGAAGTCGTGGCAGTAGATTTGATATGTTGTTGTTCAAAGCGTTATATCCTTGACATGTGGTGGATGGTTTATATCCTTAACGAGCTGGGGATGGACTAATGTGGTGTCCATGAATGCGGTGGATGGTTTATATCCTTAATGAACAAATGGACAGAATGATGGTATGTCTACATATGTTAAACGATTGAGTCTGTTCTTTCTAGACAGAGTACGTTGATGTTTTCGATCTGAGGATAATAAGACGATAAGGGTTGAGTTGTGATGTTGGAATACAGAGAAGATATTATGTAATAGAACTATATCTTAGACGTTCAATAACTTGTTATACGTTATAGCATTGATACCCTGTGAGTTTCTATTCACTCAGCTCTCAGTAAGCTGACGGTCGTTATTGCCTGGACATTCCCTGTCCAGATTTCCCTTTCCCTTGTAATACAGATAGTGGAACCTACAACAACGGTTACTACTCCGAAGGAAATTATGCAGAGGGTTGCCCCACTGATGCTGATTACGCTGGAGAAGGAGGTTACACTGATGAATATCCTTATGCTAGCTGAAGACTGAAGATAGTGATATATAGTTTATTTTTCCGTTGTTCTGTTGAACTCTATTTAGTTTTAGTTTGACGGGTACTTGGGCATATGTTGTCTCCAGACCTGTTGTGATCCTGTGGACCACACTCTGATGTTTGTAATAGATAGAACTTGTTTAAATTTCAGTTGGTTACTATTCCTGTTTGGACTAGTACTGTATGGTGTGGATATCAGTGACTTTCACTTGTCATTCCCTATGGACCCATAAAGGAAATTTATTTTTCTTTATTTATGCTGCTCCGGGGTGTGACAGATTGCCGGGACAACTCCATGGAATGCCGTCTTTTTTGAAACTTTGATTTTTGCGACAATTGATGTGTTTTTGCCGCAGTTACAGACTACCGGTGCGGCAGTTAAGGACTGCCGGTCCGGCAAACACAGAGTGCCGCTCCGGCACTGCGTGACTGCCGCAGCCCACACCATGTGCCGTTCTATTCCTTTTTCTTTTCTTTTTCTTTTCTTTCTTTTTTTTTTAATTGAAGAGTCTTTTGAAGAGCTTGAATCACCTTGGAACCTTAGTTTTGTTCGGATATTGTCTTCATTGGACTTGGTGGTAACACTCTCCTTAATTCGATGTTTGGTCAAAATTGGGGTGTCTACAGTTTGCCCTCTTCGACAGAGCTTGTAGAGCAACGCGTGTCACAAGTGAATGTCAAAGCCTGTGTGAAGACAAGCCTTTGACCAAACCGTCGGATTTAGGTAAAAACAAATGCGTTGCAAAAACGGCTGCACAAACGGTCTATGTTGGTCGTGCTTAACGGTGAGCTGCCTACGTATCCATTCAGGAATCAGACCAAGACGTAGTTCGGGCAAGGGTCAAACACACACAAGCGCAAATAATCATACGGATGAATGCACCTATCCTATCGTGATGCACGTGCTCATACAATGACGGCTGTCTATGCAATTCATGCTCTATAAATGATGTGATTCTAAACCGTGCTATCCTGACGTTTCTTGATGCAATCCATGCCTTACTTAATGCTCGCTTTTGCTCGAACTTAAAGACGAGTTATTCTTTAGAATTCGGAGTTTCTATAATCCAAAGGTTGATTCTTCTTCAAGATACTTGGCCGTCTCGGCCAAAAGGACGAACACAAGGTGTCAATGCGGGTTTACTCTCTTCAACGCAATCGACTGGGCGGCGCTTCACGACTTAGGCCCCGGTGTCAACTCGGGTTTCCTCTCTCAACACAATTGACAGGGCGGCACTTCGCGACTTAGGCCCCGGTGTCAATGCGGGTTTGCTCTATCAACGCAATTGACTGGGCGGCAATTCGTGACTTATTCCACGGTGTCAACGCGGGTTTGCTCTAAAAATCCACAACCTTTTGGCCTCATTGGATATGTTTGCTCTACGTACCGCAGCCGCTCGGCCCCGTTGGATATGTTTGCTCTAGGTATCCGCAGTCGCTCGGCCCTGTCGGATATGATTGCTCTGAAAAATCTGCAGCGGCTCGGCCCCCGTCGGATTTGTTTGCTCTGAAAAATCTACAACTGCTTTGCCCCATTGGATATGTTTGCTCTAGGTATCCGTATCCGCTCGGCCCCGTCGGATATGTTTGCTCTATTTCATGTGCTTATTGTATAATGCATGATGCAGTAGTCAGGGAAAAATTCTCGAAGACTGGCTAACGCAAATCTGTTGCGAGGACCGAGAATATAAATCTGTTATACTCCCAAAAGTGGGGCCAACGCAAATCTGTTACGAGAATTGAGAATATAAATCTGTTACACTCCTAAAAGCGGGGCCAATGCAAATCTGTTGCGAGAACCGAGAAATCTGTTATAGTCCCAAAAGCAGGGCCAACGTAAATCTGTTACGAAGATCAACAATATAAATCTGTTATATTCCCAAAAAGTGGAGTCAAAGCAAATCTATTGCGAGGACCGAGAATGCAAATATGTTACATCCTCAAAATTTTGATCATCGTAAATCTGTTACGAGGATCGAGAATACAAATTTGTTATATTCCCAAAAGCGGGGTCAACGCAAATCTGTTGCGAGGGCCGAGAATATAAATCAGTTACATCCTCAAAATTCAGGGGTTACTCATATTCAGATTATTCTGGAGTCAAACAGACTCAAATCCTTTCAATTTTTCAAAATCAAGAGTCGAACAAACTCAAATTCCCAAAATCAGGAGTCAAACAGGCTCAAATTCATTTCACAATCGAGAGCCAGTCAGACTGAAATTAATTCAGGTCTCTAAAAATTGAGAGTTAAACATACTCAATTCAATTTATTTTCAAAATGGGAGTCCGACAGACTCAAATTATTTCAAATCTTAAAGTCCGGAGTTAGTCGAACTTGAAAGAATTTCTAATTCCAAACTCAGCTCAATTCAATTTAAAACCTGGAGTCAGTCAGACTCGAATCAGTTCAATTCAAAAAATCCAAAGTCCTTCAGACTTAATCCAACTTTCTAAAATCGAGTCCATTAGACTCGAACAAATTCCCTTCTTAGTTAAGCCAATTTCATTCAATTTACTTTCAAAAATTCGGAGTCTAGTACATTAAACTCAAATCAATTCAAATTTCTAAAACCGGAAGTCCACCGGACTCGAATCTTTTTTTTGAATTTCTAAAACTAGGAGTTCAACGGACCCAAATAATTTTAAATTTCTAAATCGGGAGTCCGATGGACTTAAATTATTTCCAATATCTAAAGCCGGGATTCCAATGTACTCAAATCCACTTCTATTTCCAAAATCGAGAGTCAGTTAGACTCATTTTAATTCAATTTTCCAAAATTTGTAGTCAATTAAGCTTAATTTTTCCAAATTTTGATCAGGAGTCAGTCAGATTCAAATAAACTCAATTTCACCAAATCTGGAGTCAATTTGACACAATTCGAGTTCAAATTCAAATGCTAAATTAGGAGTCGCCTAGACTCGACTTAATTCATTTTCTGAAACCAGGAGTTAGTCAGACTCAAACAAATTTAATTTAACCAAGTCCGGAGTCAATTTGAATCAATTCGAGTTCAAATTCAAGTGCTAAATTAGGAGGCAATCAGACTTGATTCAATTCCTATTTCGCAAAATCGGACAAAACCAGGAGTCAATCGGACTCAAAGAAATCCAAATTTACAAAATTGGGCTTAAAGAATTTCTATTTCACAAAAGAATTTTTACAAAACTGGGAGGCAATTAAACTCAAAGAATTTCTATTTCACAAGATTGTGAGTCAATCAGACTCAAAAGAATTTCTAATTTCAAAATCGCAGTCAAACAGACTCAAAATAATTTCAAATTTCTAGAACAGGAGACAATTGGACTCGAATCGGATTCTATTTCACAACACCGAGAGTCAATTAGATTTAAATCTAAAATTGGGAGTCGATCAGACTCAAAGAATTTTAAATTAAAGAATCAGAGTCAATCAGACTCAATTCAATTCAAAAACTATAAAATCTAGAGTCAATCAGACTCAAATTAATTTTTCTAGAATTAGGAGTCAATCAGACTCAATTCAATTCAATTTCTAAGCTCGGGTGTTAAGTTAGACTTTCATGAATCGGGAGTCAGACGGACTTAATGATTTTATTTTTCGTAATCGGGAGCCAATCAGATTCAACTTAATTTTAACATTAAAATCTGGCGATAGTTAGATCCATTTTAGCCCAAACTTTTGAAGTTCGGAGTCGGTTAGACTCAAAGAATTCAATTCCAACAAAATTCGAAGTAAGGCAGACTCAAAAATTCAAAGGGAGTCACGTGGACCCAAAAATTCAATTTTCTTACACAAGGAGTCAAAAAATTCACATTTTAAAACAAAAGAGTCATTTGGATCCACGGACCAGCATTTCCACAACAATGGAGTCACTCGGACTCGAAAACTCACATTTTATAACCACGGAGTCATTTGGACTCAAAATTTGCATTTTACAACAACAGAGTCACTCGGACTCAACGAAATTCACGGAGTCACACGGACCCAACAAAAATTCACTTTTTATACAAATGGAATCACACAGACTCAATCAAATTCAAATTTCATAAAAATGGAGTCATACAAACTCAACAAATATATATATATATATATATATATTTATACGAATGGAATCACATGGACTCAATAAATTCACTTTTTATACAAATGGAGTCACACGGACTCAAAGAATTTCCTATTTCAAATTCGAGGGTTAATTTTTAACATTTCAAATTTTCTTAATCAGAATCAATTTTGACTCAACAAAAAATTCCAATTTCCAAAATCAAGAGTTAATCAGACTCAATTTATTTCAATTCCCAAAATCGAGAGTCAAATTAGACTCAATATAATTCAATTTACTTCAATTTGTGAAATTAGGAGTCAATTAGACTCAAATCAGTTCAATTCAGTTCATCGGAGTCAGTCAGACTCAGTTTTATTCAAATTCTAAAATCAGACGTTAGTCAGATTCAATTCATTTCAATTCAACTTTTAGAATCGGGAGTCAATTAGGCTCAATTCAATTCAACTTTTCAAAATCTGGAGTCAATCAGACTCATTTCAGTTCCATATTTTAAAATTGGGATTCAATCAAACTTAAATAAATTCAATTTTATCCAATTCAAAAGTCAATCAGACTCAAAGAATATCTGTTTCACAAAATTGGGAGTCGATGGGACTTAAATAATTTCTATTTCACAAAACTCAGAGAATTTCAGTTTTACAAAATTGGGAGTCAATCAGACTCAATTTAGTTCAAACTCTTGAATCAGGAGTCAATTAGACTCAAACAAATTCAAATTTTCAAAATCCGGAGTCTAGAGTCAGTTCAACTCAACTCAATTCCCATTTCCAAGTCGGGAGTAGATTCGACTTGAAATAATTCCTATTTCCAAAGGGGAGTCACACTGCCTTAAATAATTCACATTTTACAAAAGGAGAGTCATATGATCTTGAAAATTTACATTTCTCAAACACGGATTCATACGGACTCAAAAATTCACATTCTATAAACACGAAGTCACGTGGACTTAAAAAATTCATATTTTAAAAGACGGAGTCACGCGGACTCAAGAACTCAGGATTTTACATAAATGGAGTTCCACGGACCCAAAAAATTCACAGAGTCACACAGACTCAATAAAAATTTACATTTTACGCAAACGGAGTCATGCGGACTAAAAATATTCTTTCATATAATCGGAGTCATGCGAACTCAAAGCTTATATTTCATACTAACGGAGCAAAGTGGACTCAAGAATTCATATTTTACACAAACGGAGTCACACGGACTCAAAAATTCATATTTTACATAAATGGAGTCATGCGGACTCAAATTTCATATTTCACAAAGACGGAGTCATGCGGACTCGAAATTTTATTTCTTTATTCAAACAAAGTCACACGGACTCAGCAAATTCACTTTTTACACAAACGGAGTCATACTGACCCAACAAACTTTACTTTTATAGAAACGGAGTCACACAGACTCAAAGAATTAGTTTTACAAAAATGGGTAGTCCTCGGACTCAAAGAAATGGTTTTACAAAAATAGGTAGTCCTCAGACTCAAAGAAATAGTTTTACAAAAATCTGTAGTCCTCGGACTCAAAGAAATGGTTTTACAAAAATGGGTAGTCCTCGGACTCAGAGAAATGGTTTTACAAAAATAGGGAATCCTCGGACTCAAAGAATTGATTTTACAAAAACGGGGAGTCCTCGAACTCAAAGAATTGATTTTACAAAAACGGGGAGTCCTCGAACTAAAAGATTTGAACGGAGCTGACGGGGTTTGTGCTGCCCTAGTAGTCTTTTGAAAGCATGATTTTCTACACTTGCGGACCATTTGGAAGAAACATAATGATTGTGTCAAAAGAGGGAAGTCACTTTTGCCCCTAGTCTTGGACCATTCTCATGTTTCCAGTTTTAGCATTGCGTTGTGATAGTGTTTAAAACTCCTGCTTGCATTGCTCGTGGGATGCTTATGGAGACTTTCAAATCTGTATTCATCATCTTAAACCCACACATTTGAGATCATTACTGACTCATCAAAGGAGGACAGACCTGACAAAGCTAGTTACTCCAGATGACTGACGGAAATTCTACATTTATGAATCAATGTGCTTTCAATCGTGAATAATGTATCATCTCACCTTTCTTTTATTTATTATCTTA
Source organism: Hydrangea macrophylla (assembly GCA_033977485.1). Taxonomy (NCBI): domain Eukaryota; kingdom Viridiplantae; phylum Streptophyta; class Magnoliopsida; order Cornales; family Hydrangeaceae; genus Hydrangea; species Hydrangea macrophylla. The sequence goes on from CM066983.1 coordinate 15,228,916, forward strand.
CAAATGGTAGTACTTTGCTGATAAATCAAAACTTTGAAAACTTCCCCTTTATTGAATTCGTTGCCTATCTAGAGTATGCTTCAAATTAGTGCTTTAGCTTATAGAATAAAAGACACTCCATTTCAAAGCGTTCCAAAACAGACTTGGTGACTTGAGAACTTGCCTTTATCATAGAGGGATTTTGGCAAACAAAGTTTGTCCCTAGTTTGAAAGAGACTCGGGGGGCTTGCTTCAAAGGTAAAATAGGGCTTTTAGCAAATGAAGTTTGCCCCTAGTTTTAAGGGCAAACGGGCTCATCCCAAGGGCCTTGAGAACATGTTGGTACAGGATACTTGCAATGCATTTACTCCCAATCTAGAGGTAATCATCATGAATGTGATAGGCTGAAGGAAGATGTCCCAATGCTGATCGGCAAACTTTGTTTGCCCCTAGTTCGGTAATACATATGTGGTCCTAGGAAAATGCAAGTTTGCTCCTAGTTTTAAAAGAACATAGCCATATGCGCAAAGGATTCAACTTATCCCCGAATAGAAATCAGGTCCAAGGTAATATGGCCAAGGCCTGAAAGAGCACACCATATTATGACGATGGTGGTGACCGAACCAGATAGGTTGCCTACGTATCCCCGAGTGGGAGTCAGGTCGAGAGTATTTCAAGTACTCTGGAGGTCTTGAAAGAATTAGGCTTCAAGAATTGGTGGGTTTTCGAGCCATGTTGCCATTTGGGTCTAGGGAGTGCATGTTATTTGTGGTAGCCCTTGTGTGGCATGATAAACTACTTTTTCCTTTATTCTATGTTCTCTTTTCTTTTCTTCTTTTTTTATTTGACGGTTGATTCATTAACCTTTTCACTAACCAGTTAATCCTTACAACTCTCATCACGTTTTATTCATACTCTATCATGTTCATAAAGTAATATCAGCCCTTCAAACCTTTATTTGTTTTTCTCAAAGATATCTCTGCATTGTTTTAGGCTCACTTAGCGTTTAAGCTTGAAGCTGACAAGTCTCTCTTTTCATTTCCAATTTCTTTTCTTTGTTTAGAACAACACAAAGCCTTGAGTTAGTTCACGTACCAATGATCTACTTTGAAGTGCTCAAGAATTCTCAATCTTATCTATTCTCTGCCTTTCCTTTTCTCTTTCCTCTTTTCTCTACCTTACTATCTCTTATTCTCTCCATGATTTTGACTGACTAGGATTAGGATTTTTGAAATCAACACGCATCTTATTTTTGTTCTAACTTTTACCTAGGCGCCCTTCCGGGTTTTCATCCTAGCGAGCTCTTTCTTCTTTTTCATTTTCTTCTTCTTTTTTGTGCTCTAACTTTTTCCTAGGCGCCCTTCTGGGTTTTCATCCTAGCGAGCTCTTTTTTTTTCTTTTTTTTTTTGGAATAAGTTCATTTAAAATGTCTGGCTACCATCAAGGACCAAGTTTATGGCTTTAGACTGGTTGGGCTCATCTTTTAGGCTTGGTATTTGAGAGAAAGGATGGTGAGCAAGCTTCAAGTTCTAAGTTCATCTTTTCTAGATTGAGCAAGAGCATCTTTAAATTCTTAAAGTAAAGCTAATCAATTCTCTACTCCTCCTTGGTTTAGGCACAAAATTTGCTTTGATCACTTGGGGATCCTTTTCAATGCAAAGATTTATTAACAAAGTATTTTCCATGATCGCTTGAAAAAAGTTATTTTTTTCTTCTTTTTTTATAATGATCTATACATTCACGACTTGGCACACTGAATCAAGCAGAATGAGATTTTATTCAACTAGCAGCGAATTACACCACCTAACTCGATTGAATCGATAACAGACTAACCAGAAGACTCGACTGGACTGGACATTTGACTCCAACTTAGATATGAGTCGATTACAAACCAGACTAGACTCGACTTTGGTCTCAATTGGAGTGTCGCAGATGATCTTCAATTTACTATATTTCCAAGAGCATCCACATTCACTTCAGTAGCAGTATTCCCAAACACTATCACCTCACTAGCATCATTTGAACCTTTAGGTTTGCCACCCGTGTTTACGGTAACATTATCCATCCCTATGGCCAATTTCTCAGTTAAGTGGCCCTTCTTTGAATCATTAGGCTCAACATAATTGTCGTCTCTCTTCTAACTAATCTCACGCTTGAATTGCTAACCCAAACTGTTCTAGGTTTGATGCTATCTTGCCTACAGTCATGTTTCATTTTTAATCAATTTTAATTGATTTCAAAAGAAATTTCATTTAATTTTTCATATTTTCTCTTGCAATTGCTTAGTGAAATGTTCATGAATGGTTCATATGTCACACAAATGCAATGCATGTGTGTGTGTGTGCCTATTCTATATGCAAAAAGAAAAGAAAATCCTAACCCTAACACATAAGGCACATAAGCACATAAAATCCTCATCTATGTCAAATGCGCCAATTTAACCTCTCATTGCGATCCTCACTACCCTTTCAAAGGTTGGTCATTAAAAAGGCTTTGAAATTTATTTGGAAAGATTTTTCTTAGATGATAAAATCTTTTGAAAACAATTCTTGAGAATGCTTTTGAGAACGAAAATATTTCTCAACAACGATAGCCAGGTTGAATTTTCACTTTAAAACTCGTTTTGAAAAGTATCTCTTTAGATGGCGAGATCTTTGAAAATAATTCACGTGGATTCTTCTTTTGAAAACGGGGATGTGAAAATATATCTCAACAAGGATTGGTTTGGAACTTTAATCAAGTCAACTTCAAAGGTTTTGAAAGTGTGATTTTCCGAAAAACCTTGGGATAAAGATGGTAAAAATCTTATTTTCTTACAAAGATGGATTTAAAATTCATTGGGTAGAAGGATCACATGATCGGATTATCACCGTACTTTCTATGAATTTGGATACATGCAAGGTCAATGATGCTTAGCTGACAAGATATAAGAAGTGTAATCTTTCAATCGAGATTTGGCGTGTTCCCAAATGTCACGGGACATGAAGAGGAATTGTTCAAAAAGTGATTAAGAGGTTACACATCTTTTATCAAGCAACTATCGTCATTATCTCAAGTAATCCCTTCCGGGCATACAAAACTCCCTAGCATATAATCCTAATCAAGAATTGATTTCCTAAGATTGAAAGGTTCTATGGAAGCTACCATGCAAAGGCTGGATTTTGGTCAAATAAGGGACCCCTGACACACATCCGATAGGATGCTTCATATACCAAATCATGGTACGAGATCAAGGGTGATCACACAGTCCCATGATTACTTGACCGACCGGTTGCCCCGAGCCTCCAAGGTCATAGTTCCGTGCAATCGACTGGCGAGACATGCAAGTGAAATGCAACAGGCATACAAAGATTGATTAATTCAATTAAAAAGATGTTTTCAAGTCTAATCCTCGAGTGAACCCAAAATCAGAAATTCTGGTCTGCGAAACTAGAGATTCTGGTTTTGATCCCCAGCAGAGTCGCCAGATTGTGGATATCGCAATTTTTTCTACCCATAACTTTTCTTTTAAATTTCTTTTCAAATTTCAAAATTCAAAAACAAATGAGTTGCCACTTAATTTTTAAAAGGAAAATTAAGAAACCATTTCAAAAGGAAACTGATCTTTTGCGAAACCAGAGATAAACTAGGTCCGGGGATTATGGAATGAGAGAGGAAGGAGTCTGACGGACTAAAACACCCTCTCTCATCCTATCTCGCGATAGGCCTCTACTCAACATCCTTTTAATTGAATTACTAATCTAAACATGCCCTCAACTAATACATAGATATAAATATTCATTGCACAAGCACATTGAAATGGTGAACAAATGCTAATGGTGAAAATAGCATTCAAAATTATATAATTCACTTAGCAAGCAAGATGATATGGAACAAAGGACAAGAGAACTTACCTGGGATCCAGTCGCGATATTAAACGTGCAATGCATACAAAAACGAAGGTCCTAAGAAAATGTCTCTAATCACATATACACATAAGGCAAAACCTAATTCTAAGGTGTCGCGCATGGAGTCAAAAATCAACGAAATCATGAAATGATTAAACTAGAGAAAAGTCGAGAAATCATACCTCCTCGGCGCTACAAAACAAGGCTTAGTCCACATGCCTTAATCAAGATAGAGTATGAAATTCCAAATGACAATCTTAAACTTCTAGCTTAAATCTATCAAGTATGAGAGAACGGACGTAATCATGGATTCCTTCTAATTAGATGGAAGTGCATTACTTCTATAGATATACAAGTCTCAACTAGGAGCCAATGTAATGTCCGTATAGAAGTGGTATAGTCCCAATATGGTCATAAGGAACCCACAATTAGGTTTTACTAAATTCAGTCCTAACACAAAATGAATTCTAATTACAAGTATTAACCTACATAGATGAATGCATATAGATATATAAACATGAACAAGGATAAGCTATGAATTATTCAATAATTTGGATCACTTAACCTCTGTATTTAAGTTTAATTGATCATTATTAAAACATGGTTTGAGCCCTAGGTGATAGAAAAGTCATTTGAACCATTATTTACAAAGTTGGTCAAATCTGTCATAAAATTGTGAAAATTACATAGAGCAATCTAGAAATTAAAGGAAAGAAAAAGCATGCTTCCCATGATTTGATGTCGGTGAATTTTGGATACAAGATGCCTCTGTGTGTCTAGTTTCCATCCCAAAAAGAAAATCAAAGTTTCAATGGTTAGATCTCTGGGAAACGGACAAAAACTAGACGTCACTCAGAGATCTACAAATCCCTGTCCAGAAATTTTGTACGATTTTTTAAAAATAGTAAAAAAATCCGAAATGCCTTGGTCTTTTTAGGGTAGCTTCCTAACACATTAAACTACCTAGAAAAATTTATTTTGGATCAAGAAAGCATGATTAAGGTTCTGATTTTCAAAAGAGTGTTACTATTCTGAAACTCTGGACAGATTGTAGTGACTTGACAAAACTCATGACCAAACCACTTTAAACATGAAATCTCCTTAAAACAAAAATCACAGTGGTAAAACTTTGTGTTATTGACAATTTCCAAGTGGTTTCACTTAAATCCAACGGTTAGATATTTAACAAAAAATCTATGATAAAAAATTGTTAATGAACGAACTGTATGATTGTTGAGTTCATCTTTCTTGTTCTATCAACCAAGCCATGAATATTGGCTTGTCTCAAACCTAACTCTCCTTTCCTTTGAGGATCATTCGAGATCAAGACATGACTAAAACTCATGAGTTCCAAAGGAATTTAGAAAAGATTCCATGAAACTCTATGCTTAGAGAACCCAAACCATGGTAGGGGTTTGGATTCATCTACTTGTTCTTAATAAAATGATGATCAACTTTAAATCTCATGTGAAGCATAAGCTTACATGAGACTAAAAGATCAAACTCAGGAGATTCAAGTGAGATATGTAAGATCCCCAAGAGTCTCAAGAGAAGAGCATAAACAATAAAAAGAAAAGAAGAATCCAAGAACTAGGAAGCTAGGACTTCCAAGTTTACTAACAAAACTCTAAAACTTAATCAAGAAAAACTAGATAATTTGAAGATTAGAGGCTCAAAAGAAAGAAAACACAACTAAACTTAGAGGATCACCTCCAAACTATCCTCAAACTTCGATGTTTTGAAGATCTTCCAAACTCTTCTTCAAGCTCTCAAAACTCTCTTTATCCAAAAATTCTTTTTGTTTTCTCCTTGAAATTCCCCTCTCCCAAAAATGTGTAGTAGTAGTCTCCCCCAAAAAAGATCCCTTGTAATGGAGTATTCACCCTCTATTTATAGGCAAATTTTAGAGGGTTATTTTTGGTATTTTCAAGCCAAAAACCCTAATTTCGGATGTACTTTTGAGGGTACAAAACGCGCTGTATTACAGCTGGCTGCTAAAAATGCGGCACTCAATGGAGATGGAAGCGACACTCACTGAGTGCCAGAACGACACTCACTGAATGCCGGCGCGGCATTCACTGAATGCCGCTGCGGCACTCAATGAATGCCGCGAATAACTCCATGGACTGCCGTCTTTTTTGAAACTCTGATTTTCGCGGCACTTGATGTTTTTTTGCGGCAGTTACGGACTGCCGATCCGGCAAACACAGAGTGCCGCTGCGGCACTGCGTGACTGCCGCAGCCCATACCATGTGCCGTTCTATTCCTTTTTTTTCTTTCTCTTTTTTTTTTTTAATTGAAGAGTCTTTTGAAGAGCTTGAATCATCTTGGAAGCCTTAGTTTTGTTCGGACATTGTCATCATCGGACTTGGAGGTAATACTCTCCTTAATCCGACGTTTGGTCAAAATTGGGGTGTCTATAGTTTGCCCCTCTTTGACAGAGCTTGTGGAGCAACGCGTGTCACAAGTGAATTTCGAAGCCTGTGTGAAGACAATCCTTTGACCAAACCGTCAGATTTAGGTACAAACAAATGCGTTGCAAAATGGGCTACGCAAATGGTCTATATTGGTCGTGCTCAACGGTGAGCTGCCTACGTATCCATTTAGGAATCAGACCAAGACATAGTTCGGGCAAGGGTCAAACACACACAAGTACAAATAATCATACGGATGAATGCACCTATCCTATCGTGATGCACGTGCTCATACAATGACGGCTGTCAATGCAAATTCATGCTCTATAAATGATGTGATTCGAAACCGTGCTATCTTGACGTTTCTTGATGCAATCTATGCCTTACTTAATGCTCGCGTTTACTCAAACTTAAAGACGAGTTATTCTTTAGGATTCGGAGTTTCTATAATCCACAGGTTGATTCTTCTTCAAGATACTTGGTCGTCTCGGCCAAAAGGACGAACGCAATTGACCGGGCGGTGCTTCGCGACTTAGGCCCCGGTGTCAACGCGGGTTTGCTCTCTTCAACACAATCGACTGGGCGCCATTTCACAACTTAGGCCCCGATGTCAACTCGGGTTTGCTCTCTCAACGCATTTGACTGGGCGGCACTTCGCGACTTAGGCCCCGGTGTCAACGCGGATTTGCTCTATGAATGCAATCGACTGGGTGGCACTTCGTGACTTATGCCCCGGTGTCAACGCGGGTTTGCTCTAAAAATCCACAGCCTTTTGGCCACATTGGATATGTTTGCTCTAGGTATCCGTAACCACTCGGCCCTGTCGGATATGTTTGTTCTAGGTATCCGCAGCCGCTCGGCCCCGTCGGATATGTTTGCTCTGAAAAATCCGTAGCCGCTCGGCCCAGTCGGATATGTTTGCTCTGAAAAGTCCGCAGCCGTTCGGTCCCGTCGGATATGTTTGCTCTAGATATCCGTAGCCGTTCGGCCCCGTCGGACATGTTTGTTCTATTTTATGCGCTTATTGTATGATGCATGATGCGGTAGTCAGAGAAAAATTCTTGAAGACTGGCCAACGCAAATCTGTTGCGAGGACCGAGAATATAAATCTGTTATACTCCCAAAAGCGGGTCCAACGCAAATCTGTTACGAGGATCAAGAATATAAATCTGTTATACTCCCAAAAGCGGGGCCAACACAAATCTGTTGCGAGGACCGAGAATATAAACCTGTTATACTCCCAAAAACGGGGCCAACGTAAATCTGTTACGAGGATCAAGAATATAAATCTGTTATATTCCCAAAAAGTGGGGTCAAAGCAAATCTGTTGCGAGGACCTAGAATGCAAATATGTTACATCCTCAAAATTTTGATCATCGTAAATTTGTTACGAGGATCGAGAATATAAATCTGTTATATTCCCAAAAGCGGGGTAAACTCAAATCTGTTGCGAGGACCGAGAATATAAATCTGTTACATCCTCAAAATTTAGGGGTTACTCATATTCAGATTGTTCTGGAGTCAAACAGACTCAAATCCTTTTAATTTTTCAAAATCACAAGTCGAACAGACTCAAATTCTCAAAATCAGGAGTCAAACAGGCTCAAATTCATTTCACAATCGAGAGCCAGTCAAACTGAAATTAATTCAGGTCTCTAAAAATTGAGAGTTAAACAGACTTAATTTAGTTTATTTTCAAAATGGGAGTCCGACATGCTCAAATTATTTCAAATCTCAAAGTCCGGAGTTAGCCGAACTTGAAAGAATTTCTAATTCCAAACTCAACTCAATTCAATTCAAAATCTGGAGTCAATCAGACTCGAATCAGTTCAATTCAAAAAATCCAAAGTCCTTCAGACTTAATCCAACATTCTAAAATCGAGTCCATTAGACTCAAACAAATTCCCTTCTTAGTCAAGCCAATTTCATTCAATTTACTTTCAAAAATTCGGAGTCTAGTACATCAGCCTCAAATCAATTCAAATTTCTAAAATCAGAAGTCCACCGGACTCGAATCTTTTTTTTTTGAATTTCTAAAACTAGGAGTTCAACGGACTTAAATTATTTTAAATTTCTAAATCGGGAGTCCGATGGACTTAAATTATTTCCAATATCTAAAGTCGGGAGTCCAATGGACTCAAATCCACTTCAATTTCCAAAATTGAGAGTCAGTTAGACTCATTTTAATTCAATTTTCCAAAATTGGTAGTCAATCAAGCTTAATTTTTCCAAATTTCGATCAGGAGTCAGTCAGATTCAAATAAACTCAATTTCACCAAATCCGGAGTCAATTTGACACAATTCGAGTTCAAATTCAAATGCTAAATTAAGAGTCGCCTAGACTCGACTTAATTCATTTTCTGAAACCAGGAGTCAGTCAGACTCAAACAAATTCAATTTCACCAAGTCTGGAGTCAATTTGACTCAATTCGAGTTCAAATTCAAATGCTAAATTAGGAGGCAATCAGACTTGATTCAATTCCTATTTCGCAAAATCAGGCAAAACTAGGAGTTAATCGGACTCAAAGAAATCCAAATTTACAAAATTGGACTTAAAGAATTTCTATTTCACAAAAGAATATTTACAAAATTGGGAGTCAATTGAACTCAAAGAATTTATATTTCACAAGATTGTGAGTCAACCAGACTCAAAAGAATTTCTAATTTCAAAATCGCAGTCAAACAGACTCAAAATAATTTCAAATTTCTAGAACAAGAGTCAATTGGACTCGAATCGGATTCTATTTCACAACACCGAGAGTCAATCAGACTCAAATCTAAAATTGGGAGTCGATCAGACTCAAAGAATTTTAAATTAAAGAATCAGAGTCTGATTAATTCAAAAACTATGAAATCTAGAGTCAATCAGACTCAAATGAATTTTTCTAGAATTAGGAGTCAATCAGACTCAATTCAATTCAATTTCTAAGCTCGGGTGTTAAGTTAGACTTTCATGAATCGGGAGTCAGACGGACTTAATGATTTTAATTTTCGCAATCGGGAGCCAATCATATTCAACTTAATTTTAACATTAAAATCTGGCGATAGTTAGATCCATTTTAGCCCAAACTTTTGAAAGTTCGGAGTCGGTTAGACTCAAAGAATTCAATTCTAACAAAATTCGGAGTAAAGCAGACTCACAAATTCAAAGGGAGTCACGTGGACCCAAAAATTCAATTTTCTTACACAAGGAGTCAAAAAATTCACATTTTAAAACAAAAGAGTCATTTGGATCCACGGACCAGCATTTCCACAACAATGGAGTCACCCGGACTCGAAAACTCACATTTTACAACAACGGAGTCATTTGGACTCAAAATTTGCATTTTACAACAACAGAGTCACTCGGACTCAACGAAATTCATGGAGTCACACGGACTCAACAAAAATTCACTTTTTATACAAATGGAATCACACAGACTCAATCAAATTCACATTTCATAAAAATGGAGTCATACAGACTCAACAAATATATGTATATATATATTTATACGAATGGAGTCACACGGACTTAATAAATTCACATTTTATACAAATGGAGTCATACAGACTCAAAGAATTTCCTATTTCAAAATCGAGGGTTAATTTATAACATTTCAAATTTTCTTAATCAGAATCAATTTTGACTCAACAAAAAATTCCAATTTCCAAAATCAGGAGTTAATCAGACTCAATTTATTTCAATTCCCAAAATCGAGAGTCAAATTAGACTCAATTTAGTTCAATTTCTGAAATTAGGAGTCAATCAGACTCAAATCGGTTCAATTCAGTTCATCGGAGTCAGTCAGACTCAGTTTTATTCAAATTCTAAAATCAGAAGTTAGTCAGATTCAATTCAATTCAATTCAACTTTCAGAATTGGGAGTCAATTAGGCTCAATTCAATTCAACTTTTCAAAATCTGGAGTCAATCAGACTCATTTCAGTTCCGTATTTTAAAATTGGGATTCAATCAGACTTAAATGAATTCAATTTCACCAATTCAAAAGTCAATCAGACTCAAAGAATTTATGTTTCACAAAATTGGGATTCGATCGGACTTAAATAATTTCTATTTCACAAAACTCAGAGAATTTCAGTTTTACAAAATTGGGAGTCAATCAGACTCAATTTAGTTCAAACTCTTGAATCAGGAGTCAATTAGACTCAAGCAAATTCAAAATTTCAAAATCTAGAGTCTGGAGTCAGTTCAACTCAACTCAATTCCCATTTCCAAGTCGGGAATAGATTCGACTTGAACAATTCCTATTTCCAAAGGGGAGTCACACTGACTTAAATAATTCACATTTTACAAAAGGAGAGTTATATGATCTTGAAAATTCACATTTCTCAAACACGGATTCATACGGACTCAAAAATTCACACTCTATAAACACGAAGTCACGCGGACTTAAAAAATTCATATTTTAAAAGAAGGAGTCATGCGGACTCAAGAACTCAGTATTTTACATAAATGGTGTTCCACGGACCCAACAAATTCACAGAGTCACACAGACTCAATAAAAATTTACATTTTACGCAAACGGAGTCATGCGGACTAAAAACATTCTTTCACATAATTGGAGTCATACGAACTCAAAGCTTATATTTCATACTAACGGAGCCAAGTGGACTCAAGAATTCATATTTTACACAAACGGAGTCACACAGACACAAAAATTTATATTTTACATAAACGAAGATGGAAGCGGCACTCAGTGGAGATGGAAGCGGCACTCGCTGAGTGCCAGAATGGCACTCACTGAATGCCGGCGCGACATTCACTGAATGCCGCTGTGGCACTCAATGAATGCCGCAGATAACTCTATAGACTGCCATCTTTTTTGAAACTCTGATTTTTGTGGCACTTGATGTATTTTTGCGGCAGTTACGGATTGCCGGTCCGGCAAACATAGAGTGCTGCTGCGGCACTACGTGGCTGCCACAGCCCACACCATGTGCCGTTCTATTCCTTTTTCTTTTCTTTTTCTTTTCTTTGAATTGAAGAGTCTTTTGAAGAGCTTGAATCACCTTGGAAGCCTTAGTTTTGTTCGGACATTGTCATCATCGGACTTGGAGGTAACACTCTCCTTAGTTTGACGTTTAGTTAAAATTGGGGTGTCTACAGCTGGGGATAAAAACATTATAAATTTGACTGAAATGGGCCATTGTGGCTGAGCGAGACCAAAAATGGGCTGAAAAAGGCCAAAACGGGCTGAAATGGAGCGAAATGGAATGAAGCGGGGCCCACGGGGAGTAGTGCCACGGCCGATGGGCTATGTGTCATGTTATGCCCAATTTGTTGTGTTTGGTGAGTGAAGTGACCCTCTAGGCTTGACTTGTGCTCCTCTTAATCGTGATACTATGGACTCGGTGACTCTCAGATTCTCAACGGTACTTCTCAAATTTCAATGATGATTCTCAATTCTCAATGGTGCTTATGCTGTTCCTCAAATCTTTGACGGTGCTTCCCAATGCTTCTTGATTCTCAATGGTGTTCTTTAAATCTTAACAATGCTCCTCGACTTTTCAATAATGCTTTTTAACTCTTCTGATGCTTCTCAACACATTTGATGCTCCTCTACTCTTCAACGATGTTCCTCAACACATCCGATGCTCCTCGACACTTTAACGATGTTCCTCAACATATCTGATGTTCCTCGATACTTCAACAATACATCTCAACTCTTCTGATGTTCCTCGATGCTTCAATAATGCTTTTCAACTCTTCTAATGTTCCTCGATGCTCCGACAATGCTTCTCAACTCTCTTGATGTTCCTCGATGCTCCTTTAATGCTTCTCAACTCTTTCGATGTTACTCGATGCACCTCTAATCTCTGAGCCCTAAAACATCCTCACAAAACATATCATCAGCAAACCTGGAACCTGAGCCCAAAAATACCTCAACAACACATCTTATCAATACATCTGGACTCTGAGCCCTAAAACACCTCAAAAACACATCTTATCAACACTCCTCATCAAAGCATCTGGGCTTTGGGACCTAAAACACCTCAACAGCACATCTCATCGACACACCTGATCAACACATCTAGACTCTGATTGGAGCAATAGTTTCTTGGTATTGGCGATATTTCCTCCGATCAGCCACCTTGAGAAACAACTATCGGTTTGTAGTTTGCAACCAGTTACGATTTTATGCCACTCGTACTTGGGACACTTCTCATGTTGCGACCTTCACTGGTGCAGTAATGATGTTTGGTACTTCTGCTTGTATCCAAAGTTTTTATAATTGGGGATCACCTTTAACCCACACATTTGAGACTGTCAGGACGAATGGACTTGACAGGAATGACGATGACAAGGAAAGTTGGGTTAGTTTGTATGAAACCTCAATCTGTGACACATTTTTTTATTAGATTACTACTTACCCAAACAAAGAAGGATTGACTCAGGCATAAAATTCTCAAATTGCCATGATCCAATGTGCCTCTGTTATAAATGATGTAACACTCATCCTTTATGTTCACTCATCATCTTAATATGATAGCACTTTGCTGATAAATTTGGTTTTTGAAAATTCCTCCCTATTGATCTAATCAATTCTCTACTTCTCCCCAGAAGTGCTTTGAATTAGTGCCTTAGCTTTTAGAATAAAAGATGCTCTATTTCAAAAATTTCAAAACAACTTCGTGACTTGAAAACTCGCCCTTGGTGTGAAGGGATCGTGTTAGGCAAACGGAGTTTGCCCCTAGTTTGAGGTATAGGAAGTAGAATTCATAGGCAAATGAGGTGGGTGACCGAAGTTTGCCCCTAGTTTGGGGCAGTTTTGAGGCCAAAAGGCATGATTGTCCAATAAAAATGGTGGTCTGGAAGGCAGAACCCTATTTTGGGTCGTTCTTCTGGGTGAATCCCAAGTTGCCAAAAACCAGCCTTGAGGTCAAATTTCAAAAATATTTAGGCTTGGGTTAATTGGGCAAGAAGATTGTGGCGCCGTGGGAGTGGGAACTTGTCATCATGGAAAAAATGGTTGAGGGGTTGGTAATTTATGACAAGTCGAAGTTTTCCACTAACCTGTTCTGCTCTTTTGTTAACATACAAAGCCTCGCATGCCCATTGGGAGGTAGTGTTTTCAATGAGGCCTTCTTTTTGTAATTGAGCAACTTCAGCTAGAGCAAGTTGGTAACGATCCGGATTCATTCCTTCATGACCAGCTTTGGTTGGATTGATGTCCTCATTTTTTTTAAAGGGAAGGGAAATGAAGAAATCTGGGTTGGTCCACAAAGGATGGGAGAATTTGGAAAGAAATTCAGAATGGGTTTCTGCACAAGAATGTGTAATGATCTCTTATTGGATTGGCAGGAAAGTTTCCAGGGTAAAGAGGTTAGGTTGAGAGGTCCATGGTAGGAAGAAGTTCTTGTACCTGAGACTTTTGGGTACCCATGTCACCTTTGTGAGTGATTGGAGTATGTCAAAACCAATTAAGAGATCTTTACCAGGAAGGTCTGAACCATAAACACAATGTTTAATGGAATATCCTAGGAACAGCTGGATGATGATTGGTTTACTGATGAGAGTGATCACAAAATTTTCGCCATTGGCAGCCTTAAATGGTTTAAGACATGTTTGCCAGTGAGATCGGGGAAGGATGGAGGGATTTATGATAGATGCTGCTGCTCCAGTATCGAAGAAGGCAATGACGGAGATTGGTTTGTCATACTTCGAAGGGACAAGCGTGACCATAGCAAGAGGCTGGACAAGAGTGATGAAGTCTGGGGAGATGTAATGGATGTCATGGTAGGCATCAACATCAAAAAGGTCAGTACTTTCTTCTGGGCTGATCTCATCATAATCAGAAGAACAGGCTGGAAGGGCAAGAGCCAGTATTGTGTCATCACATGGCTCATCATCCATGGAGAACAATGATTCAATATCTGCGTCATTCTCATCTGGAGCTATTTGTGCAAGCGCTTGGATCATATTGGTTTTTTGCGGGCCCCTTTGGGGGCATTATTTTGCATAATGTCCCGAATTTCTGCAGATGAAACAGCGGTCTGATTTTCTTTGGCCTCGAAACGATTTTTTTTTCGAAAATACCTCCATTTTTTCTTTTTCGGATAGGGGGAAGGATTAGAGGTATGTTTTTGGAAATGTTTGGACTTTTTAAAGGAGACCGGGCAACTGCAGGTTTTTTCTTTGCACTTGATAAAAAGATCTGGTCGTGCACAAGAATTTCCAAGCATTTTCCCTTGATCATGAAATGTCTTGAAGAATTTCTATTGATTACAGAGTTTATCAAGAGCAAGTAAAACATGTTGGTACATTTCTCCAAGTGATGCTTGTGTAATTTGTTCGCCTTTTGTTTGGAGAAGGTGAGAGGTCTCCGTGCCAAGGGGATCGGGTAGTGAAGTGAGAAAAGCTTGTTTTAGATTGACATCATCAATTCCACCAAGAAAGTAGAACAACTTAGTCATCTTTTCGTAATGCTTTTCCAAATCTTGCCTCTTGAAGGAGCAGCATTTCATCCGAAGATAATCCTTACGAGCCTGATCTTTGTGAATTTCCAGAATTCTGAGGAATTCAGTGTGGATTATATTCAGAAAATCATCAATGGAAGGCATTTGCACCAATTGGAGTTGTTTGTATTTCCCAAGACTAATGTACCATTGTCTCAAACGACCATGAAAACTTGATAGGCATTTGGTAATAATTGTGCGGGTGGTAGAATCTGGTTGTAGAAGTTCAGCAGTGCACCATGCATGGAGTTCATAAATTTTATCAAGCCATTTGGAAGGAGGAATGCTATCAAATGAAAAACCTTGGCCTGAGAAATTGGAAAATGAAGATTCTGGTGACTAGCGTGGATGAGGAACTTTTGGCTCAGGGCCAACTGGAGGGTCTTCATCAATGACCTCTTCAACCCTCGGGGATCCAGGATTTACCATATGAACATCTGTTTGAATTTCTTGTTGGAGATCTGAAATATAATGATGAAGCATATCCTGTTCTGTGGCAGATAATGACCATGTGTCCTCATTAGTAGGAGAGTCAGAAAGAGTGTCCGTGGCTATGGTCTGGAGAAGAGTGGTGAGTGGATTGGAAGGAATGGGAATATGAGGACTCTCAATAATCATGGTAGTGGCAGGAGCTGTAGGCGAGGAAGAGGAAGCAAAGTGGGGGCTGGGTTGTACCGCTCGGTCAGTTGGGGTTGGTGCTGGTGGTTTCCTTTTAGGACGGACTGGCTTGGGATCTCGAGGTAGGAAGGCGGCTATATTGAAAATTCTGCCTGTAGCTGTAGACGCAGGAGAATATTGTACGGGTTGTTGGTGGTGTAAAAATGGGAGGAGAATATAGATACCCAGGTATGGAGAGTTGGGGGTCAAAGGAATAGGGGTAGTGATCTTTGTATGATGAATGAGGAGGGTTTTGGGCTTGCAAAGAGAGTAGCTGAATTTTCAAATGCTTCATTTCAACCTCTTTTAGAGCAAAAGCCGAAGAGTAAATAATGGTCGACTGTGCCATGCGTAAAAGCTCATGATGTAGGCCCTTTATCCGTTGTTGAAGATCACTTGTTCAGCTTTCGAGTGAAGTCATTTTTTGATCCAGAGTAGCCTGAGGTTTGGACAATTTGTTGAAGGCAACGATTCTGTGCAAGAGCATTGGCAGATTGCCAATTGAGAGTTGCTTCAGCAGTAGAGATTGGTTTCTTTGTTCCAGCTGGATTAATGATGGTGGGAGCAGGAATTTTGTGCTCATGTTTGACTTGATCATCTAGTGTAGTGAACTGGAGAGGAGGGAAATCTGCGTCAAAAGTTGTGGATGAGGAGGCGAACATGTAACAAGGAATAGGAGATTAAGAGTCTGGGGGTATGCTGGGAGATGAAAGATGAGGTTTACATGGGGAAAAGGTTTTGATTTTGGGCTGGGTAGGTTTTTGTGACTTGTCTGAGTAAAGCACATAGAACTCAAATTTTCTGGATGGTTCTCCAAGTAATCCTACTGTGGGATCACCAGCATCATACCTTGCCTGACGATTTTGTTGGGAGGATTTCTTCTTTGATTTTTGAGGAGCATCATCATCATAGAGTGCTTCAAAATAGCAGCCATCGCAGTCACAATGGTTAAAAAACTTATGTTTTGTGACTGGGTGTTGGAAATGGAAAACTGGTTGTCCGGATGCATCAAAGGAATGAATCGGAATTTTCCCTGTACCCAGATTGGATAGGTCGGTTCGCTGTATCATGTTAATTGGTGTCGGGAAGATGTCTGGTTCATTCGTTTCTAGTTTGGCAAATGAGATCTCAACAGTGCCATCTTGTTGTGTGTTGAAAGTGGGATCTGTGAGCTGTATAGGATGAGATGGACGGTTATGCAGCTCATAAGAAGTGACCCTAGAAGTTGGTAATAACTTAGTTAGTTCATCACGAGAGATCTGCCTGGGGATATGAACACATGTTGCTTGCGTGGCAGAATCAATGCTAACAAATAGTGCCTCATCACAAGTTGAGGGTTGACTGATGTCAAAAGCATGATTTTGCAGTCTGTATGCCATCTGATAATGCAAAGTGGTCGCATAAGTGTCACTGGCAGAAGAGGCGCCACCAATTGGAGTTGTACCTTCAAGGCTGAAAGAAGGTAAGGATCTTGTAATGGCATATTGAAATTTGGGAAGAACGTCAAGATCACAGTTCCGGAATTCAATGTTGTTTGGACTGTTGCAATACAAGCATGTTCATATTTAAGAAATCTAGTATCCAGCAAAGCGATTCTAGATACAGCTGGAAGACCCTTCTTTCCATGAAAATTTAGAGCAAGCCGGATTGCCCCAAAATGGAGATGGGTATAATCTTGGAATCAGAGCCATGTTCGCTTAATTTCATCCCAGGGTAATTAGTCTTTACTATACTATTTTAGGCCTCTGTAACTAAGGAACGTATGCTCTATGGTTGCCTCTTATGAGGATCCTCCATATCAGAAATTCCTTTAGTTTTTCAGTCTTCTATGTGAAGTCTTCCTTGTCTAAGCTGATTGTGGTCTGTAAAAGATAACGTACCTTGAGCCCCCAGTTGTCTGTCTCAGTTTACCTTCCTATACAGTCCATTATCTTCTTCTTGGTCATGCTTCTAATCCTTTGTAGATTATCATAGTCCCAGAAAATGTTAAGTAAATGATTAATTACCTACCTTTTCACTGTAGCAAAAAGTTACTGTTCATTTTTACTATTCACTCCACCCATGGCTTCTTCTTCTATCTCTAGAAGTTCTTCTTCTTCCTCAAGATGTTCAACTTCTAAACTTGAATACCTCTATGAATTTGATTACCTCCCAGAAGATCATAAGGTTCCCCTTACTGATCTACATTTCTTAAACCCATATTCTACCTTCACTAAACCATCCACTTCGTTAACCACCACTGTCAAAAAGATCTTTTCCACTCCTCGCCCCTCCTCTTTAAAAGAATACATCCAGGCCTCCAAATCTGATCAATGTTTATTCCAGCTACGGAGTCTGAACAAATGATCAGCCTTGATATCCCAGCTACCTTAGTCTCGCTCTGGAAACAGCACGGCTATACCCATCTTCATTTTGGGGCAATCCGGCTTGCTCTAAATTTTCATAGAAAGAAGGGTCTTCCAGTTGTATCTAGAATCGCTTTGCTCGATACTAGATTTCTTAAATATGAACATGCTTGTATTGCAACAGTCCAAACAACATTGAATTCCAGAACTGTGATCTTGACGTTCTTACCAAATTTCAATATGCCATTACAAGATCCTTACCTTCTTTCAGCCTTGAAGGTACAACTCCAAATTGGTGGCGCCTCTTCTGTCAGTGACACTTATGTGGCCACTTTGCATTATCAGATGGCATACAGAATGCAAAATCATGCTTTTGACATCAGTCAACCCTCAAATTGTGATGAGGCCCTATTTGTCAGCATTGATTCTGCCACACAAGCATCATGTGTTCATATCCCCAGACAGATCTCTCGTGATAAACTAAGTTATTACCAACTTCTTGGGTCACTTCTTATGAGCTGCATAAGTGTCCATCTCATCATATACATCTCACAGATCCCACTTTCATCACACAACAAGATGGCACTGTTGAGATCTCATTTGCCAAACCAAAAACGAATGAACCAGACATCTTCCCTAGACTAATTAACATGATACAGCCAGCCGACTGTAGACACCCCAATTTTGACCGACCGTCGAAATTAGGAGAGCGTCACCTCCACGTCCGATGATGATAAGGACCGAAAAGATTCGAAGTATTCCAAGCTCTTCAGAAAGTTTTCCAAACGCGATAAAATTTCACAGAAAGGAGAAAATACCAGGTATTTAGGAGAATTCGGGTATAAGACACCATTTTTGGAAAAGATCTTCGAAAATAAAGTTTCTTTAAAGAAAAAGGAAAAAAGAAAAGACCTAAAAGGAGAAGCTTAACAAAAACGGCATACGGCAAACATCGCGGCACTCAGTAAGTGCCAGACGGCATTCAATGACTGCCGGACGACATTCACTGAATGCCGCACGGCATTCACAGGCTGCCGCCAACATTTTCTGACTGCCGTTCACTTTTAAAGTCCGTATTTTATGGTACAATACGTATATGTAGGCGGATAAAAACAAAAAAATGATAAAGTAAGACTGACAAAAATGCGGCAATCCATTAATTGGCGCGGCACCGGATGAAAGCCGTGCGGCAGTCACGGAATGCCGGAACGGCAGTCATGGAGTGCCGCTGCGGCATTCTCGAACTGTCGCAACAATTTCTTGACTGCCGCCCTGTGCAGCAGTCTGTCCAATTTCAGGAAGTACATATTGTACAACCAAATGAGATGTTTACACATGTCTTTTACTCTGAATTCACTGAAAATACCTGGGTTATTTTGTCTATAAAAAGAGAGGATCTTCCAAGGGAAGAAGAGGGGGAACACATACAAAAAAACACTATCATTATTCCAACATTTTTGGAGAGAAAAGAGAGTTTGGAGAGTTTGAAGAAGAGTTTGGAAGATCTTCAAAGGAGAGAAACTTTGAGGATAGTTTGGAGGTGACCCTCTAATCTTAGTTGTGTTTTGTTTCTTTTGAGCTTCTAATTTCCAAGTCATTTAGTTTTTCTTGATTAAGTTTTAGAGTTTGTTAAGTAAACTTGGAAGCCCTTGTTTCTAATTCTTTGATCCTTCTTCTATTTCTTTGTTTATATTTTTCTTTTGAGATTCTTGGAGTTCTTCAATATCTCTCTTGAAATCTCTTGAGTATGATCCATTGAATCCTATGTAAGCTCATGCTTCACATGAGAGTCAAAATTTGATCATCACTTCATTTTATAAGTAAATAAATGGATCCAAGTCCATACTCATGACTTGGGTCCTCTAAACTTGATGTTTCATGGAATCCTCTCTATATTCTTTTGAGACTCATGAGTATTAGTCATGTCTTCATCTCCAATGACCATCAAATGGTAGGAGAAAGTGGTTTGGAGCCTAAGCCCATTTCCATGGTTTAGATTCATCATATTGAGATTCTATGAAGTCTATTCGTACTTCATTTGAAATCTACAAATGTGAAGGTCCTTAACCTCCAATGACCATCAAATGGTGGGAAAAGTGGTTTAGTTTAAGTCCAACTTCATGATTCAATAGTTGGGGTTAACAAATAAAAGTTGAACTTGACAAATGAAAACATTGAGTTCACAAACTGTTTTTGATCAAAAATTTTTAGTTCGAAATCTAACCGTTGGATTCGAATGAAACCAACGGGAAAGTGTCAATAACACAATGTTCTACCACTACAATTTTTGTTTTAAGATAGTTTCATGTTTAAAATGGTTTGATCATGAGTTTTGTGGAGTCACTACAATCTGTCCAGATTTTCAGAACAGCAACACTCTTTTGAAATAAGTAAATCAGAGTTCTAATAAAGTGTTTGAGACCCAAAATAATTTTTTCTATGAGGTTCAATGTGTTAGGAAGATACCCTAAAAATAACTAAGCATTTCTGAGCTTTTTGCTATTTTAAATAAATCAAACAATATCTCTGGACAGAGAGTTGTACATCTCTGAGTGATGTCTGGTTTTTGTCTATTTCCCAGAGATCTAACCGTTGAAATTTTGATTTTCTTTTTGATTTGGAAACTAGACTCAAAGAGGCATCTTGTGTCCAAAATTCACCGACATCAAATCATAGGAGACGTGCTTTTCCCTTTGTTAATGATCTGGTCTGCTCTCTGCAATTTCCAAAATTTTATGACGCATTTGACCAACTTTGTTAATAATGGGTCAAATGACTTTTCTATGACTTAGGGCTTAAACCATGTGTCAATAATGATTAGTTGACCTTGAATTCAAAGCTTAAGAGTATTTCATAGTTTATTCTTGTCCATGTACATATTCATCCATATGGTTTGACACTTGAAATTAGGACTTATTTGCTTTAGATTCAATTTCATTTGATAGATTTAAGCTAGAAATTCAAGATTGTTATTTCTAACTTCACCTCTTGTATATCATGTGCACTAACCTTTGTTTTGTAGCGCTATTGAGTTACGATTTCTCAACCCATCTCTAATTTATTGAATTCTTTGATTTTATTTGATTTTCGACCTCATGTGCGACACCTTAGAATTAAGATTTGCCTTATGTGTATATGTGATTAGAGACTTTCTTTAGGACTTTCTTTTGTGTGTATGCATTGCACGTTTAATTTCGCTGCTGTATCCCGGGTAAGCTCTCTTGTTCCCTATTGCACATCATATTGCTTGCTACTTGACATATGTGGCTTATGAATGATATTTTTGTCATTAGCAATTTTACACCCTTTGGACATGCTTTTATGATGTATATGTATATATGTATTAGTTGAGGGCTTGCTTAGATTAATAAATTTGATTAAAAGGATGTTGAGTAGAGGTCTATCGCAAGATAGGATGAGAGAGGGTGTTTTAGTCTGACGGGCTCCTACCTCTCTCATTCCATAATCCCCGGACCTAGTTAATCTTTGGTTTCGCAAAAGATCAGTTTCCTTTTAAAAATTAAGTGGCGACTCATTTGTTTTTGAACTTGATTTTGAAAAAGGAATGTTAAAAGAAAAGCTGTGGGTAAAAGAAAATTGCGATATCCACACCGACCTATCCAATCTGGGTACAGGGAAAATTTTGATTCATTCCTTTGATGCATCCGGACAACCAGTTTTCCATTTCCAACACCCAGTCACAAAACATAAGTTTTTTGACCATTGTGACTGCGATGACTGCTATTTTGAAACACTCTATGATGATGATGCTCCTCAAAAATCAAAGAAGAAATCCTCCCAACAAAATCTTCAGGCAAGGTATGATGCTGGTGATCCTACTGTAGGAATACTTGGAGAACCTTCTGGAAAATTTGATTTCTATGTGCTTTACTCAGACAAGTCACAAAAACCTACCCAGCCCAAAATCAAAACCTTTTCCCCATGTAAACCTCCGCTTTCATCTCCCAACATGCCCCCAGACTCTTCTTCTCCTATTCCTTGTTACATGTTCGCCTCCTCATCCACAACTTTTGACGCAAATTTCCCTCCTCTCCAGTTCACTACACCAGATGATCAAGTCAAACATGAGCACAAAATCCCTGCTCCCACCATCATTAATCTAGATGGAACAAAGAAACCAATCTCTGCTGCTGAAGCAACTCTCAATTGGAAATCTGCCAATGCTCTTGCACAGAATCGTTGCCTTCAACAAATTATCCAAACTCAGGTTACTCTGGATTAGAAAATGACTTCACTCGAAAGCTTAACAAGTGTTCTTCAACAACGGATAAAGGGCCTACATCATGAGCTTTTACACATGGCATAGTCGACCAGTATTCACTCTTTGGCTTTTGCTCTAAAAGAGGCTGAAATGAAGCATTTGAAAAATCAGCTACTCTCTTTGCAAGCCCAAAACCAGCCTCATTCATCATACAAAGATTACTACCCCTATTCCTTTGACCCCCAACTCTCCATACCTGGGTATCCATATTCTCCTCCCATTTTACACCACCAACAACCCTTACCATATTCTCCTGCGTCTGTATCTACAGGCGGAATGTTCAATACAGCTGCCTTCCTACATCGAGATCCCAAGCCAGTCTGTCCTAAAAGGAAACCACCAGCATGTAGACACCCCATTTTGTCGGCTAAAAGATTTAGGAGGCCACAAGCATGTCAAACCTCGATGATTAGAAAGATTAAATTTTCAGAGATTGTCTCTAACTCTCAAGAAGTCAAAGAATTGGCAGAAATGACCAAAGTACCCCTAAAAGCCCAAAACTCTTCGGATTGGCACAGAATCTCAGAAATCATTCGATGTCGTTCAACATAAAAAGAAAAGTATTTTAAAAGAGAAATATTTGGAAATGGTCAGCTCCCAAAGACCCCCTGAAGTCCCAGAAGTTCCCGAAAAGTTCCAGTTGACCGATTTGACCAAGGTTTGACCAAGTTTGACTAATGTTTGACCAAAATCATCCGAATTCGTCCAAAAGTTCCGAGATCATCCTACATCATGTGAAAAGTTTAAAAATATGTTTGAAAAGAAAATCGGACGGAAATGTCAGTGTCCGGAGGCTCCCAGAACTTCCCGAAATTTCCTGGAAGTGCACTGTTTGACTGATTTGACTGCAAGTTTGACCAAAAGTCAAAGTCGCCTTTTCGAAATTAAGATATTTTTATCACATACTAGAGGTCAATAGCTTTCCAACGGTATATCGCACATAATTTTGCGACTTAAATTGAATTTATTATGAATTTTCGAAGGTAAAAAAGGCAATTAAATCAGCTTTTATCGCGAATACCACAAAACTTTCCAAAGTAACCCAACTTCAAACTATTTTTTTATGGAAAGTAGATCTCAATACCTTTTCAACGGTATATCACAATTTGGATTTCGTATGAATTTTCTGTGAATTTCGAACAAAATAGGGCCGTTTCGCAAATTCTGGGAGTTCTGGGAGCCTAAATGCAAAATTTGGTCAACCGGGGGGTTGACTGCCGCGGCGGCACTGGCCCACTGCTGCAGCGGCAGTGGCTGAGTGCCGCGGCGGCACTCTGAGTGATTTTTCATTTTTTTTTGTTATTTTTAGTTAATTTTTGGGTTTTTTTTTTCCAAATTTCCAACAAATAAAACGACATAGTGTTGATTATTCCGGGATTTTGGACCAATTAGAGACTTGTTAAAACCCAAATTATCTCCCCAACTTGGCCTATAAATGAGACCCATTTGCTTTCATTTGGGGAAGAGCTTGGAAGCCATTAGAGAGAGATACAGAGAGTTAGGAAGAAATAGAGAGAGAAATAAAGATTTTCTTCTTCAAATCCAAGCCAAATGTGAGTTTTTATTTAGTTTTCTCAAAACTAAACTAGTATTTATAGGATTTCAATTCATTTTCTTCATCTTCTTTGAATTTCCAATGAGTTAGAGAGCAATCTACACCCACACACACACATATATGAGAGGTTGAATGCTTGTGGTTCCACCATTGAATATCATCTATTGATTGTTTATTTTCTTGCTTATATACAATGTCCATCTCCTCTTACCTCATTTCTTTTTTGATTTTCTTTGTTTTACTTATAGTTCATCATAATCTAAATGATGATATGAATTTTGAGGTGAGTGAATCCTTATGGATAGTAGCTTTTGACCTCAAAAACATGTTTAATAGATGATGATTATAACTTCAATACCTCCAAGGTATCCTTGAAGTTATATTCAAAATAAAAATGAATATCTCCAATAATATTGGGGGTTCTTGATGATGAGTTTGATGTTGATATTCCAAGAGTTCATAATCTCTATTTGATGTTGAAAATGTACTTTCAAAACCTCTATTTCAAAACCCCTCTTTAATCCCCTCATTTTGATCTCAAGAAAGAAAAACTCTAGTTTTTCCCAAATATCTTCAAAATAGTGAGTCAAAACAGTGAGTGATCCAAGTTCAAAGATTTCTCTAGAACTCAATACTCAATGTATGGATGCAAGACCACTTGGAAAGTCCACCTAACGCATTAGAGAACACCCATGAATTTTGGTTTGACTTGGAAATACTTGGAAGGGTTCCATTTTGGCCCAAACATTCACTCCAGATATTCTGCCTTTACTGTCACAGCAGCTTGGTTGACTTTCAACTTGTTTTACAGAACACGTTTCCAAAAGGGGTGCTTCCAACTCGTTTTTACCTTGAACTTCAATGTCTTAGGGAACGGTTTGTATAAAATGGGCCCCTAGATCGTTTGTTTTCATTTTCTAAGATTTTTTAACATTTCAGTCGATAGTACGAACTCTGTTTCTGAGTAACCTCTATTGTCATATGATTTCTCTCAATTTGTAATAGTTATTAAATATTGGATTTTTTGGTTGTGTTCTAGACACAATAAGGAAGATCTCAATAAAATATCATGCATTAAAAACATCCCTAACCCCTCTTTTCAATTTTCACAAGATCAAGTCACTGTTCTGTCCACTATTCACAGCAAGCACACTTTTAATTCCATCCTTTGATTTGATGCTTATATGTACTTCAAATTAGCTTATGTCTTAGGAAGTAGTTCATACTACATTTGTACATATCCCATAATGATTTCTTTCATTCATTCATACACATTCTAGACTTCTAAGTCAGTCTAGGAATCCATGAATACAAAACACACTATAACCTTGGCACATTTTAGATACATACATTGCATCCATGCAAAGATTTGGGGCTTTTGTGACTCCTAATCTAAGAAGATTCTAAGGAATGAATTGATCATTCGTTCATGTTTTCTCTCAATCTAATCGTTCTTTCTCATCCGTCTCGGGGATCGAGAGGTCTTCTTTTCTCAAAGATTAACATGCATCAAACTAGCTTGCTAAGCATATTTTGATTTCTTTGATTATTTGTTTCAATAAAAATTCATGTCCCCCTTTAGATTAGGAATTCTTGATTATTTGATGTATGATTAGACGATTTTTCCTAGGTTTGTTTGTGTGATCTTTCACTTTACATTGTGTGATATTTGGCTTTGATCTTATGAATGATATCTTATCTTTTGATCTTCCATTTCAAAATCCTTGTGTGATGTAATATACTATCATAGTATTAATTGTCGAACCAAACATAGTAAAAGATGATTATTTGGATGCTAATTGATGCCCGTCGAGAGACGGGGCAAGTTGAGGGCGTTTTAGTCGCGACAAAGGCTCTTTCCTCTCTCGTACCAAAACCCCGAGCCAAGTTCCTTGGTTATGAAATGCCGGTGCCCTTTATCCACTTGGGTGAGTCAAATTTAGGTTTCTTGGTTCCTTAAAGACTAAGTGGCGACTCTGTATCTGTTTTCAACAGACCTTTTCCTTCCCTTTCAAAACGATTTCAAACAAACAAGAAGTGGAATTCCGCGTGTCCACAATCTGGCGACTCTGCTGGGGAATATTTATTTTCAAAACAAAATAATATAGAGGTTTGACTCATAAGAAGCATCCTTAAAATCATCTTTTTACTGTATCTGGTTCACCGCATTGCACTTCTGCATTTTCCCCTCTGACTGTGTCTGAAACGCGGCGCTGACATTATTCAGGTCTTGCTGTGCCAGGGCACAAGTCACCGTTGATACTGTACCTTCCAAGGTATATCAAAAAGAGTAAAAACTTCCGTACTGTCTCTCTGACAGTATACTAGAACTCTCGTCAACGGACCCTCTTTGACTAAACCCAGCCTTTGCATATAGATTCCTGTAGAACCTTTCATAGGACTCCTCATTTATATTCTAAGATAGGACAAAGTGATATGACTGTTGTATGCCCTGATGGGATTACCTGCGCAGTGTAGACGCTTATGTGATATAGAACAGAACCTCTTTCTTATGATTCCTAAGGTAATCACTCACATGTAATTGCATTGAGTTGACCTGCCTAGGCACCATGATAAGGATGTTTGCTCTATGTTTACAAAGATATACACCGCAAACCTTGTTTGTTGGTCCCAAGGCATAGGAGTATGAAAACTTGCTAAACAACATGATTACCATCGTTAAAACTGCTCCCGTCAGATACAACCTGTTTCTCCTAGAAACTCTATCCCTATATCCCAGATATAACCTGTTTCTCCCAGAAACTCTGTCCATGTATCCCAGATATAACCTGTTTCTCCCAGAAACCCTGTCCATATATCCCAGATATAACCTGTTTCTCCCGAAAACTTTGTCCATATATCCCAGATATAACCAGTTTATCCCAGAAAGCCTGTCTAAACTTTTTGAAATGTCCTTGAAATCCCTATTGTTCATTGGTGGTAATACTGGAAAGTAAGTTAGCACACTCTGTATGGCTGAGATCTTACTTGCTATCTGTTAGAACAAGGGGAATCATATAAACTAGGGCTTATATCCGTATGATTGTCTCATTCGCATGCACCATTTTCATCAATCTACACACACTGTTCCAACCAGTCTGTACACCAGTCAGTCCGCGTTTGTTAATATCACTGTCGCTATTTGTCTAAAGTCGTCATTGTCAAAATCTAATATAGTCCTCTCAAAATCTGTAAGGTCAGTATAGATTCCTGGAGTCAGCAGTTGGGATCCTCATCTTGGGTCAGAAATTTAGATAACCGTTTGGTCAGAATTAGCCCGACAGGATATTTCAGCATGAACCAGGAAGAGTTAGAAAACAAGGTTACCGAGTTGGGAGCAACCATAAGCCAGCAGTCCGGCAGCCTGGCCCAAGTTTTGAAGTTCATGGAAGAATTGAGGCAGCAGCGGCCACAGAATCTACCTGGGTTTCCACCACCGGGGTTTGAACCGCCTCCGCATGAGAATAAAGGGAAGGAAGACTAGTTTCAAGGGGTCCAACCGCTTGCATATGAGAAAAAGCTCTAGGAGAAAATGGACAAGGTTGACAAGCTGGAAAGTGTGCTATGGAAGAGTAAAGGGGTTGATGATTACATGCTAGACCTTGAAGGCCTGTTCGAACCCGTCAAAGTGAAACTGCCTGAGAACTTTAAAATGCCTGAAATTGACCATTTTGATGGAACTGGGAATCAGAAGAGCCACATAAAGTTCTGCATGAGTGTTTTCCAATCAATGGGCTGCACCCATAAACACATCGCAATGGTGTTCCCTCAAACCCTTGCCAAGGCTGCTTTATCCTGGTTTCTGACCTTGGAGGTTTCTAAGACGCGAACTTGGGAAGATATAGTCCAGGTCTTTGTTGATCATTACTCCTACAACCAAGAGCTCGATGTCACCATCCAGGATTTGGAGACTACCCGACAGAACTTCAATGAGTCCTTTGCTATGTTCTTGAGCAGATGGAGGAACAAAGTGGCCCAAATGATCCACCGACCAGTCGACAAGGAACAAGTCCGGATGTTGATCAAGAATCTACAACCACTGTACCATGAGAAACTATTCTTCCAGTCTATCTCAACATTTGAAGAACTGTTTGAGATTGGGACTAGAATTAAGGATGCAATCAGGGAAGGGAAGATCAAGAATGAAGAATCACAAAGCCAGTCCAAAAGGCCTGACTACTCCCGAAACCCTTCGGATGTTAATGCCCTTAGTAACCGACCCATGGCCTATTCTCCCAACCATACCAGTTCACAAACCAAACCAGCTCGCCTAGCCGCCCTTACCAAAATAGGGTACCCCGTGAATTTTCTAAGCTAGATATCTCCCCCTCCGTAGCCTTAGGCCGCCTGCTAAAAAAGGGGCACCTCCAACTCCTTTAGCCTCGTGCATATCCCCCACCACCTAACTGTGACCTGTCCAAGTAATGTGCCTACCACCAAGGCCTAGGCCACAACACTGACCGGTGTATACATCTCTACCTTGATATCCAAGACCTCATTGACCGAAGAATCATCGAACCACCACCCATCCAACCCCAAGTAAACCAAAATGTTAGCTTCATTGAACCTAAGCCCCTGGCCTATCCTTTCAAATGATCCCCTTCACTGAGACCAATGATTGTTGAAGCTACACGGTGAAGTGATGGTGTTTGGAACTTCTGCTAAGAAAAAAAAAGGGGTATGATAAAAAGAATAAGTGCGTCACTGAAAGGGAAAACAGGTTTAAAGTTAAAATTAAACGCGCAGCGGAAAAAAACAAAGTTCAAAACTTTTATTGGTTGCCTGGATCTACTACTCGTTAACTCTATAGATGCGTACAGGAGAGGGGACAGGTGCATTACCTTATGGTCTTGAACCCAATTCTGATTTAGTCCTTCTCCTTCAATGTGCAGCAGCAATCTCTAAGAGATCTTCACCCTTATGTCTCCTTGAATGCTCCCGGAGTGGCTAGGGTTGGTGGGAACCCTAATAGTGAGAATAGGGAAGGTTTGGGAACCCTAAACAGGTTCTGCAGCAACTGGTACGTTAAAACGACGAACTCCGATTTCTGGACGTAGCTGCCCTATTTATAGATTCCCAGAACCGACCTTACTTTCGATCGCTCGAAGTGACTTCGATCGATCGAACTTTCGATCGATCGAACCACGTTCGATCGATCTAACCTGTCTAGACTTTAATCGATCGAAACAACTTCGATCGATCGAACCAGTCTTGACAACATTCTCATTTGCCTTTCCAAGCATTCTGGCGGAGCTAAGAGTGGGACCTCCTAGGTTCTTAATTACTGGCTCCGATTAATTATTATTCCATCTAGTCAGTACTCTTGACTAAGAAATCAATAATTAATCAATTATCATTAATGCCACTATAAAATGATAATTGCACTCCAGTGCATAAGAACATAATCACACATACATAAGTGATTGCTAGACTTGTATAATATGATACAGATGTCCCTCTACCAGACAGTATTCGTATCTATCATTGGGATGTATGTTTTAAGATACTGTCGACCCAATAGATAGTACATCTTATATTCCTCAAGTATCATTCACTACGCTTGGATTACTAAACATGTCAACAATAACACTTTGTTGACAAGGCTGGCCAGCTCTCAGTAATCACTCCTAGTGACATTCTCGAGGGAATACTTACTCTTCGTTTTATAGAAGAGGGTAGAATTCCATCTTGACAATATATGTTCCCAACGTTGCATACTTGATTACCCAAGATACCCAGGTGTTGATCTTGCAAGACCTCACTGATTGGTAAGTCAAAGCAACCAAGCACACAACTTGTGTTCATAATTGCCTCAGGATTAAGGACATGTATCCCTATACAAGTTTTGAGTTCCTATTGACAGTGACAGCGTTTAGGCGTCAATAGGTTTAACTCAGGTCCGTCAATGCACCGTGTGCACTAGCATATTAACCAAGTGTCAAAGACTCTTATGAACGAGATTCATCATTCTACCCCGTAGATGTTAATCATGCTACAGTGTATACCTGATAAGTTATCCAGACTCATCATCCACTGTGACTTATTTGAAACAACAAGGATTTGTGATTCATATCTCACATGTGTAATCACATACACAAATAAACCACATACAATGTTGTTTAAGGATTCCAGTCTAATATTCATCTCATGAACTAACATGCATAAATGCATTATGATATTCCATTGTCCAACTAACTGGTTTGAGGGCATATTCCCAACAAACTCCCACTTGCACTCATAACCATATAGCGTTAGCACTAACACTAGCATAGTCTCTGTGAGTTGTCAAAATCCTTAACCCGTAAGGTTTTGCATAGGGACTAATGATCGTCGACTGAAACAATCCATAGTATGACACTTTCATGTTATACTATATCCCTAGACAAAAGATGTCACAAGACATGTATCCAGTAAAGCTAATTCGAACATTGTCCAAAACACCATCACCCTGTATATATCCGCTAGTTCTTTCTCAAGCCCTAGAGAATATATACTTTGTGATAGGTCAGAAAACTGAACATTCATTTGGACTGATATCTGTGAACAACCTAAACAGTATAACAGATATCCCATACTTAACATCACATATAAGGTTTATCAACAGCGAAGGCTTTATGATATACCTTTCATGCGACCTCTTTCATCTTGCATCCTAAGATACAAGTCTTGAAAGACCAATAAGTTATGTTCAAAGGTGGAAAAACCTTTATCGAAAATGTTCTACGTTGAATCTAGCCAGCAACTTTCCGATATAGAAGTTTGAGATAATCGCATTGTCTTAACTTTCCGATCTTGAATGAGCAAAAACCAAAGGTTATAGCTCGCCTCACCGAGATCACAAATATCAAGTATACTGAAAAAACTTAACCTCAACCACTGATAACACAACTTTAACATCTCGCAATGATAAAGATATCATCTATATGAGGAACCATAATCACCACCACACTTCCTTTGCGCAAGGATCCTTTCATCCACTTAAGCCACATTCATACTTCAGACGAATCCAAAGTATTTTGACCAACATGTCAAAACAGATGTCCTTATCTCTGGATGATTGCTTAAGTCCGTAGACTTATGCAAATCATATACCGGAGCTTCCTTTTCACAAAAATTCAATGCACAAGGAGATTTTAGCAACGCTAAGAATTCTCCCACTAGAATGAAGTACCGATGTAGGAACGGATGAAGAGGTAGTAGATTTTAGTTCTAGATGATTTATAGATTGCTTTAAGATATAAATTACTTTACTCTTTTATATTATCTTTCCTTTGCAAAATTTGGTCTCCAACCAACTTTTGTTTTCTCTGGAAACACTACAAAAGTATTATACTTCTAATCTAGATTCAAAAGGCTCATCATTTCTTTACACCAAAGTGCTAGACATCCTTGTCCAAAGTTACCATGAGAAAGAAGTCGCATTCTTTTCACAACTTTGGGGATGTCTATCGAAAAGAATTGCTTTTGAATAAGATCAAGTATATACATTGTAGTTCCATCGAGAAAAACAAGGAACAGTAGTAACTCTAAATAACTCATCCCATGACCCAGTCATATCTAAAAGAAGATAGTTCCTTCTACCTGCTACACCATCCCGTGGAGGCGCACTAGGTGTAGACCGTCGAGAAAGAATTTCATTGTTATCTCTTATAGACAATAAACGCATTAGACAGATACTCACCATTTTGATCAAATCAAAAGGCAATGATATTCTTTTACCAACAACTCCTCATTCCAAACCTTTCGAATTTCTTCAAAAGATTGAAGAAAAGGTGCAATAGGTAAATTTATATCAGTATCTGGAGTAGCCAAAACTACTTCGTAACTCTAATGTTTATTGGCACACATACGTGAGTATGCCTAATTCTTATAAGTCTTTGGTCGTGTGATCTCTCAAAAGAAAAAATCACCTGATCACATTACCCTCTAAATAGGATTGACAAATAGGCAGTGGTCTTAGCAACCCAAAAAGTCTAGGATCCAATCCTCTACTTCCTATTTATCCTATTTAGATTAATATGATCTGATCACGTTTACTCTCTAAATAGGATTGACAAATAGGCAATGGTCTTAGCAACCAAAAGAGTTTAGGATCCAATCCTTTACTCCCCATTTATCCTATTTAGATTAAATGTGATCTAACCTCTAAACCAAAAAGTTATAGAATTAGTTGAAGGAGCTATCCTTTTAGATGGTAAAATACCCATGAGTCATTTAAATACTGCATTAGATAATATAAGAGAAACAAGAGTAAATCGGTGAGATACTTGCTTGACGAGTTATTAGATCACATTAAAAGAACGCTTTTAATCAACAATTTCAGTACCAAAATCAAAAGAATAAATATTATTCATTAATTCAAAACTGAAATCCATCTAATAACTCCATAAGTTTTATTACAATATAAAACTACTAATCTAATAGCAACTCTTGCATCAGATCCCAAAAGGCAATCAAGATCTTCTAATCACTGCACATTCTTATTTTCCAATCCCCTGCATCAATTACAGATATAATTAGAAAATTTAGAATCAGTGTCCATAGTAGTTGAAGTATCAGTTTTTCAACTTACTTCAAAACTAGTGAAAGGATCGTACCTTGCCTTTTGGCAGTCAAGTATTCCACACAGTTCCTTTTCCAATGCCCTCTCACGCCACAATGGAAACATTTTCCTTTCGGCATAGCACCAGCCTTTCCCTTTCCAAGTCTTGCCTTCTTCCCAATAGTTGGGTTAGGCTCACCTATCCTTGAGTCTTGCTTCTCCTTCTCTGAACTTGTGCTCTCAGGCTTAGTTCCAGAAGATGAAGCCATTCCAATGTTCTGAACATTTGACTCTTCTTTGACTATATCCATCGTTGCCTCAAGAGAGCTCATCAATTCACTTGTTGAAAAAACTGTTTTACTCATTTTAAAAACCTTTTTAAATTGAGTGAATGATGAAGGCAACGAATGCAAGATTATGTCAACTTGAGTCTCACCATCAATGTCGGAACCCAGAACTTCCAGTACTTTGAAATAAGTAATCATTTTAAAAACATGCTCTCTTATTGAAGTTCCTTCCAACATTCTGGTGTCCATGACTAACTCCAAGGCTCTAAGCCTTGCAGTTCGACTCAGCTCCCCAAACATCTCCTCGAGGTTCAATATTATAGCACGGGCAGTGTTTAAAGGTTGATGTTGCTGCTTCAACACATCAGACAAAGAGTCTAAGATGCTAGAGCGAGCTATACCATCAAATCTTATCCACTGCCAATATTGATCCGCAAGATCAGTTGGGGTGTCATGGCATGGAATAGGTGGACAGGGAATGGTAAGAACGTATTTACATCCATTAGCAGTTAACAATTCATCCAGTTCCAGTTTCCATTCAACGTAGTTGTTTCCAATTAGCTTATTCTGGATCATGGTTATAGCAAGTGGGCTAGACATTATGAATCTGAAATATAAATAATGTAACAGAATTACAATATGGAAATCATGAATATGACAATTTATATGATACATTGGAATTCCCTTAACCAACTCATTAATTGTCTTCAGGATGTCAAGCCTATGAAATTAAGTCTCCGTGTGGCGATCATAACCTCATAGCCTGATTGGGAAACCCATCATGAATGTCATGCAACTCTTACAAAACAGTTCATGACTCCTGAACTTTTGGTCTCTAAGTTTCTGGATAATGCTCCGTGTGGAATCCCTTACCCATAGCTTAACTAGTGTTTACCATTAACTAGAATCCAATGACAACCGCCTCAAGTAGTGCCTCAGTGTAGTGGTCACCCTCTAACGCGTCTCATTGATTCTATCCAAAGGAAGTTCATATCTAGTAACCAATGAATAGTCTATCCTCCGTATGGAATGATCACCCATGGCTGGGTGACACAGAATATACTACCCACCTTACAATGAACCGTTTATGGAAGACCGTGGGAGTTATAAAATAAGAGTTATAAAATAAGTCCCTCTCCCACTAGATTTTTATAAGAAGTTCATATCTAGCAATCAATAAGAAACACCCTCCGTATGGAATGATCACTCATAAATGAGTGACACAGAGTATTTATCATACTTACAATGAACTAATAGGAATTTTTCAATTTTAAAAAATTGTTTCTACACATTGCCCATAAACATCAAGTGTTTACTAATGTGTTGGAAAAGTTTTTGAATTTTATTTTAGAAAACTTGTTTTATGTGCATGCGAGTAGTAACAATATATAAAATACCAATCACAACTAAGCACATAAAACCAAAACTAAAATGGAATAAAAGCATTTAACAATGCCTCTATCTCCCATGGCTCTATCTCCATAGAACCTCCTTCTTGGTTTGATTGCCTCCGACTCCATCTTCATGGACAACGGCTTGTTCCTCCAACTTCATGGATTTTCTAATTCTATTACATTGGTCCTATGCTTCTCTCGAAGCTTACAATTTATCTAGAAATAAAAATAACAACAATAAAATAAAAGGCTAGGGAAACCGGTGCGACTTTCCTTTTCATAGGATTGAAGTCACAGCGCCCTTTACATAAGCCTTAAATCCAAACCAACAATTAAATACATCATAAATACAAAATTTAAAAGTCTTGGTGCCATGGGAGATAGCGAACTAAGCTTGCTGCAAAAGGGTTAGTCGCATGCACAACCACGCATATACAACAAATAAATGTACCATTGGAACCCCTAGTTGATTCACATAGTATATAAACTCTTTACATACTGAATTAGAACTTAAAACAGCATCACAGTTCTCTGTCACACTTCGATCGATCGAAAAGGTTCGATCGATTGAACCTTCGATCGATTGAACAAAGTTCAATCGATCGAACTTTCAGTTTCACAGAATGTTTTGAAAAACTTACAGCATAAATAAAATTTTTAAAGTAAATATTTTAAAACCTTTAAATCTATAAACTGAAACCCTGGACAGAAAAGCAGTCTCGATCGATCGAACACCATTCGATCGATCGAACAGAACCAACGTTCGATCGATCGAAACTAGTTCGATCGCTTGAGAACATATGATGTTCGATCGATCGATACTACTTCGATCGATCGAACCCACCTTGCATCCTATGCAATCACAGATTTGTGTTCTGCCGCGATAACACTACAGAATCAAATCTGTGATGATGCAGTTTTGAAAACAGTTCCAAAAACAACATGCAAATCAAAACTAGTGTCCAAAAACGCATCTATAGATCCAAACAAGCGAGGCTCTGATACCAATTGAAAGGGAAAACAGGTTTAAAGTTAAAATTAAACGCGCAGCGGAAAAAAACAAAGTTCAAAACTTTTATTGGTTGCCTGGATCTACTACTCGTTAACTCTATAGATGCGTACAGGAGAGGGGACAGGTGCATTACCTTATGGTCTTGAACCCAATTCTGATTTAGTCCTTCTCCTTCAATGTGCAGCAGCAATCTCTAAGAGATCTTCACCCTTATGTCTCCTTGAATGCTCCCGGAGTGGCTAGGGTTGGTGGGAACCCTAATAGTGAGAATAGGGAAGGTTTGGGAACCCTAAACAGGTTCTGCAGCAACTGGTACGTTAAAACGACGAACTCCGATTTCTGGACGTAGCTGCCCTATTTATAGATTCCCAGAACCGACCTTACTTTCGATCGCTCGAAGTGACTTCGATCGATCGAACTTTCGATCGATCGAACCACGTTCGATCGATCTAACCTGTCTAGACTTTAATCGATCGAAACAACTTCGATCGATCGAACCAGTCTTGACAACATTCTCATTTGCCTTTCCAAGCATTCTGGCGGAGCTAAGAGTGGGACCTCCTAGGTTCTTAATTACTGGCTCCGATTAATTATTATTCCATCTAGTCAGTACTCTTGACTAAGAAATCAATAATTAATCAATTATCATTAATGCCACTATAAAATGATAATTGCACTCCAGTGCATAAGAACATAATCACACATACATAAGTGATTGCTAGACTTGTATAATATGATACGGATGTCCCTCTACCAGACAGTATTCGTATCTATCATTGGGATGTATGTTTTAAGATACTGTCGACCCAATAGATAGTACATCTTATATTCCTCAAGTATCATTCACTACGCTTGGATTACTAAACATGTCAACAATAACACTTTGTTGACAAGGCTGGCCAGCTCTCAGTAATCACTCCTAGTGACATTCTCGAGGGAATACTTACTCTTCGTTTTATAGAAGAGGGTAGAATTCCATCTTGACAATATATGTTCCCAACGTTGCATACTTGATTACCCAAGATACCCAGGTGTTGATCTTGCAAGACCTCACTGATTGGTAAGTCAAAGCAACCAAGCACACAACTTGTGTTCATAATTGCCTCAGGATTAAGGACATGTATCCCTATACAAGTTTTGAGTTCCTATTGACAGTGACAGCGTTTAGGCGTCAATAGGTTTAACTCAGGTCCGTCAATGCACCGTGTGCACTAGCATATTAACCAAGTGTCAAAGACTCTTATGAACGAGATTCATCATTCTACCCCGTAGATGTTAATCATGCTACAGTGTATACCTGATAAGTTATCCAGACTCATCATCCACTGTGACTTATTTGAAACAACAAGGATTTGTGATTCATATCTCACATGTGTAATCACATACACAAATAAACCACATACAATGTTGTTTAAGGATTCCAGTCTAATATTCATCTCATGAACTAACATGCATAAATGCATTATGATATTCCATTGTCCAACTAACTGGTTTGAGGGCATATTCCCAACAGTCACAGTGACACTCTATTTGAGACCAAGTCGAGTCTCTTCTATGTTTTGAGTCTATTTCAAGTTTGGTCTTGTAGTTGAGTCTGTCTGCTATCGAGTTGTTATGGGTCTGTGCTGAGTAATGTAATCCTTCTCTTTTGCTAATGGAATGAAATCTCATTTTGCCTAATCTGATGTGTAGAGTCATAAATGCATGAATCGCTGTGAAAATGTCACATTTTCAAATTACCATGGATATTACTCTGCTACTAAATTTTTGCATCAAACAAAAAAGAATCCTGAAAGGTCAAAGTCAATTTCATGTTAACACCGACGAAGAGCCGAGAATTGAATAGCCTTACTTTAAGAATTTAAAGATGCTTTTGGCATACTTGGAACTTGGGGCTTGCCCAACACCCTTTCCACCATTTCAAAGCCTTGGGCCCAACCCAACTGATAGCCATGCGAATCTGTGTGGACCTGGTCCTTGATGGTAGCTTTTCAGTGAGTTTCATCTCCACTTAGAAAAAAAAAGGAAGAAGAAGAAAAGAAAAGAAAAGAAAAAGCTCGCTAGGTTAAAAACCCGAAAAGGGCACCTAGGCAAAAGTTAGAGCAAGTAAAGGTACTGATTTCCAAGAGATGACCCCAGCCAGTCATAATGATGGAGAAAATGAAAGAAAGAAAATTTTGGTGATACATAGAATTGTACACTTCAAGTTACATCATGAGAACACGTCTAGATCATGTTTCGAAAGGCTCAGAGCACTCACAAACAAATTTTAAGAATTGACATACACATTGCAAAATTATAAAATCAAAGCTCTCCGAAGATCTCACATGAATCAACTACATGAAAAGCAAAATTGACTGGCTAGGTGACAGTGAAAAGGATCAATCCTCAAAACAAAATAAAAAAAAAAGAAAAAGAAAAAGAAAAAGAAAAAGAAAAGGAGATCGAGACTGAATTCTCTCATTCAAAGCTACCACAAGTGACTTAAGCTTGCACTTTTTTTGACGATTGGCTTCAAAATACCCTCTTTTTCAAGACCTAGCATTGAACTATGCTCGACCTGATTCCCACTCGGGGATACGTAGGCAACCGCATCGGTTCGGTCGACACCATTATAATCAACCCCCCTTCTTTCAAGACTTTGGCTCAAACTACGTTGGACCTAATCCCCGCTCGGGGGTACGTAGGTAGACTTTCAAAAAGAAAAGGAGGACGACTCGCTAGGTCGAAAATCCGAAAGGACGCCTAGGCAAAAATTAGAGCTAAATCCAAAGTGTGCAATAACAAAAGAGAGAAAATAGCTCTCTAGGTCACTTTACTGGTGCCTAGGCAAAAGTTATGAGCATTTAAGAGATTAAAGTCACGGTCCTTGCCTCAAGCCAGAAATCACCTTCCACACTAGGGGCAAACTTCGGCTACCCGCCTCGTTTGCCTAAATTTTACTATCTGCCCTTCATACAAGGGGCAAATTTCGGTCACCTACCTCGTTTGCCCAAAACCTCCAAATAACCACTGTTCATACTAGAGTCAAACTTCGGTCACCTACCTCGTTTGCCTTCCTACACTTCAAATTAGGGGAAAACTTCGTTTGCCTAACAACCCCTTCAAACCAAGGGCAAGTTTTCAACTTACCAACTTGTTTTGGAAAATTTTGAAATAGAGCATCTTTTATTCTAAAAGCTAAGGCACTAATCCAAAGCACTTCCTAGGAGAAGTAGAGAATTGATTAGATCAATAGGGAGGAATTTTCAAAAACCAGATTTATCAGCAAAGTGCTGTCATATTAAGATGAGGAGTGAACATAAAATATGAGCAGTACATCATTCATAATGAAGGCACATTAGATCATGGCAATTTGAGAATTTCATGTCCAAGTCAATCCTTCTTTGTTTGAGTCAGTAGTAATCTGATCAAAAAGTGTGTCAGAGATCGAGGTTTCATACAACCTAACCCAACTTTCCTTGTCATTCTTGTAAGTCCATTTGTCCTGATGGTCTCAAATATGTGGGTTAAAGGTGATTCCCAATTATAAAAAACTTTGGATACAAGCAGAAGTACCAAACATTATTACTACACCAGTTAAGGTCGCAACATGAGAAGTGTCCCAAGTACGAGTGGTATAAACTCATAAGTGGTTGCAAACTACAAATTGATAGTTATTTCTTAAGGCGGCTGATCGGAGGAAATATCGCCAACACTAAGATACTATTGCTGATGTATTGATGAGGTGTGTCGATGAGATGTGTTATTGAGGTGTTTTAGGGCTCAAAGTCCAGATGTGTTGATGATGAGTGTTGATAGGATGTGTTTTAGGGCTCAGAGTCCAGATGTTTTGATAAGATGTGTTGTTGAGGTGTTTAGGGTTCAAAGCCCAAGTGTGTTATTGAGGAGCATCAGATGTATCGAGGGGCATCATATATGTTGAGGAACATCCTTGAAGTGCCGAGGAGCAACAGATATGTTGAGGAACATCGTTGAAGAGTTGAGGAGCATCAGATTTGTTCAAGAGCATCTTTGAAGAGTGAAGGAACATCAGATGTGTTGAGGAACATTGTTGAGGAGGAGCATCAGATGTGTCGAGGAACATCAGAAAAGTTGAGAAGCATTGTTGGAGCATCGAGGAACATTAGGAGAGTTGAGAAGTATTGTTGAAGAATTGAGAAGCATCAGATGCATTGAGGAGCGTCGTTGAAGGAGCATCAGATGTGTTGAGGAGCATCAGAAGAGTTGAAAAGCATCATTGAAAAGTCGAGGAGCATCATTAAAGATTTGAGGAGCATCGTCAAGGTTTGAAGAACACCGTTGAGAATCAAGAAGCATTGAGAAGCACCATCAAAGATTTGAGGAACAACATACGCGCCGTTGAGAATTGAGGATCATCATTTTTTTTAGAAGCACTGTTGAGAATCTGAAAGTCACCAAGTCCATAGTATCACTATTAAGGGGAGCATGAGTCAAGTCTAGAGGGTCACTTCACCCAACACATCAAATTGGGCATAACATGACACATAGCCCATCGGTCGCGACACACACAAATCACAAGCCCACTAGGAGTGGCAAATACACCACAAGCACTCTTTTGAGCACCACAATATCACTTTGAGCACCACGATCTTCCTTGGGTAAGACCTCTGGGTCGAGATCCCTCACAAGTTGATTAGTCATAGCGAAGCGTAGATTACCAAGCCCATTGAGGGTGGAGAATACACAGAACTTGTGTACTAGGCCCACAAGCACTTTAGAACACAACATCAGGCACGACACGTATCATTTTAGCTCATCCATAAGGATACGTAGGCAGCTCACTCAGAGCGCGACCAGTACTAGCCATAGCATTGGTTTCTTTTCTTGCATTTTTCGCAACGCACTTGTTTTAATCCTAAATCTTTTAGCCTCCAAAAGACCGGTCTCTTCAAAGCTTTGGCACTCGCTTGCGACGCGCTTTGCCTCGCAAGTTCATGCCAAAGAGGGGCAAACTGTAGACACCCCATTTTGTCAGCTAAGAGATTTAGGAGGCCACAAGCATGTTAAACCTCGATGATTAGAAAGATCGGATTTTCAGAGTTTGTCTCTCACTCTCAAGAAGTCAAAGAATTGGCAGAAATGACCGAAGTGCCCCTAAAAGCCCAAAACTCTTCAGATTGGCACAGAATCTTAGAAATCATTCGATGTCGTTCAAAATAAAAGGAAAAGTTTTTTGAAAGAGAAATATTTGGAAATTTTCAGCTCCCAAACCAGAAGTCCCAGAAGTTCCCGGAAAGTCCCTGTTGACCGATTTGACCAAGATTTGACCAAGTTTGACCAAAGTTTGACCAAAATCATCCGAATTCGTCCAAAAGTTTTGAGATCATCCTAGATCCTGTGAAAAGTTTAAAAATATGTTTTAAAAGAAAATCGGACGGAAATGTCAGTGTCCGGAGGCTCCCAGAACTTCCCAGAATTTCCTGGAAGTGCACTGTTTGACTGCAACTTTGACCAAAAGTCAAATTTACCTTTTTGAAATTAAAATATTTTTATCAAATACTAGAGGTCAATAGCTTTCCAATGGTATATCGCACATAATTTTGCGGCTTAAATTGAATTTATTATGAATTTTTGAAGGTAATAAATGCGATTAAATCGGCTTTTATCGCAAATACCGCAAAACTTTCCAAAGTAACCCAACTTCAAACTATTTTTTTTTTATGGAAAGTAGATCTCAATACCTTTCCAATGGTATATCACAATCTGAATTTGGATATCGTATGAATATTCTGTGAATTTTGGACGAAATAGGGCCGTTTCGCGAATTCCGGGAGTTTCGGGGGCCTAAACGCAAAATCTGGTCAACCGGGGTGTTGACTGCAGCGGCGGCACTTGCCCACTGCCGCGGCGGCAGTGGACGAGTGCCACGACAGCACTCTGAGTAATTTTTCATTTTTTTGTTATTTTTAGTTAATTTTTGGGTTTTTTTTTTCAAATTTCCAACAAATAAAACGACACAGTTTTGATTATTCCGAGATTTTGGACCAATTAGAGACTTTTTAAAACCCAAATTACCTCCCCAACTTGGCCTATAAATGAGACCCATTTTCTTCCACTTGGGGAAGAGCTTGGAAGCCATTAGAGAGAGATATAGAGAGTTAGGAAGAAATAGAGAGAGAAATAAAGATTTTTTTCTTCAAATCCAAGCTAAATGTGAGTTTTTATTTAGTTTTCTCAAAACTAAACTAGTATTTACAAGATTTCAATTCATTTTCTTCATCTTCTTTGAGTTTCTAATGAGTTAGAGAGCAATCTACACCCACATACACACACATATGATAGGTTGAATGCTTGTGGTTCCACCATTGAATATCATCTATTGATTGTTTATTTTCTTGCTTATATACAATGTTCATCTCCTCTTACCTCATTTCTTTTTTTATTTTCTTTGTTGTACTTATAGTTCATCATCATCTAAACGATGATATGAAGTTTGAGGTGAGTGAATCTTTATGGATAGTAGCTCTTGACCTCAAAAACATGTTTAATAGATGATGATTATAACTTCAATACCTCCAAGGTATCCTTGAAGTTATATTCAAAATAAAAATGAATCTCTCCAATAATATTGGGGGTTCTTGATGATGAGTTTGATGTTGATATTCCCAGAGGTCATAATCTCTATTTGATGTTGAAAATATACTTTCAAAACCTCTATTTCAAAACCCCTCTTTAACCCCCTCATTTTGATCTCGAGAAAGAAAAACTCTAGTTTTTCCCAAAATCTTCAAAACAGTGAGTGATCCGAGTTCAAAGATTTCTCTAGAACTCAATACTCAATGTATGGATGCAAGACCACTTGGAAAGTCTTCCTAACTCATTAGAGAACACCCATGATTTTTGGTTTGACTTGGAAATACTTGGAAGGGTTCCATTTTGGCCCAAACATTCACTCCAGATATTCTGCCTTTACTATCACAGCAGCTTGGTTGATTTTCAACTTGTTTTACAGAAAACGTTTCCAAAAGGGGTGTTCCCAACTAAATTTTAACTTGAACCTCAATGTCTTAGGGAGCGTTAAGTATAAAATGGGCCCCTAGATCATTTGTTTTCATTTTCTAAGATGTTTTAACATTTCAGTCGACAATACGAACTCTGTTTCTGAGTAACCTCTATTGTTCATATGATTTCTCTCAATTTGTAATAGTTATTAAAGATTGACTTTTTGGGTTGTGTTCTAGACACAATAAGGAAGATTTCAATAAAACATAATGCATTAAAAACATCCCTAACCCCTCTTTTCAATTTCCACAAGATCAAGTCACGGTTCTGTCCACTATTCACAGCGAGCACACTTTTAATTCCATCCTTTGATTTGATGCTTACATGTACTTCAAATTAGCTCATGTCTTAGGAAGTAGTTCATACTACATTTGTACATATCCCATAATGATTTCTTTTATTCATTCATACACATTCTAGACTTCTAAGTCATTCTAGGAATCCGTGAATACAAAACACACTACAACCTTGGCACATTTTAGATACATACAGTGCATCCATGCAAAGATTTAGGGCTTTTGTGACTCCCTATCTAAGAAGATTATAAGGAATGAACTTGATCATTCGTTCATGTTTTCCCTCGATCTAATCGTCCTTTCTCATCCGTCTCGGGGATCGAAAGGTCTTCTTTTCTCAAAGATTAACTTGCATCATATTTTGATTTTATTGATTATTTGTTTCAATAACAATTCATGTCCCCTTTAGATTAGGAAGTCTTGATTATTTGATATATGATTAGACAATTTTTCCTGGGTTTGTTTGTGTGATCTTTCACTTTATATTGTGTGATATTTGGCTTAGATCTTATGAATGATATCTTATCTTTTGATCTTCCATTTCAAAATCCTTGTGTGATGTAATATATTATCATAGTATTAATTGTCGAACCAAACATAGTAAAAGATGATTATTTGGATGCTAATTGAGGCCAGTCGAGAGACGGGGCGAGTTGAGGGTGTTTTAGTCACGACAAAGGCTCTTTCCTCACTTGTACCAAAACCCCGAGTCAAGTTCTTTGGTTATGAAAGGCCGGTGCCTTTTATCCACTTGGGTGAGTCAAATTTAGGTTTCTTGGTTCCTTAAAGACCAAGTGGCGACTCTGTATCTGTTTTTAACAGACCTTTTCCTTCCCTATCAAAACGATTTCAAACAAACAAGAAGTGGAATTTCGCGAGTCCACACAGCACCTGCCCCAATTGACCAAGCGGTACAACCCAACCCCCACTTTGCTTCCTCTTCCTCGCCTAGAGCTCCAGCCACTACCACGATTATTGAGAGTCCTCCTATTCCCATTCCTTCTAATCCACTCACCACTCTTCTCCAGACCATAGCCACGGACACTCTTTCTGACTCTCCTACTAATGAGGACACATGGTCATTATCTGCCACAGAACAAGACATGCTTCATCATTATATTTCAGATCTCCAACAAGATATTCAAACAAAGGTTCATATGGTAAATCCTGGATCCCTGAGGGTTAAAGAGGTCATTGATGAAGACCCTCTAGTTGGCCTTGAGCCTACCCCGAGGGTTAAAGAGGTCATTGATGAAGACCCTCCAGTTGGCCCTGAGCCAACAGTTCCTCATCTACACCAGTCAACAGAATCTTCATTTTCCAATTCCTCAGGCCAAGGTTTTTCTTTTGATAACATTCCTCCTTCCAAATGGCTTGACAAAATTTATGAACTCCATGCATGGTGCACTGCTGAACTTCTACAACCAGATTCTACCACCCGCACAGTTATTACCAAATGCCTATCAAGGTTTCATGGTCATTTGAGACAATGGTACATTAGTCTTGGAGAATACAGACAACTCCAACTGGTGCAAATGCCTTCCATTGATGATTTTCTGAGTATAATCCACACTGAATTCCTCGGAATTCCGGACATTCACAAAGATCAGGCTCGTGAGGATTATCTTTGGATGAAATGCTGCTCCTCCAAGAGGCATGATTTGGAAAAGCATTACGAAAAGATGACTAAGTTGTTCTACTTTCTTGGTGGAATTGATGATGTCAATCTAAAACAAGCTTTTCTCACTTCACTACCCGATCCCCTTGGCACGGAGACCTCTTGCCTTCTCCAAACAAAAGGAAAACAAATTG
The DNA here is from genome assembly GCA_033977485.1 of Hydrangea macrophylla. Lineage (NCBI taxonomy): Eukaryota > Viridiplantae > Streptophyta > Magnoliopsida > Cornales > Hydrangeaceae > Hydrangea > Hydrangea macrophylla. Next base: position 15,272,860 of record CM066983.1, read on the forward strand.
CACAAGCATCACTTGGAGAAATGTACCAACATGTTTTACTTGCTCTTGCTAAACTCTGTAATCAACAGAAATTCTTCAAGACATTTCATGATCAAGGGAAAATGCTTGGAAATTCTTGTGCACGCCCAGATCTTTTTATCAAGTGCAAAGAAAAAACCTGCAGTTGCCCGGTCTCTTCTAAAAAGTCCAAACATTTCCAAAAACATATCTCTAATCCTTCCCCCTATCCGAAAAAGAAAAAATGGAGGTATTTCCAAAAAAAATCCTTTCGAGGCCAAAGAAAATCAGACCGTTGTTTCATCTGCAAAAATATGAGACATTATGCAAAACAATGCCCCCAAAGAGGCCCTCAAAAAACTAATATGATCCAAGCGCTTGCACAAATAGCTCCAGATGAGAATAACGCAGATATTGAATCGGTGTTCTCCATGGATGATGAGCCATGTGATGACACAATACTGGCTCTTGCCCTTCCAGCTTGTTCTTCTAATTATGATGAGATCAGCCCAGAAAAAAGTACTGACCTTTTTGATGTTGATGCCTACTATGACATCCATTACATCTCCCCAGACTCTATCACTCTTATCCAGCCTCTTGCTAGGGTCACGCTTGTCCCTACGAAGTATGACAAGCCAATCTCCGTCATTGCCTTCTTCGATACTAGAGCAGCAGCCTCTATCATAAATCCCTCCATCCTTCCCCGATCCCACTGGCAAACATGTTTTAAACCATTCAAGGCTGCCAATGGCAAAAATTTTGCGATCACACTCATCAGTAAACCAATCATCATCCAGCTGTTCCTAGGATATTCCATTAAACATTGTGTTTATGGTTCAGACCTTCCTGGTAAAGATCTCTTAATTGGTTTTGACATACTCCAATGTCACGCCCCGGAATAAGCCAAAAATAGGGAAAATAAAAATTTTCCTTTATGGGTCCGTAGACACGTGACTAGTTTGTAAACCGTCCTGTCCTTCTAACTCCGCACCATGCAATCATAAGGGAAATGCTAGAGCATAAGCATGATCTAAACTTATCAGAGTATAAATACAGCAGCGAAAATTAAACGAGGGTTACAATAACTTCAATCTTAATACAAGAGGCCATACTAAACAATTTACATAATCTTAAAACTTGAGAAACTGTCTATTAGGTCTTGGACAAGGCTTAATTCTCCTTGGCTCCACGGTCCTGCATTCTGAACTCTTCTATCTATCTCCAAACCTGCAACACTCTGGGCATACGAATGCCCAGGGCGTAACATGCCGTCAGCCTTGGAACAAGGCTGAGTGAGAGTCTCAACCGTACAATAATCAGTAAATACAAAACATCTCTCAACTCACGTCATAGTTTAGTACTTTAAGATATGGTTAATCTCTTATCAAAAGACGCATTCTCACCACGGGCATAGCAGAGGTCTCAACAAAACACGTAAACAGATAAACATAATATCATAGAATGCATTCTCCCTTTCATAACTCGTGCGTGCAAATGCATGACCAATAAGACTCACTCCCAAACTCTTTTCATAGACACTTACCTTTTTAAAACCGATACTTTTCAAAACCATTTTATTTTAAAAACCAAAGCTTTCCAAACCAAATCATTTTAAACCAAATCATTTTTACTCATCAACTCAATCTCGTCATTCACTTTTTCTTTTTCATCCACTTGACAACACGCGGTATATCAAGGATGAAAACATGCTATCACAGCCAATTCATACTCATTCCCTTGATAGGCCACCAGACGTCTTCATAGTGCACACTATCTGTAAACAATGAAACTGGCACATGGGATGTCTTCAACCATGTGTATACTCTCACCGATCGTCTACACGGCTGAGAAGTATATTAGAGCACTAGCCGGACGTCTTCAACGATACATGGGACGTCTTCAACCACGTATGCGCATCACCGGACGTCTTCGATAGTGAGAGGCGCGCTAGGAACCCTAACCGTTCATGTCCACTCAGCTCGTCAGCCGTTGATCCATCGGATCTAGAAATCACATCTCTTTCACATTCACATATCTCGTCTCATTCACATTCTCATTAAACACTTATTTTTCTCACATAACGCATGCTGACACATGTCATGAAATGCACGTGTGTCCATCATCAATACTCACAGGTAAATCTACTTTTATTCCTCTTTATTATTAACATGGCATGCGTTATCTATTCCAGTCAACAACATCGTAAAATGTGCATTTAACAGTCAGTAGTAGAAACGTAACATATAGAGCATGGATCACATAACATGGAATTGATACCGATAAACATATAGATAAAACCCTTGACATGCTCACGTATGCGATAGCACTACCATGACATGCTTTGCATAGTCTTACAATTATTGGAAATACACGTGACATCATAAATCAGCATATTATTCATACAAAACATCATACATGTAACTTTAAATCATCTTATATTAGTCTTATTAGGATTAGAGTGAGGTTAGGAAACTCACCTCGAGTCACCGATCCTCGAAAAGCGGATAACCGTCAAGTTCTACAATAATAAATAGAATAAACAGTAATAATGTATGAGTACAGCTGTAGGGGCAAAATGGTAATTTTATAAAATGAAGTCATGAACCTCAAGGTAGTGATCTACGTGTCATTCTAAGTCCAACGCTATTGACTAGACTCAAATCGGAGTCCGTTGCGTTTTACGAGGTAATATGCAGGGCTTACTACACTAATGTGGGTCCTAAAAGATAGGCTGTATTTTCGACCGAGTCGAAAAGTCACCAAACTTTACGGGAATGTTCTAGACATTATTCTAAGACTCTGGGAACTGACCGCGTAATTTTCGGGGTCCTAGATTATTTATTATGAATTATTGAAGATAATACATGCCAGAAAATACCCGAAATGGGATTTAAATATGTAATTATAATTATACAGAGAAATCAGTACTTAGAAGTATTTTTATTAAATACTAAATATTAAAATATATCACCAGTATTTATTTCATAATTTTTGGAGCTCGTTTGGTATTTGTTTATAATTAATATACTCATAAAATGGCTCCTTATTAATTATTAAAAATACTGGACTATAATATTATAGCTTTATAACTTACATCATGTAATAAAATTGTCCCCGGGGTCATTACCCTAATTTTCTAGAATTTATAAATACATATAGGTATTTATTAACTATTTAAAACTATTTAAAACTAATATTTTATTATTTATATTATCCATGTAAATAATAAACATATAATATACATATATAATAATGATATATAGAATATTAAAATAATATTCTAGAATATTAAACCTTAATAGTATTAATTATAAATTTATTTATAATTATTAAAACAAATTAAAACCCTTTTAAACTAATTAAAACTTAATAATAATAATAATAATAAATATAATAATAATAATAAAATCTTCAGACCCGACGGGTCAAACCCGAGCCGACCCGACCTAAACGGGTAACCCGTATACACTCTTAAGGAAACCCAACTGAGTGACCCGATGGGTCCGACCCGACCCGACCCGACCGACTCCTAAACGAACTACCCATTTCTACAAACAAAGAAACCCAAACCAAAACCCATTCGGGTTGATCCTAACCCGAACCCGAAACCCACTTATACTCATAAACCTATCCAGCCCAATAACCCGTACCGAACCTACCCAAGACCTTATCCATCTATACACACGACACAACCCGCCCCATATCCGACCCAAACCCAAGATCCGACCCATGGCGTCAAAACGACGCCGTCCCACTAAAAGGACCCACGGGTTAATTTAACTCGGCCCAAACCCATACCCTGACCCTTTTACACACACATTCTAATCCACCCTAACTTAAACCTGACCCGGCCCAAACCTGGATGTTATAACCCGTTTCCCCTTCGTCTTCTCCGGCGAAGCAACGTCGCCGGAAAATCATGTATCACCGGAAAACCTTCAATCCTTCATATCTCCCTCATCTCTAACCCAAAATGCACGAGACCAACGGTATTGTGACCGGTTAGGGACCCTCTATAACATACTAGGATATGGAAGATCGGTCTATTCGTTTAGACCTCCTACCAGGCCATTATCCTTTCGGCCAAAATATAGAATAATGCCTTGCATGGCAAGTCAAATGGACTCCAAATCAAAAGTCGCTCACAGCGAGTCTATCTGGGTTCATTCCGGTCAGCATGGTGTGGATTTGAGGGGTTGAGGTGATGATTCATAAATCAAGCTCCTTAGTGAAGCTCTAATGGCTGCCGGAGCTTGTACAGAGCTTAAAGCTCTGTTTGGGTGGCATGCATGTGATCCTAGTGGTGCCTAGATGACATGCAAGGGGTTAGAAACACAATGTGGGACGTGGGTTACCTCAGGGAGCTCAGATCTCTCTCTTCTTCTTCGATTTCTTCTTTCTTCTTCTTCTCTCTCCTCTGTGTCTATTCTCCTCTCTTCTAGGGTCTAGGCAGAATGTGGGTGTGGGTACAGAGAAGAATGGAAAGAGGGAGTGTGGGGTGGTGTATACAACCGGGGTGTGTTGGTGTATAGATCAAGGGTGAGGGGGATGGTGCTCTTACTCTCAAGCTCTCTTTCTCTCGGTCACTCTCTCTCTATACAATCTGCATAGGCAGATTGTGGGGTGTAAGGGTGATAAATGAGAGGATGAGGGAGGGGAGTGTGTATATATATAAGCAAATGTGAGGGGGTTTGGTTGTGTATAGTGGTGCACAATGTGTACCCACATGTGCAAGTGGGTGTGTGTCCAAGGGTAGATAAGTATGGGGTCCATGCGAGCATCACAAAATGGTGTGGGTCCAATTCTTGGGTTGTGTACTTAAAGGCAAGTGCCAGTGTCTCAGTTAGTGTATACAGCAGTAAAAATGAAGACAGGTGTAGATGTAACTATTAGCGGGGCTGTGTACGTGCCTAAGTAAACGTCCTTCTTTTAAGTTCTTACTGGAACTATAAGTCAAGGGTATGTCCATTCTAATAGGCACTGGGTTAGAAATAGTTTCGTCATTGAGACGTCAACTAAAGGATTCTAGTACAGGAGTTCCTACTTAAGGTTTCCTAATGGACCTTCTGTAACTGCACTACGGTGATGTCATCAATCTGATATTCCTACGTGGAATTTGTAGAAAATTCTGGGTGCTACATCTCTACCCACCTTATTTGAGGATTTCATCCTCGAAATCTTGAGTTTGCTAGATCTTAAATGTACGAAGTCTTACTCATAAGGTTAGTCGTTCTATACCAACTCAGGCGCTCTTATCAATCTAAATGGTCTACCTGACCATAAGTTGTTGTCCACTGTTCCGGGGTCTGAATTTCCTGGAAAAACATCAGCTCCTCCTCATAAGTTCTCTTGAATGTCCCCAAACATCTTGTAATATCATTTCCATATAGGATTCAAAGTTCTAGCAATGGGCATGGTACCTTCAGTCTTCCATTTTATTCGGTGCTGAGATTGATTCCCTGATCTGCGTGCTCTCTTTCTGGATCTCTGTGGTGGTGGAGCATTGTTCTGAACTTCTTGTTCGGGGCATTCTTTACATACATGTCCAGCCTTTACACAATTGAAACACTGCACTTGTTTCCCGGTGAGTTGTCTCGGTGCTGTGCATTCTTTGGAGTGGTGTCCAAGTATTCCGCAGTTGTAACAGATATCACGTTGCTTCGCGTGTGTCTGAACGACTGTTTGACTAACTTTTCTGTCATTACTTCTCTATCTCTTGTGATGATTCTGGATGTGCCCAGAGTTTCCTCTGGTGATTACAGACTGCATTCGGCCGGTTGTCTGTGACACTTGATTGCTTCTTCGACTTCCTCCTGGGTTGGTTGCCTGGAACCAGTTATCTTTTTCTCCTTGTGGGTGGCTTTCTAGTTTCTTGCTGTTCAGAGCTATGTTCTCCAGTTGAGTGGCTAATTCGACCATTTCTTCGAATGGTTGGTCAAGGTACACTACTACTGTCTTCTGAATGTCTGGATTAAGTCCTTCGTAATATTGCAGTGTCTTATTTCGCTGAGTATCTACCATGTACGGAGCAAATCGTGATAGTCTCTCAAATTTCGCCGTGTATTCTTGTACTGTCATGTTGCCTTGAACTAGCTCTATGAATTCCTTTTTCTTCTTGTTTCTTTCTGTTCTTGGGAAGTACTTTGCTAGGAATTTTGCTTTGAATGCTTCCCATGTCATTCTCCTTGTAACCTCTTCGCCCACTGTAGCTTCGATAGATTCCCACCAGTCGGCTGCCGAATACGTCAATTGGAAAACTGCCAAGCGTCTTTTCTCCGTCTCGTTGCATTCGAGGGCTTGAAACATTCGTTCCATATCACGAAGCCATTGTTCAGCTTCCCATGCTTCTGTCATTCCCGTGAAAGTTCCTGGTTTAAGTGCACGAAATCTCTCAAGCAGTTTATCTATTGTCTGACGAGCATTTCCGTTGTTGATGACGTGGTCCAGGTGATCACTTGCTTGTTCCACGCGTCGGACAAGAGCTCCTATCATTTCTATTGGATCTACTACCGGAGGTATCGCATTTGTTGGTCCGTTGGGTGAATTCTGAGTATTCCGTTTCCTCTTAACCATGGTGTATGCTAGCAGGGGTTATACCTTCGAGTTGACACCTATTTGGTTAATACCTTATCTTATCTCGTCTGATCATATAAGAAGTAACAGCATTGAGTTAACAGGGATTTCTAGCATATAATGGTCGTCACAACTACTTACTAGGATCATGGGTACGACATCCATATCCTTGGTCTTTCTAGACTCTAGGTTGAGCTGACTGTTCCGAGATACATCTCAGGAAGTTCGTCAGTGCCTAAACATCTATCGACTAAGGGTCAAGCCTATAATCTTATTAGTAATAACATATAAGAGGTAAGATTAGCAATTAATAAGAATACGTCTCATCCATACAATTATAGTTAAGTTAAGTCACAAACAAACTACTACTGATCAGAAAATAAAAGGGTACAACAACAGTACGAATACTAGTTCTACAAATCTGGAGTACATCAAAAGAAGTGGAATAAAAACATATGATGAACTAGCTAAGGATCCATCCTCCATCGCTCTCAACATCAGAGTCTGAGGTCACTTCTCCTAAATCACCGGATGGTGGAAAGTCAATCGGAGGGATACCTATAAATGCATCCTAGGCTGGCTCTAGGGGCCAATCAGGGTCTTCTATCATCTTAGGCTCCGCTAGTGGGTCTTCATCTGGATCATCATTTGAGTCATCATCGGAACCTGCAGGGGTAACAAAGTGTACTACGTCTCCTTGTGGCTCGTCCTGGTCATGGATTGCAAGGTTTCCAAGGGCATGAGGAATCTCCTCCATCTCAGCAGACAGCAAGCACGGTGCTACCACTCTATGATATGTTAACTCTGGAATTGGTCTCTCACGGAAGAAACAACGTTTCCACTTTCTTATACTCTGGCGAACTCTATGCCTAATGGTGTTGCTAACATAACCAAATCCTCGAGGGGCAAACTATCTCTCCAAGGTGACCCTGTACTGTCCTTCCGCATCATCGTACTCCATCTGGTGCTCCATGCTAGCCTGCCCAACACAGAAAACTATCTTAGTACCGATGCTAATTAAAGGAATATCTTAAAAATTTTATAGTGATAAGGGGGGTACCTTTCTTAATTCTTTCTAAACCTTGAGTTATTGCCAAGTGTTCCATGTCTGACTTCCTGAACCTACATTAGTTACTAATTCTATATTTTATATTTGTGACTTCTATAGCTTAACTCATCGCGGGGATCTATTAGTCATTCTTATAGATTAAGAGTATACAAGTTTAAATAAATTACTAATGACAAGCAAGCAATACATACACGTGAAAATATATATATCAAGTTAAAGATAATCTCCATAGATAGATTTAATCATAGTGCAACATAGTTACAAAAAAAAAAACATTTACATCAGAGAGTGCGTACACTAAGTACGTACATAGTAGGGGATAGTGCGAACAACAGATACATGAAAGGCGTACATGTTACTACTACTACGTGTTACATGCCTGAGTACAGCTATATACACAAAAGATGGACTAACAGTCCTATTACAAGGTCCTTCAATCGTCTAGATCCTCGACCTTTGACTTTTCCTTATCAGCTATGTCTTTCTTGGGTGGTTTCTTGCCCACATTCTTAATTGGGTCAACATTGACTGCGGAATCAGCATCCTCCACAGAATTAGACTCCTTTGCCGGGACTCTTCCATCAGCATCCTTCTCCCTATCAGTCCCAATGACTGACTCAACGGTCAAGGGTGTATCAGCTATGGACTCCTCTGGTACTGGGGGTGGTGTAGTAAGAGATGGTCCTGCGGGTCCTGGTGGGGGTGTCTGCTTAACTCGAAAAGTCATGACTCGGAGGGTATAACTGTCATGAGTTATCTCAACTGCTTCCTGATGAACAAGTCTAAGGGTGTTTTCTCGGCAATGTGCCTCTCTCTGCAGAGTCTCTGGGTCCTCAATTCCCAACACATGTACATCATGCCACATGTTTTCCTCCAAATGCCACTGAGCACTCCGTCGAATCCTTTGTCGGTACAACACTGGGTCCGCATGCTCTATACGATCCGGGTGAACCCAATGTCCTCCAAACCCGTCTTGGACATAGAATGGTTCCATGCTAACCCTGTCACGCCCCGGAGTAAGCCAAAAATAGGGAAAATAAAAATTTTCCTTTATGGGTCTATAGACACGTGACTAGTTTGTAAACCGTCCTGTCCTTCTAACTCTGCACCATGCAATCATAAGGGAAATGCTAGAGCATAAGCATGATCTAAACTTATCAGAGTATAAATACAGCAGCGGAAATTAAACGAGGGTTACAATAACTTCAATCTTAATACAAGAGGCCATACTAAACAATTTACATAATCTTAAAACTTGAGAAATTGTCTATCAGGTCTTGGACAAGGCTTAATTCTCCTTGGCTCCACGGTCCTGCATTCTGAACTCTTCTATCTATCTCCAAACCTGCAACACTCTGGGCATACGAATGCCCAGGGCTTAACATGCCGTCAGCCTTGGAACAAGGCTGAGTGAGAGTCTCAACCGTACAATAATCAGTAATACAAAACATCTCTCAACTCACGTCATAGTTAGTACTTTAAGATATGGTTAATCTCTTATCAAAAGACGCATTCTCACCACGGGCATAGCAGAGGTCTCAACAAAACACGTAAACAGATAAACATAATATCATAGAATACATTCTCCCTTTCATAACTCGTGCGTGCAAATGCATGACCAATAAGACTCACTCCCAAACTCTTTTCATAGACACTTACCTTTTTAAAACAGATACTTTTCAAAACCATTTTATTTTAAAAACCAAAGCTTTCCAAACCAAATCATTTTAAACCAAATCATTTTTACTCATCAACTCAATCTCGTCATTCACTTTCTCTTTTTCATCCACTTGACAACACGCGGTATATCAAGGATGACAACATGTTATCACAGCCAATTCATACTCATTCCCTTGATAGGCCACCGGACGTCTTCACAGCGCACACTATCTGTAAACAATGAAACTGGCACATGGGACGTCTTGAACCATGTGTATACTCTCACCGATCGTCTACACGGCTGAGAAGTATATTAGAGCACTAGCCAGACGTCTTCAATAATACATGAGACGTCTTCAACCACGTATGCGCATCACCGGACGTCTTCAACGGCGAGAGGCGCGCTAGGAACCCTAACCGTTCATGTCCACCCGGCTCGTTAGTCGTTGATCCATCGGATCTAGAAATCACATCTCTTTCACATTCACATATCTCGTCTCATTCACATTCTCAATAAACACTTATTTTTCTCACATAACGCATGCTGACACATGTCATGAAATGCACGTGTGTCCATCATCAATACTCACAGGTAAATCTACTTTTATTCCTCTTTATTATTAACATGGCATGTGTTATCTATTCCAGTCAACAACATCGTAAAATGTGCATTTAACAGTCAGCAGTAGAAACGTAACATATAGAGCATGGATCACATAACATGGAATTGATACCGATAAACATATAGAAAAACCCCTGACATGCTCACGTATGCGATAGCACTACCATAACATGCTTTGCATAGTCTTACAATTATTGGAAATACACGTGACATCATAAATCAGCATATTATTCATACAAAACATCATACATGTAACTTTAAATCATCTTATATCAGTCTTATTAGGATTAGAGTGAGGTTATGAAACTCACCTCGAGTCACCGAGCCTCGAAAAGCGGATAACCGTCAAGTTCTACAATAATAAATAGAATAAACAGTAATAATATATGAGTACAGCTATAGGGGCAAAATGGTAATTTTACCAAATGAAGTCATGAACCTCAAGGTAGTGATCTACGTGTCATTCTAAGTCCAACGCCATTGACTAGACTCAAATCGGAGTCCGTTGCGTTTTACGAGGTAATATGCAGGGCTTACTACACTAATGCGGGTCCTAAAAGATAGGCTGTATTTTCGACCGAGTCGAAAAGTCACAAAACTTTATGGGAATGTTCTAGACATTATTCTAAGACTCTGGGAACTGACCGCGTAATTTGCGGGGTCCTAGATTATTTATTATGAATTATTGAAGATAATACATGCCAGAAAATACCCGAAATGAGATTTAAATATGTAATTATAATTATACAGAGAAATCAGTACTTAGAAGTATTTTTATTAAATACTAAATATTAAAATATTCCACCAGTATTTATTTCATAATTTTCGGAGCTCGTTTGGTATTTTTTTATAATTAATATACTCATATAATGGCTCCTTATTAATTATTCAAACTTCTGGACTATAATATTATAGCTTTATAACTTACATTATGTAATAAAATTATTCCCGGGGTCATTACCCTAATTTTCTAGAATTTATAAATACATATAGGTATTTATTAACTATTTAAAACTATTTAAAACTAATATTTTATTATTTATATTATCCATGTAAATAATAAACATATAATATATATATAATAATGATATATAGAATATTAAAATAATACTCTAGAATATTAAACCTTAACAGTAATAATTATAAATTTATTTATAATTATTAAAACAAATTAAAACCCTTTTAAACTAATTAAAACTTAATAATACTAATAATAATAATAATAATAATAATAATAAAATCTTCAGACCCGACTGGTCAAACCCGAACCGGCCCGACCTAAACGGGTAACCCGTATACATTCTCAAGGAAACCCAACTGCGTGACCCGATGGGTCCGACCCGACCCGACCCGACCCGACCCGACCGACTCCTAAACGGACTATCCATTTCTACAAACAAAGAAACCCAAACCAAAACCCATTCGGGTTGATCCTAACCCGAACCCGAAACCCACTTATACTCATAAACCTATCCAGCCCAATAACCTGAACCCAAACCAGACCCGTACCGAACCTACCCAAGCCCTGATCCATCTATACACACGACACAACCCGCCCCATATCCGACCCAAACCCAAGACCCGACCCATGGCGTCAAAACGACGCCGTCCCACTAAAAGGACCCACGGGTTAATTTAACCCGGCCCAAACCCATGCCCTGACCCTTTTACACACACATTCTAACCCACCCTAACTTAAACCGGACCCGGCCCAAACCCATTTCCCCTTCGTCTTCTCCGGCGAAGCAACGTCGCCTGAAAATCAGGTATCGCCGGAAAACCTTCAATCCTTCATATCTCCCTCATCTCTAACCCAAAATGCACGAGACCAACGGCATTGTGACCGGTTAGGGACCCTCTATAACATACTAGGATATAGAAGATCGGGCTATTCGTTTAGACCTCCTACCAGGCCATTATCCTTTCGGCCAAAATATAGAATAATGCCTTGCATGGCCAGTCAAATGGACTCCAAATCAAAAGCCGCTCACAGTGAGTCTATCTGGGTTCATTCTGGTCAGCATGGTGTGGATTTGAGGGGTTGAGGTGATGATTCATAAATCAAGCTCCTTAGTGAAGCTCTAATGGCTGCCGGAGCTTGTACAGAGCTAAAAGCTTTGTTTGGGTGGCATGCATGTGATCCTAGTGGTGCCTAGATGACATGCAAGGGGTTAGAAACACAATGTGGAACGTGGGTTACCTCAGGGAGCTCAGATCTCTCTCTTCTTCTTCGGTTTCTTCTTTCTTCGTCTTCTCTCTCCTGTGTGTCTATTCTCCTCTCTTCTAGGGTCTAGGCAGAATGTGGGTGTGGGTACAGAGAGGAATGGAAAGAGGGAGTGTGGGGTGGTGTATACAATCGGGGTGTGCTGGTGTATAGATCAAGGGTGAAGGGGATGGTGCTCTTACTCTCAAGCTCTCTCTCTATCGGTCACTCTCTCTCTATACAATCTGCATAGGCAGATTGTGGGGTATAAGGGTGATAAATGAGAGGATGAGGGAGGGGAGTGTGTATATATATAAGCAAATGTGAGGGGGTTTGGTTGTGTATAGTGGTGCACAATGTGTACCCACATGTGCAAGTGGGTGTGTGTCCAAGGGTAGATAAGTGTGGGGTCCACGCGACCATCACGAAATGGTGTGGGTCCAATTCTTGGGTTGTGTACTTAAAGGCAAGTGCCAGTGTCTCAGTTAGTGTATACATCAGTAAAAATGAAGACAGGTGTAGATGTAACTATTAGCGGGGCTGTGTACGTGACTAAGTAAACGTCATTCTTTTAAGTTCTTACTGGAACTATAAGTCAAGGGTATGTCCATTCTAATAGGCACTGGGTTAGAAATAGTTTCGTCGTTGAGACGTCAACTAAAGGATTCTAGTACAGGAGTTCCTACTTAAGGTTTCCTTATGGACCTTCTGTAACTGCACTACGGTGATGTCATCAATCTGATATTCCAACGTGGAATTTGTAGAAAATTCTAGGTGCTACATTCAATCACTCACAAAGGTGACATGGGTACCCAAAGATCTCCGGTACAAGAACTTCTTCCTACCATGGACCTCTCAACCTAACCTCTTTACTCTGGAAACTTTCCCGCCAATCCAACAAGAGATCATTACACATTCTTGTGCAGAAACCCATTCTGAATTCTTTCCAAATGCTCCCATCCTTTGTGGACCAACCCAGATTTTTTCATATCCCTTCCCTTTAAAAAAAATGAGGACATCAATCCAACCAAAGCCAATCATCAAGGAATGAATCCGAATCATTACCAACTTGCTCTAGCTGAAGTTGCTCAATTACAAAAAGAAGGCCTCATTGAAAACACTACCTCCCAATGGGCATGCGAGGCTTTCTATGTTAACAAAAGAGTAGAACAGGTTCGTGGAAAACTTCGACTTGTCATAAATTACCAACCCCTCAACCATTTTCTTCATGATTATAAGTTCCCACTCCCACGGCACCACAATCTTCTTGCCCAATTAACCCAAGCCCATATATTTTTGAAATTTAACCTCAAGGCTGGTTTTTGGCAACTTGGGATTCACCTAGAAGAACGACCCAAAACAGGGTTCTGCCTTCCAGACCACCATTTTCATTGGACAGTCATGCCTTTTGGCCTAAAGACTGCCCTTTCACTTTTCCAGAAAGCCATGATCTGAATTTTGAGCCGATCCTCTCTTCTGCCCTAATCTGACATACTCCTCTTCTCACCAAACCCGGATTCCCATGCCTTGCTCTGCATAAGTTCCATTCTTTGGTAAGGAAATATGGCATAATGTTATCCCAGTAAAAAAGGTGATTGGAGTATCCTCAGTAGAATTTTTGGGCCTAAACATGTCCAAAGGGAAGTATACTCTGCAACCTCACATCGCCAGCCAGCTTGAGCATTTTCCTGATTCCAATCTATTGATGCGACAAATCCAACAGTTCCTTGGCATCGTCAACTATATGGCAGACTTCATTCCCCACCTTGCCAAGTATAGGCAAACACTCTCCTTGCTTCTAAAAAAGAATGCTCCCCCTTGGTCTTCTGAATCCACACAGGCCATGAAAGCACTCAAGCAAGTGGCTCATACTCTTCCCCCTTTGAAAATTTCATCCAATGGAAAATGAATTTTGCAAACAGATGCTTCTGACTTATATTGGGGAGCAGTGTTATTACAACAAGAAGCAAATGGGACTAGGAGTATTTGTGGTTACAAAACTGGAGCTTTCACCCAAGCAGAATTGCATTACCATTCCACTTACTTAGAAATTCGAGCCATCATGAAAGCAATTGACAAGTTCAAATTTCACCTCATTGGCCACCATTTTCTCATCGAAATAGACCTCATGAGTTTTCCCCAGATGCACAAATTTAAACAAAAAGACCTTCCTCCAACCCAGCTACTCCGATGGGCAAATTGGTTCTCTCAATGGAGCTTTGAAGCTGTTCACATAAAAGGGAAAAATAATATCCTCTCAGATTTCCTTTCCCGAATAAAAAAGGAGTAAATCCCATTTCTATTCCTTTTTTCCCTCTTATTGGAGTTTTTGAACATGGAGAATCGTCTGGCCTCCCTTCCACTCCTCCCGAACAAGCAAGTTTAGAAACCTTTGTCCTAACCATGCCCATTCATATCCAGCATTCTCTGTTAGAAGCTACCCTCATCTCTCGCTACACTGAAAGTCTTCACTCTTTTCTTAAACTTCATGTCTCCTGATATGGCCTCGATGCAGGACCATTACTTTCACTCCCTTTTCACCCCGTTTATCCTTTCTTAACCTTGTTACATTTTAATCTTGTTTTCCAGCACAACTTTCCCATTGAGGCCTATTTACTTCTGTGGTATTTGGCAAATCTTTACACTATAGGCATTGTGTTCAATAAATGTCTCTTACTCTGTTACTTTGCCTAATCCCAAATGCTCTACCCAGAAGTCACGCAAAAGTCTTTTCGTCTTGCAAAGGGGTTCCTATTATTTGGAGATTTTTCATACTGGGAAAATCTCTTGCGCCAGTCCTCTTGGAAATATTGTGTTATCCTTTTCTCTTTTAGGGATCATTTGGAAACATCCCCACAAGAAGAAACGGATGTTCACCGAATCCCCACTTCAGGTGTTCTCACAGGGGTAAAAAATCCCCTTGCCATGGAAAATGAATTGACATTCCATTTCCTACAAACTCAGTTGTGTCTTTTGAACCAGATTGAACCAACAAGTGCACCATCAGAGCTAATAGATAAAGAAACCTGCACATGGCACAACATTGGATTATATCCTTTGGATTACTGTCAATTTTTTCGACCCATTCTTGCTGATTTCCATAACCAATATGGATGGGACACGTCGCATCTTGATCATCCAATGTATAGGGTTTGCCTGCTTGTATATCCTATCAAACACAGATCAGGGACCCCGTGGGAACCAGATTCCTCCGACAGCGACACAAATTAACCTACAGCTATTTGTGATATTGTATTATCTACTTTCACGTGGCAACAGTGGTGTGTCGGTACATGCACCTTTTTGTAATAAAGCGTTACAGTGTAAAATAGTGTTTGTAATAGTTTGTAATAGTGTCGGTGCCTGCTACTTTTACTGTTGTTACTTTTACTTTTGGTCACAGTGTAAAATAGTGCTTGTAATAGTTTGTAATAGTATCTTTGTCTGCTACTTTTACTTTGTTTGTATCCTGCTTTACTCTTTGGATGCTCTTCCCTTAACTCTATAAAATGGGATCTTGACATTCATTTGAGGGCAGAGGTTTGGAAGTTGAATAAGATTTTTGATTTCAGTTTCGTCTTATTAGTATAATCTATCTTCCTTCTGTGTGATTGATTTTTGATTTTAGTTTCGTCTTATTAGTATAATCTATCTTCCTTCTATGTGATTGTATAATCTTTTATTAGTATAATCTATCTTCCTTCTGTGTGATTATATAGACCGAACCGCTGTGGTTGCCTATGTATTCCCGAGTGGGAATCAGGTCGAGGGTAGTTCAAGGCAAGGTCTTGAAAGAAATTGGTTTAATTATGATGGTGTTGATCGAACTGATGCGGTTGCCTACGTATCCCCGAGTAGGAAGCAGGTCGAGCGTAGTTCAATGGCTAAGGTTCATGGAAAGGAGAGGTATGAGGTTTTTTCAAACCAATCGTCAAATAAGTTCAAACTTGATCCACTTATGGTAGCTTTGAATAAGAGGATTCAGTCTTCCTTTCTTTTTTTTTTTCTTTTTTTTTTGAGGATTGATCCTTTTCACTTTCGCCTAGCCAGTCAATTTCGCTTTTCATGTAGTAGATTTGTGTGAGATCTTCTAATCGCAATCTCGAAATTTCATAATGTGCATGTCAGCTCTCAGAATTTGGTTGTGGTCATTCGGAGCTTGAAATATGATCTAGACACATTCTCATGATGTACCTTGAAGTGTACAATTCTCTGTATCACCAAAATTTTCTTTCTTTCATTTTCTCCATCATTTTGACTGGCTAGGGTCAGATCTTGGAAATCAACACCTTTTTAGCTCTAACTTTTGCTTAGGTGCCCTTTCGGGTTTTTCAACCTAGCGAGCTTTTCTTTTTCTTTTTCTTTTTTTTTTGGTTCCCTCTTTTTTTTTGAAAGTGGAGATGAAACTCACTGAAATATTTGGCTACCATCAAGGACCAAGTCCGTACAGATTCGTATGGCTATCAATTGGGTTGGGCCCAAGGCTTTGAAATGGTGGAAAAGGGTGTTGGGCAAGCCCCAAATCAGTCTCAAGTATGTCTTTTCGAGATTTGAGCAAAAGCATCTTAAAGTAAGACTATTCAATTCTCGGCTCTTATTCGGGGTCAGCGCGAAATTAACTTTGACCTTTTCAGGATTCTTTTTTTTTGTTTGATGCAAAATTTTTTTTAGTAGAGTAATATCCATGGTAATTTGAAAAGTGACACTTCAGTTCAATGATTCATTCATTTATGACTAGACACATGAGATTAGGCAAAATGAGATTTCATTCCATTAGCAAAAGAGAGGGATTACATTATTCGACACGGACCCATAACAACTCGATGACAGACAGACTCAACTACACGACCAAACTTGAAATAGACTCAAAACATAGAACAGACTTGACTTGGTCTCAAATGGAGTGTCACGATGATTCGCTTGCTCTTTTTATTATACTCTTTTTTTAGCAGAAGTTTCGGACAACATCACTTCACCGCGTAGCTTCAACAATCATTGGCCTCAGCAAAGGGGATTATTTGAATGGATATGCCAGGGGCTTAGTTCAATGAAGCTGACATTTTACGTGACATGGGGTTGGATGGGTGATGGTTCAATAATTCTTCGATCAATGAGGTCTTGGATATCATGGCTGAGACGTATATACTAGTCGGTGTCATGGCCTGGGCCTTGGTGGTAGGCACATTGTTTAGACAAGTCATAGTTAGGTGGTGGGGGATCGGCACGAGGCTGAAGGAGTTGGAGGTGCCCCTTTTTTAGCAAGCGGCCTAAGGCTACAGAGGGGGAGATATCTAACTTGCAAAATTCGCAGAGTTTTCTATTTTGGTAAGGGAGGCTAGGTGAGCTGGTTTGGTTTGTGAGCTGGTATGGTTGGGGAGAATAGGCCATGGGTTGGTTACTAAGGGCATTGGCATCCGAAGGGTTTCGGGAGTAGTCGGGCCTCTTGGACTTGCTTTGTGATTCTTCATTCTTGATTTTCCCTTCTCTGATTGCATCCTCAATTCTAGTCCCAATCTCAAACAGGTATTCAAATGTTGAGATGGACTCGTAGAATAGTTTTTCATGATATAGTGGCTGTAGATTCTTGATCAACATCCGAACTTGTTCCTTTTTGACTAGTCGGTGGATCATCTGGGCCACTTTATTCCTCCATCTGCTTAAGAACGCAACGAAGTGTAGACACCCAATTTTGACCACACTGATAGGATTTAGGGTGGACAATGTCTTGGAGGATTCAATGATGAAATGAACCCCGTGAAAGGTACTAGATTCCACACAATTAAATGATCGAACTTTTGAAAGTGACTTCAAGCTCAGAAAAGCCCTTTTCCATGCATAAATCCCGGTTTTGTCAAAATCGTCTCTCAGAATTCATATTCACTCAGGATTATATGAACATTAAGTGTTCTAAATGCAGTATTCTAGGTATCCATATATTCAATTTCAAAGAAAAGTTCACAATCGACGCACATTTGAAAGTAATTTTGGAAAAGAAGTCGTTTGATTTCAAAAAGACGATGAAAGTTCCGGAGGACTTTCGGGCTTCAATTGGACTTCAATCCTCATTTCAAAACCTCCTGGAATATTTTTATACTGAAATTCAACCCGACAGGTTTCCAACGGTACGTAAATTGACGATTTTGGACACCAAAAAACTTTTTTACAAAAATCTGGAAAAGCAGTGTGCATGAAACTTGAAACATGGCTTGTGGGCAACTAGGGGAACCCAAAAAGGAGATGGCGATTTTGGGTAAGGGGGTAGCGGGTCCCACCATAACTGCCACCTATAAACAGTGTTCTCTATCATGTTTGTTTGGTTCCAAACCCTTCTAGAAGGCTCCCACTGCGAGGAAATTTCCTGGAAATTGCGTTTAGGCACCGGAATGCCCCTTTTAAGATCTAAAAATCATGTTTTAACCCTGAAACTTAAGAGCTAAGTTTTGGAAACTCTATATATGATCTCATGCATCTCATATGAGATCATGCTTGGATTATCTTGGATCACACTTGGAATATATCTTGAGAGAAGCTTTGAATATACAAGAGAGATACAAGTACACCTTGAATATACTTTCATTTAGAGAGAATTCTAGAGAGAGAGAACTATGAATTGAAGTTTGATAAACTAATCGTAGGGTAATTAGATCATGATTTTAACATCTATTGCCTCCCTCAACTTCCATGGATGAGTGCTTGAAGAACACTTGAAGAAGAAGATCTTCAATACAACTTTGATTGCAAAATTGAGATTCCTCCAAGAGGTGAACACTATAATGCATCTTTGATTCCTATTATATATATATAGATCTATAAGATTTGGATCTAGCCTAGTTTTATTTTATTTGTTAGAACACTCATCTTCTTCATCTCTTGTTCTTCACACACTCACATAGCTAGATCCAAATCTTTTTGATTTTGTTGATAATTCATAATTAGAGATTGATTTTCAATTTTGATTTCCTCTTTCTATTCTAGTTTTAGATCCATGCATACATGATTATATATATGTATCTACTTTGAATTATATGATGGTTTAGAAGTATGATCCATGAGAGGGATGATTCCTATGTTCATACCCATCTCTTGATTATTTCTATTACCTAGAATTTTTATTTGAAATTCATCTCCAATATGATATGTGTAAGTCCCTTTGATCCATGGTCTAAAGTTCTTCATAGAACTTGAGGGCTAAATCGATTGGAAATCATGATAGTCTAGTAGATCTATGAATTTGATCTCTCTAATAAGCTTCAACCATCATCTAAGATGTTTTCCTCACACTTTAAAATGAACTAGTTAAAAATTCAGCAAAACAGATTGGTTTTGTCAATAAGATTTGGTCCATCAAAACCCATAGTTTGATGGATTTCAAATTTTTTGGATAAACTTTGATGACTTAGCTTTCATTCGATCCGTTTTGAGAACATTTAGGATCTATATGCTATTTTTAAAAAATTTTGAGATATCGGTTGACAGATTTGAACATAGTCTCTTTGTACTTAAATTTTAGAAAATTTATAATAGTTATCGATGTTCTGCTTTTTGGGGATGATTCCTAACTCATGTATCTATATGCCGATGTAAAATTGTGAGCATACGATCAAGTTAAGATCGTTTTCTAAGCGTTTAAAGTTGATACTACTATTCTAGAATTTTCTGAGTTTAACTACAATTATGATTATGTATACAAAATGGTCATACCTTGATCACTCAACAAGAATTGAGGAATAAAACTTGGTTTAGAAATCATCTAGGATAATTGGATGAGAGATCAAAAGCTTAGATCTACTTGCTTGACATGATTGATGAATATCTATTATACTTCTATTTTATTTTACACTCCTTTGTCAAATGATACCAAATTTCCAGAATAAACAGAGTCTGCTTAAAACAACTTTTCAGAAACCTTATAATCATGACATGTCTATGGGATTATTTGTTTTTATATACTACAACGAAATAACTTTCTTTTGATACCAAATAGAGCTTCACATGATTTTTGTAGATTTAATTATGATATTTACAAGACAGTGGACAGTCCTGATCCGCTGTTCCCAAAATCCTTATTTCTCAAACTTCAAAAATGGTGAAGAGGTTCTACTTTTTGGAAAAGTTCCCTAAGACATGTATTTACCTTTCTGTACAAGGGTTTTAGCCCAGCTCATGTTTAAGACTACATTTGATAGGATTCATTAGAGGTTGCTGAATCTGGAAATTTAATTGATGACGTCTTTTCCTTATTTATCATGCATATCATTTGTTTCCTTGTGCTTTTGCAATGCTTGGGTATTCCTTGGTGTCTTAGTGCAGAGAATTGAATGTCGTGGATCCGGTCTTCGATTTGTGAAGCTTGCCTCATCTACATGTGGCTTAGTGCCCATGTATCGTGTACTTTCTCTATCCTTTCTATTAGAATTTTTCTAGGTTTACAACTTTATTTCAACGACACAAATTCCTTTAGGATAGTCCCCATTTATATGATTATTTGTTAGAGACATCTTATCTAGGACTGTTGCATGATTGCATTACATGTTTCCATTCTTTTTGCTTTTGCGACTCCGCTTGAGTCAACTCAACGTAGTTTCCTTGTTCCCTTCTGCATATCATGACATGTTTCCTTTACTTACATTGGTCCCGGGCGAGACTAGCCACTATGAGTATACCTCTCCCTTGTACTGCATGTGCATCCAATTGCTACTTGATTTAATCTCTTGAAATGATTTTCATTAGATGTTCCTTTTTGCCATGTATATATTATCTATTATGTTTGAGGAAACAATACCAATTATGAATTAAAAACAAGGATATTTGAATCAAGGCCTACCGTTCGGTAGGGCGAGGAGGGGGTGCTTTAGTCCTACTTGGGCTCCTTCCCCTCTCATACCAAGACCCCCGAACCTAGTTTCTTTGGGCGAGTCAAGCTTGGGTTTCCTAATTCCCAATAAAAATTAGGTGGCGACTCTTTGTTTCCAGGACCACGTGAGGAAGTCCTAGTTTTCCCTAAAGTGTGCTCCCTGGGATCCGTCCCGGGACACTATCGAGGGAGAATGCCAGGACCTCATCCGAGTGCACCCACGTGTCCACACGAAGGACTCATTGAAGTTCTGTCGGGTAGTCTCCAGATCCCGGATGGTGACATCGAGCTCTTGGTCGTACGAGTAGTGATCGACAAAAACCTGAACAATAACTTTCCATTCCCGTGTTTAGGAAGTTTCCAAGGTTAGGAACCATGAAAGTGCGGACTTCGTGAGAGTTTGGGGGAACATCATCGTAATGTGCTCATGAGTGCAGCCCATGGACTGGAAGATGCTCATACACAGCTTCACATGGCTTTTTGGATTCCCGGTTCCATCAAAACGGTCAATGACGGGCATCTTGAAATTTTCAGGCAACTTTAGCTTAACGGGCTCAAAAAGGCCTTCCAAGCCTAACATGTAATCATCAACTCCTTTGCCCTTTCTCAATACACTTTCTAGCTTTTCAACTTTATCCATTTTCTCCTGGAACTTTTTCTCATATACAGGTGGTGGGACCCCTTGAAACCAATCTTCTTCCCCATTATTCTCATTTACAGCGACGGGAGGTGGTACAAACCCTGGCGGTGGTGGTGGCATGAAACCTGGTAGTGGAGGGAACCCAGGCGGATACTGTGGCTGCTGCTGTTTCAATTCTTCCATAAACTTCAAGACTTGGGCCAGGCTGTCGGACTGCTGGCTTGTAGTTACTCTCAACTCGGTAACCTTATTTTCCAACTCTTCCTGATTCATGCTGAAATAACTTGTTGGGCTGATTCTGACTAGCCGATTATCTGAATTTCTGACCCAAGACGAAGATCCCACCTGTTGACCTTTAGAATCTATAGTGACCCTACAGATTTGAGAGGATTGTATCAGATTCCAACAGTGACAATTTTAGACCGACAATGACAGTGATGTTAACAAATGTGGACCAACTTGTGTACACACTGATTGAGATAGTGCGTGAGGACTGACAGGAAAGATTCATGTCAATGAGACAAGCATGCGGATGTAAACCCTAATCTATATGATGCTCCTACTTCTAGCAGATAGCAGTTAAACAAGTAATGTCTTAGCCATACAGAGTTTGCTAACCTTACCTTCTAGCATGATAACCAGGGGATAACAGAGGTTTCCAGGATATTTTGAGAAGTCTGGACAGAGTTTCTGGGAGAAACTGGTTATATCTGGGTATTTCTGAGATATTTGGAAAGAGTTTCTGGGAGAAACTGGTTAATATGATGGGAGCAGGTGATGACGGTGATCATACTGTCTAGCAAGTTTTCATACTCCTATGTCTTAAGACCAACAAACAAGGTTTGCGGTGTGTATCTTCATGACCATGGAGCAGACATCCTTATCATGGTGCCTAGGCAGATCGACTCAATGTAATCACATGTGTGTGGTTGCCTTGGAAATCATAAGAAAGAGGTTTTGCCTCATGCCACATAAGCGTCTACACCGCGCAGGTAATCCTGTCAGGGCATACAGCAGTTATACCACATTGTCCTATCTGAAAAGATAAATCAACAGTCCTATGAAAGGTTCTACATGAATCTATATGCAAAGTCTGGGTTTAGTAAAAGAGGGTCCGTTGACGGGAGTTCCAGTATATCGTCAGGGAGACAGTACGAAAGTTTTTACTCTTTTTGATACCTTGGAAGGTACAGTATCAACAGTGACTGGTGCCCTGGCACAACAAGACCTGAACAATGTTAGCGCCGCGTTTCAGACACACTCGGAGGGGGAAATGCAGAAGTGCAATGCGGTGAACCAGATACAGTAAAAAGATAATTTTAAGGATGCTTCTTATGAGTCAAACATCTATATTATTTTGTTTTGAAAATAAACATCCCCAGCAGAGTCGCCGGATTGTGGATACACAGCCTACATGAGGCCACCCCCGTTTCTTATTTCTGGCAGGGTTTCAAAATTGATTTTCCTCTTTTTTGAAATTGATTTGAAAGAAAAGAAAAGGTCTGTTGAAAATAGATACAGAGTTGCCACTTGGTCTTTAAGGAACCAAGAAACCTAATTTTGACTCACCCAAACGGATAAAGGGCACCGGTCTTTCATAACCAAAGAACTTGGCTTGGGGTTTTGATACGAGAGAGGAAGGAGCCTTTGTAACGACTAAAACACCCTCAACTCGCCCCGTCTTTCGACGGGCCTCAATTAGCATCCAAATAATCATCTTATACTATGTTTGGTTCGATAATTAATACTTTGACAGTATATTACATTACACAAGAATCTTGAAATGGAAGATCAAAAGATAAGATATCATTCATAAGATCTAAGCCAAATATCACACAATGTAAAGTGAAAGATCACACAAGAAAACCTAAGAAAAATTGTCTAATCACATATCAAGCAATCAAGTTTTCCTAATCTAAGGGGGACATGAATTGTTCTTGACACAAACAATCAAAGAGATCAAAATATGCTTAGCAAGCTAGAATGATGCATGTTAATCTTTGAGAAAAGAAGACCTCTCAATCCCCAGGACGGATGAGAAAGGATGATTGGATCGAGGGGAATCATGGACGTATGATCCGACTCATTCCTTATAATCTTCTTAGATTAGGAGTCACTAAAACTCTAAATCTTGCATGGATGCAATGTATGATCCTAGAATGTGCAAAGGTAGTAGTGTGTTTGTGTACATGGATTTCCTAAAGTGACTTAGAAGCCTAACATATGCATGAGTGCATGAAGGAAATCATCATAGGATATGTACAAATATAGTATGGACTACTTCCTAAGAGATGAACTAATTTGGATTGCATATAAGCATCAAATCAAAGGATTAAAGTAAAAGCAAGCTTGCTGTGAATAGTGGACAGAACAGTTAGTTGATTTTGTAAAAATGGAAAAGTGAGGTTAGACATGTTTTTAGTGCATGATTTTTTTATGGAGATCATCCTTATTGTGTCTAGAACACATGTCAATAATCCAAACTACAATAACTATTACAGATTAAGAGAAATCATACAAACAATAGAGGTTACTCAGAAACAGAGTTCGTACTGTCGACTGAAATGTTAAAAAATATTAGAAAATGAAAACAAAACATCTAGAGGTCCATATTACACAGAAAGTTCTCTAAGACACTGAAGTTCATGGAAAAAATGAGTTGGGACCACTCCTTTTGTAACGGTTTCTGAAAAACAAGTTGAAAGTCAACCTAGCTGCTGTGATAGCAAAAACAGAATGTCTGGAAGGAATGTTTGGGCCAAAATTGGACCCTTCCAAGTGTTTCCAAGTCAAACCAAAAATCGTGACTTTTCAAGTGGTCTTGTAATCCCCCTTTAAGCATTGAGTTCTAGAAAATCTTTGAGCTCAGATTGTTCACTGTTTTATTTCTTAAAATCAAAATGAGGGGTTTAAGAGGGGTTTTGAAATAGAAGTTTTGAGAGTATATTTTCAGCACTTAAATGAGGATTATAACCACTTAAAATATCAACATTAAACTTGTATCAAGAACCTCCAAGATTGTTCGAGAGCATTGTTTTTATTTTAAAGATAACTTCAAGAATACATCAGAATGTATTGAAGTTAGGATCATCATCTATCAAACATGTTTTTGAGGTCAAGAGCTACTATCCATAAGGATTCAGTCACCTCAAACACCATGTCATCACTTAGATGATGATGAACTAGTCAGTAATCAAAGAAAATAAAAAAAGAAATGGGGTAAGAAGAGATGAACAAATATAATCAAAGCAAGTAAATAGCAATCAATAGTTGATAATCATTAAGATATTGGACTTGTAGCTTAGTGTTTCACTCACATGTAATGACTTTGGACATGGAAGTAGCTTCTTATCTCATAAATGCTCACAAAAATGGTGGTTGGATGTATTGAATGTGAAGTAAATGGGAGTAATGAAGTAACAACAAAGTTTAGAACTCACTTTCTTATAGAAAATCAAAGAAGGAAGCTTAAAACTTTCTCTCTAAAACTTTTCTAAGATTTCATTTTCTACCCCCTAAATGAGAAGTCAAGGGGGGTTTATATAGGCCAACTTGGGATGGTTTTGGGATTTAAAGAGTGCTCCCATTGGCTCTAAATGTCTGTGAACAAGGAACTACGTCGTTTTGATTTTTAATTAATCAAATTGGACCCCCAAAATAAATTACAAAAATGGACTGTTCTGGGGGAGAGTACCGTGGCAGCACTGGGCCTATGCCGCGGTAGCAGTGGGCCAGTGTCGCGGCTTCACTGCTCCTCCAACGTCCAGATAATGCTGTTTAGGCCCCTAGAGGTTCCGGTATTCGCAAAAATGCCCTATTTCATCCGAAATTCACAGAAAATGCACACAAACTCCAAACTGAGGTTGTGATATACCATTAGAAAAGTAATGGAGTATACTTTACATAAAAAAATAGTTCAGAGATAGGTCACTGACACGAATATTTTTCTGTGCACTCTTGTGCAACACCCAAGTGTAGGTGATCGTGCAAGTAGTAAACTGGATTAAGTCCAGGTCGATCCCACAGGAAAGGATGAGAATTAACTAACCTAGATTAGACTCAAACAGAAAAGAAAATTCAATATTTTGAAAGAAGTGTAGAACACAAAGTTCTACAATTAACAACTATTAAAATTAAAAGCAACTAAGTTAAATTAACTAACAATTACTATTTAACTAAAGCGAAGTTTTAAAAACGGTTTTACTTAATAAAAGGAAGTGTTGGGATCACGTGAATCCACCGTGACCTGGCCGTCTACCATGCAATTGCAATTTGAGCTCAATGGAATACATCTTCTACAGAATCCCGTACTTCTCTAAGGATCTAGAATCAATAGCCCTTTCATGACCGGGACTATATCATCTCAATTAAGTTTGAAATACAAGAAAGCGGTTTAATTCAATAATTAAGACTCGCACCTACAATGGTGTTAGCATTGAGGGTGGTTTGCAAAATATATTAAAAAATGCCTTAAGGCCTTAAGTTCAAAGACTGTTTTGACAAACTGAGCATTTGGGGACAGTTTGATAACAAATCCTTAAAACAGAAAGTCTTGGAATAATGTATTGGATGTACTCAAGAATCTGAGAGTTCGATCGATCGACGCGCTTTCGATCGATCGACAATCATCTTCCCTCGATCGCTCGAAATGTCTTAGAGCGATCGACTATGTTTCTGTCTCGATCGATCGAGATACCTCCGATCGATCAAACACAGATATTATTCTGGTGCATGGCAGAGGCCTGAAATCACAGTTTCATCGCGATTTCCCAACCTCGGACTACTCAGACATGGTCTGGAGTGTCCCAGATGCGTTCTTATCATAAAAATTCATTAAAGTGTCGTTTGATTGTGAACTTTTCATTAAAACTATGAAAACTCAAGATTTTAACGTATCTAGCATGCAAAGCAATAAGATTAAACCCTAAACTACGATTAACTAAGTGCAGTATGTAAATAAAATGATAACTAAGTAACCTGGAATGAAGAACTTGTATTTAAACCAAAGGAAATCCAAGCTATCAATGTAGAACTTTGATTAACAACCTACAAAACAAGAATAAACTCTACTCTCTCTATGAAAACTGATAAAAACAAGTGGGGTGTCCCTCTGGACGCTTACAAAATGAGTTTATGTAGTAGAAACTTAATGCTAGGGTTAAAAATCCCGTCTTTTGCTGCATGCGCGTATTCTGCTAAAAGGCATGTTCGATCGATCGAAAAACCCTCGATCGATTGACCTTCTGGATCATTCGATCGCTTGAGAAAAGTTAGATCGATCGAAACCTCGATCGCTTGAGAGGACCGCGATCGATCGAGCTTCAGTTTTCAACTTTGAATTGTCTTCATTAAAGCCAAGCACTTCCTTTTCATCATGCTCCTCAATTAGTCACACAGCGACAGTAATCTGCAAAAATCACAGCTAAACCACACAACTTATCATAGATTAATCATAATGTGTAGAAACTGGCGTTGTAACTCAAATCGCAGATAAATGAGAGAATTGTGAACTAAATTAATGTATTTTCTTCTTTTAGCGCAGTTGTATTCTACAAATACACCCGCTTGTCACAACCCCCAACTAGCGAGTTGCTAGTCCCTAGCAATAAAGTGAAAATAAAACAAGCTAACTACTACTACAACAACTAAAATAAACAAAAATAAAACTAAAGCAAACTAATCTAATTAGAAAGAGACACTACCTAACTCACTTTCGCAGGAATCGCGGTTGCATTTAGCAAATACAACAAGCCGTTAAACCCCTAGGTTCCCCTAGTGGACGAGTGTTGTCTCGTGAGGGTTTTCAGTGAATAAACCCACAAAATTCTCAATTTTAAACTCAAAAAGATATAGAAAAACTTATAAACATTTCCTCCTATTTGGCTATCAATTTTGCTCTATAACATATATCAACCTCATACAAACCATGAAGAAATCCACGTATTCCTCATGTTACCTAGATAAACATACATATGCAGTCTATCCATGTATCCGTGTGTGTGTAAAGATAACAGCTATGCATCCAACTTTATTTTAGAGGTGTTTAGACTATCATACCCTTGGAACTTGTAGTTTCAACTCGATTCTCAAATGGGTTTGTACTAAAAAATGAACATCTCACAGAAACTGGTTTAATAACGATCGCTCATGGTGTGAAACTTTAATAAGAGTGATGTTCTGGCTACTAGTGTTTCACACCTAACTCAATAAAGGACGAACATTTAGAGTGTATAGTCTCATGAAAGGAATACTACTTACTAGAGGAGCGAAATACCGTGGATACTCAAATTACACATTCATATTCAAACTAAGTTGCTAAAAATCATTAAGACTTTGACTTTTCGGCTTTCATTTAGTAAGACAGAGATAAGAAGGGAGAGAATTGCACATCCTTAACATGTGATAGAGACTAATTTATTTCTTCTTTATTCCAACCATCCTCTATTCTCATATACATTTATTTCTTTTTTACTCCTCCTTCCTTCCTTTTCTCTTCGTTTTTTTTTAACGTCCTTCCCACAACTACTCCCTTCTCGTTACATACTTCAACAATTTTAATCACATTAAATGTGCAATCGAGTTTATGGAGGTTAAAGTATCAGATGAAGGGTTTTGGGCTTTCATATTGGCAATATTTAATCAGTGTGGGGTTAAGAGAGTCTTGAATGTTGATACAGATATATGAAGAAGGTAAGGAATGAATAACGATGGCTTAAATCATTTTTCTAACTTCTTAGTTTTAGCACTTCAGTGTTTATTGAGTTTTAGTTTGTAAATCCTGAACGTTCTCCTCTAATAAACAGCCTAGATGAAGAATTTGAGACTATTCAACGAATTTAAAATATATTCAAAAAGAACAATTTAAATTTATTGTGATAAGTCCCTCAGAATTGAAGTTTGGGCTCAAGAACTCACTAATGGGTAACTAGTTTCTACTACTTATTCCTTAAAGCATAACAATCGTATTACTCTTATTTAAGTTTTCAGCATAGCTATTAACGCGTGCAAATGGATGTTGGATACTAGAATAATCAACATATGCATTCGTCTAAGTGACACTAGAAAACGTGTGAATGTAATTCATAAAAGGATGAGATTAACATGAATGTATCATCGCTGGATAGCAGCTGAATAAGAGAGAATATTTAAAAGTATTCCACCGATAAAGTTCATAATAACAAAAATTTCAAAAATTGAAATTTAATATTTGTTCTTTACTTATAGCTCAATTTCAATTTTTTTTAAAAAATTTCTTAAAAATTTCTTCGTTTACAAATTTCTTCGTTTCTTTGTGATTGTATTCAATGTGCAATAAAGTAAATCAGATTGCTAAATAACGTAAACATGCTCAGGTGATAATCTATTTACATCCCACCCCCAACTGAAAATCGCGATGACCTCAGAAGTTGATTTTCAACAATAAATAAAAAGATATCACCTGTTAAAGCAACGCAATGACTGGAAGCGTAACAATCTGTAAAGACATATACAATTTCCAAGCAACCAAGATCAAACGAAATATAAACAAGGGGTACAATAAGCGTATGATCTATGAATAAAAACAGAAACAATTACTGCAAAAGTAAAGCACTGGAAATGACATGGCAGTGATAATAGAGGTCATACAATTGCAACACATCCACCAGTCCAAAAAAAAATACCCACCGACAATCCCACATAATCCAAAAACCAAAAATAAATAAAGAGAGCAGAGAGATAGAAATAAGATAGAAAATATACAACAAAACTCTCCAAACACTCTCAAAGTCACGACCTAAACATCCTCCGCGACATCTGATAATATCTCTATCGGCGCCTCGGGGGTATCCTCAACTCCACCCGTAGCAACAGTACCAGCCGTCGCCGGGGCACTCTCAGTCATGACTGGATGTGGTGGAAGTGGGGGCTCCGCAGAAGGTGGTGTCGCTGAGGAAGATGGTGCAGCAGGATCGGCAGGTGGCGGTGGGGGATCAACTGTGGATGGATCGGCAGTAGTATGTGCAGTAGGGGAAGTAGTGGTAGGTTGGGGAGTACGTAATGACTGGTCAACTCCCAACTGAATCAGAATGGCCTCTAGCAATGTCGTCATGTGGTCCACTCGGCCCTCGAGTCTGATCTGAGCCTCCCTCTCCTCCAATAATAACTCATGAACAGTCGGGAGAGGCACAGATGACGAAGACTCTCCCTGGGCCCGAGTTTGAGCCTGAGATCGCTGTCTCAGCTCAAACTGTGCAACCTCCACCAGAGGATCAACCTCGTCATCAGAATCAAGCTCCTCAGCCTCTGTCGGCATCCCTGAAGCTGCACCCTCAGTATCGGTGCCATCAGCTCTCCTCCTCTTCTCTCCAACTTTTGCTTTCCCCTTACCCTTCCTTTTCCTCCTCTGTTCATCAGATCGGCGAGAAGCTGTCTCGCCAAATCGACTGCGAGCCTGAGAAGTCGTATCATCAGGTAAGGGAAGGAGGCCAGCCTGCTCGATCACTCGGTGGATGGCCTAAGCACCTTTCAGGTGCTTCTTGGTAGCAATGTAGCGAGTGGGGTGCCTCATAAAGTCGATGTACAGGCGAGGCAAACAGACCAGCAACCCCGTCCCTATGGCATATAAAACATGGGCATACCAGGCTGCAATCTTCTCCCGGTAGGAGGTCACCAAAAGACAGTTGCTGAGGGCAAGGTGGAGCATGTGATAATTATCGGTCAGATAAACGTCGGCAATAAGGGCTGTACTGTCCCAGCTCGATAATGCACCCCCGGTAAGCTCTCGGATAACAGCAGTCGGTGAGAGCACTGGCGTGCCAGCACGGTGCGGGCATACACAGTAAGGCACCTCCGGGACTCCTAGAGCAGCTGAGACGGTGGCTGGACTAAACACTATCTCCCGACCGCGGAAGAATGATCGTAAAGTGAATGCGGCGTCTGGATCTCTAATCATCGTCGCACAAGCCGCGCGAATCCACGAGAGATTCACTCTCTTCGCCTGAGAGAGCAAATCGTACCAGTGTGGCATGGCTCGGAGGCGGGCGAGATACCAAGGAGTAGTGAGCCATGCCGTCTCGAGTGGTCTCTCAATCATGACCTTCTGGGACTGAAAATAGCACGTGAACCACTGGCGGTCGGGGGTGTTCCGAAAGCCGTGGTGCGGGACTGGGTCAGGAATGGCGAAGTCAAAGGGCTTCTCCCTGTGATACCCTGTAACAGGGTTCATTGTGAAGATCCTGAAATGGAAAAGAAAAGAAAACGACAATTAAAAACAGGAATTGAAAAGAAAACAAAGAAACTGCCATTGCCAGAGTTCGAGCGATCGAACTGTTATCGATCGATCGAACAACTCAACTCGTCAATCGTTCGAACCTTCTCGATCGATCGAGCAACGCAAATTGTCGATCGCTCGAACGTTCTCGATCGATCGAGCATAAAGATGTGGCAGCAACGAGAACACGAACGGAAAAGAACGGAAAACAAAGAAACAAGTTAAGGGGACTGTAAACTTAATAAAACTGGTCGTATGACCAATGGGGGCACCCCCATTAAGATTCGAATAAGAAAATTGGAAAGAGGGGTGACTCGGCCTTACCTTGGAATATGTGCAAAGGGGAAGATGGTGATGAAGATGATGATTCGGGGATGAGGAGTGCGACCCGGAGCCTTCAAAAATTAGTGTGGTAGTAGGTGAGAATCGCCCCAAATCGCCCTGTCGCCGAGCGCTCGAAGAGAGAGAGAGATAAAGAGAACTGATGAAGTGTACGCTAGACGCCTCGTTTAAATACAAGTCTCGAGCGATCGAGCACCTTTCGATCGATCGAACATTAGAGCGATTGAGACTCTTTCAAGTGCTCGAGGATGTGACATCATCGATCGATCGAGAAATGTGCGATCGATCTAACCCGAAAATTCATAGATATCACAGAATGAAAAAATTAAGTACCCCCAACTGACCCAAATTAATCTGGTCATACAGAAAATGGTAAAAACAATGCATTGACAGGACATGTAAGCCAAAAACTTATCCTCATAATAGAAAATTGCAATTTTTATTTAAATAAAACTTTATAATAGCATCTAACAAGAAGATTCCTTCTTCCACCATTGCTTCATTCCCCGCTAAATCTTCGCATATGGAGCCCAAACAGGATGATTCCCTTTCCCAGAACAGTCGGAAAGCAGCCAGGACATCATCGAGCAAGTCTGAACTCTCTAAGGAATTGAAAGCCCATACAAGAGGTGATCCCGTTGGAGACACGGATAACGGAGTCGAATTGTGCAACGGACTTTCCTCTTGCGGTGGAGTGTCTGGGGACCTTATGTATGGTCCAAAGCCATGAAAAAGTTGATGTGGCAAGAAGAACGGTGGTACCGGTGGATGCATAGTGACAATCCTGATAAAGGAAAAACCAAATGAAAACAACAAAAGGAAAAAGAATTAAATAAGAACTAAAAGATACGACAACAGAAAGAAATAGCTAAATAAAGAAAACAAGAGAAAGATAAGTGACAACGAATTAACCTCACTATTGGCATGCGACACCCATGTGCACTAGCAGGAAGTGGGCACTGAAGCCGAAACAGCAAATAGCTCAGGTGCACATAAATGTAAGGAACCATTGCGATGACAAGGAAGTCATCAACAAAGGTGAAAACAGCATTGTGGCGTTCGGGCACCACATCTTGGAGGTCCTCTTCTTCCCATGGCTCCCACATGGAATCATTTTCCCATTGCTCCAATAGTGCGTCATCCACTTCTCCAACAGCG
Source organism: Hydrangea macrophylla (assembly GCA_033977485.1). NCBI lineage: Eukaryota > Viridiplantae > Streptophyta > Magnoliopsida > Cornales > Hydrangeaceae > Hydrangea > Hydrangea macrophylla. The sequence goes on from CM066983.1 coordinate 15,305,227, forward strand.
TACCCTTCAGGCTCTCCTTCTTCTCCAGAAAGATCCATATGCTCGAAGGGGTTAATTTGGAGGAGAGCAGGATCATAAGGGGTGTATCCATATGTCAGGTCCACAACATCATCTGCCCCTGGTCCTTAGTAAGGAGATAAGCAGAATGCTATCTCATCAGCAGTCCAAGGTGAGTTCTGGTATTCAGAATCAGCCTATGACCCTATAGAATGAACGTCATCATCTCTCATATTGAAAAACCTGCATAGGAGAGATAATATGAACCAGCAGATTAGAATCGAAATCACTTGTAGAGAAAGATAGAAAGAATTAAAAAATTAAAAAACATCAAAAGTAAAGATATACAACAACAACGTGAAGAAACGCTTAACGTTTGAGATTAAGAGTAGTTGGGTTCATCCAGTTGGATGAACTCAGCCTCTATTTGGAAATTCTCTAAGAACGGTTTTAGCCTTTGGCCATTGACCTTGAAAACTGCATCGTTCTTGGGGTTTATCAGCTCGACCGCCCCATATGGACAGACAAATTTGACTATGAATGGTCCTGTCCACCGAGATCGGAGTTTTCCTGGGAAGAGGTGGAGGCGAGAGTCGTACAACAGGACTTTCTGCCCCGGCTCGAATGATTTACGATAAATTGTTCTATCGTGGCGAGCCTTCAACCTTTCCTTATGTAATCGAGCATTGTCGTATGCATCTCGACGTATTTCTTCCAATTCAGCCAATTGGAGTTTTCGAAGATGCCCTCCCTCTTTAATATCAAAGTTCAATGAGCGTGTCGCCCAATAAGCTTTGTGTTCGATTTTGACAAGGAGGTGACATGCTTTTCCGTAAACTAGCCTATACGGAGACATTCCCAGATTCGTTTTGAAAGCCGTGCGGTAAGCCCATAATGCATCAGTCAGTTCATATGCCCAATCCTTTCTGTTGAAACTAACTGTCTTTTCGAGAATATGCTTAATTTCTCGGTTAGCTAACTCTGCTTGCCCGTTTGTTTGTGGATGGTAGGCAAGAGTGATTTTGTGGTTGACCCCATATTTCTTAAGTAGTGACTCCAAAGGCCTATTGTAGAAATGCTTGCCTTGGTCACTTATTAGGGCTTTTGGGGTTCCAAAACGGGATAGAATGTGTTCCTTAAGAAAGGACATCACTGTTTTGTGGTCATTGCGTCTTGTTGGTATTGCTTCCACCCATTTTGACACATACTCCACAGCTAGGAGTATGTATTCACAGTTATTTGATTTAGGGAACGGGCCCATGAAGTCTATGCCCCAACAATCGAATATTTCAATCGTGATAATGGGGGTTAAAGGCATGGAGTTCCTTTTTGAAATTGTACCAAGCTTTTGACAACGTTGGCACGTTTTGCAGAAAGCATAAGCGTCCTTGAATATGGTGGGCCAATAAAATCCGCTATGTAAGACTTTTTGTGCGATCTTTTGAGAAGAAAAATGGCCACCACACGCTTCAGAGTGGCAGGAGGCTAAAATTACGGTTATATCCTCATTAGGTACGCAACGCCTGATGACCTGATCAGCACAATACTTGAATAAGTATGGGTCATCGAAGAAGAAATGACGTGCAAAAGAAAGGAACCGCTTCCTATCTGGTTTGGACCAATGACTTGGGGTTTCTCCCGTGGCAAGATAATTTACTATATCAGCATACCAGGGCAAACCCGAAATAGTCATCAGCTGCTCATTTGGGAATTCGTCTTTTATCGGTGTGGGTTCAGTGTTGTCAACAAAAGTTAACCGAGATAAATGGTCGGCGACCACATTCTCTACTCCCTTTTTATCTTTGATTGTTATATCGAATTCTTGGAGTAGAAGTATCCAACGGATAAGCCTTTGTTTCGCATCTTTTTTAGATAGCAGGTACTTGAGGGCCGAATGGTCCGTAAAACAGACGATTGGAGACCCTATCAGATATGACCTGAATTTGTCCAACGCGAAGACTATCGCCAGGAGCTCTTTTTCAGTAGTTATATAATTCATTTGAGCTTCGTTTAATGTCCGACTGGCATAGTATATCACATGAGGCTTATTCTCCTTCCTCTGCCCTAGCACTGCGCCTATGGCGTAGTCACTAGCATCGCACATTAACTCAAATGGCAAACCCCAGTCGGGTGCTTGTATTATCGGTGCGGAGGTAAGGTGTTCCTTTAGTGCGTCAAAAGATATTTGACAGTTATCTGACCACTCAAAAGGTACGTCTTTGACTAAAAGTTGGCACAGTGGTCGGGAAATTACACTAAAGTTTTGGATAAAGCGACGATAAAATCCCTCATGCCCCAGAAAAGATCGAATGTCTTTGACTGTACGAGGGACAGGTAAATTTGAGATTATATCGATTTTAGCTTTATCAACCTAGATACCTTTATTAGAAATGATGTGGCCGAGGACAATTCCCTTGGTCAGCATAAAGTGACACTTTTCCCAATTTAATACTAGGTGTTTGTCCTCGCATCTTGCTAGCACACGTTCAAGGTTGTCTAAGCAATTTTTGAAACTATGGCCAAACACAGAAAAATTGTCCATAAAGACTTCGAGTATTTATTCGACCATGTCACTGAATATGCTTAACATGCACCGCTGAAACATAGCAGGTGCATTACATAAGCCAAATGGCATACGACGGTAAGCAAAAGTACCGAATGGACACGTGAACGTAGTCTTCTCCTGATCTTCAGGAGCGATTTCAATTTGGTTATACCCACTGTATCCATCCAAGAAGCAGTAGTACTTATGACCCGCTACTCGTTCTAGCATTTGATCCATAAAAGGTAAGGGAAAATGGTCTTTTCGGGTCACAGTGTTTAGTTTTCGGTAATTAATACACATCCTCCATCCAGTGGGAATGCGTGTTGATACTAATTCACCATCTTTATTCGGTATGACCATTATGCCTGCCTTCTTTGGCACTACCTGGGTTGGACTAACCCAATGTCAGATATTGGATATATGATCCCAACATCAAGTAGTTTTAGAACTTCCTTTTTGACTACTTCTTGCATGTTGGGATTCAGACGCCTTTGCATTTGTCGCGAAGGTTTCGCGTCTTCCTCCAAATTTATCATATGGGTGCACACAGATGGGCTTATGCCTTTAAGGTCGGCAATAGTCCATCCTAATGCTCCCTTATGTTGTTTTAATACCTCGATTAACCTATCCTCTTGTTCAGAGTTTAAAGTAGATGAGATTATGGCAGGATAAGTTTTCTCAGTCCCTAGGAAAGTGTATTTGAGCTCTTTTGGAAGCTCCTTTAATTCTAATTCGGGAAACTGCATGTTTGAGGGCATAACTAGCTTTGTTTTAGGAGGCAGTGGTTCATATGGTGTTACCCACATGCATTCAGCTTTATCCTCCTCTAATGTATCCAACATGAGGCAAGTGTGATTTAAAGCAGCATCCAATGGAGTAGACTCTTTAGGTTGATAGATAGCATCAAATTATGACACCACTACCTCCCCAGGATCTTTGTAATCAATGAAATCGGCCTCATCTTCTATGACCTTGTTGATGTAATTCACTTCCTCCTCATCATCGTATTCTTCAGGTCGGGGATTTGAGAAAATTTTGACATTTAACGTCATATTCCCGAATACGATGGTCATTATACCACTTCTCACTTTTATTGTGGCATCTATTGTGTTTAGGAACGGACGTCCAAAAATAACCGGGATTTGTGAGCCTGGGTTGGACACAGGTTCGGTGTCTAAGATGACAAAATTGACCGGGAAGACAAATGAGTCTATTTGAACAAGGACGTCTTCCAGAACTCCTCTTGGGTATTTAACAGACCTATCTGCCAATTGCAATGCAACTCGGGTGGGTTTGTATTCACCTAACTCTAGCTGTTTATAAACCGAGTATGGCAGAAGGTTTATGCTAGCTCCTAGGTCGAGGAGTGCGTTGTCTATCTTCTGATTCCCAATTTGACATGAGACAGTGGGAGTGCCAGGGTCTTTGAGTTTAGGAGGCAATTCATTTTGGATAATTGCACTTGCTTGGCAAGCGACGTAAGCATGTTTCCTCACACTTTTCCTCCTTTTGACTGTACATAAGTCTTTGAGATACTTAGCGTAGGCCGGCACTTGTTTTATAGCATCAAGGAGTGGGAGATTGATTTTAACTTGTTTGAATAATTCCAAGAACTCCTGATTCTTTGCCTCATTTTTGGGTTTCTTTAACCTTTGAGGATAAGACGCGGGGAAAGGGCATTTTGGTACTTCATCATTAATGGATTCCTTTCCGGGCCATCTCTCAACTTCTTCCACTTACTTAGGAGCTTCAATATTCGTTTCTACTGGTTCTTTACTAGTAGTGAGCTCCCCTTCTTGAGTAGAAGGTTTATTTGTATTGACCACTTCGTCCTCCTCATACTCTTCGGGGGTAGAGGTAGGCATATTTTTCCCTATAATCTTACCGCTTCTTAGAGTCGTCACGACTTTTGCTTGTTCGTGATTCGGGGGACTGTTATTGTATCCCTTAGGGTTTTAAAGTGGTTGGGCAGGAAATGTTCCGCTCGATCCCTCTTGACGTGCATCCATTCTATCTAACGTCGCAGACATTTTACTCATCATTTGAATTAATTGTTGAGTTAGATTGACATTAGAGAGAGGATCTTCCTCTTGCACCTTTTTGTGCGGTGGAACGTACACATTAGAATGTTGATTATTGGAAGGTTGCACTTAGTTGTAATTATTAAATCTATTTTGATTGTATGGCTGGGACTGCCTATTGTATTGCCCTTGATATTGGTTATTGTTATAGGGCTGTTGTTGTTGATGTTGATTTTGGGTCCCAGCATCATTTTTCCAATCAAAACCAGGGTGATTCCAATGATTATTAGTATTTTGCGAATTATTGTTGTTATAGGAATTCCTTGCCCCCCTATACCCTTGCATGGCATTCATTTCCATGGGGGATTGTACTTGAAAATACGGCACATTAGGACAATACTGAGTAGTATGTCCCAACATATTACATGTGCCGCATGGTTCTTCCGGTAATTGCTGCCTTGAACTTCCTCCTCTCATGCCTAGCTTCTCTACTTTCTTTGCTAGTTCTTCATATTTAGTCATGAGGTGATCTTCACTATTTAGTAGGTATAGGCTTTTCTCTTCTACACAGGATATCTGTGAGCGTGAGACATTGTCAGAATTTGACCATTCATGAGCGTATTCGGCCAACCATTCAAAGTGGGCTTCAGCCTCTTCGGTGTTTTTACGGAGAAATGGTCCTGAACTCATAGTTTCTACCAACTTCTTCGTTTCACCATTCAATCCTTGATAAAAGAAGCTGATAGTTCGCCATTTCTCAAACCCATGGTGTGGGCACGAGAGAAAAAAATCTTTGAAACGCTCCCATGTTTGAGTGAAGGTTTCATTACTCTTTTGCTTATAGGAATTAATTTGACGTTGAAGGTCTATGGTCATGCGAGTTGGATAGAATTTCTTTAGAAATGCGGTGCTCATCGCATGCCAGGTGAAGATTGAATTAGGTTTGAGGGAGTGGAGCCACGCCTTTGCTTTATCCTTCAAGGTGAAGGGGAATAACATTAGATGCATCACCTCCCTAAGACAACTTTGCGAGAATGTTTTACAAACATCCTCGAAATCAGTGACATGTAAGTATGCCTTCTCACTTTCCATCCCATGAAAGGTGGGAAGTAGTTGAATCATCCCGTTGCGAAATTGAAATTCGCCAGTATGTGGTGGGATTCGAATGCAAGAGGGCGTAGGTGCGTGTTCTGGTTGCATGAGATCGCACAGAGGACGTAACACCTCATCAATTGGTACCACCACATTGTCGCCATGTTCACTCTGATTATCATCCATTGATTCAGTTGGAGTGGCTACGGGATTAATGGAACTATCAGAGTCAGAACGGTAGAAAGGATTTCCAAAATTTTTTTCAATGAAAGTGTTGGACATGAACTAGGAGAGTTCCTAAGGTGAGTGTTTACCAAAAGAACTGAAAAGAAAAGAAAAGAAAATCAGAAAGAGATAAAGAGAGATTGAGGTAACCTAAGTACTAACTCGTCGCCTTCCCCGACAATGGCACAAAAAACTTGACACGAATATTTTTCTGTGCGCTCTTGTGCAACACCCAAGTGTAGGTGATCGTGCAAGTAGTAAACTGGATTAAGTCCAGGTCGATCCCACAGGGAAGGATGAGAATTAACTAACCTTGATTAGACTCAAACAGAAAAGAAAATTCAATATTTTGAAAGAAGTGTAGAACACAAAGTTCTACAATTAACAACTATTAAAATTAAAAGCAACTAAGTTAAATTAACTAACAATTACTATTTAACTAAAGAGAAATTTTAAAAATGGTTTTACTTAATAAAAGGAAGTGTTGGGATCACGCGAATCCACCGTGACCTGGCCGTCTACCATGCAATTGCAATTTGAGCTCAATGGAATACATCTTCTACAGAATCCCGTACTTCTCTAAGGATCTAGAATCAATAGCCCTTTCATGACCGGGACTATATCATCTCAATTAAGTTTGAAATACAAGAAAGCGGTTTAATTCAATAGTTAAGACTCACACCTACAATGGTGTTAGCATTGAGGGTGGTTTGCAAAATATATTGAAAGAAAATGCCTTAAGGCCTTAAGTTCTAAGACTGTTTTGACAAACTGAGCATTTGGGGACAGTTTGATAACAAATCCTTAAAACAGAAAGTCTTGGAATAATGTATTGGATGTACTCAAGAATCTGAGAGTTCGATCGATCGACGCGCTTTCGATCGATCGACAATCATCTTCCCTCGATCGCTCGAAATGTCTTAGAGCGATTGACTATGTTTCTGTCTCGATCAATCGAGATACCTCCGATCGATCGAACACAGATATTATTCTGGTGCATGGCAGAGGCCTGAAATCACAGTTTCATCTCGATTCCCCAACCTCGGACTACTCAGACATGGTCTGGAGTGTCCCAGATGCGTTCTTAGCGTAAAAAGTCATTAAAGTGTCGTTTGGTTGTGAACTTTTCATTAAAACTATGAAAACTCAAGCTTTTAACGTATCTAGCATGCAAAGCAATAAGATTAAACCCTAAACTACGATTAACTAAGTGCGATATGTAAATAAAATGATAACTAAGTAACCTGGAATGAAGAACTTGTATTTAAACCAAAGGAAATCCAAGCTATCAATGTAGAACTTTGATTAACAACCTACAAAACAAGAATAAACTCTACTCTCTCTATGAAAACTGATAAAAACAAGTGGGGCGTCCCTCTGGACGCTTATAAAATGAGTTTATATAGTAAAAACCTAATGCTAGGGTTAAAAATCCCGTCTTTTGCTGCATGCGCGTATTCTGCTAAAAGGCATGTTCGATCGATCGAAAAACCCTCGATCGATTGACCTTCTGGATCATTCGATCGCTTGAGAAAAGTTAGATCGGTCGAAACCTCGATCGCTTGAGAGGACCGCGATCGATCGAGCTTCAGTTTTCAACTTTGAATTGTCTTCATTAAAGCCAAGCACTTCCTTTTCATCATGCTCCTCAATTAGTCACACAGCGACAGTAATCTACAAAAATCACAGCTAAACCACACAAATTATCACAGATTAATCATAATGTGTAGAAACTGGCGTTGTAACTCAAATCGCAGATAAATGAGAGAATTGTGAACTAAATTAATGTATTTTCTTCTTTTAGCACAGTTGTATTCTACAAATACACCCGCTTGTCAGTCACTTTGAAAAGTTTTGCGGTATTCACGATAGAAGCCGATTTGATCGCCTTTTTCACCTTCGGAAATTAATAATAAATCCGTTTTAAATCCAAAAAAAATATGCGATATACCGTTGGAAAGCTATTGACTGCTAGTATCCATGAGAATTTTTTGAAAAATGATACGGCACTCCGGTTTCAAAGTCAACTTTTAGGTCAAATCGGTCAAACCTGGGATTCCCATGAAGTTTTGGGAACCTCTGGGAGCTTCTAGGAGCTCACGTCTTCGTCTGATTTTCGTTTCAAACTCGTTTTAGTACTTTCCACATGATCTAGAATGATCTCAAAACTTTTTGGCAAATTTGGATGATTTCGGTCAAATCCTGGTCAAACCTTGGTCAAACCGGCCAACGGGGACTTTCCGGGAACTTCCGAGACATCCGGGGGTCTCTGGGAGCTGACGATTTCATTTGATTTTGTTTTAAAACTCATTTTACCGCTTTTCTTACAACGTAGCATGTTCTTAAAACTTTCGGTCCAAATTCGGGAGTTTTTTGGGCTTTCGGGGATATTTTGGTCATTCTAAGCATTTTGAGAGATAGAACTAACTTCCAGGAGTCCTTTTTAAGTATTTTTCGATCATTGTGAACCACCAAGCTATGGGTCTCCTAAATCTGATAGCCGACAAAATGGGGTGTCTACAAGTATGTCGCCAGTCTTAAATTAGTAAGATGTTAGCAATTGGACTTTCTGTTTAGATAAGAGGAGATACCCTCAATGGAACCTAATTGTATATCGTTCATAACTTGTAATACCTTTAATAATTGATACCCTGTTAGTATCTAATTCACTCAGCCTTCATTAAGCTGATGCCATTAATGTTGCTAGACATCTGTACATCCCAGCACAACCTATCTATGACTATACAGGTGAAGGACCTGCAGGCGAGGACTACTATGCTGGTGATGACGCTCCTATAGAGGACTATCCCGAGGGAGATCAGGCAGAGAAGACTACTATGCTAACGACTACACCTATGCCAACTAAAGACTAGGCTAGATTGTAGTTTAATCTATCTTTTCTATTTCTAGACCTTTTTGTAATCAGGCATATGTTGCCTCAATGTTGGAATTCATCATGGGTAAAGTCTTTTCGGGACCTCGGAAGGCATATTTGAGAGACTCTGGGAGTGGTTTCAACTCCAAAGTGGGTGGATACTTAACCAAAAGAAGAGCAGGAAAAATTGCCAAAGGTGAAAGCAATTCAATTTGAGGTTTCCATGGAAGTGAATTTGTATTTTGATTAGCCTCAAGGAGTGTGATTAGCTCTCCAATTGATTGCTTAATATCAAATTCCTCAAAATTAAGATAAACTAGAAGGGCATCTAATGGATCTTTAGTTAAGATACTTGGTGTTGCTTCCAAAATTAGCTCTTCTAATGCTTCCACTAGAAAACAATCTGCGTCATCGTCGTCATTAAACGATGGTTGATTCGATGCATTAAACACATTCAATCTGACGGTCAAATTACTGAAAGAAATGTCCATTATGTCAGTTCGACAATTTATAGCTGAATTCGCTGTGGCTAGAAATGGACGTCCTAGGATAACTGGGACGTATTTACCTGAATCAAGAACGGGTTTGGTATCTAACATGATAAAATTGACTGGGTAGTAGCATCGGTCAACCTTTACGAGGACATCCTCGATCATACCCCTGGGGACCTCGACTGAATGATCTGCCAATTGAAGGGTAACTGAAGTAGGTTTCAAATCACTTAAACCTAGCTTAGAGTAGACTGAATATAGGATCAAGTTAACACTGGCTCCTAAGTCTAAAAGAACTTTATGGACCACCATGTATCCAGTAATATAGGAGATCGTAGGTGTTCCGGAATCCTTGAACTTTATCAGTGTATTCTGAAAGATGGAACTCACTTTTTATGTTAAAAAGACTTTTTTCGTTAGGTGGTTCCTTATTTTTCACTTATATGTGCAAAGATCTTTAAGAAACTTAGCATAGGTCGGGATCTGTTTTATAGCATCGAGTACAGGCAAATTTATTTTAACTTGTTTTAATACGTCGATGATATCTTCTATTTTAGTTTTCTTTGAAAATGGCGATCGACGTGGAATCTAGACATTGCGAAAACGGTGTCTTAGGCTCGTATGGTTTTTCGGCAAGAGTGCTAGATTTTCCAACATGAGTTTCATTTAAATCTTTATCACTTAATTTTTCCTTTTTTTTTTTTTTTTATCTTTTTCTTATTTTGAATCCCCCTTGGCACTTCTATAATTTCATCTAGTTCCTCCCTAATTTCATCATTTCTGGCAGTAGCCCTAGTGGATACTGTCGGAACCTGTTCACTACTAGTTCTAAACTTCGTATTGTCCCTTAGGATTATTAACAGTTTGACTAGGAAGTTTTCCTTCATCCCAACGATTCAATGAATTAGCTAACTATCCCATTTAGGACTCAAGCTTTGCGATAGATTGAGTATGGGAGTGAACTAACTGTGATTGTGACTGTGCTTGGGACTCTAACTTTTGGAGTGAACCCAACACCCTCTCTTCGAATGATTCCCTTGGTGGTTTTTGATTAGAAGATTGAGGTTATTGGTGAAACAAATTTTGATTATTACGTTGAAAATTTGAATTCCAATAGTTAGGATGATAGTTCGGCCTAGGAGGTGGAGCGGATGGGTTCTCAATGTTTTGATTCTTATATGAAAGAAACAGGCTTTGCCATGCCTTGCTATAACTATAAGAATTTTGATTATTATTATTAATATTGTTATAGCCTTGTTATGGATATTGTTGTATCGCATTCACTTGTCCGAAAATGAAATATGGATATTGAGAGGCCAAGAGACAAGAGAACACATTGTGACTAGGGTCAGAACATAATGCACAATCCTCCGCATAAGTCTGAGCGGGGGCTTGATTCATCATCACTAATTGATCTAACTTCCTAGATAACTCATCAACTTTATTCAACACGTCCATCGAATGATTGACTTCTAAGATTGTTCCTCTTTTATTTCCACTAGATGGAGTCGTTTCTTTCCTAGCTGAGGTAACATGATGTATGGAATTTTCACTTAGAGTTTCAAAAATTGCTCATGCATCATCGACACTTTTCTGCCGAAACTTGTCTGCACAAATAGCATCAACTGTATTCCTCAGATGAGGGGTAAGACCTTTGTTAAAGGTCTGTGCTAGTTGCCACTTAGGTATTTGATGGTGTGGGCACGAACGGAGTGAATCCATAAATCTTTCCCATTTATTGTAGAAGGTTTCACCTTCATTAGCTTCAAAATCTCTATTAATTTTCCTTATTTGATTAGTTTTAGTGATAGGAAAATATTTGTATAAGAAGGCTTTTTGCAAGCCATCCCATGTCTTGATAGATTTGACTTCCAAAGAGTGAAGCCAATGTTTAGCTTTATCCTTAATTGAAAACGGGAAAAGTCGGAGTTTCAAGTGTTCCTCCGTAAAGTTCTGCAACCTCAGAGTTGTGCAAAACTTGAAATTCGTCTAAATGTTGATAAGGATCTTCATTTAGATGACCGTGAAAATTGGGTAATAGCGAGAATGTAGATGGTTTAATTTCAAATTGTGCGGCTGTTACTGCCGGTAACTCAATACATGAGGGGGAAGCGTAAGTAGTAGGAGTAAAATACTCCATAAGTGGTGGAGGTTGTTGTTGGGCCATTTGCTCAGCTGGAATAAATGGTGCAGAGCGAAGTAAACGTAAAGTGCATTCGATTTCAGGATCGTAAGGGACTAGCTCTAAATTATTAGACCTAACTACAAACATAAACCGATAAAGGTTGACTCGGAAGGACTTAACGAAACCTAATTGACACATCTTAAAGAAAAATAAAAACTACTGTGATGCATGCAATTATCCTATAATGCAGAATGACTGTGTCAAAGCCCAGGGCCCTGGGTTTCCTAATCTAATGTACATGAGATTTGCGTCACAAAGCCTAGCGCCCTGTTACCCTAGACTAATGCAAGTAATGCATCATAGAGCCATGACTTACAGTGATTACGTGCAGAATTTAGCAAAGCAAATTTTCTTTTTCTTTTGATTTTTATTTTAATTTATATGCATATGCTCCTTCCACGTATGCTCCTTGTATGTCAGATTTAGTTTCATAGCAAGCTTCTCACTTTACCTAGATGGATCAACTACAAAATAGAATAAAAACTTAGCAACTATGAAAAACAAAGTAAAATAAAAATAAAGTTAACCTCTAAAATTACGAAAACTAACTAGACACAGAATAAAAGTTTTTGAAACTAATAAATTCCTTTGGCAATCCCCGGCAACGGCACCAAAAATTGATGTCAAAATCAAGATAAATTAACCCTACTAAAAATATGAGTATAGTGAAAAGCAGGGGTCGATTCCTCAGGGACTGCACTATGAATTTAACTAGATTCTAAAATTATAACTCTAATTATCTACTAGAAATAAGAATGGTTTATTCGTCGAGTTTGTAGAATTAATAAAAAGTGGTTTTAAATAGAGAGTTTGTAAGGAATTAATTACACTATTAACTAATTAACTAAGCAAAGCAATAAATAGAATTTATGAAAAGATATGGAAGAAAGAGATCTAGGATCACAAATACACCACAAACTACATAAAATATTCATTCATGCAATCCTTTAGATTAGTGTATTTAGATGATTATGGGGAATCGTGGCTACCAACCCGATTCTTCCATTAAGAAAATAATCGAGATCTAATTACTAACATATTCCATTTGTGGTTAGCATTGAGTGTCTTGCACTAAACTAGGGTTGCAGCACACTCCATCTTACCTAAGAATGTCATATTTAATAATTACAACCTTAGTTCCATAAGCACCATTGCAAGCACACATCTCATAAAATCACCGAAAATATAAATTTTGGAGCACATTGAATTCAAAATAGATCTAAGACAAGAATAAACTTTGAAAGCAATGATTTAAACATTAAATAATGTGTACAAAAATATCAGGTCAAAATCAAGCTTTGCCCCCTCAGCTAAGGAGAGCCAAGTCATTTCGGCTCTGGACCCACAGCCCAGTCCCGCCGGGCTGTTGTACGAACCGCCTGGGATATTTAAGGGCTCGGACATCCACTTCAGACTGGCCCCATTGGGGGCGCAGTTGCTCTTCTAGCTGCTAGCCAGTTAGCTGCTTACCTCGGTCCATCAGCAAGTTTCCTAACACGGCTAGACGTCTGATATGAAGGAGCAGTTAGTTTCCTAAACCACTTAGGAGGCTTACCTAAATTCATGTAGATCATGATGTGATCGAATTGGGCTTCCTAATCTGCAAAACATGCCTTGTAAGGGTGGCTTCTTACAATTATAAATTAGGCCACCTATCCTCTTAAAGGGGGATCGATCAATCGCATTCTTAACCTAAAGAATAGCAACGTAAACTATTATTATGCATATACCCGGCCGATATTACTAGTAGTGACGCCCAACACTGTCGGCTCACCAAATCTGCCGATGATCTGCTAGTAAAGCGCACTGACGTACCCGTGGACGTAGGTCGCCTTATTAACGCGGCCAAACCACATGCAAATCTTCTTGTCTTTCTCCTTCTTAGTTCTCTTAGCAGATTTTGGCATCATCAGCTTGGCGCCATCTGTGGGAAGTCGATAGGTTTCCCTAAAAACAAATCTCTTAGCTGATAGCCATGGCACCGAAAAAGACGAAGAAGGCCGCTGCCCAAATAAGTCGGGCAGAGTCACCGTCTGGGCCGCCGACTGCCTCTATGACGCCCGAGCAGGTTACTACGGCTCTCGTGCAACTCCTGGAGGGCCAGCAACGGACACGACAGCAGATCGAAGAGTTGCTGGCCCGACAGGAGAAGCCTCCGAGTGAAAAAGGATCAACCTGAGAAGAGTACGCGTGATTCGGAGCCAACCAAGCCCTGAAGGCATGCTTACACTGATCCTCTGTCCCCATCTGTTGCGCAACGGCTCGAGAAAAATGAACGCAGCAAGGCGCCCAAGCAAACCTGGCGTCGCGCCCGAGCCAATTCCCGTCAGGCCGGAGATGCTCGACACATCATCAATAGCAAACGCGTTACGAGAGGGGAAGGGCCAGAGCAAAGGCCCTGGGACTCGGCCAAGTACCCCCCAGCCAAGAGTTGTGGGGACCTTAGGCACGTGATTACCAGGAGCCGGAGCCAGGTCCGATCCCCGAGGATGACGCACTTCGAGGAAGAGGCCTCGTCAATCGATTCGCCAACTTGCCGCTCAGACCAAGACTGGGAGTCTGATCAAAAAGGTGTCAAGGCGCAGATCGAGGAGCTGCAAAAGCAGATTGAGAAACTAGCCCAGAAAGCAAATCGTGGTCATACAAATATCAAAACAGAGTCGTCTTACACCGCCCGGATCACCAGATACCCCATCCCAAGGAAATTCAAACAACCACATCTCAACTCCTACGACGGTACGGGGAGCCCAGTTGATCATGTCCGGTCTTACAAGGCTCAGATGGCACTGGTAACCGGCGTTGATGAACTGCTATGCCTGGCCTTCCCCAGTACCCTTAGAGGGCCCGCCACACAGTGGTTCCATTCCCTTAAGCCCTGAACTGTGGGTGACTTCAGAACGGTGACTAAGCTCTTCATCAGACAGTTCGTGGGAATGCTCGATCGGTTGCAGCCTGATACCCAATTACTGACCGTCAAGCAACGCAAGGGGGAATCCTTGAAGGATTACATCGATCGTTTCAACCAGCAGAGGTTGCAAATCCGCAACCTAAATGAGACGGTCTCAATCACGACTTTCTGCTCGGGGGTTCTGCATACCAAGGTGGCCGCGTCTTTCCACCATGACCGGCCGGAAACCCTAGTGAAGCTCTCTGAGAGAGTTGGGAAATACATCGATTCGGAAGATTTCCTAAAGGCTAAGCGTGCCATCTTAGCGGGAGATGAGTCCCCCAGTGCCAAGCGGAAGCAGGACAATTTTGAAAAGGGCCCGGGAAAAAAACTTAAGCTGGATCAGCAGAAGAGTGGTCGAGACCAGGCCCCAATGACCTTCACGCCACTTTCCCGGCCTATTAATGAAGTTATGGCCGCCGCCGACGCCAGAAGGCTCCTCCAAGAACCAACAAAGCTAAAAAGCCCCCCCGGGAAAAGAAATCGAGACAAGTAATGCCGGTATCATAAGGACCATGGCCACGATACAGAATATTTCTTCAAACTTAAGATGGCCATCGAGAAACTGATCGAGTAGGGCCACCTCACCGAGTTTGTCGCGGTGGACAGACGTCCTAGGCTGGACAATCAAGCCCTCGTGCAGCCGTAACCACTTGGGCAAATCCATGTCATCTCAGGAGGAACCTCGGGTGGAGGGGACTCACAGTCGGCTCGAAAGAGGCATGCGCGGGCATCCCGATCGGATGTCTGGCATATCCAATCCACTGACTCCCAACCAACCGATGAATTAACATTCTCCTCCCAAGACATCGGGGACATCCATTGCCCCGACGATGACCTAATAGTTGTGACGATCTCTGTAGCCAACTACACTGTGAAAAGGGTATTGGTGGACACCGGTAGTTCCTCCAACATTCTTTTCGCCGCCGCATTTGACCAGTTAGGGATATCGAGGGACAGGCTCTGTCCGGTGGCCACGTCACTGGTGGGATTCAACGGGTCAAGCACGCAGCCGCTCGACACCATTGAATTACCAATTCTGATGGGAATCTATCCAGAGCAAGTCTCGGTGATGGCTAACTTTGGGATTGTGGAAGCCCCCTCGGCCTACAACGTGATCCTCGGGAGGCCGACGCTCAATAAAGCCCAAGCAGTTGTATCAACGTACAGCCTGCTGGTGAAATTCCTGACCCCGAACGGTCCTGGGAGCTTATGTGGAGACCAAATCACTACTCGAAACTGTTGTGTCAGTTCCTTGCGCAGGGAGGCCGCGGAAGAAATGTTAAACGTTCAAGAACTAGAACCGAGGGATGCCAAGGATGGAGTGGGCCCGGTCGACCAGCTCAAATAAGCGATCCTAAGTCCCGAGGCACCCGATCCGGTCGTTAGTGTTGGTGCCCTCATCGAGCCGGCTCTAAAAGTAAAGCTGATTCAATTACTACAGCAGAATCAGGATGTGTTTACATGGTGCCACGAAGACATGCCCGGGATTGACCCCCGGGTAATGTCTCACCAACTCAACGTCAACCCGGATTCCCAGCTGGTGAAGCAGAAGAGACGGGGTATGGCCCCCGAGAGACAAAAGGCAGTATGCGAGGAGGTCGAGAAGCTCCTCAAAGCCAAATCTACGCACATCTTCCACTTCCTGCTACCTTTCTTGATGAGTACCACGTTTGCCAACCAGTCAGGATAGTGAGATTAGTAGAAGAGTGGTCGAGACCAGGCCCCAATGACCTTCACGCCGCTTTCCTGGCCTATTCATGAAGTTATGGCCTCCGCCGACGCCAGGAGGCTCCTCCAAGAACCAACACAGCTAAACCCCCCCCCCCCCCCCCCCCGGGAAAAGAAATCGAGACAAGTATTACCGGTATCATAAGGACCATGGCCACGATACAGAAGATTGCTTCAAACTCAAGATGGCCATCGAGAAACTGATCGAGCAGGGCCACCTCGCCGAGTTTGTCGCGACGGACAGACGTCTTAGGCCGGACAATCAAGCCCCCGTGCAGCCGCAACTACTTGGGCAAATCCATGTCATCTCAGGAGGAACCTCGGGTGGAGGAGACTCACAGTCGGCCTGGAAGAGGCATGCCCGGGCATCCCGATCGGATGTCTGGCATATCTAATCCACCGACTCCCAACCAACCGATGTGTTAACATTCTCCTCCTAGGACATCAGGGACATCCATTGCCCCCACGATGACCCACTGGTTGTGACGATCTCTGTAGCTAACTACACCATGAAAAGGGTATTGGTGGACACCGGTAGTTCCTCTGACATTCTTTTCGCTGCCGTATTTGACCAGTTGGGGATATCGAGGGACAGGCTCCGTCCGGTGGCCACGCCACTGGTGGGATTCAATGGGTCGAGCACGCAGCCGCTCGGTACCATCGAACTACCAGTTCTGATGGGAATCTATCCCCAGCAAGTCTCGGTGATGGCTAACTTTGTGATTATGGAAGCCCCCTTGGCCTACAACGTGATCCTCGGGAGGCCAACGCTCAATAAAGCCTGAGCAGTTGTATTAACGTACAGCCTGTTGGTGAAATTCCCGACCTTGAATGGTCCTGGGAACTTACATGGAGACCAAGTCACTTCTCGAAACTATTGTGTCAGTTCCTTGCGTAGGGAGGCCGTGGCAAAAACATTAAACGTTCAAGAACTAAACCCGAGGGACATTAAGGATGGAGTGGACTCGGTCGACCAGCTCAAACAAGCAGTCCTAAGTCCCAAGGCACCAGATCAGGTCGTTAGTGTTGGTGCCCTCCTCGAGAGAAAAGCTGATTCATTTCCTGCGGCAGAATTAGGATGTGTTTGCCTGGTGCCACGAAGACATACCCAGGATTGACCCCCGGGTAATGTCTCATTGACTCAACGTCAACCCAGATTCTCGGCCGGTGAAGCAGAAGAGATGGGGTATGGCCCCTGAGAGACAGAAGGCAGTATGCAAGGAGGTTGAGAAGCTCCTCAAAGCCAAATATCTGAGAGGTCTACTATCCCGACTGGTTGGCGAACATGGTACTCGTCAAGAAAGGCAACGGGAAGTGGAGGATGTGTGTAGATTTCACGGACCTGAACAAGGTCTGCCCCAAGGACTGCTATCCGCTGCCCAGGATAGACCTCCTTGTGGATTCCACGGCCGAACACTCGCTCCTCTCATTCATGGACGTCTACTTCGGGTACAATCAGATCAGTATGTACCCCGGGGACGAAGAAAAGACCTCATTCATTACAGATCAAGGGACTTACTACTACAAAGTCATGCCATTTGGCCTTAAGAACACCGGGGCGACCTATCAGCGCCTGGTCAATCACATGTTCAAAGACTTGATCGGGAGGTCCATGGAGGTCTATGTCAACGATCTTCTGGTCAAAAGCCGGGACTAGTCTGACCACCTCGAGCATTTGGCTGGGGCCTTAAGCATTTTGAGGAAGTTCGGGATGAGGTTGAACCCGGTCAAGTGTACATTTGGCGTCTCGTCCAAAAAGTTTTTGGGGTACCTAGTCAGCAGAAGGGGAATCGAAGCGAACCCCGAGAAAATACGAGCCATTACCAACATGCGGTCGCCTAGATCGACCAAAGAAGTATAAAGTCTGGCTGGATGGGTTGCCGCGTTAAACAGGTTCGTGTCCCAAGCAACCGATCGGTGCTTACCATTTTTTAGGATCCTCCGAAAGGCCTTTCAGTGGTCGGAAGAGTGCGAGGAGGCATTCCAGGAACTCAAGAATATCTGGCGTCGCCCCCTCTACTCTCAACACCCGTGTCGGGCGAGGAATTGCTCTTGTACTTATCAGTATCACCTTCAGCGATCAGCTCGGCACACGTTAGAGAAGAGCATGGGATACAATTCCCGGTCTATTATAAAAGTCGAGCACTTCAAGGTGCAGAAAGTAGATACTCCCGCATTGAAAAGCTCGTCTTTGCCTTCATCACTTCAGCTCGGAGGCTTCGCCCGTATTTCCAGGCCTATGTCATCGCGGTCCTCACCGACCAGCCTCTCCGAAGGATCTTGAGCAGGCCTGAGACATCCGGAAGGCTTGTTAAATGGGCCTTAGAGTTAGAAAAATTCGAGGTGGTCTATAGACCCCGCACGACAATTAAGGGACAGGCGGTACCGGACTTCCTTGTTGAATTCACATAACAAGAAGACCCAGTCGAAGAGCTCAACCCACCGGTCCTACGGCCCGGGTTACAGTCATACATCCCGACCTGGGTACTCTATGTTGACGGATCATCCAACAAACAGGGCAGTGGGGCAGGGATCATCCTAACCACCCCTGATGGGATCCAGCTCGAGTACGCGCTTAGGTTCGGATTCAAAGCCTCCAATAACTAAGCCAAGTATGAAGCCCTGTTAGTTGGATTACAAATGGCAACCTCAATGGGCGCTCTACAGATCAAGGGGTATAGCGACTCCCAGCTCGTGGTAAATCAAGTCAACCAAGAGTATGAGGCTCGGGAGGATAATATGATAGCTTACCTAGTCCTCGTCCGGACAGTTTCAAAGACACTCCAGGGTTTCTCCGTCACGCAGATTCCAAGGGAGGAGAACACTAGGGCCGACTGGTTAGCCCGCCTTGCTTTATCTTCTAAGTCAGACTTGCCCAGGATAGGGATAGAGTACCTACCCGAGCCAAGTGTGATCAACTCAGAGTGCATGGGCGTGGAACCGGCCGCCCCAGAACCAAGCTGGATGGACCCAATCATGGCCTTTTTTATTACAGGCGTGTTACCAGACGGAAAGGAAGAGGCCTGCCGGGTTAAATACCGAGCGGCGAGGTACCACGTTATTGATGGCATTCTATACAAAAGAGGATTTTCTATACCATACCTCCGCTGCGTCCACCCTGGACAGGTCCAAGAAGTGCTATGCGAAATCCATGAAGGAGTATGTGGGAACCACGTCGGAGGCCGGGCACTTTCGCGTAAAGCTCTGCTACAAGGTTATTACTGGCCGACCATGGCCAAAGACTCTCAGGAATACGTTAAGAGGTATGACATGTGCCAAAGATTCTCTCCCATGATTAACTGTCCGGGAGAGCTCCATACGCCAATTCTCAGCCCCTGGTCATTTGCCCAGTGAGGAATTGATATAGTCGGTCCCTTCCCAATGGGCAAAGGACAGGTCAAGTTCGCGATCATAGCCGTAGATTATTTTACCAAATGGGCGCAGGACCCCTTGGCAACAATTATTGAGAAAATGTTGGAAAGCTTCATGGAAAGGAACATCCTTAGTAGGTTTGGCATACCCTGGGTTCTAGTTAGTGACAACGGTAGGCAGTTTGACACCCCGGTATTCAGGCAGTTCTGCTTGAGGTACGGGGTATCCAATCATTACTCATCCCTCGAGCACCCACAGGCCAACGGCCAAGCTGAGGTAACCAACCGGACTATACTCCAGTCAATAAAGACGAGGCTCGAAGATGCCAAAGGACTGTGGACCGAAGAGTGGCCGACCCTCCTGTGGGCCTACCGCACTACCCCCCGAGCGGCGACACGCGAGACGCCTTTCTCTCTAACTTATGGCTTCAAGGCAGTGGTCCCTACTGAGCTCGGGTTACCTACCTATCGAGTGGCGAATTATAGCGAGCTAGATAATGAAAACACCCTCAGGGCAGAGCTCGACCTGGTAGAGTAAAGAAGAGACCGGGCGTATCTAAAAGTGGCAGCCTATAAGCAGAGAATATCCAGATACTACAACAGCAGGGTGAAGCATCGCAGCTTCCTGGTGGGGGATCTAGTCCTTACGACTGTCAATCAGTCCATAAAAGTCCCAAGCCACAGAAAGTTGGGGCCAAACTGGGAAGGACCGTATGTGGTTACCCGGGTAAATCGCCCGGGTACCTATTGGCTACAAACTCTGGACGGACGTGACCTATCTCACCCCTGGAACGTGCAACACCTCCGCAAGTACCATTAGTAACAATTGGTCATAGGTGAATTGACACTAGTTAGGATGCTTGTAGCTCGAATTCGAGCAGTCATTATGGCTTTGGTTATCAAGGGCAATAAAATGGTTTCTATCTTGCATCAAGTTACAATCCTTGACATTATTCTGTACACAATGACCTCCAGCCCAACACCCGAGGCACAAGACCTTAGCTCAAAACCAAGGCACAAAGACCTCGGACCCAACACCCGAGGAACAAGACCTTGGCTCAAACCTAAGGCACAAAGTCCTCGTGCCCAACATCCGAGGCACAGGACCTTGGCTCAAAACCAAGCCACAAAGACCTCGGGCCCACCCCGAGGCATTGGCTTTGCCTAGGCCCAACCGACGACGGGGGCAAACCACCTAGGTGGCTGATGATGGCAAGCTCCAAAGGACCCTGCAACCACCCACGTTCCAGGTCGGTTTCCTACGGTTCCTCCATCCTAAGCACCTACCTTAGCAAAAGGCTTGGGGGGCAAGGGGATACTAGACCAAAATAGGAAATCACACCGGTCACTAATAGGACTTGGAATCCTAACATTCCTAAGTACCTACAGAGGCCAGAGAAGAACCGTCCGGTCAGTGAAATAGGATATGTTCCTATAATACACCAGACGGGACCTTTAAACAGGTCAAGAAGACTAGTTGTTCTACCGATTTTGAACAAAAACCATTTGCCAAGGCAAGGAGTCAGGATGGTCAACAAAAAGTAAAAAACCGATCGGGAATTGGCAAACAGGCACACAAAGTACAGAAATAGTAAACAATTGATGGAAAAGATGGTCTTAAGGACCTTTTCATTGATTAAAAATAGTTTGTACAGAGCCCAGGGGGCAGTTGTAGTAGCCTTCCCAAAAAAAAAAAATGAAGACAGGTCAAGAACCACAGTCATCGATGTTGACCACATCTTCGGTTTCCCCAGCCTCCTCCTCTAGGGCAATAAGTCCTCCAGTTTCCAAGCCCCCGCCCGGGGCAAGCTCAGCAGCAGCAGCCGCGGTGGCAGGGTCTTCACTAGCTGCGGGACCAACGTCCCAGTAGTCTGAGTCAATCCCCTCATAGGCCAAAAGGTCCCACTCAGGGTGATCCCTGGCTACCCGCCGCTTCAGATCCTCATAGCGTTGGAAGAATCCGTCGTCGAATGCCTCCTCCATTGCCCCGGCGGCCATCGCTTCAACTGCGGCTTTTACTTGAGCCTCGGCTACTGCCGTGAGAGCTCGGGAAGCCTCCAGGTCTGCCAGAGCGGCCGCCAGATCAGCCTGGGCTGTACCCAAGCTCAGGGCCAAAGACTTAGTCTTGTCGTTTTCTATGGCCATGGCAGCTTCTCAGCCTGTAACTCTTCTCGCTCCTTTGATAGGGCGGCTTCAGCAGCACTGGCCCTCCTGGCCAAAGAAGACAAAAGGGACTCGAACCCGGCGGCCATACAGCCAACCTGCAGTGAAAGAATAAAGCCTCGTCAGTTAACAAGGCAAATAAAACAAAAGATATAAGAAGAGAAGAGACCGCAGTCGGGAAGGAGGCAAAGAAACGCTTACCAAATGAGAGAGGCTGTACAGCCATCCCTGGAAATCCCCGAAAGACAGGCTGGCGCATGTCTCCACCTGACTCGGGATAAGGGCGGACTTTACCCTCTCCCGGATCTCAGCAGGTCTGCCCAGGGGTAAGCCGGACGGAATGTCCGCCTAGGGAATGATCTCCTGCACCACCTGGGGGGTTGACATTGCCACAGGCTCTGGGCGGGTGGTGGTCCCATGGCGAATACGCCTCAGCGGGCGCTTACCACCCGGGACCTCGGTAGCGGGCCTCTTCCCCTGAGCAACTGCCATCTTGGCGACAGTAGCGGCGGCGGTAGTAGCCTGCCTTTCCCTCAGCTACTCCAAGTTTCGCTTCGGGGCCATTTCTGTTAAGACAGACAAAACCGATCGATCAGGAGAGTAAGAGGCAATAAAAAACAGATGTGGAACTAAAAAACAAGGGAACGTGGACACTCACCAGGAATGATCGGTGAAAAGTAGGGGCTTGAACAAGCTCCTCGGGAGAGTAGGACTCGACGAACTCTCCCGTCCGGGACAACACATTCCAGACACTGGTGGGCAGCTCCGCTAAGCCCAAGATCCTGGCCTGGCACACCTCAGGGATCTTTGGAGGTTCTGTTGACCCAGTTATGAATAGAGAAATGAAATCAGTTAGCAAGCTGATAAACTCCTAAAACCAAAAGAAAACAGACAGAAGAAGGGTGGACACCTGGAATAATTTACTCTTCTACCCTTTATTATTACTGGGGCACTTGTCAATAATTTTCCTACCCGGCCGGGCAGAAAAAGAGAAAAACCCCACTTCCCGGTGCACAGGGAATGGCCGGTGAGCCCATAGAAACTCCCGGAGGGTAATCTCGTACCCAAACACCTGGGGCCACAGGGATATGCACCCCATTAAAAATCTCCACCCGTTGGGAGCCAATTGTCCGGGAGCAATCCCGAGGTAAATCAGGATGTCCCGGGCAACGGGGTGGAGTGGAAGGCGGAGGCCAACCATCATCCCATCCTCAAACAGGGTGACGAAGCCTGACTTATGGAGGTGCGCTCCGTCGGGGTTCACGGATAAAGCGCAATCATCAGGGAGAGAATACCTCTCCCTGATCTGGATAAGGTCCTGGGAACGCAAGGCAGACGGGGTAGACTCACAAGTAAACACTACATCAGGGTCGGGCTCCCCGGGTGTCTCATCACCCGAGCCCCACGAGACGGAGGCAACGAGGGCCTCTTGGATAGACTCACTATCAGGTAGGCGGGTAGGAATCCTGCCCTCGCTCTGGTGGTATGAAGGTGTAACGGAGGGAGGATCTAAACTGGTGTCGGGCGTACCCGACCGGGACATCTCGCTCTCTGATCTGGAGGTGGAGTTGAAGTCAGAGTACTCCATCACTAGTATGCCTGGGGAAGATGGAGGAAGTAGGATGCGACCTAAGTACGGATCGAAAACCTCGAGTCTGATATATAGGGGGGCAACATCACTAACCTAAAAGGCAAAAAGTGGATGGTCCTAAACGCTAGGTGGCACTCTCTCAAGACTATCCCGGGGACACCTGCTCGGTTCAACTGGCCTAAGTTTCCACCAGACTTGAAAAATGAACAGAACCTAAGGAGGCAAAAATCCCACTCTCGCTCGAACCCTACCGGACTCGTTCTCTCCAGCCTCACTTCAAAAAGAAAAGAGATAGGGGGGGGGGGGGGGGGGGGAAGGGATCTAACAAATGGAAGTTCGGAAAGGAAAAAGGACTTACAAAGTTTAAGTGCAGAAAGGGCTCGGGAATCTCGCTCGGGATTCTGTTCGCTCTCAAAACCGCTCGGGAATACTTGTCTTGGCAGAAGTAATTCAAGAAATGGGCAAGTGTTCCTTATATAGGAACTCTGAACGGCCAAGATCAGGACAGATCCAATGGTCTGTAGACACCCCATTTTGTCGGCTATCAGATTTAGGAGACCCATAGCTTGGTGGTTCACAATGATCGAAAAAAACTGAAAAAG
The DNA here is from genome assembly GCA_033977485.1 of Hydrangea macrophylla. Lineage (NCBI taxonomy): Eukaryota > Viridiplantae > Streptophyta > Magnoliopsida > Cornales > Hydrangeaceae > Hydrangea > Hydrangea macrophylla. Next base: position 15,329,063 of record CM066983.1, read on the forward strand.
GACTCTTGGAAGTTATTTCTATTTCTCAAAATGCTCAGAATGACCAAAACACCCTTGAAAGCCCAAAAAAACCCAGATTTGGACCAAAAGTTCTGGAAACATGCTAGAAAATGAGTTTTTAAGAAAAATCAGATGAAATCGTCAGCTCCCAGAGACCCCCGGAAGTCCCGGAAGTTCCCAGAAAGTCCGCATTGACCGGTTTGACCAAGGTTGACCAAAATTGTCCAAATTCGCTCGGATCATTCTAGATCATGTGGAAAGTATTAAAATGAGTTTTAAAAGAAGTTCGCACAAAAACGTCAACTCCTGGGAGCTCCCAGAGGTTCCCAAAACTTCCTGGGAATCCCAGGTTTGACCAGTTTGACCAAAATTTGATTTAGAACCAGAGCACCATAATAATTTTCAAATATTTTTCATGGATACTAGAGGTCAATAGCTTTCCAACGGTATATCGCACATAATTTTTGGATTTAAAACGAGTTTATTATGAATTTCCGAAGGCAAAAAAGGGCGATCAAATCGGCTTTTATCGCAAATATCGCAAAACTTTTCAAACTGGCCTATCCCCGAATTATTTTTTATGTAAAATAGACTCCATTACCTTTCCAATGGTATATCACAACCTCAGTTTGGAGTTCGTATGCATTTTCTGTGAATTTCGGACGAAATAGGGCCTTTCGCCAATACCGGAACCTCTGGGGGCCTAAATGGGATTATCCAGACGATTGAGGAGTAGTGCCGCCGCGGCACTGGCCCAGTGCCACAGCGGCGCAGGCCCAGTGCTGCTGCGGCACTCTTCTCCAGAACAGTGTATTTTTGTAATTTCTTTTGGGGGTTCATTTTGATTAATTGAAAACCAAAACGACGTAGTTCTATGTTCACAGATGTTTGGGACCAATGGGAGTACTTCTAAAACCCCAAAACCACCCCAAATTGGCCTATTTAAACCCCCCATTGCTCTTCATTTTGGGGGGGCCAAGTGCAAAAGCTTGAAAAGGTGTAGAGAATAAGAGAGATAGAGATAGGTTTAGAACAGAGAAAATGATCTTCCTCCTACTATTTTGCTATAGAAAGTGAGTTTTAATCTTGTTTTCTTCCATTACCTCTCTTATACTTCACATTCCAAACACCCCCAATCACCATTCTTGAGGTTTATTGAGTTAAGAAGCTACTTCCATGTCCAAATGTCAAAATCTATGAGTGAAACACCAAGCTACAAGTCCAAAATCACATTGATTATCATCTATTGATTGTTATTTACTTGCTTGTTCATATTATGTTCATCTCTTCTTAATCTCATTTCTTTTCTTTTTTTTTTTTCTTTATTTTGCTTACTAGTTCATCATCATCTAGATGATGACATGAAGTTTGAGGTGAGTGAATCCTTATGGATAGTAGCTCTTGACCTCAAAAACATGTTTGATAGATGATGATTATAACTTCAATACCTCCAAGGTATCCTTGAAGTTATGTTCAAATGAAAATAAATCTCTCCAACAATCTTGGAGGCTCTTGATGATGAGTTCGATGTTGGCATTTTAAGTGGCTCTAACCTTCATTGAGTATTGAAAATATGCTTTCAAAACTTCCATTTCAAAACACCCTTCTTAAAACCCTCACTTTGATTTCAAGAGATAAACCTTGTTTTCCCCAAAACCTTCAAAACAGTGAGTCAAAACAGTGAGTGATCTGAGTTCAAAGATTTCTCTAGAACTCAATACTCAATGCAAGGATGCAAGGCACTTGTAAAGTCTTCCTAACCCATTAGAGAACACCCACGATTTTTGGTTTGACTTGGATGCAAGGCCACTTGTAAAGTCTTCCTAACCCATTAGAGAACACCCACGATTTTTGGTTTGACTTGGAAATACTTGAAAATGGTCCATTTGGACCCAAACATTCCTTCCAGACATTCTGACTCTGCTGTCACAGTAGCTTGGTCTACTTTCAACTTGTTTTTACAGAAAACCTTTCCAAAAGGAGTGATCATAACTTATTTTTACCTTGAACTTAAATGTCTTAGGGAATGTTCTGTCTAAAATGGGCATCTAGATCATTTGTTTTCATTTTCTAAGAGTTTTCAACATTTTAGTCGATAGTACGAACTCTATTTCTAAGTGACCTCTATTGTTTATATGATTTCTCTCAATCTGTGATAGTTATTAAAGATTGGCTTTTTGGGTTGTGTTCTAGACACAATAAGAAAGATCTCCATAACAAATCATGCACTAAAAACATTCCTAACCCCTCTTTTCCACTTTCACAAGATCATGTTACTGTTATGTCCACTATTCACAGCAAGCATACTTTTACTTCCATACTTTGATTTGATGCTTACATGCACTCCAAATTAGTTCATGTCTTACGAAGTAGTTCATACTACATTTGTACATATCCCATGTTGATGTCATTCATTCATTCATACACATTCTAGACTTCTAAGTCATTCTAGGAATCCATGAACATAAAACACACTACAACCTTGACACATTCTAGATACATACATTGCATCCATGCAAAGATTTGGGGCTTTCGTGACTCCTAATCTAGGAAGATTATAAGGAATGAGCTTGATCATACGTGTGGACACCGGCATTTTGGGAGGGGCCCGCCTCTTTAGGTTTGAAATTGTTTTTGGAAAAGGAAAGGAAAAGAAAAGGTCTGTTGAAAACAGATACAGAGTCGCCACTTGGTCTTTAAGGAACCAAGAAACCTAATTTTGACTCACCCAAGCGGATAAGGGCACCGACCCTTCATCACCAAAGAACTTGGTTCGGGGTTTTGGTACGAGAGAGGAAGGAGCCTTTGTCGCGACTAAAACACCCTCAACTCGCCCCGTCTTTCGACGGGCCTCAATTAGTATCCAAATAATCATCTTATACTATGTATGGTTCGAAAAATAATACTATGATAGTATATTACATCACATAAGAAAATTTGAAATGGAAGATCAAAAGATAAAATATCATTCATAAGATCTAAGTCAAATATCGTGCAATGTAAAGTGAAAGATCACACAAATAAACCTAGGAAAAATCGCTTAATCATGTATCAAGTAATTAAGTTTCCTTAATCTAAAGGGGACATGAATTGTTCTCGAAACAAATAAACAAAGAAATCAAAACATGCTTAACAAGCTAGTATGATGCATGTTATTCTTTGAGAAAAGAAGATCTCTCAATCCCCCGGACGGATGAGAAAGGATGATTAGATCGAGGGGAAGCATGAACGTGTGATCGTGATCATTCCTTATAATCTTCTTAGATTGAGAGTTACAAAAACCCCAAATCTTGCATGAATGCAATGTATGTATCTAAAAATGTGCAAAGGTTGTAGTGTGTTTTGGATACATGGATTCCTAGAGTGACTTAGAAGTCTAAAATGTGTAGGAATGAATGAATGAAATTAATATGGGATATGTACCAATGTAGTATGAACTATTTGCTAAGATATGAACTAATTTGGAATGCATATGAGCATCAAATCAAAGAATGAAAGTTGAAATGTGCTTGCTGTGAATAGTGGACAGAACAGTAGCATGATCTTTTGGAATTTGAAAAGAGGGGTTAGGAATGTTTTCAATGCATGATTGTTTATGGAGATGTTCCGTATTGTGTCTAGAACACAACCCAAAAGGCCAATCTTGAATAGCTATCACAGATTGAGAGAAATTATATAAACAATAGAGGTCACTCAGAAACAGAGTCCGTACCGTCGACTGAAATGTTGAAAAATATTAGAAAATGAAAACTAATGATCTAGAGGCCTATTGTATACAGAAAGTTTCCTACGACATTGAAGTTTAAGGGACAAATATGTTAGGACCACCCCTTTTGGAAAAGTTTTCTGAAAAAAGAGGTTGGAAGTGGACCTAGCTGCTGTGACAGGAAAAACAGAATGTCTGGAAGGAATGTTTGGGTCCAAATGGACCATTTCCATGTACTTCCAAGTCAAACCAAAAATCATGGGTGTTCAAATGGGTTAGGAATACTTTCCAAGTGGCCTTGCATCCATATGTTGAGTATTGAGTTCTAGAGAAATCATTGAACTCAACTCACTCACTGTTTTGACTCATTATTTTGAAGATTTTTGGGAAAACAAAGTTTTGTTTCTTGAAACCAAAATGAGAAGGATTGAGAGGGGTTTTGAAATAGATGTTTTGAAAACATATTTTTAATACTCAATGAGGATTATAGCCACTTAAAATGCCAACATCAAACTCATCATCAAGAATCTCCAAGATTGTTGGAGAGATTTATTTTTATTTTGAACATAACTCCAATACATTCCAAGAATACCTTGGGAGTATTGAGGTTATGGTCATCATCTATCAAACATGTTTTTGAGGTCAAGAGCTACTATCCATAAGGATTCACTCACCCTAAACTTCATGTCATCACTTAGATGATGATGAACTAGTAAGTAAATAAAGAAAAATAAAAAAGAAATGAGATAAGAAGAGATAAGCAATAAATAAACAAGCAAGTAGATGATGATCAATAGATGATATTCATGAAGCATGAGACTTGTAGATTGGTGTTTCACTCATATGTAATGACACTTAGACATGGAAGAAGCTTCCTCTCTCTTAAATGCTCACTAAAAATGGTGGTTGGGAGTATTGAATGTTGAAGTAAATAGGAGTAATGAAGTAAAAACAAAGTTTAGAACTCACTTTTGTTTTGAAAATCCAAGAAGAAAGCTTCTTTTTCTCTATTCTAACCTTATCTCTACAAATTTCTCTCCAAAACTTTTTCAAAGCTTACATTTGACTCCCCCAAAATGAAGAGTAATGGGGTGTTTATATAGGCCAACTTGGGGTGGTTTTGGGATTTAGAAAGTATTCCCATTGGCTCCAAACATCTGAAATCATAAAACTATGTCGTTTTGGCTTTTAATTAATCAAAATGGGACCACAAAACTATTTACAAAAATACACTGCTCTGGAGGGGAGTACCGCGGCGGCAGTGGGCCAGTCCCGCGGCGGCAGTGCTCCTCCTTCGTCCAGATAATGCTGTTTAGGCCCCCTGAAGTTCCGGTATTCGCAAAAAGGCCCTATTTCGTCCGAAATTCATAGAAAATGCATACGAACTCCAAATTGAGGTTGTGATATACCGTTGGAAAGGTAATGGAGTGTATTTTACATAACAAATAGTTCGGGGATAGGTCACTTTGAAAAGTTTTGCGGTATTCGTGATAAAAGCCGATTTGATCGCCTTTTTCGCCTTTGGAAATTCATAATAAATTCGTTTTAAATCCATAAATTATGTGCGATATACCGTTGGAAAGCTATTGACCTCTAGTATCCATGAAAAATATTTGAAAATTGTTTCGGCGCCCCAGTTCCAAAGTCAAATTTTGGTCAAACTGGTCAAACCTGGGATTCCCGGGAAGTTCTGGAAATCTCCGGGAGTTCCCGGGAGCTGATGTTTTCGCTCGATTTTCTTTTGGAACTTTTTTTAACACTTTTTTCATGATTTAAAATGATTCTGGTGAATTCGGACGATTTTGGTCAAACTTGGTCAAACTTGGTCAAACCTGGTCAAACCTTGATCAAACCTAGTCAAACCTTGGTCAAACCGGTCAACGGGGACTTTCCGGGAGCTTCCGGGACTTCCAGGGGTCTCTGGGAGATGACGATTTCACCCGATTTCTCTTAAAAACTCATTTTATCGCTCTTCTTACGACATAGCCTGTTTTCAGAACTTTGGGACCAAATCTGGGAGTTTTTTGGGCTTTCAGGGGCATTTTGGTCATTCTGAGCATTCTGAGAGATAGAACTGACTTCCGAGAATCCTTTTGAGTCTTTTTTTTTACGATCATTGTGAACCACCAAGCTATAGGTCTCCTGAATCTGATAGCCGACAAAATGGGGTGTCTACAGTTTGCCCCTCTTTGGCATGAACTTGCGAGGCAACGCATGTCGCAAGCGAGTGCCAAAGCTCTGAAGAGACAGTACTTTTTTGGAGGCTATAGATTTAGGATAAAAGCATTACAAAAGATGCGAGGATGATGAGGTTAGTGCCGGTCGTGCTCTGCGTGAGCTGCCTACGTATCCCAAGAGGAATCAGACCAGGACGTAGTTCGGGGCACAAAGAAATAAATCACACATGCTCAACAAGACATGCGGATGCCATGCTATAAGAGTGACATGCAATGCATGGGTGTGATATGAATTGTGTCATGAGTCCTATCATGTCTAGTGTTATGACCCTAGTATGAGCAAGTGCTGTGGGGTGTGCCACTCCGAGTGGGCTGGTGTTGGGCTAGTGTTCGCGACTGTGACGTGATAGATGACTCGGATAAGGACATCGAGGTTTAGAAGACTCCGGGTCTAGGGGAAAACTTCCGGAACGAGTGAGATAGACCAGATGCGCTTTGTTTAGAAGACGATAGCCAAAGGTGACCGAGGGATCTTGTGATAAAGCTGTGAGAAAATTCTTGATAATCAGGAGATCTGGATGCGGGCGATGTTCTGATTGTTCCTGATGGTCGACTTTCGGGAATCAGTTCTGGCTAGTGGTAGTATCTTTTGTATTTACCCTTGGGGATGATGTAGCGTTCTCGGAGAATCTCTTTTCTTGATCGGGAACCAGGATCCATCTATGAACCTCACATGGTTGATCAAATCTTTCGGTGCTCAATCCAAGAGAGCCGGTCAGGGCCTCCGGGAGCTGGTATCTGTCTGCTTTTGCCCTCGAGGGATGATGCAGGGTTATCGGAGAATCTCTTTTCTTGATCGGGAACCAGGATCCATTTCTGAACCTCTCACGGTTGATCAAAATATTTCGACGCTCAATCCAAGAGAGACGGTCAGGGCCTCTGGGAGCTGGTATCTGTCTGCTTTTGTCCTCTAGGGATAATGCAGGGTTCTCGGAGAATCTCTTTTCTTGATCGGGAACCAGGATCCACTTCTGAACCTCTCACGGTTGATCAAAATCTTTCGGCGCTCAATCCAAGAGAGCCGGTCAGGGCCTCTGGGAGCTGGTATCTGTCTGCTTTTGTTCTCGGCGAATCTCTTTTCTTGATTATTCGGTGAATTAGTTAAAACCCGGGATCCGTTACCAGAATTCTCGTATTTGATCGAAATTTACGACGGTTGTCCTGAAACGGCCGATTCGGGTCTTCGGGAGCCGATTTTTCCCAGTTTCTGCCTGCTGGAGGTAGTTCTGACAACTTTTAGTTTGCTTGGAGTAAAACCTCATAAATCTTGACTGGAACGGGCCATCGGGGCTGATCGGGGCCAAAAATGGGCTAAAAAAGGCCAAAATGGGTCAAAACGGGTCGAAACGGAGCAAAACATAGCGAAGCAGGGCCCGCGGGGAGTAGTGCCGCGGTGGCACTGGGCCACTGCCGCGGCGGCAGTTGGCCAGTACCGCGGCGGCACTGGGTAGCCGGACTCCATCTTTGTATATCTCGGATTTTTGAGCTTTTGAAGCTCATTCTTGGCCATTTTGGGGTGTTTTTGGAGCCAAAAATCAACAAAACGCAGCTTGTGCGCGCTCAGGTGAGTAATCTTTCCCCGTAGTTGGATTTTTGATTGGTTTTTTGGTTAGCCCAAATTTTCAAGAAGAAAGTTTAAATGTGACTTCCATTTTTCTTGTAGATCCATGGCTTCGAGCTTAAGGAGACCGTCTAAGAAGGCCAAGGGACGGATGAAGGCCGAGATGCAAGCCCCGGACTTAATTTTACAGGACCCCCAACACCATCTTTCGGCCGCGGCTCAAGCGAGCTTGGTATGTGAAACTTTCGACAATTTAGGGCCGCTTTCATGTATTGTGCTAGTTTTGTGAGCCGTAGTGTGCACCTAGAGATCGTTAGAAGTCCGATTTGTGCTTAAATGTTGATTTTGTGAATTCGGCTCTCGGGTTATGAATAGTGATTTTGTGCATCTTTTTGTTGTTTTTGTTGTGTGCAGGTGCCGGAAGTGGCATTGAAGGGCCATGGTAGCCTTGCCCACGCTTTCTTGTGGTGTACTCAACTCTCGCCTACCGTTAAGAGGATGGTTGACGATGCCGGGTTTGGAGGTTTCGTTCGCTTGGTTTTGAAAAGTAGCAATGATTTGGCTCACTTCTATGCACTGGCTGAGAGGTGGTGGGACACGACCAACACTTTTCACCTACCGTTTGGTGAGATGACTATGACGCCTTTTGATTTCTCCATGATCACGGGCTTGAGGGTTGGCGGGAAGTGCCTGGTTCTGGACTATTTCTATGAGATTGACCCGGAGGCTATGGAGATGCTGATTGGGGCTGTTCCCCCTAACCTGGAGAGGCATTGGTTTCCTTGCGGCTGGCTTTACCGGGCCTGTGGCAGAGGGAATCATAATTTGAACAATTCCCAGCTCCTGAGAGTGTATCTTTTATATGTCCTTGGTTGCTCAATCTTTGCGACACAGAATAACCGAGTGAGCTTGAGGCTCCTTTCTTGCCTGGCGACCATTGATGAGATCCCCTCCTATAACTGGGGCGGTGCTGCCTTGGCCCATCTTTACAAGCATATGGGCGAGGTCTCTCGGGGCGATGTTAAATCGACCGGAGGATTTTGGCGAGCTTGGGAGGTATGTATTGCATCTTCTTTTATTTTCCATCTTTTGATTTCTATACTTGTTCTGATTTTCTCCTTCGTCTGTGCAGCTTTGGAGCTTTGAATACCTGAAGATGTTGGCTCCCTCCCCAGCAGACGAGTCAGGCGAAGACGAGGATGGCATGGCTCCTGTGCCTCTGTTCCCACGAGGCTTGAGATAGTTGAGGGACGTTGTCGGGGTGAAGAGCGGGGCCCACCGGATTGTTCTGCTCAGGAACTTCCTAACCGAGTTGACGGCTGCTACTGTTGATTGGACGTCTTGGGAGGGCGTCGCCTATGCCGCCCCAGAGGAGATACAAACGGTCAAATCTCTTACCTCTTGCCGCCTCCTAATGGAGAGTACCGAGTGCAGGCAGTGGTTCCTTGGTGAGCGGGTGTCTCGACAGGTGGTTGGTGGTTCCAGGTATCGCGTTCCTCATAATCCCCCTGTGATGGATGCTAGTGACCTCTCTGGTGACGCTCTGCTAGCGGCCTTAGCCGGCACCGATGTTTGGGATCATTTTCTCTCTGAGACCGGCTATGAGGCTTACCGTGGCCACTTCTTGATGCCTAACTTCCCACTCCTGGAGGTGAGTTTCCTTTTACATTTTTGTCTTTATTAGTGCCTATATCTTTTATTCATCTTTTCCTAACTTATTCTGTGCCTACAGCTTTGCGAGATGTACAGGAGACAGGCTCCTCAGGCTCCCGACCCTATCCCTCCTTGGGATTGGACCGTCAATGTTCTAGGCGCTGATGGCACTCCCCAAGTGATGGAGGTGCCGAGAGTCACATGTGGGTACCCTACTCAGCCAGCGGGCGTCCTCAACGTTCCTTGGAGTTACACTGAGGAGGGTCACGCCTTGGCTGCTAGCCTACGGTCCTTGGTCCTTACGCGAGACCATCGGGTATGTCCCTAATTTTGCACTTTCTTAAGGTTATGAGGTTCTAACCCTGGATTTTTCCCCTGACAGATGGATGGTATGCGGCAATTTGCCGCCAATCAGATGGCGTCTTTGGTAAGTCTCTGACTTGACTCTGCTTTTGTACTTTTTGTGGTTTCCCTACTGATCGCCCTCATTTTATTTGTGTGTGCAGTATCGTGGAGGTGAAGCTGGCTCATTGAGGACTGGTCCAAGGTACAGAGGCGGTAGGAGGAGGCCGTCGCCGACGTACACTCCGGGTGGTCCGACAGAGGATGAAGAAGAGGAAGACTGAGGCTTCCCAAGTGGGCATTATTATTTTCCTTTTATGTTTTCGATTGGGTTGTACTGGGAACATGACTATTTGGACAGTGTAGGATGATGTGTGGAACAATTTGTGACCTTTGACAGAGTATTATGATGTTTCGCCTTTTAGGCCGGATAGCTTCCGGCTTGGGGGCGCAGTTGTGTGCTTGTTTTATTTGATATATGTACACTGTGATTGTTTGGATGCTACTGCGATGGGCAGTTTTGTGATAGTGAGTGCTTTTGCCTTGCAGGTGGGATAGCCCGTGAAACGGGGAGGTGCTGCCGAAATTTTGAATTTTCCTAGAGCCGCGACCGAAAATATGGCTTTGCATGATCCCGCTCAACTCACAGCTTGGCTGAACATCACGGATGGCGTGGAGCGGATTAACCTCTTCAGCTATGGCTTGACCGAGCTGTTTCCTCTTTGCCAGGTGACCTTGAATACTGAGTTCTTGCGTGCTGCCATCGCCCACTGGGACCCGGTGAATCATGTCTTCAACTTCAATGGCCTGGAAATATGCCCTACGTTTGAGGAGTTCTGTGCTATTCTTGGCTTTGATTCTGACTCCGACTTGATTCTCCCTTCTGTTGATACCCTCAGCCCTACGTGAGTCTTGGCTGAATATCTGAATTGCTCCATCACTATTTCCCGCCGGCTGATTCAAGGTGAGGTCCTCAACATTGCTTCTATTATTGCCCGATACGCCAGTTCTGGGAATCCCAGTGTGTATGATGCTACCCGCGGGGCTGCTTTGATATTGTGCATGTCTTCGCACTTCTTATTCTCGAGTACTTCCGTTGACTTGGTGCATGTGTGCCTCGGGCTGAAACTTAGCAGGAATCCCATGGCCATGGTTCTAGCTGAAACTTTGAATGGTTTGGATAATGCCTTCAACCAAGGGACTCCTCTCCTTTCTGGGGCGCCTTTGGTGTTACAAATTTGGCTATACGAGCGCCTTCAGCTGTGGACGGGCCGCATACCACCGGTTTACTTTCATCAAGCTGTGCTTTATTCTCACTACACTTTTGCCGATTGGGTGGGCGTGATGAGTGCCTTATCAGAGGCTGACATTTGCTAGATCGTGAGGCGTTGGGGCCTTTACGCTATCACCACGAGCCTCAGGGGTTACCAGAGAGTGTGGTTGATGGGTCTGAGAGAGACTTCTTTCTATCATCCTCGCCGTTTGGCCAGACAGTATGGACAGGTTCAGGAGGTTCCCCGGGGGTTTACTGAGAGGGTCTTTGCTTCCAGGATCAGGGCTACTACTATTGCTGCTTTTATTGATGGTTGGACTGACCGAGTAAAGGCCTACTTCTAAAGACCTTTGAAGAAATAAAAGACACTAAGACAAGACTAAACCTGACTGATTCTGCTCATTCCTCCAAGTGTCTTTGAACATGTGATTGCTTTTTGAAAGACTTTTATTTCTTTGATTATTCCTGTTTATGTAATATTCGAAGTTTGTTTATCGGTGAACCTTGTTTACTTTTGGAATCTTATTTTGTGCACTTCAGCTTTCTAAAACATTTTGTAACCGAGATTTTAATTAGCTGTTGCTTTTTGTACTTGCTTGGGCATGTAAGGGCTATCGGAGGCAAACGAGGCGGGTGGCCGAAGTTTGCCCCTAGTTTGGGATATGTATGGTTGTGAGGCAAACGAGGTAGATGACCGACGTTTGCCCCTAGTTTGGAAGAGGTTCAGGCAAACGAGGCGAGTGGCGGAAGTTTGCCCCTAGTGTGGAGGGTGATTTCCGGGTTATGGTAAGGACTGCGACTTTATTTTCTCACATGCTCATAATTTTTTCCCAGGCACCAAAGAGGCAGCCTGGCGAGCTATTTTCTCTCTTTTGTTATTGCTCACGTTGGATTTAGCTCTAATTTTTGCCTAGGCGTCCTTTCAGATTTTCGACCTAGCGAGCCATCCTTCTTTTTTGAAAGTCTGCCTACGTACCCCCGAGCGGGGATCAGGTCCAACGTAGTTCGGGCCAAGGTTTTGAAAGAAAAGGTTATTTTGGTAGGGGAGCGACCGAACCGTTGTGGTTGCCTACGTATCCCCGAGTGGGAATCAGGTCGAGCGTAGTTCATGGCAAGGCTTGAAGAAAACGGGTTATGGAATGGTCAAGCATAATACTTTTTGAGGCGATCCATGTTGATTGGTTCTTTGAATTCGACACCATCGAGGTCCATGAGATAAGTTGCTCCTCCGGAAAGAATGGTCTTAACGATGTAAGGGCCTACCCATTTAGGTTTGAACTTCCCACGGGGATCAAAGATCGGAGCTCGCAATTCCTTAAGGACAAGGTCTCCCTTGACAATCTTCCTTGGACGAACCCTTTTGTTGAAAGCATGGGCTATCCTCTTTTGATAGATTCGGACATGGTCGACCGCCGCTAGACGCTTTTCATCTATGAGAGCCAATTCCTCGTATCTTTCCTCCAACCAATCTGACTCCAAAATTTTACATTCTTCCATCACGCGTAGAGACGGTAGTTCTATCTCGACCGGGAGTACCGCTTCCATCCCATACACCAGCGAGTAAGGGGTTGCTCCCGTGGACGTCCTTATCGACGTTCTGTACCCCCAAAGCGCGAACGGTAGCTTTTCATGCCAGTCTTTGTAGGTATCGGCCGATTTCTGCAGTGTGGCTTTGACATTCTTATTTACAGCTTCGACTGCCCCATTGGTCTGTGGTCTGTACGGGGATGACTTGTGATAAGTGATTTTGTACTCCTCGAACAGATCCCTGACTTCTGCCTTGAAATGACTTCCGTTATCCGAAATAATCTCATGGGGAACTCCATAACGGCAGATGAGATTTCTCTTGATGAATTTGGCCACTTCCTTGGCCCCCAACTTGGTGTAGGATGCAGCTTCTACCCATTTTGTGAAGTAGTCTATGGCCACCAGATTATACCGATTTCCATTTGAGGCTTTCGGGATGATTTCACCAATAATATCAATTCCCCAGGTGGAGAATGGCCAAGGCGAGGTCATGCTGTATAGAAGGGATGGTGGCACGTGCATCATGTTTGCATGGATCTGGCACTTGTGACACCTTCTCACGTACTCACAACAATCTTTCTCCAATGTTGTCCAGTAGTACCCTTGTCTTATAATCTTTTTGGCCAACATGTGGCCGTTCTTGTGCGGGCCACAGACCCCCTCGTGTATTTCCTCCATCATTCTCCTGGAGCTTTTTCCAAACAAGCAAGTCAGGTTGTGACCGTTGTATCCTTTCTTCAGCAGTTTCCACCCGCAAATGATGAATTGCGCTGCGAACCTTCGGATGGCCCTTTTGTCTTTCTCCGTAGAATCTTGGGGGTATGTCCCTTTCTCAATGAAATCCCAGACATCCTAATACCATGGTGCTTCATTCTCTTCTTCCTCGATTACGGCGATCATGTTGAATGGAGGCCCGTACCTTTGCTCAATTACCAAAGGCATCATCTTGACTCCCACAAGAATCTTGATCATGGAGGCTAAGGTAGCCAATGAATCTGCTAGCTGGTTCTCTTCCCTAGGTAAGTAGAGGAATGTGACGATCTTGAAACGCCTCTTGAGTTGGTCGAGATGATCGTGATAGGGCTTCAACCTTTCTTCTTTTACTTTCCATTCTCCTCTAGCTTGCGATATAATGAGGTTTGAATCCCCGAAGAAATCCAACTTCTGAACTTTCAGCTCTAAGGCTGCTTCCATTCCCAGAATGCATGCTTCATACTCAGCGGTGTTGTTGGTGGAGTTATAATTGAGCTTGACTACCAACGGAGTATGGTCCCCGCTTGGTGATACGAGAATCATTCCCACTCCGTATCCTTTCATGTTGGCTGCTCCATCAAAGTACAACTTCCACTGTTCTTCCTTGACTTCCATGATACTTTCGTCTGGGAACGGAAGTCTCCGCTTTCTTCGGATTCGACGGCATGTTCTGCGAGATGCTCAGCTACGGTTCTCCCTTTTACCGACTTGCTTGTGACATACTTGATATCGAATTCGGATAATAGGAGTAACCAACGGGATATACGACCGGTCAGGGTGGGCTTTTCGAGAAGGTATTTCAGAGGATCCATGCGAGATATGAGCACAACCGGGAAGGCCAGCATGTAGTGCCTTAGTCGGCGAGTGCACCAAACCAAAGCCCAACACGTTTTTTCGAGGGTAGAGTAGTTAAGCTCATACCCAGTCATCCTTTTGCTAAGGTAGTATATGGCTTTTTCGGAGTGGCTTTCTTCTCCTTCTTGGGCTAGCATGCAACCCATGGCGTTTTCGGAGACAGACAGGTAAAGGAATAAGGGCTTATGAGGAGTGGGTGGTGAGAGGACATGTGGATTTTGAAGGTAGGCTTTTATTTTGTCGAAGGCAGCTTGGCATTGGTCATCCCATTGGAACCTTTCTCCTTTTCTCAGCAATCGGAACAAAGGATCACATGTAGTCGTGAGTTTGGAAATGAAGCGGCTGATAAATTGGATTCTTCCGAGGAACCCCCTTACTTCTTTTTCATTCCGCGGTGGTGTCATTTCGAGGATTGCCTTGATCTTAGAGGGATCCACCTCTATTCCCCTTTGAGTGATGAGAAAACCTAGGAGTTTACCGGAGGTCACACCGAAAGTGCATTTCTTTGGATTCAATCTCATCTTGTATTTGCGCAACCTTTCAAAAAACTTTTCCAATGCTACCAGGTGCCCTTCTTTGTCTTTGGACTTCACAATCATGTCATCTACGTATACTTCTACTTCCTTGTGAATCATGTCGTGCAGCAGAGTAGTGGCGGCTCTTTGGTAGGTTGCCCTAGCATTCTTGAGTCCGAAAGGCATTACTCTATAACAGTAGGTCCCCCAAGGGGTGGTGAATGTCGTCTTTTCCCGATCTTCTGGCGCCATTAGAATCTGATTGTACCTTAAGAAGCCATCCATGAAAGAAAGTAGCTCATGTCCAGCGGTGTTGTCCACCAAGACATCAATGTAGGGAAGCGGGAAGTCATCCTTTGGACTGGCATTGTTCAGATCCCGAAAGTCGACACACAGATGAACTTTTCCATCCTTCTTCGGGACTGGCACGATATTGGCAATCCATTCCGGATACTCGGTGACAATGATGAATCCTGCCTTGAACTGTTTCTCCACTTCTTCTTTAACCTTGAGTGCCCATTCTGGCCTCATGCGTCTCAGTTTCTGCTTGACGGGTTTAGAATTGGGGAGGAGAGGGATATGATGTTGGACGATGTCAGGATCAACCCCAGGCATGTCTTCGTAAGACCAAGCAAAAACATCTTTGAATTCTTTTAGCAAGAGAGTTAATTTTTCTTTTTCTTCTTTATTCAGAGTTCAGCCAATTTGCACAATTTGGGGATTATCTATTTCACCTAGGTTAACTGATAAAGTATCCTCGATTATTTCATAAGCAGGTGGTTTTTCAATTAGTTGCTTAAGTTCGACTGGGAGATCCTCGGAGGGATCTGTGCATTCACAAGTGTTAGACACAGAGGAGTAAGCAGAATCGTCTTTCATTTCATTCATGACAGGTGAAGTGATTAGATTGGACAGTGGTGGGCTTACAGCAGCTAACTCTAGTACAGACTCGATAATTGGTAGTACAGATTCCGAGGGAATAGGGGATTGGGAGACGCAGATAGATGACTCTACAGCCTGGTTGCTCAGACCCTCCTCAGTTGGCTTGATCTGATCATCTTGGCTCTCGGCCCTCTCTTCTTCCTTCTTCTCAGCAGATTCCTCCCACATTTTCTTGATGGCTTCAGTGTCCAGGTATTTCAACAAGTCCTCCTCCGAGGTTTTCTCAACTTCTTCGAGATAGAATCGGTCTTGATATGGGGGCCTTTCGCAGTCAGCGAAGATCTCAAGCCCGGGGTGCCTTTTCCCAGTGGTTCGATGGATCCAGGGTTTGGGGAACCCGAAGTAAGGGAAATCATCCCCTTCTTTTATGAACTGTCCATTGAAAGTCTTGCGGTATGGTGGTAGACCCTTCACCCTTTTCTTCCAAGGCCTCTGTAGCTCGACGTCTTCGTCAGTGGGCTTGTATCCCAACCCGAAAGTGCCTCGTTGTCATTTGATTTGAGGGAACTCAAGAATCCCTTGCTGGCGTCGACCCAATCCCATTCCAGGGAAATAGTTCATTTTGCGGACAATGTTGACAACTGCAGAGTGGACCTCAGGGAATCGGTCTTCATCATTGATCATGTGGACTTCTTCCATGAAGAATCCCCCGATCTCTCCTTCTTCTAGCTCAGGTATTTGGACTTTGAAAATGGGAGCGTAATTTAGGAAAGCTTCAGTACCCCAACTATTACCGAGGATGATCTTTACTTCCTTCTCATGAATGTACTGGATCATTTGATGCACAGTGGATGATACGACTTTGTGGGCATGCAGCCAGGGCCTCCCAATCAGCAAGTTGAACGAGGCAGGTATGTCCATAACTTGAAAGACTTCGGTGCTTACCAAAGATCCTACCCGGATTCATAGAGAGACAATCCCCATCACATTTCTCCTGGAGTTATCATAGGCCCTCACGGATTGCACAGATGGCGTGATGTCCAGGATGTTGACCCCCAAAGCAGTGGCGGTCCTTAGGGCACAGACATTTAAGGCAGAACCTGTATCGACTAGAGAAAACGGCACCTGCTGCTCCTTACACCCGACAGTGATGTACAATGCTTTGTTATGTGCGGATCCTTCTGGTGGCAGATCCTCATCAGAAAACGTAATGATCGGGTCGGGGGCAAGTGCGCCCAAGAAAGCCACCATGTCCTCTGGTGCGGCGTCGATAGGAACTTCAATCCCAGCCAAGGCATTCAACATGGATTGCCTATGCTTGTAGGATGTCACCATGATGTCCCACATCGAGAGATGTGCTTGGGTTTTCTTCAGCTGCTTTATCAACTCATTATCTTCTTCAATGATCTCATCCATCTTACCCTTCCCCTTGTCTTTGACTGGACCTTTCTCGGCTGTATCGATGGCAGGCTGTGGAGGCTGATAATGACGGCCTGACCTGGTTAGATGATCAATCTCGGCAGGAGTGGGTCCTTCTACAGTCTCATCTTTCTTGAACCAATCACAATCCGTCCCCACAAATGGTTTTTCTGGCTTGTCCCAGATAGAAGCGTCACTTTCTTTGTCGGGATCATACCACTTGAGGTCTACCACCCCTAGGTCATGTTCTTCTAGAAAGAATAAGTCTTGCTCATCGTCTAGCTGTTGCTGCCACTCATCATTCTCTCCCCCGATCAGATGAACCCCCTCAGAATCTGGGATGTCAATGAGGGATAAGGGTTGTCCTAAGGGGGTGATATAGGCAGCAGGGTTGAAGGATATAGGGTTGGAATCGATGAGGCTGACACTTTGGTGGTTAGGTAGAGGGTTTTGGGTGATATGGGGCTGCTTCGGAGGCGGCTTGATGATATTCTGGTCAATGAGGTCTTGGATATCATGGTGGAGGCGCATGCAATCATCGATGTTATGGCCGGGGGCTTGGTGGTAAGTACATCGCTTGGACATATCGCAGTTAGGCGGGAGCGGGGTATTTCGAGGCTGAAGGAGTTGGAGATGGCCCTTTTTGAGGAGGCGGTCTAAGGCTGAGGAGAGAGAGATTTCTAACTTGGCGAAGTTGTAGGGGGGCTTTTTCTGGAAAGGGCGGTTGGAGGAATTTGCCTGGTTGGAGGGTTGGTACGGCCTTGGAGGGTATGCCATGGGTTGGTTGCTAAGGGCATTGACATCCGGGGGATTCTGGGAGTAGTTGGGCCTTCTGGACTGACTTGGAGGCTCTTCCTTTTTGATCTTTCCTTCCCTGATAGCATCTTTAATTCGGGTTCCGACTTCAAACAACTCCTCAAAGGTGGATATGGACTGGTAGAATAATTTCTCATGATAGAGCGGCTGCAGATTCCGGATGAGCATCCTCACTTGTTCTTTCTCAATCGGCCGGTGGGTCATTTGGGCTACCTTGTTCCTCCATCTGCTGAGGAACGCAGCGAAGGATTCATTGTTGCTTTGCCGGGTCGTTTCCAAATCCCTGATAGTGACATCCAGCTCTTGATTGTAGGAGTAAAGATCAACAAAAACTCGAACGATATCTTCCCAGGCCCGGGTTTTGGAGGCTTCCAAGGTTAGGAACCATGATAGTGCAGATTTTGCCAGAGTTTGCGGAAACAGCATCGCAATGTGCTCGTGGGTACAACCCATAGACTGGAAGATACTCATACACAGCTTCACGTGACTTTTTGGGTTCCCAGTTCCATCAAAACGATCGATGGCAGGCATTTTGAAACTCTCCGGCAGTTTCAACTTGACAGGCTCAAAAAGGCCTTCCAGGTCTAACATGTAATCATCGATCCCCTTGCTTTTTCTCAGTACGCTCTCCAACTTGTCTACCTTGTCCATTTTCTCTTGGAGCTTCTTTCATACGCAAGCGGTGGGACCCCTTGGAACTAGTTTTCCTCCCCGTTATTCTCATGTAGAGGAGGTTCAAAACCTGGTGGCAGAAACCCGGGCGGAGGTTGTGGCTGCTGCTGCTTCAGTTCTTCCATGAACTTCAGGACTTGGGCTAGACTGTCAGACTGTTGGCTTATAGTTGCTCCCAACTCGGTAACCTTGTTTTCCAATTCTTCTCTATTCATGCTGAAGCGAGCTGTCGGACTGATTCTGACCAAACGATTATCTGAACTCCTGGTCCACGACGAGGATTCCGGCTGCTGACCTTGGGAATCTATACTGACCTGACAGATTTTGAGGGGCGTATCAGATCCTGACAGTGATGACTTTTAGACAGACAATGACAGTGACGTGGACTGACTCGGGACAGTGCGTGCAGAGAGATGGGAATGGTGTATGCATGGGAGACAAGCATGCGGATGTAAGCCCTAATCTATATGATATTCCTATTTCTAACAGATAGCGGTTAAGCAATTAAGGTCCTAACCATATAGAGTGTGCCAATTTTACTTTCCAGTACGATCACCAAGGGATAACAGGGGTTTTCAGACATTTTCGGTTGACTGGGACAGAGTTTCTGGGAGAAACTGGGTAGTACGGTTATATCTGGGATATCTAGACAGAGTTTCTGGGAGAAACTGGTAAGTACGGTTATATCTGGGATATCTGGACAGAGTTCCTGGGAGAAACTGGTAAGTACGGTTATATCTAGGATATCTGGACAGAGTTTCTAGGAGAAACTGGTAAGTACGGTTATATCTGGGATATCTGGACAGAGTTTCTGGGAGAAACTGGTAAGTACGGTTATATCTGGGATATCTGGACAGAGTTTCTGGGAGAAACTGGTAAGTACGGTTATATCTGGGATATCTGGACAGAGTTTCTGGGAGAAACTGGTAAGTATGGTTACAGTGATCGTACTTTCTAGCAGGTTTTCATACTCCTATGTCTCAGGACCGACAAACAAGGTTTGCGGTGTATATCTTTGTGAGCATAGAGCAGACATCCTTGTCATGGTGCCTAGGCAGGTCAACTCAATGTGATCACATGTGAGTGATTGCCTTGGGAATCGTAAAAAAAGGAGGTCCTATTCTATTCCACATAAGCATCTACACTGCGCAGGTAATCCCGTCAGGGCATACAGCAGTTATATATTGTCCTATCTGAAAAGATAAATGAACAATCCTATGAAAGGTTCTACAGGAATCTATATGCAAGGGCTGGGTTTAGTCAAAGAGGGTCCGTTGACGAGAGTTCCAATATACCGTCAGAGAGACAGTACGGAGGTTTTTACTCTTTTTGATATACCTTGGAAGATACAGTATCAACGGTGACTTGTGCCCTGGCACAGCAAGACCTGAACAATGTCAGCGCCGCGTTTCAGACACAGTCGGAGGGGGGAAAATGCAAGAGTGCAATGCAGTGAACCAAACACAGTAAAAAGATGATTTTAAGGATGCTTCTTATGAGTCAAACCTCTGTATTATTTTGTTTTTAAAATAAAATTCCCCAGCAGAGTCGCCAGATTGTGGACACCGGCATTTTGGGAGGGGCCTGCCTTTTTAGGTTTGAAATTGTTTTTGGAAAAGGAAAGGAAAAGAAAAGGTCTATTGAAAACAGATACAGAGTCTCCACTTGGTATTTAAGGAACCAAGAAACCTAATTTTGACTCACCCAAGCGGATAAGGGCACCGGCCCTTCATCACCAAAGAACTTGGTTCGGGGTTTTGGTACGAGAGAGGAAGGAGCCTTTGTCGCGACTAAAACACCCTCAACTCGCCCTGTCTTTCGACGGGCCTCAATTAGCATCCAAATAATCATCTTATACTATGTATGGTTCGACAAATAATACTATGATAGTATATTACATCACATAAGAAAATTTGAAATGGAAGATCAAAAGATAAAATATCATTCATAAGATCTAAGTCAAATATCATGCAATGTAAAGTGAAAGATCACACAAATAAACCTAGGAAAAATCGTTTAATCATGTATCAAGTAATTAAGTTTCCTTAATCTAAAGGGGACATGAATTGTTCTCGAAACAAATAAACAAAGAAATCAAAATATGCTTAACAAGCTAGTATGATGCATGTTATTCTTTGAGAAAAGAAGATCTCTCAATCCCCGGGACGGATGAGAAAGGATGATTAGATCGAGGGGAAGCATGAACGTGTGATCGTGATCATTCCTTATAATCTTCTTAGATTTAGAGTTACAAAAACCCCAAATCTTGCATGAATGCAATGTATGTATCTAAAAATGTGCAAAGGTTGTAGTGTGTTTTGGATACATGGATTCCTAGAGTGACTTAGAAGTCTAAAATGTGTAGGAATGAATGAATGAAATTAATATGGGATATGTACCAATGTAGTATGAACTATTTCCTAAGATATGAACTAATTTGGAATGCATATGTGCATCAAATCAAAGAATGAAAGTTGAAATGTGCTTGCTGTGAATAGTGGACAGAACAGTAGCATGATCTTTTGGAATTTGAAAAGAGGGGTTAGGAATGTTTTCAAAGCATGATTTTTTATGGAGATATTCCTTATTGTGTCTAGAACACAACCTAAAAGGACAATCTTGAATAGCTATCACAGATTGAGAGAAATTATATAAACAATAGAGGTCACTCAGAAACAGAGTCCGTACCGTCGACTGAAATGTTGAAAAATCTTAGAAAATGAAAACTAATGATCTAGAGACCTATTTTATACAGAAAGTTTCCTAAGACATTGAAGTGTAAAGGAAAAATAAGTTAAGACCACCCCGTTTTGAAAGGTTTTCTGAAAAAAGAGGTTGGAAGTGGACCTAGCTGCTGTGACAGCAAAAACAGAATGTCTGGAAGGAACGTTTGGGTCCAAATGGACCATTTCCATGTACTTCCAAGTCAAACCAAAAATCATGGGTGTTCTCAAATGGGTTAGGAAGACTTTCCAAGTGGCCTTGCATTCATATGTTGAGTATTGAGTTCTAGAGAAATCTTTGAACTCAACTCACTCACTGTTTTGACTCATTATTTTGAAGATTTTTGGGAAAACAAAGTTTTGTTTCTTGAAACCAAAATGAGAAGGATTGAGAGAGGTTTTGAAATAGATGTTTTGAAAACATATTTTTAATACTCAATGAGGATTATAGCCACTTAAAATTCCAACATCAAACACATCATCAAGAATCTCCAATATTGTTGGAGAGATTTATTTTTATTTTGAACATAACTCCAATACATTCCAAGAATACCTTGGGAGTATTGAGGTTATGGTCATCATCTATCAAACATGTTTTTGAGGTCAAGAGCTACTATCCATAAGGATTCACTCACCCCAAACTTCATGTCATCACTTAGATGATGATGAACTAGTAAGTAAATAAAGAAAAAATAAAAAAGAAATGAGATAAGAAGAGATAAGCAATAAATAAACAAGCAAGTAGATGATGATCAATAGATGATATTCATGAAGCATGAGACTTGTAGATTGGTGTTTCACTCATATGTAATGACACTTAGACATGGAAGAAGCTTCCTCTCTCTTAAATGCTCGCTAAAAATGGTGGTTGAGAGTATTGAATGTTGAAGTAAATAGGAGTAATGAAGTAAAAACAAAGTTTAGAACTCACTTTTGTTTTGAAAATCCAAGAAGAAAGCTTCTTTTTCTCTATTCTAACCTTATCTCTACAACTTTCTCTCCAAAACTTTTTCAAAGCTTACATTTGACTCCCCCAAAATGAAGAGTAATGGGGTGTTTATATAGGCCAACTTGGGGTGGTTTTGGGATTTAGAAAGTATTCCCATTGGCTCCAAACATCTGAAATCATAAAACTATGTCGTTTTGGCTTTTAATTAATCAAAATGGGACCACAAAACTATTTACAAAAATACACTGCTCTGGAGGGGAGTGCCGTGGCAGCAGTGGGCCAGTGCCGCGGCGGCAGTGCTCCTCCTTCATCCAGATAATGCTGTTTAGGCCCCCTGAAGTTCCGGTATTCGCGAAAAGGCCCTATTACGTCCGAAATTCACAGAAAATGCATACGAACTCCAAATTGAGGTTGTGATATACCATTGGAAAGGTAATGGAGTCTATGTTACATAAAAAATAGTTTGGGGATAGTTCACTTTGAAAAGTTTTGCGATATTCGTGATAAAAGCCAATTTGATCGTCTTTTTCGCCTTAGGAAATTCATAATAAATTCGTTTTAAATCCAAAAATTATGTGCGATATATCGTTGGAAAGCTATTGACCTCTAGTATCCATGAAAAATTTTTGAAAATTGTTTCGGTGTCCTGGTTCCAAAGTCAAATTTTGGTCAAACTGGTTAAACCTGGGATTCCCGGGAAGTTCTGGAAACCTCCGGGAGTTCCCAGGAGCTGATGTTTTCGCTCGATTTTCTTTTGGAACTTGTTTTAATACTTTTTTCACGATTTAAAATGATTCTGGTGAATTTGGACGATTTCGGTCAAAATTGGTCAAACCTGGTCAAACCTTGGTCAAACCTAGTCAAACCTTGGTTAAACTGGTCAATGGGGACTTTCCGGGAGCTTCCGGGACTTCCGGGGGTCTCTGGGAGCTGACGATTTCACCCAATTTCTCTTAAAAACTCATTTTATCGTTCTTCTTACGACATAGTCTGTTTTCAGAACTTTGGGACCAAATCTGGGAGTTTTTCGGGCTTTCAGGGGCATTTTGTCATTCTGAGCATTCTGAGAGATAGAACTGACTTCCGAGAATCCTTTTGAGTCTTTTTTTTACGATCATTGTGAACCACCAAGCTATGGGTCTCCTGATTCTGATAGCCGACAAAATGGGGTATCTACAATACGTTCATGTTTTCCCTCTATCTAATCATCCTTCCTCATCCGTCCCGGGGTTGAGAGGTCTTTTTTCTCAAAGATTAACATGCATCATACTAGCTTGCTAAGCATATTTTGATCTCTTTGAATATTTGTTTCAAGAACAATTCATGTCCCCTTTATATTAGGAAAGCTTGATTACTTGATATGTGATTAGGCGATTTTTCCTAGGTTTGTTTGTGTGATCTTTCACTTTTGCATTGTGTGATATTTGGCTTAGATCTTATGAATGATATCTTATCTTTTGATCTTCTATTTCAAAATCCTTGTGTGATGTAATATAATATCATAGTATTAATTGTCGAACCAAACATAGTAAAAGATGATTATTTGGATGCTAATTAAGGCCCGTCGAAAGACGGGGCGAGTTGAGGGTGTTTTAGTCGCGACAAAGGCTCCTTCCTCTCTCGTACCACAACCCCGAGCCAAGTTCTTTGGTTATGAAAGGCCGGTGCCCTTTATCCATTTGGGTGAGTCAAAATTAGGTTTCTTGGTTCCTTAAAGACCAAGTGGCGACTCTGTATCTGTTTTCAACAGACCTTTTCTTTTTACTTTCAAAATGATCTCAAAACGAGCGAAAGGAGTGGAATTTCGCATGTCCACACAGTCTAGGTGATTTCCCGTCGAAACTGTCGCTTCGGGCACGTGAAGCGTCGCCTCAAAAGGCGCGAGCATTAAATGCGGGACAGGACAGTTCGGTTAGCATGCAAGCGATTTGGTTATATCCACGCTGGCATCTTTGTATCCTAACCAGGCCAGTGACCAGTTGGCACGTGGTAACGGTAGTTCCCGAGCCCTCGGTGTCACCGCCCGGGCTGATCTTACCTCAGGCGTCCGCTCCAAAATGGTCCCACATGAGCACGCCATTAGGCTACTCGGCTGCTTGCCCAACAAGCCCTCGAGCACTTTCCTATCTCAGTTAACCCTCAAGTGTTTAGATCGGCTAACAACAGGTCGGGTATTGGCAATCACAAATAATACAATTGATGCAAAAAGGTGGCCTCAGAGGACCTTTTCATTAATTAAAGTATTTTGTACATTGGGGGGCAGTTTTAGTAGCCTCACCAACAAACCCAACCAAAAAAAAGAGTCTTCAGGTCCCCTTGCACCTCAGAGCCTTTATTTCCTCTTCCATGGCAGCCATCCTGGCCACCACCTCTTTGACAGTAAGCTCCAGAGCATGAAAATCCACATCCCGCATGACAGAGTCCGTCTGCAGAAGAGCACTTTGCTTTTCCACCTCCTACAGATGACCTTCCAGATTATCAAGGGAGAGGCCTGTCCAAGAGTTGGGCATATGAGAGCCGGCATGTGCTTCCAACTGACCCCTTTTTGGTTGGGGATGAGATTCCTCCTCAACCACCTTTTCCTTCCTCTTCCTGGACGGGCCTAGTGGCGGACTTGTATCCCCAGACGAGGATGAATCAGCTCTGGTGGATAGAGTAATTGGCCCTTTAGGCGGGGCGGCCCTACTTATGGAATGCACATCGGAAGCCATGGACCGGGTAAAGCGGCGTGACCCGGAAGCAGCCGCGACAGGAGCTACAAAGGGAACTTCACCGCCAACCTCATCAATAGGTCCCCCGATCAAATCGGAAAACCTAAGGCCGGCCTTGATAGCTCGGTTGATCGCCTCCACATCGGCAATAGTGGAAGCAATGTCACGGAAAGTAGCAAAAGATGTCTTGCAAAGCTTAGGATCAAAGGATACAGGAGGGTAAATAGAGGGGTCCACCAACCAGTTGCCAGAGACAACAACCCAAGGGTATTGACGTCAGTTCTTATTAAGAAAGTCCAATCCCCAGAAAAGATGTTTTCCTTCCACACCGGCGCGTGGGTAAGGATCCCCGCAGTCGATGATCAAGGTATAGCACCTAGCGACGTCAACAGAGCGAAGGAATATCCTGAGTCGCTGGTTCAACGCCGATATACCCCAAAGAA
Source organism: Hydrangea macrophylla (assembly GCA_033977485.1). Classification (NCBI taxonomy): domain Eukaryota; kingdom Viridiplantae; phylum Streptophyta; class Magnoliopsida; order Cornales; family Hydrangeaceae; genus Hydrangea; species Hydrangea macrophylla. The sequence goes on from CM066983.1 coordinate 15,354,100, forward strand.
GACGGGCAAGATTCGGACGGCAATTGATCAGCGGAAAGCATAGTCCCTGTAAAAGATCACAGAAGGAGACAGAGAAAGGAAAACGCAGCCCCACTATTAGCAACAAATAACTGCTAATAACGACTGAAGGGAAAGCCACCTCTTCTCCTTCAACGTAGGGACGGACCCCGACGTCCTCAGGGATCTCGCAGTCCCTCCTGAAAGTGGTAAGCCCTTTGCTGGAGATCAGGTCAACATGAGAAGCCATTGGAGAAAATCCTAGGTTGTATAAAAAAAAGAGGAGGAAAAGAGCTCGGGAATACTTTGCTCTCAAGACCGCTCGGTAGATTCAATCTTCAATCAGCAGGAATATATGGAATGAACAGGCGCTCCGTATATAGAAACCGTGGATGGCTCAGATCAAAATGGATCGAACGGCTCATATGCTTTCCTGCCAAAAACGGCTGACAGTTGTCACCTCAGGCACGCGAAGCGTCGCCTTAAAAGGCGTATGCATTAAATGCGCAACGAGACGGTTCCATTGCCATGCGAACGATTTAGTTACTTCCACACTGGCGTCGTTGGATCCTGACCAAGACTGCGACCAACTGACACGTGGTAGAAGTCAGCACCGGGCCCACAAGTCAACTGTTCGGTCCAGACCCCAGAAGATCGGCCCGAACGATGACACCCCAGGGAGCATCCCGGCCATTCCCCAGGCGATTTCTCAGAAGCAATCCTGATTTTCAAACCTCATCTGACAGCATTATATCAGCTTCAAAAATGGGGGGCAGCTAATGTGTACAAAAATATCAGGTCAAAGTTAAGCTTTGCCCCCTCAGCTAAGGAGAGCCAAGTCATTGCGGCTCTGGACCCACAGCCCAGTCCCGCTGGGCTGTTGCACGAACTGCCCGGGATATTTAAGGGCTCGGACATCCACTTCAGACTAGCCCCATTGGGGGCACAGTTGCTCTTTTAGCTGGCAGCCGGTTAGTTGCTTACCTCGGTCCATCAGCAAGTTTCCTAACACGGTTAGACGTTTGATAGGAAGGAGCAGTTAGTTTCCTAAACCGCTTACGAGGCTTACCTAAATTCATGTAGATCACGATGTGATCGGATTGGGCTTCCTAATCCACAAAACTTGCCTTGTAAGGGTGGCCTCTTACAATTATAAAAGAGGCCACCTATCCTCTTGAAGGGGATCGATCAATCGCATTCTTAACCTAAAGAATAGCAACGTAAACTATTATTACGCATATACCCGGCCGATATTACTGGTAGTGCCCCCCAACACTTTTGGCTCACCAGGTCCGCCGGTGATGTGCTAGTAAAGCGCACTGACGCACCCATGGACGTAGGTCACCTTATCAATGCGGCTGAACCACACGCAAGTCTTCTTGTCTTTCTCTTTCTTAGTTCTCTTACCAGATTTTGGCATCATCATTTAATATGATTTTCTAATTAAATCCTCAAACATACAATCATCATCCTTGGAATACAAGTAAAACTAAAAGACTACATACATAGAACACTTTTACAAAGCTAGGGTTTCATTGAAACCCTAGAACAAGTGTTTAGTTGGCCATGGAAGGAGTTGAATGCATGAAGTTTATGTTGGAGTCCATGGAGAACCTTGAACTTCTTCTTCTTCTTCTTCTTCTTCTTCTTCTTGCCTTCTTCTCTCTCTAGGTTATAGAATATATGAATCAAATGTGTATATAATGAGTGTATATCTCATATATATATATATGTTTCCCATGTTTAGGAAGTTTCCCAAACCCTAAAAATACTAGAATAGCCTTTTTCACATTCTTTTACCTTTCTGCCTGTTCTGGACATCATTAGCAGAATCGCTCGGGCGCAGGCAGAGAGATTGTCTAGCTCTGAATTCTCGTTAAATCTACAGAATTACTCCCAAGTTAACTGTATACTTGAATAACCTAAAATAAAACAAAACTAGCATAATATCTTTCAAATAAAATATTCTCAGGGCTAATAAAGGCGAATTAGGCTTAGTGATCGAGAATTATTCATCCCATATCATACTCTCTCTTAAAAAATTGATATGGTAGTGTTTGTACCCAAAAACCATTAAAGGGTTTTTGGCCCGAGTGAACTGGGGTCAGGTCGGCCCAAAATCGCAAACAGAGTCATCGGGCTCAAGGGTGCATGAATCAAGGATAAAGAATAACCTAAAGTAGTGTGAAGACCGACAGGCGATATGACTCAAGGCCTAACCAATCGAGCATCATACTTGAAATAAGTGAGCAATGGTAGGTGTTGGAGCCCAACTGGTTGACTAAACATGGATAACGTCCATCAGGCATCTGAGAGGCATGGGATGGCGTCAGGAGAAGACCACTGAGCAATTAGAAGAGTACACTCGGTGATCGGACACCATACTCGGAGATGGTAGTAAAGGCCGATTGCATAAGCCTGATTGGTTAGGAGTATGTGTGAAACAGTCATCAGGCAGGAGAGTCAGAAAGCATGACAAGTAGGAATTGCAAGCCCGATGAAGCTAAAAGTATGATCATGTGAGTCCGATGGGTAAAAGGAGAAGGCAGTTTGTTCTTGGTTATCATGATGACGTCACCCTAAATTTAAGGAAGCAGAGTCCTTTTTGGAAAGGATATGGGCGCATCCAGTTGGGTATAAAGGGATTATCGCGAGAATTTCGGGATTGATTCAATTAGATAAAGATAAGGAAGGAATTAGAGAGTGGGAAGGATTCTGCAATATATATCCTAATTGGAGCGAAAGTTAAGGAGTCCTTGCCATATCAGGATTACTCTAAGGCCGCTATAAAAGCAAAGGCAGGCCAACCGCGCAAAGGACTCCGCGTCATCTTGAAAACAGCACACATACACGACATTCAGAGCATTCAACCCCGCATTTTTTCCTATTTTTCTGCATTCATAGCAAATAGGTCTGTCTCTGTTAGTCTTTTCTTTACTGTTTTCAATCTTTTGAATTATCTGAGCCTGTTCTGATCCTGTTCTTTGGTTTCGTTGTTATTTTCCGGACATTCAATAAAATATCTTCATAATTTATTAGTCGTTTGTGATTGTTTACTTGGTAAACTCTTACACTAGTTGGCTTGTGTGCTTCAGTACTACCATAGAACTTTTGGTGAGGGTACTTTACTACTCACCTCACATAATCACCCTGTTAGAAGTTAGATCTAAAGCCTTGTGTATCACTCACAGAAGCATATAGGAAATTAGTTTGCACACACACTGAGCCCTTTTGGCTCTGGCACGCCCACGCAAAACTACAAGTAAACATTTTGGCACGCCAATGGGACCCACAATGCTAAGACATACCTCCAAAGAAAGATAACCAAATCGGTAAAAATGGACAAGACGACCTGACCATTACTAACACGCCAGAGGACGAAAGCACGGCCCGTTACCCAATGGAAAGTGCCTTGACTCTGGAGGCGTTATCAGCAATCATGAGGCAGACCATGGAACCTATGAGGCAAGACTACAATGCATTCTTAGGCTCTATGGGAAATTTTCAAACGCTAATCGGACAAACATTCGAGATGCAAAGAGGCCAGAATAGGCTGATAGCATCAGCGGAAGAGACGAATGCAACGTTGAACCGCCTGACTGAAAAGATAGGCCAACTCATAACTACTTATGAGGCCAAAAACAACAAAGAGTAGGTCGAAGGATTTGGTTCTGGCATATCGGGCGTGTTCAATAAGCCAAAAGATCCACGACATGTGTGCCTGAATCTCCGAGAGCACAACGAATCGAGCAGGCAGCCTGAGTTGCAGTTAGGAGAGGCTAGCGGTACGATGGTCACCGATCCCACAGGATCGGCGGCACCAGTGACTCTTCAATATAATGGATGTAACACAGAAACAATCGGCCATACTAGTCCCCCTGCCCACGCTGCTGGGGGGCAAAGAGCTAATGATGTTTTTTGGCCTCATCAGGCCAGTAACAACCAATACCAAATACCACATCCGATAGCACCACCTATGGTGGCAGCTCAGCCCGTTGTCCCACAACCTATTAATAGGGAGGAGCTGATGGCGACGAAGAGTATGACCCGTTTATGAAAAGGATGGAGAGGCTGACATATAGACGACCATATCCTCCTAAAATCGACCAAGTCAATTTCCCCTAAGGATACAAGGTTCCAAACGTTACCTTGTTCTTTGGGAAAAGTGACCAGTCCTCCATAGAGTATATAGGTTGTTTCATAGTGCAATGCGGCCGTGTGGGTAGTAGTGACCCGTTGAAACTAAGGTTGTTCCCAAACTCTCTCACGGGCATAGCCTTCTTATGGTATGTCAACCTGCCTACCAATTCCGTGCAAAATTGGCAAGGGATGGAGGAGTTATTCCATGGCCAGTTCTATAGGAATGAGACCGAAACATCATTGGCAGACTTATCCAAAATGCTCCAATTAGTAGGGGAGACAGTGGAAAGCTATATAGCCCATTTCAGAAAGGCTAAGTATAGGTGCTAGACCGTCTTGCTCGAAGAGGAGTATGTCAAGATAGCTATGGGAGGAATATCCTTCGAGCTTCACAAGAGGTTTGAAGGGATAGATTTTTGTGATCTATTCAAGCTAGCCACCAGGACCGCTCGCTATGAGCGTATCCTTCTGGATAAGCAGGAGAAGAAAAACTCATCTAGCGGCACATACTAAAAAGATCCTAATTACGAGGTCCATCTAGCAGATTGTGACCTTGAAATCGAATTTGATATGGCCGAGTTAGTTTATAAACGGCCGATAGTTTGCAATGCCTTGAACAAGCTCATGAATAATAACACTGTTGCCAAAAAGATGGCGTTTTAGGCAAGGAAAAACTATACTTTTGATATCACAATGGCTGATCAAATTTTCGACGCCCTTCTGGCTGAAAAAGTGATCAAGCTAAGTGATGGTCATCGGATCCCTAAGGCCGATGTCAATAAAAATGAGGAATATTATAAGTGGCATAATTCTTGGAAAAACTCTACTAACAACTGCGTGGTTTTTCGTAATGTGATACAGGAAAGCGTAGAGAAGGGAGTGTTCAAGTTCCCAGACAAAGCCATGGGGGATTGATGCAAATCCATTTCCTTAGATCACCAGCGCCAACATGGTGGTGCCCAATCTGAACAAGCTGACAAGGCCTAGACCAAAGATTGACATGACCAAAACGGAAGAAAAGCCGAGACAAAGGGAAGGAAAGTAGATTGCCATTTTGGCCATAGAGGGGCCGAAGTTATTCACGAGCTCCAGAAGCCTTACCAGGAAAGAAAACAAGCAAAATGTAAGGCCGAAGTCGAAATGGCCCGATCAACTACTGATAGCTTGATCACCGATCTACGACACCTACTTGATTTGATAGAACAAAGCCTCTGCCCAAGATGCAAGGTCGATGTCAAGAAAGAGGCCTCTAGCCCAAGCAAGAGGCCGATGGTTAATGAGCACCGCGGGCATAGCCTAAGAAGGTCTGTGCATGAAAGTTTTTCACTGTCCAAGTAAAGTCAGTACAAGCCCGAATGGAAACCAAAGCCATCACTAGCTTTTCAGACTGGCCTCAGAGATTCAGGCCGGTTGGGGATAAGGCATCAGACATTTTCCAAGCTAAATGTACCAGAAAAGGGCCTAGCCTTGGACAGACGTCCAAGAATGGCAGTACCACCAAAGGTAAATGAAGAAAAATGGTATCGGGCTGAACATCCTAATTTCCCAGTGCAGCCCAGGTACAGCAAGTCCCAAAAAAGGAGATATCAACGTGCAAGATAGGCTGAAAGGGAACGACTGGGAAGATCGTGCTCACAGTTCCTTCAGGCCCAATGCACCATTGGTGCCCGATTCCCAGGAACATTTAGTTGGGGAAAAGCTCGCCTATGACAAAAAAGTGGGCAAAGGAGTGATGCACGCTACTGAACGCCTGAAGGAAATATTAACGCAAGAAAAGCTGACGGAGGAGTGCAAGAATAAGGTAGACTTAATGGACGACGATTCCAGTGATGACTTCTCAGACTTGGATGATACGCTAATCCAATTCGAGACTATCCCAGTGAGTCTATCATCAAACATGGTGTTTACTTTGCCCATGTCCTTCATGGCTAAGCCAGACTAACCAACGACCATGAAGGAGGATGTCATGGAAGGCTAGACTGAAGAGTCGGCCACGATAGAAGACGTGTTTTGGAGTAGAGGAGAAACCGTCAAGCTTGATATAGTGGAGGGCACAAGTAATGTGGACGCCACCAATCAATAGTCCGATCGGCAAAAGATAACCATCTTAAGGCCAAAAGGGCAGTAAACTGAGGAAGAACAGAAGCCAGGAGGACCTGTCAAGGTGGTCTTCAAAAAACCTACCTATTAGATGTCCCAAAATTTAAAATCGCTATACATAAAGGGGCATATTGAGGGTATCCCAATAATGAGGATCCTTGTTGATGGAGGGTCTACTATCAACATTATGCCCCAGATTATGCTGAGAGTTCTTCAAAAATTTGAGTCAGAGCTGATTCCGATTGAGATGAATGTTCAAAGCTTCACGGGGACACCCTCAAGGACCAAGGGTATCCTACCTTTAGAATTAATGGTTGGAAGCAGGATGATCATGATAGCATTCTTTATTATGGAGACATCGGCCGCGTATAATGCACTGCTAGGCTAGACTGGATTCATCCTAACTACTATATCCCTTCTACCCTCCATCAGTTGCTAATTTTTTGCAGAGAGGATGAGGTTGAAGTAATAGGGGCTGATATGAGACTGTTCACGAGTGTAAATGGTCGATGCAGTTCTATATGAAGATGACATCGGGCTGGTCAAGCTATTAGGATGTGGCAAGTTAGGGAAGCTAAATGCAGCCACATTTTGCAAGGGAGCTCCACAGGACTTGAAGTCATAGTACCACAATCCCAATTAGACTGAAGAGTTAAGACCAATTAAGACTAATGAACAAGACTGTATCAATGAATCTACAATCGACTGAAGTCCAGAGACAGTTGGCCCTAAGGGCCAGCATAGCCAGATGGTGTGCATATCTGGCCAATAGAAGACTAGAGATCAGCCCAACTGATTCTGGGGTAAACTTGGCCAATTGTATCTACGAGGAAGAACTATCAAAAGAGGAAAAAATTCAAATGGAGGAGAAGAAATGGCCACAGCAAAGCAGGCCGATTTGAATGCCGACGTTCAAGATCCCCTTTTGGAAGTCAACTTGGGCGATGCAGGAGAACATAAGCCAACTTATGTAAGTCAGTTGCTAGAACCGCAGTTCCAGGCTGAGGTAATAGCACTCTTACATAAATAAAAAGACAATTTTGCATGGGATTATTAACACTACTAAAAAGTTGTGCGCTCTTGTGCAACACCCAAGTGTAGGTGATCGTGCAAGTAATACTGGATAAGTCCAGGTCGAACCCACAAGGAAGGAATAGGGAGAATGTCTACTAAGTTACAACCTAAAGAAAAAGAAAAGATGAATATAGGAGCGGAGGTTCTAACGAATCCTAGTTAATTAAACTAAATAATAAACTAAAGCACAAAAAAACATAATAATGAAATAAATAAATTAAAGGTGTTGGAAACACGTGAATCCACATTGATCCTAACCATGTACCATGCATACTCATTAACGTTCTATGAAGTTCATTCATTTTCAGCATTTCGTATTTCCTAAAGATAAAGAATCAATAGCCCTTATATGACCGGGACTATCTCATCACAATTGACTTAAAATACTTAGAAGACGGTTTAAAATAATGGTTAATACTTGCACTCTAAATGGTATTAGCATTTAAAGTAGTTTTCAAAAGTCATTGAAGAAAATGACCGTAAGGCTTTGAGCTCTAAAAATTGTTGAGACAAACTGAACTTACTGGAACAATTTGATGACAGAATTCTAGAATAAAAAGTCTTAGAATACTTAAAAGAATCATTTCAGGAATTAACAAGTTCGATCAATTGAAGCGCTCTCGATCAATCAAACTGCATCATCCTTCAATCGATCGAATTGTCTTCGATCGCTTGACTATTGCTCTGGTTCAATCGATCAAAATATCTTCGATCGATCGATCGAACGCAGGCTTTCTATAGAATGCATGGCAGAGGTTGGGAGTCAATGTTTCATCACATATTCCCAACTTCTATACTACGAAAACAAGAATAAACTAGTGCAGAAATAGTAAAATAAAGCAACCATAATAACTAGATTAATAAATAATCAAATAAAGAAAAGGAAAAGAAAAACCTGGAATAAATATGAAAATAACTTGAAATAAACTTGAAACAAACTTGAATCTACAATGGAAAAGGAGGAATAAAAAGATTAATCTAACCTAATCTACTCCTAAACTAACCCTAAAACTACCCTAAAACTGCTATTTTTCGATTTCTGGAGCATCTCCCTTTCGTTTGCCATCAAAACGACTTATTTATAGGGTTCCTACAGATTGTACGCACCTTTTGGGGAAAATGAAGTTCAACCGATCGAACTTAGTTCGATCGATCAAAGTCTCAATCGATTGAACTCTCTTCAAGGGCTTGAACTTCTCTGAATTTGACAACTCTGCGCACCGATGGAAGAGTGGTCATATCTCTTCACTCGGACCTCGAATTGACTCTGGTTTGTGGCCACGCGACCATAACTCATAGATCTACATTTTATATCTCTTGGAAAATCTTCCAAATCGGAAGTCTTCAATACCAAAAATGGCATTTTCTCAGCTGCTTCTATTGTTCTCTCTACTAGAATCACTTTCTATGCAACGATTGCTTTCCATGACCTGCAACATAGTATAAAAACACATGGTTGAGTCTCAACTTCATAGAAAACACTTAATCATTGATATACATCTAAATTTAGGGACTTGGGGATAAAAGTATGCATAAAAGACCATGTAATACGCTATGAATATGCACTTTTCACCTCTAATCAATTATGACGAGATACCAAGGCTATCTGGAGTACTGGTGGAATACCGATTACCAATTAAATTGGGGTTCAGGCCATTCAAATAGCTACTTAGGCGCATATCACCTGAAGTTACACTGAAGGTGAAGGTAGAAATTGAGAGACTCCTCGGTGCAGGTTTCATTTGGACTACAAGATATGCGGAGTGGGTCTCGAATATTGTCCCAGAGGTGAAGAAGAATGGGAAGCTTAGAATGTGAATTGACTTCAGAAATCTAAACTTGGCCACCCCAAAGGACGAATACCCAATGCCCATAGCCGATCAGCTGATTGATTCGGCCTCTAAACACAAAATCTTATCCTTTATGGACGGGCATTCAAGGTATCACCAAATTTACATTGTCGAAGAGGATGTCCCAAAGATAGCTTTTCGGTGCCCAGGGGCAATTAGAACCTTTGAATGGATTCGGGCTGAAGAATGTAGGAGCCACCTATCAACGGGCAATGAAATCAATCTTCCATGATATGATTGAACGCTTTATGGAAGTATACCTTGATGATGTGGTGGTTAAGTCTTGAAGCAACACCGAGCATTTGGCCGACCTTGAGAATGCATTCGAAAGAATGCGAGTTCACAAGCTAAAGATGAATCCGATCAAATGCGCATTCGACGTTATAGCAAGAAACTTCTTGGGTTTCTTGGTGTACCAAAGAGTTATAGAGGTTGACAAGAACAAGGCTCGGGCTATTCAAGGAGCAAAGCCCCTAGCCAACAAGAAGGAGTTGTAAAGGCTGCTCCGGCAGATCAATTTCCTTAAGAGATTTATCTCCAACTGTGCAGGGAAGACTCAAATGTGGCCCCACTGCTAAAGATCAAGACTGATGAAGAGTTCAACTGGGAAGACAGCCATTAGCAGGCCTTTGAAGGAATTAAACAATACTTGTCAGCCCCCCAGTATTGATGCCACCTAATAAGGGTAGGTCTCTTAAATTGTATATATCGGCCTCTAATTACTCTATAGGAAGCGTGTTAGCTCAGGATAATGAGCATGGCAATGAGCAGGCCGTTTATTACTTGAGTAGAGTTTTGACTCTAATCGAGCAGTGCAATCTGCCGATTGAGAAGTTATATTTGGCATTATACTTTTCATCACAAAAATTAAGAAAATCTATGCTTCCTGTTTCTACTTATATTATATGTCAAACTGATGTGATTAAGTACATGCTATCAAGGCTTATAATGCGTGGCCGAATTAGAAAATGGACCTTGGCCCTAATGGAGTTTGCCATTCAATACCAATCACAGCAATCGGTCAAGGGCCAGGACATAGCCAATTTTCTGGCCGATCACCCAGACCCTACTAATCTGGGAGATCTGTCATTAGTACCTAAAATACTAAGACGTTAATCTTTGATGGGTCTAAGAATGCAGCAGGTGCTGGGGCAGGGGTGGTCATTGTATCACCCAAGTATAAAAAGACAAAGATGTCATTTCAATTCAATTTTAAATGTAATAATAATCAGGCCAAGTATGAAGCACTTATCATCGGACTGGAGATACTCCTTAAGATGGGGGCATCATCTTTATACATAAAGGGAGACTCGGGGTTGGTAATCGGACAGATATTAGGGGAATTCCAAATAAAAAGTTGGGAGTTGTGCCCGTTCCACTCAGTTGCTACTCAACTTATGGATTCATTTAATGATATAAGTGTGAGTCATATACCCCGGACTACGAACACAGGTCGATAAATTGGCCGAAACAGGGTCGGCTTCACCTCCTCTGAAAAAAGCAGAAGATCAAGCCGTTACGGTACAAGTCCGATCATTACCTTCAGTGGCAAAGAGAGGCTGGTATGCTACCACCAACTCGGTCTTAATGGATGACGATGATTGGAGAATCCTTATCATCGAATACTTAAAACACCCAAATGTTAGGGTGGACCGAAAAGTCAGACTGTTCGCAGTCTGATTTGTGGTGCTTGATGGGGAATTGTTCAAAAAACCTATCGGTGATGACGTAATTTTAAAATGCCTAGGGAAGAAACAGGCTATGCAGGTGATGGCTGAAGTCCACGAAGGAATTTGTGGAGCTCATCAAGCTGGAACAACGATGAAGTGGCTCCTGAGAAGGTACAACTACTATTGGCCAGGGATGCTAAAGGATTGTATCAACTATGTTAAGGGGTCCCAGGCCTGTCAGAAGCACGGCCCGATTCAATGGGTTCCAGCCAAGGAACTCCACCCTATTATCAAGCCATGACCGTTTAGAGGATGGGCCATAGATTTGATTGGTAAGGTTCTCCCACCCTCATCAAGCTAGCAATGTTTCATTATAGTGGCTACGGACTACTTTATGAAGTGGGCCAAAGCTATACCTTATAGGGCTGTGACTCATGCCAGTCAAGGGTCTATGTTCATAGGAATAGAGACCACAGCCTTCGCAGAAAGTAGAGTAATTACCATTCTCAATTCCATCCCATATTACGCTCAGGCCAACGGGCAGGACGAGTTAACTAATAAGATCCTCAAGGGGATCATTGAGAATATGATAAATGAAAACCCTAGGGAATGGGATAAATTACTGTCTGAAGCACTTTGGGCTTATCGGACATCTAAAAGGTCTAACACTGGGGTTACACCATTCATGCTGACCTACAGGAATGACGATATGTTACCTATGGAGGTCACGGTCCGATCAGTTAGGAGGGCGTTGTAGAATCAGCTAGAGCCCACTGAATACACAGAGGCTATGATAGCTGAGTTGGAGGGGATTGATGAAGCAAGGTTGGCAGCCTTAGACTCGTTAAAAGTGTAGAAGGTACGTGTTGCCCGAGCCTATAACAGGAGGGTAAAGGAGAAGTCATTTTGCACAGAAGATCCAGTGTAGAAGGCCGTCTTGCCCATCGGAGACAAGGACAATCGTTATGGGAAATGGCCGGTCAACTGGGAAGGACCCTTCATCATCTACCAAGTCAAGAAGGGTGGAGCATACAGGCTGCGCGATATGGATGGAGCGATTCATGCTAGGCTAATAAACGGTTAGTATTTAAAGTTCTATTATCCTACTTTATGGGAGACCATTGACCTAGACTACAAACCAAATCCAGGATTAGAATATGATCTACTCATTAACTACGAGCCCGAGTAATCAAAACTAAAGTTTTATTAAATAAAGCACTGTGCGCAGCTTGCGTTACAAAATTAAATACAAAATTACAAGAATACAGGTCGGCCTCTAAGCCGACTCGAAATTCCTAAGTTTTGCTCTCAGATCTTCCCAGGTTTTCTTAGCCGCAGCCCTATCTTGCTTAGCTTTGTCAAGCTTTTGAGACCAAGCACGGGAGATGGGAATGCTGGCTTGTAATTGTGTAGACACCCCATTTTGTCGGCTATCGGATTTAGGAGGCCCATAGCTTGGTGGTTCACAATGATCGCAAAAGACTCGAAAGGACTCTCGGAAGTCAGCTCCATCTCTCAGAATGCTCAGAATGACCAAAATGCCCCTAAAAGCCCAAAAACTCCTAGATTTGGTCTCAAAGTTCTGAAAACATGCTATGTCGTAAGAAAAACGATAAAAAGAGTTTTAAAAAGAAATCAGAAGAAATCGTCGGCTCCCAGAGACCCCCGGAAGTTCCCAGAAAGTCCCCGTTGACCGGTTTGACCAAGGTTTGACTAGGTTTGACCAAAGTTTGACCAAGTTTGACCAAGTTTGACCGAAATCATCCGAATTCACCAAAATCATTTTAAATCATGGGAAAAGTATTAAAACAAGTTCCAAAAGAAAATCGAGCGAAAACATCAGCTCCCGGGAACTCCCGGAGGTTTCTAGAACTTTCCGGGAATCCCAGGTTTGACCAGTTTGACCAGAATTTGACTTTGGAATCGGGGCGCCAAAACAATTTTCAAATATTTTTCATGGATACTAGAGGTCAATAGCTTTCCAACGGTATATCGCACATAATTTCTGGATTTAAAACGAATCTATTATGAATTTTCGAAGGTGAAAAAGGCGATCAAATCGGCTTTTATCACGAATACCGCAAAATTTTTCAAAGTGACCTATCCCCAAACTATTTTTTATGTAAAGTAGACTCCATTACCTTTCCAACGGTATATCACAACCTCGATTTGGAGTTCGTATGCATTTTCTGTGAATTTCGGACGAAATAGGGCCTTTTCGCGAATACCAGAACTTCAGGGGGCCTAAACAGCATTATCCAGACGAAGGGAGGAGCACTGCCGCCGCGGCACTGGCCCAGTGCCGCCGCGGCACTCCCCTCCAGAACAGTGTATTTTTGTAATAATTTTTGTGGTCCCATTTTGATTAATTAAAAACCAAAACGACATAGTTTTATGATTTCAGATGTTTGGAGCCAATGGGAGTACTTTCTAAATCCCAAAAACACCCCAAGTTGGCCTATATAAGCACCCCATTACTCCTCATTTTAGGGGAGTCAAATGTGAGTTTTGGAAAAGTTTGGGAGAGAAAGTTGTAGAGATAAGGTTAGAGTAGAGAGAAAAGAAGCTTTCTTCTTTGATTTTCAAAACAAAAGTGAGTTCTAAACCTTGTTTTTACTTCATTACTTCCATTTACTTCAACATTCAATACTCTCAACCACCATTTTAGTGAGCATTTAAGAGAGTGGAAGCTACTTCCATGTCTAGTGTCATTACATATGAGTGAAACACCAATCTACAAGTTCATGCTTCATGAATATCATCTATTGATCATTATCTACTTGCTTGTTTATTTATTGTTCATCTCTTCTTATCCCATTTCTTTTTGATTTTCTTTATTTACTTACTAGTTCATCATCATCTAAGTGATGACATGAAGTTTGGGGTGAGTGAATCCTTATGGATAGTAGCTCTTGACCTCAAAAACATGTTTGATAGATGATGATCATAACCTCAATACTTCCAAGGTATTTTTGGAATGTATTGGGGTTATGTTCAAAAATAAAATAAATCTCTCCAACAATCTTGGAGATTCTTAATGATGAGTTTGATGTTGGTATTCTAAGTGGTTATAATCCTTATTGAGTGTTGAAAATATGTTTTCAAAACATCTATTTCAAAACCCCTCTCAATCCCTCTCATTTGGTTTCAAGAAACAAAACTTTGTTTTTCCTAAAATTTTCAAAACCATGACCCAAAACAGTGAGCTATTCAGATTCAAAGATTTGTTTTGAATTAAATACTCAAGTTATGATGATGAAACCACTTGGAAAACCTTCCTAATACATCATAGTTTGTCCCTAATTTTTCCCATCAATTATAGAGATGTGAAAGTATTTGTTTTGGATGTGAGAAGTTCATATTCATAATCTGCGTCTGTTCTCACAGAATGTTCACCCAAATTCTTGCACATATTATGGAAATTTCATCACTGTACATATGTCTTTTCTATTTTGTTTATAAAACTTGGGTGTCTTAGGAAACTTTTGGTATATAATGGGTCATCATAAACCTTTTCTTTGATTTATGAAAAATCATACAAAATCCGTTAACAGTGCAGCTTTTGTTTCTGAGTCATGTGTACATTCTGATTTGTTTCTTTTAATCTGTGATAGCTATTGATGTTTGGCTTTTTGGGTTATTTTCTAGATACAATAAGGATGATCTCTGATTTTTCTCACATTTTTCTAGGTACGTTTGACCTCCTATTATAATGTTGCAAAGTAATACATGCAGTCTGTCCACTATTCACAGCAAGCATCTTTCAACTTTCATTCTTTGATTTAATGCTTATATGCATTCCAAATTAGCTCATATCTTAGGAAGTAGTTCATACTACATTTGTACATATCCCATGTTGATTTCATTCATTCATTCATACACATTATAGACTTCTAAGTCATTCTATGAAGCCATGAACACAAAGCACACTACAACCTTTGCACATTCTAGATACATACATTGCATTCATGCAAGATTTGGGGTTTTTGTAACTCTTAAATCTAAGAAGATTATAAGGAATGAACTCGATCACACGTTCATGTTTCCCTTTGATCTAATCATCCTTTCTCATCCGTCCCGGGGATTGAGAGGTCTTCTTTTCTCAAAGGATAACATGCATCATACTAGCTTGCTAAGCATATTTTCATTTCTTTTTACTTGTTTCAAGAACAAATTCATGTCCCCTTTAGATTAGGAAGTCTTGATTATTTGATACATGATTAGGCGATTTTTCCTAGGTTTATTTGTGTGATCTTTCACCTCACATTGCATGATATTTGATTTAGATCTTATGAATGATATTTTATCTTTTGATCTTCCATTTCAAATTTTCTTATGTGATGTAATATATTATCATAGTATTATTTGTCGAACCATACATAGTATAAAATGATTATTTGGATGCTAATTGAGGCCCGTCGAAAGACGGGGCGAGTTGAGGGTGTTTTAGTCGTGACAAAGGCTCCTTCCTCTCTCGTACCAAAACCCCGAACCTAGTTCTTTGGTTATGAAGGGCCGGTGCCCTTATCCGCTTGGGTGAGTCAAATTAGGTTTCTTGGTTCCTTATAGACCAAGTGGCGACTCTGTATCTGTTTTCAACAGACCTTCCCTTTTCTTTGATTCAAATCAATTTCAAAACAATCTCAAACAAGAGAGAGAAGTGGTCCGATTCCGCGTGTCCACAATCTGGCGACTCTGCTGGGGACTTTTATTTTAAAACAAAATAATACAGAGGTTTGACTCATAAGAAGCATCCTTAAAATCATCTTTTTACTGTGTCTGGTTCACCGCATTGCACTCTGCATTTTACCCTCCCGACTGTGTCTGAAACGCGGCGCTGACATTGTTCAGGTCTTGCTGTGCCAGGGCACAAGTCACCGTTGATACTGTACCTTCCAAGGTATATCAAAAAGAGTAAAAACCTCCGTACTGTCTCCCCGACGGTATATTGGAACTCTCGTCAACGGACCCTCTTTGACTAAACCCAGCCTTTTCATATAGATTCCTGTAGAACCTTTCATAGGACTGTTCATTTATCTTTTCAGATAGGACAATATGATATAACTGCTGTATGCCCTGACGGGATTACCTGCGTGGTGTAGATGCTTATGTGACATAGAACAGAACCTCTTTCTTATGATTCCCAAGGCAATCACTCACATGTAACCACATTGGGTTGACCTGCCTAGGCACCATGACAAGGATGTCTGCCCCATGCTCACAAAGATATACACCGCAAACCTTGTTTGTCGGTCCTGAGAGATAGGAGTATGAAAACTTGCTAGAAAGTACGATCACTATAAACACACTTACCAGTTTCTCCCAGAAACTCTGTCCAGATATCCCAGATATAACCGTACTTACCAGTTTCTCCCAGAAACTCTGTCCTGATATCCCAGATATAACTATGTTAACCAGTTTCTCCCAGAAACTCTGTCCTGATATCCCAGATATAACCATGTTAACCAGTTTCTCCCAGAAACTCTGTCCTAATATCCCAGATATAGCCATATTAACCAGTTTCTCCCAGAAACTCTGTCCTGATATCCCAGATATAACCATGTTAACCAGTTTCTCCCAGAAACTCTGTCCTAATATCCCAGATATAGCCATATTAACCAGTTTCTCCCAGAAACTCTGTCCTAATATCCCAGATATAACCATATTAACCAGTTTCTCCCAGAAACTCTATCCTAATATCCCAGATATAACCATATTAACTAGTTTCTCCCAGAAACTCTGTCCGAATATCCCAGATATAACCATGTTAACCAGTTTCTCCCAGAAACTCTGTCCAGATCAACCAAGAATGCCCAGTCCTTCTTAAAAGCCTCCGTAAACCCTAGAAATCCCGGTTATCCCTTGGTGATCGTACTGGAAAGTAAGATTGGCACACTCTATATGGTTAGGACCTTAATCGCTTAACCTCTATCTGTTAGAAATAGGAACGTCATATAGATTAAGGCTTACATCCGCATGCTTGTCTCCCATGCATACACCATCCCCATCTCTCTGCACGCACTGTCTCGAGTCAGTCCACGTCACTGTCTTTGTCTGTCTAAAAGTCATCGCTGTCAGGATCTGATACACCCATTTCTCTCAAAATCTGTCAGGTCAGTATAGATTCCCAGGGTCAACAGCTGGAATCCTCGTTGTGGACCAGGAGTTCGGATAATCGTTTAGTCAGAATCGGTCCGACAGCCCGCTTCAACATGAATAGAGAAGAACTGGAAAACAAGGTCACCGAGTTGGGAGCGACTATAAGCCAACAATCCGACAGTCTAGCCCAAGTCCTGAAATTCATGGAAGAACTAAAGCAGCAACAACCACAACCCCCGCCCGAGTTTCCGCCACCAAGGTTTGAACCTCCTCTACATGAGAATAATGGGGAGGAAAACTGGTTTCAAGGGGTCCCACCGCTCGCATATGAAAAGAAGCTCCAGGAAAAAATGGACAAGGTCGACAAACTGGAGAGCGTGCTGAGAAAAAGCAAGGGAGTCGATGATTACATGCTAGACCTGGAAGGCCTTTTTGAGCCTGTCAAGTTGAAACTGCCGGAAAACTTCAAAATGCCTGCCATCGATCGTTTTGAGGAACTGGGAACCCGAAAAGTCACGTGAAGCTGTGCATGAGTATCTTCCAGTCCATGGGTTGTACCCACGAGCACATCGCAATGCTGTTCCCACAAACTCTGGCAAAATCTACACTATCATGGTTCCTAACCTTGGAAGCCTCCAAAACCCGGGCCTGGGAAGATATCATTCGAGTTTTTGTCGATCATTACTCCTACAACCAGGAGCTGGATGTCACTATCAGGGATTTGGAAACAACCCGGCAAAGCAACAACGAATCCTTCGCTGCGTTTCTGAGCAGGTGGAGGAACAAGGTAGCCCAAATGACCCACCGGCCGATCGAGAAAGAACAAGTGAGGATGCTAATCCGGAATCTGCAGCCGCTCTACCATGAGAAATTATTCTACCAGTCCATCTCCACCTTTGAAGAGTTGTTTGAGGTCGGAACCCGAATCGAAGATGCTATCAGGGAAGGAAAGATCAAAAAGGAAGACCCTCCGAGTCAGCCAAGAAGGCCCAGCTACTCCCGGAATCCCCCGGATGTCAATGCTCTTAGCAGCCAACCCATGGCATACCCTCCAAGGCCATACCAACCCTCCAACCAGGCAAATCCCTCCAACCGCCCTTTCCAGAAAAATCCCCCTCGCAATTTTGCCAAGCTAGAAATCTCCCTCTCCTCAGCCTTGGACCGCCTCCTCAAAAAGGGCCATCTCCAACTACTCCAGTCTCGAAATACCCCACCCCCTCCTAACTGTGATATGTCCAAACGATGCGCCTACCACCAAGCCCCTGGCCATAACACTGATGATTGCATGCGCCTCCGCCATGATATCCAAGACCTTATTGATCAGAATATCATCGAGCCGCCCCCAAAGCAGCCTCATATCACCCAAAATCCTCTACCTAACCACCAAAATGTCAACCTCATCGAGTCCAACCCTATACCCTTCAACCCTGCCGCTTATATCACCCCCCCTAGGACAACCCTTACCCCTCATTGACGTCCCGGATTCTGAGGGAATTCATCTGATCGGAGGGGAGAATGACGAGTGGCAGCAGCAGCTTAACGATGAGCAAGACTTGTTCTTCCTGGAAGAGCATGACCTAGGGGTGGTAGACTGAGTATGATCCTAACAACGAGAGTGATGCTTCCATCTGGAACGAGCCAGAAAAGCCCTTTGTGGGAACGGATTGTGATTGGTTCAAGAAGGATGGGACTGTAGAAGGGCCTACTCCTGCCGAGATTGATCATCTGACTAGGTCAGGCCGTCATTATCAACCTCCACAGCCTGCCACCGACACAACTGAGAAGGGTCCAGTCAAGGACAAGGGAAAGGGTAAGATGGATGAGATCATCGAAGAAGATAATGAGTTGATAAAGCAACTAAAGAAGACCCAAGCACATCTCTCAATGTGGGATATCATGGTAACATCCTACAAGCATAGGCAAGCCGTGTTGAATGCCTTGGCTGGGATTGAAGTTCCTATCGATACCGCACCGGAGGACATGGTGGCTTTCTTGGGTGCACTTACCCCCGACCCGATCATTACATTTTCTGATGAGAACTTTCCACCGGAAGGATCCGCGCATAACAAAGCATTATACATCACTGTTGGATGTAAGGAGCAGCAGGTACCGTTTTGTCTGGTCGACACAGGTTCTGCTTTGAATGTTTGTGCCTTAAGAACTGCCACTGCTTTGGGGGTCAATATCCTTGACATCACGCCATCTGTGCAATCGGTGAGGGCCTATGATAACACCAGGAGGAATGTGATGGGGACTGTCTCTCTACAAATCCGGGTAGGGTCTTTGGTGAGCACTGAGATCTTCCAAGTCATGGACATACCTGCCTCGTTCAATCTACTGATTGGAAGGCCCTGGCTTTATGCCAACAAAGCTGTATCGTCCACTGTGCATCAAATGATCAAGTACATTCATGAGAAGGAAGTAAAGATCATCCTCGGTAATAGTTGGGGTAACGAAGCTTTCCCAAATTACGCTCCCATTTTTGAAGTCCAAATACCTGAGCTAGAAGAAGGAGAAATCGGAGGATTCTTCATGGAAGAAGTCCATGCAATCAATGATGAAGACCGATTCCCTGAGGCCCACTCTGCAGTTGTCAACATTGTCCGCAAGATGAACTACTTCCCCGGAATGGGATTGGGTCGACGCCAGCAAGGAATTCGGGAGTTCCCACAGATCAAAGAGCAACAAGGCACTTTCAGGTTGGGGTACAAGCCCACTGAAGAAGACGTCGAACTACAGAGGCCATGGAAGAAAAGGGTGAAGGGTCTCCCCCCATACCGCAAGACTTTGAATGGACAGTTCATCAAAGAAGGGGATGATTTCCCTTACTTCGGGTTCCCTGAACCCTGGACCCATCGAACCACTGGGAAAAGGCACCCCGGGCTGGAAATCTTCGCTGACTGCGAAAGGCCCCCATACCAAGACCCGTTCTATCCCGAAGAAGTTGAGAAGACCCCGGAGGAAGACTGGTTGAAATACCTGGATGCTGAAGCCATCAAGAAAATGTGGGAGGAATCCGCTGAGAAGAAGGAAGAAGAGAGGGCCAAGAGCCAAGATGATCAGATCAAGCCAACTGAGGAGGGTCTGAGCAACCAGGCTGTAGAGTCATCTATCTGTGTCTCCCAATCCCCTATCCCCCCGGAGTCTGTACTACCAATTATCGAGTCTGTACCAGAGTCGGCTGCCGTAAGCCCACCACTATCCAATGTAATCACTTCACCTGTCATGAATGAAATGAAAGACGATTCTGCTTACTCCTCTGTGTCTAACACTTGTGAATTCACAGATCCCTCCGAGGATCTCCCAATCGAACTTAAGCAACTAATTGAAAAACCACCTGCCTATGAAATAATCGAGGATACTTTATCAGTTAACCTAGGTGAAACAGATAATCCACAAATTGTGCAAATTGGCTCAACTCTTAATAAAGAAGAAAAAGAAAAATTAACCCTCTTGCTAAAAGAATTCAAAGATGTTTTTGCTTGGTCTTACGAAGACATGCCTGGGGTCGATCCTGACATCGTCCAACATCATATTCCTCTCCTCCCCAATTCTAAACCTGTCAAGCAGAAACTAAGGCGCATGAGACCGGAATGGGCCCTCAAGGTTAAAGAAGAAGTGGAGAAGCAGTTCAAGGTAGGGTTCATCATTATCACCGAATATCCGGAATGGATTGCCAACATCGTGCCAGGCCCGAAGAAGGATGGAAAAGTTCGTGTGTGCGTCGACTTTCGTGATCTGAACAAGGCCAGTCCCAAGGATGACTTCCCGCTTCCCCACATTGATGTCCTGGTAGATAACACCGCAGGTCATGAGCTATTGTCGTTCATGGATGGTTTCTCAGGGTATAATCAGATTTTGATGGCGCCAGAAGATCGGGAAAAGACGACATTCACCACCCCTTGGGGAACCTACTGTTATAGAGTAATGCCTTTCGGACTCAAGAACGCGGGGGCAACTTATCAAAGAGCTGCCACCACTCTGCTGCATGATATGATCCACAAGGAAGTAGAAGTGTACGTAGATGACATGATCGTGAAGTCCAAAGACAAAGAGGGACACCTGGTAGCGCTGGAAAAGTTCTTCGAAAGGTTGCGCAAATACAAGATGAGGTTGAATCCAAAGAAATGCACTTTCGGTGTAACCTCCGGTAAACTCCTGGGTTTTCTCATCACACAAAGGGGAATAGAGGTGGATCCCTCTAAAATCAAGGCAATCCTCGAAATGACACCACCGCGGAATGAAAAAGAAGTAAGGGGTTTTCTCGGAAGGATCCAGTTTATCAGCCGTTTCATTTCCAAGCTCACGACTACGTGCGATCCTTTGTTCCGATTGCTGAGAAAAGGAGAAAAGTTCCAATGGGATGACCAATGCCAAACCGCTTTCGACAAAATAAAAGCCTACCTTCAAAATCCACCTGTCCTCTCACCACCCACTCCTCATAAGCCCTTATTCCTTTACCTGTCTGTCTCCGAAAATGCCATGGGTTGCATGCTAGCCCAAGAAGGAGAAGAAAGCCACTCCGAAAAAGCCATATACTACCTTAGCAAGAGGATGACTGGGTATGAGCTCAACTACTCTACCCTCGAAAAAACATGCTGGGCCTTGGTTTGGTGCACTCGCCGACTAAGGCACTACATGCTGGCCTTCCCAGTTGTGCTCATATCCCGCATGGATCCTCTAAAATACCTCCTTGAAAAACCCGCCCTGACAGGTCGTATATTCCGTTGGTTATTTCTACTATCCGAATTCGATATCAAGTATGTCACAAGCAAGTCGGTAAAAGGGAGAACCGTAGCTGAGCATCTCGCAGAACATGCCGTCGAATCCGAAGAAAGTGGAGACTTTCCGTTTCCAGATGAAAGTATCATGGAAGTCAAGGAAGAACAGTGGAAGTTGTACTTTGATGGGGCAGCCAACATGAAAGGATATGGAGTAGGAATGATTCTCGTATCACCGAGCGGGGACCATACTCCATTGGCAATTAAGCTCAACTATAACTCCACCAACAACACCGCCAAATACGAAGCATGCATTCTGGGAATGGAAGCGGCCATAGAGCTGAAGGCTCGGAGGATAGACGTCTTTGGGGACTCAAACCTCATCATATCTCAAGCTAGAGGAGAATGGAAAGTAAAAGAAGAAAGATTGAAGCCCTATCATGATCGTCTTGACCAACTCAAGAGGCAGTTCGAAAATATCACATTCCTCTACTTGCCCAGGGAAGAGAACCAGCTGGCAGATTCCTTGGCTACTTTAGCTTCAATGACCAAAATTCCTGTGGGAGTCAGGATGATGCCCTTGGTAATTGAGCATAGGTACGAACCTTCATTCAACATGATCGCCACAATCGAAGAAGAAGAGAATGGGACACCATGGTATCAGGATGTCTGGGATTTCATAGAAAAGGGGACGTACCCCCAAGAGTCTACCGAGAAAGACAAGAGGGCCATTCGAAGATTCGCAGCGCAGTTCATCATTTGTGGTGGGAAATTGTTGAAGAAAGGATACAATGGTCACAACCTGACTTGCTTATTCGGGAAGAGCTCCCGAAGAATGATGGAGGAAATACACGAAGGGGTATGCGGTCCGCACATGAACGGTCACATGCTGGCTAAGAAAATCATAAGACAAGGGTACTACTGGACAACATTGGAGAAAGATTGTTGTGAGTACGTGAGGAGGTGTCACAAGTGCCAGATTCATGCAAACATGATGCATACACCACCATCCCTTCTGTACAGCATGACTTTGCCTTGACCATTCTCAACCTGGGGAATCGACATCATTGGTGAAATCATTCCGAAAACCTCAAACGGAAATCGGTATATCCTGGTGGCCATAGACTACTTCACAAAATGGGTAGAAGCTGCATCTTATACCAAGTTGGGGGCCAAAGAAGTGGCCAAATTCATCAAAAGAAATCTCATCTGTCGTTATGGAGTTCCCCATGAGATTATTTCGGATAACGGGAGTCATTTCAAGGCAGAAGTCAGGGATCTGTTCAAGGAATACAAGATCACGTATCACAAGTCATCGTCGTATAGGCCGCAAACCAATGGGGCAGTCGAAGCTGCAAACAAGAATGTCAAGGCCATACTGCAGAAATCGGCCGATACCTACAAAGACTGGCATGAAAAGCTACCATTCGCTCTTTGGAGATACAGAACGTCGATAAGGACGTCCACGGGAGCAACTCCTTACTCGTTGGTGTATGGGATGGAAGCGGTACTCCCGGTCGAGATAGAATTGCCATCTCTACGCGTGATGGCAGAATGTGAAATTTCGGAATCAGATTGGTTGAGAGAAAGATACGAAGAATTGGCTCTCATAGATGAAAAGCGCCTAGCGGCAGTCGACCATGTCCGAATCTATCAAAAGAGGATAGCCCGTGCTTTCAATAAAAGGGTTCGCCCAAGGAAGATTGTCAAGGGCGACCTTGTCCTTAAGGAATTGAGAGCTCCGATTTTTGATCCCCGTGGGAAATTCAAACCTAAATGGGTAGGTCCTTACATCGTCAAGACCATTCTTTCCGGAGGAGCAACTTATCTCATGGACCTTGATGGTGTCGAATTCAAAGAACCGATCAACATGGATCACCTCAAAAAGTACTATGCTTGACCATCTCCCAACCATTTTCTTCAAGCCTTGCTTTGAACTACGCTCGACCTGATTCCCACTCGGGGATACGTAGGCAACCACATTGGTTCGGTCGCTCCACCCACAATAAAAATAACCTCTTCTTTCAAAACCTTGGCCCGAACTACGTTGGACCTGATCCCCACTTGGGGGTACGTAGGCAGACTTTCAAAAAAAGAAAAGAAGGGTGGCTCGCTAGGTCGAAAATCCGAAAGGACGCCTAGGCAAAAATTAGAGCTAAATCCAAAGTGAGCAATAACAAAAGAGAGGAAATAGCTCGCCAGGCCGCCTCCTTGGTGCCTGGGCAAAAATTATGAGCATGTGAGAAAATAAAGTCGCGGTCCTTACCATAACCCAAAAATCACCTTCCAAACTAGGGGCAAACTTCGGCCACTCGCCTCGTTTGCCTGAACCTCTTCTAAACTAGGGGCAAACGTCGGTCATCTACCTCGTTTGCCTCACAACCATACATATCCCAAACTAGGGGCAAACTTCGGCCACCCGCCTCGTTTGCCTCTAATAACCCCGGCATGCCCAAGCAAGTACCAAAAGCAACAACCAATTGAAATCTCAGTTACAAAATGTTTTCAGAAAGCTAAAGTGCATAAAATAAGATTCCCAAAGTAACCAAGGTTCACTGATAAACAAACTTTGAATATTACATAAAACAGGAGTAATCGAAGAAATAAAAGTCTTTCGCAAAGCAAACACATGTTCAAAGACACTTGGAGGAATGAGCAGAATCAGTCAGGTCTAGTCTTGTCTTAGTGTCTTTTATTTCTTCAAAGGTCTTTAGAAATAGGCTTTTACTCGGTCAGTCCAACCATCAATAAAACAGCAATAGTGGTAGCCCTGATCCTGGAAGCAAAGACCCTCTCAGTAAACCCCCGGGGAACCTCCTGAACCTGTCCATACTGTCTGGCCAAACGGCGAGGATGATAGAAAGAAGTCTCTCTCAGACCAATCAACCACACTCTCTGGTGACCCCTGAGGCTCGTGGTGACAGCATGAAGGCCCCAACGCCTCACGATCCAGCAAATGTCGGCCTCAAATAAAGCACCCATCATGCCCACCCAATCGGCAAAAGTATAGTGAGAGTAAAGCACAGCTCGACGAAAGTAAACTGGTGGTATGCGGCCCGTCCACAGCTGAAGGTGCTCGTATAACCAAGCCTGTAACACCAAAGGCGCCCCGGAAAGAAGAGGAGTCCCTTGATTGAAGGCGTTATCCAAACCATTCAAGGTTTCAACTAGAACCATGGCCATGGGATTCTTTCTAAGCTTCAACCCAAGGCACACATGCACTAAGTCAACGGAAGTACTCGAGAATAAGAAGTGTGAGGTCATGCACAATATCAAAGCAGCCCCGCGGGTAGCATCATACACGCTGGGATTCCCAGGACTGGCATACTGAGCAATAATGGAAGCAATATTAAGGACCTCACCTTGAATCAGCCGGCGGGAAGTAGTGATGGAGCAATTCAGATATTCAGCCAAGCCTCGCGTAGGACTGAGGGTACCAGCAGAAGGGAGAATCTGATCAGAGTCAGAATCATAGCTGAGAATAGCGCAGAACTCTTCAAACACGGGGCATATCTCCAGGCCATTGAAGTTGAAGACATGATTCACCGGGTCCCAGTGACCAATGGCAGCACGCAAGAACTCAGTATTCAGGGTCATCTGGCAAAGAGAGAATAGCTCGGTCAAGCCGTAGCTAAAGAGATTGATCCGCTCCACGCCATCCGTGATGTTCAGCCAGGCTGTGAGTTGAGCAGGATCATACAAAGCCATATTTTCTGTCGCGGCTCTAGCAAAATTCAAAATTTCGGCAGCACCTCCCCGTTTCACGGACTATCCCACCTGCAAGGCAAAAGCAAGCACTATCACAAAACTGCCCATCGCAGTAACATCCAGCAATCACAGTGCACATATATCAACAAGCACACAACTGCGCCTCTAAACCGGAAGATATCCGGTCTAGGAGGCAATACATCATAATACTCTGTCAAAAGGTCACAAATTGTGCTACATATCGTCCTACACTGTCCAAATAATCATATCCTCAGTACAACCCAATCGAAAATAGAAAAAGAAAATAAAATAAAAAAGGTCCCGCTTGGGAAGCCTCAGTCCTCCTCTTCTTCGTCCTCCGTCGGACCGCCCGGAGTGTATGTCGGCGACGGCCTCCTCCTTGCCACCTCTGCATCTTGGACCAGTCCTCGATGAGCCAGCCCCGCCTCCCCGGTACTGCACACACAAATAAAATGAAGGCAATCAGTAAGGGAATAACGAAAAGTATAAAAAAGGTACAAAAAAAACAGAGCCGAGTCAGAGGCTTACCAAGGACGCCATCTGGTTGGCAGCAAATTGCCGCATACCGTCCATCTGTCAAGGGTAAAGTCTAGGGTTAGAACCTCATAACCTTAAGAAAGTGCAAAATTAAAGACGTACTCGGTGGTCTCGTGTGAGGACCAGGGATCGTAAGCTAACTTCCAAGGCATGACCCTCCTCAGCGTAACTCTAAGGAACATTGAGGACGCCCGCTGGCTGAGTAGGGTACCCACATGTGACTCGCGGCACCTCCATCATTTGGGGAGTGCCATCAGCGCCTAGAACATTGACGGCCAATCCCAAGGAGGGATAGGGTCGGGAGCCTGAGGAGCCTGTCTCCTGTACATCTCGCGAAGCTGTAGGCACAGAATAAGTTAAAAGCGAATCAAAAACATAGGCAATGAATAAAAAGCGAAAATAAAAAAAAGCAACTCACCTCCAGGAGTGGGAAGTTAGGCATTAGGAAACGGCCGCGATAAGCCTCGTAACCGGTCTCGGAAAGAAAATGGTCCCAAACATCCGTGCCGGCCAAGGCCGCCAACAGAGCATCACCAGAGAGGTCACTAGCATCCATCACGGGAGGATTATGAGGAACGTGATACCGGGAGCCACCAACCACCTGCCGAGAGACCCGCTCCCCAAGGAACCACTGCCTGCACTCGGTACTCTCCAGCAGAAGGCGGCAAGAGGTAAGAGATTTAACCGCTTGTATCTCCTCTGGGGCGGCGTAAGCAACGCCCTCCCAAGGCGTCCAATCAACACTAGAGGCCGTTAGCTCAGTTAAGAAGTTTCTGAGCAAAACAATCCGGTGGGCCCCGCTCTTCACCCCAACAACGTCCCTCCGCCATCTCAAACCTCGTGGGAATAGAGGCACAGGAGCCATGCCGTCCTCATCCTCGCCTAATTCATCCGCCGGGGAAGGAGCCAACATCTTCAAGTATTCAAAACTCCAAAGCTGCACAGACAAGGGAGAAATCAGAACAAGTATGGAAATCAAAAAAGATGGAAAATAAAAGAAGAAACAGTGCGTACCTCCCAAGCTCGCCAGAATCCCCCAGTAGATTTAACATCGCCCCGAGAGACCTCCCCCATATGCTTGTAGAGATGGGCCAGGGCAGCACTGCCCCAATTGTAGGAAGGGATCTCATCAATGGTCGCCAGGCAAGAAAGGAGCCTCAAGCTCACCCAGTCGTTCCTTGTTGCAAAGATTGAGCACCCGAGGACATACAGAAGATAAACCCTCAAAATCTGGGAATTGTTCAGATTGTGATTACCTCTACCATAGGCCCGGTAAAGCCAGCCGCAGGGAAACCAATGCCTCTCCAGGTTGGGGAGAACAGCCCCGATCAGCATCTCCACCGCCTCCGGGTCGATCTCATAAAAGTAATCCAGAATCAGGCGCTTCCCGCCGACCCTCAGGCCCGTGATCATAGAGAAGTCGAAGGGCGTCATAGTCATTTCACCAAACGGCAGGTGAAAAGTGTTGGTGGTGTCCCACCACCTCTCGGCCAATGCATAGAAGTGAGCTAAATTGTTGCTGCTTTTTGAAACCAAACGGACAAAGCCTCCAAACTCGGCGTCGTCCACCATCCTCTTAACGGTGGGCGAGAGTTGAGTGTACCATAAGAAGGCGTGGGCAAGGCTACCATGGCCTTTCAAGGCCACTTCCGGCACCTACACACAACAGAGACGACAAAAGATGCACAAAATCACTATTCACGGCCCGAGAGCCAAATTCACAAAATCAACATTTGAGCGCAAATCGAACTTCTAACGATCTCTAGGTGCACACTACGGCTCACAAAGCTAGCACAATACATGAAGGTGGTCCTAAAATGTCGAAAGTTTCACATACCAAGCTCGCTAGAGCCGCGGTCGAAAGATGACGTTGGGGGTCCCGCAAAATCAAGTCCGGAGCTTGCACCTCGGCCTTCATCCGCCCCTTAGCCTTCTTAGACGGTCTCCTTGAGCTCGAAGCCATGGATCTACAAGAAAAATGGAAGTCACATTTAAACTTTCCCCTTGAAAATTTGGGTAAACCAAAACACCAATCAAAAATCCGACTATGGCAGAAGATTACTCACCTGAGCACGCACAAGCTGCGTTTTGTTGAATTTTGGCTTCAAAAACACTCCAAAAATGGCCAAGAATGAGCTTCAAAAGCTCAAAAACCCAAGATATAAGAAGATAAAGTCCGGCCACCCAGTGCCGTCGCGGCACTGGCTAACTGCCGCCGCGGCAGTGGCCCAGTGCCGCCGCGGCACTGCTCCCCATGGGCCCCGCTTCGCTCCGTTTTGCTCCGTTTTGCCGCGTTCTGGCCCGTTTTGGCCTTTTTCAGCCCGTTTTTGACCCCTGTGGACCGCTGCGCGTGGAGGAGGAGGATCCTGACGCTCTCCCTCGATAGTGTCCCGGGACGGATCCCAAGGAGCACACTTCAGGGAAAACTAGGACTTCCTCACGCGATCCTAGAGACAAAGAGTCGCCACCTAATTTTTATCGGGAATTAGGAAACCCAAGTTTGACTCGCCCAAAATTGAATAAGGTTACTCGCCCTTCATTACCAGAAACAAGGTTCGGGGGTCTTGGTACGAGAGGGGAAGGAGCCCAAGCAGGACTAAAGCACCCCCTCCTCGCCCTACCGAATGGTAGGCCTTGATTCAAATATCCTTGTTATTAATTCATAATAGATGTTGTTTCCTCAAACATACTAGATAGGTATATACATGGCAAAAAGAAACATCTAATGAAAATCATTTCAAGAGACTAAATCAAGTAGAAAGCGGATGCTCATGCAATACAAGGGAGAAGTATACTCACAGTGGCTAGTCCCGCCCGGGACCGATGCAAATAAAGTAAACATGTCATGATATGCAAAGGGAACGAGAAGACTTACATTGGTTGACTCAAGCGGAGTTGCGAAAGCAAAAAGAATGGAAACGTGCAATGCAATCATGCAACAATCCTAGATAAGATGTCTCTAACAAATAATCATATAAACGGAGACTATCCTAAAGGAATTGTGTCGTTGAAATCAAAGTTGTAAACCTAGAAAAATTCTAAGAGAAAGGATAGAGATAGTACATGATACATGGGCACTAAGCCACATGTAGACGAGGCAAACCACAAATCGAAGTCCGGGTCCGAGGCACTTAATTCTCTGCACTAATATACCAAAGAATACCCAAGCATTGCAAAAATACAAGCAAACAAATGATATGCATGATAAACAAAGAAAACATGTCATCAATCAAATTTCCAGATTCAGCAACCTCTAATGAATCCTATCAAAAGTGGTCTTAAACATGAGCTGGGTAAAAACCCTTTTACAGAAAGTTAGATACATGTCTTAGGGAACTTCTCCAAAAAGTGGGACCTCAATATCAATTTTATTGTTTGAGAAATAAATGTTTTGGGAACAGTGGATCAGGACTGTCCACTGTTCTTGTAAAAATCATAATTAAATCTACAAAAATCATATGAAGCTCTATTTGGTGTCAAAAGAAAGCTATTTCATTGTAGTATATGATAAAAATAAACCCATGGACATTCTGTAATCACAAGGTTTCTGAAAAAGTGTTTTAAACAGACTCTGTTATTCTGGAAATTTGGTATCATTTGACAAATGAATGCAAAACATAATAGAAGTATAATAGAAGTTCATGAATCATGTTAACCAAGTTGATTTAAGCTTTTGATCTCTCATCCATTTATCCTAGGTGATTTCTAAACCAAGTTTTATTCATCAATTGTTGTTGAGTGATCAAGGTATGACCATTTTGTATACATAATCATATTTGTAATTAAACTTAGAAAATTCCAGAATAGTTGTATCAACTTTAAACGCTTAGAAAACGATCCTAACTCGATCGTATGCTCACGATTTTACATCGGCATATAGATATATGAGTTAGGAATCATCCCCAAAAAGCGGAACGTCGATAACTATTATAGATTTTCTGAAATTCAAGCACAAAGAGACGATGTTCAAATCTGTCAACCGATTTCTCAACAATTTCTAAAAATAGCATATGAATCCTAAAAGCTCTCAAAACGGACCGGATGAAAGCTAATTCATCAAAGTTTACCCAGAAAATTTGAAATCCATCAAACTATGGGTTTTGATGGACCAAATCTAATGGACAAAACCAATCTGCTTTGCTGAATTTTTATCTAGTTCATTTTAAAGTGTGAGGAAAACATTTTAGTGATAGTTGAAGCTTATTAGAGAGATCAAACTCATAGATCAACTTAATTATCATGATTCCCAATCAATTTAGCCCTCAAGTTCTATGAAGAACTTTTAGATCAAGGATCAAAGGGACTTATAAATATCATGTTGGAGATGAAATTCAATAGGAATTCTAGGTAATAGGAATAATCAAGAGATAGGTATGAACATAGAAATCATCCTTCTCATAGATCATATTTCCAAACCATCATGGAATTCAAAATAGATATATGTATATATATATAATCATGTATGCATGAATCTAAACTAAAATTGAAGAATGAAACGAAAATTGAAAATCGAAGTGAAAAACAATCTCTAATTGTAAATTATCAATAAAAATCAAAGAGATTTGGATCTAACTATGTGAGTGTGTGAAGAACATGAGAGGAAGAAGATGAGTGTTCTAATAAGTAGAAATAGAACTAAGTTAGATCCAAATCTTATAGATCTATATATACAAAGTAGGAATTAGAGATGAACTACAGTGTTTACCTCTTGGAGGATTCTCAATTACAAGACCAAAATTGATTTGAAGATCTTCTTCTTCAAGTGTTATTCAAGTGTTCTTCAAGCACTCATCCATGGAAGTTGAGGGAAGCAATTGATGTTCAAATTGTGGTCTAATTAGCCTAAGTTAATCTAAATTCAATTCATAATTTTCTCTCTCTAGAATTCACCTAAATTGAAAGTATATTCAAAGTATACTTATCTCTCTTGTATGTGCTTCTATGTGTGTTTGTATCTCCAAGTATATTCAAGTGTATCTCTTCCAAGTGTCTAGTGTGTTAAGATGTGTGATCTCATATGAGATGTATGAGATCTTATATAGAGTTTTGAAGACTTAGCTCTTAAGTTTCAGGGTTAAAACAGGATTTTTAGAGCTTAAAAGAGGGTTAAAATGGCCATTTCGGAGCTTAAACGCAATTTCCAGGCAATTTCCTCGCAGTGGGAAGCTTCTAGAAGGGTCTGGAACTCAAAAAGCTCCGTGGAGGACACAAATGGAAGTGGCGGTTATGGTGGGACCCGCCACCCCCATACCCAAAACCGCCATTTACTATTTGGGTCCCTCTGGTCACCCACAAGCTCTGTTTCAAATTTCATGCGCACTGCTTTTCCAGATTTCTGTAAAAATGCTTTTTGGTGTCCGAAATCGTCCGTTTACGTACCGTTGGAAAGCTGTCAGGTTGAATTTCAGTATAAAAATATTTCCAGAGGTTTTATAATGAGAATTGAAGTCCAATTGAAGTCCGGAAGTCCTCCGGAACTTTCGTCGTTTTTTTGAAATCAAATGACGTCTTTTCCAAAATTGCTTTCAAATGTGCGTCGATTTCGAACTTTTCTTTAAAATTGAATCTCTGGATACCTAGAATACTGCGTTTAGAACACTTAATGTTCATATAACCCTGAGAGAATATGAATTCTGAGAGATGATTTTGACAAAACCGGGATTTATCCATGAAAAAGGGCTTTTCTGAGCTTGAAGTCACTTTCCGAAGTCCGATCTTCTGATTGTGTGGAATCCAGTACCTTCCACGGGGTACTTTTCATCATCGAATCCTCCAAGACGTTGTCCACCCTAAATCCTATCAGTGTAGTCAAAATTGGGTGTCTACAGTTTGCCCCTCTTTGGCAGAGCTTGTTGTGAACAACGTGAACTGCAAGTGAGTGCCAAAGCCTTGAAGGCACCCAAATAACCATACTGAGAGGTTTTAGGAAAAACAAAAAATTCGCAAAATCAAGAAATTCAAAATCTGAAAAAAAAATCAAGAAATTACAAATGCAAGAATGCAATG
The DNA here is from genome assembly GCA_033977485.1 of Hydrangea macrophylla. Lineage (NCBI taxonomy): Eukaryota > Viridiplantae > Streptophyta > Magnoliopsida > Cornales > Hydrangeaceae > Hydrangea > Hydrangea macrophylla. Next base: position 15,386,023 of record CM066983.1, read on the forward strand.
CAATGCTGGGTAGAGGCGGCTAAGTTGAAGCTGATGCTGGTCGTGCTCCGCTGGAGCTGCCTACGTATCCTTTCCAGGAATCAGACCAGGGCGTAGTTCAAGCGCGCGAGAAGACGGAAAACAAACAAACAACAACAATGCGGATGAAATGCTCCTATCCTAGGATGCTGGTGCAATATGAAAACATGAAATGTGAAAGTGCTGGAGGAATCATCCTCAAGGGTTCCCTAGATGCAAAATCTAATGCAAAGGATGCAACGACTCTCTCTCACAGTCGAATATGCTAAAGGTATCTTGGATGATTCTCGAGGTTTTTGTCAAAGTTATTCTTCTGATCTTAAGGCTCGTAGGCGTCATCTGTATCCTGGACGACTCTTGAAATAGCGAAGTATCTTGGATGAATTCTGAGTCATGTCAAACAACTGGACGATTGCTGGTGTAGAGTCCTTCTGCTGGGGACGATTACTGATGTAGAGTCCTTCTGCTGGGGACGATTGTTGATGTAGAGTCCTTCTGCTGGGGACGATTGCTGAAATAAGTCCTTCTTCTGTGGACGATTGCTGATGTAGAGTCCTTCTGCTGGGGACGATTGCTGATGTAGAGTCCTTTTGCTGGGGACGATTGCTGGTGTAGAGTCCTTCTGCTGGGGACGATTGCTGATGTAGAGTCCTTCTGCTGGGGACGATTGCTGAAACAGGTCCTTCTTCTGTGGACGATTGCTGATTGTAGAGTCCTTTTGCTGGGGACGATTGCTGATGTAGAGTCCTTTTGCTGGGGACGATTGCTGATGTAGAGTCCTTTTGCTGGGGACGATTGCTGATGTAGAGTCCTTTTGCTGGGGACAAATCTTCTGAAACAGGTCTCTCTGCCGGAGACAAATCTTCTGCTCTTCTGAAACAGGTCCTTCTTCTAGACAAATCTTCTGTAACAGGTCTGGAAACAAGTCTTCTGAAACAGGTCTCTCTGCCGGAGACAAATCTTCTGTTCTTCTGAAACAGGCCCTTTTTCCGAGGACAAATCTTCTGTGGCAGGTCTAGAAACAAATCTTCTGAAACAGGTCTCTCTGCCGGAGACAAATCCTCTGTTCTTCTGAAACAGGCCCTTCTTCTGAGGACAAATCTTCTGTTCTGATGCACGGATTCTGAGAGATACATAAATTCTGAGAGATGACCCTTCTTCTGAGAGCAACCCACGGATACACGATTCTGATTTTGAGAGAAACCCTACATTCTGGAGGCAACCCTGATATGCGATGCTGAGAAATACATGATTCTGAGAGAAACCCCTACATTCTGGAGGCAACCCTGGATACACGATTCTGATTCTGAGAGAAACCCTACATTCTGGAGGCAACCCACGATTCTGAGAGAAACCCTACATTCTGAGAGCAACCCACGGATACACGATTCTTGGCATAAACCTTGTATTCTGGAGGCGACCCACGATTCTGATTCTGAGAGAAACCCTACATTCTGGAGGCAACCCACGATTCTGAGAGAAACCCTACATTCTGGAGGCAACCCTGGATACATGATGCTTGGCATAAACCTTGTATTCTGGAGGCGATTTTGATGCTCAAATTCTGAGAGATACCCTTTATCTGGAGGCAACCCGTGGATACATGATGCTTGCGAGAAACTTAATTCTGAAAGTTCTCTACTGGGGAGATCCTATGATTCTGAGAGATGCACGAATTCTGTTATACCTTGACAATATCTGGAAATTCTCTGCTTGAGGAGATATCTGAGGTTTCTGGGACGCGAGCACATATTCTGGAGGCCCTGCTGATTCTTTCTGAGACTCATATTGGTGCTTCGACCAACGCAATCATTCTTGCAACACGTCAGGCTTACTCTAACCCTTTCTGAACATCTCGCATTCTGACCCATCTTCTGAAAGTCCTTTCTGGATGTAATTCTCAAGCGACAGTAGACTCAAATGTCCATTTTCTAAGACAACTCATAATCAATCCCAAAACGACGGGAGTTTGCCGTTTCTCGGCCACTTTCAGGCTGCGGTGCCTTTGATTCTTCTCATCTGGGGGACTTTTTTTCAATTCTTGAATGGATTTTTACCAAGATTCAAATCTCCAGAGGTCCTCTAGACCAATTCCAACAAGTTTTAAGCACTCTCAAGGCTTATATATCAAAAATGGACCAATCCGGGATCAAATCAAGAGTTCCGGGGGTCAAAACGCGAATATAGAGCAAAATCATATCTCTAGGAGGGCCTTTCGTCAAGAGGTAACCCATTCTTTAATTACTCCTTTGTTTCACATCTTCATACGTGTCTCTTTATTCTTGCGATTCCTTAGAAATCATCCTTTTTCTTTTTAGAATGTGGTTGGTCATCTTAGAGGTCATGGTAGCCATGGAAAATGCCTTGAATGGTTTAATGAATTGTCGGAGTCGCGTCCCCAAGTAGTAGCCAATATCAAGCAAGCGGGCTTTGGGTCGTTTGTAACCTTATTGGAGAGATCGACTAATGATTTGGCCATGATTCAGGCTCTTGCTGAAAGGTGGTGGGATTCCACAAATACTTTTCACATGCCTTTTGGGGAGATAACCATGACCCCTCTTGATTTTGCAATGATAACCGGCATCTCATTTGGCGGGCATCGTCTTGCCTTTGCAAAGAACATCCATAGACATCCTACTATCATTGAGCGTCTCCTAGGCATCATCCCATCCCAGAGAGATCTTCACGGATCGAGCGTAGGCATCACATGGTTCATCAACAACTTCAGGCCTTCTGAAAGAGCGGCTCAATTTACCGATATGCAGCTTACCCGTGCTTTCATCTTGTATTTGCTTGGTTGCTCTCTTCTTTCTACTCGAGCTGAGCGGATTACATTGAATATGCTTGATAGTCTTCGAAATCTTGAGGAGATTGCAGATTTTGATTGGGGCTCTGCTGGTTTAGCCATTCTGTATAGTCATATGGGGGAGCATTCTCGAGGCAAATCCCCTGGATTCGGCGGATTCTGGAGAGCTTGGGAGGTACTGAAAATATTTTCATTTCCAGTTTTTATCATTTGATGTTCTGCTGTTTTGACCACTGCTTTATTTTCTCTTGTAGGTGTGGGCCTTTGAGTATTTCTCCATGACGGCTCCATCATTCCGGGAGGAAGAGATTCATATTTTTCCACGGGCTCTGAAGTGGCGTCGCCAAGCCGTAGGTACCAAGAATGATGCTCATAATGTTATTTCTTGCCGGGATTTTCTTACCCGTCTCAGATTCACCCAAGTTAACTGGCATCCTTGGGCTACAAATGGAGATGTGACTGAGATTGGCTTAGCTAGACAGATGACTGGAGAGAGGATTCTTCTTGAGGGTCCCTCTGTTCTTGAGTGGTATCTTGGAGAGAGAGTAGCTCCTCAGACTGATTTGGAGGATCGTCTCTTAGTGCCACAGGATCCGCCTTCTTGTATGAGGTCGGCGCAGAATTTGGAAGATGAAGATCTTATTAATGCTTTGAACGGAATTCCTTCAGCCTCTTTTACTCTGTTTGAGGAGAACTATGACGTCTTCAGGGTTACTCATCTGATGCCTAATTTCCCGCTCTCGGATGACCCGCAGGTATTTCACGACTTCTTCATTTCTGATCGAATGCTTGCTTTATCTTATTTCTCATCATCATTTGCAGGGGAGTTCTTTTGTGGATGGCCCTGGTCGACCTCTACCTCTCATTCCTCCTTGTGATTGGCGAGCCTCGACCATGCTGCGCGGAGTTACATCTTCTGTAGAGATCCCCCGTGATCTTGTAGAGCCTCAGCTAGTTTCAGAACAACATGAGTCCGTTCCCCGAGCCGTTTTCAATGAAGAGCGAGCTTATGCACAGAATCTGAGGGCTTGGAGCCTTGCTCGTGAGGGACATGTAAGTAATTTCTGAACTCATTACCTCTGATTCTTCTGATCTTTCTGACCATATCTTTCTTCTCTTTGCAGTGGGATGGCATGTGCCAGACTTACATAGACCGTGATGCGGCCCTGGTAAATTTCTTGACCTCTTCTTCTTATCTCATTGCTTTTTCAAACCCCTATACTGATTCTTTTCTTCCACAGGTGGCTCAAGTTAGGCAGCTTCAATCACAGTTGGAGCGGATGAATGCAGGCCCTTCTGGTGGGGCTGGTGGGTCTAGGCGAAGGCGCCAAATTGAAGATGATGATAGCTCTACGGCCTCAGATATGCCTGCTCGGTACCCACGGGCTACTCGTCGTTGCTGATGATGATCATATGCACCCATGACTATCTTTCTGTTTTTCTTGCTTTCTGTGCTGAGACTGATGTTGATGTATTCTGTCTGAGACTTGATGGGCTTGTACTCTTGACTTTGCTTGATGCTGCTCTATGCTATCCTTCTGTTTCGCTTTTCATCCCTTGTCACGAGACTGATTTGATTGACACTTTGCACACTGACACACAGGACTCGATTTTACAGGGAAAGGAAATTTCTGACGATTCCTCTTTCTCGACAATGTCTTTTGACTTGGATATTTGAATTTTCTAAGGATTTGCATGTTTTGAAAATGAGATTTTATCTTGTAGCAGGATATTGTGTTGGCTTTGCATGTAATCTTGAAGCTTTTGAAAATTTTCCACATAATGTTTCAGTCTTGACATTAGATTCACATCTTTAGATTGCTAAAAAAACTTTTCAACTTAATATCAAGAATTACCAGATTTTTCACTTAGGTGCTTTAATTCTGATAGCCAAGTGATCCAGAGAGGACAGGTAGCGAGGTATGGGCAAACGACAGTTTGCCCCTAGTTGATAGAGATAAATGGAAGTTTGGGCAAACGCAGTTTGCCCCTAGTGTGGCAGTGATATCTTGAGGTTCTGGGCAAACTTTGAAAGTTTGCCCCTAGTTTGCGAGGTTCAGGGATCGAGAGCCAGGAAAGCTCGCCTACTTATCCCCAAGTGGGAATCAGATCCAAAGTAGTTCGGCCAGGTCTTGAAAGAAAGTATGGTTGAGGGTTTCAGGAGCAGTGACCGAACCGAGCAGGTTGCCTACATATCCCCAAGTGGGAATCAGGTCAAGTGTAGTTCCTCGAATGCTGGAGGTTTTGAAAGAACAGGTTTTGAAAGAAAAGGCTTTTAAGCATAGTATCTCTTGAGACGGTCAATGTTGATTGGCTGATTGAACTCAACTCCATCTAGATCCATCAGGTATGCCGCTCCTCCAGAGAGAAGCTTCTTGATGACGTATGGGCCAACCCAATTTGGCTTGAATTTCCCTCTAGGATCGAAAACGGGTGCTTTTAAGGCTTTAAGCACAAGGTCGCCTTCCTCAAGTTTTCTTGGACGGACCTTCTTGTTGAATGCTCGAGCTATTCTTCTCTGATACACATGCACATGATCAATTGCGGCCAACCTTTTCTCATCAAGTAACATTAGCTCCTCATATCTATCTCTTAGCCAATCAAATTCTGGAATCTCGGATTCTGCCACAACTCTCAAAGATGGTAGTTCTATTTCAACTGGGAGTACTGCTTCCATTCCGTAAGCCAATGAATAAGGAGTGGCTCCTGTAGATGTTCGGATAGATGTTCTGTATCCCCACAGTGCATACGGTAACTTCTCATGCCAATCTCGGTATGTATCAGTCATCTTTCTTAGGATCGTCTTCAAATTCTTATTAGCTGCTTCAACTGCCCCATTTGTTTGTGGCCTATACGGCGCTGACATGTGGTGCATGATCTTGTATTCTTCTAGTAGATCCAAAACCTCTTTCTGGAAGTGACTGCCATGATCGGATATCAACTCATGAGGGACCCCGTATCGGCAGATTATATTTCTTCTGATAAATCTGGCCACATCTTTAGCCTTCAATGTCGCATAAGACTCTGCTTCCACCCATTTTGTGAAATAATCAATTGCTACCAGGATGTATTGATGCCCATTAGACGCCTTCGGGGTTACTTCTCCAATAACATCTATTCCCCAAACTGAGAATGGCCAAGGGGTAGTCATGTTGTATAGCAGTGACGGCGGCACATGCTTCATATTGGCATGGATCTGACATTTGTGACATTTTCTGACATATTCATAGCAGTCCTTGTCCATAGTAGTCCAATAATATCCTTGTCGGATGATCTTCTTAGCTAACATGTGTCCACTCATATGAGGACCACACACCCCTTCGTGAATTTGCTCCATCATCTTTCTCGCACTGTTTCCATATAGACATGTCAAGTTGAATCCATTGTAAGATCTCTTCAATAGACTTCCACCACAAATCATGAACTGAGCCGAGAATCTTCTTATGGCTCTCTTGTCTTTCTCGGAGGCGCTTTCCGGATATTCCCCATTTTCAATGAAGTTCCACACGTCGGTGTACCACGGAAGTTCTTCTGCTTCTTCTATTTCCCCAATCATCTCATAAGACGGCTTTTCCCTTTGTTCAATCATCAAAGGAGTTAGCTTTATCCCCACAGGAATCTCAATCATTGACGCTAAAGTAGCCAAAGAGTCTGCTAGCTGATTTTCTTCTCGAGGCAGGTAGAAGAACGTGATATGCAAGAAACGAGTTCGTAAAGAATCAAGATACTCATGATAGGGTTTTAACTTCTCTTCCTTGACTTTCCAATCTCCTCGAACTTGGGATATGATCAAATTGGAATTCCCGAATACATCAAGTTTCCTTACCTCCAAAGTCAATGCGGCTTCTAGCCCCAAGATACAAGCTTCATACTCAGCAGTGTTGTTGGTGGAGGTGTACTTCAGCTTAATAGAGAATGGGGTATGTGCTCCTTCAGGGGATACAAGGATGATTCCTACTCCATATCCTTTTTGGTTTGCAGCTCCATCAAAGTACATTTTCCACACATCTTCTTTTAATTCCATCAATCCTTCGTCAGGGAACATGAACTCTCCTTCGTTTTCCAGATTTATCGGATGTTCTGCTAAATGTTCTGCGACAGCCCTTCCTTTAACAGATTTACTCGTAGCATGTATCAAGTCAAACTCAGATAGCATCAATGTCCATCGGGAGATTCTTCCGGTCAATGCTGGTTTTTCAAATAGGTACTTCAAAGGATCCATTCGGGAGATTAAAACAACAGGGAAGGCCAACATATAATGCCTCAGACGACGAGTGGCCCAAACCAAAGCCCAACATGTCTTTTCTAACGGAGAATACTTCAATTCGTATCCAGTCATCCTTTTACTTAAGTAGTAAATGGCTTTCTCTGTACGCCCTTCATCTCCTTCTTGGGCTAACATGCATCCCATAGCATTCTCTGACACGGATAAGTACAACAGCAAAGGCTTCCCTGACTTCGGGGGTGAAAGAACCGGTGGGTTTGATAAATAAGCCTTGATCTTGTCAAAAGCTTCTTGACATTGATTGTCCCATTCGAATTTCTTCCCTTTTCTCAACAAGCTGAAAAGCGGATCGCAAGTAGCAGTGAGCTTAGATATGAAGCGGCTGATGAATTGGATTCTTCCCAGAAATCCTCTTACTTCCTTTTCATTTGTCGGAGGCGGCATATCCATAATAGCCTTGATCTTTGTGGGGTCAACCTCAATTCCTCTCTGTGTGATGAGAAATCCTAGCAGCTTGCCGGTGGTAACTCCAAAAGTACACTTCTGTGGATTCAATCTCATTCTGTATTTCCTTAATCTTTCAAAGAACTTGGCGAGTGCTGTTAAATGCCCACTTCTTTCTTTGGACTTAACAATCATATCATCCACATAAACTTCTACCTCTTTATGGATCATGTCATGTAACAAAGTAGTAGCAGCTCTCTGATAGGTCGCTCCGGCATTCTTTAACCCAAATGGCATTACTCGGTAGCAATACGTCCCCCAGTGAGTTGTGAATGTAGTCTTTTCTCTGTCTTCGGGTGCCATTAAAATCTGATTGTACCCTGAGAAACCATCCATGAATGATAACAACTCATGCCCCGCGGTGCTATCTACCAGAACATCTATGTGTGGAAGCGGAAAATCATCCTTAGGACTAGCCTTGTTTAGATCTCTGAAGTCAACACATACACGGATCCTTCCATCCTTCTTTGGCACAGGAACTATATTGGCTATCCATTCCGGATATTGGGTTACCATCAGGAATCCAGCTTTCAATTGTTTCTCAACTTCTTCTTTGATCTTCAAAGTCCATTCGGGTCTCATGCGTCTCAACTTTTGCTTAACAGGTTTTGAATTCGGAAAGAGAGGGATGTGGTGTTGGACAATCTCTGGATCGATGCCTGGCATATCTTGGTAGGACCAAGCGAAAACATCTTTAAATTCTTTTAATAAGTTGATTAGTTCATTGCTTTCTTGTGAAGTGAGCGTGGTGCCAATATGAACATTTTGTGGATTATCTTCATTATCCAAGTTTATTAGCAAAGTTTCTTCAATAATCTTGCATGCAGATTCATTTTCATTTTCAATTAATCTTTGCAAATCCTCAGAAATTTCAAAATCAAGATCATCAGACACAGAAGAGTAAGCAAAATCCTCGTTCATTTCATTAACATTTTTGGGTACATCAAAAGCAAAAGCAGACTCAACATCATGGCTCATATTGGCCTTTACAGACTTCCGGGGAAATGGGGGAGGGGATTTGTTGACTTCCGATTCTATCACCCAATTGTTCAGAGCTCCCTCTATTGGCTTGATTTCTTTCACATTTCCCAGTGCTTCTTCGGCATCCATCAGCATGTTCAGCTCTTCATCCATTAGCATGTTCAAATCATCACTTGTCATCAGCTCAGCCCAGTCCTTCCTTTCTTTCTTGATAGGCGGAGTATACAAGAACGGATCCTCATAGTCGGAGAACTCATGTTTGAAGAAAATCTCAAATCCAGGCTTAATGTTCTTGGTAGCCGGATCATACCATGGTTCAGGGAACCCACAGAAGGGAAAGTCATCGCCTTCTTTCACGAAGTATCCATTCAGGATTCTTGGCCCAGAAACAACCATCGGTCCTTTTCCTTTTGTCATCTTCTTCTTATCTTCTTCAGTCAATTGATACCCAAGCCCAGATTTATCTTTCTGTTCGTGGAAGTTCGGTGGTTCAGTTATTCCTTGTTGACGACGACCTAGTCCCATTCCAGGAAAATAGTTCATCTTCCGCACCATATGAGCCACTTTAGGATTGGCATACTGGTCAAAGTACAATGGCATGACTTCAGGGATCCAATTCTGTCCCACTTCTTCTTGTAGATCTTTGGCAACCGGGTTTCCCTTCTCGAACATCTTTCTATATTCGCGTCCGGTGATGAACGGCTTCTTTTTCTTGATCGGAGTGATTTCTTCGCCCCAGACAGATGCATCAGGAAGTTTCTTCTCATAGCTGAGTCGATCCCAAACGGATTTCTTTTTCTTAGCTCCTTCATTTATCATTCCCACAAAGTTGAATCCTCCCAATTCATTTTCTTCTTCCGGTGTTTGGACTTCTAGCACAGGACCATGGCTTGTCCCTTCTTCTTTGATCCAGCTATCCCCAAAGATTGTTACCACATCCTCTTTCCAGATGAACTTGACTTTCTGGTGGAGAGTGGAGGCGACTGCATCATTCACATGTAACCACGGACGTCCCAATAGCAGATTAAAGCTAGCCGGAATATCAATCACTTGGAAATCAGCTTCTTTGTTTAATGGCCCGACTTCAATTTTCAACTTAATCATTCCCACAATGGCCCTTTTGGTGTTATCATAGGCCCTCACAGTTTGTGTTGATGGCAAGAGTTCTGAAATAGACAACCCCATTCTGAGAGCTGTTTGGAGAGGACATACATTCAAGGCTGACCCATTATCTACCAAGCAGACCGGTACTCTATTCCCCAGGCAATGTACAGTGATGTAGAGAGCTCTGTTGTGGTGTGCCCCTTCCGGCGGTAAATCTTCATCTGTGAATGTGATTACAGGCTTACAAGGCTTTGAAGAGATCATGTTTACTAGATCTTCGGGAGTAGTATTGACAGAAACATCCAAACGATTGAGAGTATCGAGCATGGCCTGCCTGTGTTTGTGAGAGGTCATAAGTAATCCCCATACTGAGATCCAAGCTTGTGTTTTCTTCAATTGCTTTAGGATTTCATCTTCTTCTTCGCTCACGGCTCCTTTACCAGCCTCTTTTGCTTTGACGACTTCTTTCTCATTCCATGTTTCTTTTCCACGATTTTCTAACTCATGAGGCTTGAAATGACGTCCGGAACGGGTCAAGTGGTTTGCTTCATTGGTGATCCAGATAGACTCAAGTTCTTTGGCTAACTTTTCGGTGCCAACAGTGATTTTCCAAACAGAATCATCGGGGATTATGGTATTATTAACGGAATCATCCTCATCATCATACCCCCAATCTTCTTCTTCTTCCATCATTGCAATAAGATCGTCATCTTTGATTTCAAGGTTCTCGACAGGCTTTAGCAATTCTTCTATCGGCTCAGTGCTTTGTTTCTCGGTGACTGCTTCTATGGGCTTTTCTTCCTCATACCAGATCGAGTCGTCGGTGATGGCATTGGGATCCCACCATTTAATTGTAAGATTTCCGTTGGCTATTTCTTCTTCAAAAGCCAGTGCTTCTTCGACCCATTCTTCCTCTTCCATATTCCTCAAGATGCAAATTGCAGCGTCTTCCGGAAGTTGAACATCCATAGCTGGTTGATTCGAGGATGTGATGTAGATCTTTGGGTTATAAATCTGAGATCCTTCTTCTACAAAGTTAACATTTGGCATGTTCCCCTTATGATTAGGGAGAGGATTCTTCTGAACATTTGGCTGAGAGGGAGGAGGGGAGATGACCCCTTTTTCAATCAAGTCTTCAATTTCATGGCGAAGTCTCCAGCATCTATCTGTGCTATGTCCACGGCCTTGATGAAAGTCACAAAAGAACTCTGTTTTGAAACCCGGTGGAAGTGGATTTGGCTCTGGTTTAGGTTCCAATTTCTGCAAGTACCCTTTTTCTATCATTCTTTCAAGTGCGGTGCTTAGTGGCATCCCCAAGTCGGAAAATTCTCTTTTCTCTCTCGACTGTTTCTGATTTTGACTTCCTCTTGCATTAGCCATACTTCGACGCTCTTTCTGAAAAGGCTGAGGAGATAGTGTGTTGACGTCAGCAGACTGATGATAGACTGGCCTTTCTGTCTTTCTGTATCGATTGCTCGTGCTTTCTTTCTTGATCTTTCCATCTCTAATGGCATCTTCTATCAAAGTTCCCACATCAAACAGCTGTTCGAAACTCACAATGGACTGAAATTCTAGCCTTTCCAAGTATTCGGGCTGTAGATTCTTGATGATCATTCGGACCTGATCTTTTTCCGCTGGCCTGCTAGTCATTTGAGCAGCTTTAGCTCTCCAACGAGTAAGGAAACCTGCGAAGGATTCCCTGTACTCTTGTCGGGTGGTTTCTAGATCTCTTGCAGTTACATCAAACAACTGGTTATATGAATATTGAGCCACGAAAGCTTTGGCCAATGCCTCCCAATCTCTGGTTATGGCTGGTTCCAACGTCAAGTACCATGAAAGTGCTGCTCCACTCAAAACTCTTGGAAACAATAGAGCGAAGAGGTCAGATCCAATGCCCATGGGCTGTAAAGTTCCTACATAAAGCCTCAGATAGCTCTTTGGATTTCCGGTTCCATTGAAAAATTCAATATGCGGCATCTTAAACTTCTCTGGGAGTTTGGCTTTTGGAGCGTCACACAACCCTTCAACATCAAACAAATACTCATCCACCCCTTTGCTCTTTCTGATCACACTCTCTAGTTTGTCGATCTTGGCCAACTTGTCCTGAATTTCTTGATCTAGCTGAACCTTTGGTTGAACTGTCTCCCCAAAATCTTCTTCTTCATGATGCTCTGGAGGTGGTGGTGGTGGATTGGTTAGCTGCTCAATCATTCTCATCATAGTGGCAAGTTGTTCTCGATTCTGCTCCCTGCTCTGATCCAAGGCAGCTTGCATTGCGGCCAATCTGGCTTCCATATCCGCTTCGTATGTCATATCTTCAACCCTAGTCGACTCGGCTGTTCCTTCTTCTAACCCTGATCTGACCAAACGGCTGTTCGGAGCTCTGACCCAGAAAGGAGTACAACTTTTCGGTCCTATCTTTTCTTATCTGGTTTATTTAGGGATTTTCAAATAATCAGGTATCTTTATTGCAAACGAATTTTTCAAAGAATGATATAAGAAGGTGGATTTACAAAGATGGAAATCATAAATGGAAAATCATTTCCTTTTTTAAAAACATTTTTCTTAAAATCAAAAGAAATCTTTTCAAGCTTTCAAAATTCTGAGGAAAACAAATCTTTTCTTTTGAAAGTATATTAGAGGCGTCGCACTCGTGAGTCGTATATGCAATGCTCGTGTAGTGCATGCAATGCCGATGAAATGCAATCTAATCTAAATGCAATGCACCTTAATCTAGCTTAGACCTAGCACATCAGCACATAAGCACATAAGATTCCTTGAGTATGCTAATCACCCTACTAATCCAATCATTATCCAAGGATTTTGAGTTTTGAAATTCTTGATGGTTCAGGTTTGAAAATTGAAATTTTTCATGAAAATCTTTGAAAGAGATGGGGAGATTTGTAATTTTCAAAAGAATTTTTGAACCATCAATGCTTGTGGTGAGAAATCATGATTCTTAAAAATTGAGGTGGGAATTTTGAAATTCTAAGATCTGAGAGGAAGATTTTGAAATTGAATCATCATGATTTCTTGAAGACCAAAGTAAAATTTTTTTTTTTTTTGAAATTCTCTAAAATCTAGGAGAATTTGAAATTGAATCATCAAAGTGTGATCATGATTTCTGGAAATAGGAATTTTGAAATTCTCTAAAATCTAAGGAGAATTTTGGAAAGATTTTGTGAAAGTGAATCTCAAAGCAAATTTTCAAAAGGGATATTCTTGGAATTTTCAAAAGACTTGGGGTTTTTCAAAGAAGTGCTTATAATTTCAAAAATTTTCAAAATTGTCCTCAAATAGTGATTGGATGTTCGGGTAAAGACCATACTACCCTAGAGGAATCCACCATACAAGGTTTGATGATGCCTTCGCATACACGTCCTCATCATCCACATAATCCCTTACGGGCAAGCGCAAATAATTCATCACATTGTCCTAATCAAAGATGATAATCAAGATCCTAATTGAAGGGTTCTATAGAAACTATATGCAAAGGCCGGGTTTTAGTCTCATAAAGGGTCCATTAGCAAGCTCAACGGTGTGGTTGACCGCCTCCCCGAGGGCGTGCCGTTCACACATAGGCTCTATATACCGCACGCGGTACAAGGCTAACGGTGACTACATGCTACCAAAACTCTTGACAAATAGAGGAAAGAGGGCCCTCTATCTTCAAGGCAATGATCTCAAGCAGTCGCGGTGAAAGAACAATGCAAGTGCAAATGCAGGCAGAAACAACATGATTATTGAATTAATAACAAGGATATTCATTGGTTCAAGTCAAACCCTCGAAGAACAAGAAACCATCGGTTTCATGTTCAAATCCCCAGTGGAGTCGCCAGATTGTGGACCGCTGCGCGTGGAGGAGGAGGATCCTGACGCTCTCCCTCGATAGTGTCCCGGGACGGATCCCAAGGAGCACACTTCAGGGAAAACTAGGACTTCCTCACGCGATCCTAGAGACAAAGAGTCGCCACCTAATTTTTATCGGGAATTAGGAAACCCAAGTTTGACTCGCCCAAAATTGAATAAGGTTACTCGCCCTTCATTACCAGAAACAAGGTTCGGGGGTCTTGGTACGAGAGGGGAAGGAGCCCAAGCAGGACTAAAGCACCCCCTCCTCGCCCTACCGAATGGTAGGCCTTGATTCAAATATCCTTGTTATTAATTCATAATAGATGTTGTTTCCTCAAACATACTAGATAGGTATATACATGGCAAAAAGAAACATCTAATGAAAATCATTTCAAGAGACTAAATCAAGTAGAAAGCGGATGCTCATGCAATACAAGGGAGAAGTATACTCACAGTGGCTAGTCCCGCCCGGGACCGATGCAAATAAAGTAAACATGTCATGATATGCAAAGGGAACGAGAAGACTTACATTGGTTGACTCAAGCGGAGTTGCGAAAGCAAAAAGAATGGAAACGTGCAATGCAATCATGCAACAATCCTAGATAAGATGTCTCTAACAAATAATCATATAAACGGAGACTATCCTAAAGGAATTGTGTCGTTGAAATCAAAGTTGTAAACCTAGAAAAATTCTAAGAGAAAGGATAGAGATAGTACATGATACATGGGCACTAAGCCACATGTAGACGAGGCAAACCACAAATCGAAGTCCGGGTCCGAGGCACTTAATTCTCTGCACTAATATACCAAAGAATACCCAAGCATTGCAAAAATACAAGCAAACAAATGATATGCATGATAAACAAAGAAAACATGTCATCAATCAAATTTCCAGATTCAGCAACCTCTAATGAATCCTATCAAAAGTGGTCTTAAACATGAGCTGGGTAAAAACCCTTTTACAGAAAGTTAGATACATGTCTTAGGGAACTTCTCCAAAAAGTGGGACCTCAATATCAATTTTATTGTTTGAGAAATAAATGTTTTGGGAACAGTGGATCAGGACTGTCCACTGTTCTTGTAAAAATCATAATTAAATCTACAAAAATCATATGAAGCTCTATTTGGTGTCAAAAGAAAGCTATTTCATTGTAGTATATGATAAAAATAAACCCATGGACATTCTGTAATCACAAGGTTTCTGAAAAAGTGTTTTAAACAGACTCTGTTATTCTGGAAATTTGGTATCATTTGACAAATGAATGCAAAACATAATAGAAGTATAATAGAAGTTCATGAATCATGTTAACCAAGTTGATTTAAGCTTTTGATCTCTCATCCATTTATCCTAGGTGATTTCTAAACCAAGTTTTATTCATCAATTGTTGTTGAGTGATCAAGGTATGACCATTTTGTATACATAATCATATTTGTAATTAAACTTAGAAAATTCCAGAATAGTTGTATCAACTTTAAACGCTTAGAAAACGATCCTAACTCGATCGTATGCTCACGATTTTACATCGGCATATAGATATATGAGTTAGGAATCATCCCCAAAAAGCGGAACGTCGATAACTATTATAGATTTTCTGAAATTCAAGCACAAAGAGACGATGTTCAAATCTGTCAACCGATTTCTCAACAATTTCTAAAAATAGCATATGAATCCTAAAAGCTCTCAAAACGGACCGGATGAAAGCTAATTCATCAAAGTTTACCCAGAAAATTTGAAATCCATCAAACTATGGGTTTTGATGGACCAAATCTAATGGACAAAACCAATCTGCTTTGCTGAATTTTTATCTAGTTCATTTTAAAGTGTGAGGAAAACATTTTAGTGATAGTTGAAGCTTATTAGAGAGATCAAACTCATAGATCAACTTAATTATCATGATTCCCAATCAATTTAGCCCTCAAGTTCTATGAAGAACTTTTAGATCAAGGATCAAAGGGACTTATAAATATCATGTTGGAGATGAAATTCAATAGGAATTCTAGGTAATAGGAATAATCAAGAGATAGGTATGAACATAGAAATCATCCTTCTCATAGATCATATTTCCAAACCATCATGGAATTCAAAATAGATATATGTATATATATATAATCATGTATGCATGAATCTAAACTAAAATTGAAGAATGAAACGAAAATTGAAAATCGAAGTGAAAAACAATCTCTAATTGTAAATTATCAATAAAAATCAAAGAGATTTGGATCTAACTATGTGAGTGTGTGAAGAACATGAGAGGAAGAAGATGAGTGTTCTAATAAGTAGAAATAGAACTAAGTTAGATCCAAATCTTATAGATCTATATATACAAAGTAGGAATTAGAGATGAACTATAGTGTTTACCTCTTGGAGGATTCTCAATTACAAGACCAAAATTGATTTGAAGATCTTCTTCTTCAAGTGTTATTCAAGTGTTCTTCAAGCACTCATCCATGGAAGTTGAGGGAAGCAATTGATGTTCAAATTGTGGTCTAATTAGCCTAAGTTAATCTAAATTCAATTCATAATTTTCTCTCTCTAGAATTCACCTAAATTGAAAGTATATTCAAAGTATACTTATCTCTCTTGTATGTGCTTCTATGTGTGTTTGTATCTCCAAGTATATTCAAGTGTATCTCTTCCAAGTGTCTAGTGTGTTAAGATGTGTGATCTCATATGAGATGTATGAGATCTTATATAGAGTTTTGAAGACTTAGCTCTTAAGTTTCAGGGTTAAAACAGGATTTTTAGAGCTTAAAAGAGGGTTAAAATGGCCATTTCGGAGCTTAAACGCAATTTCCAGGCAATTTCCTCGCAGTGGGAAGCTTCTAGAAGGGTCTGGAACTCAAAAAGCTCCGTGGAGGACACAAATGGAAGTGGCGGTTATGGTGGGACCCGCCACCCCCATACCCAAAACCGCCATTTACTATTTGGGTCCCTCTGGTCACCCACAAGCTCTGTTTCAAATTTCATGCGCACTGCTTTTCCAGATTTCTGTAAAAATGCTTTTTGGTGTCCGAAATCGTCCGTTTACGTACCGTTGGAAAGCTGTCAGGTTGAATTTCAGTATAAAAATATTTCCAGAGGTTTTATAATGAGAATTGAAGTCCAATTGAAGTCCAGAAGTCCTCCGGAACTTTCGTCGTTTTTTTGAAATCAAATGACGTCTTTTCCAAAATTGCTTTCAAATGTGCGTCGATTTCGAACTTTTCTTTAAAATTGAATCTCTGGATACCTAGAATACTGCGTTTAGAACACTTAATGTTCATATAACCCTGAGAGAATATGAATTCTGAGAGATGATTTTGACAAAACCGGGATTTATCCATGAAAAAGGGCTTTTCTGAGCTTGAAGTCACTTTCCGAAGTCCGATCTTCTGATTGTGTGGAATCCAGTACCTTCCACGGGGTACTTTTCATCATCGAATCCTCCAAGACGTTGTCCACCCTAAATCCTATCAGTGTGGTCAAAATTGGGTGTCTACAACCCCGATCAGACCCGGTTGCCCAGTCCAGTCAAGATTTATGAGGTTTTGCCCCAAGTAGACTAAAAGTTGTCAGAACTACCTCCAGCAGGCAGAAACTGGGAAAAATCGGCTCCCGAAGACCCGAATCGGCCGTTTCAAGACAACCGTCGCAAATTTCGATCAAATGCGAGAATTCTGGTAACGGATCCTGGTTTTTAGCTAATGCACCAACTAAACAAGAAAAGAGATTCCCCGAGAACCCTGCATCATCCTTCGAGGACAAAAGCAGACAGATACCAGCTCCCGGAGGCCCTGACCGGCTCTCTCGGATTGAGCGCCGAAATATTTGATCAACCGTGAGAGGTTCAGAGATGGATCCTGGCTCCCGATCAAGAAAAGAGATTCCCCAAGAACCCTGCATCATCCTCCGAGGACAAAAGCAGACAGATACCAACTCCCGGAGGCCCTGACCGGCTCTCTCGGATTGAGCGCCGAAAGATTTGATCAACCGTGAGAGGTTCAGAGATGGATCCTGGCTCCCGATCAAGAAAAGAGATTCCCCGAGAACCCTGCATCATCCTCCGAGGACAAAAGCAGACAGATACCAGCTCCCGGAGGCCCTGACCGGCTCTCTCGAATTGAGCGCTGAAAGATTTGATCAACCGTGAGAGGTTCAGAGATGAATCCTGGCTCCCGATCAAGAAAAGAGATTCCCCGAGAGCCCTGCATCATCCTCCGAGGACAAAAGCAGACAGATGCCAGCTCCCGGAGGCCCTGACCGGCTCTCTCGGATTGAGTGCCGAAAGATTTGATCAACCGTGAGAGGTTCAGAGATGGATCCTGGTTCCCGATCAAGAAAATAAAGATTCTCCGAGAAAGATACTACCACCAGCCGGAACCGATTCCCGAGAGTCGGCCGTCAGGAACAATCAGAACATCGCCTGCATCCAGATTTCCTGATTGTCAAGAATTTTCTCACAACTTTATCACAAGATCCCTCGGTCACCTTTGGCTATCATCTTCTAAACAAAACGCTTCTGATCTATCTCACTCGTTCCAGAAGTTTTCCCTTAGACCCGGAGTCTTCTAAACCTCGGTGTCCTTATCCGAATCATCCACCACATCACAGCCGCAAACACTAGCACAACACCAGCCCGCTCAGAGTGGCGCGCCCCACAGCACTTGCTCATACTTGGGTCATAACACCGGACTCATGACACAATTCATATCACATCCATGCATTGCATATCACTCTTATAGCGTAGCATCCGCCTGTCTTGCTGTGCATGTGTGATTCGTTCCTCTGTGCCCCGAACTACGTCCTGGTCTGATTCCCCTCGGGATACGTAGGCAGCTCACATAGAGCACGACCAGCGCTAACCTCGTCATCCTTGCATCTTTTGCAACGCTTTTTATCCTAAATCCATAGCCTCCAAAAAGTCTTGTCTCTTCAAAGCTTTGGCACTCGCTTGCGACATGCGTTGCCTCGCAAGTTCATGCCAAAGAGGGGCAAACTGTAGACACCCCATTTTGTCGGCTATCGGATTTAGGAGGCCCATAGCTTGGTGGTTCACAATGATCGCAAAAGACTCGAAAGGACTCTCGGAAGTCAGCTCCATCTCTCAGAATGCTCAGAATGACCAAAATGCCCCTAAAAGCCCAAAAACTCCCAGATTTGGTCTCAAAGTTCTGAAAACATGCTATGTCGTAAGAAAAGCGATAAAAAGAGTTTTAAAGAGAAATCAGATGAAATCGTCGGCTCCCAGAGACCCCCGGAAGTCCCGGAAGTTCCCAGAAAGTCCCCGTTGACCGGTTTGACCAAGGTTTGACTAGGTTTGACCAAAGTTTGACCAAGTTTGACCAGGTTTGACCAAGTTTGACCGAAATCGTCCGAATTCACCAAAATCATTTTAAATCATGCGAAAAGTAT
Organism: Hydrangea macrophylla; assembly: GCA_033977485.1. NCBI lineage: Eukaryota > Viridiplantae > Streptophyta > Magnoliopsida > Cornales > Hydrangeaceae > Hydrangea > Hydrangea macrophylla. The sequence goes on from CM066983.1 coordinate 15,404,905, forward strand.
TAAAACAAGTTCCAAAAGAAAATCGAGCGAAAACATCAGCTCCCGGGAACTCCCGGAGGTTTCTAGAACTTCCCGGGAATCCCAGGTTTGACCAGTTTGACCAGAATTTGAATTTGGAATCGGGGCACCAAAACAATTTTCAAATATTTTTCATGGATACTAGAGGTCAATAGCTTTCCAACGGTATATCGCACATAATTTTTGGATTTAAAACGAATCTATTATGAATTTCCGAAGGTGAAAAAGGCGATCAAATCGGCTTTTATCACGAATACCGCAAAACTTTTCAAAGTGACCTATCCCCGAACTATTTGTTATGTAAAGTAGACTCCATTACCTTTCCAACAGTATATCACAACCTCGATTTGGAGTTCGTATGCATTTTTTGTGAATTTCGGACGAAATAGGGCCTTTTCGCGAATACCAGAACTTCAGGGGGCCTAAACAGCATTATCCAGACGAAGGGAGGAGCACTGCCGCCGCGGCACTGGCCCAGTGCCGCCGCGGCACTCCCCTCCAGAACAGTGTATTTTTGTAATAATTTTTGTGGTCCCATTTTGATTAATTAAAAACCAAAACGACATAGTTTTATGATTTCAGATGTTTGGAGCCAATGGGAGTACTTTCTAAATCCCAAAAACACCCCAAGTTGGCCTATATAAGCACCCCATTACTCCTCATTTTAGGGGAGTCAAATGTGAGTGTTGGAAAAGTTTGGGAGAGAAAGTTGTAGAGATAAGGTTAGAGTAGAGAGAAAAGAAGCTTTCTTCTTTGATTTTCAAAACAAAAGTGAGTTCTAAACCTTGTTTTTACTTCATTACTTCCATTTACTTCAACATTCAATACTCTCAACCACCATTTTAGTGAGCATTTAAGAGAGTGGAAGCTACTTCCATGTCTAGTGTCATTACATATGAGTGAAACACCAATCTACAAGTTCATGCTTCATGAATATCATCTATTGATCATTATCTACTTGCTTGTTTATTTATTGTTCATCTCTTCTTATCCCATTTCTTTTTGATTTTCTTTATTTACTTACTAGTTCATCATCATCTAAGTGATGACATGAAGTTTGGGGTGAGTGAATCCTTATGGATAGTAGCTCTTGACCTCAAAAACATGTTTGATAGATGATGATCATAACCTCAATACTTCCAAGGTATTCTTGGAATGTATTGGGGTTATGTTCAAAAATAAAATAAATCTCTCCAACAATCTTGGAGATTCTTAATGATGAGTTTGATGTTGGTATTCTAAGTGGTTATAATCCTTATTGAGTGTTGAAAATATGTTTTCAAAACATCTATTTCAAAACCCCTCTCAATCCCTCTCATTTGGTTTCAAGAAACAAAACTTTGTTTTTCCTAAAATTTCCAAAACCATGACCCAAAACAGTGAGCTGTTCAGATTCAAAGATTTGTTTTGAATTAAATACTCAAGTTATGATGATGAAACCACTTGGAAAACCTTCCTAATACATCATAGTTTGTCCCTAATTTTTCCCATCAATTATAGAGATGTGAAAGTATTTGTTTTGGATGTGAGAAGTTCATATTCATAATCTGCCTCTGTTCTCACAGAATGTTCACCCAACTTCTTGCACATATTCTGGATATTTTCATCACTGTACATATGTCTTTTCTATTGCTTTTATAAAACTTGGGTGTCTTAGGAAACTTTTGGTATATAATGGGTCATCATAAACCTTTTCTTTGATTTATGAAAAATCATACAAAATCAGTCAACAGTGCAGCTTTTGTTTCTGAGTCATGTGTACATTCTGATTTTTTTCTTTTAATCTGTGATAGATATTGTTGTTTGGCTTTTTGGGTTATTTTCTAGACACAATAAGGATGATCTCGGATTTGTCTCACATTTTTCTAGGCACGTTTGACCTCCTATTATAATGTTGTAAAGTAATACATGCAGTCTGTCCACTATTCACAGCAAGCACCTTTCAACTTTCATTCTTTGATTTAATGCTTATATGCATTCCAAATTAGCTCATATCTTAGGAAGTAGTTCATACTACATTTGTACATATCCCATGTTGATTTCATTCATTCATTCATACACATTATAGACTTCTAAGTCATTCTATGAAGCCATGAACACAAAGCACACTACAACCTTTGCACATTCTAGATACATACATTGCATTCATGCAAGATTTGGGGTTTTTGTAACTCTTAAATCTAAGAAGATTATAAGGAATGAACTCGATCACACGTTCATGTTTCCCTTTGATCTAATCATCCTTTCTCATCCGTCCCGGGGATTGAGAGGTCTTCTTTTCTCAAAGGATAACATGCATCATACTAGCTTGCTAAGCATATTTTCATTTCTTTTTACTTGTTTCAAGAACAAATTCATGTCCCCTTTAGATTAGGAAGTCTTGATTAGTTGATACATGATTAGGCGATTTTTCCTAGGTTTATTTGTGTGATCTTTCACCTCACATTGCATGATATTTGATTTAGATCTTATGAATGATATTTTATCTTTTGATCTTCCATTTCAAATTTTCTTATGTGATGTAATATATTATCATAGTATTATTTGTCAAACCATACATAGTATAAGATGATTATTTGGATGCTAATTGAGGCCCGTCGAAAGACGGGGCGAGTTGAGGGTGTTTTAGTCGTGACAAAGGCTCCTTCCTCTCTCGTACCAAAACCCCGAACCTAGTTCTTTGGTTATGAAGGGCCGGTGCCCTTATCCGCTTGGGTGAGTCAAATTAGGTTTCTTGGTTCCTTAAAGACCAAGTGGCGACTCTGTATCTGTTTTCAACAGACCTTCCCTTTTCTTTGATTCAAATCAATTTCAAAACAATCTCAAACAAGAGAGAGAAGTGGTCCGATTCCGCGTGTCCACAAATTGGTCGCTGCATTTTTGAGCATCCATTAATTTTTACCAGAGCCGCGTTGTTGGTAACAACCTCGGCCTCACATTGCTCCTGTTAAGCCTTGATTGTAGCTATGCGGGCTTCCAGCCAGGCATCTCAAGCAATCACTTGAGCCTGAGATACCTTCCCAGCTTCATATTTGGTCTTGGCATCCTGGAAAAACTGCATCACTTTTTGTTAGGCACCAAGATGAGCTTCTACCTCAGTCTGAACAACAGAGGCCAATTGGTCCAAGATACGGCAGCACGGTAGCCGCTCTCGAATCTCTTGTATCTAGGAAAGCTGACCAGTTGAGAGGGAGCGGTCAACAAGGAGGGCACTTGTGGCTGCATCAACTTCAACAATGGATGGTAGCCCAATCAGGTCATGTTTGGCTAGACTAAGGAGAAGGTCCTTTGACTATTGAAGATTCAAAGGGGAATTTACTTTAGGCTCCAACGGGCCAAGATCAAACACCCCAAGGTCAAAACTGGAAAAGAAGTCTTCAAACGGTATGTATGGCATTGGACCCAAGGGAATAGCCTGCTTAGGAATAGTAAAACCACAGCCAAGGGTTAGTATCTATAAAGGGTAAGAAGATAAGAAGTCTAAATATGACAGTAATTACCTAGATAGGAAAGGATGTGGGAGCTGGTATGTCTTGTGGTATATCAGCCTCGCCGCTTGGTTGAGAAGTGGATGGATGGGATGATTGCTGGCTTGGCTCAGGAGGAGGTGCCATAGCAGTTTCCTCCATTGAAGTTCCAATGCCCAAACATGCAATAGTTTGAACAGCTTCTGCAGTGGCCGGAACATCAGCCGGGGCTGAGTCCCAAGCACATGCGGCTTAGTTTTAGGAAGATTAAAAGGGAGGGGATCGGCCCCAGTCTCTTCCACATTTCTAGTGGCCGATCCCGCTGCAATAATAGAACAAGCCCTATCCATCATAACATTTTCGGCTTGTTCTACTACTGGTTGGACCGAATGTTTTGGACCGAATGTTCTACCTCCTCTTTGGCCATCGCCAATGTAGTGTCGTCTTCGGGCAGTTCTTCACTACTGGAAAAAAGAATCACCTACTCTGGTACATCCCCTCTAGTAGGATCAACGTCCTCATCTCCATCTGAAGGAGTTAGAGGTGGTATAACCTGGATGGGGACCATCCTCTTTGTGATTTTTCCAAGAACGGCAACTGTCCATTTATGAGAAGTTAGAACAGGAGCTGGAGGCAGCCCGACTTGCTGATGGGCAGTAGGAGACTGAGCTAATGGTATTTGTTGCCCAGCAGGCAGTGTATCTTCATCAGAACCCTTATCCAGAAGCTGAAATAGAATGAATAGGAGTTAAAAAGAAGAAAATTTGGACAACACGGGGTTAAAAAAGAAGGGAAGAATAGTTCCTGAGTGGAAGAGGCTCCAGTCTTCTTCTTCTTGGTCGGTCCCTGGCCCGATGCCTTCTTAGGAGCCAGCCTCTTTGCAACTTATTTTCTACGAGCTACAGCTGGTACAACCCCAGGTTTATTATCTGTAATGGCTGATGAGACTCTAAATCGAAGCAACGCTTCAGAAGCGATAGTCAAAAATATCTGGGTAGCCCGTTCGGACCACCACTTGTTAAATTCATCTAAGGCGATTGCTCGATGCTGAAATGGTTAGAAGACAAAGGTCCTCTTCAATTTATCATATCGGTCGCCAATTTTTCTCACTTGCTCATTGGTCACGAGCAAGCCTCGTTCTACCCAATCTTAAATAGCAGTTATAGCAAGAGAGACGGGTACTATTTGAGATGGCCCGAATTGACGGGAAAAAAGCGGAGCAAAGTAGAATTCCACCCCACACTTGTTGCTACAGGGTATGGTTGGACTATAAATAATGTCTCTAGCCACCAAGTAGCTAGAGAAGACCTCATTATAAGTAAGCAGGGTACCTGGTCCCCAGTTAGAAGGGTGGTTGGACAGTTGAAGAAATGGGCAGAAATGAAGAGAAAAGAAAGGCAAAAAGTCAGAAGGAGTCCGATTAGAGCATCCCTCGTAGAAATAGGTAAAACATTCCTCAAATGCATGAGGGGAGGGAACAACGTCCATGAAGTGGATAGAAAAAATTGGAACATCGACTAATTTCCGAGAAGGAAGCTGATGGGCAATAAAATAAGAGTGCAGCCAAAGCTACAAAATCCAGATCGGGCTCCCTCCTGAGTGGAAGCCCGAGTTAATGAAGTCAGTCACACCACAGACAAGGTGTGCCCAGACCAGAGTGGCTAAAGCCAATGGCTGACCAGCAGCCAGGACTAGGGCCAAGGTGGTGTGTTCCTTAGTGATGGCCTGACTGGCCGAACAAAAAAGATACCTGTTCAGCCAGTAAATTAGAAAAGTGGTGTGCTAGGCATCGAACACTTCGGTTTCCTCTTTACCCATATAGGCAGTTAGGAAGCTACCGTAGGCTGTGATCGGTCTGTAGGACACAACCCCATCTCGGACCAATTCACTTTGAGGATAAGTGAAGCTGGCCATACCGACATCAAGACCCTGCATGATCTCTTGCCCGTGAGGGTGTAAACCGACGAGGTAGCTAATGTCCTTATAGTAGGACCCATCAGCCCACATCGGAAGAGGAGCCCATTACAGGATTTTGACCAGATTAGTAGAGCGGAGAAGAACAGAGGCCAGTCTATTTCAAGCCTATACCGACTCAGCAAACTGGCATCATGGATGCCTGTCCTTTTCCAAAGATTGACCTTAGATGCCGAAACTCTGAGAAGCCATTTGTCCCAATCTGGTGAAGGCTGAGGCCAACCTCTGATTGGATGGATGGTTGTCCAAACCTCTTTCCAGTGGGAAGGAGGATGGAGAAAAGATTTGTTAGGCACTGAAGAGAAGTGTGGTTCGAAGGCGACCAGAGGAGTGCTGCGGAATACTATGCCAAAACATGGCACCGTCGGTGTCCCATCAGAAGAGGAACAGTTGGTAAACCAATCAGTGGAAATGGTGGAGGCATAGGTCTTGGCTAGTTGGCTGACCTCCTTGCACAGATTCCATGGGGGTGGAGCCCAACTGGTTGACTAAACATGGATAACGTCTATCGGGTATCCGAGAGGCATGGGCTAGCATCAGGAGAGGCCTGATGAGCGATCAGGAGAGTACACTCAGCGATCGGACACCATATTCGGAGATGGTAGTAAAGGCCGATTGCATGAACCTGATTGGTTAGAAGCATACGTGAAACCATCATCAGGCAGGAGAGTCAGAAAGCATGACAAGTAGGAATTGCGAGCCCAATGAAGCTAAAAGTATGATCACGTGAGTTCGATAGGTAAAAGTAGAAGGCAGTTCTGTTCTTGGTTGTCATGATGATGTCACCCTGAATTTAAGGAAGCAGAGTCCTTTTTAGAAAGGATCTAAGTGCATCCAGCTGGGTATAAAGGGATTATCCTGAGAATTTTGGGATTGATTCAATCAGATAAAGATAAGGAAGGAATTGGCGAGTAGGAAGGATTCTGTAATATATATCCTGATTGGAGCAAAAGTTAAGGAGTCCTTGCCATATCAGGATTACTCTAAGGCCGCTATAAAAGCAAAGGCAGGCCAACCGCGCAAAGGACTTCGCGTCATCTCGAAAACTGCACACATACACAACATTCAGATCATTCAACCCCGCGTTTTTTTTTATTTTCTGCATTCATAGCAAATAGGTCTGTCTCTGTTAGTCTTTTCTTTACTGTTTTCAATCTTTTGAACAATCAGAGCATGTTCTGATCCTGTTCTTTGGTTTTGTTGTTATTGCCCAGACATTCAATAATATATCTTCATATTTTATTAGTCGTTTGTGATTGTTTACTTGGTAAACTCTTGCACTAATTGGCTTGTGCGCTTCAGTACTGCCATAGAACTTTTGGTGAGGGTACTTTCCTACTCACCTCACATAATCACCCTGTTAGAAGTCAGATCTAAATCCTTGTGTATCACTCACACAAGCATATAGGAAATTAGTTTGCACACACACCGAGCCCATTTGGCTCTAGCACGCTCGCGCAAAACTACAAGCAAACAGGTAGTATCTTTATTTTTTGATCTTCTTGCCTTTTCTTTTAGATTTAGATTTTTTTCTTCCAGATTTCTCCGAACTTAAATGCTTCTCCATACTCAAACATTAGTTATCATAGAATCTATGGATGTCATATGTTGGAGTTGATTATAGCTTTTGCTATTTCAGTTGTAACATGTAAACTTACCAAAGAATCAATTTTTGTGTTTACCTTCATTTACAAACTTTCTTTTTTCTTGTAGGGAGAGCATGCTTTGCCACAGCAATTTGCTCAAGTCTGCAAGGTATCATGTAATTTTTTATAGTCAAGGGCTACTATGATTTTCTTTTATTTAAGCAGTTAAATTTTTGGAAGGTTGGTGTGTGGCTTATCATTTTTTGATTGCATCCATTCATATTCTATTATTGCCAAAATTTATTTTGACACATCAAAATGTTGTAATCTGCATAGTTTGATGGTAATGAAAATGCCTCAAATCCTTCAAAAATTCTTATAAGTAGTGGAACCTTTTTGTAAAACATCTTTTTTATAATGAAGAGATGAAGAGATTGTTAATTTTGGCTGCAACAAGAAATCTATTCAAGGAATTTCAAGATCATGATTTTTTAGAGAATGCCCATATGGTACTTCACGATATGTTCACGATCTCATACCTTTTTTGTTAATGATGTGTGTAAATTTGTTTATGCATAAGGGTTTGATTGGAGATTCTTGGCACATTGTTTTTTGTAGAAAGTTAAACTAAATAGCATCATGGCCTCTTTCTTCATTCATTTGAAATGAATTTAAGTTGCTTAATTTTTTGCATAAAAATCAAAATTTTGATAACCCCAATTTTAGGGTATAATGATTGCCTTGAATTGCAATGTAAAACAAGTTAGGAACCTTATTTTTTGTTTTTTTTTTCCAGGTGGTTATGGAGCCATGGAAGAATTGTCAGATCTATCGAACATTGCGGTCGCATGGCCTATTCCTATCACTATTTCAGTTCAACTCTTTAGGTTGACAGTGGTTTGATCTTATTCTTTTTCATGTTTTAATAGGGACGAATTTTGGGGTTTTCTTATCAAACATCTCCCCCCAAATTGAGTTGTTTTATTATCAAACATTTTCCCCCAAATTTCGTTACAAAATTTCCATAAATTTCCTTTAAGTTAAAATCTCATTTCCTAAAATATGTGAGTTATCTCACTTCAATTGCAGTAAACATCTCTCACTATAATTACAGGCATTTATTGATTTCCCTTTTTCTTCATTCCATAATAAGAATATTTTCATTGATTTCCCTTCTTTTTTTTCTTTCCCTTTCGCTTTCCATTTAATAAATTTCCATTTTAATTCCATTCAATCATCTATTATATTAATTCACACTCTCTCTTCTAAGATGATGAATATGTTAATTTCGCCTCACATTTAAAGCGTATTTTGCCTAAACTCATTCTTTCCCTTTTACTTTCCTTATATTATCTCCTAATTAGTGAACACAATCAGTGATCACAATTTAACTCTCTTCAACATAATCAATTAATCACAATTTCCCTCTCCCAAAATACGTCAATATTTTTTATTTCATTTTCAATTGCAATCTTTTATGGAATTTAATCAAAGAATTCTAATGATTCTTCTGGAATCTTCTATTATTTTCTTTTCTCTAACTGCATTTGGTTCATTTTTTTTTTCAGAAGTGAGAGAGAGAGAACAAAGAACATAATCAATAATGCTTCATTTATTAATGCTTCATGCTTTCAATAATTTAATTTTTTTTCTCTCATTAGATCAATTCTTAGCTTTAAATTTCTTTAGTACCAATTAAGGCCTTCAAAATTCTTAGCCATGAAAACATAGGGTTCAGGTTGATATTTAAGACCTTCAAAAGTTTAAATGGAGCATAACCCACACTCAGGTCAAATTTAGCAAGTCCTAAACTTGGGTTGATTCGTTCTAACTGAGGGACACAATCTTTGGCAAGCCTTATTTAGAAGGAAAATAAGACTAGTAGATTAGTAGATGCGTATTCAATTCTAAAAGTGGAAAAACAAAATGACCCATTTGAAGTTGTTTGAACTTTTTTCTAGAGTTAATCTTTAATGTGTTGATGGTAACTTTGCTTATGATTCTTTTTAAAAGGCGTTGCACTCTTTTTTGGTAGCATTGTTCAATCTCAATGGACTAGAGTATCCTTTTTGTGGGATTGTTCTCTCAGCCGACACATGTTTAATAATGATTCTCCCCTGTTTATGAGCAGGGCAAAACTCTTCTCTCTATAAGGGGTAAGAATTGTTGTCTCTTTGTGGCCGACGACCGCTGAAAATCTTTTGGGCAATAGGAAATTGATGACCATGTTTATCCAATATTCATTTTAGGCTCACTAGTTTCTATGTTATGCATTTTTCTGCAATCTTTTGCTTTGATGTTTGAATCCTCCTTTCAAAATATTAGTTCTGTATTAAATTTTTATGTCCAGTTAGCTCAATTGATATCTTTTGATGTTTTGTGTGGTCCATTGCTGATGAATTTGAAATTTGCGTAAATCTTTTGTCTCTCTAGGACTTTAGCGTGGGCTGTTTTCTGTGGAGATTAATTTTATGTGCTTGGGGCCAAGGTAAGCATCTAATAGGCGATTTGACATTTAAATTTATAAATTTCACCAATGTTGTGCAAGAACTACAATTGAAATTTGAAGTTCCTCAAGGTTGACCCTATTTGAACTACTTCGAGGATGATGCTATCTACATAGGGTGTTTATTAATCTTTGTATTTTTTCAATTTGTTGTTTTTGAGGTGGTATTTTAATGTGTACTAGGGGGGGGGGGTCAATTTGGATACTTTGTGGTCATTATACAATGTGGTCAATTGATACTTCTTTGTATGTGTCTACACGGCACAGTTGTGTAGAGACACTTACTGATTGAACGCATGTGTGTCAGAATTTTCGGTAGTGAAAATGTTAACAGGGCTAACGTTGAAATAACAAAGGAGACTTTGTGGAATTTTTATTTTCAATTTTCATTTTACGATAGTTTTTGTATGCTTTATAAAGTTTTAAAATTAGTTAGAACTAGTTTTTATTGATCATTTTAGACTTAGAAATCCTCTTCTTCTTTTTTCAGGTAGTCCCCTCGGGCACGGGTAATACCTAGTAGATATATATTGAATATCTTATGTACAATTGCATTAATCTATATATTATTTAATATATGATACAAAATATATATATATTGATGATGCCGAAAATTGGTAAGACAACTTGGAAAGAAAACAAAATCACAGAGGATTTGTGTGTGGTTCGGCCCCGTTAATGAGGTGACCTACATCCACGGGTGCGTCAGTGCGCTTCTCACTAGCAGATCACCGGCGGGCCTGGTGAGCCAACAAGATGGGCGGCACTCCCAGTAATACCGGCCGGGTGTATGCGTGTATATTGGTGAGTTCTCTAATATGTGTTTGTATGCCTAGAGAATTGATATCCGGATCCCCTTTGAGAAGGCAGGTGGGCTCTTTTATAGGTACAAGAGTCCACCCTTACATGGTAAGTTTATTTGGATTAGGAAGCCTAATCTAATCACAATAGATTTGCACAATATTTGGTGAGTTTCCTAAGTAGTTAAGGAAACCACTGATTCTTACTTAATAGAGTTGCAGCCGTACAAGGAAACTGCAGGGAGCACGATTGATGCCGTGATCCCCGGGGCCTTACTACGACCACCCGAGTATCCCAGTCGGCAACAGCAGTACCCCTCGGGAGCGTGGGCTCCATGCCGCAAACCCGGCTTCCCCGGGTCATTGGCTGAACACGTGGCAGTTAAGCAATTACAAGATATTTCTGGACATATCAGCTGCCCCCCATTTTCAGAGCTAAGATGACGCTTTGTCAGCTGAGATTGGAAAATTAAGAGCGCCCTTCACAGACCGTCCGGGAAAGGGTCGGGTCCCCCGCCGGACCACGGCTGACATGGAACGACCCGGCGGCGCAAGGACCGAGCGATAGCTATGCAGGCCTGAGATCCCCGACGCCACGTGCCTACTGGTTACAAATATAGTTCGGGCTCAAAGCATCCAGTTTAAGAAGTAACTGAATCGTCCAGCTGGCAACTAAACCATCACGTCCCACACTTAATGCTCACGCTTTCTGAGGCGACGCCCCACGTGCCCGAAACGACAGTTTCGGCGGGAGAGTATGTGAACCATTCGATTAGATTGGATCCCAACCGTTCGCGCTGCTTATATAAGGAGCACTCATTTATCCTCACTTCTTCACTACACAACATCAGCTGAGTCGCCTGAGCAAAATCTCCGAGCCCCCTTTCCTCTACTGTCTTTGCTTTTCCAAACTCTGATCTGCATCAAATGGCCTCACATATTGACCTAACATCGGACGAGAGGCTTAAGGCATTCCGAGAAGACTGCCAAATTCCAGACGACGTTGTGACCCGTCCATTCGTTGAAGGAGAAGAAGTAGTGCCTCCTTTCTTCCTCATCAGCAGCTATCTGCTGCTCATCGTGGGATTACGTTTCCCTCTGCCGGTCTCCTTCTGCGACCTTCTTCAGGGGCTGCATATTCCACTACACAGATGCCGTCCAAATGTTGCCCGCCTCCTATGGGGGGTATCAGCGCTGAACGAGCGACTGGGGTTATTCCTCCGGGCCGCTGACGTCGCGAGGTGTTACATACTGGGCATTGACAGCGGAGGCCCCTACTTCCGCCCCAAGACCGAGGGGAAAGATCTTGTCCGAGGTCTAGACTTCCCGAACAAGAACTGGCAACGGTACCCTTGGGTCATGGTTGCCGGCAACTGGCTGGAGAATGACGGTCTCTGCCCTCCTGCGGATTATAATCCCGATTCCTGCGGAGAACGCGGTTGCCGGACCTTCTTCTGCAACTCCTGCCACTATGGCTTCTGGGTCGCGCCGCTACACCCGATCCATGGCGACCGGGGCGCGCCCTGCCGGCCGGGCGGGCTTATCCGAGGGGCCGGTCACCTTGTCCACCAGCAGTAGTTCCTCCTCATCTGAGGATGTAAGCCCGCCTCCGGGCCCATCCAGGAAGGGAAAAGAGAAAGCAACCGGGGAAGGGTCTCCTCCTGCGCCAAAAAGGAGTCGGGCCGAATTACCGGCCGAGCATCGGGTGCCCCTCTCTTGGACGGGTTCATCCTGGGCTAATTTGGAGGAACGCCTGCAAGCTGTGGAGAAATAAACCTCTCACTTGCAGACGGGATCCCTCATGCAGGAGGTGGACACTCATACCCTCGAGCTTACTGTCAAGGATCTGGCGGCGAGGGTGGTGGCCCTGGAGGAAGAGATCAAGGTTTTGAAGGGCCAGAGACCTTGAAGGCGTTTTTTTTTTTTTTTTTTTTTTTTTTTTTTTTTTTTTTTTTTTACCGGGAAGGCTATTACAATTGCCCCCGATTCCTGTATAGTTCTCCCCTTACAGCAATGAAAAGGTCCTCGAGGCCAACTTTTTCCATCATTATGCCCTTCAAACTGCATATCAATTCTGTGCGACTCTGTGCGGTTAATACCTGACCAGCTCGCAAACGTACCCGGGCTATGGCTCGGGTCTGGACTGCTGCTACCACGTGTCAACCAATCATTGGTCAGGTTAGATCCTAACGACTGGAGACGTGGGAGTAACCGAACCGCTCGCGAACTAACGGAACCGTCTTTTCGTGTATTTAATGCGCGCGCCTTTTGAGGCGACTCCTCACGTGACCGAAGCGACGGTTTTGGGCAGGATATCTTCTGGACCGCTGGATCTGTTCTGATCTGGGCCATCCGAGGTCTTTATATAAGGAGCACTCGCCCCACCTCCTGCGCACCTTCTGATTCTCTTCTTTCTGATCTTTCTTTCCTCTCTTCCCCGTTCCTTTTTCATTTCGAAGCGAAGCTGGAGAGAACGAACCTTGTGAGGTTTGAGCGGGAGTGGGACTCCCACTTCTTTCTTCTTAGATTCGGTGCGTTTTTCGAGTCCGGTGGAACCCTAATCTACCTGCACCGAACGGGTGTTCCTTGCGTTGTTCTGAGAGAGTGCTACCTGGTGCTGAGGAGCATCTACTCGCTACCATTCAGGTTAGTAACTCTGCCCCCCCTGTATATCAGGTTTGGGGTTTCCGATCCCTTCGCGAGTCGTCCTTTGTGTCAGTTCCTTCCTGCCGGAGGGCCAGAGATGGAACACTCCGGCTTCAATTCCGCGTCGAGATCGGAGAGTGAACAGTATCGGTCAGGGTCCCCCGGTGCCAGCCTAGGCCAGCCCCCTGAGTCCCTGTCCGACCACCAAAGTGGGGCCAGGATCCCCATTCGTCTGTCTAGTAGTGAGTCGTCTGAGGAGGCCCCCGTCGCCTTCGTTTCGAGGGGTTCGGGTGACGAGTTGCCTGAGGAGACCGACCGCGTGGTCTTCGCTTGCGAGTCCACTTCTTCTGTTCTACGCTTTGGAGACCTTCTCCGGATCAGGGAGAGGTACTCCCTTCCTGACGGTTGCGCCCTAGCCGTAAATACCGGCGGCGCGCATCTATATCAGTCGGGGTTCGTCACCCTGTTCGAGGATGCGATGATGGCGGGCCTCCGACTTCCCCTTCACCCCGTGGCTCGGGACATGTTGATCTTCCTCGACATCGCTCCCGGCCAGTTGGCCCCCAACGGGTGGAGGTTCTTGATGGGGTGTATATCGCTGTGGCCCCAAGTGTTCGGGTATGAGCTTACCCTACAGGAGTTCCTCTGGGCTCACCGACCATTCCCCGTGCATAACGAGTTGGGGTTTTTCTCGTTCTCTGCCCGTCCGGGCAGGAAAATCATTGACAACTGCCCCAGCAATAATAAAGGGTGGAAGGGAAAATTTCTCCAGGTGTCTACCCTTCGCCTCTGTAAAATGGCTCCGGGGATCCAGCTGAGGACATCCTGGGCCAGGGAGTTGAGGGGTAAGGCCGCCCTTCCGACCTCATCTGCTATCTATTCGGAACATAGTGGATCACTGACCAGCTTTCTTTTTTCGTTTACAGCGGGTTCAGCAAAACCCCCAAAAATTCCTGAGGTGTGCCAGACCAGAATCCTGAAACTAGCGGGGCAGCCCACCAGCATCTGGGACGTACTATCCCGGTCGGGAGAGTTCACCGTTACCTATTCCCCTGAGCAGCCTATTCCGGCCCCCGGCTTCACGCCCATCATCCCTGGTGAGTATTTCAGTGACATTATGCGTTAAACGGTGCTTGTACTATTTCTGCCCCTTGCACCTCTGACCGTACAATCTTTGTTTCTACAGAAATGGCTCCCAAACGCAATTTTGACCAACTGCGGGAGAGACAGGATGCCGCCGCCGCCACTACTGCTGCGCGGGTGGCAATCGCCCAAGGAAAAAGACCGGCCACCGAGGTTCCAGGCGGCGATCGCCCGTTCAGGCGCATTCGCCATGGGACAACTACCCGTCCAGAGCCCGTGGGGGCATCGGCTCCTCCTAGGCCGGCTATTGAAGAGCCCGTGCCCAGGGCTGACATTCCGTCGGGCTTGCCCCCGGGCGGGCATGATGAGGCCCAGGAGAGGCTAAGGCCCTGCCTCGCACCAAGCCAGGTGACGGCGTGTGCCGAGCTATCTCCCCAAGGGATCCAAGGATGGCTATATAGCGTCTCCCACCTGGTGAGTGTTCTGCTTTTTTTCTTTTTGTTTAAACGTGGACTTGCCCTGTACGTATTACTTGCTTAACCAATGTGCATTCTTCCTGCCGCAGGTTGGCTGCATAGCCGCGGGATCTGAAACCGTCCATTCTTCCCTGGCCGAGAAGGTGAGCGCCGCTGAAGCTGCCCTTTCAAGGGAGCGGAAAGAGCTACAAGTAGCGAAGGCTGCCCTGGCCGTGGAGAAGAGCAAGGCAAAGTCGCTGGCTTTGAACTTGGGGGCGGCTCAGGCGGACCTGGCAGCGGCTTTGGCCGAACTGGAAGCTTCCCGGGCCCTTATCGCGGCAGCCGAAGCCCAGGCCAAAGCGGTGACCGAGACACCTTCCGCGGAGGCCTTGGAGGGAGCTTTTGACGACGGCTTCTTCCAAGGTTATGAGGATCTGAAGCGGCGGGTAGCCCAGGATCACCTTGACTGGGTCCTCTCGGCCTACGTGGGGATTGACTCGGATTACTGGGACATTGGTGAGGATCCTGGAGCCGGTGAAGCTCCAGCCGCTGGCGAGGGTATGGCGGCCATTGGAGATCCTGTGGTCATTGCTGAGGCCACCGAGCTTGCCCCGGAGGGAGGCTTAGCGGAAGGGGGACTTGCCATTCCGGGGGAACGGACCGGGGAGACCGAGAGCGTGATCAATACTGAGAACTGACTTCCCGGCTCCTCCTTCCTGTTGTTTGCTTTTATTGTCTGCAGATTTTTATTTTTCGGGGAGGCTACTACAATTGTCCCCCCAAGCTTTGTACACCCATTTTAATTAATGAAAAGGCCCTTGAGGTCATCCTTCCGTTAATTTTGTTGTACTGTGCTTTTAACTTTTGCTAGTATCCGTACGGCTTTGGCCAACCTAACATCTGCCTTAGCAAATGCTATAGGACCGTAACCCACAGAACACCTAGTCGGATGGTTATAATTCCCTGTTTTGGCCTTCGCATTGCCCTTTGTGCCCTTGCCCCCTGCCCCCCAAGCATTTTGCTAAGGCAGGAGTGCGGGAGTGTAGGACTGAATGGCCGTAGGAAATCGACCTGGAACATGGGTGGTTGCAGGAGCGTTTGAAGCTTGCCATTGTCGGCCACCTAGGGGTTCAGCCTCGTCGTTGGCTGGACCTAGGCAAAACTTTAGTTAATTTCCTGTTTAGGTATGGAACCCTCTTGCCCCCGGGGTTCCTGTTAAATCGGGGGCGTGCTGGGGATCAACCATAGGAAACCGACCTGGGACATGGGTGGTCGCAGGGTCCTTTGGTGCCTGGGTTCGGAGCCCGAGGTCTTTAGTGCCTCGGGGTTAGGCCCGAGGTCTTTTGTGCCTCGGGGTAGGCCCGAGGTCTTTTGTGCCCCGGGGTTAGGCCCGAGGTCTTTTGTGCCTCGGGGCTAGGCCCGAGGTCTTTTGTGGCTCTGGAATAAATCTTTTAAAACAAACTATCAATTTTATTCAGGAAGCAATAATTCGTAACAGTTGCTCAGGTCGAGCTACAAGAGAAGATTATTCCTACGGTACTACTCCCCTGTAGCCGGATGCTATTGATAATACTTTCGGAGGTGTTGCACGTTCCAAGGATGGGTGAGATCATGTCCGTCCATGCTCTGTAGCCAGTAAGTTCCCGGTCGGTTGACCTGAGTTACTATATACGGTCCTTCCCAGTTTACTCCCAACTTCCCATGACTTGGGACTCTGGTAGACTGATTCACTGCCTTAAGGACGAGGTCCCCAACCTGGAAACTACGATGCTTCACCTTACTATTATAGTATCGCGAGACCCTTTGCTTGTAAGCTGCCACCTTGAGATAAGCTTGGTCTCTTTTCTCCTCCACCAGGTCTAGTTCCGTCCTGAGGGCCTCTCCATTATCTGGGTTATTGAAGGTGGCTACCCGGTATGTGGGTAGCCCGAGCTCTGTGGGGACTACTGCCTCGAAACCATAAGTCAAGGAAAAGGGGGTTTCGCCTGTTGCCGCCCGGGGTGTGGTGCGGTAGGCCCACAGAAGGGCTGGGAGTTCGTCGGCCCACAAGCCTTTGGCACCTTCGAGCCTCGTCTTAATCGACTGCAAGATCGTACGGTTGGTCACTTCGGCCTGACCATTAGCTTGTGGGTGCTCAGGAGAAGAGTAATGGTTCAATATTCCGTAGTCCGAGCAGAACTGTCTAAAGACGGGTGTATCAAACTGTCTTCCATTGTCGCTAATCAGGACTCGCGGAATACCGAACCTGCTAAGGATATTTCTCTCCACAAAATGTTCCATCTTCCTCTCGGTTATGGTTGCTAGGGGCTCGGCCTCCGCCCACTTTGTGAAGTAGTCAACGGCTATCACAGCAAACTTAACCTGCCCTTTCCTTGTTGGCAGGGGTCCCACGATGTCGATCCCCCACTGGGCGAATGGCCAGGGACTTTGGACCGGGGTCTGAACCTCTCCCGGCTGGTTTATCATGGGAGAGTACCGTTGGCACTTGTCACACCTTCGAACGTACTCCTGCGAATCCCGGGACATGGTTGGCCAGTAGTACCCCTGTAGTAGGGCCTTTCTTGAGAGTGTCCGACCCCCTACGTGGTTCCCGCACACGCCTTCGTGGATTTCGTACAGTATTGCTTGAACTTGCGTAGGATGGACACAACGAAGGTACGGGATGGTGAACCCCCTTTTATAAAGGACACCGTCGAGGACATGATATCGTGCTGCTCGGTACTTGACCCGCCTTGCCTCCTCTTTCTCGTCCGATAGCCTTCCCGTCGTCAAGAAAGTCATGATCGGATCCATCCAGCTGGGTCCCAGAGTGACCGGGTCGACCTCCATGCCTTCTGAGTTGATCACACTCGGCTCGGGTAGGAATTGTATCCTTATCCCGGGCAAGTCTGACTCAGCCGACGATGCGAGGCGGGCGAGCCGGTCAGCCCTGGTGTTTTCTTCTCTAGGTATTCGAGTGATGGAAAATCCTTGGACTTGTTTGGATGCTGTCCGGGCGAGGGCTAAGTAGGCCATCATGCTATCTTCCCGTGCTTCGTATTCTTGGTTTACCTGATAGACCACGAGTTGGGAGTCGCTGTAGCTTTTGACCTGTTGTGCACTCATCGAAACGGCTAACTGTAGCCCGACCAGGAGGGCTTCGTACTCGGCCTCATTGTTAGAGGCACGAAACCCGAATCTCAAAGCATATTCAAGCTGGACGCCATCGGGGGTGGTCAGGATAATTCCGGCTCTGCTGCCCTGCCGGTTGGAAGAGCCATCTACATGTAATATCCAAGTGGGGATGCCGGTGAGCAATCCGGGCGGTAAGGCCGGAGGCTCGGGTTCTTCGATCGAGTTTTCAGGATAAGTAAACTCTACCAAAAAATCTGCGACGGCTTGTCCCTTGATGGCCGTCCGCGGTCTGTAAGTTACCTCGAACTCCTCCAGTTCCAAAGCCCATTTGACGAGCCTTCCGGATGTGTCCGGCCGAGAGAGAATTTTGCGGAGAGGTTGGTCTGTCAGTACTACGATGGCATGGGCCTGGAAGTACGGGCGGAGCCTTCGTGCCGGGGTAATGAGGGCGAAGGCCAGTTTCTCGATGCGGGAGTACCGGCTTTCTGCGCCTTGCAGCGCTCGGCTTGTGTAATACACTGGGAACTGTATCCCGTGCTCTTCCCGAACAAGTGCTGAGCTGACTGCCGATGGTGACACTGCTAGGTAAAGGAATAGTTCCTCTCCGGCCGTAGGTGTCGTGAGCAAAGGTGGAGAGGCCAGGTATTTCTTAAGTTCCTGGAACGCCTCCTCGCACTCCTCCGACCATTGAAAAGCTTTACGGAGGATTTTAAAGAATGGTAGGCAACGGTCGGTTGCTCTGGAAACGAATCTATTCAGTGCGGCCACCCGTCCGGCTAAGCTTTGAACTTCTTTTGTTGACTTAGGTGACCGCATGTTGATGATAGCCTGGATTTTGTCGGGGTTTGCTTCGATCCCCCGTCTGCTGACTAGATGGCCGAGGAACTTCCCAGACGAGACCCCAAAGGTGCATTTGGCCGGGTTCAACCTCATCCTGAACTTTCTGAAAATGCTGAAGGCCCCGGTCAGATGCTCCAGGTGGTCGGTATTTTCCCGGCTCTTGACCAGGAGATCGTCCACGTACACCTCCATGGACTTTCCGATGAGGTCTCTGAACATAAAATTGACCAGGCGTTGATACATAGCCCCAGCATTCTTGAGGCCGAAGGGCATAACCTTGTAACAGTACGTGCCTTGGTCGGTGATGAACGCCGCTTTCTCTTCATCCCCGGGGTACATGCTGATTTGATTGTACCCCGAGTAGGCGTCCATGAACGAGAGGAGTGAGTGGCCTGCCGTTGAATCGACAAGGAGGTCTATCCTGGGCAGCGGATAACAGTCCTTGGGGCAAGCCTTGTTGAGGTCGGTGAAGTCCACACACATCCTCCATTTGCCATTGCTCTTTTTGACCAAAACGACATTGGCCAACCAGTCGGGGTAGTAGACCTCCCGAATGGAGTTAGCCTTTTGGAGCTTCTCGACCTCCTCACTTACAGCCCTTTGTCTTTCGGGGGCCATACCCCTTCGCTTCTGCTTTACTGAACGGCAGTCTGGGCTGACATTGAGATGATGGGACATCACCCGGGGATCGATCCCGGGCATGTCCTCGTGACTCCAGGCAAAAACATCCTGGTTTTGCTTCAAGAACTGGACCAACTTTTCTTTCAAGGCGGGCTCCAGCAACGCGCCTACGTTGATCGTCCGATCCGGGTGCTCCGAATTCAGCACAACTTGCTCCTGTTCTTCCATAGGCCCTATCATGTCCCTCGGGTCCCGGGGGTCCATTTCTTGAATGTTCAGTGTCTCGGCGATTGCCCCCCGGCGCAACGAGCTAACATAACAACTTCGAGCTGTGGTTTGGTCTCCTCGCAAGCATCCAGGGCCCTGGGGTGTTGAAAACTTCACGGTCAAGCTGTAAGTGGAGACAACTGCTCGGGCCTTGTTGAGAGTCGGCCTCCCGAGGATGACATTGTAGGACGATGGGGCTTCCACTATCACGAAATTGGTGAGCACGGACACCTGCTGCGGGTAGGTCCCCATGAGGACTGGGAGCTCGATCATGCCGAGGGGTTGAGTGCTGGATCCGTTGAATCCGACCAGGGGAGTAGCAACTGGCCGGAGTCGATCCCGACCGATCCCGAGTTGGTCGAATGCTGTCGTGAACATTATGTCGGACGAACTGTCCGTGTCTACTAGTACCCTTTGGACCATATAGTTAGCTATAGACAGTGTGACTACCAACGGGTCGTCGTGGGGGCAGTGGAGACCCTGCACGTCATCGGACGAGAACGTCAAGACGTCGGTTGGTGAGGGGCCGGTGGATTGGACATGCCATACATCCGCTCGGGATGCTCGGGCGTGCCTCTTCCGTGCCGACTGTGAATCACCTCCGCCGGATGTTCCTCCGGAGATCACGTTGATGTGGCCGAGCGGTGGTGGAGGCTGATCGGGAGCTCGGGCATCCTGTCGGGGTCGTCTATCTGCTGTGACAAACTCGGCAAGATGGCCCTGCTCGATCAGCTTTTCGATTGCTATTTTCAACTTAAAGCAATCCTCCGTTTCATGGCCGTGATCCTTGTGATAACGGCAGAACTTCTCCCGATTCCTCTTGCCGGGAGGGGTTCTGAGCTTGGTAGGCTGCGGAAGCAGCCTCTGCGCCTCTGCGGCGGCCATCACCTCATGTATGGGTCGGGAAAGAGGCGTAAAAGCTGTTGGGGGCTGACCCCTAGCCTCTCTTTGATCTTGCTTTGGCTTCTTTCCTGGACCTTTCTCAAATCCCTCGCGTTTTCGCTTTGCTTTTGGGGATTTGTCTCCTGTCTGGCTGGCGCGCTTTGCCTTCAGGAACTCTTTGGTGTCTATGTACTTCCCTACTCTTTCCGAGAGTTCCACCAGGGTTGCCGGTCGATTGCGATGAAAAGACGTGGCCACCTTGGTGTGCTGAACTCCTGAGCAGAAAGCCATGATAGCGGCGGTCTCATTGAGGTTGCGAATCAAGAGCCTCTGCTGGTTGAAATGATCTACGTATTCCCTTAAAGATTCCCCCCTTTGCTGCTTGACAGCGAGCAGCTGGGTGTCTGGCTGTGACCGGTCCAGCATCCCGACAAACTGACTGATGAAGAGTTTGCCGAGGGTCTTGAAATCGTCAACCGTCCGCGGCTTCAGAGCATGGAACCATTACGCGGCTGATCCCTTTAGAGTACTGGGGAATGCTAGGCATAGCAGCTCATCCGTAGTAGTGACCAGTGCCATCTGCGCCTTATAGGTGCGGATGTGGTCCACTGGACTCCCCTTGCCGTCGTATGAGCTGAGATGAGGGGGCTTGAATTTCCGCGAAATTGGGAACTGTGTCACTCGGGCCGTATAGGGCGACTCCGTTTC
Organism: Hydrangea macrophylla; assembly: GCA_033977485.1. NCBI lineage: Eukaryota > Viridiplantae > Streptophyta > Magnoliopsida > Cornales > Hydrangeaceae > Hydrangea > Hydrangea macrophylla. The sequence goes on from CM066983.1 coordinate 15,425,872, forward strand.
CGTATTAGTGAGGTCGTGGCCGGATTTGCGGTTCAGCCTCTCAATCTGCTGCTGCAGCTCCTCGACCTGGGCCTTGACGTCAGTACGCCCGGTCCTCCTCTCTGCATCTGAGTAGTGGGTAGGGTCGGACGATGATGCCTCGTCCTCGAAGCGCGTCGATCTTGGGGATAGCACCCGGCTGCGAGTTTGGGATAGCCTGTGCCTGAGATCCTCCCGGCTTAGGGCGGGCGGATCGTCGGCCGGTTCCCTAACCTTTCGTCCGGATGCTTCTCCCCTTGCAGCTCGCCGCCGTTCGATGAGGATCCGGGCATCTTCTACTCGTCGTGCTCGGCGAGGGACATACCGAGGTCCTTCCTGCGGGCGCTTGGCAGGCTGGCTACGTTCTCCCTCGGCCCGACTTTCCCGGTTTAGTTGGGACCCCGGAACGGACCTAGTTTTTCCGCGCTTCCGGGCAGGCCTCTTACTGGGAGCGCTCTTTTCGGGCCTCTGACTGGGAGTGCTCTTTTCAGGCCGCTTCTCCGACGAAGGGCTTTTCTCGTGGTCCTCGACCACTTTTTCATTCTGGGCTATGAGCGCATCTATTTGCTGTTGTGTCCGAAGCTGGCCCTCCAAGAGCCGCTCCAACGCTACTGCGACCTGGTCGGAGGTCATAGAGGTCGCCCGCGTCTCGATCTGTAGGTCCTCCTGATCGGTTGAATCGGCGGTCTTCTTGCCCTTCTTCTTCGGCATGTTGATCAGTCAAAGATTTTTGTTAACAAGGAAACCGTGTCGTTCCCACAGACGGCGCCAAACTGATGATGCCGAAAATTGGTAAGACAACTTGGAAAGAAAACAAAATCACAGAGGATTTGTGTGTGGTTCGGCCCCGTTAATGAGGTGACCTACATCCACGGGTGCGTCAGTGCGCTTCTCACTAGCAGATCACCGGCGGGCCTGGTGAGCCAACAAGATGGGCGGCACTCCCAGTAATACCGGCCAGGTGTATGCGTGTATATTGGTGAGTTCTCTAATATGTGTTTGTATGCCTAGGGAATTGATATCCGGATCCCCTTTGAGAGGGAAGGTGGGCTCTTTTATAGGTACAAGAGTCCACCCTTACATGGTAAGTTTATTTGGATTAGGAAGCCTAATCTAATCACAATAGATTTGCACAATATTTGGTGAGTTTCCTAAGTAGTTAAGGAAACCACTGATTCTTACTTAATAGAGTTGCAGCCGTACAAGGAAACTGCAGGGAGCACGATTGATGTCGTGATCCCCGGGGCCTTACTACGACCACCCGAGTATCCCAATCGGCAACAGCAGTACCCCTCGGGAGCGTGGGCTCCATGCCGCAAACCCGGCTTCCCCGGGTCATTGGCTGAACACGTGGCGGTTAAGCAATTACAAGATATTTCTGGACATATCATATATATATTTCTGTAATACTCGGCCCAGACCAGGCCAAATCGGGCCACATTTTCTATGTCCAAGCCTGGCCCTAAAATTGAGCGGGCCTAAAAAATAATAGCCAAGTCCTCTTATGCAGGCCAATCTCTTTGCCCAAGCCTGAAAAAGTAGGGCCGGGATGGGTGGGCCATTGGCCACCCCTAGGCAACAAGGACATATTGGTAATTTCACAATGGCCAGGCAAAAAAAGAGAGAGTAATTCTATTGGCACCCACCTATTTTGCTCTCTATACCCACCTACTATTACGCCCCGGAGTAGACCAAAAATAGGTAAAATTAAAATTTCCTTTTTGGATCCGTGGACACGTGGCTGATTGGAAGTCACATGATTGTCCTCAACAGAAAATAATAAAAAGAAGCATAATAATAATTGGCATGTGACTAATTCTAACGGTGTAATACTATTAAATAGTAGCAGTCTTAAATTAACATTATATATATTACATACCAGAGATCTAAAAGAAACATAAGTAAATAACATAAGTTTTGTGACAACACTTGTCACTAAAATCCGATAACAACTAAGATTAATACATAATAGAAACAAAAGATAATCAGGACTGGGGAGATTCATCTTCAGCTGGCAAATCCGTAATGATCTCAGTAGAAGTCTTCTCCAACAAAACCCTCATCGTAAAAGCCCTTGCCAGCATAACCCTCAGTGGCGTACTCGTCATTACCATTGTTACCCTCAGGCTGCACGCCACTTGTTAAATCTTCCATAGCTGGACGTGGAAGGTCCAGCAGTATAAAACACCGTCAGCTTGAATACAAGTTGAGTGAGTATAAAATCTCATAAAGCTCAGTTAGAAATAGCTAAGAAAAGATATAAGTTCCTTATTCATTAGTCGGCTTATTTACGTCTTTTAAAGTTATTAGTAACTAGCATGTATCTCGCACAATATGCGAGTACATTGTTTGATGATGCCTATTTTCAGAGCAAGAGGAAAGATGACGGTACATGACATGACATAACGCAAGGAAAAAGAAGGCAAGGGATTTGCATGTGGTTCGGTCCTGTTAATCAAGAGATGTACGTCCATAAGTGTGTTTGAGCACTTTCACTGTACTGTAAAGTAGCCGATGACCCTTGGTGAACCAACAACAAAGACTGGAACTACCAGAGGTCGATCGGGCAAGCCGATTAGGGATGCTATATATGTGCCATCTAGATTCAACCGTCCCCATAGAAGGGGGTGAGAGGTCTCTTTTATAGACACAAGAGACCTTCTCTTACAGGGAAACTCTCATAGGTAAGTCATCAGATTGAGGTTGATTGATGCAAGTCTCGTGAGTTTCCTAATTGGATTTGGAAACTATCTATACATTCTGCTAGTCTTTTAGCCAGTGTAGGAAACTATCTGGATGGTTCTGGTCAAGCCCTTAGGCCTGGGTGAGCTTTGCCCGTGATGAGCTGTGCCGGGCGGCATTCCCGACCGTAGGTTAGGATCCATGTGAAATGACTTACCGATCAGGGCAGAGCCATCCTGTCCTACCCTCTTGCATGTCTGAAAACTTAAGCCCGGTTGGTGACAGAGGAATGAGCTTTAGCAACACTCCGGCTTCGAGCTGGTGCTCTTTGATGTGATCGCAGAGCTCTGTTCTCATTGGTTGAGCACTTTTAGCATGTATCATTGTTTATCTAATTGCGCATAAAATAGTGGTACTGAAAATTCATATCATGAGATCTTCAACAAAAAATCACACTGCCTACTCATGGTTCAACCTCCTATAGTTTGGGTTCATGTTAATTGTTCTTTCACTATTATCAGAAATACGGCCACTTGAACGTAAAATGATAAATAATTATTAAGCTTAAGGATAAAATTATGAATGAAAAATGAAATTTCTACGTGTTTTCAAAATTTTGCTGAGTTGTCAAATTAGCACTTCTTAGAAGACATGATTAAAATCCTTGCTTGTGGAGAAATTTTAAGGCGCTCCCTGCTACCACGTGGGACATTTTACCCTGCAAGACTGGAACCAATTAATGATAATATACAATTTAGGTGAGACTCACATCTTGGAACCTATAATTAGACCTACTGTATGTATGCAGTGGTGGAGGATATTCAGTGCATAGGTGGGCTATGGTCCCCCAAGGTTTTGTAAAATTTGACTTTTACCTTGATATTTTTAAAATTTTCATATTTGCCCCCCCTCCCCCCCCCCCCCCCCCCCCCCCCAAACTTGCGAATAGATTCTCACCCAAAAGTGAAAACTACACATTGGCCCTTCTAAAGTTTTAATCTTTATGAAATGGTCCATATCTATTTACAATTAGAATAGTCATTCATAGTCATAAACTATAAACCAAAGAATTACAATCTACTATTACAAATAACAAACCTTAAATATTAATTTTTAATATTTCAAATACAAAAGAATTAAAATTGAAAACATGTATAATAAGATCTAAACAAATTCACCTTGGATGCGCGGCCCCAAACTCGTGTGACCCTCTTTAACTAAATTAATCATCCCCTCCCCCCAAATACAAATTCCTGGTTCTACCACTGTATGGATGTGATCCCACCTAATAACCAACTCCCATTGGTCACAGAATACCACATCATTACGCCTCGGGTTACCTTGAGTTACCTAAAATTTTCTCTTGCTCATGACCTCACTAACAAAACTTGAAAGTGTAGATAAGCTTGTAGACACCCCATTTTGACCTACCAAAAAAAAAACAACTGTTACAAGGGGGCCCACTGGGCACGCAAATCGAGGAAGAAAAAGGTAGAGTCCTAATCAGAGTATCCGGAGGTCAAATCAAATGTCAAATCAAGTTGTCAATTTGAATACCCACCAGCATGGTTTCGAAAGCATGTCGGATCAGTTATAGACACCCGATTTTTGCCCACCTACAAAGAGGCGGACAGATAATGAACATCAAGTCCGACGGGTGTGAAGAGCTCATAAATACAAGGCCCCTAGACTTCGAATCGTCAAAATCGAACCACGGGCGAAGAAATGATCATTGTTTAAAGTTCGGACGAATCTACTATTTTGCCAAAGAGGGACCGGGATTACTTTTTTAGCTTTTCGGGTGTCAGAACAAGCATTTTTTATGACCAAATGGAAGTGCGTGACATTACCGAGGACTCCATAAAATTTCATCTCAATTGAACACCGGATCTGGAAAAAGTACTTTATCAGGCGTAGAAATCAAACGGGAAAATTCTATTTCATCGCCAGAGAACTTCAGAAGATTTAAAATTGATGCCAAAAAATCATATTTATCAAGATGAAGAGCCTTCGAAAATTTTGTTGCCATCAAACGAAGAAAGTTGCAAAACTGCGATAAGGTCACTCACAGGCGCGTCAATTTATACTGATAAATCATCAGAAAGCCTTGGTCTTCGAGATCAAATCGGCTGTGACATTTTCGGTCTGGATTAAAGTACTTTTCACATCGAGACGGAGAAATCCTTAAAATTTCATCTCAGTCCGATACCGGATTCCGAAAAAGTGCAGTTTAATTAACGGATTTGTCAAGACAGATGCTTAATACGAGTCATATAGTGTTTCAAGAATTTCATTTTTGCACTAATATTTCGCGTTTGTCGAGAGGACCACGGAAGTCCAAGTTTTCGTCGCACTGCCTTCCAGAAAATTCGAAAGCGCGGCGTTTGTACAGATATCTAGATATTTTCCTTGCTTAGCGACTAAGTAATCTAGATTTGAGCCAATCGCGCCATAGGAGTCACTTTCTGATTGGAGAAAAATACTCCTCGCATTAAAATAAAGGGATCCATGTAATTTCGTCTCATTTCGACACCGGATTCTGGACAGTTCACCTCGATTGTCGCGTTCTGCCATAACTGGTGCCGATTGTGGGTCACACAATGTTTTAAAAATCTGATTCCGACTTCAAAATTCTATGTTAGTCGAGAGGATCGCGGATGTCCAAGTTTTCGTCGCACTGCCTTCCAGAAAATTCGAAAGCGCGGCGCTTGTACAGATATCTAGATATTTTCTTTGCTTAGCGACTAAGTAATCCAGATTTGAGCCAATCGCGCCATAGGAGTCACTTTCTGATTGGAGAAAAATACTCCTCGCATTAAAATAAAGGGATCCATGTAATTTCGTCTCATTCCGACACCGGATTCTGGACAGTTCACCTCGATTGTCGCGTTCTGCCATAACTGGTGCCGATTGTGGGTCACACAACGTTTTAAAAATCCGATTCCGACTTCAAAATTCTATGTTAGTCGAGAGAACCCAGTGGTCCAGTTTTCAACCGCGTAGCTTTCCGAAAAATTGCAGAGAACGCGGCGCACACCCACAATATCTAGATATTTTATTATTTTATTTTTTATTTTTTATTTTTTTAATCACATTTTTTTTCCTATAAATAGGATGTCCCCCCCTTCCAAATTTTTGACCAATTCACTATCTACCTTAGGCTTTGTTTGGAAAATCCCTAGAAACCTCCCAAAAAAAGAAAAAAAAACCCCTTTGTCTTTTTTCTCAAACTCTAAAGGAAGACCACTTTCATCTTTGTAAATCAAAAAAAACCCATTAACCAAGTTCAACCACAGCTTTAAACAAACCCAGAAAATATTGTTTTCAAAGCCCAAGCAGCCCGATTTCGTTGCTTTGCCAGATTTTCTTTTCGACAACAGGCACTTGTTTCCTTGCTAATTTGGCCGTTCTGGATACACTGGTGGGTTCAGAAATATTTTTTTTATTTTTTATTATTTTTATTATTATTATTTTTTTATTTTTTTTTATTTTTTATTTTTTTATTTTTATTTTTATTTTTATTTATTTATTTATTTTTTATTGTTAATTTTTTTTTTCTTTTCTCTCTCCAGTCGGAAGGAGGCTTTGAACTCCACCCGATTGGACTTTATATCCTGCGTCAGCCGGAAGGAGATCTAATGACCCACCCGGCTGAACTTTATCAAACTGTTATATCTTGCGCCAGTCGGAAGGAGGCTTTGAACTCCACCCGATTTGGACTTTATATCCTGCGTCAGCCGGAAGGAGATCTAATGACCCACCCGGCTGAACTTTATCAAACTGTTATATCTTGCGCCAGTCGGAAGGAGGCTTTGAACTCCACCCGATTTGGACTTTATATCCTGCGTCAGCCGGAAGGAGATCTAATGACCCACCCGGCTGAACTTTATCAAACTGTTATATCCTGCGCCAGTCGGAAGGAGACCTTCGAACTCCACCCGATTGGACTTTATATCCTGCGTCAGCCGGAAGGAGATCAAATGACCCATCCGGCTGCACTTTATCTCCTGTTATAGATATTCGTTTTGATAAAATCAGGAAACACAAAAAATGATACTTCTCTCCATTTGCATTGGGCACCGACCCTTTCTTCCGGCAAATAAAACAAAAAGACAAAAAAAAAAATTATAAAACATAAAACACAAAAAAAAAAACACTTTTTTTTATTTACCCCAAACGGGCCTATTCGGTCAAGTTAATCAATAGCTTGATGATAGGATGTTCGGTCATGGCACTCATTGCTCACACGGTCGATCTATTAAAATTTTTTTTAAAAACTTGCTACTCTTTAAAGGTTAAAGTCTAGGACTATGCCGTACAGGTTAAAGTTCCTAGCTATACCGACTTTACTCAAAATACTATTTCACACTTTCACGGTATAGATCGACCAAAACACCCACACACATACAAGCACAGAACTACGTACGGCCTGATTCTCAAGTCGAGATACGTATGCAACCCATACTTGGGTGCGGCCATAACCTATCTTTTTCACCTATCTCGTGTCGAGGTACGCATATTTAAGACATTTTATTTTCTCATATCCCGTGTGAAGATACTTATACAACCCTTATTAGGGTACGACCGTAATTTTTCCCTTCTCTTGTTAAAAAAAAATGAAAGAAAGAAAACTCATTTCCTTTAGAAATAAAATGCCTCCATAAAAATTAGTACAATCGGCAACCGTATGTCACGGATGTTCGAGGGTGCCTAATACCTTCCCTCGACATAATCGAGTCCCCGAACCCATCTCAAGAACTCTGGTTTTTGCATGACTATCAGGAGTCACACTTTTAAAGGGCCTTACTTTTTTCAATTTTTTTTTAAAATCAAAGATGATCGCGTCGACTGTCTTTGTAGGGGTCCTAACTCCCGAAACATGTTAGGTGGCGACTCTGAAATCTTACTTGGCCTTACTCCTACTTTTACACATTTTCACACCATCTTTCACACTCCATATCGACGTCAACAGTCGCGATCCTCGAGGGGACCGCCAGCCCCCCATTCTTTGGGGCGGGCGTGACAGCTGGCGACTCTGCTGGGGACTCCTCCCTTAAGAGGACTCAAGCCGTCATTTTATTAATTTTTTTTTTCTAATGGGGCATATTATTTTACAGAAGATGATTTTCTGCTTTGTTTTCTTTCTTCGTACATATTCTTTTATAGGTACTCATCATTCGATACAAGAAAAATAGATCGCAAAGGCCAATGCCGTACACACAACACACTGTCATTCAAAAAAACATGACATAACCTGGTCCTGAAAGAAACCCTTTAAGATTAGATAGGAGGATCAGTAAGTGGCATGGCCGTTGCGGTAGTACCGCCGGTACCAGCACCGAAAGTTTCTCCGCTCGAACCACCAACCTGAGAAGGTGCCACGGCGCTGGAGGTTTGAAGGTTCGGGAACCGGGCCTAAATTAAGATTGCATTAGATGTAAACCCCCCCCCCCCACACGATCGCATTCTACTCACGTGCATCTGTAAATTACTTTTGTTTGTTTCCTTTCTTTATTCATAAAACAAAACAAAAATGGTGGACTATATCTAAATAAGTGTGGTTTTCTCTTCTCAGCTCGTTAAAATTTCGAAACAAAGAACAAAGTTCCCACTTTCAAAATGACATACCAAATTCCAAGGCTAGATTTTATTACAAAGGCGAGTGCTCAGCTGACCCACTGGTACGACAGGCTCTCCGTGGAAGAGACGAAATCATTCGAGGGCTACTTTGGGTACTTGGGTTCATTGCTTAAAGTCAAGACCGATTGCCATTTGTTTGAGACCCTGGTTACTTTCTGGGATCCAGAGACCTTGGTCTTCCGTTTTGGGGAACAAGAGCTCACACCGACCCTAGAAGAGTATGCTGGTTTGTTGAAACTAGTTATCTACAAGGACCCCGTACAGCCAAGTTTCCAGACTGGGAATGACAAAATAGCAGAGTTCCTGGGTATAAAGAGGGATGTATTAACGAAAGTGGCAGGTGGGGACTTCTCACGACTCTCTATCAATTTCCTTACCAACGGATTCATGTCCTCTAAGGGATACGACAGATATGACTTCTACTGCACACGTGCAGACTGGCAGAATAAACGGCTATGGGTCCTTGCTTTATGTCTCTTAGGCCACCTACTGTTCCCTCGGAAGGACAGGAAGATTGACATGACTCTGATTGGGGTCCTTGCTCAGATTCAGAATGGCCATGCATTCATCCCGACGATATTAGCTGAAACCATACGGACTTTGTCTTTTTGCAAGAATGAAGGTAAGGGTTTCTTCGCGGCTAGCACGGGGTTATTGCAAATGTGGATACAATCTCATCTCATCAAGCTACCAGATCCAGTCCCAATCCAGAGCTTCATGATCGTTGACATCATCACCCCGCTGGACAGACGGTCATTTCCTATTCAAGGAAAAGAAGAATGGTTCAAGCATCTGACTCGACTAGAGGAGCACAATATTCAGTGGTTTTTGGGTTGGTCCTCCCCTGTGTCAATCCGACTCCAGACTAGCACTCTCTCGTTCATACCATTGATCGGTCTTTCGGGTGTGGCACCCTACATGCCCACACGGGTCCTCAGACAGCTCGGCCATTATCAACGAATCCCAATAATAGAGGACGTGTCATCTTTCTGCTTCAGTTATGATTCTCCTGTGTCGGGAGAACGCTACAACGAAGTATTGGGCCATTGGTACCAGATCATCTTTGATGATAAAGCCTTCAAAGACTGCCATATCGGGGTGGATCCCGCATATATTGGATGGATGCAACAACCACTCGGGATGCTGCCTACTAGCTTAGGGGAGCCCAGGACAGGCGGGTCAAGAATCGAGAATCACATCGAAAACCTCAGAGAGGCCCTCAACCATGAGGGAATTATCAGAATCCAAGCTGAAACAGAGAGAGACCAGCTCAGGGCACTCCTCAACCAGGTCGAAGGAGAAAGGGACCAGGCACGAGGTGATCTTCAGAACGCCCACGCAACGATTGGTGAGATGGAACACTTCATCACCATCAAGGTCAAGTCAAGGATAGATGCATTAAACGGAGAACTTGACCTCGAAATCTCCAAGAAGGACAATCTTATGGGCGTCCTGAAAACAATCAAGCACCTAACAGTGAACATTGCCCAGGGTGATTTCAGTTCATCCCAAGCAGGCTTCAAGACCGCTAGCGATTATGTCTGGGATGTTATAAGCTTAGTGTCTTTAGCCAAAAAATCGTTGTAATCAAGTAGTACGCCTATGTATAAAATCTGGTTCTTTCTGGACCAAACTTTTTTAATGGAATTAAATCCTTGAGAATATGAATCTTTTAACCTACTTGCTTAATGGACTTGGGAACTTTCTAACACATCTTAAGAACGAGCTGATAAACCACACTTACATAGATTATAAATCACAAAATCTCAAATACACACACTGAACTATTATCATTCGTGTCACAGGTGCTGCTCAATAGTTCAAAATTTCGAGGATACTGGAAGATTGGGTTCGTAGCCCTATCCTGACTAGAGGATACCTCCGAAGACAGCAACAAAATATGAGCGACATCGAAGCAAATCAGAATGAGGCTACAGGCAACACTCAAAACCCCGATCACACGAGTTTTCAGCAACAGATCGATGATCTATTTGCTATGGTCAGACATTTAGCCACTCAACTCCCCACGAGAGCCGGCCAAGTTCCACTCAACAACACTACCATACCAAATACATCAGGGCAATCTGAAGGCCATAACCGGCCACCCACACCAACTGGCTATGTATACGCTGAGGAACCGCTGGTAACAACATCATTCCAGGCCCCGCCGCCCAGTCCTCCTCATGCACCAAATCAGTTCACAACCCCTCCCAAGCCGACAATCACTGTCAGCGGAGGAGTTGACAATTATGCCGAAGAAGAAAGATTAAGGAGACTCGAGGAAACAAACTCCATGGCACAGCAAATCAAATGCTTGGAGAGCGCCCTTAAGACCATGCAGGGGTTCGATTCCCAAGGAGGGATGTCTCTCTCAGATCTGTCCGCAACTCCGGGAATCGTATTCCCGGCCAAATTCAAGATGCCCCTGTTTACCACATATAACGGGTTTGGAGACCCGTTCATCCATCTCAGGGTATACATCGGCGAACTGGGCGAGTACGCTGAAAATGAAGGACTACGAGTCCACCTCTTCCAAAAAAGTCTCGTAGGACCGGCTCTTCGGTGGTACATACGCCTTGAGAATTCCAAGGTCTCTACTTGGGAAGACCTCACGAAGACCTTCTTCCAGCAGTACCGGTACAACACCGACGTAGCACCGGATAGATACTCATTGCAAAAAATTTATAAAAAAACGAACGAGTCTTTCCGGGAATATGCCCATCGGTGGAGGGAAGTCGGATCCCAGGTGTACCCCCCAATGGACGACTCTGAGATGGTAAAGGCATTTATACATGCCCAACAGCGCCCATATTACGAACGACTTATCTCGATGGTCGGTCGATCATTCGCTGAGCTCATCAGACATGGAGAAATGGTAGAAGATGGCCTACAGTCAGGAAAGATAAAGGATACTGCAGACCAAAGTCAGGCTGGTACCTCGTACAACAGGAAGGCCAAAAAGGAAAATGAGGTCACAGTCGTCTATCCAGATGCCGCGCAGTTCGCCCCTGTAAACTATATCTAGCAGCCTACTATGCCACGGCCCCCCGCACCTCAAAACCAAGGTTATAGGCCGGTACTGCCGCAACAGTTCCAGAACTCGAACTTCCAAAGGAAGTCGCTAGACAAGAGCCGCAAATTCTCACCACTGGCAGAATCACCAAGCTCTATTCTGAAAAAGTTGCTGGCCCAGGGAGCCATCGCGATAATCCCTGTGGGGCGAACTCCAGACCCTCTCCCGAAGATGTATGATCCAACCCGACATTGTGAATTCCACTCTGGAATGATCGGGCATTCGACAGACGATTGCTTCACCTTGAAGCACAAGATCCAAGATCTAATCGACGAAGGGAGGATAACTGTCAAACCATCAGAGCCACTTGTCAATGTGGCCAATAACCCACTCCCACGACATGGGGCCGTCGCGCCAACTATCAATGTGGTGACGGTTGAATATGAGGAAGTATCCATATCAGTCACTCATCAGCCTCCACCGAGGTGGGTTGGCGGTTCGATCCCAGCAGGTCTGGAAAAGGGATTCTCGAACCTCAGACTAAACCATGCACCAACAAGCTCTACTCTCCCCATATCTATACCAACTTCAACTGTTCTCGATACAACAATCCAAAGGGCGACTCAGCCCATCTCTGCACTTGTACATTCTCTCCCGCTCACGTCTGCATCATCAACTGCTCCCCAAGCAAAAATCCAAAAGGAAACTAAGCCACATCCCTCGAGGGCCATACTGGAGGTCTTCTCAGCATCGTTGCCTCCCATCATCCTCTATGCACCTCAGCCTATCATCCAGCCTTTGATAGAGGACACTCACGCCATCCCATGGGTATATCAGATCCCAAGTCAGGCAGACGTCGATGAAATCTCAAAAACGGGAAGATTCATTGATCAGGATGATCGGGTCCGAACTGACGGCCCAATTAAGCAAACCGTCTCTGACAAAGAGGCGGAAGAATTTTTGAAGATGCTTAGGCGCAGCAAGTACAAAATCATCGAACAACTAAGCAAATCCCCTGCTCAGATCTCGATACTATCTCTGTTGTTGACCTCTGAGACCCACCGTAATGCCCTTTTGAAGGTGCTCAACGAGGCTCATGTCTCCAACTGCATCTCAAGCAATCAACTGGCAGAAATCGTGGGTAACATCTCTGCCGCCAACATGATCTCATTCTCCGATGACGAGATTGGACCTGAAGGGACTGGCCATAACAAGGCCCTACACCTTACAGTAAAATGCTCGGGCATGATCCTTAACCAGGTGCTTATCGACAATGGATCTGCGGTCAATGTTTATCCTTTGGTCACGATGGAGAAAATAGGTATTGATCAGACGCGGATCAGAAGATCTAACACCATCGTCCGAGGTTTCGATGGAGCCCGCAGAGAAACCTGTGGATTGATAGATCTTCCCGTCGAGGTTGGACCCTATGAGTTCCAAGTCACGTTCCAAATCTTGGACATCCCTGCCTCGTACAACATGCTCCTTGGCAGACCATGGATCCATCCAGCTGGGGCAGTCCCCTCCACTCTACACCAGAATGTTAAGTATGCAATCGAGGGCTTTCTGATAATAGTCCACGGTGAAAAAGAGTACGTAATGTTCGGGGAACCCTCGATCCCGCATATCAGCACGAGTAGAGAGGTCGAACCTACTGCGTTCCAGGTCTTCGAGCTATCATGTGCCACCTACGCGCCAGAGGGAAAGATAGAGAAAAAGCCATCATACTCTAAGGCTCACATCAATATGGCCAGACAACTTAAGGCGAATGGCTATCAACTAGGAAAGGGCCTAGGAAGACTAAACCAGGGGCGGACCGAGCCAGTCGATCCACCAACTCAGAACAACACCCGAGGCCTCGGGTACAAAAAGAAGTTCTGGAAGGGCCAAAAATCTGGTCTCATCACTGAGGGGATCATCCCCCACATACGAAAGACTTTTCCATATCCTTCTGAGGTTATGGCCCCTGATCAAATTCAAGGGGGGGACGTCTCAAGATCTCTGCCTACCCAGACCATAGATTGGACTTCTGTGGTCCCAATGGGCAGCATCCAAGCATTATTTGAAGAGGAGATCTTCGTGATGGCCAATCAAGAGGTCGTTTCTCCGCCTACCATCCGCCGAGCCGAGCCGGCCGAGACCTTGAACAACTGGGAGATTCGCCTGTTGCCCAAGAACAGGGAATTTTGGTAAAATGATAGGGACATATGTAAAGTTTTCACTTGACTTAAGCCGGTCAAGTGAAAAATTGATTCGACACTTGTAAAGGCTTTCTATCTTTTATGTTTTTGAATGAAATGCTAGTTCGCTATTGTTTCAATGCAAATCTCTCTCTAAATTTTGTATCCTTTTCTCTTTTTGTCAAAACTAATTTCAGGGAACCTGTGATCGAATCCACTAATCAACCAGATATCACACAACTTGATAAAGCTCAGCATGATTTTAATACAGAAATAGACTCTAATCTCATGGGTATAGAAGAAGATTCTGATTCTGACAAGGAAGTACCTCACGAGCTCGAAAGATTAATCTCAGAACTTGAGGACAGGCCGAAACCTAACTTAGAAGAAACCAATACCATCAACATTGGGACCATTGAAAACCCTCGGGAGCTGAAAATTGGCCATCAATTATCACAGGGGCATAAACAAGAATTATTTCAATTCCTGAAAGAATACCAGGACATCTTTGCTTGGTCATATCAAGATATGCCCGGACTGGCCACCAGCATCGTCACACACAAACTCGCCATCAAGCCGGAATTCAGGCCCATCAAGCAAAAATTAAGGAAACTGAAGCCCGAATGGAGCCTCAAGGTAAAAGAAGAGGTAATCAAGCAGTTCGAGGCCAGCTTCATCATGGTCGTTAACTATCCAACATGGTTGGCAAACGTGGTACCAGTACCTAAGAAGGACGGCAAAGTCAGAGTCTGTGTCGATTATAGGGATCTCAACAAGGCGAGCCCAAAGGACGATTTTCCTCTGCCGAATATTCACATATTGGTTGACAATACGGCTGGAAACGAAATCTATTCTTTTATGGATGGGTTTTCTGGTTACAACCAGATCCTCCTGGATGAGGGAGACAGGGAGAAAATGGCTTTCATAACACCTTGGGGCACATTCTGTTATCGAGTCATGCCATTTGGTTTGAAGAACGCCGGGGCAACCTATCAGAGGTCTATGACTACTCTCTTCCATGACATGATGCATCAAGAACTAGAGGTCCATGTCGACGACATGATCATAAAGTCTCGAAAGACAACGGAACACCTTACTGATCTCAAAAAGCTCTTCAACCGCCTGAGGAAGTACAGGCTCAAGCTGAACCCGGCCAAGTGCGCTTTCGGCGTCCTCTCAGGAAAATTATTGGGATTTATGGTCAGCCGACATGGCATCGAGATCGACCCTGGAAAAATCAAGGCCATAACTGAAATGCCAGCTCCTACGAAGGAAAAAGAAATTCGGGGATTCCTAGGACGAATCAACTTCATTAGTCGTTTCATCTCACAACTTACAGACAAGTGTGAGCCGATCTTCAAGCTACTCCGGAAAAATTCTAACAAGACATGGAATGAGGATTGTCAAGTTGCCTTTGATACTATCAAGAAATACCTCCTAAATCCACCCGTGTTGGTCCCGCCAGAGCCAGGACGTCCTTTGTTACTCTACTTATCGGTCCTTGACCACTCAATGGGATGTGTACTGGGCCAGCACGATGCGTCCGGACGAAAGGAACGTGCCATCTATTATCTGAGCAAGAAGTTCACAGACTGTGAATCTCGTTACTCTATTCTAGAACGAACCTGTTGTGCCCTCGCTTGGGCAGCCACCAGACTCCGTCATTACTTGCTCAGCTATTCAGTATGTCTGATCGCTCGAATGGACCCACTCAAGTACATCTTCGAGAAACCAGTACTGACTGGGAGGATATCAAAATGGCAGATGCTACTGACAGAGTTCGACATCATCTATGTCACTCAAAAGGCCATCAAGGGTCAGGCAATTGCCGATCAACTAGCGGAGACTCCAATTGACAACTATGAGACAATGAATACTTCTTTCCCAGACGAGGCTATCTTATTTGCCACCGACGAGAACGACGATGAATGCTTTGAAGGTTGGCGAATGTACTTCGATGGAGCATCTAATAACAAAGGAGCTGGGGCAGGGGCAGTTGTTGTATCAGAAGACGGAATGCACTTTCCCGTTTGTAGCAAGCTAGGCTTCGATGCAACTAACAATATCTCCGAGTATGAAGCATGCATTTTAGGCCTAAGACTGGCTCTGGACATGGACATTCACAAAATGGCAGTTTTTGGAGATTCTGAGCTTGTCATCAAGCAATCCACTGAAGAATACGCTACGAGAGATGCTAAGCTCATCCCGTACAGAAAATGTCTTGTCGATTTGTGCAAATACTTTGACTACATCGAGTTCAATCACATTCTTCGGGATCAGAATAATTTCGTCGATGCCCTTGCAACTTTGGCATCCATGATCAAGGTCCCCAAAATGAACGAGATTCCCCCTTTGACGATCGATGTAAAGTCCAGGCCAGCTTACTGTTATCCAATCGAGGAAGAGGCAGACGGCGAGCCATGGTACTATGACATCATGAACTTTCTGGAAAAATAAGAGTACCCCCCTACTGCTAATCTGGGAGAATGACGTACCCTTCGAAAGCTCGTTGCACAGTTCTTTCTCAGTGGCAAGACGCTATTCAAACGGAGCTATCACTTGGGACTGCTCACATGTATAGCAGCTCCAGAAGCCAACTACTTAATGGAGAAGGTACATGGCGGAGTCTGCGGTCCACACATGAGTGGCCTCATGCTCGCCAAGAAGATAATGAGAACGGGCTATTTCTGGCTAACCATGGACAACGACTGTGCCAAATTCGTGAAGAAGTGTCGTCAATGTCAGATCCATGCTGACCAGATACATGCACCACCGAAGGATCTACATTCCATGACCACTCCATGGCCTTTCTCTATGTGGGGAATGGACGTCATTGGACCCATCACACCAAAGGCGTCTAATGGTCACCGTTTCATCCTGGTAGCCATCGACTACTTCACGAAATGGGTCGAGGCCGAATCCTATGCTAGGGTAACCAAGGAAGTCGTCGCCAGGTTCGTTAAGAGAAACATTGTGTGCCGGTACAGTCTCCCAGAATCCCTTATCTCGGACAATGCCAGAAACCTCAATAATGATATGATGACCGAACTTTGCCAACAATTCCAGATTACTCATAGGCATTCAGCACCCTATCGTCCTAAGATGAACGGGGCAGTCGAAGCAGCCAACAAGAACATCAAGACGATCATACGGAAGATGTCTACAAATTACAAGGATTGGCACGACCTACTGCCGTTGGCACTCATGGCTTACCGTACCTCTATCCGAACCTCTACTGGGGCAACCCCCTATTCCCTTGTGTACGGGATGGAGGCCGTTCTCCCCGTCGAAGTCGAGATCCCGTCACTAAGGATCCTCATGGAAGCTGAACTTGAGGAAGCCGAATGGGCCCGAGAAAGACACGAGCAGCTGTGCCTGATCCACGAGAAGCGTTTAACTGCTTTATGCCACAGTCAATGCTACCAAAAGAGGATCGCTCGAGCCTACAACAAGAAAGTCAAACCTCGTCAGTTCAAAGAAGGAGACTTGGTCTTGAAAAAGATCTTTCCCTTTCAAGAAGAAGCTCAAGGAAAGTTCGCCCCCAATTGGGAGGGCCCGTTCGTTGTCAAGAAAGCGTTATCTGGAGGAGCTCTGATGCTTACTGAGATGGACGGTGATGGTTTTCCAGAACCAATCAATTCTGATTCAGTCAAGAGATTTTATGCTTAACGTCAAACTTGTATACTTTACGTTTTGATTAAGATGAAGAGGGGCCTTCATTGCTGCTACCCATACATATCAAATAAAAATTCCCTTTGATTCGTTGCTTTGAGCCTTTTATCTTATTTTATTTTATTTAAAACGACCAACTCCTACACTGGGGCACATTTCTGTGTTCGATTAAACCATCAAAGAAAAACAAACAGAAAAAAGCGTACATATGTCAAGGTCGAAAAAAAAAAAAAAAAAAAAAAAAAAAAAAAAACCGACCGACATAAAGGTTGCAAAAAAATCCCCTGGAGAAAATGGTTGTAAAAGCCAAGACCCGACAAAATCAAAACTTTGAGCCTTCATGCTATCCTTTCTTTCTCAGCCCTCACCCTGGCCTTCATTACAACCCACTAAAGCCCTCTCTGATTGATCAAAAGGTTAAGCGTACAAGTTTGGCTGACAACCATCATCAAATCTCTGCACTGTTTAACATTCGTCATTCCAACGAACTACATCACTAGTTTCGTCTCTCAACAACTCCGCATGTTCGAAAATAAATAAAGAAAAGCATAGATCGAAGGGCGCAGTGAAAACCCGAAAGGGCGCTGTGAGTAAGAACGTAGGCTATGGCAAGAAACAAAACTGTCGACGCGGTGAAAACCTGAAAGGGCGCCGACGTGCAACAATGACAGAGCCGGGCTTGGCGAAAACTCGAAAGGGCGCTAAGGGCAAAATAGTGCACTTAAAAAAAAAAAAATAAATAAAAATAAAAATAAATTCGGGTGTCAGTTCCAAGGGTTTACATCGAAGGATAAGGAATCCAACCTCTACATCCCCGAGAAAAGGGTTTCTTTTGTTACAAATGAAGCTTCGGGTCAAAGTCAAAGACTGTGATATCTGGTTGGTGCAGTAGGTTTCGTCCAGGTTTACTCAAAACTCTCAAAAAAAAAAAAATTTCAGTGAACTGGCATGTCAATCACTAACATACAGGTAGAACGTACAGACACTTTATCTTTTCAGGAAAATCAAATCGCAAAAAGAAATGGACAGGTGAATTCCCAGAGGCTCAAGCTCATGTCTGGATTTTGACCAAGCCCCGAGAACAATCTAAATCCAAAAACACCGGATGATTCATTTCATCATCACAAGGAGTAAGTCCGTCAAGAGGGATCCTATCCACAATCTTACTATCAGGAAATGAGTTCGTCAAGTGGCATCCTATTCAGGTCATCCAGCATTAGGACTGAGTCTGTCAAGAGGCATCCTATTCACGATCTTATTACCGGGAGTAAGTCCTTCAAGTGGCATCTCATTCTCGTCCTCAACCATCAGGTATGAGTACTTCACATGACATTTAGTTCACCAAACATGGGTCTTACACAGCAATCACGCGTATCACATTTTTGCTGATTTCATCTTTTATTTTACAAGCAACCACGCCCCACATGGCATTTTGCTCTCGAGTCTTCACAGCAATCACGCCCATGTGGCATTTTGCTTATCTTATCTCAAACTCTTTATAGCAATCACGCCTCACGTGGCATTTTGCTCTCTCATACTCCCAGCAGTCACGCGTATCGCAGTCTGTTGGACCTTATCTCCACAGCAATTACCCGTACCGGACTTTGCTATTCTCGTCTCTTATATTCAAGGCAATCACGCGAATCGCATTTTGCCACTCTATAACTTCACAGCAATCACGCCCCGACGCGGCATTTTGCTCTCTTATTTCACAGCGATCACGCCCCACGTGGCATTTCGCTATCTCACATCCACAGCAATCACGCCCCGACGTGGCATTTTGCTCTCTCGCCTCACACTTTTCATCACTCTTATTCTATCGCCAGGACGAACTACGTTTGACCTGATTCTCCTTATCGGAGATACGTAGGCAGCTCGACGAGCTCGGTCATGCCGCCATCCCTCTTCTACTCGATTCTCACATGAATCCCCAGCGGAGCTATTTTCCTACTCCGGTAATACTCTCAATCCCCAGCTGCCTACTTTGGCACATCATCACTTGCCTACGATGGCATCTCGTACTCACTTGCCTACTTTGGCATGTTTTTTTTTACTTATTCGCATCACTTAAAAAGAAAAAGGGGCAAAATGGGCCGTCTTGTTTCTTTGTCACGATTTGCTTCGCAAAACATGACAAAGAGGGGCAGCTGTAGACACCCCATTTTGACCTACCAAAAAAAAAATAACTGTTACAAGGGGGCCCATTTGGCACGCAAATCGAGGAAGAAAAAGGTAGAGTCCTAATCAGAGTATCCGGAGGTCAAATCAAATGTCAAATCAAGTTGTCGTCAATTTGAATACCCACCAGCATGGTTTCGAAAGCATGTCGGATCAGTTATAGACACCCGATTTTTGCCCACCTACAAAGAGGCGGACAGATAATGAACATCAAGTCCGACGGGTGTGAAGAGCTCATAAATACAAGGCCCCTAGACTTCGAATCGTCAAAATCGAACCACGGGCGAAGAAATGATCATTGTTTAAAGTTCGGACGAATCTGCTATTTTGCCAAAGAGGGACCGGGATTACTTTTTTAGCTTTTCGGGTGTCAGAACAAGCATTTTTTATGACCAAATGGAAGTGCGTGACATTACCGAGGACTCCATAAAATTTCATCTCAATTGAACACCGGATCTGGAAAAAGTACTTTATCAGGCGTAGAAATCAAACGGGAAAATTCTATTTCATCGCCAGAGAACTTCAGAAGATTTAAAATTGATGCCAAAAAATCATATTTATCAAGATGAAGAGCCTTCGAAAATTTTGTTGCCATCAAACGAAGAAAGTTGCAAAACTGCGATAAGGTCACTCACAGGCGCGTCAATTTATACTGATAAATCATCAGAAAGCCTTGGTCTTCGAGATCAAATCGGCTGTGACATTTTCGGTCTGGATTAAAGTACTTTTCACATCGAGACGGAGAAATCCTTAAAATTTCATCTCAGTCCGATACCGGATTCCGAAAAAGTGCAGTTTAATTAACGGATTTGTCAAGACAGATGCTTAATACGAGTCATATAGTGTTTCAAGAATTTCATTTTTGCACTAATATTTCGCGTTTGTCGAGAGGACCACGGAAGTCCAAGTTTTCGTCGCACTGCCTTCCAGAAAATTCGAAAGCGCGGCGTTTGTACAGATATCTAGATATTTTCCTTGCTTAGCGACTAAGCAATCTAGATTTGAGCCAATCGCGCCATAGGAGTCACTTTCTGATTGAAGAAAAATACTCCTCGCATTAAAATAAAGGGATCCATGTAATTTCGTCTCATTTCGACACCGGATTCTGGACAGTTCACCTCGATTGTCGCGTTCTGCCATAACTGGTGCCGATTGTGGGTCACACAATGTTTTAAAAATCCGATTCCGACTTCAAAATTCTATGTTAGTCGAGAGGATCGCGGATGTCCAAGTTTTCGTCGCACTGCCTTCCAGAAAATTCGAAAGCGCGGCGCTTGTACAGATATCTAGATATTTTCTTTGCTTAGCGACTAAGTAATCCAGATTTGAGCCAATCGCGCCATAGGAGTCACTTTCTGATTGGAGAAAAATACTCCTCGCATTAAAATAAAGGGATCCATGTAATTTCGTCTCATTCCGACACCGGATTCTGGACAGTTCACCTCGATTGTCGCGTTCTGCCATAACTGGTGCCGATTGTGGGTCACACAACGTTTTAAAAATCCGATTCCGACTTCAAAATTCTATGTTAGTCGAGACAACCCAGTGGTCCAGTTTTCAACCGCGTAGCTTTCCGAAAAATTGCAGAGAACGCGGCGCACACCCACAATATCTAGATATTTTATTATTATTTTTTTAATTTTTATTTTTTTAATCACATTTTTTTTCCTATAAATAGGATGTCCCCCCCTTCCAAATTTTTGACCAATTCACTATCTACCTTAGGCTTTGTTTGGAAAATCCCTAGAAACCTCCCAGAAAAAGAAAAAAAAAACCCCTTTGTCTTTTTTCTCAAACTCTAAAGGAAGACCACTTTCATCTTTGTAAATAAAAAAAAACCATTAACCAAGTTCAACCACAGCTTTAAACAAACCCAGAAAATACTGTTTTCAAAGCCCAAGCAGCCCGATTTCGTTGCTTTGCCAGTTTTTCTTTTCGACAACAAGCACTTGTTTCCTTGCTAATTTGGCCGTTCTGGATACACTGGTGGGTTCAGAAATATTTTTTTTATTTTTTATTATTTTTATTATTATTATTTTTTTTTATTTTTTATTTTTTATTTTTTTTTTTATTTATTTATTTATTTTTTATTGTTAATTTTTTTTTCTTTTCTCTCTCCAGTCGGAAGGAGGCTTTGAACTCCACCCGATTGGACTTTATATCCTGCGTCAGCCGGAAGGAGATCTAATGACCCACCCGGCTGAACTTTATCAAACTGTTATATCTTGCGCCAGTCGGAAGGAGGCTTTGAACTCCACCCGATTTGGACTTTATATCCTGCGTCAGCCGGAAGGAGATCTAATGACCCACCCGGCTGAACTTTATCAAGCTGTTATATCTTGCGCCAGTCGGAAGGAGGCTTTGAACTCCACCCGATTTGGACTTTATATCCTGCGCCAGCCGGAAGGAGATCTAATGACCCACCCGGCTGAACTTTATCAAACTGTTATATCTTGCGCCAGTCGGAAGGAAGCTTTGAACTCCACCCGATTTGGACTTTATATCCTGCGTCAGCCGGAAGGAGATCTAATGACCCACCCGGCTGAACTTTATCAAACTGTTATATCCTGCGCCAGTCGGAAGGAGACCTTCGAACTCCACCCGATTGGACTTTATATCCTGCGTCAGCCGGAAGGAGATCTAATGACCCATCCGGCTGCACTTTATCTCCTGTTATAGATATTCGTTTTGATAAAATCAGGAAACACAAAAAATGATACTTCTCTCCATTTGCATTGGGCACCGACCCTTTCTTCCGGCAAATAAAACAAAAAGACAAAAAAAAAAAATTATAAAACATGAAACACAAAAAAAAAAAACACTTTTTTTTATTTACCCCAAACGGGCCTATTCGGTCAAGTTAATCAATAGCTTGATGATAGGATGTTCGGTCATGGCACTCATTGCTCACACGGTCGATCTATTAAAATTTTTTTTAAAAACTTGCTACTCTTTAAAGGTTAAAGTCTAGGACTATGCCGTACAGGTTAAAGTTCCTAGCTATACCGACTTTACTCAAAATACTATTTCACACTTTCACGGTATAGATCGACCAAAACACCCACACACATACAAGCACAGAACTACGTACGGCCTGATTCTCAAGTCGAGATACGTATGCAACCCATACTTGGGTGCGGCCATAACCTATCTTTTTCACCTATCTCGTGTCGAGGTACGCATATTTAAGACATTTTATTTTCTCATATCCCGTGTGAAGATACTTATACAACCCTTATTAGGGTACGACCGTAATTTTTCCCTTCTCTTGTTAAAAAAAATGAAAGAAAGAAAACTCATTTCCTTTAGAAATAAAATGCCTCCATAAAAATTAGTACAATCGGCAACCGTATGTCACGGATGTTCGAGGGTGCCTAATACCTTCCCTCGACATAATCGAGTCCCCGAACCCATCTCAAGAACTCTGGTTTTTGCATGACTATCAGGAGTCACACTTTTAAAGGGCCTTACTTTTTTCAATTTTTTTTTAAAATCAAAGATGATCGCGTCGACTGTCTTTGTAGGGGTCCTAACTCCCGAAACATGTTAGGTGGCGACTCTGAAATCTTACTTGGCCCTACTCCTACTTTTACACATTTTCACACCATCTTTCACACTCCATATCGACGTCAACAGTCGCGATCCTCGAGGGGACCGCCAGCCCCCCATTCTTTGGGGCGGGCGCGATAAAGCTTATTTACTTTTTTTGGTCATGAAGAGCTTATTTTCTGTAAAATAAAAAATAAGTTCCTCAAGCCTATGGAGAAATAGAGAAAGAGAGAGAAGAGAGAAGAGAAACGAAAAAAAGTAAATGAGCGCCTCAAGCCTTTTCGGTTCCTATAGGCGCAACTATTTAAGTTAGGAAAGATATGTATCAGCTCTATGTGGATATATAAAATTACATAAATATATATCATCAGTGCAATGATGTGTACATATATAGGTACATAAATACTCCCTGAAAAAAAAGTATATAAATACTGCCATATGTCACTCCCACATTTTTCAATGTTTGAACTCTCCACTATTATATATAGTAATAGATTATGATCATCTGAATGAAGACAAGGAAACCAGACTCATTCATCACCACGAACTGTGAATGAAAGACTGAACCATCCGACAACTAAATCATTCTACAAATTCAAACTCAACGACTTCTCTTTACTAGCCAATGGTATTATACATTTATAGCAAAAGGGATCATACTTTTACAACCAATGCATACTTTTATAGTCAATCCGTACTTTTACATCCATTACGTACTTTTACAGCCATTAGGTACTTTTACAGCCACTGCATACTTATACAGTGTACTTTTACAGCCAGTACATACTTTTACAACCAATGCATACTTTTACAGCCAATTATTTTCCTAACCCGACACTGACTCGTACAAAAAACTTCAACCACAATTGAACCAATGATTCCCAAAAGTACAGCCACGATGCTTACATATTGAAAAGATAGACCGAGGTTCAAGTATTGATGCGCAATGCGCGAGTCAGTGATGCGTACGGTTATTATTAAATTATGATCTTATTATGCGTATCTTATTCTCATTATCAGAGTTAACGTATAGCAGATGTCGTTATCGCATTCAAGAGTTCCTAAGTATAACATACAAAGGAAACTAAGAAAAACACCTAACTCAAGCACTCAGGAGTTCTCGAGTTCTTGGGCATGTGAGCGCTTAGGAAAGAGCCAGCGCTCAGGACAGCGCAAGTGCTCCAGCTTGCATCCTTCAGAATCCTAACATGCAGTTGGGATTAGGTTCTAATAGCACATATAAAGTGTAGACTTAAGCCTAGTTCATCAATTAAGCAAGTATCATAATGTGCATGTTGTAGACACCCCAATTTTGACCGACCGTCGAATTTAGGAGAGTGTCACCTCCGTATCCGATGATGACAAGGACCAAAAGATTGAAGCATTCCAAGCTCTTCAGAAAATCTCCAAAACGCGATGAAATTTCACAGAAAGAGGAAAAATGCCAGGTATTTAGGAGAATTCAGGTATAAGACATGATTTTTGGAAAGGATCTTCAAAAATAATTTGTTTCAAAAAGGGGGAAGACCTAAAAAAGGGAACCTCAGCTAAAAACGGCACACGGCAGACTGCCGCGGCACTCACTGAGTGCCGCACGGCAGTCAGAGAGTGCCGGCCCGGCATTCACCAAGTGCCGCTGTAAATCTCTGACTGTCGTTCACTTTTAAAGTCTGTATTTTGCAGTGCAATACGTATGCATATGCAGATAAGAACAAAAAAACTGATAAAGTAAGACTGACAAAAACGCGGCAATTCATTAATTGCCGCGGCATTTGATGAATGCCGGGCGGCAGTCATGAAGTGCCGCAACAGCAGTCATGAACTGCCGCAGCGGCAGTCACGGACTGCCGCGACAGTTTTTGGACTGCCGCGCTGGGCAGCAGTCTGTCTAATTTCAGAAAAGTACATATTGTACCACCAAATGAGAGAATTACACCTATTTTTTGCTCCGAAATTCACCAAAAATACCTGGTAATTTTGCCTATAAAAGAGAAGGGATCTTCCTTGAAAGAGGAGGACCAAGAGAAAAATAGTGGGGGAGGAAGATATACCAAATACACTACCATTACACCAACATTTTAGAAAAGAGAGAGTTGAGAGAATCAAAAGGGCTTGGAAGATCTTCAAAGAAAAGAAAACTTTGAGGATAATTTGGAGGTGATCCTCTAACCATAGATTATTAGCTTACTCTTTCTTCTCTTAAAATCTCTAATCCTAAAACCTTTCATTATTTTCTTTGTTTGCCAAATAAACTTAGGAGTTCTTTTTGTTTCCAATACTTTCTTCTATTTTCTTGTCTATTTTCTTCTCTTGAAGGTCTTGGAGATCTTCAATATCTCTCTTGATCTCTTGAGCATGATCCCTTGAATCTCATGTAAGCTTATGCTCTACATGAAAGTCAAAACTTGATCATCACTTTATTTCACATAGATGGATCCAAGTCCATGCTCATGACTTGGATCTTCTAAACTTGATGTCTCATGGAATCCTTTCCATATTCCTTTGAAGACTCTCAAGTATTAGTTGTACCTTCATCTCCAATGACCACCAAATGGTAGGAGAAAGTGATTTTGAGTCTAAGCCCCTTTCCATGGTTTAGATTCCTTGTCCTGAGATTTCATGAAGTCTATTCATACTTCATTTGAAATCCACAAATATAAAGATCTTTAGCCTCCAATGACCATCAAATGGTAGGGGAGAACATTTTAGTTAAGTCCAACTTCATGGTTTAATAGTTGGGGTTAGCAAATAAATGTGAACTTGACAAATAAAAACAGTGAGTTCACAAACTGTTTTTGATCAAAGATTTTTAGTTCGAAATCGAACCGTTGAAATCGAGTGAAACCAACGGAAAAGTGTCAATAACACATTGTTCTACCACTGTAATTTTTGTTTTAAGGTGGTTTCATGTTTAGAATGGTTTGATCATGAGTTTTGTGAAGCAACAATAATCTGTCCAGAGTTTAAGAATAGGATCAGAACAGCAACACTCTTTTGAAATACTTAAATCAGAGTTCTAACAAAGTTTTTGTGACCCAAAATAATTTTTTCCAAGTAGATTAATGTGTTAGGAAGTCACCCTAAAAGGAACAAAGCAATTCTGAGTTTTTTACTATTTTTAATAAATCGTGCAAGAATTCTGGACAGGAGGTTGTAAGATGCTGAGAGATGTCTAGTGTCCTCCATATTCCCGGAGATCTAACCGTTGAAACCTTGATTTTCTTTTCGATTTGGAAACTAGACTCACAGAGGCATCTTGTGTCCAAAACTCATCAACATCAAACCATGAGAGACGTGCTTTTTATGTTCTTAAAGTTCTGGACTGCTCTCTGCAATTTTCTCAGAATTTTTATGACACATTTGACCAATTTTGTTAATAATGGGTCAAATGACTTTTTTATGACTTAGGGCTTAAACCATGTTTTAATAATGATTAGTTGGGCTTGAAATCAAAGTTTAAGAGTATTTCATAGTTTATCCCCGTCCATGTACATATTCATCCATATGGTTTGGCACTTGTAATTAGGACTTATTTGCCTTGGATTCAATTACATTTGATAGATTTAAGCTAGAAATTCAAGATCGTTATTTCTAACTTCACCTCTTGTATATCATGTGCACTAATCTTTGTTTTGTAGCGCTATTGAGGTACGATTTCTCAACCCCTCTCTAGTTTATTGAATTCTTTGATTTTATTCGATTTTTCGACCTCATGTGCGACACCTTAGAATTAAGATTTGCCTTATGTGAATATGTGATTAGAGACTTTTCTTTTAGGACTTTCTTTTGTGTGTGTGCATTGCACTTTTAATATCGCTGTTGGATCCCGGGTAAGTTCTCTTGTTCTTCATTGCATATCATATTGCTTGCTACTTGACAAATGTGGTTTATGAATGATATTTTTGTCATTAGCAATTTTACACCCTTTGGATATGCTTTTGTGACGTATTTGTATATATATGTATTAGTTGAGGGCACGCTTAGATTAATAAATTTGATTAAAAGGATGTTGAGTAGAGGCCTATCGTAAGATAGGATGAGAGAGGGTGTTTTAGTCCGACGGGCTCCTTCCTCTCTCATTCCATAATCCCCGGACCTAGTTAATTTTTGGTTTCGCAAAAGATCAGTTTCCTTTAAATGGTTTCTTAATTTTTCCTTTTAAAAATTAAGTGGCAACTCATTTGTTTTGAATTCGAAATTGGAAAAGAATTTTAAAAGAAAACCTGTGGGTAAGTCAAACTGCGGTATCCACAATCTGGCGACTCTGCTGGGGATCGAACCCCAGAATCTCTGGTTTCGCAGACCAGAATTCTGATTTTGGGTTCACTCGAGGATTAGACTTGAAAAATATCCTTTTAATCGAATTAATTAATGTTTGTGTGCCTGTTGCATTTCACTTGCATGTCCAGCCAGTCGATTGCACGGAACTATGACCTTGGAGGCTCGGGGCAACCCGGTCGGTCAAGTCATCATGGGACTGTGTGATCACCCTTGATCTCGTACCATGTTTTGGTATATTAAGCATCCTATCGTGTGTGTGTCAAGGGTCCCTTATTTGACCAAAACCCAACTTTTGCATGGTAGTTTCTATATAACCTTTCAATCTTAGGGAATCAACTCTCGATTAGGTCTATGTGCTAGGGAGTTTTGTATGCCCAAAGGGGATTATTTGAGATGATGACGATGCTTGCCTGATAAAAGATGTATAATCTTTTAATCACCTTTTAGCAGTTCCTCCTTAATCTGGAGAAAATGCTGAACCCTGATTATGAGATTATACTTCTTATATCATTTTTTAGCTAAGCATCATTGACCTTGTATGTATCCAAGTCAATAAAGAGTGCGGTGATAATCCGATCATGTGATCCTTCTACCCAAGGAATTTTGAATCCACCTTTGAGAGCGAATGGTTTCTTTTTAATCCAAAAACTTTCAAATACTCTTTCAAAAATCTTTTGGGTCCACTTTTGACTAAAGCTCCGAATTTATCTTTGGGAATTGTTTTTGAAAGAATATACTTTTTTTAAGCAGAATTTCATCTTTAGTGAGAAATATTTTTACAGAAGACTCAAAACACTTAAGAACTGTTTTCATCAATCTAAAAATGCTTTTCGAATGAAATTTTGAGAGGGTAATAAGGATCACGATGAGAGGAGAAATTGGCACACTCGACATGGGTGAGGATCTTATGTGTTTATGTGCTTATGTGTTAGGATTAGGATTTTCTTTTTGGCATATAGAGTAGGCACACACGCACACATGCATTGCATCCGCATGATGTATAAAATAAAAGTCTTCCTCGAATAAAATGAAGGTAAAAAAGGTTTTTCTAAAAAGAAATTTTCAAAATTTGCTGTAGGAGCAAAAATAGCAAATCAAGCGTGGTTTAGGGATCCTACGGCAAGGTTAGTAAGAAGAGGATACGCTGACATAGCCGAAGAGAGAAACAACGAAGAGATGACCGGGTTGAGGGTACTAGTAGAACAGCAGGCGGAACAGATGAGGAGTCAGGCCGAGAACATGAACCGCATGATGGGAATGATAGAAGAACTGAATCGCCGACCACCACATATGGTTCCACCTGTCATGGACCCACCTTTGGGAGGAGGAGGAGGAGATTGGTTCGACGATCAGGGGGGACAATGGAATGATGCACTAAGGGCCAACAGGGACAGAGAAAAAGATGAGAAGGAGAAGCTGCTGACCGAGAAGATAGAGAAGTTGGAAAGGGTAATGCGCAAGGCTCAGGGAGTGGATACCTATCTGATGGAACTGGAAGGATTGTATGACGGAGTCCACGAGACGCTGCCGGTCGGTTTCAAAATGCCCGTCTTTGATAAATTTGATGGCACAGGCAACCCCCGCAGTCATGTCCGAATGTGCATAGGAGCTTTTCAGCCTAGTGGACTGAACACTACCATGATGGCTGTCTTATTTCAACAAACCTTAACAGGAGCTGCTCTATCATGGTACCTTACACTTGAGCCAAGCAAAACTAGAGTATGGGAAGAAGTGATCAAGGCATTTGTGGCACAATACGAATACAATCAGGATTTGGATGTCACTGTCCGAGATTTGGAAACGACCAGGCAGGGGAACAAGGAATCATTTGTCGATTATTTGAGTCGATGGAGAGGAAAAGCTGCAAAAATGGTGCAAAGGCCGTCCAAGAAGGACCAAATCCGAATGCTGATGAAAAATCTGCAGCCAGTTTATCAGGAGAAGATGAGATTTCAGTCAATCAACACCTTTGCTGAGGTGTTCGATGTGGGGACAAGAATCGAAGATGCAATTCAAGAAGGAACAATCAACAAGGAAGAACCACAGAACCGATATCGGAGGCCCAGTTATGGATCGAATGGAGGGCATTCGGGGGGTCACTCTGGCCCCACCGATGTCAATGCACTTAGCGAGCCGGAGAGAAAACTCGATATCACCAGAAACCATCCAAGAGGAGGGGAGGATAAGCCACTGAGGAAGTTTTCAGATTTAGGAGTAACATTATCAACCGCCCTCGAAAGGCTGTTAGCGAAAGGGCATCTCCGTCAGCTGGAACCTCGACCCCCGCCAAGTCCGCTCCCACCGCATTTCAAAGGAGATCTCTACTGCAAATATCATCAACAAAAGGGCCACTCGACGGATCGGTGTATGAGGTTAAGGCACGAAATCCAAGACCTCATTGATAACAAAGTGATATCCAAACCACCTGCCAAAGCCCCCAATGTCACCAAGAACCCTCTGCCAAACCATCGTGTTGTGCCACCGCCACGGGGTCTTTATTTCTTAGGGGTAGAAGAAGTGACACTTGATCTGTCCAAGCTAATCACAAAAGTCGGGGAGCCAAGGAAGTTTTGTCAATTACCAGAAAATTCGGGGATCTGTATGCTTGGAAGCCACCCAGAGATATGGGAAGACGAAGTAACAAGGCAGTCAGATTGGTGGATTCAAGAAAGCAATGATCAGAACGTAGACCAAGTAGGGGGCGATGATTTGTGGTACCAAAGTGACGAAGAGGCAAAAGAAAACTCGGAGGCCATTCCAGAAACTGACAACATTT
Source organism: Hydrangea macrophylla (assembly GCA_033977485.1). NCBI lineage: Eukaryota > Viridiplantae > Streptophyta > Magnoliopsida > Cornales > Hydrangeaceae > Hydrangea > Hydrangea macrophylla. Next base: position 15,455,861 of record CM066983.1, read on the forward strand.
GGGCAAAAGAGGAGATCGACCACCTGACTCGGTCTGGTAGACACTTTAAACCGCATGAACTAGAGGAAGATCACCCGGGGAGGGAGCTGGAGAAAGGGAAAGGGAAAATAAGCGAGGAAGAAGAAGAGGATAGGGTCTTGAAGCAGATGAGGAAAACACAAGCTAATATCACCATTTGGGGATTGTTGATCGCCTCCAAAAAGCACAGGCAGGCAGTCTTGGATGCTTTGAACCAATCCGATGTTTCTATCGATACAGCACCGGAAGATCTCGTGGGAATGATCGGTAGGATCCCTACTCTGACCATTACTTTCTCGTCCAATGATTTACCTCCCGGAGGGCCCCTTCATAACAAGCCTTTGTATATCACCGTCGAATGTCTGGGGAACACCGTACCCGCTTGTCTCGTTGACAACGGGTCTGCTCTTAATGTATGTCCTTTCCGCACAGCTAAGCGCATGGGTCTGGACGAATCAACGTTCATACCGTCTAAACAAAAGGTGAGAGCATATGACAACACTCAGAGAACTGTCATGGGTATAATTCTCCTTCACCTCGTTGTCGATCCACTTGAGAAAGAAGCCGAATTTCAGGTCATCGACATTCCTACTTCTTTCAACCTGCTGCTTGGGAGGCCATGGTTAGACAGTTTGGGCGCCATACCATCGATGATCCATCAAAAAGTCAAATGTATTTATGAGAGCAGGGTTTGTGATATCCTCGGGGACAGTTGGGTCCGTTTGTCCGAAGCATCATCAAGCGCGCCAGTGCTAGAGTTACAGCTTCAAGAAGAAGAAGCAAAGATGGGAGGGTTTGAGTTCATTAGCACGATAGAAGAGGGAAAGCCAAGAGAATTTCTACCGTCCCATTTTGATCAATATGCCAGTCCAGTGGTCGCAGGAATCATGAAGAAAATGGGATTCTTTCCAGGATTGGGCTTGGGAAAAAACCTCCAGGGCCTGCCTGAGGCTCCAAGAATCCCTACTCAGACTCACACTCACGGTCTAGGGTACCAGCCAACGAAGAAGGAGCTAAGAGCAAAGAAAAAGGCCGTCAATGCGCCGCTAGACCCTTACCTGAAAACGCTCAACGGGTACTTCGTGAAAGAAGGAGAAGATTTCCCCTTCTGTGGTTTCCCAGAACCATGGATGGACCAAAAGGACAGACGCATGAAGCCGGGGTTCGAGATCTTTTTCTCCCATGAATTCTCTGAGTACAAAGACCCATTTTTGCAAATGCCTGAAAAGTCTGTTACTGCCAATGACTAGATTGGTACGCTAGACGATTCCTCCGTGAAAGATCTGTTAGGCGAAGTGAACACAGAGGTCATAAAGGAGGATCCTGGGAAAACCATACGTCGAGGGCATGGTGGAGGAAGCAGCCGAAAGTGAGGAAGGTGAGGAAGATCAGAATAAGACTGACAAGGGGAAGGCTGAGAAAGGAGAGATGGAAGAAATCACCAAGACAGGAGATCCAGAAGAATGCTTCATTACTGACTTGGGAGGAGAGAGCAAGAAAGAGTGGGTTTTTGAGTCTAGTGATAGGTTCCCTCCGCACCCAGAGTCTGTAATGGCCCAAATGAGGTGTCTTTCAATTTCCATGTCTGTTGTAATCACTCCAAAGAAAATCAATGAAAGTATGACTGATTCTGCCTACTCGAACGCGCTTAATGAATGTGATGAATGTGATGATCACGAAATACCTATTAAACTGCAAAAACTAATTGAAAAAGAAAAGGAATCTGCATGTAAAATTATTGATGGCACCCTAACAATTAATCTAGGAAGTGAAAATAATCCTCAAAAGGTCTTTATCGGCTCTACACTCGGCAATAAAGAAAGCAAAGAACTAATCAGTCTATTAAATGAATTCAAAGATGTTTTTGCATGGTCTTATAATGATATGCCAGGTATCAATCCAAAAATAGTCCAACACCACATCCCCCTCTTTCCCAATTCAAAACCCATAAAATAAAAATTGAGGCGAATGAGGCCAGAATGGGCACTTAAAGTAAAAGAGGAAGTTGGAAAGCAATTAAAAGCTGGATTCTTGATGGTCACCGAGTATCCAGAGTGGATTGCCAACATTGTGCCTGTCCCAAAGAAGGACGGTCGCGTTAGGGTTTGCGTTGATTTCTGAGATTTAAACAAGGCGAGCCCTAAAGACGATTTCCCGCTGCCCCACATCGATGTGTTGGTTGATAACACTGCGGGACACGAGCTCCTGTCTTTCATGGATGGATTCTCCGGGTATAATCAAATCCTCATGGCACCCGAGGATAAGGAGAAAACCACTTTCATCACTCCATGGGGGACATATTGTTATAGGGTCATGCCATTTGGACTTAAGAATGCAGGTGCAACCTACCAAAGGGCTGCCACCACTTTGCTACACGACATGATCCACAAGGAGGTGGAGGTGTATGTGGATGATATGATTGTAAAATCCAAGGAGAGGAGAGGGCACCTAGAGGCTTTGAGAAAGTTCTTTGAGAGATTGAGGGAATTCCAAATGAGGCTAAACCCGCACAAATGCACGTTCGGAGTCACTACCGGAAAGTTATTGGGATTTCTCATTACCCAGAGGGGGATAGAAGTAGACCCCACCAAGATAAAAGCCATAACCGAAATGCAGCCACCGAAAAATGAGAAAGAACTGAGGGGATTCTTGGGGAGAATACAGTTCATCAACCGCTTCATTTCCAAACTCACCTTGACCTGCGACCCACTTTTTAAACTACTCAGAAAGGGAGAGAGATTCAAGTGGGACACTCCGTGTCAACACGCCTTCGACAAAATCAAAACCTACCTCCAGAACCCACCTGTCTTGTCACCACCTTCGCCTGGGAGACCTCTGTTACTCTATCTCTCTGTATCCGAAGATTCAATGGGATGTATGCTGGCCCAAGAAGGAGAAGAGGGGCACGTGGAAAAGGCCATTTACTACTTAGCAAGAGAATGGTCGGATACGAGTTAAAGTATTCGCCCTTGGAGAAGGCCTGTTGGGCCTTGGTTTGGTGTACCCGTCGCCTCCGCCACTACATGCTAGCCTTCCCTGTAATCCTGATATCCCGCATGGACCCGTTAAAATACCTGTTCGAAAAACCCATCTTGACTAGTAGGATTTCCCGTTGGACCATGATGTTGGCTGAGTTCGACATCAAGTATGTCACCGCCTAGTCCGTAAAGGGAAGGGCCGTCACTGAGTTTTTAGCCGACCTCGCTGTAGAATCTGAGGACAAGGCAGACTTCAAGTTCCCAGATGAAGGAATAATGGAGGTTAAGGAGGATTCGTGGAAGATGTACTTCGATGGAGCAGCCAACCAAATGGGTTACGGAGTTGGAATCATTCTCATAGCACCCGATGGGGTCCCTACCCCATTAGCCGTCAAACTCAAGTATAACTCAACTAACAATACCGCGGAGTACGAAGCATGCATAATTGGGATGGAAGCGGCCTTGGCTTTGAAGGTTGGAAGGATTGATGTCTTCGGAGATTCCAACTTGATCATATCCCAGGTCCGAGGCTATTGAAGGGTAAAACATGAGAAATTGAGACCTTATCATGACTATCTGGAAAGCCTGAAAGCACAATTCTGAAAGATTTCCTTTTACTACCTCCCTCGCGAAGAAAATCAACTAGCCGACTCTTTGGCTACCTTAGCCTCAATGATCCAAATCCCTTTCAAAATTGCCATGATCCCGCTGTCCATAGAAGTGAGGGACCAACCGTCATTCGAAATGATCGCGGCCATAGAAAGAGAAATGAGATGCCTTGGTATGAAGATGTATGGAAGTTCATCAAAGAAGGAAAGTACCCCGAAGGAGCATCAGAAAAGGACAAGAAGGCGATTCGACGATTTGCTGCTCAATTTGTGATCTACGCGGATAAACTATGGAAGAAGTCCTACACCGGGTATAATTTGGAGTGTTTATACGGAAGGGAAGCTAAGAGAATGATGGAGGAAATACATGAGGGAGTATGCGGGCCCCACATGAACGGGCACACACTGGCAAAGAAGATCATTCGACAAGGGTACTATTAGACGACCTTGGACAAAGACTGTTGTGAATATGTTAGAAGGTGTCACAAGTGTCAGATTCATGCAAATTTGATGCACACCCCACCGTCGCAGCTCTATAGTATGACCACCCCTTGGCCATTTTCTGTATGGGGGATCGATATCATTGGTGAGATAGTCCCAAAGGCTTCCAATGGACACTGATACATAATCGTGGCGATTGATTATTTTACCAAATGGGTAGAGGCAGCCTCATATGCGACTTTAAGAGCCAAAGATGTGGTGAATTTTATCGAGAAGAACATAATCTACAGGTATGGGGTCCCTAATGAGTTCATCTCCGATCATGGCAGTCATTTCCAAGGAGAAGTTATCCCGCTCTTGGAAAAATATAAGATCGCCCGCCATCAGTCGTCCCCGTATAGGCCTCAGACAAATGGAGCAGTCGAGGCAGCAAATAAGAATGTTATAGCAATCTTGGGAAAAATGACGGATACATACAAAGATTGGCATGAGAAGCTGCCGTTCGCTTTGTGGGGATACCGGACCTCAGTGAGAACTTCAACGGGTGCTACACCATATTCATTAGTGTACGGGATGGAAGCAGTCCTTCCAGTCGAGGTGGAAATACCCTCTCTCAGGGTTTTGGTAGAGTGCGAGATCACCGAATTAGAATGGATACGGGGAAGGTATGAGGAATTGATGTTGCTCGATGAAAAGAGGCTGACCGAGATAAACCATACTCGGGGGTACCAGAAGAGGATAGCTCGTGCTTTCAACAAAAAGGTTTGCCCAAGGAAGCTTGCTGAGGGCGACCTGGTCCTCAAAGAACTTAAGGTGCCCTTTTATGACCCTAGAGGAAAATTCAAACCCAACTGGGTCGGGCCGTACATCATTAAGACCCTCCTTTTCGGAGGGGCGGCATATCTCATGGACCTAGACGGGGTTGAATTTAAACAGCCCATCAACCTTGATCGCCTCAAGAAATACTTTGCTTGAAACCGTTTCTTTCAAAGCCTCCTACCTTGATGAACTACGCTTGACCTGATTCCCACTAGGGGATACGTAGGCAACCTACTTGGTTCGGTCACTTAAATAAAACCGCCCGAGCGATGTCTTCCTTCAAACCTTGAGCCGAACTACTGCAGGCCTGATGCCCATTCGGGGATAAGTATGCGGGCTCTCAAAAGCCTTCGGCCCATACAAAAAAAAAACTGCTGAGCTAAACTAGGGGCAAACTGGCGTTTGCCCGGAGTCACTTTGAGGCCCTAAAACCAGGGGCAAACTTCGTTTGCTAGCCGCCCAGAAATAAAACCATCCTTCAGGTCGCCTGGCTGTCAAAATAAGTACTATAAAGAAACAAATGAAAATTCATGGAATAGAATGAGTAGAAAGCAAACAGCAGAGTAAAGAGCCAAGTAAAAACATTGAAAGGAGAATACTTCATAAAAGATTAATGGAAGGGGTGAACACTTTTGATTTTAGCATGACAACACTTCTTGAAAAGGAAAAATAAAAATCACATTCAAAAGCGTGAAAAGAGTAGGCAGGGTCTGTCAGAAAGTTTTGTAAAATGGTAAGCTTTTCCCTGTTTTTGTCTACTTTATTATGCATGTGTTTGTCAAGCTCGCCTCGCAATCAAGGCCTGGATCTCTAGAAGATACTGGGCCGTAGGCGCAGTCGGAGCAAGAATCCTCGACCACAGAGCAGCCATCCTGCTCGACCAAGCCTCAACAAAAGCCTTCACAATAGAAGGGCGTAAAGTGGACCCCCTGGTGAAATCAGCAGTCACAGATTCAGTAGTATCTTGCAGAAGTCCAAACTGACGAACCACCCGATCGGGAATGTAGAAGGTAGTAGCACTAAAGCCCGATAGCCAGATGCCAGGTCGCCCAGGAAGACGTACAGCAACAGAACGATGAGTCCACTGAGGGCAGACCCAGCAGATATCACTGGAAGAGAGGCCCTGGAGCCAACCGAGCCATGCATCGGCGGAATGGAATAAGCAATGGACCTCCATGCGGTCGTAAGAAAGTGGCCCACGAAGATGCGAGGGGTGAATAAAGAGGTCGAGGCGTTCCATGAGCCAAACCTGTAAGACGAAAGGCGCCCCAGCGGATAATATGGCCCCGGTAACATGGGCATGGCTCAATCCAATCAAAGTTTCGCCAAGGATCAGCGTAACAGCACTTTTCATCTCCCTCAAACCACGGGCAATGGGTATGAGAATGTCAGAAGACGACTGAAATAAGAAGTAAGAGAGCATGGCAATTGACAAGGCACTATGTCGGATGATTTGGTATTCACCATCATAAGGGTCCCCTATGGGAGCATAAACAGAAGAAAGGCGTTCAAAGTCGATCTGTCCATCATGAACGAAAGAACCTGCCGCATTTCGAGATGTGTGGAGAAGAGTGGCTAAGTCCCGGACATACCCGGCCTGAATTAGAGGAACCATCAATTCAGCAGAAGGATCAGTGTGGAGAATGGCGCTAAATTCCTCAAACAAAGGACAAACCTCCTGAAAGCCGAAGCGGAAAACATTAAGAGCAGGATCCCAACACTGAATGGCAGCTCGAAGTAGGCCCTCATTCAGATTCATCTGTTGAAAAGAAAAGAGATCGTTTAATCGGAAACACTCGAAGTTGAGCTTGTCAATACCCGAGAGAGTATCCATCCATGGAAAGAGGATTTGGGAACTAACGGGGGCCATTTGAAGAGAAATGAAGGAGGAAGAGGATTATTTCGCGGAATGTTGAAGGAAGAAGGGGTATAAATAGGAAAATAAGGCTGACCACTCAATCGCGGCACCCGATAAAGTGCAGCGGCACTCCACGAAGTGCCGCGCGGCAGTCCGTGAATGCCGTTGCGGCACTTACTGACTGCCGTTGCGGCAGTCACTGAGTGCTGCGGAGGCCTAACCGAGTGCCGTTCCAAGTTTTTCATTGGCCAGGGTTTGTTTGTAATACAATCAGCCCACCTGCAAACAGAAAACTAGATAGAAAAGTAATAAAGCGTGCGCATCATGCAGCACGTGCAAAGACATTCATTCATTCATTTGTACATGACAAATAGATAAAGGAAATAGAAGCATTCAAAGATAAAATAAAGACGGGACCAAGCCATGGTCCCACATACGGCAAGAGATGGACCAAGCTATGGTCACACATACGGTGAATGTTAATAAAGGAGCAGCAATATAATAATAAGGGTATCCAAAGTGCCTATCCTACCGACTATCCTAAACAGCCATCAAAATAAAGTGTGTGTGTATATACAGTTATCCCAATGAAGTATGAATCCTCCCACAACTCTCAAAATAGAAAATAACAAAAGCGGGGTCAACCCCGACCCCGACCCCGGCCGCGAGTCTGCGAGTCGTGCGTCTGAGAGGCTCCTCCTCTGACTCGGTCTCGCTGCCTCCACCAGTCCCACCATGTCCGCCACTACCGCCGCCTCGGCCTCTGCCACCGCTAGTACCCTCACCGTCGCCTGCGCCTCCGCCACGCCCAGCACCGCTACCTCCGGGGGCGTCGCTGAAAGGGATTCCGAACTGCTGAAGCCGCTGCTGGAGCTGTCCCACCTGCTGAGACAGGACTCTATTCTCCTCCATCTGGAAGAGAGGGGATGAGTCCGGAAAAGTGTTGAAGAGACATTTGGAATACTAAGAATATGGAAAGGGTAGAAGATCATACCTGGGCCCTCAACTGAACCGCAGCAGTCGCCCGAGCTCCCTCAGCCTGAAAACAAGAACCAGGAATAAAGATCAGTAAAAAAGAAGTACAATCCCAGTCAAAAGTACGAGTGGGGATGAATTTCTTACCATCCACTCTCGCCCGAGAACCCACTGTCGCACACTGTGGGCATACGCCAGGCCCTCCTCCGCGTAAGCACGCGGGACGACGTCATAGTGTAAAGGTATGGTGGGAGCACCATGTGAAAGTCGAGGAATCGTTGTCGAGTGGGGCTCTATGAATGAGACAGTCGACATGGTCCAGTCCCACTCAGGTAGGCCAGGGGGACGGACCGCAGCAGGGACATGCTGCAAACAAAAGTAATAAAACATGGGTGAAGAATAAAAGGAAGAACTCACAAAAATAATAAAGGAATCATTTAATCACCCGAGTCACTTCCATCAGAGGGAAGTTCGGCATCAGCTTGGTGGCACGGAAAGCCGCATATCCTGACGAGTCGTCCAAAAAGCCGTGGATACCAGAGCCAGCTCGAGCAGCCGAGAACTCGCCGCCCTGAAGTGTGTCTGTGGCCCTCATAGAGTCGGGAGGAGGGAACGGCACATAGAACCCGGGGGCCGCTATCGACTGCCGGGTCACTCTCTCTCCCAGATACCACGCCAGACCCTCTGATCCACCATCAAGAAGTCGTCTCGTCGAGTCATACCCGCCCGACTCTCGAATCCCCACCCTAGCCTCAGGCAACACCCTAAGCCACGGCTGCCAATGCACGTGCCCCTCCCTCAGGTTCGTCAGGAAGTTCCTGAACGAAACGAAATCATGGGCCCCGGTCTTCCTCCCAACCCTGTCCTTCGCCCATTTCAGCCCCTGGGGCATGATAAGGGCGTCGGCATCACGTATCTGAGGAGACATCATACGAAGATACTCGTGGGACCAAATCTGTGATACAAAAAGGAAGAAAGAAGGTTAGTCTCACATTTTAAAAAAAAATATATATATATATATGAGCAATGGAACATAGGAAAAGGTATACCTCCCACGCTCTCCAATACCCGCCGGTAGCAGCCGACCTGTCTCGGGAGATGTCACTCATATGCCTATATAGGATAGCCAACCATGTACCAGTCCAGTCGTACTCGACGACCCGGTCCAGGTGCTCCAGCGACGCCACCAAGGAAGCGGAAATCCGATCACCCTTGGTGCTCAACAAGGAGCACCCCAGCATGTACATCAAGAAGCCTCTGGCCATCTGCTCGTCCGTGAAACCGGGTTTGCCCCGGAACATATCCATAAACCATCGGGCTGTGACTAAAGCCTCCTCCGGGACCACCCCTAGCAACGGCTCCATCTGATCCCACTTCTGGTCTGCCAAATATCTCAGGGGCTCTCCGCCGAAGGCGATCCCTGTGATCATCGAGAAGTCCAGCGGGGTCATCGTCATCTCCCCGAAATCAAAGTGGAAGGTACTCGTGGTATCCCACCACCGCTCAGCCAACGCATGCATCTGCTATAAGTCGTTGGAGCTCTTCGTCAAGAGTTTGACGAAGTCTCCAAACCCCGCTGCGTCCACCAGAGCCCTCACGGTCTCACTCAGCTCCGTATACCACTCATGGCCATGAGCAAGGCTGCCATGTCCCTTCAGCACCTTCGGCTGCAGCTGCAAGAAAGAATAAAAGGTTTGATTGTTAGGGAGTGGATAAAGAAGAAAGCAATAACAATGAATAAATAATAAATAAAGGAGTGTTCATAGGGGATTTCACAAGCAAGGCACTCGTTTGCATTCAAGAAGAAATGAATAAAAGAAAACTTTCAATATTCTAGCAAGGTTTCGAAAAGAAAAGAAGAGAGAAAGAGTAGTTTGAAATACATGCACATATAAGTTTCGAAAGAGATTTTGGGCCCGAAAAAGTATAAGTTTCAAAGAGAAATGCGTAATTGCAAACATTCGAGAATCAATTTTTGAATAATTAAATGGCATTCGGAATGCTCGAGGAAAACTCGCCAGTGTAGTAAACGCAGGAGAAGATTCAGGATCTCATGTTCGCGGGCATTAGATTCTTTATTCACGAGCGATGTTTGAAGTTTTGATTAAATGGTTTTCAAAAGTCTTTGAGAAAAGTTAAAAGTTAAAATAAAGGATGAGTGTTCGGAAAATTCAAGTGTAACATTCAGTTTCTAAGGTTCATGAGAAATGAAAATAAACTAAAACTCCTTTGCACGGGGCATGAAGCGGAGCATTCAAGACGTTCGAGGGCGCCACAAGCACGACATTCGGAACAGGGTATCTAAAGAGTTGTGGCGGTCCTACGTTACATTCACGAAAAGAAGGAGATGCGGGAAAGAAATACAAAAAAAAAATATAAATAAAAGGGGAGCGTTTACCTCGCGCTTGAACGCGCGGGCTGACAAGTGCTCATCAGGATCCCTCAGTATCAGAGTGGCGTCCGGGTGATGAGTGGCAGTGTATCTGGCCTTCTTCTTGCGTCCTGAACCACTCGCCATAATCTGTCAAAGAGAAAGAGAGATCCGCGCGTTAGATTTGTGAAAACTCAGAAAAATAATGAAACAAACGGATTTAATCGAGCTTTGATCTAGCAGAACTAACCTGTGAATATCGTAGATCAATATAGAGGTGAAGAAAGGATAGGGAGAAAAGTTTCTCTAGAGAGATTTCGAGATGAAGAGAGCGAGAGAATGAGAAAAATGTTTTGAACCCCGGCGGTTTAAGCCACTGCCGCTCAAACGCGGCACTCATTTTTTCGTGCGCGGTAGTCGGTCAACTGCCGCGCGGCACTCGCCGAGTGCCGCAACGGCACTCCGTGAGTGCCGCGCGTCAGTCATGGACTGCCGCTAGAAACCGCGTGTGCCGCGATTAAGGCGGTTCAAAGATATTTACTTTCCCCCCAAAAATTCAAATCAAGTCCCAAAAATTGAATTTGAACCCCCAAAATGTGCCCTCATTGCACTTTTTGACCCCGGTTTTGTTTTTAGGTTTGAATCGACTACGAATTTCAAAATATAGGTATGAATTTGAGCCTGTGGGCTCCCAACTCCCAGAAATTGAAATAAAATTCGAGCCTGTAGGCCCCAAATTTCAAAAGATGAAATCCTAGCCTGCGGGCCCCGATTTTTGAAAATGTAAAGTAGATTTTGAGCCCGTGGGCTCCCAAACCTTGAAAATTTGAAATCTGGAGAATATAACAGATTTATATCCCCTATCCGCGTGACAGATTTACGTCGATCTTTCGCTTTGAGAATATAACGGATTTATATTCTCGGTTTTCGCAACGGATTTGCGATTAACCCTCATTTTGAAAGTATAACGGATTTATATTCTCAGTTTTTGCAATGGATTTGCGATTAACCCTCGTTTTGAGAGTATAACGGATTTATATTCTCGGTTTTCACGACGGATTTGCGATTAACCCTCGTTTTGAGAGTATAACGGATTTATATTCTCGGTTTTCGTAACAGATTTGCGATTAACCCTCGTTTTAAGAGTATAACGGATTTATATTCTCGGTTTTCACGACGGATTTGCGATTAACCCTCGTTTTGAAAGTATAACGGATTTATATTCTCGGTTTTCACGACGGATTTGCGATTAACCCTCGTGTTGAGAGTATAACGGATTTACATTCTCGGTTATCGCGACAGATTTGCGATTAACCCTCATTTGGAGAGTGTAACGGATTTATATTCTCGGTTTTCGCAACGGATTTGCGATTAACCCTCGTTTGGAGAGTGTAACGGATTTATATTCTCGGTTTTCGCGACGGATTTGTGATTAACCCTCGTTTGGAGAGTGTAACAGATTTATATTCTCGGTTTTCGCGACGGATTTGCGATTAACCCTCGTGATCAAATCAAAAGTGCTTTCATGACTTCTGTAACAGATTTTTGCATAGATAATCTTCCTTGACTAACACGTCGCGAAATGTGCATCGTACGTGTGGAAAACATGATAAGCATTACACTTACACAACCAGGTCAATCCAGAAAACACCATTGCATGGCACTTGCATCACGACAGGATAGGTGCATTCATCCGTGTGACTACTTGCGTTTGTGAATGTTCGACCTATGCCTGAACTACGCTTTGGTCTGATTCCTGATAGGATACGTAGGCAGCTCACCGTTGAGCACGACCAACATGAACCGTGTGCGAAACCGTTTTTGCAACGCATTTTTTTGCTTTACCTAGATTCGACAGTCTGGTCAAAGGCCTGTCTTCACACAGGCTTTGACATTCACTTATGGGACGCGTTGCTCCACAAGCTCTGTCAAAGAGGGGCAAACTGTAGACAACCCAATTTTGACCGACCGTCGAATTTAGGAGAGTGTCACCTCCGTATCCGATGATGACAAGGACCGAAAGATTGAAGTATTCCAAGCTCTTCAAAAAATCTCCAAAACGCGATAAAATTTCACAGAAAGAGGAAAAATGCCAGGTATTTAGGAGAATTCAGGTATAAGACATGATTTTTGGAAAGGATCTTCAAAAATAATTTGTTTCAAAAAGGGGGAAGACCTAAAAAAGGGAACCTCAGCTAAAAACGGCACACGACAGACTGCCGCGGCACTCACTGAGTGCCGCACGGCAGACAGAGAGTGCCGGCCCGGCATTCACCAAGTGCCGCTGTAAATCTCTGTCTGCCGTTCACTTTTAAAGTCTGTATTTTGCAGTGCAATACGTATGCATATGCAGATAAGATCAAAAAACTGATAAAGTAAGACTGACAAAAACGCGGCAATTCATTAATTGCCGCGGCATTTGATGAATGCCGGGCGGCAGTCATGAAGTGCTGCAACGGCAGTCATGAACTGCCGCAGCGGCAGTCACGGACTGCCGCGACAGTTTCTGGATTGCCGTGCTGGGCAGCAGTCTGTCTAATTTCAGAAAGTACATATTGTACCACCAAATGAGAGAATTACACCTGTTTTTTGCTCCGAAATTCACCAAAAATACCTGGTAATTTTGCCTATAAAAGAGAAGGGATCTTCCTTGAAAGAGGAGGACCAAGAGAAAAATATTGGGGGTGGAAGATATACCAAATACACTACCATTATACCAACATTTTAGAAAAGAGAGAGTTGAGAGAATCAAAAGGACTTGGAAGATCTTCAAAGAAAAGAAAACTTTGAGGATAATTTGGAGGTGATCCTCTAACCATAGATTATTAGCTTACTCTTTCTTCTCTTAAAATCTCTAATCCTAAAACCTTTCATTATTTTCTTTGTTTGCCAAATAAACTTAGGAGTTCTTTTTGTTTCCAATACTTCCTTCTATTTTCTTGTCTATTTTGTTCTCTTGAAGGTCTTGGAGATCTTCAATATCTCTCTTGATCTCTTGAGCATGATCCCTTGAATCTCATGTAAGCTTATGCTCTACATGAAAGTCAAAACTTGATCATCACTTTATTTCACATAGATGGATCCAAGTCCATGCTCATGACTTGGATCCTCTAAACTTGATGTCTCATGGAATCCTTTCCATATTCCTTTGAAGACTCTCAAGTATTAGTTGTACCTTCATCTCCAATGACCACCAAATGGTAGGAGAAAGTGATTTTGAGTCTAAGCCCCTTTCCATGGTTTAGATTCCTTGTCTTGAGATTTCATGAAGTCTATTCATACTTCATTTGAAATCCACAAATATAAAGATCTTTAGCCTCCAATGACCATCAAATGGTAGGGGAGAACATTTTAGGTAAGTCCAACTTCATGGTTTAATAGTTGGGGTTAGCAAATAAATGTGAACTTGACAAATAAAAACAGTGAGTTCACAAACTGTTTTTGATCAAAGATTTTTAGTTCGAAATCTAACCGTTGAAATCGAGTGAAACCAACGGGAAAGTGTCAATAACACATTGTTCTACCACTGTAATTGTTTTTTTAAGGTGGTTTCATGTTTAGAATGGTTTGATCATGAGTTTTGTGAAGCAACAATAATCTGTCCAGAGTTTCAGAATAGTTTCAGAACAGCAACGCTCTTTTGAAATAATTAAATCAGAGTTCTAACAAAATTTTTGTGACCCAAAATAATTTTTTCCAAGTAGATTAATGTGTTAGAAAGTCACCCTAAAAAGAACAAAGCAATTCTGATTTCTTTACTATTTTTAATAAACCGTACAAGAATTCTGGACAGGAGGTTGTAAGATGCTGAGAGATGTCTAGTGTCCTCCATATTCCCGGAGATCTAACCGTTGAAACCTTGATTTTCTTTTTGATTTGGAAACTAGACTCACAGAGGCATCTTGTGTCCAAAAATCATCAACATCAAACCATGAGAGACATGCCTTTTAGAAAGGACTGCTCTCTGCAATTTTCTCAGAATTTTTATGACACATTTGACCAATTTTGTTAATAATGGGTCAAATGACTTTTTTATGACTTAGGGCTTAAACCATGTTTTAATAATGATTAGTTGGGCTTGAAATCAAAGTTTAAGAGTATTTCATAGTTTATCCCCGTCCATGTACATATTCATCCATTTGGTTTGGCACTTGTAATTAGGACTTATTTGCCTTGGATTCAATTACATTTTATAGATTTAAGCTAGAAATTCAAGATCGTTATTTCTAACTTCACCTCTTGTATATCATGTGCACTAATCTTTGTTTTGTAGCGCTATTGAGGTACGATTTCTCAACCCCTCTCTAGTTTATTGAATTCTTTGATTTTATTCGATTTTTCGACCTCATGTGCGACACCTTAGAATTAAGATTTGCCTTATGTGAATATGTGATTAGAGACTTTTCTTTTAGGACTTTCTTTTGTGTGTGTGCATTGCACGTTTAATATCGCTGTTGGATCCCGGGTAAGTTCTCTTGTTTTTCATTGCATATCATATTGCTTGCTACTTGACATATGTGGTTTATGAATGATATTTTTGTCATTAGCAATTTTACACCCTTTGGAGATGCTTTTGTGACGTATATGTATATATATGTATTAGTTGAGGGCACGCTTAGATTAATAAATTTGATTAAAAGGATGTTGAGTAGAGGCCTATCGCAAGATAGGATGAGAGAGGGTGTTTTAGTCCGACGGGCTCCTTCCTCTCTCATTCCATAATCCCCGGACCTAGTTAATTTTTGGTTTCGCAAAAGATCAGTTTCCTTTAAATGGTTTCTTAATTTTTCCTTTTAAAAATTAAGTGGCGACTCATTTGTTTTGAATTCAAAATTGGAAAAGAATTTTAAAAGAAAAGCTGTGGGTAAGTCAAACTGCGGTATCCACACATGTGTGTTTTGTGAGCATGCAAGGCTATATCCTAATTCTATGGCTGAGATTCATACATGCAAGTTGTAAATATTCAAATTCTAGCATAACAGCATAAAGTTCTTAACAAAACCGTTGCACTAGAGCACTCAGGAGTTCGTGTGCTCCGGCCTAGCTCGAGCGCTCGGCCTTAACAGAAACCAAATTCCTAATTTAAACTCATATGCAACAACGTAAATTAGTTTTAAAGATACATGCAAGCCATAAACATATGTGATAACTAAATCTAAAGGTGTCTAAGTGAGAATCTATACTCAGTTAAGCTTGAAATGACTTTAGATGATGAAAAATATGAATGAGTGCTGAGAAAGCTTGAGCTAAGAGCCTTAATACAACTTTGCGTATCTTCCAAGCTAGATTCTTCCTCTAATCTTCTTGATCCTCCAATGTTTCTCCTCCAGAACTTGATTATGCACAATGTGAGTGTGCTTGTGTGCATATGGGTGGTTAGATGGTTGATTTAGAAAGCCATGCAAGTGGATGTATGAAAGATGTAAGGAATTATCCCAAGAGCTCTCTCTAAGGACTCACTCTCTGTTTCTGGTTTTCTAATCATAACAAATGCTGAGAAAATGTTGGGTATTTATAGTTTTTCAAGACCCAAGGGCAAAACAGTCAATTCATACCTTTAACAACTCAAGCGCTCGCATGTCTCGAGCGCTCAGAGCTTGAGCGCTCCAAAGGTCTCGAGCGCTCGGGTTAGATTTAACAGCAAAGCTTCCATAAGGTCAATCATCCATACCCAAAGGTAATCATGTGTAGCACCCTGAATTTTTTTACTTAGAATTTCCACGTAGGATTTAGAGGTGATGACATCACTATGGTGACAATTATAGAAGGTCCATTAGGATGACCTTAATTAGGAATCTCTATAAGATTCTTTAGTTATCATTTTGACGATAACATAGTTCCTAAACTAGTACCTATTAGAATAGTTGTGACCTTGACTTATAACATTTTATAAGATCCACAGTCAGACTTACACTTAGGCTCGTTTATAACCCTGCACATACGTATTTTTAATACAGTGTTTACTTTCACAATTGTATTCACATATTCCCAGTATTACATGTGTCCGAGACATTGGCACTTGCCTTAGGCACACAACCTGAGAGTGGGACCCATACCACCACCCTCATGTGGACCACACCTTTATCTACCCTTAAACACATAAACATACACACATACTTGCACATAATTGTGCACCCTCACACACAACCAAAACTCCCTCAATTTCCCTCTATATAAGAGCACCATAACCCCTCATTAACACTCTCGTACAACCACTCCACAATTTTTCCACACATAGTGGCATAGAGAGAAACTGAGAGAGAGATTAGAGAGAAGGAAGAGATCAACCCCACACTTACACCCGTAAACACCACACACCCATACATTGTATACACAACATTCACCCCTATCTATATTTCCTCTCTGTCTCATCCTCACTAACACACACACATACACTATCACGAACTGAAGACAGAAGAAGAAGAGATGCAGAAGAGAGAAAAGAAGGAGATCGAAGAAGAAGAATAGAGAGAGAGAGAGCAAGAGAGAGAGAGAGGATCGTACCATTTCTTATAGTAAAACCCACACTCCCTTACAACTCTGATCATCAACATGTCATCTAGATATCTCTAGGACCCCATGCATGTAGCCAAATAGAGCCTTAAGCTCTGGACTAGCTTCGGGTGCCATTAAAGCTTTACCCTTAAAGCTTGATTTTTCCAACCATCACCAAATAGCCTATAACCCGAACTGGACCCGCTACTATACCCGAACCCACTTCCATACTCAATGTGACCTACCCCATACCCGTACCCGACCCAGCCCAGATGACCCGTCATAAAACGACATCGTCCTACTTATTGGCGGCTCGACCTGACCCTAATTAAATGAACTACACACTAGCACTCACATCCTGACCCACCCGTATCTGTACCCAACACAACCTAAGCATAATATGATATAACTTGAAACCCAGTCCCCTCTTCTTCATTTTCGACGAGACCGAGGCTGCCTGAAAAATGCGAGCTCACTGGAAAAGCTTGCAGAGCCTATATCTCTCACCTCTCTCCACAAAAATTGCCCAAACTAATGCCAAAAGGACCGAAATTGGGTCCTCTACAACATAGTATGAGCTGGGAATTGGGTTCATTCATTTAGGGTTCCAACCATGTGATTATCCTTATTTGGTTTTCTAAGGATATTGGCTTACATGGCCTACTAAACATGATCCTTTTCAAGAGTTGCTACAAGGGGGTCTATTAGGGTTCATAAGGGTCAGTTGGTCTAGGTTTTGAGGGTTTTATCATACTTCAAAAATTAAGCTCATTGGTGGAGCTTTAATGGTGGTTGAGAGCTACAGAGAGCTCAAAGCTCTAGTCTGGGGTCATGCATGTGCGTGGATGTGTGTATAAGTGACATGCAAAGGTCTATAGAGATGAAAAATAGAGGGAAGGGCTGGGTTCACCTCGGAGAGTCCGATTCTTCTCTTCCCTTCTTCTTCTTATTCTTCTTCTTTATCTTCATCATCTTTTGCTTCTTCTTCTTTAGTCCCCTTCTTCCTCTTTGCTTCTGTCTGTGTGTGCATATACAGAGTGAGGGTGAGGCCAAGAGGAAAAATGCAAAGAGGGAAGAGTGTGTAGTTACAGGTGTGTGTGTGGTATTATGTTCTCTCTTCCCTTTCTCTCTTTACTCTCGGGTCTCTCTCTTGATACAAACTATGTGGGAGTGGCTGTGATATGAAGGAGCAGTTGGAGTTATGAGGTGGAGTGTCTTATTTATAGATGGAGATGAGGGAGGGGGTATCAAGTGTAATGGGTGCACCATTATGTGTACATGCATGCGTTTTTGTATATGTTTGTGTGTGCCCAAGGGTAGATTATTGGGAGGGACAAAAAGGTGGTGGCTGGTGCATGGCTAGGTGTGGGGTCCACATCACGGGTTATGTGCCTTGGTAAATGTGAAATGCTGTGAAAGTGAGCACAGTAGTAAAAAATATGTACGGACTATGTACGAACCTAAGTGTGAGTTTGTCTATGAATTCTAAATAGGATACTTAAGTGTCGAGGGTACGATTAATATTATTAGGACTAATCTTAATAATGAGATCGTCGTCGTTAAGACGATACTAAAGAATTCTTACAAAGGGTTTCTTAATTAGGGTTATCCTAATAGACCTTCTATAATCATATACATGGTGACATCATTAATTCTAATTCCAACATGGAATTTTAGGAAAAATCAGAGGTATTACATCTCTACCCACCTTACAAGAGATTTCGTCCTCGAAATCTTGTCTGGCATATTTGTGGGTCCAATTTGTTTCACTGGTTCTAATTTCTTTTCTCCGTTCCTATCCCTCTTGTATCCGTAGTGGCTGTCTCCTTCCTTTCTTGCTATATTTTCAGTTGATACTTGTTTATTCTCTCATCCCTTGCCGATTTGGGTTTCGTATTCTAGATTTGCTGCCAAATTCACCAAGGATTGAAATGGCTGGTTTAGATGCCCCATCGTCAAATGTCGAATAAATGGAATGAGTCCTCCTTGGTATTTTTGAATCTTCTTCCTTCAAGTATCTATGATATGATGACCGAATCGAGACAGTCGTTCAAATTGTGTGGTGTACTCTCGTATGGTCATGTTTCCCTGGACTAGATCGAGGAATTCTCTTTCTCTGTGATCTTTCTCAATCTCCAAAAATTATTTAATCAAGAATCTCTCTTTGAATGTGGTCCATGACATCCCTCTTGCTGCTTCTTCTTCGAATGTTGCCTCTTTAGAATCCCACCAGTCAGCTGCCGCATAAGTGAGTTGGTAGACTACTAATCAACGATTCTCTGCTGCACTACATTCTATTGCTATGAATATGCGATCAATCTCGTGAAGCCATTGTTCAGCCTTCCATGGCTCGTCTAATCCATCAAACTTCTCTGGAACAAGATCACGAAACCACTTAAGTTATTTGTCACCTATTTGTGGAGGTTGAGGAGTTACAATATGGTTGTTACAGTTGTGGTTGCAGTTATTGTTTCTTTCTAGCCATTGTAGAAAAGCTCCAAATACCCCTATTGGGTCTATCTCATGAGGTATAGCATTGGCTGCCCTGCTTACTTGGCCCTGGGTGGCTCGAGTTACTCTGACCATAGCTTAGATGTGGGAAAGACTCAATAGTCTTACACAAGAGTTGATGCTATCCAAAATGAAAAATAAGGAAACATATAAACATCACAACGGCTTAGCATGTAAAAGTAGATTGTCTAAACATTGAATTCTTACAACGGATCATTCTAGTCATAAGGTTGGTTACTATATAATGTTTACATGCATACTGCTATCCCACATCAACCTAATAATTCATAATAAAATGGGGCACTTATTCTTAACCTCTCTAAACTCTGAGTTTTTGCTTACTATTCCGGGATCCAATTCCCTGGAAGTACGTCAGTTTTTAAACTCTACACCTTGCACTTGTGATTTCTACGACAAGGTTGACCTCATAAGGTTTGATCTTACTTAGGGGTCTACTAATTATCCTTAGTGGCTTGATATCATCTCGTCACTATTCTGAGTTTCCAAGAAGTTCGTTCAAGCCTAAGACTTCTCGTCGAGACTATTTAAGTATACTAGGCATCAATTGTCCACTGGTCGGTCCTATATCCTTATCGATTACAGATATATATAAGATACAAGATTAGTAACTAGTACGAACACAAACAATTAACACGAAAGCAAGTAAGCATCACAGTCATATAAAAATATATAGATAAAGTTGGAAATAGGTTTTCATAAAATATAATAATAGTACAAGTATCAAGTTCTAATAATACAAGTCTTAATAGACTTAAATTCTTACTACAAAACAAAACATAGAACAACAATCTGAATACAACAGAAATCAAAGTTAAAGATAACTAAAGTGTCTATTATCTAACTATGGTGTTCCTCCTGAAATCCCGA
Organism: Hydrangea macrophylla; assembly: GCA_033977485.1. Classification (NCBI taxonomy): domain Eukaryota; kingdom Viridiplantae; phylum Streptophyta; class Magnoliopsida; order Cornales; family Hydrangeaceae; genus Hydrangea; species Hydrangea macrophylla. The sequence goes on from CM066983.1 coordinate 15,475,823, forward strand.
TCTCTTCTGGGGAACTCCATGATACCCACTGCTTTCTATCCCAACCTCTGGTTGCCAATTGGGATCATGTCATGTCCCATGCACTATCAGATCCTCATTAGCTAGATGAATCTCATCATCGACATCTGGACTCTCTACAAAGCTGGATGGGTTCACAGGTGGTATTATCACTATCTGCAGTCCATCCTGGTCATTAGTACTAATGCTCCCAAAAGTACGGGGAAGAACCTTCATCTCTACTGACATCACACGCGGTGCCACAACTCTACGATAAATAACTCCTGGGATGAGTCTCTACTTTGATTAGGTTTTATCGATTTGAATTTTCCATCAATAAGTTTCAATGGCGTGTGTTTGGTCGTTTAATAAGTTTCATTACTCGATAGTTCAAACTATATTACTCATTTGCGTTGGTGTGGACACGCGGCCTCGATGAGCCCACCCCCACTTTTCTTGTTTTTGGGGTTTCAGAATTGATTTTCCTTTGTTTCGAAATTGATTTGGAAATGGTCTATTAAAAACAGATACAGAGTCTCTACTTGGTCTTTAAGGAACCAAGAAACCTAATTTTGACTCACCCAAACGGATAAAGGGCATCGACCTTTCATAACCAAAGAACTTGGCTCGGGGTTTTGGTATGAGAGAGGAAGGAGGCTTTGTCACGACTAAAACACCCTCAACTCGCCCCCTCTCTCGTCGGGCCTCACTTAGCATCCAAATCATCATCTTATACTATGTTTGGTTTGATAGTTAACACTATGATAGTATATTACATCCCATAAGAATTTTGAAATGGAAGATCAAAAGATAAGATATCATTCATAAGATCTAAGCCAAACACCACACAATTAAAGTAAAAGATCACACAAACAAACCTAGAAAAAATTGTCAAATCACATATCAAGTAATGAGGTTTTCCTAATCTAAAGGGGACATGGATTGTTCTTGAAACAAATAATCAAAGAGAGTAAAGTATGCTTAGCAAGCTAGAATGATGCATATTAATCTTTGAGAAAAGAAGACCTCTCAATCCCTAGGACGGATGAGAAAGGATAATTAGATCGAGGGGGAACATGAACGTGTGATCAAGTTCATTCCTTATAATCTTCTTAGATTAGGAGTCGCAAAAGCCCCAAATCTTGCATGGATGCAATGCATGATCTTAGAATGTGTAAGGGTTGTAGTGTGTTTGTGTACATGGGCTTTCTAAAGTGACTTAGAAGTCTAACATATGCATGAATGCATGAAGAAAACCATCATAGAATATGCACAAATGTATTATGAACTATTTCCTAAGAGATGATCCAATTTAGGTTGTATGTAAGCATCAAATCAAAGGATGAAAGTAAAAGCATGCTTGCTGTGAATAGTGGACAGAATAGTGAGTTGATCTTGTGAAAATGGAAAAGTGGGGTTAGGAATGTTTTTAATGTATGATGTTTTATGGAGATCATTCTTATTGTGTTCAGAACATATGCCAAAAAGTTAAACTGAAATAACTATTACAGATTGAGAGAAATCATATGAACAATAGAGGTTACTCAGAAACAGAGTTCGTACCGTCAACTAAAATGTTAAAAAATATTAGAAAATGAAAATAAAACATCTGGAGGCCCATTTTATACAAACAGTTCCCTAAGACACGAAAGTGCAAGGGAAAAATGATTTGGGACCACTCCTTTTGGAAAAGTGTTATGAAAAAATAAGTTTAAAGTCAACCTAGCTGCTGTGACAGAAAAAACAGAATGTTTGGATGGAATGTTTGGGCCAAAATAGAACCTTTCTAGGTGTTTCCAAGTCAAACCAAAAATCGTGGGTGTTCTCCAACAAGTTAGGAAGACTTTCCAAGTGGTCTTGTAATCCCCCTTTTAGTATTGAGCTCTAGAGAAATCTTTGAACTCAGATTGTTCACTGATTTGAAGATTTTGGGAAGAACTAGGGTTTTATTTCTTGAAATCAAAATGAGGGATTTAAGAGGGGCTTTGAAATAGAGGTTTTGAGGTATATTTTCATCACTTAAATGAGGATTATAACCACTTAAAACATCAACATTAAACTTGTATCAAGAACCTCTAAGATTGTTGGAAAGTATTGTTTTCTTTTTTGAATGTGACTTCAAGAATACATAGGAATGTATTGAAGTCACAGTCATCATCTATCAAACATGTTTTTGAGGTCAAGAGCTACTGTCCATGAGGATTCACTCACCTCAAACTTCATGTCATCACTTAGATGATGATGAACTAGTAAGTAAATAAAGAAAATCAAAAAAAAAAATGAGATTAAGAAGAGGTGAGCATAATATGTAAACAAGTAAGTAAGTAATCAATAGATGATATTCAATGAGATTATGGACTTGTAGCTTGGTGTTTCACTCATATATGGTGACTTTGAACATGGAAGAAGCTTCCTATCTCAGAAATACTCACTAAAATGGTGGTTGGGTGTATTGAATGTGAAGTAAATGGGAGTAATGAAGTAAAAACAAGGTTGTAAACTCACTTTCTTGTTGGGAATCAAGAGGTGGAAGCTCACTTTCACTATCCTAACCATATCTTCTATAACTTTTCTCTCTACAACTTTTCTAAGCTTTGTGTTTTTCACCCCTAAATGAGAAGTCAAGGGGGGTTTATATAGGCTAATTTGGGGCTGGTTTTGGGATTAAAAGAGTGCTCCTATTGGCTCCAAATGTCTGTGAACAAGGAACTACGTCGTTTTGGTTTTTAATTAATCAAATTGGACCCCTAAAATAAATTACAAAAATGGAATGTTCTAGGAGAGAGTGCCATGGTGTCAGTGCTCCTCTAATGTCCAGATAATGTTGTTTAGGCCCCCAGAGGTTTCGGTATTCACGAAAAGGCCCTATTTCATCCGAAATTCACAGAAAATGCATACGAACTCCAAACTAAGGTTGTGATATACCGTTGGAAAGGTAATGGTCTAATTTACATAAAAAATAGTTTGGAGATAGGTCACTTTGAAAAGTTTTGCAGTATTAGCGATTAAAGCCGATTGGATTGCCTTTTTCACCTTCGAAAATTCATAATAAATCCGTTTTAATTCCAAAAAATATGTGCGATATATCGTTGGAAAGCTATTGACCTCTAGTATCCATGAAAAATGTTTTAAAAATGATACGGCTCTCCAGTTTCAAAGTCAACTTTTTGGTCAAATTGGTCAAACTTGGGATTCCTAGGAAGTTCTAGGAACCTCTAAGAGCTCCCAGGAGCTGACGTTTTCGTCCGATTTTATTGTAAAACTTATTTTAGTACTTTACACATAATCTAGAATGATCTTGGAACTTTTCGGCGAATTTGGATGATTTCAGTCAAACCGGTCAACGGGGACTTTCCGGGAACTTCCGTGACTTCCCGGGGTCTCTGGGAGCTGACGATTCCATCTGATTTTGATTTAAAACTCATTTTATCACTTTTCTAACAACGTAGTATGTTTCTAGAGGTTTCAATCTGAATCTGGGAGTTTTTGGGCTTTCAGGGGTATTTTGGTCATTCTGAGAATTTTGAGAGATAGAACTAACTTCCAGGAGTCCTTTTTGTGTCTTTTTCGATAATTGTGAACCACCACGCTATGGGTCTCCTTAATCTAATAGCCGACAAAATGGGGTGTCTACAGTTTGCCCCTCTTTGGCATGAACTTATGAGGCAACGCATGTCATAAACGAGTGCCAAAGCTTCAAAGAGACAAGTCTTTTTGGAGGCTATAAATTTATGATAAAAAGCGTTGCAAAGATGCTGAAATAGTGCTGGTCGTGCTCTTTGTGAGCTGCCTACGTATCCCAAGGGGAATCAAACCAAGACATAGTTCAGGGCTCAAAGGGATAAATCACACATACACAACAAGACATACGGATGTTATGCAATGAGGATGACATGCAATACATGGATTGTGTATGAGTCCTATCGTGTCTAGTGTTCTGATCCTAGTATGAGCTGGTGCTGTGGGGTGTGCCATTCTGAGTGCGCTTGTGTTATGCTAGTTTTCACTCTAATGCAGTGGTTGATCCAGACAAGGATACCAAGGTGTTGAAGACTCTAGGTCTCGAGGGTAAACTTCTTGAATTACGGGAAGTGTGCTTCACAAGCAAATGGGATCAGATATGGGGTCTTTGAGGATGACGACTGAGGACAACCGACAGGTGAGGGAGCTCACGATAACTGATAGTTTGGGGAAATTTATGATAACCAAAGTGAGGAGGCTCACAATAAGTGAGGAAGCTCACGACTATCGACAGGTGAGAAAGCTCATGATAAGTGAGGAAGCTCACGATAACCGACCAGTGAGGAAGCCCACGATAAGTGAGGAAGCCCACAATAAGTGAGGAAGCTTGCGATAACCGATGGGTGAGGAAGATCACAGTAGCTGATAAGTGAGGAAACTCATGGCGACTGATGGATGAAGAAGCTCATAACAAACGACAGGCGATGACGGTAACTGATAGTCATGGAGTCTTGGGTGCTATAAGTTTAGCTGTGACTAGGCGGTGCCTTCAATCGTTGGTTGATCCTTGCGATGATCAATCCAGAAATTCAGTTCGGACTTCTGCTGCGGATGGTAGGAATTTTTTGGGAACCTTTCTTAACTTCTGACCTAAAACCAGGACCCATCTTTGAATCCCTCACGGTTGAACGAATTCTGCTGACCTTGAACCAGGACCCATCTCTGAATCTCTCACGGTTGATCAAATCTGGTAGTGCTCAATCCAAGAAAACCAGTTAGGGCCTCCGGCAGCTGATATCTTTCTATATTTGTCCTCGGGGGATGGTTTTGGATTCTTTGAGAATCTTTCTTTAACTGTTTCTTGACCAAGAACCAAAACCCATCTCTGAATCTCTCATGGTTGATCAAATCTTCCAAGGCTTAATCCAAAAAAGCCGGTTAGGGCCTTCGGGAGATGATTTTTGTCTGCTGTGGATACCGGGGGACTCTCTGAAAGTTTCTCTTAACTGTCGACCGAGAACCATTATCCATCTCTGAATCTCTCACGGTTGATCGATTCTTGCTGACCAAGAACCAGGATCCATCTCTAAATCTCACATGGTCGATCAAATTTTATGATGCTCATTCCAAAAGAGCCGGTTAGGGTTCAAGAGCTGATTTCTTTCTATAACTGTCCTATGGGGATAGTGGGGGATGCTCCGGGAACTTTTTTTAACTTCTGACCGAAAACGAGGATTCAGATCCGAATCTCTCACGGTAGATCAACTTCTGCAATGGTCATTCCAAAAAGCCTGTTTGGGCCTCCGGGAGCCATTCTTTCTCTGTAACTGCACTCTGGGGATGAGTTGGACCTGCTGGGGATGAAGCCTTGTAAATCTTGGCTAAAATGGGCCATTGGGGCTAATCGGGACCAGAAAAGGGTCAAAACGGGCCAAAATGGGCTAAAACGGAGCAAAACGGAGCGAAGTAGGGCCTGCAGGGAGCAGTGCTGTAGCGGCACTGGGCCACTGTCGCGGCAGTAGTTGGCCAGTGCCACGGCGGCACTGGGTGACCGGATTCTATGTTTGTATATATCAGGTTTTTGAACTCTAAATGCTCATTTTTGGCCATTTTGGGATATTTTTGGAGCCAAAATCCTTCAAAACACAGCTTGTGCATGCTAAGGTGAGTGATCTTTCTGTATGATTGGAATTTTGATTGGTATTTTGCTTTCCACTAATTGCCAAGAAGAAAGTTCAGGTAAGGGCTGAGAGCCAACCCCCGGAGTTGGTTTTGCATGACCCTCAACATCATATTTCGACCGCGGCTCTAGCGAGTCCAGTATGTGAAACTTTCGGCAGTTCAGGACTATTCTTGTGCATTGTTCTAGTTTTGTAAATTGTAGTGTGCTCCTAAAGGTCGTTGGAAGTTCGTTTTGTGCTTATTTGTTGATTTTGTGAAGTTGGACTTCGGGTCGTGAATAGTAACTTTGTGCTTGTTTTTTCTCTTTTCGATGTGTGCTGGTGCCGGAATTGGCCTTGAAGGGCCATTGATCGGCGACAAATAGTTGGCATTTATAGTCCTAAAAATACAATTTGTTAGCCCATTTCATGTAGTTATTAGTTGTTTTTTAAAAAAGTATCCTAAATTTTGTAGGTTTTGGAGCATTAACTTGAAAATGCACAAAAATCCAATGATTAGTGGCTTTGGAAGTCATTCTAGGCTCAAACGGTGATTCCGGTGAAAGCTGAATGCAGTAGCAGCCTTGGTAAATTGTATTTTTGGCAAGGAATACTTTGAATTTGAGAAATTTCTCTAGAGATATAAAATGTAGATCTTTGAGTTACGGACGCGTGGCCGCAAACGGCGAGGCAATCCGAGTTCCGAACAAAACGTTATCGCAATTCTACAAAAGGTGCGTAGTGCAGCGAAAACTACCTCGCGCGAGCGACCTGTGAAAAAACTAAAAACGCGTATTTTGTTAAATTAAAGTACCCAGCGAAGGTGGTTTGTGCATATAACGTCCAGAAACATAAATATAGCAATTTTAGTACGATTTGGCTTAGTAAAGCTTCCTAATTCCTTCCAAACTCTATATAAATCCTATTCTAAGTCAATTTTATGGTTACACATCATTTCACAACATTAGATACATCCATATACAACAAAAAACTTCAGCCATTGAAGAGAGGAAAGCAAGGAGAAGAAGAAGAAGACCAAGGATTCCCATGGCCTCCTCCATCAACCTCTTGCCGTTCATCAATTCTATGGCCAACTAATCTCAAGATCTAGGGTTTCAAATAAACCCTAGCCAAGTAATAGGGTGTATTTTATGTTTTTATTTTAGTTTTATTATGTATGGATGATAGTTACATTTTTCGAGGATTTTTATGAATAAATCGTGCTTTTATTGATTAAATCGTTACTTTCAAAGTTTATTCTTGTCTTAGATCTATTTTTATGGTAGTGTGCTCAAAATCTATGCTTGCTGTGCTTGTTTAGATTATTTACATGTAATGGTGCTTAAATTAAATTGTGCTATCAAGTATCCGAATAGTCCATGCCTAGATTGGACGGATTATACCACAACCCTAGTTTAGTGTGGGATAATTCGTGCTAACTGAAGATGGATTATGTTGGTGCTTGAACCATAGTTATTTTCTTGATGGAGGAATTGGACTCGTAGCTACAATTCCCCATTATCATCCGACTTAATAAGCTTAAGTAATTCGTAAATACCCTTATTATGAAGCTAGTGGTGGATTTCAAATCCTAGGTTCCTTAAACTTATTATAAAAACAAATATTTAATTGCTTTCATAATTTAGATTTACTGTTATTGTTATTAGTTTAATTCAAATTAAATCCAAAATCCGTTTTTCTGAATTAACTAAATTTAGGTTTTAAAAATTAAAGTGCGTAGTATTCAATCTCTATGGGTTCGACCTTTACTTCCACACTGTAAATCTTTTGAAAGTAAAGCATAAGTAAGCATACTTTTATATCTTGATTTTGGCGAGATCAGCCACGATAGTCTCGCCCATGCTTTCCTGTGGTATACTCAACTATTGCCTGTTGGTAAATAAATGGTAGATGATGTCTGGTTTGGTGGCTTTGTCTGCCTAGTTTTGAAGAGCACCAATGACTTGACCCACTTCTATGCTTTAGAGAAGAGATGGTGGGATATGACAGATACTTTTCATCTGCCGTTCGGTGAAATGACGATGACGCCCTTTGACTTTTCCATGATTACTAGCTTGAGAGTTTGCGGGAAGCGCCTGGTCCTGGACTATTTTTATGAGATTGATCCTGAAACTGTTGAGATGCTGATTGGGGCAGTTCCTCCTAATCTGGAGGGGCATCGGTTTTCCTACAGCTAGCTTTATCGGGCTTATGGAAGAGGGGGGGTGGAGGCATACTCTCAACGACCGGCAGCTGTTACGGGCCTTCCTCCTATATGTTCTTGGCTGCTCGATTTTTGTGACACAGGACGACTGGGTGAGCTTGCGGCTCCTTACTTACTTGGCAACTATCGATGAGATTCCTTCTTACGACTGGGGCGGTGCTGCCCTGGCCCACCTTTACAAGCACATGGGCAAGGTTTTTAGTGGTGGCATCAAATCCACTAAAGGATTCTGGCGAGCTTGGGAGGTATGTTCTATGACTCTTCCTTTTATTTTGTCTCTTTCTTGTTTCTACTTTCTAATCTTTTACTCTTTTTATGTAGTTCTAGAGCTTTAAGTACTTGAAAATGTTGGCTCCTACCCCTGCCGATGAGTCGGGTGAGGACAAAGATGGTATGGCTCCTGTGCCCTTATTCCCTCGAGACTTAAGATGGCAGAGAGATGTGGTGGGGATTAAGAGTGGGGCCCATCAGATTGTCCTCCTGAGGAATTTCTTATCTAAGCTGATAGTTTCTAGTGTTGATTGGACGCCTTAGGAGCATATTTCCTATGCTGCCGTAGAGGAGATACAGGCAGTCAGGCCTCTTGCCTGTTGTCGACTTCTGATGGAAAGCACTGAAGGTAGGCAGTGTTACCTCAGCGAGCGAGTGTCTTGACAGGTGGTTGGCGGTCCGAGATACCGCATTCCTCCTACTCCTGCAATGATGGATGCTGACGATCTTTCTGGTGCTGCTTTGCTGGCGGCTCTTGCCGGTGCTGATGCTTGGGACCATTTCCGCTCTGAGACTGGCTATGAGACCTACAGTGGCCTCTTCCTGATGGCCAACTTCCCACTCCTGGATGTAAGTTTCTTTTACGTTTTTGTCTCTATTCTTCAATTATGTTTTTGGACTCGTCTATTCCTAATTTGTTTTGTGCCTACAATTTTGCGGGATGTATAGGAGGCAGGCTCCTCCAACCACTAACCCTATCCTTCCTTAGGATTGGACCATTAATGTTTTGGGTGTCGATGGCTCTCCGTAGGTCATGGAGGTGCCACGAGTCACGTGCGGATATCCCACCTAGCCAACAGGCATCCTCAACGTCCCTTGGAGTTATGCTGAGGAGGGTCATGCCCTGGCAGCTAAACTATGGTTTTTGGTTCTCACGTGGGACCATCGGGTATGTCTCTAATTTTATGTTCCTTAAGGTTATGAGGTTTAAACCCTAGATTTCGACCCTTGACAGATGGATGGTATGCGGCAGTTCGCCACCAGTCAGATGGCGTCCTTGGTGAGTTTCTAACTCTACTCCATTTTTGTACTTTTGTTACTTCTAGACTGATTGCCTTTATTTGTGTGTACAGTGTCGTGAAGACGGTGCTAGCTCGTCGAAAACCAGGCCAAGGTGCAGGGGTGGCGGGAGGAGGCCATCGCCGACGTACACTCCGGGCGGTCCGACAGAGGATGAAGAAGAGGAGGACTGAGGCCTCCCAAGCAGGGATTTTTTTGTTTTATCTTCATTTCATGTTTTCAATTGGGTTGTACAAGTGTATTTTTTGTGGATGATGGACAATGTGTAGGATGATGTGTGGGATGATTTGTCACCTTTGACAGAGCATTATGATGTTTTGCCTTTTAGGTCGGATAGCTTCCGGTTTGAAGGCGCGGTTGTGTGCTTGTTCTGATTGGTGATTGTGTGGCGATTCATATGTGCACTGTGATTCTGTGATTGTTGATATTATTGCGATGAGCAGCCTTGTGATAGTAAGTGTGTTTGCCTTGCAGGTGGGATAGTCCGTGAAATGGGGAGGTGCTGCCAAATTTTGAATTTTGCTAGAGTCGCGACGGAAAATATGGCTTTGTATGATCCTGCTCAACTCACGGCTTGGCTGAACATCACAGATGGTGTGGAACGGATCAACCTTTTCAGTTATGGCCTGACCAAGCTATTCTCTCTTTGACATATGGCTTTGAATGCCGAGTTCATGCGTGCTGCCATTGCCCATTGGGACCCAATAAATCATGTCTTCAACTTTAATGGCCTTGAGATATGCCCCCTGTTTGAGGAATTTTGTGCTATTCTCGGCTTCGATCCAGACTCAGACCTGATTCTTCCTTTAGATGATACCCCCAATCATACGCGTGGCTTGGCTGAATACCTAAACTGTTCAACTACTGTCTCCCGCTGACTAATTCATGGTGAGGTCCTCGACATTGCTTCCATCATTACCCAGTACGCTAATCCTGAGAATCCTAGCGTATATGATGCTACCTATGGGGTAGTACTGATATTATGTATGACTTCTCACTTCTTGTTCTCGAATACTTCTAGTGACTTGGTGCATGTATGCCTTAGCTCAAATTAAGTAGGAACCCCATGGCCCTTGTTCTAGCTGAAACCCTAAATGGTTTGGATAATGCTTTTAATCAAGGAACTCTTCTTCTTTCAAGGGAACCTGTGGTGTTACAGGCTTGGCTATACGAGCGCCTACAGCTGTGGAAAGGCCGAGTGTTACGGTTTATTTCCGTAGAGCTGTGCTTTGTCCTCACTAAGCTTTTGCTGATTGGGTTAGCATGATGGGCGCTTTATCTGAGGCCGACATTTACTGGATCGTGGGGTATTGGGGTCTTCATGCTATGACCACAAGATTCGGGGATCACTAGAGAGTGTGGTTGATGGGTCTAAGAGAGACTTCTTTCTATCATCCTTGCCGATTGGCCAGGTAGTACGGGCGAGTTCAGGAGGTCCCCCGAGGGTTCACTGAGAGGATCTTTGCATCCAGTGTCAGGGCTGTCACTATTGCTGCTTTCATCAGGTTGGGTCTACCAAGTAAGAGCCTACTTCTAAAGACCTTTGAAGAAATAAAAGACACAAAATGAAACAAGACTCGACGAACTCTGCTTTTTCCTCCAAGTGTCTTTGATGTTTGTAATTGCTTTCGAAAGACTTTTATTATTTTTCTACCATTCCTGCTTATGTAATATTCGAAGTTTGTTTATTGGCGAACCTTGGTTATTTTGAGAACCTTCTTTTATGCATTTTGGATTTTTGAAAACATTTTGTAACATGATTCTTGATAAGATGCCACTTTTTGGTACTTGCTTGGGCATGCTGGGGTGATTAGAGGCGAACGAGGCAGGTAGCCAAAGTTTGCCCCTAGTTTGGGATATGGATGGTGGCAAGGCAAACGAGGTAGATGACTGACATTTGCCCCTAGTTTAGGAGGGATTTAGGTAACTGAGGCGGGTGGGCGAAGTTTGCCCCTAATGTGACGGGTGGTTTCTGGGTTATGGTAAGGACCACGACTTTATTCTCTTATATGCTCATAACTTTTGCCTAGGCACTAGTGGAGTGACCTAGTGAGCTCTTTTCTCTCTTTTGCTATTGCTCACTTTGGATTTAGCTCTAATTTTTTCCTAGGCATCCTTTCGGATTTTTGAACTAGCGAGCCATCCTTCTTTTCTTTTTCTGAAAGTCTACCTATGTACCACCGAGCGGGGAACAGGTCCAACGTAGTTCGGGCCATGGTAGGAAAGAAATGGGTTGTTTTTAGGTAGGCGGGACGACCGAACCGATGCGGTCCTACGTATCCCCGAGTAGGAATCAGGTCGAGCATAGTTCAAGGAAAGGCTTGAAAAGAATTTGGGTTATTTTATATGGGTGGAACGACCAAACCGATGCGGTTGCGTACGTATCCCCGAACGGGAATCAGGTCAAACATAGTTCAAGGCAAGGCTTGAAGGAATTTGGGTAAAAAGTCAAGCATAGTACTTTTTGAGGCGGTCCATGCTGATTGGTTCTTTGAATTAGACACCGTCGAGGTCCATGAGATAGGTTGCTCCTCTATAAAGAATGGTTTTGACGATAGAAGGGCCAACCCATTTAGGTTTGAACTTTTCACGTGGATCAAAGATCAGGGCTTGCAGTTCTTTAAGAACAAGGTCACCCTTAACAATTTTCCTCGGATGAACCCTCTTGTTGAAAGCACGGGCTTTCCTCTTTTGATAAATTTGGACATGGTCGATTGCCGCTAGGTTCTTTTCATCTATAAGAGCCAATTCTTCGTATCTTTCCCTTAACTAGTCAGATTCTGAAATTTTACATTCTACCATCACTCGCAGGGATGGTAACTCTATCTCGACCAGAAGTACTGCTTCCATACCACATACCAATGAATAAGGAGTCATTCCCGTAGACATCCTTATTGAGGTTCTATATCCCCACAGCACAAATGGTAATTTCTCATGCCAGTCTTTATAAGTATCAGCAGACTTCTGTAGTATGGCCTTGACATTCTTGTTTGCAACTTCGACTGCCCCATTGGTTTGCGGCCTATATGGTGGCGACTTATGATAAGTGATTTTGTATTTCTCGAACAGATCCCTGACCTCTGCCTTGAAATGGCTTCCGTTGTCCGAAATAATCTCATATAGGACTCCATAGCGGTAAATGAGATTTGTCTTGATGAACTTGGCCACTTCCTTGGCCCCCAGCTTAGTGTAGGATGCAGCTTCTACCCACTTCGTGAAGTAGTCGATGGCCACCAAAATGTATTGATTTCCATTCGAGGCCTTTGGAACAATTTTGACAATGATATAAATTTCCCAAGTTGAGAATGGCCACGGGGAGGTCATGCTATAGAGCAATGATGGCGGTGCATGCATCATGTTTGCATGGATCTGGCACTTGTGGCACCTTCTCACGTATTCACAATAATCTTTTTCCAATGTCGTCCTGTAATACCCTTGTCTCACGATCTTCTTGGATAGCATGTGACCATTCATGTGTGAACCGCACACCCCCTCGTGTGTTTCTTCCATCATTCTTCTGGCGCTTTTTCCGAATAAGCAAGTCAGATTGTGACCATTGTACCCTTTCTTCAACAATTTCTCCCCGTAAATGATGAACTGTGCCACAAATCTTCGAATTGCTCTTTTGTCTTTCTCAGTAGACTCTTGGGGGTATGTTCCCCTTTCTATAAAGTCCCAGACATCTTGATACCACGGTGTTTCGTTCTCTTCTTCTTCAATTGCACCGATAACGCTGAATGACAGCTCGTATCTCTGTTCAATTACTAGAGGCATCATTTTGACTCCCAAGGGGATTTGGATCATGGAGGCTAGGGTAGCCAGTGAATCTGCTAGCTGGTTATGATAGGGTTTCAACCTTTCTTCTTTTACTTTCCATTCTCCTCTGGCTTGTGATACAATGAGGTTTGAATCTCCAAAGACATCCAATTTCTGAACTCTTAATTCTATGGCCGCTTCCATCCCCAAAATGCATGCCTCGTATAATTGAGCTTGACTGCCAATGGGGTGTGATCCCCATTTGGTGATACCAGAATCATTCCTACTCCGTAGCCTTTCATGTTGGCTGCTCCATCAAAGTATAACTTCCACTGCTCTTCTTTGATTTTCATGATATTTTCGTCCCAGAATGGGAAGTCTCCATTTTCTTCGGAGTCAACAGCATGTTCCGCAAGATGCTCAGCTATAGTTCTCCCTTTCACCGATTTGCTTGTTACATACTTGATATCGAATTCGGATAATAGAAGTAGCCAACGGGATATACGACTAGTCAGGGTGGGTTTTTCGAGGTGGCATTTCAGAGGATTCATGCTGGATATGAGCACAATCGGGAAGGCTAGCATGTAGTGCCTCAGTCAGCGGGTGCACCAGACTAAGGCCCAACATGTTTCTTCGAGGGAAGAATAATTGAGCTCATACCCAGTCATCCTCTTGCTAAGATAATATATGGCTTTTCAGAGTGGCTCTCTTCTCCTTCTTGGGCTAGCATGCAATCCATGGCATTTTAGGAGACAGATAGGTAAAGAAATAAGGGCTTGTGAGGAGTGGGTGGTGAAAGGACACGTGGATTTTGAAGGTAGGTTTTTATTTTGTCGAATGCGGCTTGGCAGTGGTCATCCCATTGGAACTTCTCTCCTTTTCTTAATAACCGGAACAGGGGGTCGCATGTAGTCGTGAGCTTCGAGATAAAACGGCTAATGAATTGAATTCTCCTGAGAAATCCTCTCACTTCTTTCTCGTTCTGTAGCGGTGCAATTTGTAGAATTGCCTTGATTTTAGAGGGATCGACCTCTATCCCTTTCTGTGTGATAAGAAAACCCAAAAGCTTCCCGGAGGTTACATCGAAAGTGCATTTCTTTGGATTCAGCCTCATCTTGTATTTACGCAACCTTTCGAAAAACTTCTCCAATACCAACAAGTCTCCTTCTCTATCCTTGGACTTTACGATCATGTCATCTACATATACCTCTACTTCCTTGTGAATCATGTCATGCAACAGAGTGGTGGCAGCTCTTTGGTAGGTTGCTCTAGTATTCTTGAGTCCGAAAGGCATCACCCTATAGCAGTAGGTCCCCCAAGGTGTGGTAAATGTTGTCTTTTCCCTATCTTCTGGGGCCATTAGAATCTGATTGTACCCCGAAAAACCATCCATGAATGACAGTAGCTCATGTCCTGCAGTGTTATCTACCAAAACATCAATGTGGGAAAGTGGGAAGTCATCCTTTGGACTGGCTTTGTTTAGATCTCGGAAGTTGAAACACACGCGAACTTTTCCATCCTTCTTGGGTACTGGCACGATTTCGCAACCCATTGCGGATATTTTGTAACAATGATGAATCCTGCTTTGAACTGTTTTTCTACCTCTTCTTTGACCTTCAGTGCCCATCCGGTCTCATGAGCCTTAGTTTCTGCTTGATAGGTTTAGAATTGGGGAGGAGAGGAATACGATGTTGGACAATGTCAGGATCGACCCCAGGCATATCCTCATAAGACCAAGCGAAAAACATTTTTGAATTATTTTAGCAAGAGAGTCAATTTTTCTTTTTCTTCTTTATTAAGTGTTGAGCCAATTTGCACAATTTGTGGATTATCTTTTTCACCTAGGTTAATTGATAAAGCATCTTTGATTATTTCATAAGCAGGTGGTTTTTCGATTAGTTGCTTAAGTTTAATTGGGAGATCCTCAGAGGGATCTATGCATTCACAAGTATTAGACATGGACGAGTAAGCAAAACTGTCTTTCATTTCATTCATAACAGGTGGAGTGATTACATCAGACAGTGGTTGGCCTACAGCGGTCGACTTTGGTTAAGACTCGATAATTGGAAGTACAGACTCCGGGGGAACAGGGGATAGGGAGACACAGACAGATGACTCTACAACCTGGTTGCTTAGACCCTCCTTAGTTGGCATGATCTGATCATCTTGGCTCTTGGCCCTCTTTCCTTCCTTTTCTTCAGCAACTTCTTCCCACATCTTCTCGATAGCTTCAGTGTCCAGATACTTCAACCAGTCTTCTATTGGGGTTTCCATAACTTCTTCCGGATAAAACAGATCTTGATAGGGAGGCCTTTCATAGTCGTCGAAGATTTCAAGTCCAGGGTGCCTTTTTCCTGTAGTCTGATGGATTCAAGGTTCAGGGAACCCAAAATAGGGGAAATCATCCCCTTCCTTGATGAATTGCCCATTCATGGTCTTGCGGTATGGTGGGAGACTCCTCACTCTCTTCTTCCATGGCTTTTGTAGCTCGATGATGTCTTCCTCAGTGGGCTTGTACCCCAATCCGAAAGTGCCCTTTTGTCCTTTGATCTGGGGGAATTTGAGAATCCCCTATTGATGTTGGCCCAATACTATTCCAGGGAAGTAGTCCATTTTACGGATGATATTGACGACCGCGGAGTAGATCTCAGGGAACTGGTCTCCATCACCAATCATATGGATCTTTTCCATGAAGAAACCTCCGATTTCCCCTTCTTCTAGTTCGGGTATTTGGATTTCAAAGCGAGAGCATATCTTGGGAAGGCTTCATTTCCCCAACTGTTGCCAAAGATGATCTTCACCTCTTTCTCATGAATGTACTTGATCATTTGGTGCATAGTGGATGACACCACTTTATTGACATGCAACTAGGGCCTTCCAATCAGCAAATTGAATGAGGCAAGTATATCCATGACTTGATAGAGTTCAGTGCAAACCAAAGACCCTGCTCGAATCTGGAGAGAAATAGTCCCCATCATAGTTCTCTTGGTGTTATCATAAGCCCTCACGGATTGCACAGACAGAGTGATGTCCAGGATGTTGACCCCCAAGGCAGTGGCAGTTCTTAGAGCACAAACATTTAAGGTGGAGCCTGTATCGACCAGATAGAATGGCACCTGTTGCCCTTTGTACCCAACAGTTATGTACAAAGCTTTGTTATGCGAAGATCCTTCCAGTGGCAAGTCCTCATCGGAGAAGGTGATGACTGGATCAGGGGTGAGTGTACTTAAGAAAGCCACCATATCTTCCGGTGCAACGTCAATGGGGACCTCAATTCCAGCTAAGGCATTCAACATGGCTTGCCTATGCTTATAGGATGTTACCATGATGTCCCACATCGAGAGATATGCCTGAGTTTTCAACAATTGCTTTATCAACTCATTGTCCTCTTCGATGATCTCATCCATTTTTCCTTTCCCCTTGTCTTTGACTGCCCCCCTCTCGACGGTTTCCATGATAGGTTGTGGAGGCTGATAATGACGACCTGACCTAGTCAGATGATCTATCTCGGTATGAGTAGGTCCCCCTACAGTCCCATCTTCTTTGAACCACTCACAATCTATTCCCACAAATGGTTTTTCTGGCTCGTTCTAGATGGAATCATCACTTTCTTTGTTAAGATCATACCATTTGAGGTCCACTGCCCCTAGATTATGTTCTTCTAGGAAGAATAAATCTCGTTCATCATCTAGTTGTTGCTACCATTCCTCATAATCTCTTTCAATTAGATGGACTACCGTAGAATCTGGGGTGTCAATGAGGGATAAGGGAAGTCCTAAGGGGATTGTGAGGGTGGAGGGTCAAAAGTAGTGGGTTTGGATTCAATGAAGTTGATATTTTGGTGGTTTGGTTGGGGATTTTGAGTGACAATCATTAGTGTTATGGACAGGGGCTTGGTGGTAGGTGCACCATTTAGACAAATCACAACTGGACGGTAGCGGGGTGTTTCGAGGCTGAAGGAGTTGGAGGTGGCCCTTCTTGAGGAGGCGGTCTAAGGCTGAGGAGAGTGAGATCTCTAGCTTGGCAAAATTGTGAGGGGGCTTTTTCTGGAAAGGGCGATTGGAGGAATTTGCTTGGTTGGTGGGTTGGTATGGCCTAGGAGGGTACGCCATGGGTTGATTGCTAAGGACATTGACATTTGAAGGGTTGCGGGAGTAATTGGGCCTTTTTGACTGACTCAGAGGTTCTTCTTTCTTAATCTTCCCTTCCCTTATGGCATCTTCAATTCGAGTCCCGACTTCAAACAACTCCTCAAAGGTGGAGATGGATTGATAGAATAATTTTTCATAGTAGAGAGGTTGCGAATTCTAGATTAGCATTCTCACCTGTTCCTTCTCAACTGGTCGGTGGGTCATTTGGGCCACCTTGTTCCTCCATCTGTTCAGAAACGCAGTGAAAGATTCATTGTTGTTCTGCCGGGTAGTTTCCAAATCCCTGATTGTGACATCCAACTCTTGATTGTAGGAATAGTGATCGACGAACACCCAGACGATATCTTCCCATGCCCGAGTTTTGAAAGCTTCTAAGGTAAGGAACCATGACAGTGTAGACTTTGCGAGAGTTTGTGGGAACAGCATTGCAATGTGCTCATGATTGCAGCCCATGGACTGAAAGATGTTCATACACAGCTTCACATGGCTTTTCGGATTTCCAGTTCCATCAAAATGGTCAATCGCAGGCATCTTGAAATTTTTGGCAGTTTCAGCTTAACAGGCTCAAAAAGCCCTTCCAGATCTAGCATGTAGTCATCAACCCCTTTGCTCTTTCTCAATACACTTTCTTGCTTGTCAACCTTATCCATTTTCTCTTGGAACTTTTTCTCATATGCGGGCGGTGGGACCCCTTGAAACCAATCTTCTTCTCTATTATTCTCAAGAGGAGGTACAAACCCCGGCGGTGGTGGTGGCATGAAACCCAGTGGTGGAGGGAACCCAGGCAGATACTGTGTCTGATGTTGTTTCAATTCTTCCATAAACATCAAGACTTGGGCCAGGCTGTCGAACTGCTGGCTTATGGTGACTCCCAATTTGGTGACCTTGTTTTCCAACTCTTCCTGATTCTTGCTGAAATAACTTGTCGGGCTGATTCTGACTAAACGATTATCTGAATTTCTGACCCATGACGAAGATCCCAGCTGCTGACTTCGGGAATCTATAGTGACTCTACAGATTTGAGAGGATTGTATCAGATTCTGAAAGTGATGACTTTAGACAGACAATAATAGTGATGTTTAACAAACGTGGACCGACTTGTGTACAGACTGACTGACACAGTACGTGCAGACTGACAGGAACGGTGTATACAAATGAGTTAAGCATGCGGATGTAAGCCCTAATCTATATGATGCCCCTACATCTAGCAGATAGCAGTTAAGCAAGTAAGGTCCTAGTCATACAGAGTGTGCTAACTTTACTTTCCAAGATATTTGGATAGAGTTTCTGGGAGAAACCAGTTATATCTGGGATATCTCGACAGAGTTTCTGAGGGAAACTGGTTATATCTAGGATATCCGGACAGAGTTTCTGAGGGAAACTGGTTGTATCTGGGATATCTGGATAGAGTTTCTGGGAGAAACTGGTTATATTTGGAATATCTGGACAGAGTTTCTGTGAGAAACTGGTTATATCTGAGATATCTGGATAGAGTTTCTAAGGGAAACTAATTATATCTGGGATATCTGGACAGAGTTTCTGGGAGAAACTGGTTATATCTGGGATATCTGGATAGAGTTTTGGGGAAACTGGTTATATCTGGGATATCTAGACAGAGTTTTTGGGAAAAACTGGTTATATTTGGGATATCTGGACAGAGTTTCTGGGAGACACTGGTTATATTTGGGATATCTAGACAGAGTTTCTGGGAGAAACTGGTTTATATGCGGTGACCATACTGCCTAGTAAGTTTTCATACTCCTATGCCTTAGGACCAATAAACAAGGTTCGCGGTGTATATCTTTGCGAACATGGAGCAGACATCCTTATCATGGTGCCTAAGCAGGTCAACTCAATGTAATGGCATGTGAGTGATTGCCTTGGGGATCATAAAAAGGAGGTTTTGTTCCATGCCACCTAGGCGTCTACACCGCGCACGTAATCCTGTCAAGGCATACAGCAGTTATATCATATTATCCTATCTGAAAAGATAAATCAACAGTCCTATGAAAGGTTCTACAGAATCTATATGCAAAGGCTGGGTTTAGTCAAAGAGGGTCCGTTAATGAGAGTTCCAGTATACCGTCAGGGAGACAGTACGGAAGTTTTTACTCTTTTTTATATACCTTGGAAGGTACAGTATCAATGGTGATTTATGCCCTGGCACAACAAGACCTGAACAATGTCAGTACCGCGTTTCAGACACAGTCGGAGGGGGAATGCATAAGTGCAATGTGGTGAACCAGATAAAGTAAAAAGATGATTTTAAGGATGCTTCTTATGAGTCAAATCTCTGTATTATTTTGTTTTAAAATAAAATCCCCAGCAGAGTCGCCAGATTGTGGACACACGGCCTCCGTGAGCCCACCCCCGTTTTTCTTGTTTCCGGGGTTTCAGAATTAATTTTCCTTTGTTTTGAAATTGATTTGGAAATGGTCTGTTGAAAACAGATACAGAGTCGCCACTTGGTCTTTAAGGAACCAAGAAACCTAATTTTGACTCACCCAAATGGATAAAGGGCACCGGCCTTTCATAACCAAAGAACTTGGCTCGGGGTTTTGGTACGAGAGAGGAAAGAGCCTTTGTCACGACTAAAACACCCTCAACTCGCCCCGTCTCTCGATGGGCCTCAATTAGCATCCAAATAATCATCTTAAACTATGTTTGTTTCGACAATTAATACTACGATAGTATATTACATCCCATAAGAATTTTGAAATGGAAAAGATCAAAAGATAAGATATCATTCAGAAGATCTAAGCCAAATACCACACAATGCAAAATGAAAGATCACACAAACAAACATAGGAAAAATCGTCTAATCACATATCAAGTAATGAGGTTTCCTAATCTAAAGGGGACATGGATTTTTCTTGAAACAACGAATCAAAGAGAGTAAAGTATGCTTAGCAAGCTAGAATGATGCATGTTAATCTTTGAGAAAAGAAGACCTCCCAATCCCCGGGACGGATGAGAAAGGATGATTAGATCGAGGGGGAACATGAGCGTGTGATCAAGTTAATTACTTATAATCTTCTTAGATTAGGAGTCACAAAAGGCCCAAATCTTGTATGGATGCAATGCATGATCTTAGAATGTGTAAGGGTTGTAGTGTGTTTGTGTACATGAGCTTTCTAAAGTGACTTAGAAGTTTAACATATGCATGAATGCATGAAGGAAACCATCATATAGTATGTACAAATGTATTATGAACTACTTCCTAAGAGATGATCCAAGTAAGTAATCAATAGATGAAATTCTATGAGATTATGGACTTGTAGCTTGGTGTTTCACTCATATATGGTGACTTTGATCATGGAAGAAGCTTCCTATCTCATAAATGCTCACTAAAATGGTGGTTGGGTGCATTAAATGTGAAGTAAATGGGAGTAATGAAGTAAAAAACAAGGTTGTAAACTCACTTTCTTGTTGGAAATCAAGAGGTGGAAGCTCACTTTCACTATCCTAACCTTATCTTCTACAACTTTCTCTCTACAACTTTTCTAAGATTTGTATTTTTCAACCCTAAATGAGAAGTCAAGGGGGGTTTATATAAGCTAATTTGGGGTGGTTTTGGGATTAAAAGAGTACTCCCATTGGCTCTAAATGTCTGTGAACAAGGAACTACGTCGTTTTGGTTTTTAATTAATCAAATTGGACCCCCAAAATAAATTACAAAAATGGACTGTTTTGGGGAAGAGTGCCGCGACGGCACTGGGCCTGTGTCATGGCACCAGCGGGCCAGTGCCGCGGCGGCACTGCTCCTCCAATGTCTAGATAATGCTGTTTAGGCCCCTACAGGTTCCGGTATTGGCGAAAAGGCCTTATTTCGTCCGAAATTCACAGAAAATGCACACGAACTCCAAATTGAGGTTGTGATATACCGTTGGAATGGTAATGGAGTCTACTTTACATAAAAAAAAATACTTCAGAGATAGGTCACGTTGAAAAGTTTTGCGGTATTAGTGATTAAAGCCAATTTGATCGCCTTTTTCACCTTCGAAAATTCATAATAAATCCGTTTTAATTCCAGAAAATATGTGCAATATATCGTTGGAAAGCTATTGACCTCTAGTATCCATAAAAATTTTTTTGAAAAATGATACGGCGCTCTGGTTTCAAAGTCAACTTTTAGGTCAAATTGCTCAAACCTGGGATTCCCAGGAAGTTTTGGGAACCTCTGGGAGCTCCCACGACCTGACGTTTTTGTCCAATTTTCTTTTAAAACTCATTTTAGTACTTTTCACATGATATAGAATGATCTCGGAACTTTTCGGCGAATTTAGATGATTTTGGTCAAATCCTAGTCAAACTTGGTCAAACCTTGGTCAAACCGGTCAACGGGGACTTTCCGGCAACTTCTCGGGAACTTTCGGGACTTTTGGGGGTCTTTGGGAGCTGACGATTCCATCTGATTTTGCTTCAAAACTCAATTTATCACTTTTCTTACGACGTTGTATGCTTTCAGAGCTTTCGGTCCAAATCTAGGAGTTTTGGGCTTTTAGGGGTATTTGGTCATTTTGAGCATTTGAGAGATAGAACTAACTTCCAGGAGTCCTTTTTTAGTCTTTTTCGATCATTGTGAACCACCAAGCTATGGGTCTCCTAAATCTAATAGCCGACAAAATTGGTGTCTACAGTTGGGTGTACTGTTCTGTATCAGATATTTCTATTCTTGTTTTAGGTAGGATGTCAAATGGAAATTAATGAAGTTCGTATTTTAAAGTATTAGGTGCTACTTTAGGATCATGTACTCAATTTTCTCAGGCACATAAAGTGGTGGTTCTTTTCTGCCACACCATTCAGTTCCGAGGTATAAGTACAAGTGAGTTGTTGGAGGATACCCTTTTTATTAAATTCAGAACAGAAGTCATTAGAAATGTATTCACAGCCATTATTAGATCAAAGAGCACGAACAACAGTTTGATACTGAGTTTTAACCATTTGTAAAAATTGAATAAATAATGGAAAAACTTCAGATTTCTTTTTAAGTAGATAAACCCATGTGCACTGTGAATAATCATCAATAAACGTAACGTAATACCGATACCCATATAAAGCAGTAACAGTAGAAGGTCCCCACGCATCTGAATGTATAATATCATAAACATAAGGTGCACGAGAAATGTGAGGAATAAAAGATGAAGGAGTATGCTTAGAAAGTTCACACACTACACATTGAAATTTATGAGTCTTACAGGCTTTTATTAATTCTGGAAAAAGTAAACAAAGATATTAAAAATTAGCATGTCCTAGCCGGGAATACCACAACTCTATAGTTTTATTAAAAAAAGAACTATAACTAGAACTAGAACTAGGTAAAACAGACGCCTGTAAGCTAGAGGACACAAGTGTTGGTGGAGGCTCCCGAAAGAAGTAGAGCCCGTCATGCTCATGGCCCGTACCAAAAACCTCTTCGAAGTCAGGTCCTGCAAGAGACAACGGTCAGGTAAGAAGATGACAGCATAATTATACCTCTTTTCAAGGCGACTCACTAATAAGAGATTAAATGATAACTGAGGGACATGAAGGACAGAAGACAGAGTAAGCTGGGGGGACAAACAAACATCACCCTTACTCTGGACGCGAGTGGTAGAACCATCAGCAATACTCATAGTTGGGTTAACAAGTGTAAGAGGAGACGAGAAAAGGGATAACTCACCAGTCATGTGATCATTGGCTCCTGAGTCCAAAACCCACCTCGAGTTCCAGTCTTAACATGTAAAGCAGTGGAAGTACTTGTAGCAATAACCGCTGTGGAAGAAGAGCCAGACTGATGCTGCTAAAGGAGGGAGCCAAGTTGACTCTGAATCTACCCAATCTGAGATTGAAGCATACTCTGGTTCTGATGAAGTTGCCCAAGATCAGAAGTAACAAGTTCAGGGTTAGTCTCTGCAATAGCAACGAAGTGGGTTGGACCTGGAGTGCGACCCTATATGGCATACTGTTTCTTCAACACGGGATGGAGTTGGAAACAACGATCTTTGGTTTGACCAACAACATTGCAATGCTTATAGACTTGAGGCTTTCGACCGCTGGGGCGAGAGCCAGTATGAGCTGCAAAGGCCATCTGATCAGGAATAGCAGGAGAATCTGAAATCGGAGCAATAGAAGCCTGAATTAATAGGCGACGACGCTCATTACCATCAACACTAGCAAAGGCTTCGTAGAGAGAGGGCATAGGAGACGTGTTCAAAATTTGAGTATGAAGAGATTCGAACTCATACTTCAAACTCATCAAGAACTGATAAGTCTATAAACGATCCAGGCGTTGGACAATAACAGTAGCGGTTTCAGTCAAAATATCACTAAGGACCTCATATTGAGCCAACTCCTCCCAACGGGACTGTAGATAACCAAAATAATCAAAGACACTCAATCAGATAGAATCCTGAGATGAGTGAAAAACTTCGCGATGAAGTTGATAAATCCGTGATTCATTGCGCTTATGCACATGCATCTGGGTCAAAGCATTCCATAAGCCATAAACAAAAGTGTGATACATGAATATATGATCAATACGAGGCTCCATTGAATTGAACAACCAACCCAGGATAGTACAGTTGTCCACATTCCAATGATCAAAGGTGGAATCGGTTGGAGCAGGCTTAGGTGTACTACTAAGAAGCCAACTAGACTTACCTCTAGTACCAAGAAAAAGGCGAATGGAAAATTTTGACCATCCATGAGAACAGTGGTCACCCCTATGCGTAGGAGAATGTAGAGTCAGGGACATAAAGAGATGCGGACGCAAATAGGGACCGGTGGACGACTGATCAATACCCTTATCCTTATCTTTTCCAGTGTTGGTCATTGTAGCGGAATCAAGGAACCCAATAACTGATCAACCAGGCATAAAAGAGAAACCAAGGATTTAAAAGGCTGCTAGGCAAAGAACAAATAGTAGCAATCAGAGGCTACCGGAACACCCTAGGTAGCCAAGAGAAGAAAAAGAGAGCACAAAGGAGCTCTAAACCATCAGAAGACCCAAGAACAGGGCACGACACAGTCTAGATCTGCGCAAGGGTTAGCCTAGGCTAACCAAAAAGGGGCTGGTGGATTTGGAGGTGTACGCCGAGAGTGGGAAGGGGGCTGGTGGCCGGTGCTGGTTATGGAGGTGGCTGGTGGTGTCAGCACTGGTGGATGGGGTAGGGGAGTTGCGGCGCAAGGTGGTGGCTGATGGTGGTTTGGTTTGTTTAGGGTTTGATTTTTCTTTGGCTTTGATACCAAGAAGAAACTGT
The DNA here is from genome assembly GCA_033977485.1 of Hydrangea macrophylla. Lineage (NCBI taxonomy): Eukaryota > Viridiplantae > Streptophyta > Magnoliopsida > Cornales > Hydrangeaceae > Hydrangea > Hydrangea macrophylla. The sequence continues at coordinate 15,500,103 of CM066983.1, forward strand.
ATTTTCTTATTAACAATGTTAAAGTACAAGGTAATTATATACATCCATGAGAAAACAAATAAAAGGAAATAAAAGAAAATAAAAGAAATAACATATAAGACCAAATCAATCTATTCCTAAAACAGCGTGATCCATAAATCACGCAAATAATAATAGTCTGTATATCCCAACACCAATGAATTGGTTCCTTTCCAAATTTCTATGTCATTGGTTATAAATAGCATCTTCATAGTTTCATTCAAGGGGATGGAAAAACTTTTAGGAAAACTTTAGAGACCTTGAATGTTAGTTTTTGAGAAGAGACTTGAGAGACCTATATTAGAGAGGGACTCCCATCTTCTTCTTCCTCAAGGAAGATACCTTGAAACACAAGACACCATTCAAAGAACTTGAAGAATCAAACCTTGGAGCCTTGAAGATGACTCTTATGTTTGGACATCGCGCTATAGTAAAGGGTTAGAGAGAAAAAGATAAGGAAGATGGATACATGAGGGGTCTATTTCTCAAAGCTTATTGGTTTTCTTCTTCCCTTCTATTATTTTTATGTACCTTTTCTTCTTCTTAGCAATTGTGTTTAGATTTAATTTGTTTCCGGTGATGATTAGCATTACTATATGTCAACAATGCTCTATCATGTCTTTGAAGGCACCAATTTTTGTTGCGATTAACTTAAGTAGGATTTGTATTACATTTTAAAATTTCTGGATTTGCTAATCTAACGTTAAAACCGGTTCTTCATAATCTTATGGTTCTTAGATTGTGTTTTTGATGTTTTTATGGATTCTTCATGTTTTGTATTGGTAGTCTTTTGTCATCGTGCTATGTGATCTCGTCAAAATCAAGATATAAAAAGTATGGTTTTATTTATGCTTTACTTTTCTAAGGATTTGTAGTGTGAAAGTAAAGGTCGAACCCACAGAGATTGATTAACTACAGCTCTTTAATTTTAAAACCTAAATTTAGCTAATTAAGAAAACGGATTTGATTTTAATTTGAATTAAACTAAGAACATAAAAATAAATCTAAATTATGAAAGCAATTAAAATAGTTGTTTTTAATGATATTTAAAGTGAACCTAGGATTGCAAATCCACCTGTAGCTTCATAATAAGGATATTTATGCATTCAATTAGCTTATTACGTTGGATGATAATGGGGAATTGTAGCTATAAGCCCAATTCCTCCGTCAAGAAGATAACTACGATCCAAGCACCAACATAATTCATCTTCGGATAGCACAGATTATCTCACACTAAACTAGGGTTGTGATACAATCCATCTACTCTAGGCATGAACTATTCGGATACTTGGTATCACAATTCACTAAATCACCATTACATGTAAATAACCTATATAAGCACAGCAAATATAAATTATTGAGCACATCACATTCAAAATAGATCTAAGACAAGAATAGATTCTGAAAGTAATGATTTAAACAATAGAAGTACGATTTTATTATATAAATCCTCGAAACATGTAACTGTCATCCATACATAATAAAACTAAAAGAAAAACATTAAATACTCCCTATTACTTGGCTAGGGTTTCATTGAAACCCTAGATCTTGAGTTTAGTTGGCCATAGAATTGATGATCAACAAGAGGTTGATGGAGGAGGCCATGGAAATCCTTAGTCTTCTTTTTCTTCTTCTCCTTGCTTTTTCTCCCTTCAATGGCTGAAAGTATATATGTATATGGCTGTGTATAATGTTATGTAATGATATGTAACCTTAAATTTGAGTTAGAATAGGATTTATATTGAGTTTGGAAGGATTTAGGAAGCTTTCCTAAGCCAAATCGCACTAAAACAACTATTTTAACGTTTCTGGACGTATTTAGCCAATTCGGATCGCACAGGGCTCTTCAATACCTCAAAATACGTGACTTTAACTTTTTCAACGGATCGGTCACGCGGGTCGCACGAGCGGGTCGCGCGCGCGGGTCGCTCCAGCGACCTGGGCATTTTCCAGATTTTTCTCAGATTTCCGCTGCTCTGCGCACCGATCGTAGAATTTTGATAACGTTTGACTCAGACCTCGTATTGACTCACCGTTTGCAGCCACGCATCTGTAACTCAAAGATCTATATTTTATATCTCTGGAAAGATTTCTCAAATCTGAAGTATTCCTTGTCAAAAATGCAATTTTCCGAGCCTACTACTGCATTCAGCTCTCACCGGAATCACCGTTTGAGCCCAGAATGACTTCCGAAGCCACTAATCATTGGATTTTTGTGCATTTTCAAGTTAAAGCTCCAAAATCTACAAATTTTAGAATACTTATTAAAAACAACTAATCACTACATAAAATGGGCTAACAAAGCGTTTTTTAGGACTATAAACGGCAACTATTCGTCGCCGATCACTATGTTTTTTGTTCTCTGTTTTAAGTCACCCATTTGGACACTCGTCATGCGCTCTTTTCGGAATAAAATTCTTTCCAACGAGGAGTTCGAGCCACCAAACAATACAATTAATTTTAATTTTGTGTGCTTAAACTAAATCTTCTTTTTTTTTCCCTTGTCGACTGGTTTTGCTAAAAAATTGATCTCGTCAAAATCAAGATGAAAAGTATGCTTTACTTTCTAAAGATTTATAGTGTGGAAGTACAGGTCGAACCCACAGAGATTGATTATTTTTGTCCTTCAATTTAGAAAACCTAAATCTATTTAGCTATTGAAAAATGTAAGTTTGATTGGTTGATGATTTAATTATTACTACTAATTAAACTATGAAGAAAATTATGAAATTATGAAAATAAATTCTAAAATTGAATCTAAGTAAACTAGTGTGCAAAATTTAAGATTGTTTTAAGTATGAGTGGATGAGATTTAGGATTACAAATCCACCACTAACTATACATCGGGGGTCTAGACTTTCTATTTTAAGTTCTATGATTGGATAGTCACGATCTATCGTAGCTATAAGCCCAATAGTATCAACAAGAGGATATCACTAGTTTAATCTAAGCATAACTCATCTTCGGTTCACATGAATTATCTACCTATAACTAGGGTGTAGCATAACTCATCTTTCCTAGGCATGAATTATAAAAGATGTAAACATCGCAATCATATAAGCACTATTGCATGTAAATACTCCTATCAATCACAAAAATCAAGGAATATTGAATTCAATAAGCATAAGGAAAAATCTAAGATAAGAATAGATCCAAAATACTCTTGATTATTAACATTAAAAACTGATTATATATAAATAATCCTCCAACATACAATTACTATCCAATACATAAAATCCTAACATAAGAAAGCATAGAATTCCCCCTTTACAAAGCTAGGGTTTCATTGAAACCCTAGAATAGGTATTTAGTTGTACATAGTTGACGAAACATGAAGGTTGATTTGATGGTTGCCATTAAAGACCTTCAAGCTAGATCTTCACTTCTTCTGCCTTCAAAGTTGATGTATATAAGGATGTGTAACCTTCCAATAGCTTTTGATTCATCTATAGATAGTTGTAAAGGGTTTAGGAAGGTTTTTGTAAACCTAATCCGACTGAAACTGCTGTAATTCGCTTTCTAGATATAATTAGGCAATTTCATCCATGTAGGGGTCTTCAGCACTTAAAAATATGTGTTTTAGGTTTTTTGTACGGATCGCGTGAGCGGGCCGCGCGAGCTCGTAATTGGAAGCTCGCGCAAGCGGCCGCGATAGTGATATGCTAGATTGTCGCGCGAGCGGGCCGCTCGCATGATCTGGCTTTTTCTACTTCTTTCTTCCGGTTTTTTCATGGGATTTAACCTGGAACTCTTGCTTTCTTCTAAATCCTGATATAAAATGGAAACAAAGTAAAATTATACAAAAAAATTATAAAAACGACTAACAAATGTGAATTATGGCGTATAATTAGGATTTGTTCTCTCCCGATCAACTGGTTACCATGATACAAGGTCATGAATATTAGTAGATAGTTTTGTCATATTCATTTTAAATTTCTAACTCTCATGTCGTTGACATATATTCATTAAAATGATTTTATTTTCATATGTTCTTAGAGAGAAGAAGATGAAAGGAAGGAAAAAGACAAGGAAGAAATAGCAAGCTCCAGTAATCTTAGCAAAAATATCTGAAAATGATGAGGAATTTCGCACTTCTTCCAAATGTTTTTCAAGGTAAGACAAAAACTTATTTACATTCAAATAATTATTACACTCAAAGAAACACATTGTAGACACCCCATTTTGTCGGCTATCAGATTTAGGAGACCCATAGCTTGGTGGTTCACAATGATCGCAAAAGACTCAAAAGGACTCTTGGAAGTCAGCTCCATCTCTCAGAATGCTCAGAATGACCAAAATGCCCCTGAAAGCCCGAAAAACTCCCAGATTTGGTCCCAAAGTTCTGAAAACATGCTACATCGTAAGAAAAGTGATAAAATGAGTTTTTAAGAAAAATTGAATGAAATCGTCAGCTCCCAGAGACCCCCGGAAGTCCCGGAAGTTCCCGAAAAGTCCCCGTTGATCGGTTTGACCAGGTTTGACTAAGGTTTGACTAGGTTTGACCAAGTTTGACCGAAGTCGTCCGAGTTCACCGGAATCATTTTAAAACATGAAAAAAGTATTACAACGAGTTCCAAAAGAAAATCAAGCGAAAACATCAGTTCCCGGGAACTCCCGGAGGTTTCCAGAACTTCCCGGGAATCCCAGGTTTGACCAGTTTGACCAAAATTTGACTTTGGAACCGGGGCCCCAAAACAATTTTCAAATATTTTTCATGGATACTAGAGGTCAATAGCTTTCCAACGGTATATCGCACATAATTTCTTGATTTAAAACGAATTTATTATGAATTTCCAAAGGCGAAAAAGGCGATCAAATCGACTTTTATCGCGAATACCGCAAAACCTTTCAAAGTGACCTGTCTCCGAACTTTTTTTTATGTAAAGTAGACTCCATTACCTTTCCAATGGTATATCACAACCTCAGTTTAGAGTTCATACGCATTTTTTTATGAATTTCGGAAGAAATAGGGTCTTTTTGCGAATACTGGAACTTCAGGGGGCCTAAACAGTATTATTTGGACGAAGGAGGAGTAGTGCCGCCGCGGCACTGGCCCACTGCAGCCGCGGCACTGGCCCAGTGCCGTCGCGACACTCCCCTCCAGAACAGTGTATTTTTGTAATTAGTTTTGTGGTCCCATTTTGATTAATTAAAAGCCAAAACGACATAGTTTTATGATTTCAGATGTTTGGAGCCAATGGGAATACTTTCTAAATCCCAAAACCATCCCAAGTTGGCCTATATAAACACCCCATTACTCTTCATTTTGGGAGAGTGAAATGAAAGTTTAGGAAATGTTTGGGAGAGAAAGTTGTAGAGATAAGGTTAGAATAGAGAGAAAGAAGCTTCCTTCCTTGATTTTTCAAAACAAAAGTGAGTTCTAAACTTTGTTTTTACTCCATTACTCCCATTTACTTCAACATTCAATACTTCCAACCACTATTTTAGTGAGCATTTAAGAGAGTGGAAGCTTCTTCCATGTCTAGTGTCATTACATATGAGTGAAACACCAATCTACAAGTTCAATGCTTCATGAATATCATCTATTGATCATTATCTACTTGCTTGTTTATTCATTGTTTATCTCTTCTTATCTCATTTCTTTTTGATTTTCTTTATTTACTTACTAGTTCATCATCATCTAAGTGATGACATGAAGTTTGGGGTGAGTGAATCCTTATGGATAGTAGCTCTTGACCTCAAAAACATGTTTGATAGATGATGATCATAACCTCAATACTTCCAAGGTATTCTTGAAATGTATTGAAGTTATGTTCAAAATAAAAATAAATCTCTCCAACAATCTTGGAGGTTCTTAATGATGGATTTGATGTTGGTATTCTAAGTGGCTATAATCCTTATTGAGTATTGAAAATATGCTTTCAAAACATCTATTTCAAAACCCCTCTCAATCCCTCTCATTTGGTTTCAAGAAACAAAACCTTGTTTTCTCCAAAGTTTTCAAAACAATGAGTCAAAACAGTGAGTGAGCTGAGTTCAAAGATTTCTCTAGAACTCAATACTCAACATATGGATGCAAGGCTACTTGGAAAGTCTTCCTAACTCATTGGAGAACACCCATGATTTTTGGTTTGACTTGGAAGTACTTGGAAATGGTCCATTTGGATCCCAACATTCCTTCCAGACATTCTGTTTTTTGCTGTCACAGCAGCTAGGTCCACTTCCAACCTCTTTTTCAGAACACTTTTCCAAAAGGGGTGGTCCTAACTTATTTATCCCTTAACCTTCAATGTCTTAGGAAACTTTCTGTATAAAATGGGCCTCTAGATCATTCGTTTACATTTTCTAAGATTTTTCAACATTTCAGTTGACAGTACAAACTCTATTTCTGAGTGACCTATGTTGTTTATATGATTTCTCTCAATATGTGATAGTTATTAAATATTGGATTTTTGGGTTGTATTCTAGACACAATAAGAAACACCTCCATAAAAAATCATGCATTGAAAACATTCCTAACCCCTCTTTTCAATTTTCCAAAGATCTAGTTACTGTTCTGTCCACTATTCACAGCGAGCACATCTTAACTTTCATTCTTTGATTTGATGCTTATATGCATTCCAAATTAGTTCATATCTTAGGAAGTAGTTCATACTACATTTGTACATACCCCATGTTTATTTAATTCATTCATTCACACACCTTTTAGACTTCTAAGTCATTCTAGGAATCCATGAACACAAAGCACACTACAACCTTGACACATTCTAGATCATACATTGCATCTATGCAAAGATTTGGGGTTTTTGTAACTCCTAATCTAAGAAGATTATAAGGAATGATCATGATCACACGTTCATGCTTCCCCTCGATCTAATCCTCCTTTCATCCGTCCCGGGGATTGAGAAGTCATCTTTTCTCAAAATTAACATGCATCATTCTAGCTTGCTAAGCATACTTTGATTCTTTGATTACTTGTTTCAAGAACAATTCATGTCCCCTTTAGATTAGGGAAACTTTATTACTTGATATGTGACTAGACAATTTTTCCTAGGTTTGTTTTGTGTGATCTTTCACTTTGCATTGTGTGATAATTGGCTTAGATCTTATGAATGATATTTTATCTTTAGATCTTCCATTTCAAGTTTCTTATGTGATGTAATATACTATCATAGTATTAATTGCCGAACCAAACATAGTAGAAGATGATTATTTGGATGCTAATTGAGGCCCGTCGAAAGACGGGGCGAGTTGAGGGTGTTTTAGTCGCGACAAAGGCTCCTTCCTCTCTCGTACCAAAACCCCGAACCAAGTTCTTTGGTTATGAAGGGTCGGTGCCCTTTATCCATTTGGGTGAGTCAAAATTAGGTTTCTTGGTTCCTTAAAGACCAAGTGGCGACTTTGTATCTGTTTTCAACAGACCTTTCCTTTTCTTTGATTCAAATCAATTTCAAAACAGCCTCAAACAAGAGAAGTGGTCCGCTTCCGCGTGTCCACAATCTGGCGACTCTGCTGGGGATTTTTATTTTAAAACAAAATAATACAGAGGTTTGACTCATAAGAAGCATTCTTAAAATCATCTTTTTACGGTGTTTGGTTCACCGCATTGCACTCTTGCATTCCCCCCTCCGACTGTGTCTGAAACGCGGCGCTGACATTGTTCAAGTCTTGCTGTGCCAGGGCACAAGTCGCCGTTGATACTGTACCTTCCAAGGTATATCAAAAAGAGTAAAAAACCTCCGTACTGTCTCTCTGACGGTATATTGGAACTCTCGTCAATGGACCCTATTTAACTAAACCCAGCCTTTGCATATAGATTCCTGTAGAACCTTTCATAGGGCTGTTCATGTATCTTTTTAGATAGGAAAATATGATATAACTGCTGTATGCCCTGACGGGATTACCTGCGCGATGTACATGCTTATGTGGCATAGAATAGAACCTCCTTTTATGGTTCCCAAGGCAATCACTCACATGTGATCACACTGAGTTGACCTGCCTAGGCACCATGACAAGGATGTCTGCTCCATGCTCACAAAGATATACACTGCAAACCTTGTTTGTCGGTCCTAAGGCATAGGAGTATGAAAACCTGCTCCAGATATCCCAGATATAACCGTATGAACCCATTTCTCCCAGAAACTCTGTCCAGATATAACCGTATGAACCCATTTCTCCCAGAAACTCTGTCCAGATATCCCAGATATAACCATACTAACCCGTTTCTCCCAGATATCATATCCCAAATATAACCCTATTAACCAGTTTTTTTTTTTTGGATACCCTGCTCAAATTGCCCAGAAATACCAGAAACTGTGTCCGGATATCCCAATTTCTCCCAGAAACTCTGTCTAAATCAACCGAAAATGCCCAATCTCTCCTAAAAGCCTTCACAAAAACCTGGAAACCCCTGTTATCCCCTGGTGATCGTACTGGAAAGTAAGATTGGCACACTCTATATGGTTAGGACCTTATTTGTTTAACTGCTATCTGTTAGAAATAGGGGCATCATATAGATTAGGGCGTACATCCGCATGCACTATTCCCATCAATCTGCACGCACGGTCTTGAAACAGTCCACATCACTGTTTTTGTCCATCTAGAGTCGTCACTGTCAGGATCTGATACACCCCTTTCCCTCGAAATCTGTCAGGTTAGGATAGATTCCCAAGGTCGGTAGCCGGAATCCTCGTCGTGGGCCAGGAGTTCAGATAATCGTTTGGTCAGAATCAGTCCGACAGCCTACTTCAGCATGAATAGAGAAGAATTGGAAAACATGGTTACTTAGTTGGGAGCAACCATAAGCCAGCAGTCCGACAGCCTAGCCCAAGTCCTAAAGTTCATGGAAGAACTGAAGCAGCAGCAGCCGCAACCTCCACCCGGGTTTCCACCACCAGGGTTTGAACCTCCTCTACATGAGAATAATAGGGAGGAAGACTGGTTTCAAGGGGTCCCACCGCTTGCGTATGAGAAGAAGCTCCGAGAGAAAATGGACAAGGTCGACAAGCTGGAGAGCGTATTGAGAAAAAGCAAGGGGATCGATGATTACATGCTAGACTTGGAAGGCCTCTTTAAGCCTGTCAAGTTGAAACTGCCGGAGAACTTCGAAATGCTTGCCATCGATCGTTTTGACGGAACTGGGAACCCAAAAAGTCATGTGAAGCTGTGCATGAGTATCTTCCAGTCCATGGGCTGTACCCACGAGCACATTGCAATGCTGTTTTCGCAAACTTTGGCAAAATCTGCACTATCATGGTTCCTAACCTTGGAAGCCTCCAAAACCCGGGCCTTGGAAGATATTGTTCGAGTCTTCATCTATCACTACTCCTACAATCAAGAGTTGGATGTCACTATCAGGGATTTGGAAACGACCCGGCAGAACAACAGCGAATCCTTCGCTGCATTTCTGAGCAGATGGAGGAACAAGGTAGCCCAAATGACCCATCGGCCGATTGAAAAAGAACAGGTAAGGATGCTCATCCGGAATCTGCAGCCGCTCTATCATGAGAAATTATTCTACCAGTCCATCTCCACCTTTGAGGAATTGTTTGAAGTTGGAACCCGAATTGAGGATGCTATTAGAGAAGGAAAGATCAAAAAGGAAGAGCCTCCAAGTCAGTCCAGAAGGCCCAACTACTCCCGGAATCCCCCGGATGTCAATGCCCTTAGCAGCCAACCCATGGCATACCCCCTTAGGCCATACCAACCATCCAACCAGGCAAATCCCTCCAACCGCCCTTTCCAGAAAAATCCCCCTCGCAATTTTGCCAAGTTAGAAATCTCCCTCTCCTCAGCCCTAGACCGCCTCCTCAAAAAGGGCTATCTCCAACTACTCCAGCCACGAAATACCCCGCCCCCGCCTAACTGCGATATGTCCAAGCAATGTACTTACCCCTAAGCCCCTGGCCATAACACCGATGATTGCATGCGCCTCCGCCACGATATCCAAGACCTCATTGACCAGAATATCATCGAGCCGCCTCCGAAGCAGACCCATATCACCCAAAATCCTCTACCTAACCAACAAAATGTCAGCCTCATCGAGTCTAACCCTATATCCTTCAACCCTGCTACCTATATCACCCCCCTAGGATAACCCTCACCCCTCATTGACATCCCGGATTCTGGGGGAATTTATATGATTAGAGGGGAGAATGACGAGTGGCAGTAGTAGCTAGACGACGAGCAAGACCTGTTCTTTCTGGAAGAGCATGATCTGGGGGTGGTAGACCTCAAATGGTATGACCCTAACAGCGAGAGTGACGCTTCTATCTGGAGCGAGCCGGAAAAGCCATTCGTGGGAACGGATTGTGATTGGTTCAAAGAGGATGGGACTGTAGAAGGACCTACTCCTGCCGAGATTGATCATCTGACCAGGTCAGGCCGTCATTATCAGCCTCCACAGCCTGCCACCGATGCAACCGAGAAAGGTCCAGTCAAAGACAAGGGGAAGGGTAAGATGGATGAGATCATCGAAGAAGATAATGAGTTGATAAAGCAGCTAAAGAAAATCCAAGCACATCTCTCGATGTGGGACATCATGGTAACATCCTAAAAGCATAGGCAAGCCGTGTTAATGCCTTGGCTGGAATTGAAGTCCCTATCGATGCCGCACCGGAGGACATGGTGGCTTTCTTGGGCGCACTTGCCCCCGACCCGATCATTACATTTTCTGATGAGGACCTGCCACCAGAAGGATCTGTACATAACAAAGCATTGTACATCACCGTCGGATGTAAGGGGCAGCAGGTACAGCTTTGTCTGGTCGATACAGGTTCTGACTTAAATGTTTGTGCCCTAAGAACTGCCACTACCTTGGGGGTCAATATCCTTGACATCATGCCATCTGTGCAATCCGTGAGGGCCTACGATAACACCAAGAGAAATGTGATGGGAACTGTCTCTCTACAAATCCGGGTGGGATCTTTTGTAAGCACCGAAGTCTTTCAAGTCATGGACATACTTGCCTCGTTCAACTTGCTGATTGGGAGGCCCTGGCTGCATGCCAACAAAGCCGTGTCGTCCACTGTGCATCAAATGATCAAGTACATTCATGAGAAAGAAGTAAAGATCATCCTTGGTAATAGTTGGGGTAATGAAGCTTTCCCAAATTATGCTCCCATTTTTGAAGTCCAAATACCTGAGCTAAAATAAGGAGAAATCGGGGGATTCTTCATGGAAGAAGTCCACATGATCAATGACGAAGACAGATTCCCCGAGGTCCACTCCGCAGTTGTCAACATTGTCCGCAAAATGAACTACTTCCCCGGAATGGGATTGGGCCGACGCCAGCAAGGGATTCGTGAGTTCCCTCAGATCAAAGGGCAGCGAGGCACTTTTGGGTTGGGATACAAGCCCACTGAAGAAGATGTCGAGCTACAGAGGCCATGGAAGAAAAGGGTAAGGGGTCTCCCACCGTACCGCAAGACCTTGAATTGACAATTTATCAAAGAAGGGGATGATTTCCCTTACTTTGGGTTCCCCGAATCCTGGATCCATCAAACCACTGGGAAAAGGCACCCTGGGCTTGAAATCTTCGCTGACTGCGAAAGGCCCCCATATCAAGACCCATTCTATCCCGAAGAAGTTGAGAAGACCCCGGAGGAAGACTGGTTGAAATACCTGGACACTGAAGCCATCAAGAAAATGTGAGAGGAATCCGCTGAGAAGAAGGAAGAAGAGATGGCCGAGAGCCAAGATGATCAGATCAAGCCGACTGAGGAGGGTCTGAGCAACCATGCTGTAGAGTCATCTGTCCGTGTCTCCCTATCCCCTGTTCCCTCAGAGTCTGTACTGCCAATTATTGAGTCGTACCAGAGTCGGCTGCTGTAAGCCCACCACTGTCCAATGTAATCACTTCACCTGACATGAATGAAATGAAAGACAATTCTTCTTACTCCTCTGTGTCTAACACTTGTGAATGCACAGATCCCTCCGAGGATCTCCCAATTGAACTTAAGCAACTAACTGAAAACCACCTGCTTATGAAATAATCGAGGATACTTTATCAGTTAATCTAGGTGAAATAGATAATCCCCAAATTGTGCAAATTGGCTCAACTCTTAATAAAGAAGAAAAAGAAAAATTAACCCTCTTGCTAAAAGAATTCAAAGATGTTTTTGCTTGGTCTTACGAAGACATGCCTGGGGTCGATCCCGACATTGTCCAACATCATAATCCCCTCCTCCCCAATTCTAAACCTATCAAGCAGAAACTGAGGCGCATGAGGCCAGAATGGGCACTCAAGGTTAAAGAAGAAGTGGAGAAGCAGTTCAGGGCAGGGTTCATCATTGTTACCGAATATCCAGAATGGGTTGCCAATATCGTGCCAGTCCCGAAGAAGGATGGAAAAGTTTGTGTGTGCGTCGACTTCCGTGATCTAAACAAAGTCAGTCCCAAGGATGACTTTCCGCTTCCCCACATTGATGTCTTGGTGGACAACACCGCTGGACATGAGCTACTTTCATTCATGGATGGCTTCTCAGGGTACAATCAGATTCTAATGGCGCCAGAAGATCGGGAAAAGCCAACATTCACCACCCCTTGGGGGACCTACTGTTATAGAGTAATGCCTTTCGGACTCAAGAATGCTGGGGCAACCTACCAAAGAGCTGCCACCACTCTGCTGCACGACATGATTCACAAGGAAGTAGAAGTATACGTAGACGACATGATTGTGAAATCCAAGGACAGAGAAGGACACCTGGTAGCGCTGGAAAAGTTCTTTGAAAGGTTGCGCAAATACAAGATGAGGTTGAATCCAAAGAAATGCACTTTCGGCGTGACCTCTGGTAAACTCCTGGGTTTTCTCATCACACAAAGGGGAATAGAAGTGGACCCCTCTAAGATCAAGGCAATCCTCGAAATGACACCGCCGCGGAACGAAAAAGAAGTAAGGGGGTTTCTCGAAAGAATCCAATTTATCAGTCGCTTCATTTCCAAGCTCACGACTAGATGTGATCCTTTGTTCCGATTACTGAGAAAAGGAGAAAAGTTCCAATGGGATGACCAATGCCAAGCCGCTTTCGACAAAATAAAAGCCTACCTTCAGAACCCGCCTATCCTCTCACCACCCACTCCTCATAAGCCCTTATTCCTTTACCTATCTGTCTCCGAAAATGCCATGGGTAGCATGCTAGCCCAAGAAGGAGAAGAAAGCCACTCCGAAAAATCCATATACTACCTCAGCAAGAGGATGACTGGGTATGAGCTCAACTACTTTACCCTCGAAAAAACATGTTGGGCCTTGGTTTGGTGCACTCGCCGACTAAGGCACTACATGCTGGCCTTCCCGGTTGTGCTCATATCCCGCATGGATCCTCTAAAATACCTCCTCGAAAAGCCCGCCCTGACCGGTCGTATATCCCGTTGGTTACTCCTATTATCCGAATTCGATATCAAGTATGTCACAAGCAAATCGGTAAAAGGGAGAACCGTGGCTGAGCATCTCGCAGAACATGCCGTCGAATCCGAAGAAAGTGGAGACTTTCCATTTCCAGACGAAAGTATCATGGAAGTCAAGGAAGAACAGTGGAAGTTGTACTTTGATGGAGCAGCCAACATGAAAGGATACGGAGTAGGAATGATTCTCGTATCACCAAGCGGGGACCACACTCCATTGGCAGTCAAGCTCAACTATAACTCCACCAACAACACCGCTGAATACGAAGCATGCATTCTGGGAATGGAAGCAGCCTTAGAACTGAAAGTTCAGAAGTTAGATGTCTTCGGGGATTCAAACCTCATTATATCGCAAGCTAGAGGAGAATGGAAAGTAAAAGAAGAAAGGTTAAAGCCCTACCATGATCATTTGGACCAACTCAAGAGGCAGTTCAAGAACGTCACGTTCCTTTACTTGCCTAGGGAAGAGAACCAGCTAGCAGATTCATTGGCTATCTTAGCCTCCATGATCAAGATTCCTGTGGGAGTCAAGATGATGCCTTTGGTAATAGAGCAGAGGTACGAGCCTTCGTTTAACATGATCACCGCAATCGAAGAAGAAGAGAATGAAACGCCGTGGTATCGGGATGTCTGGGATTTCATAGAAAAGGGGACATGCCCCCAAGATACGAGAAAGAAAAAAGGGCCATTCGAAGATTCGCAGCGCAATTCATCATTTGCGGTGGGAAACTGCTGAAGAAAGGATACAACGGTCACAACCTGACTTGCTTGTTCGGAAAGAGCTCCAAAAGAATGATGGAGGAAATACACGAGGGGGTATGCGGCCCGCACATGAATGGTCACATGCTGGCTAAGAAAATCATAAGACAAGGGTACTACTGGACAACCTTGGAGAAAGATTGTTGCGAATACGTAAATAGGTGTCACAAGTGCCAGATCCATGCAAACATGATGCACGTGCCACCATCCCTTATATACAGCATGATCTCGCCTTGGCCATTCTCCACCTGGGGAATCGATATTATTGGTGAAATCATCCCGAAAGCCTCAAATGGAAATCGGTACATCCTGGTGGCCATAGACTACTTCACAAAATGGGTAGAAGCTGCATCTTACACCAAGTTGGGGGCCAAGGAAGTAGCCAAATTCATCAAGAGAAATCTCATCTGCTGTTATGGAGTTCCCCATGAGATTATTTCAGACAACGAAAGTCATTTCAAGGCAGAATTCAGGGATCTGTTCGAAGAATACAAAATCACTTATCACAAGTCGTCACCATACAGACCACAGACTAATGGGCCAGTCGAAGCTGCGAATAAGAATGTCAAGGCCATACTGCAAAAATCAGCTGATACCTACAAAGACTGGCATGAAAAGCTACCATTTGCACTTTGGGGATACAGAACATCGATAAGGACGTCCACAGGTTCAACGCCTTATTCGCTAGTGTATGGGATGGAAGCGGTACTTCCGGTCGAGATAGAACTACCGTCCCTGCGCGTGATGACGGAATGTGAAATTTCAGAGTCAGATTGGTTGAAGGAAAGATACCAGGATTGACTCTTATAGATGAAAAATGCCTAGCGGTAGTTGACCATGTCCGAATCTATAAAAAGAGGATAGCCCGTGCTTTCAACAAAAGAATTCGTCCAAGGAAGATTGTCAAAGGCGACCTTGTCCTTAAAGAATTACGAGCTCCGATCTTTGATCCCCGTGGGAAGTTTAAACCAAAATGGGTCGGCCCTTACATTGTCAAGACCGTTCTTTCCGGAGGAGCAACTTACCTCATGGACCTCGATGGTGTCGAATTCAAAGAACCAATCAACATGGACCGCCTCAAAAAGTACTATGCTTGACCATTCCAATAACCACTTTCTACATGCCTCGCCTTGAACTACGCTCGACCTGATTCCCACTCGGGGATACGTAGGCAACCACATCGGTTCGGTCCCCCCACCAAAATAACCATTTCTTTCAAAACTTTGTCCCAAACTGCGTTGGACCTGATCCCCACTCGGGGGTACGTAGGCAGACTTTCAAAAAGAAAAGAAAGATGGCTCGCTAGGTCAAAAATCCGAAAGGACGCCTAGGCAAAAATTAGAGCTAAATCCAAAGTGAGCAATAACAAAAGAGAGAAAATAGCTCGCCAGGCCGCCTCCTTGGTACCTGGGCAAAAATTATGAGCATGTGAGAAAATGAAGTCGCGGTCCTTGCCATAACCCAGAAATCACCCTCCCACACTAGGGGCAAACTTCGGCCACACGCCTCGTTTGCCTAACCCCTTTTCTAAACTAGGGGCAAACGTTAGTCATCTACCTCGTTTGCCTCACGACCACGCATATCCCAAACTAGGGGCAAACTTCGGCCACCCGCCTAGTTTGCCTTTAATCGCGCTAGCATGCCCAAGCAAGTACCAAAAGCAACAACTGATTGAAATCTCGGTTACAAAATGTTTTTAGAAAGCTAAAATGCATAAAATAAGATTCCCAAAGTAACCAAGGTTCACCGATAAACAAACTTTGAATATTACATAAGCAGGAATAATCGGAGAAATAAAAGTCTTTCAAAAAGCAATCACATGTTCAAAGATTCTTGGAGGAATGAGCAGAATCGGTCAGGTCTAGTTTTGTCTTAGTGTCTTTTATTTCTTCAAAGGTCTTTAGAAGTAGGCCTTTACTCGGTCAGTCCAACCATCAATAAAAGTAGCAATAGTGGTAGCCCTGATCCTGGAAGCAAATACCCTCTCAGTAAACCCCCGAGGAACCTCCTGAACCTGTCCATACTGTCTGGCCAAACGGCGAGGATGATAGAAAGAAGTCTCTCTCAGACCCATCAACCACACTCTTTGGTGACCCCTGAGGCTCGTGGTGATAGCATAAAGGCCCCAACGCCTCACAATCCAGCAAATGTCAGCATCAGATAAGGCACCCATCATGCCCACCCAATCGGCAAAAGTATAGTGAGAGTGAAGCACAGCTCAACGAAAGTAAACCGGTGGTATGCGACCCGTCCACAGCTGAAGGCGCTCGTATAGCCAAGCCTGTAACACCAAAGGCTCCCCAGAAAGGAGAAGAGTCCCTTGGTTGAAGGCATTATCCAAACCATTCAAGGTTTCAGCTAGAACCATGGCCATGGGATTCCTGCTAAGTTTCAGCTCGAGGCACACATGCACCAAGTCGACGGAAGTACTCGAGAATAAGAAGTGTGAGGTCATGCACAGTATCAAAGCGGCCCCGCGGGTAGCATCATACACACTGGGATTCCCAGGACTGGCGTACCGGGCAATAATAGAAGCAATGTTGAGGACCTCACCTTAAATCAGCCGGCGGGAAATAGTGATGGAGTAATTCAGATATTCAGCCAAGCCTCACATAGGACTGAGGGTATCAACAGAAGGGAGAATCAAGTCAGAGTCAAAATCAAAGCCAAGAATAGCACAGAACTCCTCAAACGTGGGGCATAGTTCCAGGCCATTGAAGTTGAAGACATGATTCACCGGGTCCCAGTGGGCAATGGCAGCACGCAAGAACTCAGCATTCAAGGTCACCTGGCAAAGAGAGAACAGCTCAGTCAAGCCGTAGCTAAAGAGGTTAATCCGCTCCACGCCATCCGTGATGTTCAGCCAAGCTGTGAGTTGAACGGGATCATACAAAGCCATATTTTTCGGTCGCGGCTCTAGAAAAATTCAAAATTTCGACAGCACCTCCCCGTTTCACGGACTATCCCACCTGCAAGGCAAAAACACTAACCATCACAAAACTGCCCATCGCAGTAACATCCAACAATCGCAGTGCATATATATCATCACACAACTATCAACTAAAACAAGCACACAACTGCGCCTCTAAACCGAAAGCTATCCGGCCTAAAAGGCGAAACATCATAATACTCTGTCAAAAGTCACAAATTGTTCCACAAATCGTCCTACACTGTCCAAATAATCATATTCCCAATACAACCCAATCGAAAATAAAATAAAAAAAAGAGAAAAAATAAAATGCCCGCTTGGGAGGCCTCAGTCTTCCTCTTCTTCGTCCTCTGTCGGACCGCCCGGAGTTTACGTCGGCGACGGCCTCCTCCTACCACCTCTGCACCTTGGACCAGTCCTCGATGAGCCAGCTCCACCTCCACGATACTACACACACAAATAAAATGAAGGCGATCAGTAGGAAAACCACAAAAAGTACAAAAATAGAGTCGAACCAGAGACTTACCAAGGACGCCATCTGGTTGGCGACAAATTGCCGCATACCGTCCATCTGTCAGGGGTAAAATCCAGGGTTAGAACATCATAACCTTAAGAAAGTGCAAAATTAGAGACATACCCGGTAGTCCCGTGTGAGGACCAAGGACCGTAAGCTAGCCGCCAAGGCGTGACCCTCCTCAGCGTAACTCCAAGGGACATTGAGGACGCCCGCTGGCTGAGTAGGGTACCCACACGTGACTCGCGGCACCTCCATCATTTGGGGAGTGCCATCAGTGCCTAGAACATTGACGGTCCAATCCCAAGGAGGGATAGGATCGGGTGCCGGAGGAGCCTGTCTCCTGTACATTTCGCGAAGCTGTAGGCATAGAACAAGTTAGGGGAAGATAAGTCAAAAACATAAACAACTAATAAAGACAAAAATATAAAAAGAAATTCACCTCCAGAAGTGGGAAGTTAGGCATCATGAAGCGGCCACGGTAAGCCTCATAGCCGGTCTCAGAGAGAAAATGATCCCAAACATCGGTGCCGGCTAAGGCCGCCAGCAGAGCATCACCAGAGAGGTCACTAGCATCCATCGCAGGGGGATTATGAGGAACGCGATACCTGGAACCACCAACCACCTGCCGAGACACCCGCTCACCAAGGAACCACTGCCTGCACTCGGTACTCTCCATCAGAAGGCGGCAAGAGGTAAGAGATTTGACTGCTTGTATCTCCTCTGGGGAGGCATAGGCAACGCCCTCCCAAGGCATCCAATCAACACCAGAGGCCGTCAGCTCAGTTAAGAAGTTTCTGAGCAAAATAATCCGGTGGGCCCCACTCTTCACCCCGACAACGTCCCTCCGCCATCTCAAGCCTCGTGGAAACAGAGGCACAGGAGCCATGTCATCCTCGTCCTCGCCTGATTCGTCTGCAGGGGAGGGAGCCAACATCTTCAGGTATTTAAAGCTCCAAAGCTGCACAGACAAAGGAGAAAATTAGAACAAGTATAGAAATCAAAAGATAACAAATGAAAGAAGATACAGTGCATACCTCCCAAGCTCGCCAAAATCCCCCAGTCGATTTAACGTCGCCCCGAGAGACCTCACCCATGTGCTTGTAAAGATGGGCCAAGGCAGCACCGCCCCAGTTATAGGAGGGGATCTCATCAATGGTCGTCAGGCAAGAAAAGAGCCTCAAGCTCACCCGGTCATTCCGCGTCGCAAAGATTGAGCAACCAAGGACATACAGAAGATACACCCTCAAAAGCTGGGAATTGTTCAGGTTATGATTCCCTCTGCCATAGGCCCGGTAAAGCCAGCCACAAGGAAACCAGTGCCTCTCCAGGTTAGGGGGAACAGCCCCAATCAGCATCTCTATAGCCTCCGGGTCGATCTCATAAAAGTAGTCTAGAATCAGGCGCTTCCCGCCAACCCTCAAGCCCGTGATCATGGAGAAATCAAAGGGCGTCATAGTCATCTCACCAAACGGCAGGTGAAAAGTGTTGGTGGTGTCCCACCACCTCTCAGTCAGAGCATAGAAATGAGCCAAATTGTTGTTGCTCTTTGAAACCAAACGGACGAAGCCTCCGGACCCGGCGTCGTCAACCATCCTCTTGACGGTGGGCGAGAGTTGAGTATACCATAAGAAAGCGTGGGCAAGGCTACCATGGCCCTTCAATGCCACTTCCGGCACCTGCACACGACAAAAATAATGAAAAGATGCGCAAAATCACTATTCACGACCCGAGAGCCAAATTCACAAAATCAACATTTGAGCACAAACCGGACTTCTAACAATCTCTAGGTGCACACTAAGGCTCACAAAACTAGCACAATACATGAAAGCGGTCCTAAACTGTCGAAAGTTTCACATACCAAGCTCGCTAGAGCCGCGGCCGAAAGATGGTGTTGGGGGTCCCGTAAAATCAAGTCCGGGGTCTGCATCTCGGCCTTCATCTGTTCCTTAGCCCTCTTAGAAGGTCTCCTCGAACTCGAAGCCATGGATCTACAAAGAAAATGAAAGTCACAGTTAAACTTTCTTCTTGAAAATTTGGGCTAACCAAAACACCAATCAAAAATCCAACTACGGGGAAAGATTACTCACCTGAGCGCGCACAAGCTGCGTTTTGATGAATTTTGGCTCCAAAAACACCCCAAAATGGCCAAGAATGAGCTTGAAAAGCTCAAAAACCCAAGATATACAAAGATGAAGTCCGGCCACCCAGTGTCGCCGCGGCACTGCCCCCTGCGAGCCCCGCTTCGCTCCGTTTTGCTCCGTTTTGCCCCGTTTTGGCCTGTTTTGGCCTTTTTCAGCCCATTTTCTGCCCCGATCAGCCCTAGTGGCCCTTTCCAGTAAAGATTTATGAGGTTTTACCCCAAGCAGGCTGAACGTTGTCAGGACTACCTCCAGTAGGCAAAAACTAAAAAAAAATCGGCTCCCGAAGACCCGAATCGACTATTTCAGGATAACCGTCGTGAATTTTTATCAACCACGAGAGTTCCGAGAACGAATCCTGGATTTTTGCCAAGGCACCAAAGAAGTAGAAAAAGAGATTCCCCGAGAACCCTGCATTATCCCCGAGGACAAAAGTAGAAAGATACCAGCTCCCGGAAGCCCCAACAGGCTCTCTTGGATTGAGCACCGACAGATTTTGATCAACCGTGAGAGATTCAGAGATAGGTCCTGGTTCCCGATCAAGAAAAAGAGATTCCCCGAGAACCCTGCATTATCTCCCGAGGACAAAAGCAGAAAGATACCAGCTCCCGGAAGCCCCAACAGGCTCTCTTGGATTGAGCTCCGATAGATTTTGATCAACCGTGAGAGATTCAGAGATGGGTCCTGGTTCCCGATCAAGAAAAGAGATTCCCCGAGAACCCTGCATTATCTCCCGAGGACAAAAGCAGAAAAATACCAGCTCCCGGAAGCCCCAACAAGCTCTCTTGGATTGAGCGCCGACAGATTTTGATCAACCGTGAAAGATTCAGAAATAGATCCCGGTTCCGATCAAGAAAAGAGATTCTCCGAGAACACCTACATCGTCCCCCGAGGACAGAAGTAGACAGATACCAGCTCCTGCTACCATCAGCAGAAAGCAACAAAAGAGGAACAGACTCCCGAAAATCAGCCGTCAGGAACAGTCAGAACATGTCCCGCATCCTGATCTCCCGATTATCACAAGCTTTCTCGTCTGTCCATTTTTCCTCGGCTACCTTTGGCTGTCGTTTGCTAAGCCAAGCACATCAGATCTATCTCACTCGTTTGCAAAGCACACTTCCCAAAGTTTCAGAAGTTTTGCCCCGAGCCTCCTAAGCCTTGGTGTCCTTATCTGAGTCATCCACCACATCACAGTCACCAGTACAACACCGGCCCACTCGAAAGGGCGCCCCCCATAGCACTTGCTCATACTAGGGTCATAACACTAGACATGATAGGACTCGTGACATAATTCATATCACATCCATGCATTGCATATCATCCTCATAGCATAGCATCCGCATGTCTTGTTGTGCATGTGTGATTTGTTCCTTTGTGCCCCAAACTACGTCCTGGTCTGATTCCCCTTGGGGATACTTAGGCAGCTCACGTAGAGCACGACCAGCACTAACCTCAACATCCGTGCATCTTTTGCAACGCTTTTATCCTAAATCTGTAGCCTCCAAAAAGTCCTGTCTCTTCAAAACTTTGGCACTCGCTTACGACATGCGTTGCCTCGCAAGTTCACGCCAAAGAGGGGCAAACTGTAGGCACCCGATTTTGTCGGCTATCAGATTTAGGAGACCCATAGCTTGGTGGTTCACAATGATCGCAAAAGACTCAAAAGGACTCTTGGAAGTCAGCTCCATCTCTCAAAATGCTCAGAATGACCAAAATGCCCTTGAAAGCCCGAAAAACTCCCAGATTTGGTCCCAAAGTTCTGGAAACATGCTACGTCGTAAGAAAAGTGATAAAAATGAGTTTTTAAGAAAAATCAGATGAAATCGTCAGCTCCCAGAGACCCCTGAAAGTCCCAGAAGTTCCCGAAAAGTCCCCGTTGACCAGTTTGACCAGGTTTGACCAGCTTTGACCAAGTTTGACCGAAGTAGGCCGAGTTCACCGGAATCATTTTAAAACATGAGAAAAGTATTAAAACGGGTTCCAAAAGAAAATCGAGCGAAAACATCAGCTCCCGGGAACTCCCGGAGGTTTCAGAACTTCTCGGGAATCCCAGGTTTGACCAGTTTGACAAAAATTTGACTTTGGAACCGGGGCTCCGAAACAATTTTCAAATATTTTTCATAGATACTAGAGGTCAATAGCTTTCCATCGGTATATCGCACATAATTTCTGGATTTAAAATGAATTTATTATGAATTTCCAAAGGCGAAAAAGGCGATCAAATCGGCTTTTATCGCGAATACCGCAAAACTTTTCAAAGTGACCTGTCTCCAAACTTTTTTTATGTAAAGTAGACTCCATTACCTTTCCAACGGTATATCACAACCTCAGTTTGGAGTTCATACGCATTTTCTATGAATTTCGGACGAAATAGGGCCTTTTCGTGAATACCGGAACTTCAGGGGGCCTAAACAGCATTATCTGGACGAAGGAGGAGCAGTGCCGCCGCGGCACTCCCCTCCAAAACAGTGTATTTTTGTAATTAGTTTTGTGGTCCCATTTTGATTAATTAAAAGCCAAAACGACATAGTTTTATGATTTCAGATGTTTGGAGCCAATGGGAATACTTTCTAAATCCCAAAACCACTCCAAGTTGGCCTATATAAACACCCCATTACTCTTCATTTTGGGAGAGTGAAATGAAAGTTTAGGAAAAGTTTGGGAGAGAAAGTTGTAGAGATAAGGTTAGAATAGAGAGAAAGAAGCTTCCTTCTTTGATTTTTCACAACAAAAGTGAGTTCTAAACTTTGTTTTTACTCCATTACTCCCATTTACTTCAACATTCAATACTCCCAATCACCATTTTAGTGAGCATTTAAGAGAGTGGAAGCTTCTTCCATGTCTAGTGTCATTACATATGAGTGAAACACCAATCTACAAGTTCAATGCTTCATGAATATCATCTATTGATCATTATCTACTTGCTTGTTTATTCATTGTTTATCTCTTCTTATCTCATTTCTTTTTTATTTTCTTTATTTACTTACTAGTTCATCATCATCTAAGTGATGACATGAAGTTTGGGGTGAGTGAATCCTTATGGATAGTAGCTCTTGACCTCAAAAACTTGTTTGATAGATGATGATCATAACCTCAATACTTCCAAGGTATTCTTGA
Organism: Hydrangea macrophylla; assembly: GCA_033977485.1. Lineage (NCBI taxonomy): Eukaryota > Viridiplantae > Streptophyta > Magnoliopsida > Cornales > Hydrangeaceae > Hydrangea > Hydrangea macrophylla. The sequence continues at coordinate 15,522,943 of CM066983.1, forward strand.
AATGTATTGAAGTTATGTTCAAAATAAAAATAAATCTCTCCAACAGTCTTGGAGGTTCTTAATGATGGGTTTGATGTTGGTATTCTAAGTGGCTATAATCCTTATTGAGTATTGAAAATATGCTTTCAAAACATCTATTTCAAAACCCCTCTCAATCCCTCTCATTTGGTTTCAAGAAACAAAACCTTATTTTCTCCAAAGTTTTCAAAACAATGAGTCAAAACAGTGAGTGAGCTGAGTTCAAAGATTTCTCTAGAACTCAATACTCAACATATGGATGCAAGGCCACTTGGAAAGTCTTTCTAACTCATTGGAGAACACCCATGATTTTTGGTTTGACTTGGAAGTACTTGGAAATGGTCCATTTGGATCCCAACATTCCTTCCAGACATTCTGTTTTTTGCTGTCACAGCAGCTAGGTCAACTTCCAAACTCTTTTTCAGAACACTTTTCCAAAAGGGGTGGTCCTAACTTATTTTTACCTTAAACTTCAATGTCTTAGGAAACTCTCTGTATAAATGGGCCTCTAGATCATACGTTTTCATTTTCTACGATTTTTTAACATTTCAGTTGACAGTACGAACTCTGTTTCTGAGTGACCTATGTTGTTTATATGATTTCTCTCGATCTGTGATAGTTATTAAAGATTTGCTTTTTGGGTTGTATTCTAGACACAATACGTAACATCTCCATAAAAAATCATGCGTTGAAAACATTCCTAACCCCTCTTTTCAATTTTCCAAAGATCTAGTTACTGTTCTGTCCACTATTCACAGCAAGCACATCTTAACTTTTATTCTTTGATTTGATGCTTATATGCATTCCAAATTAGTTCATATCTTAGGAAGTAGTTCATACTACATTTGTACATACCCCATGTTGATTTAATTCATTCATTCACACACCTTTTAGACTTCTAAGTCATTCTAGGAATCCATGAACACAAAGCACACTACAACCTTGGCACATTCTAGATCATACATTGCATCCATGAAAAGATTTGGGGTTTTTGTAACTCCTATTCTAAGAAGATTATAAGGAATGATCATGATCACACGTTCATGCTTCCCCTCGATCTAATCGTCCTTTCTCATCCGTCCCGGGGATTGAGAAGTCTTTTTTTCTCAAAATTAACATGCATCATTCTAGCTTGCTAAGCATACTTTGATTCTTTGATTATTTGTTTCAAGAATAATTCATGTCCCCTTTAGATTAAGGAAACTTTATTACTTGATATGTGACTTGACGATTTTTCCTAGGTTTGTTTTGTGTGATCTTTCACTTTGCATTGTGTGATAATTGGCTTTGATCTTATGAATGATATTTTATCTTTAGATCTTCTATTTCAAGTTTCTTATGTGATGTAATATACTATCATAGTATTAATTGCCGAACCAAACATAGTACAAGATGATTATTTGGATGTTAATTGAGGCCCGTCGAAAGACAGGGCGAGTTGAGGGTGTTTTAGTCGCGACAAAGGCTCCTTCCCCTCTCGTACCAAAACCCCGAACCAAGTTCTTTGGTTATGAAGGGCCGGTGCCCTTTATCCATTTGAGTGAGTCAAAATTAGGTTTCTTGGTTCCTTAAAGACCAAGTGGCGACTCTGTATCTGTTTTCAACAGACCTTTCCTTTTCTTTGATTCAAATCAATTTCAAAACAGTCTCAAACAAGAGAAGTGGTCCGCTTCCGCGTGTCCACACACATCTTAGTATAGTAATGAATACAATATTTTTTAGCCGTTCAAAGAATCGAGATTTCATGAGTAAGGGGCTCAATCTTTTCACGTTACAATCACGAAAAAAAGAAGAAGAAGGGGATAATGAGATTGAGAGAACCCAAATTTTTGTTGTTGACACAAATGTTATTATTTACATTTGGGTTAGAGCATAATTAAGTTTAATTACCATGTTCGGGTTGAAGCAACATAATTAACAAGTTGCATGGGCTTAAGTTAAAGTTCAAATAGTACAAACCATTGAGTTCTGAAACTGTAATAGCATTACTGTATTTATTATTTTGTTAACCGAACAATTAAATACGCCGATCACTTACGCCACAAACCACATTTAACACTTTGTCAGTTAGGTAAGTGAATGTGTATATATACACAGATGTATATGTGTACCATAAAGAGACACCACAAAGACCAATGTTCTCATTTTACGATAAAATGCATTTATTACATCATGTGCATATAAAGGAAGAGAGTGATAAGAGATGAATAAAATGAGAATTAATTAGAAGTCCCTAATAGGGACTGTAGTCTAAGAATAGTTCAGCCCGTTTTTTTTTTTCAAGTGATAAAGACATGAGTTTTTGAATTGTTTGGCATTAAGTCCATTTTTAAACTGAAAATAAGGTTATTTGCCAATTTGCACCCATTTCCCACGTGTAGAACATGTTGTTTTGCCACCTCAGCACGTGTTTCATGGCAGTTTTTTTGTTATTTTTTCAAACTTTAAAATGCCATAACTTTCAATCCACAACTTAATCTAGAAGAAAAGATCTATCAAACAGATCCATAGTGACTATGAAAAATGAAAAAAAAAATTTATGTCACTGCCAGACCAATGTAACGTAATGACACTGACTTTTCAAAAGTGACATGTTACTATCTTTAAAAAAATGTTCTGTCTTTGATGATATATTACTATCTTTACCTGGATAGTATTGTAAGGCAGAAACGTCTGTAGAATGACCATAAATTTGAGATTATTTGTTCAATTTGAAGCAATGTTGTTGTTGACATGTTACTGTCTCTTTTGTGCAACACAATGTCACTAATCTTTGACGATGTATATGTTACTGTTTTAGTTGAGCAATAACGTAAAGGTAGTAACATCTCAAAATTTGTCAAAAATTTTCGATTTTTCGTGACAGTGACATGTTACTATCCTTGAGAAAACAATTTGTATTTGATGATATGTTATTTTCTTTACCTTGGGTAGTATTGTGAAGGCAATAACATCCATAATTTTGCTATCATTTCGTCGATTTGAAGAAATGTCACTGTACGCCTTTGCCTGGGCAACACTATAAAGATAGTATCATCTGGTAAAATGACTAACTTTTTTATTTTTTGGCCGTTTTGGATTTTTTTTTTCGATTTGGGGTAATTTTCAAGATCTATGCAATGGAAGTGTCGATTTTACTAAAAGTACTTTTTTTATATCCGTTTTTGAGATGCAAAATTAAAAAAATTTTTGTTACGAATTTAATACTCAATATGCATCTTGTTTCATAGATATTATTTTGTAACTCACGGATAAATAATTTTTTATCGAAAGCCAATTTGTAATTTGAAAGTTATGGCATTTTAAAGATTGAAATACTTAAAAAAAAAAAGAAGCATTTTGGGAAACATGTTGGTTAGTTGCTAAAAATATGGAAAGAGACGTGTTAATAGCATTTTTGGGTTAGTTTGGTAAAAAAAAAAACTCACTTTTGGCATGAAAAAAAAAACGCATGGGCTGATCTTGGATTTTGATCCGTATCAGGGAGCTATATCCAGCGGCCCCTTAAAAGATAACCCAATTCGGTAGAGAGAGAGAGAGAGAGAGAGAGGCAGAGAGCAGTTGTGAAGAGAATTAGGAGGACAAATTGGAGGCTCCCATTGAGAGGTGTAGATATTCTTTGGAGTTGGAGAATTAAGCAAGAGAGGTAAGTGACATTTTATCTCTTCTAGATATTTTAAAGTTATCTACTTTTATATTTTATGTCTTTTGAAAAATAGCTAAAATTATTATTCTAGCATTGTTAAGTTATGTCACAGACAGACTACAAATCTGAGCCTTAATTATTATTTTCCAAACTCGCGAAACAAGCATGTATGTTATTATTTTCTTATGATCTATGAAAATGGGTTCAATTAACTGTCAAAATATTTTACCAAAGTTTTTGAGCATATCTCGAATAATTTTTTGGACAACTCACAGTCTGACTAATATGTGGGCCCGGTCAATGGGGGTTTAATCATTGGCACAGTAAGTGATTGAAACTAGATTAACAGTGTACCTAGCCACAGGGGTTAAGTGTGCTAAAGTGGACCCTGTCACACAGGAATACAGTGTGACCATAGTCACTAAAGTAATGCAATTAAGATGGAATTTTCATTCATCTCTATTTCATACAAGTGTCTAAAACTCGTTGTAGTGATTCTGAAAATTGACATTTTGGTAAATTTGTTTTATTAAAATATTTTTGAACAGTCTATGCTATGTTCCACTAGTTGATATATATGGCTACTTATTGAGCTGTCAAGCTGACATAATATGTCTTTTTACAGATGAAAATGCATAGAGGGCTGAATAAGCAAGTTGCAAAATAAGAGGAGGATATCTTCATTGCTAATTACTAGAAATTTCTTTAGCTCATATGATTTATGTAATAAGTCAGAATATTTCAGAATATTGTAGCTCATATGGATCGTCATTACAAGACTGGATTATTTTCATTGAATTACCTTTTATGTGGGGAATTTAGTGTAGATTTGATATGATGGTTGGTAATTTTTGAGATTTGAGGGTTCAAGTCTTGAACGTTCGTAAGGCTAAGCCTTGTGTATGTGCGACAATTGCCACATCACCAAACTCATACGATTGGGTTTGGGGTGTGACAGATATAAAAAAAACATGGTCTGGATATAGGCAGTTTGTTGCACATGAGTCTACAATGCTTTACCATGTCATATAACCATTCTTAAACGTAACAAATACTATTTATTCAAGCCCTAAATGACATTAATTGTAAGGTTATATATATATATAGAGAGAGATACATAAACAAGCTAAGCCATCCCTTGCCATTGTATAAACCCTTTACCAGTTGTAACACTTTGAAGAAATCTTCTTCTGAAAATGTTCCAACAAAGTGTAACAAGGTTCCTATATCAAGTAAATTTCGTCCCATCTAGCGGAACATTAAAGCACGCACATATGCATACATGCTGAGTTTAGGTGTGTTACCTAGCGGAATAACTCAACGAGATCGGCGAGTCGGCGTTGTTACGAACCCCCAACAAGAACCACGAACTTGCTGCCTCCGTGTACCTTCTTGTGCTTCATATCAGTCGCGAAGAAGACTGCGAGAGTGATCTTTGATGATGCCACGATCTAAATCCCAAGTTCTCTATGTGGTGATGAACTTAGAGAGAGAAAATCGAAGAGAGAGAGAGAGAGAGAGAGGGAGAAGGAGAGGCTGCCGAATTCCAAAAAGCCCATTGCTTGGTGCCTAAGAGAGGCCTCTTTTGACCCGGTCCAATATTATGTGGGTGCCCATATGTCCCGTCCACATTATTTCCTATATCTCCCACTCACCCACATAGGGTTAGTACTAAAACCAATCTCTCAAATAACAGAACTTCTCAACTCTTTACGCTAAATAGAATGGGCGACCTTGCAAAAAAAAAAGGATAGCGATAGGAGTATAATGCCAAATCATCACCATAACCAGCAAGACACATCACCCAGAGGCTTTTCGTGTATGCCTTAGATGGTTCAACCACACCGGACACAGTATTCTCAATCCCTCAGTGAAAAGAAGTGCTGCACCACCTCAATGAATTATACTAATGACATATCAGTAACAAAATACGATTGTCTCAGGCTACTAATGAGTCACGACATGGTGTATTATTGAATGGTCTTCCTTGAGCCAACATGCCAATCTGACTAACTTAACCGCTTGCCCAGACACACCCCATAGAACGGAATCATCTCTTCGTCCTAGGATAGCATGCTAAAGTAGCTGTCATCAAGCGTCCTCTTCATGACATAGTCTCAAGTCATGAAGGCAACCAGTTTGTAGGATAACTAAATTTTTGATATGCTGCGTGGCTAACATAGCAATGAAGAGGAATACATTCACTGCTCCACAGTCGATCGCGAAAGCACATATAGTATGAAATGTATGCTATGGCGTTCTTCCATAAAAATGGGCATGTCACTATGTGTTTGGAAAAACAAGTAACACCATATGAATCTTAGTCTACACGTTACACAAAACGTTTAACCTGAGTTTTCCAGCACAGTCGCTCCTCCTAGCGCCCGTCTGAAAACTCACATTCGGCTATAAACAGTGTCGCGCCCGCGCTTTCGGCACAGCCAGGCTGTCGGTGTGGGCCTGGCTTTCTGAGAGTGGGTTAATTGCGACTTGATTTTTATTGGGAATGGTGAAAAGAGTATGGTAGGGCCTATTTGAAAAGTTCAGAGTCGCCACCTAACATTTGGGGTGTTAAGACCCCTGCAAAGACAATTAAAGTAATTCATCTTTGACTTTTGAAAAAAACAGTTTTGAGAAAAGTGGGCCCTTTAAAAGTATGACTCTTGATAGCCATGCGAAAACCAGAGATCTTAAAGTGGGTTCGGGGACTCGATTATGTCGAGAGAAGGTGTTAGGCACCCTCGAACATCCGTGCGAACACGGTTACCAATTCTAGTGATTTTTATTAAAATGGGGGCCATTTGATTGAAAAAGTAAAAAAAGAAGTTTTTCTATTTTTTTTTTTTTTTTGTTTTTTTAGAAAGTGAATAGGACAAAAAAAAGGTGACGGGTATGGCCGCACTCCTTGAGAGTTGCTTACGTATCCCAAGACGGGAATCAGGCCAAACGTAGTTCTGACTTGTGTGTGAGTGTATGCATAATTTTTTTACAGAAAGAAAAATGGTCCTGTTTGACCGTGCACGTGTGATATAGTGATTTGAAAAGGAGTTTGGTGTAACTAGAAACTTTAACCCACGTGGTATAGTCCTAGATTTTAACCTTAGGAAAGTGATTAAGATTGAAATGAGATTATGCAAGTGGATGGAGAATAATGCATTTTTTTTGTACTTTTTTTTTTATTTTTTTTTATTGATTTTTCCTGTGCTTTTATTCCTATACCGAAAATAAGGATCTGTGCCCAAATGACTAAAAAGTATACCGGAAGTAAGGGTCGGTGCCCAAAAGAAAGAAAAGAAAAGAGAAAGTTTTTGTATTTTTATTTTTGTGCCAGAAGTAAGGGTCGGTGCCCAAAAGAAAGAAAAAGAAAGAGAGCTTTTTTTGTATTTTTATTTTTATGCCGGAAGTAAGGGTCGGTGCCCAAATGATTGAAAAAGTGTACCGGAAGTAAGGGTTGGTGCCCAAAAGAAAGAAAAAAAAATTTTGTATTTTATTTTTATACCAGAAATAAGGCTCGGTGCCCAAAAAAAAGAAAAAGAAGAGAATTTTCTTGTATTTTTATTTTTTTGTGCCGCAAGTAAGGGTCGGTGCCCAAAAGAAAGAAAATACATTTTTGTATTTTTCATTTTTTCTGTTCTTGTATTCCTATGCCGGAAGTAAGGGTCGGTGCTCAAATTTAAGAAAAAATATTTTTGCATTTTTCATTTTTTCTGTTCTTTTATTCCTATGCTGAAAGTAGGGATCGGTGCCCAAAAGAAAGAAAAGAGATTTTTTTGTATTTTCATTTATGCCGGAAGTATGGGTCGGTGCCCAAAAGAAATAAAAGAGATTTTATTTTTTTTTGTAATTTGTTTTATATCGGAAGTAAGGGTCGGTGCCCAAAAGAAAGAAAAAAAAATGTGAAGTGTGTGTCGGATAAGAAGACTTACCTATCTTACCTGTGCTGTATGCAGATTCCAAGCAAAGGTGGCATTGGAGTTTTATTTTGAGAAAGTCCATTTTTTGTATTTTTTTTCTTTTTTTTTTTTTTTTTTTTTTTTTTTTTTTGTATTTTTGATTTTATACCGGAAGAAAGGGACGGTGCCGAAGTTTATTGAAAAGTGTGATGTTCGAATTTCCTTTTTATCAAAGTTATTAAGAAACTTGATAAGTTAGGAGTATTCGGTAAAAGAAAAAAATAGTTTTTTTTTGTTTTCTTTCGGTTTTTTGGCAGCTTTGAGTTGAGTGTTCCAAAAATGGAACGGAGGGGTCTCGGTGCTTCTAATTCTATGAAATTTTGATGAAAGGCTACCAAATGAGTCTAGTTTCCATGGAAGAAAACCGTTTTGCAATATCTTTTGTAAATTGGGAGAAATTGAATTTAGAAGCACTCTTACTCAGAATCAGGGACTGCACTGTCGACTGAAATTGGACGATTTTTTACAAAAATTAAACGGATTCTAAAAAAATAAAAAAAAATTCACAGAGGTAGGCAAGAGACTATAGTTAATGGACAAAAAATATGGAGTGAAGAAAAAATCTTGAAGTAGTCCAAACAATAGACGTAATCTGATGTCACTACTGTGATGTTTCTGGCAGATTATATGCCTTCTGTGTTTGTGCTTTGAAAATGGATCATATGATTTTTTTTAAAATTCTGAGAAAAATCACAGACCAATATCATTGAGTTAAGAACACTCTCCAATTGGTTTCATTTGATTTGAATCAAAAATGAATTTGTGGTGAATTTTTTATTATCATCACAGCAGTGGACTAGCAATATGGACTGTTTGGTGCTTCAATGATGATTGAGGTTGGAGAAGAGAGATGAGGAAGAGATGAGGGAGTTGGGGCTGCTCCCTCCCCTCTTTTTGTCAGATGGGATGGTGATTTATAAGGAAAAAAAAGGAGAAAAGGAGAAGGAAAAAAATAGAAAGAAAGGTGAGTGGGAGGGACAAGAAAAGGAGAAATAAAAGAAAAAAATAAAAACAAATCAAAAGGAATATGCACCAGCAAATGCTGGTGCATTATTGGTGGGAGTTTATATGGTGTGCAAGGGTGCACATGCTCATGTCGATCTTTGTCCCAATAGACTTTGATTTATAGCATCTTTTTCATCTGATGTCTAATTGGGATGATTAAAAAAAGGTGGCAGGCTCATGTCAATGAGTACTTTATTTTGAAATGATTGGGTTGGGCAAAAATGGGGTGTCTACAAACAGGCTACATAGAGTCGTGGGAACTCTCTATGTTCGACCAAATATAAGGTCTTATCTTAGCTTCATCTATGACGACATATAAGGATAATTAAGGTTTATATCTAACTCGTTGTTCTTACACTGTGTAGATATAAGTGTTCTTGCTCGCTTTCTAAGCGCTATGGACACATATGTCAGCTATCTAAGCACCACAAACACAAATGTCTCAGATTGCTTGCCATGTAAGCGCCATGGACTCACATGTCCTAGGTCGCTATCTCGACGCCAAGGTGAATCACCCGTGTGAACAGGTCAATTCAAGCCCGATGACATATTACAAATGTGAATTCATTCCATTCATACAACAATTATATATGTATATGGAAATCAACAAGTTTATTATTAACTATATAATAATCAGAATAATAATGTCAAATCCAAAAATAAGTGTCTAAGCATATCAAATCGTACAAAGTCCCATACTACTAATGTGGGACAGAAAAAAATCTCTGACAATGGGCTTGGTCAAAGGATCAGCCACCATGCTGCCAGTGGAGATATGCTTTAAGATAACTTCCCCTTGCGCAACCATATCTCAAATGTAATGATGACGGATATCTATATGCTTGGACTTCCTATGGTACTTGGGGTCCTTTGCATAGGCCAAGGCTGATGTGCTATCACTGTAAATAAGCGTTGTTTCTTTCCCATGAGGCAGAGAGCTTAGGCACAGTAAAAACCTCCTCAACCAGACAACTTCCTGAACAGCTGCCAAACAACCCACATGCTCTGCCTCTATCGTGGACAGTGCGATGTATGACTGCCTCTTGCTGCACCAAGAAATTGCTCCACCTCCAAGTGTGAATGTGTAGCTAGAACTGGACTTGTGTTCATCTTTATCGCTAGCCCAATCAGCATCACTATATCCTCTCAGCTTCAAGTCTCCTCCATGATAACAGAGGGCAAGGTCCATAGTCCTGTGAATGTATTACAGGATCCGCTTCACTACTCTCTAGTGATATGGACCAGGGTTACTCTAGTAATGACTAACTAGACCTACTACATAGCAGATGTGTGGACGGGTACACAAAATAGCATACATCAGACTCCCTATTGCATATGAATATGGCACGTTGGACATTTGTTCCTTTTCCTCTTCATTCTTAGGACAATGATCTAAAGTCAAGTGGAACGCCTTATCAACTGGAGTGTCGATGGGTTTTGAGTTATTCATGTGAAAATGCTCAAGAACCTTCTTTAAGTAAGTCTCTTGAGACAAACAAAGAAGTTTCTTTGACCAATCTCTCATAATCTTAACTCCCAACCCATAGTTGGCCTCACCCATAAGAGGACAGCCACTCTTTAGTGGCGACAATGGCACTTGTGTCATTTTTAGCGAAAAGGATGTCGTCGACATACAATAATAGAATTAGAATACTCTTCTTAGACTGTCTGATGTACACACAGTGGTCCTCCTCAATCATCTTAAAACCGAAGGAGGTGATTGAATCATGGAACCTCAAGTACCACTGCCTCGACTATTGCTTGACTCCATAAATGGATCGCTTGAGACAGCACACTTTGCGCTCATTCCCTTTGGTTATAAAACCAACGGGTTGATCCATACAGATCTCTTAGTCGAGTTCTCCATTGAGAAATGCAGTCTTGTAATACCCTATATTTTTATTGTATTTTTGTTATACTTTGATACCCATTTTAATAAATAAAGATTCAATGTACTTGTATTTACTTTTCTTGTAATTTCAACTTTGAGCGATTGAGAGTTTCTTTTCTCAATCGATCAAAACCCTTCGAGTGATCGATGCTCTGCCGACCTGAATTTGTGACGTGTCCCCTTTCTCAAGCGATTGAACTATTATCAATCGATCGAACCCTGCCCGACCTGTTCTCAATCGATCGAACTCACCTCGATCGATCGAGCTCTATAATTTCAGTATATGTGTTCTGCCACCTACACCCTTTCCCTCTCTCTATATTTATGTATCACTCACACATATTTTTTGGTTACTGAAAACAAAAGAGAGTTAGAGAGAGATACAGTTTATATATATACACACACTTATATATATACACACACATACTCATATATATACACAAACACTCCCTCACATACACTCTTGGTTTTAGAGGAGAGAAGGAGCAGGAGAAGAGAGAGACAGAGCAGAGAAGAGAGAAGCAGAGAGAAGGAGAAGAAGGAGAGAGAGAACTCACCCTGAGACCACCCGTGGCCACCCCGAGCTCACCGGCGTCGTCAATGTTAATGGTGAGTGCCTATACTCACTTAGTAGCATTGATATGGATGTATACATATATGTGTTTTGGCAAGATGAATGGACCTTGAACGTGCATCAATGGTCCAGTTCATTCTGGGAAAAAACTGTGTTTAACCGATCGAATTGCTTTCGAGCGATTGAACACAGGCCGCTCTCAATCGATCGAACTTTGTTCAACCGGTGAATTGTATTTTCCTCAACCAATTGAAATGCCTTCGATCGATCGAACCTAGATTTACTTCAATTGATTGAAATGACTTCAATCGATCGAACATTTTAGAAGGTTAAATGTTTAGTTATTTTATACTTGATGAGCTGTTAACCTGTTTATTTATCATGCGTTGATGTTGGAGAACTATATTGGAATAATACACATGTGGAATAATGGACTTAATGCATCAAATAGTGGAACCATTTGGTTAATGTTGAGATAATAATGAGATTGATAAGCCGACATGCATAGTGATGGGTCTATCGACCACGGGGGTCGATACTATTTATAATTGGTACATGGGAATACGGTCACAAAGATCGTATGATATTGGGCATGGTGGCCAGTAGTATGTGTTAGGGCGGGATGGCCAGTCTGGGTAAGGGCGTGTTGACCAGAATGTAAACGTAAGGGGCGTATTGGCCAGATGGGATCGGGGCACATTGGCTGTAATGTATTGAGCGTATTGGCTAGGCGTATTGGCTATAACGTATCGAGCATATTGGCTGGGCGTATTGGCTATAACGTATCGAGCGTATTGGCTGGGCGTATTGGCTATAACATATTGAGCGTATTGGCTTAAAGTATCGAGCGTATTGGCAATAACGTATTGAGCATATTGGCTGGGCGTATTGGTTGTAATATATCGAGAGTATTGACTGGGCGTGTTGGCCAAAATGCATTTGAGCATATTGGTTGGGAGTATTGGCCGGGATGTACCAAGGGCGAATTGGATAGAATACATCGGGGCAGATTGGCCAGAATGCATCGAGGCGGATTGGGCAGAATTAGGACTGCATGTTAGGATTTGACAGACCGTAGGTATGGGACTACGTGTTTGATTAATGTGGACCCAAGAGTCTATGTTATGTTGGGTTGGAATTGGGATGACGTCCGTTGAGATATATTGGGTTAGTGCATACATGCATGCGAATGATGAGATGATCCTTTTATTGATGTTGTTGCTTATATATGCTGCGTATCTTTGGATGCTCTATTAGTATTTGCTCTCACTTAGCTTTCGTAGCTGACAGCGTTTATGCCGCTGGATATTCTACGTCCAGTTGGCTAAGGTTATGAGTATGCAGGTGAGGCATACATGGATAGGTATTACGAGGAAGGAGCCTACGATGACTGAGGTTATGCTGGTGCTGACTGCTACGCAAGCTAAAGACTGGAAGATGTGCCATGTTTATGTTTAGAGACCTCTATAATAGTTACGTTATAATCGGTATATGTTGTAGTAATACTTTATTTATGTTTTTGGAATACTGATGGTTTATAATAGTTAGTATCAAACTTTACTTATGTTGAACGTAGATATCCAAATGCGTTGTTTGATTATTACTCTGTTGATTAGACTTTGGTTGTGGACAATGTGGTGACTTTCAACTGTCATGGCCTACGGGTCCAAAAAGGAATTTATTTTCTCTATTTTTGTTACTGCAGGGTGTGACAAGATTTTTGGTATCCGAGCCTACGTTTAGTAGTAGCGTTCACCAATTGTCCAACATTTCTTGTGTATGCACCTAAGATTCCTTAAGATAAGGGGTTCACTCTCTTAGTGATCGTTTTTGTGAATAGTTCTTATATAGTTACTTTGCTATTAATGTGATAATAGCTATACCTATTATGTTTAGTTGCAAATTACTTTCTATAATTATTTTTGGGTTAATGACTAACTGACTGATGTCTGTATAGGTACCCAACTTTACTGCATCGATGGCAGGAATGCCTACTCAAAATCGTCCCGCTCAGATTGAAGATATCCCCCAAGCACCCCAAGTTGCTAATCCAACTGGACTGTTTGAGGCCTTTATGCGTAGGATGGAACGGATCAACAATCCTAATGTGCACCACAGAAATAACCATGGACCACCCCCGAGGCAAGTTGAGGATAAATAGTGGAGCATTTCTGTCATTTTTGCCCCGAGAAGTTCTATGGGAATACTGAGTCGTGGTAAACGGAACAGTGGCTCTGAGAGATGGAAGCAATCTTCGACACCCTAGGATGCAATGAGATAAAGAAGCATGAACTGGCGACATTTTAGTTGACTTATACGGCAGCCGATTGGTGGGAATCGGAGAAGGCAATCGTAGGAGAAGACGCGATTAGAAGGATGCCCTAGATTACATTCAAAGGGCTATTCTTGGAGAACTACTTTCCTCAAACAGAGAGGAATAGGAAGGAGAGAGAATTTATTGAGCTTAGACAAGGGAATCAGACCATAAGAGAATATACGGTGCAGTTTGAACGGCTATCTCATTTTGCCCCGCATATGATTGATACCCCGGAAGAAGAAGAACATGTAGTATCACCAGGGCCTCTCACTGCCACTACAGCGGATAATGTTGAATCATCTGGGTCAAATATTCAAGGCTATGGTGGGGATGGTGATCGATTATGAGGATATCAACGGTCGGGAGCAAGGACATTTTGGGAATCGGCTACCACCCAAGGGTAACCAAGGACGTAGACCTCCGATGCGTTTCCAAGGTAATAAGTGTAACTGGAATGGAGAAAGGAAGCCACAACCTGCGTTTCCCTAGAATCGCTATGCTGTGAACCAAGCTCCTCTCCCGCAAGGACTCCCTCCTGCTATTGGAGGCAATATGGGTGGATGTTTTAACTGAGGAAAACCTGGTCATTTGGCTAAAAACTGTCGGGCTCCCAAGAACTACAATCGGTCGAGCGTTCTCTGTTATAACTAAAACAAGCACGGCCACATTAGCAAGGACTGTAGAGCACCCGGTAGGGCATATAACAGACCAGCTGCTCAGGGCTAAGTTGGACAAGCTCGTATGAATGCTATCCTCCCAAACAATGCGGGAATTAATGAGGCTGAACAACAGAACATGGAAGGTACTCTTACGTTATTCAACACTCGAGTTAAGTTCTAGTTTATACTGGTGCTTCGAATTTGTTTGTTGCTATCAGAATTGTTAAGTTGTTGGGTTTAGTACCCCAGGCGCTTGATGTAGCCCTGAATACGGTATCACCATTGGGAGTAATCGTAAGATTAGGGAAAGTGTGCTAGGACTGTACTTTAACCCTTGAGGATAGAATTCTTCCCACAGATCTAATCGTGTTGTCAATGAAGAAGTTTGACATCATAATAGGATTCGATTAGCTCAAGAAGTACCATGCGAAGTTGGACTGTGCCAATCGGATGATTACCTTTTCGGTACCAGGAATTCAGTCTTTTGATTTTCAGTGCAACCCTTCTGGTGGTGCTTTTCTCACTAGCCATCTAGCAGCTATCAAGGGCTCGAGTTCAGAACTCAGTATTGCACAGATTCCTGTAGTCTGAGACTTTGAGGATATGTTTTAGAATATTCTTGGACTGCTACCTAAACAAGAGATTGACTTCTGTATCGAGTTAGTGCCTGGCACTTTACCACAATCGAAGGCTCCTTATCGGATGGCACCAACGGAGATGCATGAACTGAAGAAGCAAGTTCAGGAGTTAGAAGATCTCAAGTTTGTTCGACCTAGCACATCACCTTGGGGAGCGCCAGTGTTGTTTGTCAAGAAGAAGGACGTAACTCAGTGAATTTGTATCGACTATAGGGAGCGCAACAAGGTCACAATTAAGAATAAGTACCCATTTCCAAGAATCGATGATCTGTTTGATCAGTTGCAAGGAGCGATGACTTTCTCGAGGATAGATCTACGATCCGGATATCACCAACTGTTGGTTCGACCCAAGGATATTTTAAAGACTACTTTCAGGATGAGGTACGAGCATTATGAATTCTTGGTTATGTCTCTTGGATTAACCAACACTCCAGCAGTATTTATGGACCTAATGAACATAGTATTTAGGCCCTACTTGGACCAGTTCATTATCGTGTTCATCGACGATATTTTGATCTACTCAAAGACCGAGGAGGAACATGAGGAACATGTAAGGATCGCACTACATACCCTTCGAGATAACCAATTATACGCGAAGTTCAGTTAGTGCGAGTTTTGGCTGAAAGAGGTCAAGTTCCTAAGACATGTTGTCTCACAAGATGGAATAGCCATAGACTCATAGAAGACAGACGCAGTTCTGGATTAGAATGTACTAACCACCACAACGGAAGTTAAAAGTTTTCTGGGTCTAGTTGGATACTACAAGAGAGTTGTTTAAGGATTCTCCCAGATCGCAGCTCCTTTTACCAAACTGACGAAGAAGGATTTGAAGTTTGAAAGGGATAACAAGCATGAACGCGCATTCCAAGAATTAAAGGAGAGATTAACTACTGCGCTGGTGCTGGCAATACCCAAGAGTGGTGAACAATTCACCATCTATAGCGACGCATCACATCAATGACTCAGATGTGTTTAGATGCAAGATGGGAAGGTAATTGCGAATGGATCATGATAGTTAAAGCTGCACGAGTTGAATTATCCGACGCATGACCTCGAGCTAGCCGCGATTGTCTTTGCACTCAAGATTTGGAGACATTATCTCTATGGTGAGAAGTTCGACCTGTTTTCAGATCACAAGAGTCTGAGATATTTATTCTCTTAAAGAGAGTTGAATATGTGGCAACGACGTTGGATGGAGTTATTGAAAGACTACGATTTCATGATGCAGTATCACCCTAGAAAAGCAAACGTAGTGGCCGATGCGTTAAGTCAAAAACCCAGGAAGATAGTAGTAGCTTCTCTTATGATCAAAGAGTGGCAAACATTGGAAACTATGGCTGAATTCGATATTCAAGCCTCAGATTCAAGGGAAGGATGACACTTTGGTTGTCTGGTAGTACAACCGACACTCATCGACCGTATCCTTGATGCACATAGAAAGAATGAAGGACTTCAAGAGTGGTTTGCAAGTAATATAGTAAAAGAACCAGAGAATTGGGATATTGGTTCGGATGGAGCACTCAGATGCAAAGGCAGACTTTGTGTGCTGGATGAAGATAATCTTACAAAGGATATACTGGACGAAGATCACAAGTCGCGAATGACTATCCACCCAAGAGGTACAAAGATGTACAAAGATTTGAAGAGAAACTTCTGGTGGGAAGGAATGAAGTGAGAAGTTGCTGAGCACATATCTCAATGTCGTACGTGTAAGCAGGTGAAGGCGGAACATCAAAAGCCTCCAGGACTTCTACAACCATTACCAGTTCTCGGATGGAAGCGGGAACATATAACTATGGACTTCATGGTAGGATTGCCGAGATCTCAACAAAACCATGATGCTATTTGGGTAGTTGTGGATGGACTTACCAAATCGATGCATTTCATAGCTTATAGTATGTCATATCCAGTGGAACGTTTGAGTCATATTTATATACAGAAAGTCGTGCAACTACACGGTGTACCAGTCTCAATCATATCAGATCGTAACTCACGATTTACTATAGAGTTCTGGAAGAGTCTACAGACAGCTCTGGGGACTTCGTTAAGCTTGAGCACTACCTTTTATCTACAGACTGACGGGCGATTGAACGAGTCAACCAGATGATGGAGGATATGGTTCGAGTGTGTTATTGATTTTGAGAGCTCATGGGAGACTCATATACCGCTAATATAATTTGTATACAACAACAGTCACCATTCGAGCAAAAGAATGGCACCCTTTGAAGCCTTGTATAGAAGACCATGCCGATCACCTTTGTGTTAGGCAGAGGTTGGAGACAATCAATTGCTTGGACTTGAATTAGTTTGGGAAAGTAACAAAAAGATCCAGATCATGAATGAAAGGATGCATACGACACAGAGTAGACACAAGAGCTACGCTGATAAACGTCATAGAAATTTGGAATTCAGTGTTGGAGATTATGTGCTACTTAAGGTATCTCTGGTGTGAGGAATCCTCAGATTTGGAAAGAAGAGGGGAAAGCTAGCACCACATTTCATTGGACCATTTGAGATCCTTGAACGTATAGAAAAGGTTACCTACAGACTCGCGTTACTGCCTAAGATGTCGAGAATACACAACGTGTTTCATGTCAGCATGTTGAGGAAGTGTGCTCACAATCCGAGTCACGAGATTAACTTTGAAGACATCGAGGTTAACGACAATGTGTCATTTCATGAAGGACCAATGCGAATTCTGGATTGAGGAATTGAGAAGCTGAGGAACAAAGAAATTCCTTTGGTGAAGATCCAGTGGAAGTTTCACGATGAAGGAGAAGCTTCTTGGGAATTAGAATCTGAGATGCGTGAGAAGTATCCAGAGTTGTTCAACGATGCTTAGTTTGAATTTCGGGGACGAAATCTTCATTTAGTGGGGGATGATGTAATACCCTGTATTTTCATTGTATTTTTGTTGTACTTTGATACCCTTTTTAATAAATAGACATTGAATATACTTGTATTTATTTTTCCTATAATTTCAGCTTCGAGTGATCTAGCAAGCTCCGAGGGACTGAAAGTTACTTTTCTCAATCAATCGAACTCCCTTCAAGCGATCGAAGCTCTGCTGACCTGAATTTGTGACGTCTCCCCTTTCTCAAGCGATTGAACTGATATCAATTGATCGAACCCTGACCGACCTATTCTTAATCGATCAAACTCTGTAATTTCAGTAAACGTGTTATGCCACCTACACCCTTTCCCTCTCTATATATATGTATCACTCACACACATTTTTGGGTTGCTAAAAATAAGAGAGAGTTAGAGAGAGATATACTACTTACATATATACACACACACACTCATATATATATCCACACAAACACTCCCTCACACACACTCTTGGTTTTAGAGGAGAGCAGAGAGAGAGAAGTAGAGAGAAGGAGAAGAAGGAGAGAGAGAACTCACTGCAAGACCACCCGCGGCCACCCCTAGAACGCTGGCATCTCGACGTTAACGGTGAGTGCCTATACTCACTTAGTAGCGTTGATATGGATGTATATATGTGTTTCGGCAAGATGAATGAACCATGAACGTGCATCAATGGTCCAATTCATTCTGGGAGAAAACTTCGTTCAACCGATCGAACTGCTTTTGAGCGATTAAACACATGCCGCTCTCAATCGATCGAACTATACTTTCCTCAATCGATCGAAATGCCTTCGATCTATTGAACCTAGCTTTACTTCAATTGATTGAAATGACTTCAATCGATTGAACATTTTAGAATGTTAAATGTTTAGTTGTTTTATACCTGATGAACTATTAACCTATTTATTTATCATACGTTGATGTTGGAGAACTGTATTAGAATAATACACATATGGAATAATGGACTTAATGCATTGAACAGTGGAACCATTTGGTTAATGTTGAGATAATAATGAGATTGATAAGCCGACATGCATAGTGGAAGGTCTATCGATCACGAGGGTCGATACTATTTATGATTGGTATGTGGGAATGCGGTCACGGAGATCGTATGATATCGGGCATGGTGGCCAGTAGTATGTGTTAGGGCGGGAAGTCTAGTGTAAGTAAAGGGCGTTTTGGCCAGAATGTAAGCATAAGGGGCGTATTGGCCTGATGGGATCGGGGTGTATTGTCTATACCGTATCGAGCGTATTGACTGGGCGTATTGGTTGTAATGTATCAAGCATATTGGTGGGGCGTATTGGCTATAATGTATCTAGCGTTAGGCTGGCAGCATTAGCAGTAATGTATCGAGCGTATTGGCTGGGTCATATTGGGTGTAACGTATCGAGGGTATTGGCTGGGCGTGTTGGCCAAAATGTATTCGAGCATATTGGTTGGGCGTATTGGACAGGACGTACTAGGGATGGGTTGGCCAGAATACATTGGGGTAGATTGGCCAGAATACATCGAGGCGGATTGGCCAGAATACATCGAGGCGGGTTGGCCAGAGAGTAGGGACTACGTGTTTGATTAACATGTAAAGGAATGGGACTGGGTGTCAGGATTTGACAGACCGTAGGTATGAGACTACGTGTCTGATTAATGTTGACCCAAGAGTCTATGTTATGTTGGGTTGGAATTGG
Source organism: Hydrangea macrophylla (assembly GCA_033977485.1). NCBI lineage: Eukaryota > Viridiplantae > Streptophyta > Magnoliopsida > Cornales > Hydrangeaceae > Hydrangea > Hydrangea macrophylla. The sequence goes on from CM066983.1 coordinate 15,542,203, forward strand.
GATGATGTCCATTGAGATATATTGGGTTGGTGCATACATGCATGCAAACGATGAGATGATCCTTTTATTGATATTGTTGCTTATATATGCTGTGTATATTTAGATACTCTGTTAGTATTTTCTCTCACTCGGCTTTCGTAGCTGACGGCGTTTATGCCGCTGGATATTCTACGTCTAGCTGACCAGGGTTATGAGTATGCAGGTGAGGCATACATGGACAGGTACTACGAGGAAGGAGCCTACAATGACGGAGGCTATGCTAGTGTTGACTATTACGCAAGCTGAAGACTGGAAGCTGTGTCGTAGTTAGTTTATGTTTATGTTTAGAGACTTCTGTAATAGTTACGTTATAATCGCCATATGTTGCCGTAATACTTTATTTATGTTTCTGGAATACTGATGGTTTATAATAGTTAGTATCGAACTTTACTTATGCTGAACGTAGATATCCAAATGCATCGTTTGATTATTACTCGGATGATTAGACTTTGGTTGTGGATATTGTGGTGACTTTCAACTGTCATGGCTTACGGGTCCAAAAAGGAATTTATTTTCTCTAATTTTGCTACTGCGGGGCATGACAAGTCTTGATATACATGTGGAAGAGTTCTAAGTCTAAATGTGCAACGATCTCCAGGATAAGCAAATCTCACCACAGGGGAGAACGTGTCTCCATGGTCTATACCCTCTCGTTGGGTATAACCTTTTGCCACTAGGCGCGCCTTATACTTGTCAATTGAACCATCTGCCTTACGCTTGACTTTGAAAACCCACTTGTTTCCAATAGTCTTACGGTCAGGCGGAATATCAATTAATTCCCAGACTTTATTCTTGTACATAGAGCTCATCTCCTCTTGCATAGCAACCATCCACTGAGATTTGGCAGCAGAAGAAAGTGCTTCCTTATAGGAAGCAGGCTGGTCATCATCTACTATACACATGAGAACTTCTTCCTCAATATCAAAATGCCGACAAGGAACTTTTCCTCGTCTGCTTCTGCAGTCTGGTACCTGAGGGTCTTGAGTGTCTAGTGGTGTACTCCCACTAGCGTCTAGCAGTGTACTCCCACTTGGCTAAAGACTAGTACCATTTTCAGCGATTACTGGATGTGGAATCTCAATCTCCCCACCCTCGCTTAAAGATGGTATGTTGTCTTCAACATCCTCCATCTTATAGAGGTAAAGATCTTTCTTAGCATCACCAATACTGGGGAAGTCATTCTCAATGAAATCAGCATCACGTGACTCAATTTATGTCATTCCTCCATCCGCATGTTCACCATACATAACATAGCGTTTTGAGCTATCAGAATATCTTATAAAGATATGCTTTCTAGCTCTTGGGCCTAGTTTCCCATTCTTATAGGAAGTATTGTGAACATATCCAGATGATCCCCACATGCATAAATGCTTCAAATTGGGCTTTTTGCCTTTCCATAGCTCATAGGGGGTGGAGGGACTGTGAAGGCACTATATTAAGTATATAGGCAGCACTTATTAGTGCATCCCCCCCATAATGATATTGGGAGGTTAGCTTGCGTCATCATAGATCTAGTCATATCTAGAAGTGTCATATTCTTTCTCTCAGCAACACCATTTTGTTGCAGAGTTCCAGGAAGAGTGAGTTGTCTGCGTATCCCCTTTCCCTCACACAGTTTCTTAAACTGATCAGATAAGTACTCACATCCTCTATCTGTTCGAAAAGTCTTTAGGGACTTTTCTTGCTGATTCTCAACCTCTGCTACGAAGCGTTTAAAACAATCTAGGTCTTCATAGCGGTGAGAAATCAGATAGACATATCCATATCGCGTGTAGTCATCGATAAAAGTAAGGAAGTAAGAGGCACCATGATGTGCCTTTACATTCATTGGTCCACATATGTCAGAGTGAATTAGTTCTAATACATGGGTAGCTCTTTTAGCCTTACCAAAAGGCTCGGCATGCTTTACATGCTAGGCAAGACTCACACGTAGATAGGTCAACCATAGTGAGTGGGCCTAGAAGGCCTTCTCGAGCTAATCTAGTCATCCTATCATGTCCTATGTGTCCAAGTCTAGCATGCCATGTCACAGAGACAATATTTCTATTTGAATCAGCAACTAAAGAAGTAGAGGAAATGGAATCAAACAAATCGATTTTAAATAGATTATTCCATAATAAACCATGTCCAAAAGTAATACCATCCAAAGTAATATCCAACTTATCATGTCCAAACTGGAAAACAAATCCTAATTCTAGAAGTGCTAAAACCGAAAGTAGATTATATTGAATTCTAGGGACGTAGAGCACATCATGTAGAAGTAAGGTGCGTCCTATGCGCAAATGAAGTTGGTATGAACCTACTCCTTCTGCTTCTTCACAAGTGCCATTCCCCATGTATACCCTACTGGTACTACTTGGAACTTTCTGATAATCTACGAACCCATCTTGATCTCTGGTCACATGCCTAGTTGCTCTAGTATCTGCAATCCAATCATGGAATGAATGAGCAATTAGGACATGAGAACTCACAAAAAAAATAGAGAGAGCTAGGTGGAAAAGTTACCTTCTTTGGCTCAATGCAATCACGAGCGAAGTGTCCCAATCCTCCACAGTTGAAGGATTTAGATTTAGAAGCATTTTCTTGCCAGTGCGCTTACCTCTGCGATTCTTTGGTTTATCAACCTTTGGAGCTAACTTATTATCCCCACCCTTTCTTTGAGCCTTTTTACCCTTGGCATTGCATTTAGGCCCATTAGCCCCACACTCACCTCCACTTATGGAAGTTCTAGCCATAAGTGTAGTAATGTGGTTCGCCTCTTGGCACTCCGCCTCTAACTCCACATGTTTAGATATATCAGCAAAATTCTTGATGTTTTCATTATGTGTCAAACTCTGTTTTATATGGACCCAAGTTTTAGGCAGTGAATGAATCACGGTTTGAATCTGTTGTTCGTCCGTGAGGATGTTCCTAGTAGCACTAAGATCTCGAATCATACCAAACATCGTTCTTAGATGTTCAGTCATCGATTGCTTGGGATCTTTCCTGTATACTTCGAACTTCAACACCAGGCTCCTAAGCCTAGTAGTTGATGTCCCACCGAAGGCAAATTTTAGTTGGTCCCATAATTCTTTGGCACTGGAGTATTGGAAATACTCACCAAGAAGATCATCATCCATGATGCTTAATAATATATTATGTGTGCGATGATCCTTCTGATGGAAAAATAGGCTTAAAATTTAATTTAAACGCGCAGTGGAAATATTAAGTTACAAAACTTATTTGGTAGCCTAGGATCTACTACTCGTCAATTCAATAAATGCATACTAACTAGAGGGGACAAGAATTATACCTTAGTGTCTTGAACCCAATTATGTTCTTCTTCTTCCTTGGTGATGTAGCAGCCTCCACTAGGTTGTCTTCACCCTTATGTCTCCTGTGAATGCTTCCCGGAGAGACTAGAGATGGTGGGATCTCTAATAGAGAGGAAGGAGAAGGTTTGGTGCTCTTAAAACAGTTTCTACAGCTTCTGACATTCAAAAACGACGAACTCTTTTTCCAGAACGCTGCTGCCCTATTTATAGATTCCCAGAACCGACCTAACCTTTAATCGATCGATCGAACCACTCTCCATTGATCAAACCTGCCATGACTTCAATCGATCAAACTAGCTTCAATCGATCGAACCTGTCTTAACAGCTTCCTCAAGTGTCTTTCCAAGTATCCTGGCGGAGCTAAGAGTGGGACCTCCTATGCTCTTTATTGTTAGCTCAGATTAGTTGATTAATTCCCATGACCAAACTCTTTGATCAGCAAATTAATCGACTGGTCAGTTAACGTTTACTCCACTATAAAACAATAACTGAACTCCAATTCAAAAGAACATATCCAAAGCGATAACTAGACTTGCATGTTGTACTAATGTCCCTCTACCGTCAGCATTCGCAATCATATTCAGGTAGTCGGATAAACGGTCATTGTCAACCTGAATCATGATTACTTCTTGAATTCCTTGAGTCCCATTCACCTTTTATGGTTACCAAACATGTTGATAACTCTTATCAACAAGACTACAGTACTCAGTAATCAACTTGGTGACATGCTCAAGGGAATGTTTACTCTGAATCAGAGGGTAGATTCTATCTTGACAATATATGTTCACAACTCTATGAACATGACATACCAAAGATACCCAGGTGTTGATCTTTTATAGACCTCACTGATTGGTAAGTCAAAGCAGTCATATCTGCAGTCTGTGTTCATAATCGTCTCAAGATTGAGAACACGTACCTTATACAAGTTATGAGTTCTTATTGACTGTTAGACAGTCTTGAGTGTCAAAAGGAAAGCTCAGGTCCGTCAATGCACTATAAGCACTAGCATATTAACTAAGAGTTACACTATAGTGATTGAGATTCATCACTCCATCCAATGGTAGTCAATCATGCTATAGTGTATACCTGATGAGATATTCAGTCTCATCATCCACTGTGACAAGTTCTAAGTATCAAAGGATAGTAATTCGTATCTCACTTGTATGTATATCATACACACACGAATTGCTTACTATGATACTTAAGGAATATCAATCATCTCATGAAATGAACATACACAATGAAATGTAATGATGATATCCATATATTAAAATGTCAACGTCTCATACATAAAGTAATGGCTTGAGGGCACAAACCCAACAAACTCCCACTAGCACTCATAACCATTCAGAACTACATCTAAGACCTAGACTATCTAGATGACGATCAAAGACCTTCTGTGGCAAGGCCTTTGTAAACGGATCCGAAAGATTGTCAGCGGTGGCAATCTTGGTGACAGTCGCATCCCCACGTTGAACAATATCTCGGATAAGATGATATTTTTGCTCTACGTGCTTTCCCTTTCCGTGGTTCCTTGGTTCCTTGGACTGAACCACTGCCCCCACTATTATCATAATAAAGCGTAATAGGTGACAGCGACGCTGGTACCACCTCGAGCTCCATAAGGAACTTCTTGAGCTAAACAGCTTCCTTTATGGCTTCATAAGCAGCCACATACTCAGCTTCTGTAGTTGAGTCTGCAATGCATTTCTGCTTAATGCTCCTCGAACTAACAGTACCACCTCCCAAGGTAAAGGGATGACCGGACGTTGACTTTCTCGAATCTTTATCTGACATAAAGTCTGAGCCAGTGTATCCCACTGGAATTAACTCACTACCGTCGTACATAAGCATGTAATCTTTAGTCCTTCTCAAGTACTTAAGAATGTGCTTAACAGCTGTCTAGTGCTCTGGACCAGGATTCAATTGATACCTATTGACCATGCCTATGGCATAGCAGATATCTGGTCTAGTGCATAACATCGTATACATGAGACATCCCACCGCCGAGGCGTCGGGAATTCCTGACATACGATTCCTCTCCTCCTGTGTCTTAGGACACTGGTCCTTAGAGAACGCTAAACCATGCCTGAAAGGTAATAGACCCTTCTTCGAATTATCCATTGAAAACCTAGTTAGCACTTTCTCAATATAACCAGCTTGACATAATCCCATTATCTTTCGCTTACGATCCTGAAAGAGCTTTATCCCAAGAATATAGCTCGCCTCTCCAAGATCGTTCATATCGAATGTACTAGCTAGCCAAACCTTGACCGTTGACAATGCCTCTACATCATTTCCAATGAGTAGAATGTCGTCAACGTAAAGCACAAGAAAAGCCACCACTTTCCCTTCACACTTCTTGTATACAAGGTTCATCCAGATTCTGTATGAAACCAAACAACTTGACCGCTTGGTTAAAATGAATGTTCCAACTTCTAGATGCTTGCTTAAGCCCATAAATGGACTTTTGTAACTTGCATACCAAGTTACCTTTCCGACTAGCTATGAACCCTTCTGGTTGTTGCATATAGATGTCCTCCTCAAGATTGCCATTCAAGAATGCAGTCTTGGCGTCCATCTGCCAGATCTCATAATTTAGGCATGCAACAATGGATAAGATTATTCTGATGGACTTGAGCATGGCTATAGGCGAGAAGGTTTCCTCATAGTCAATGCCTTCCCTCTGAGTATAACCTTTCACTACAAGCCTAGCCTTAAAGGTCTCAACCTTTCCATCAGTTCCTCTTTTCCTCTTGTAGACCCACTTATAGCCAATGGGTTTAATATTGGCTGAAAATTCTATAAGATCCCAGACCTGATTGGAATCCATAGATTCTAATTTAGCCTTCATAGCCTTAACCCAATGAGCTGAATCAACATCAGTCATTGCCTCTTCATATGTGGCAGTATCAGATTCAGATTCTATGGAGACAGCTTCAAAAACTTCTCCTAAGAATATGTATCTATCAGGCTGGCTGATAATCCTCCCACTACGACGAGGTATCGGTGCGGAAAAGGGTGGAGAAGTGGTGTTTTCTTGATTCACATCGTCATCAACTACGGGATGGACTGAGGGCTCTCCTTCTATCTCTCTCAGATCTATCCTTTCCTTAGGTTTATGGTTCATGATATAATCATCCTCTAAGAAAACAGCATTTGTACTAACAAACACTTTCTATTCTCTTGGATCATAAAAATATCATCCATAAGTACCCTTTGGATACCCCACAAAGTAACATACTTCCAATCTAGAATACAACTTGCTCATCTTTCCTTTCAGCACATGTGCCGGACACCCCTATATTCGGAGATGTTGCAAAGAAGGCTTGCTCCTAATCCACATCTCTCGTGGTGTCCTGGGAACAGATTTGGTTGGTACTAGATTTAGTATGTAAGCATCGGTTTCCAAAGCATAACCCCAAAGGAATAATGGCAACTCAGAATAACTCATCATCGACCTAGTCATGTCTAAAAGAGTCCGATTCCTTCTCTCCGCTACACCGTTCTGCTGAGGCGTACCAGGTGCAGTCAACTATGACAGAATCCCATTCTATACGAGGTAATCAATAAACTCATTAGAGATGTATTTGCCTCCTCGATCAGATTGAATGGCCTTGATATGTGTTCCCAATTACTTTTCCACTTCAGCCCTAAACTCTTTGAACTTTTCAAAGGCTTCAGACTTGTGCTGCATTAGGTACACATATCCATACCTAGAGTGGTCATCGGTGAATGTTATGAAATACTCATAACCACCCCGTGCTCTAATATTTATTGGTCCACACACATCAGTATGAACTAATTCCAACAATGCATTGGTTCTATTGCCCTTTGCAAGAAAGGGCCTTTTGGTCATCTTACCCTCTAAACAAGACTCGTAGACTTTCATTGGTTCGAGAACCAAATTGCCTAAGACCCCTTCTTTGACTAGTCTGTCAATCCTATTTAGATTGATATGCCCAAGCCTCATATTCTAAAGCCTTGTTGGATTAATGGAAGGTCCATTTCTTTTAGATGGTATAGTTACCACTGAGTTATTAAGTTCCATGCAAGAGTCTTGAGAAATATTGGGAGTAATCACATACAATCCATTTGATTTAACACCAGAACATATAAAAGAACTATTTCTTTTAATCACAACTTCAGTTCCAAAATGAAAAGAATAACCATTATTCGATAAATTAGAAACTGAAATTAAATTACGTCTCATTGAAGGGACGTAAAGTACATCTGATGAAATCAAAACTTTATTGTCTAGAAATTCTAAAACTACGACTCCTATAGCAACTGCAGATACGATTGCGCTAGAACCTAGAGTAAGTACGATTTCCCCATCACTGCACCTCCTGGTTGATCTGAACCCCTGCAATGAATTACAGATATGGTTAGTCGAACCAGAATTAATGCACCAAGTGTTTGAAGTGTCCGTTATAAAACTTACTTCAATCACATGTGATTCAATCATACCTTGAACTCTTGTAGCTAAGAATTCTGGACAGTTCCTCTTTCATTGGCCCTTGTCGGCGCAATGGAAACACTTTCCTTTGCCTTGGCCACCCACCTTTCTTTGCCCTTACCTTTTCCCTTAGATTTTGAAATCTTAGGGACCGGTCCAACACTTGAACCACCAGTGCCAGCCTTCTTCTTCCCTTTCTTTCCTTTCAGTGTAGATTGGGAAGAGGAAGCGCTTTTCTCAACGTTCAAAACGTTGACCCCAGACTTGATCACCCCTTCCGCTGCGAGTAAAGAACTCATTAATTTGCTCATAAACAAAATTCATTTGATTCATATTATAATTAAGTTTAAATTGAGCGAATGAAGGTGATAGCGAGTTGAGGATCATATCAACTTGGGTCTGTGCATCGATGTTGGCACCTAGGGTCTCCAGCTCGTTTAAATAACCAATCATTTTTAAAATATGTTCCTTGCCTGGAGTCCCGTCTGACATCTTTGCACTCATTATCTTCTGCATGGCTACCTGTCTGGCATGCCTGCCATGCTCTCCAAACATCTTTTTCAGGGACTTGATAATGTCACTGGCAGAATCGTTCGATTGGATTTGGTGTTGCAACACGCCAGCCGTTGAGGCCTGAATGTAGCAACGAGCCATTCCATTCGACTTCTTCCATTTGTCGAACTCGCGTCTGGCAGCTACCGAAGCATTTGCCGCCGGTTCTTCAGGGCTTGGTGTGGTGAGGACATATATGTGATCCTCCGCAGTTAACACGATGTCAAGGTTTCGTTCCATTCAGTGTAGTTATTTCCAGTTAACTTGTTTTAAGTGAGTATAGTGGCAAGAGGACTAAATGCAGATCCAGACATTATGATTACTGAAAATCAAACAAAGTAAATGTGGATATCAGAATTTGACAGTTTGAAATAAAAGAATCCTTAAAACTCTTATTTTAAAAACAAAGTCGCCGGAATATCAAAACGAAAGAATAAAGCCTCCGTGTGGTGGTCAATGTTCGATCTTTTGATTTATCATGACTTGTCCGTCATGCAACTCTTGCAAAACAAGTTATGACTCCCGGACCTATTTGATCTCTAAGTTTCTGAATAATGCCCTGTGTGGGATCCCTTATCCATAGCTTAGCTAGTATGTACCATTAACTAGGATCCAATCACAACCGTCTCAAGTAGCGCCTCCGTGTGGTGGTCACCCTCTAACACGTCTGATTGATCCTATCCATAAGAAGTTCACATCTAGTAACCAATGAGTAGTGTACCCTCCATATGGAATGATCACCCTGGTGAGGTGACACAGAATGCACTACTCATCTTACAATGAAACGTTAATGGAGGATCGTGGGTGTTATTAATAAGACCCTCTCCCACTAGATTTAGTAATTAAGGATTTTGCTTTTGAAAAAATTGTTTCCATACATTACCCATAAACATCCAATGTTTACTAATGCATTGAAACGGTTTTTGAACTTTATTTTAGAAAACTTGTTTTACGTGCATGCAAGTAGTAACAATATAATTAAATTCCAATCACAAACCAAGCACATAAAACAAAAAACTAAAATTGAAAATAAAGACATCCAAACGATGCCTCTATCTCCCATGGCTCTATCTCCATATAACCTGCTCTTGGTTTGGTCACCTCCACCTCCATTTTCACGGATAAAGGCTCCTTGTTCCATCTTCATGGAATTTCTAATTCTATTACATTGGTCCTATGCTTCTTTCGAAGATTACAACTTTTCTAGAATAAGAAAATGCAACAACAAAATAAAAAAGGGTAGGGAAACCGGTGCGACTTTTCTTTTCGTAAGATTGAAGTCGCAGCGCCCTTTACATATGCCTTAAAACCAAACCAATAAAAAAAACATAATATACACCAATCTCAAACAATTAAATACAAAATTTTAAGGTCTTGGTGCCATGGGAGATAGTGACTAAACTAGCTGCAAGAAGGTTAGTCGAACACATATCCACGCATATATAACAAACATATATATATATATCTATTGGAACCCCTAATTGATTCACATAGTGCGTAAACGCTATATGCACTGTATTAGAACTCAAAACAGCATCTCACTTCTTAGTCACACTTCGATCGATCGACAAAGATCGATCGATCGAACCTTCAATCGATTGCACAATGTTCAATCGATTGAACTTTCAATTTCACAGAAAAGTTTGAAAATTTTAAAGAATAATTTGAAATTAAAGTAAATAATTTTTAAAACATTCAAAACTGTTAAAAGAACAGCTGGACAGAGAATCAATCTCGATCGATCGAACCCTATTCAATCGATTGAACAAAACCAAAGTTCGATCGACCGAAACCTGTTCGATCGCTTGAGAACAGAGAATGTTCTATCGATCGAGACTACTTCAATCGATCGAACCTACCTTCCATCCTATGTAAACACAGATTTGTATTCTGCTGTGATAACATTGCAGAAACAAATCTGTGATGATGCAGTTTCGAAAACAGTTCTATAAACAACATGCAAATCAAAATAGTGTTCCAAAAATGCATCTATAGATCCAAACGAGTGTGGCTCTGATACCAATTGATGGAAAAATAGGTTTAAAATAAAATTTAAACGCGCAGCGGAAATATTAAGTTACAAAATTTATTTGGTAGCCCAGGATCTACTACTCGTCAATTCAATAGATGCATACTAACTAGAGGGGACAAGAATTATACCTTAGTGTCGTGAACCCAATTCTGTTCTTCTTCTTCCTTGGTGATGCAGCAGCCTCCACTAGGTTGTCTTCACCCTTATGTCTCCTGCGGATGCTTCCCGGAGAGACTAGAGATGGTGGGATCTCTAATAGAGAGGAAGGAGAAGGTTTGGTGCTCTTAAAACAATTTCTACAACTTCTGACATTCAAAAACGACGAACTCTTTTTCCAAGACGCTGCGGCCCTATTTATAGATTCCCAGAACCGACCTAACCTTCAATCAATCGAAGGACTTTGATCGATCGAACATTCAATCGATCGAACCACTGTCGATCGATTGAACCTGCCATTACTTCAATCGATCGAACTAGCTTCAATCGATCGAACCTGTCTTGGCAGCTTCCTCAAGTGTCTTTCCAAGTATCCTGGCGAAGCTAAGAGTGGAACCTCCTAGGCTCTTTATTGTTAGCTCAGATCAGTTGATTAATTCCCGTGACCAAACTCTTTGATCAGCAAATTAATCGACTGATCAGTTAACGTTTACTCCACTATAAAACGATAACTGAACTCCAACGCAAAAGAAGATATTCGAAGCGATAACTAGACTTGTATGTTGTACTAATGTCCCTCTACCGTCAGCATTCGCAATCATATTCAGGTAGTCGGATAAACAATCACTGTCAACCTGAATCATGATTACTTCTTGAATTCCTTGAGTCCCATTCACCTTTTATGATTACCAAACATGTTGATAACTCTTATCAACAAGACTGTAGTACTCAGTAATCAACTTGGTGACATGCTAAAGGGAATGCTTACTCTGAATCAGAGGGTAGATTCTATCTTGACAATATATGTTCACAACCTTATGAACATGACATACCCAAGATACCCAGGTGTTGATCTTTTATAGACCTCGCTGATTGGTAAGTAAAAGAAGTCATATCCACAATCTGTGTTCATAATCGTCTTAAGATTGAGAACACGTACCTTATACAAGTTATGAGCTCCTATTGATTGTTAGACAGTCTTGAGTGTCAATAGGAAAGCTCAGGTCCGTCAATGCACTATAAGCACTAGCATATTAACTAAGAGTTACACTCTAGTGATTGAGATTCATCATTCCATCCAATGGTAGTCAATCATACTATAGTGTATACCTGATGAGATATGCAGTCTCATCATCCACTGTGACAAGTTCTAAGTATCAAAGGATAGTAATTCGTATCTCACTTGTATGTATCTCATACACACACGAATTACTTACTATGATACTTAAGGATTAACAATCATCTCATGAAATGAACATATACAATGAAATGTAAAGATGATATCCATATATTAAAATGTCAATGTCTCATACATAAAGTAATGGTTTGAGGGCACAAACGCAACACCTTCTTGACCCATTCATTATAGGTGTCAAGTTCTTGGTGATATTGGGCCATGGGCCCATTTTCTGGCACAACAGGTTGGACCATTGACTGGGTTAGATACGGAAGAAGCTCTTCCTTAGTCAACAGGAGGGTAACTCTTCACTACCATGCATCATAGTTTTTCCCATTAAATTTGTTATCTTTGTTCAAATCAGTGATAATTTGTTTTGAAGCCATTTCTACATTAAAAAAAAATATGCGCAAAGGTTTTAACATTTTTATTTGCACATTTCATCAAAATTTGTTTTAAAATCCAATTACAAATGATTTTTCCTTTTTTTACAATTTAAGACAAAAAAATGTGCTATTGCTCATTAATCAAATCTTAACTTTGCAAATCAAGAAAAAAACTTTTATAATTGATTTTTCTAAACAAACATCAATTAAATGGTTCGTAAAGCTATCTAAGATCATCCACAATGTATAAAGTGTGCCATATAACAAAAGGTGCGTATGGACCCCAAGTGGGTCCAATTGACAACTTAGAGCTCATGTTAAGGTAATTCAAGTTTATGATATATGAACAAAGAAAACTATCCCTTTACAAATAGTCTTTTCCAATACAAGAAATAAAACACTCGTCCTCACATTACATTTATAGCCCAAAAAAATAGAGATGCTTTATTCATAAACATATGCAAGAACAACCTTAAACATACATTGTGATGACATAAGCTCTATAAATTATCAATTATTGTCCATTCATTTATTCTAGATTAAAATATTAATCACATACACCAAGCACTCATGCGGTCTTATTATAAAATGAATGGACTCATCCGTCACTTCACTTAAGGGGGAGGAATTAGAGGTCTTGGGGTCAACCGATCACAAACAACAGTAGTTAAACGTGACATATCATGCAATGAGCCTCTATAAAAGTTGCAATAGATAAACTTGCACAGCCTGGATAGCTCCCATAAGCTAAGGGAAAAATTATGAAAAAAACCTAGATTTTTCATCAATTTTTAAAGCAATTTCAGGTCTTATGACCAATTTAAAACCAATTTAATTAGGAAATAAATTAACAAAATAATTTAAAACCACGTGGAAATTTTAAATAACTGAAAAACTTATTTTCCGATATTAACAAAAATTTCCAGAATTTATGGGAGCAAGAAACAAATTTTAATCAATTTATCACATAAAATTGATTTTGATAAACTATTTAACAATGATGTGTTAAATTCCTAAAAATACAATATTTGAAGGAATGAATCTTTCCTAACAGTCTCACATGGCCCAAAACAGTGTCCCTCACACTAATATTAATTTCAACAATTAATAATAATATTTGGATATTTTAAGCTATTAAAATAATGTCCCAAAAACATGATTTAATGCTCTAAAATATCACACACATTGGAGATATTCACTCAACTTTTCCTCAACAATCCCAACAGTATACAATATACTGTATATTAATTCCAAGAATTAATCTTTAGTTTCGGATATTTTAAGCAATTAAAAACGCGTACAATAACACACTTTTTATGCTCTAAAATACCAAAACAATGAAGTAATTTTCTAAGAAATTATTCTGGGTCCCACTCCATTTCCATAAGTTAAGAAAAATAAATTTTATTTTTCTATAACTTTCCAGAATTATTAAAGTAATTAAAACCAATTCAAAACATTTAAAACTATGTTTTAAGTAACATAAACTATTTTAAATACAAAATGGTTAAATAATATTGTAGAATAATTTTTTAAAGAATATATTAAAAGACTAGGGCCGAAATGGGACCCACACTCGTTGGAGTAAAGGGCAGTCGGTCATCGGCGCCGCCACACGCGTCAAACGCACCTGCCTGCGCATGGGGGTGGTCAGGGGGGCCTCATCTTCTACATTGAAAACCCTAAAAAATCACAGCAGAAGCTGTGCGACCCCTTGACTTGACACACTTATATATCCTTCATTTTTTTTTATCCAATATGCTTTTATATTATATGGTTTGAAAGATCTCACGGAGTAGATATTGATCAAGCCAAAAAACAGTGGTCATGGATGTGTAGATTGTCCAGAAAATTGGTTCAAAGTTGAGGAAAAAATCGATTTATAATTGTCGAGAAATTAGGGTTTCACTTTTCTCCACCTACGGAGATACTTGGGCCATGAGACTTCATGGGTAGACTCTATTAACATATAAGAACACATCCTAATCAAAATTTTTGAAATTTTTTTTGGGTTTTCACGTAGACCCACATAGAAATCATTTCTTGAAGTTTTTTGTACACAAAATAAGGTCCATCAATGGTGGATCTGCTTTGGGTGCATATCTAGTCGAACAAATAGTCTATAGGCCCTGATACCAATGTAGAAAACATACACATATGCATACATGCTGAGTTTAGGTGGGTTACCTAGCGGTATAAATCAACGTGATCGGCGAGTCGGCGTTGTTACGAACCCCCAACAAGAACCACGAACTTGCTACCTCTGTGTACCTTCTCGTGCTTCATATTAGTCATGAAGAAGATTGCAAGAGTGATCTTCGATGATGCCACGATCTAAATCCCAAGTTCTGTATGTGGTGATGAACTTAGAGAGTGAAAATCGAAGAAAGAGAAAGAGAGGAAGAAGGAGAGGCTGCCGATTTGTAGTAAGAGAGAGTGAGGGTTTATGTGATATATATGTATATATATGGGCATACACAAACCCTACTTGCTTAGGACTCCAAAAAGCCCATTGCTTAGTGCCTAAGCGAGGCCTCTTTGGACCCGGTCCAATATTATGTGGGTGCCCGTATGGCCTGGCCACATTATTTCCTACAAAATCATATTATGAGCACAGATAAATCATGACCTTCAAGCAAATGCTACGACAGCTTCGTTAGTAATCGAAATTCGACTTGCTTTCCTTAAATTATGAACAAGCTTTAAAAGTTCTAAAAATTTGGGGGGTTCCACTGGCAGTCCAAAAGTCCCAATGCTTTCAAATGATGTTTTATTTGCTAATCCAATAACATCATTTCTCCGATGAAAGAAAAAAGGATAAATAGTATTAAATCCTATTACCTACACCTTTTTTTAAATTGACCTAGCCAAAAAAACAATTTATTGATAAGTCCAATTTTTTTTTAGACCATAATGCCCCTCCCTACATCTCACGCCTTAATTCACTCCTTCCAAACTCAGTGACTACACTTCCACGCAGATCCAACGATAACGCCCATGATCACTCCTAAGATCACGGAATTTCAAAATCAAACACAAGATAATTTTGATTTTCACAAAACACTTTTGATTTTCACAACGTTTTTCAGTCCATTATCTCATTTTCATGTTTTGGGTTGAAGAAATTTCTCTCTCATCCCGTCGAAGTTGTCGGTACGATTTCGACGCAATCAAAGAATGGGAAAAGAGTTGCAGATAAGTATATATATTTATATATGTGTGTATATATATTATGTGTGTAAGTATATATATGTATATATATGCGTGTGTGTGTGTATGTGTGGAGTTCCAGAGATGGAGAGAGTTGCAGAGATGTTAGAAGGAAGAAGACTGAGGGATTGAGCATATGTCCAGTTAGTGGCTGGGCTTGGATCACTTTTTTGGGCAACTGATTTGATGGGATTGGGTAATTGACTTCCTCTTTTGATATATGGTGTGAAATTTAACACTATATATAAGCTTGCGTGCGCCAATTTCCACTGTGTGCTGCTGTGGACACGCGGGATTCCACCTCTCGTTTGTTTTGAAACTTGTTTGAAATTGATTTGGATCAAACAAACAAAATGAAGGGTCTGTTGAAAACAGATACAGAGTCGCCACTTGGTCTTTAGGGAACCAAGAAACCCAAATTTGACTCGCCCAAGCGGATAAGGGAACCGGCCCTTCACAACCAAAGAACTTGGTTTGGGGTTTTGGTACGAGAGAGGAAGGAGCCTTTGTCGCGACTAAAACACCCTCAATTCGCCCCGTCTTTCAACGGGCCTCAATTAGCATCCAAATAATCATCTTATACTATGTATGGTTCGACAATTAATGCTACCAAGTATCACATAAGAAAATTGAAATAGAAGATCTAAAGATAAAACATCATTCATAAGATCTAAACCAAGTATCACACAATGCAAAGCGAAAGATCACACGAATAAACCTAGGAAAAATCGTCTAATCACATATCAAGTAATAAAGTTTTCTTAATCTAAGGGGACATGAGTTCTTCTTGAAACAAACAAATAAATAAATCGAAATATGCTTAGCAAACTAGTATGATGCATGTGAATCTTTGAGAAAAGAAGACCGCTCAATCCCCGGGACGGATGAGAAAGGAAGATTGGATCGAGGGGGAAGCATGAACGTGTGATCATGATCATTCCTTATAATCTTCTTAGATTAGGAGTCAAAAAAACCCCAAATCTTTGCAAGGATGCAATGTATGTATCTAGATTGTGCTAAGGTTGTAGTGTGCCTTGTGTACATGGATTCCTAGAATGACTAAGAAGTCTAAAAGGTGTATGAATGAATGAATGAAATCAATATGGGATATGTACAAATGTAGTATGAACTACTTCCTAAGATATGAACTAATTTGGAATGCATATAAGCATCAAATCAAAGAATGAAAGTTAAAATGTGCTTGCTTTGAATAGTGGACTAAACAGTAACTAGATCTTTTGAAAATTGAAAAGAGGGGTTAGGAATGTTTTCAGTGCATGATTTTTTATGGAGATCTTCCTTATTGTTTCTAGAACACTAACCAAAAAGCCAATCTTAAATAACTATCACAGATTGAGAGACATCATATAAACAATGAAGGTCACTCAGAAACAGAGTCCGTACTGTCGACTGAAATGTTGAAACATCTTAGAAAATGAAAACAAATGATCTAGAGGTGTGGATACCGGCATTTGGGCCCACAACTTTTCTGTTAAAATTCTTTTAAAATTTCAAAATTCAAAACGAATGAGTCGCCACTTAATTTTTAAAAGGAAAAATTAAGAAACCATTTTAAAGCAAACTGATCTTTTGCGAAACCAAAGATAAACTGGGTCCGGGGATTATGGAATGCAAGGGGAAGGAGCCCGGCGGACTAAAACACCCCCTTTCATCCTATCTCACGATAGGCTTATACTCAACATCCTTTTTAATCAAGTTATTAATCTAAGCATGCCCTCAATTAATACATATATAGGTATTCATAACACAAGCATGTTGGAAATGGTGTAAAATTGCTAACGACAAAATATCATTCATAAGCCATATAACTCAAGTAGCAAGCAACATGATATGCAATAGAAAACTAGAAAACATACCCGGGATCCGACCGCGAATATTAAACGTGCAATGCATGCAAAAAATCCTAAGAAAAGGTCTCTATCACACATATACACATAAGGCAAAACCTAGCTAGTCTAAGGTGTCGCACATGGAGTTGAAAATCAATTAAAATCAAAGTATAGAATGGAACTAGAGAAGGGATGAGAAGTTGTACCTCAAATGCGCTACAAAACAAAGGTTAGTACACATGCCTTTAGACAAGATATAATATCAAAGAGTAATTAATCCTAAGTCATGTTCAATTAAATTCAACTAAGTCCAACTTTTCAACTAAGTCCAACTTTATCCAAGAACTAGTTCTAACTATGAGCATCAATGTATATGAATGAATGAATGATTATGAACAAGAATGAGATATGAATTTATTCACTAATTTGGATCACTTAGCCTCTGGATTTAAGCTAAATTATCATTATTCAAAACATGATTTGGGTTCCAAGACATTAGGAGACCATTTGAGTTGAAATAAATAAGATTAGACAAAAACAGGAGCAGTTTTTTATGAATTACAGAGAGCGGACCAGACTTTCAAAGCTAGAAAAACCAAAGTTCCAACGGTTGGATCTTAATGATTTTTGGATATGATATGCCTCTGTGAGTCTAGTTTCTATCCCAAAAAGAAAAGCAAGGTTTGAACAGTTAGATATCCGGGAATTAAGCAACACTAGACATCACTCAGGGACTTACAACTCTCTATCCAGAGATCTTGTATGATTTTTTTAAAATAGCAAACAAATCTGAATTGCTTCATTCTTTTTAGGGAACCTTCCTAACACATTAAGGTTCTTGGAAAAAATTATTAAAGGTCATGAAAACTTGGTTAGGGTTCTGATCTATCAATTTTAAAACCGTGTTGTTGTTCTGAAACTATTCTGAAATTCTGGACAGATTGTGGTTGTCTCACAAAACTCATGTTCAAACCACTTAAAACATGAAATCTCACCAAAACAAAAATTACAGTGGTCAAGCATCGTGTTATTGACGTTCTCCCGTTGGAATTCCAACGGTCTGATTTCGAACTAAAAATCTTTGATCGAAAACAGTTTGTGAACCCACTGTTTTCATTTTGCTAGTTCAACTTTGTTGATTGGCCTCAACTATTAGATCATAATGTTGGGCTTAAACCAAATCATTTCTTCTACCGTTTGATGGTCAATGAAGACTAAGGACCTCTTTATACTTATGGACTTTTAATGAAGTATGAAATGGACTTCACAAAATCCCCAAACAATGAACTCAAACTTATGGACCAAAACTTGAGTTCAAATCATTACTCCTACCACTTGGTGGTCATTGGAGGCTAAAGACACACATACATGTAGGTTTTGGATGAAGTATGAAGAACTTCCAAAAACCCAAGGAAGAGGTTAGTCTAAGCCATAGAGATGGTCTTAAACTTAAAATATTTCTCCTACCATTTGATGGTCATTGGAGACTAAAGACCTCTTTAGACTTATGGACTTTTAATGAAGTATGAAATGGACTTCACAAAATCCCAAACAATGAACTCAAACTTATGGACCAAAACTTGAGTTCAAATCATTACTCCTACCACTTGGTGGTCATTGGAGGCTAAAGGAAAACAAATCCACTCTAATCTCCGTGGAATATAGTATGAATTCCATAAGATTCATAGTAAAGAGATCCTAGTAAGAATACCCAAGGTTTTACTCAATCTAATAGACTTTTAAACATTCAAGTTCCATAGATTTCATCAAACTATGAAAGCTTACACTCAAATCCTCTCCCAAACATATGGTCCTTGAGGAGATCATAACCACGAAATCATACTCTCCTCCCAAATTAATGGTCCTTGGAGATTAAATGAGACTATGATTTACATAAACCTCTATGGAACATGGAATGAATTCCTTAAGATTCATAGTGAGATCCCCTAGCCATAAGTTAATACTAATATCTCACCAACTATGTGTAGATATGATCATGATCAACCTTAAACCCCATATGAATCACAAGGTTATAGGAGAATAAGGAATCAAATTCAAGGAGCTTCAATGAGATATGGAAGTTCTCATGAACCTTATGAATGAAATGGAAATAAAGGAAATCAAAGTTTTATTTAGGAACACAAATTCTTCAAAACTAATTTATCTCAAACCCAAGGCATTAATTAGATCCAAATTAATGAAATGTTATGAGATTCAATCACAAGTTCTTGGTGGTGTGTGATGAAATGGGATAAGAAGAGAGGTTTTGAAAATGTTAAAAGTTCCTAGATCTAAGAACTTGTGATTGAATTATCCTAACTCTATTAAGGATTAAGAGGTTACCTCTATGACCTCAAAGAATTCTTCAATTTCTTGTGAAGCTCTTCCAAGATCTTCAAATTCTTCTCTTCTTCTCAATTCTCTATATGATTCTTATCTCTTTCTCTCTCTAAAACTCAAGTATATCTCTTGTATATATATGTATATTGATTCAAAAGTTCAAGTCACCTCAAAATGAAGATGAAGATCTGTTTATATAGGCCATCATCTCAAGGATAAATGGGTAAATTCGGGTGGAGACCCATGTGCAAAGATTTCTTCTAGAACATGTGAGAAAAGCAGTCTGTTACAGCCAGCAGCACTCGACGGCTGCCGGCGGCATTCACTTAGTGTCGGGCGGCATTCACTGAATGCCGGGCGGCAACTGAGTGCCGCTGGGTTTTCCGGCCGCCGGGTTTTTCGGGTGCCGGGGCTAACTGAATTTGCTCCTTTTTAAATTTTCGAAAGGAAAATTAATCTAAACTTAATTTTTGTGAGTTATCTTTATATATTCATGTACATTTGTGCTAAAATGCACCCATGTCGGTGGTATGCACCCATGTGCATGGTATATTCTTCAATATACTATGCTTTTCTTATTATTATTATTATTATTTTTTTCAAGAGACAATTTTCCTTTATTTAAAACTCCTTTTTATCATTTTCATTTTATACTTTCTTTCAAAACCTTTTTATATGTATATTGAGCAAATTTTCAGACTGATTTCCTCATGTGTCCTTCAATGTTCGGGTTTCTCCCGAATATCCAAACCCTCTCTCTTTTTTATTATTATTATATTTTTTTTATTTTTTATTATATATTTTTTTTAATTTTACAATTTTAACTTGAAGAACATCTTGAAGATTTTGAATTTCTTGGAAAATCTTCGAACATCACGGTCATCGTCATCATCGGTCTTTGAGAGGTAACCAATCCCTGGATTTGACGTTTGGTCAAAATTGGGGTGTCTACAGGAGGCCCATTTTATATAGAAAGTTCCCTAAGACATTGAAGTTTAAGGGAAAAATAATTTGGGACCACCCCTTTTGGAAAGGTTTTCTGGAAAAGAAGTTGGAAGTCAACCAAGCTATTGTGACAGCAGAGGCAGAATGTCTGGAAGGAATGTTTGGGTCCAAATGGACCATTTTCAAGAATTTCCAAGTCAAACCAAAAATCATGGGTGTTCTATAATGAGCTAGGAAGACTTTTCAAGTGGCCTTTCATCCATACATTGAGTATTGAGTTCTAAAGAAATCTTTGAACTCAGCTCACTCACTATTTTGACTCATTGTTTTGAAGATTTTGGGGAAAACAAAGTTTTCTTTCTTGAGATCAAAAGGAGAGGGATTGAGGGGGGTTTTGAAATAGAGGTTTTGAAAATGTATTTTCAATACTCAATAAAGATTAAAACCACTTAAAATGCCAACATCAAACTCATCATCAAGAGCCTTCAAGATTGTTGGAGAGATTTATTTTCATTTGAACATAACTTCAAAGATACCTTGGAGGTATTGAAGTTATAATCATCATCTATCAAACATGTTTTTGAGGTCAAGAGCTACTATCCATAAGGATTCACTCACCTCAAACTTCATGTCATCACCTAGATGATGATGAACTAGTAAGTAAATAAAGAAAATCAAAAAGAAATGAGATTAAGAAGAGATGAACATAATATGAACAAGCAAGTAAATAACAATCAATAGATGATAATCAATGTGATTTTGGACTTGTAGCTAGGTGTTTCACTCATAGATTTTGACATTTGGACATGGAAGTAGCTTCCTAACTCAAGAATGCTCAAGAATGGTGATTGGGGGTATTTGGAATGTGAAGTATAAGTGAGGTAATGGAAGAAAACAAGATTAAAACTCACTTTCTATAGCAAAATAGTAGGAGGAAGCTCCTTTTCTCTCTTCTAAACCTATCTCTATCTCTCTTCTTCTCTATAACTTTTCAAGCTTTTGCACTTGGCCCCCCCAAAATGAAGAGAAATAGGGGGTTTAAATAGGCCAATTTGCGGTGGTTTTGGGGTTTTAGAAGTACTCCCATTGGTCCCAAACAACTGTGAACACAAAACTATGTCGTTTTGGCTTTCAATTAATCAAATTGGACCCCCAAAAAAATTACAAAAATGGACTCTGCAAGGGTTGAGTGTCGCGGCGGCACTGGGCTTGTGCCGCGGCGGCAGTGGGCCAGTGCCGCCGCGGCACTGCTCCTCAGACGCCCAAAATTTACGTTTAGGCCCCTAGAAGTTCCGGTATTCGCGAAAAAGCCCTATTTCGTCCGAAATTCACAGAAGATGCATACGAACTCAAAATTAAGGTTGTGATATACCGTTGGAAAGTTAATGGAGTCTATTTTACATAAAAAAAATAGTTCGGGGATAGGTCACTTTGAAAAGCTTTGCGGTATTTACGATAAAAATCGATTTCATCGCCTTTTTCGCCTTCGGAAATTCATAATAAACTCGTTTTAAATCCAAAAATTATGTGTGACATACCGTTGGAAAGCTATTGACCTCTAGTATCCATGAAAAATGTTTGAAAAATGATATGGTTCTATGGTTCTAAAGTCAAATTCTGGTCAAACATGGGATTCCCGGGAAGTTCTGGAAACCTCTGGAGCTCCCAGGAGCTGAAACTTTCGCTCGATTTTCTTTAAAACTCATTTTAATACTTTCTACATGATCTAGAATGATTCTGGCGAATTTGGATGATTTTGGTCAAACTTGGTCAAACTTGGTCAAATCTTGGTCCAACCTGGTCAAACCTTGGTCAAACTGGTCAACGAGGACTTTCCGGGAACTTTCGGGTCTTCCAGGGGTCTCTAGGAGCTGACGATTTCATCCAATTTTACTTAAAAACTCATTTTATCAGTTTTCTTACGACGTAGCATGTTTTCAGAACTTTGGGACCAAATCTGGGAGTTTTCGGGCTTTTAGGGGCATTTTGGTCATTTTGAGCATTTTGAGAAATAGAACAAACTTCCAGGAGTCCTTTTGAGTCTTTTTCGATCATTGTGAACCACCAAGCTATGGGTCTCCTAAATATGATAGCCGACAAAATGGGGTGTCTACAGCTGCCCAAGACATTTGGCTTCAAAGCCTCACGCATGATTTTTTTCTGTTCTTCTGACTTCAAGCATGCTTTGTGAGCTCCTTGACTCCTTTTGGTCAATTTCAACTATATACACATGGTGTCAAGGCTGTAAAGCATACAAGGCATTTTACTTTTGGGATTTGTGCTTGCTCGTCTGTATGCTTAGGCTCTGTTTGGTCTTTTCAAATAAAGCCTAAGCAATTTTCCATGTTTTCCCATGTTTGCTGTTATGGGATGGATTTTTTCTATGTTCATGAAAGAAATTCATCCCATGGTGCATTTATTAATGCATGTTTTTGAGCTTTGTTATATATCTTGGGGTATACCCTTGGTACATTTGTACACCTCTTTATTGGATTTAATTAACCATTTTTCCAAAACAAAAGGTTATACTGTGAAATTTAACACTCATGTTCTTGATTCAAAGGTTGTGGTGCGAAATTGTGTACTATGTGAAGTAAAATTGTGAGGTTTGTGTATTAGTCCTTAGTTCCAAGGGTGAAGTTACTGGTATG
Source organism: Hydrangea macrophylla (assembly GCA_033977485.1). Classification (NCBI taxonomy): domain Eukaryota; kingdom Viridiplantae; phylum Streptophyta; class Magnoliopsida; order Cornales; family Hydrangeaceae; genus Hydrangea; species Hydrangea macrophylla. The sequence continues at coordinate 15,565,314 of CM066983.1, forward strand.
TAGTTGTCAAGCACTCCATGTGCTTGAGAAAAGTCCTAATAGAGTGAAAGGTTTATTTTTTTGTTCGATTTTATGTAAACTGAGGGTTCTTGAGTGATTTTTGGTGTTTGGGGGTGTATTTCTTAGTACCATCAATAAAATTTCTACTCTTCAAAAAAAAAAAGTTTTTGCAAAATTTCTCAGTCTACAAGATCATGTTCATTCTAATGTGAAATTTAACACTCGTGCTCTTGGTTCCTATGTTGTCCGAAATTGTATACTGCCAGTACCTACTAAATATTCTACAATTTCTACTCTTCAAGAAAAAGTTATAGCAAAAATGCTCAGTCTCAAAATCTTGTTCATTCTAGTGTGAAATTTAACACTCATTGTAGTGTAAAATTTAACACTAAACATAACTGCAACATAATATGAAAAATCAATCACAAAACACTAATAATATTTCATGAATTTACATTGATGAATGGAGAAAATGGATGAACAATTAATGGCTACTTGACAAAACCAAAAGATCCATTTGAAATTTGAAACCATTCTAGCGTATAAATCCTGACTAATTGGGATTAGTTGTTTCCATAATTATCTCCACGTTTAATGAGTTTGTTTGTAACTAAAAATCCTCATATAATCCTTAATTATATACTATATATATTCCAATGTATCTGTATATATCTGTATATAATTCTGTACATAACACTTGTAGGTAAAAAGGTAAAATTGCTTACCTCAATTTGGGGATTTCACTATTTTTGGACCTATTGTCAACATCGTTTTTGGATCTATTGTCAACATCTTTTTTAAGTTGGGCCTAATTCAAAAATTTTTAGTAAGGAGGGATTTATGGCTAGTTTCCTAAAAAAAAAAAAAAAAAAAAACAAAACAAAACAAAAAAACAAATTAAAACAAAAACAAAAACAATTCCTAAGTTTAAAATTTTGTTACGGTGGCAATTGTAGTCCAAAAGTGCTAATGCTTTCAAACTTTCGTTAGTTTTCCAAATTTTCATTTGCATTTGTTTATGAAAAAACAAAAACATGCTTGTCCATTTGTAAAAAAAAAATGTGGTAAGGTGCCTTCTAGCGACTCTTCAACCTGTTAAACATCACATTTGTTGCATAAACCCTAGAAAAACACCTAGACAAGGCCTAGTTGTTTGCTCCAAGTCTTCATTATAAGCTAGGTGAGCTATCAATTTCTACACAACCAAGATTCAAGCCCAAAAAACATGAATCCCAACTCAAAAAAAAAAAGCAAGAAGTAAAAAAGTCTTTGCATTTCAGCTTCACTAGAGAAAATCCAAGCAAGAATGAAGAAAACCGCTTCCTTGAAAACTCTCACCGAAACTTGATCATCTCTAAAGAGACCGTGTCCGCTACAGTGGTTACTAAACTATAGTGGCAAGTACTACGAGTGTCGAACTCACGACTACGATGAGAGATTCACTTCAATTCCAAAAGCCATAATTTCATTGACTTTGAAAAAACGAATTTGGTTTGTTGAGATTTTGATTAACTAAAACTACTAAATTAAAAATAACTAAATTATGAAAACTATATTAAAAGAGTGTTGATAAAACTATGGTGAGTGAATCTAGGATCGCAAATCCAGTACTAACCACATAATAAGGGTATTCATACGTTCGATTAGATTACTATATTTGGATGTTATGGAGAATCGCAGCTACAAGTCCGATTCCTCCATCAAGAAAATAATCACAATTCAACTCTTGACATAGTCCATCTTCAGTTGGCACGGAGTGTTTTACACTAACTAGGGTTGTAGCATACTTTGCCTTTCCTAGGCATAGACTATTAAATAGGTTGATATTATAATTCAATTTAAGCATTATTCTCCTTCTTCTTCTTCTTCTTCTTCTTCTTCTTCTACTTCTTGCCCTCTCTCTCTCTCTCTCTCTCTCTCTCTCTCTCTCTCTCTCTCTCTCTCTCTCTCTCAATGGTTGTAAAATATAGGTGTGTAAGCCGCAAATGAGTTGGAAACTTGTATACATAAAATTCCTAAGGGTTTAGAAACTTCCAAAACCTATTTGCGTTCAAATTTCCTCTTTTTCAATTCTCTACGAATTTTGCAAATTTTATGTAAACTAACGCGACCATGGGGGTGAGCATGAACTGATCTCAAAGGGGGTGGTCGTTCGAGTGGCTCGCTTATGCGACGTCTATATGAGCGGACCACTCGAGCGACATTCTAGTATCTTGACTTCTTTGCTCCTTTTATGCTTCTTTTGATCCATTGTGCAAATGTATGCTTTCCAAAACCTGAATAAAAGGAGAATATTATAACTAAAAAATAAACAATAACTCGAGATTAACATAGGTAAATTTGGAACTCTTTCTGGGAACTATTCACTCCTGATCAAAACCATTAGAGAAACAAAATCTCCATCCAATATTCATTAAAATTAACTTCAATACTGCCATGACACATCAGTAGGTAGATAATTTAGGAGTCCCGTTTAGTTGTACCTAGCATTACTCTTACATTAATAGGAGTCAAATCGAGCATCTTCAAAATGTGTTCAAGCCACAACATATAACATTGTTCAGTTCAACACATTGTTGGGATTTGTCTCAACTCTTATTGTACATTTGATAACCCTTCTTTTTAATAGTATTCTGGCAACTAAGTCACCTAATTCTCATCCATCTAAGGAATTACGATGAAAGATTTGTAAAAGGAGGTTTAGTGCAGGGACTTGAGGGTGCCCAAAGTTGTGGCCATGTCGTGCCCCCAAATCCTGTCACCTAGGGTGAAGGTAAACGGTCAAACCTCAAGTGCTAATCTAGCAATCTAATGCGGAATCTAAAAAGGAATCCAAAGTGGACCTAGTCAAAGTCAAACATAATGGTCAAGTGCCCCTGGTCCAAATCAAGTCCAAAATAAAATGTGCACAAGATTCACAGTATGTATATACTCCAATGGCCTAGACTAGGCTATGATTAAATTCAAATGCTACAAAAGTAAAGTGTAAATCCAAACCGCAAGTGACAAGCCATGACAATAATAAAGAAAATAAGCTCAATTCACTGTTCCTTAAACTTATTACATTTTGCTCAAAAATAGTAAATCAATACATAAACCTTTCTTTCAACATGATTAAAAAGAGATAATGTACTTGACATTATGCAAGAAAATCATAATCTCTCAAATTGCAATATACAATTAAACAACAACCTCAAGGAAAATATACAATTCCTAGTCAAAATCCTTAAGCCATATGCTCCATCATCGTTTCCTAGAAAATTAAAAAGGCGAGGGGATGAGCACGATAACCTTGTAGAAAATTTTCCAAGGAAATAAAATATTAATACCATCATGATAATCTAGTAAAAAATTTCCTAGCAAATAAAGTACTCATACAGTAATAGTTCAGTCAGAGTATAGATGATAATGTCATGATCTTTGCCATGAGCAAGCCAATGAGGCATATACCAATGTATAGGCACAACCACTAAATGCAACCTGATTCAATATCTAAATACAACTCTCTCTTTCATCACCGAACTATGAGCCATCAAATCAGAGGTGTAGAAAACAACACTTAGTTCATGAGACCAATGAGTTGGAGTTTCAAATTACATTGGGACATTCCGTTATCCTTATAATCGCCCTCATATTCGCGTTTTTCATCACTTCGCATTTTTCATCACTTCAAAAAAGTTTTTCATCAATTAATTTGTCATCTAGACAGAAATGTCATGAATCTTACATGTCTAATGCATATGCAAATTGTAACACACGTACCCGAAGAATGGTAATAATGTTTACTTTCATTCATTAATTAGTATAATTAATAGTATGTGGTAATTTGGGTAAGTTTTAGTTACCCAGGTATGATAAGTATTCTGAAAGGGACACAATTGGATGGATATGAAAGTGGGACCCACAGAAGGTCCGGATTAAATAAATTGCAATTATATGCATTTATTTGATTAAATGAATATTTTTTAAGTGATTTTAATACTATATTGTTGGTAGGGGTGGCAATTCAGGTTAAACGTGTCATAATCGTGTCATTAATCGGGCTGTGTGCTTTGGGTTTGATTTCTAGTTTCGAGCGCTATTCATCTATAATACAAACTATTTTTAATGCAATCGTGTCATGTCGTGTTGCGTCATGTTCGGGTTGTCTCAATAAAATGGGTTGTCATGTCAAAAAATTGCCACCACTAATTGTTGGTTGTGACCCTTTATGGTACCAGTATGCGTACCCATATAAGAGCGAATTAGAACTTGATTCATAACTGGTAGGGTAATTAGCAACTTTATAAAATATTTGGGCCCACATTTGGGACCTAAACGTGACATGGACTGATACCCACTTAGATAATTAGGTAGTTAATGTAATTATTTAGGGGTTTCATAATAAAGCATAGGAAATATTTGGGATTTCAATAGAAATATGAGGCTGAAACGAATAAGATGGGGTTACGAGGACATTTGGGTGATGATGTCATTTTCAGCCATTGGGCCGACGATGACAAAAGATAACCTATCGGGCGTAAGGCGACGATATTCTAGGCCAACAACGTTCGCGCCGGATTGTGTTCAAATGTGTTCAATTGGTAAAAATTGTCCGAAAGTCCAAATTGATGTTGAGATCAGTTATAATGAGTCTGTCATGTTTCAATTTAAGTAAGAGTACGTCGTGGTTGTCGAATGATCCTAAGTAGGATTGAAATGCATTGAGATTATGTTATTTAATGCTTATCCCGGAATGTTTTCTCAAAGGCTAATAATGTTCTACTTTCTTAACGATTTAATAAAATATTTTCTGAGCATGATTAAGTGTAGTAGATTTATTCACTCGGTTTTCATTAGCTGACGGTATTTATGCCCTGGACAATCAAACGTTTAGATTTTACAGAAGTTGGGTACCCGAAAGAGGAGTACACAAAGGAAGGCTACAACTTCGCGAGCTAGAGAGATGGAAGAGTTGAAGATTCCATCTTTTGTTATTTCTATTATTTATGTACTTGGGACACATGGTGACCAGACTCTAGTGTTATAAGGCAATGATGCCTAAGACTATCTTTATCTTTTGTTTATTATCTCATGATGTTGATGTAATAATGAAACTCATGACTTGAATGTTTAATAGAATCATGCTTAGATCCCATCCATGTTGTTATTGATGTTTAATATTTTTTGTTTTATTATGTTTTAGACTATCAGGCGATCCCAACTTGCCACGTGTCTATTGTATCATCCGTAATTTTCATTATCTGTACTATAATTTTTGGATAAATGTTATTAATACTTTCTATATATATATATGCAAATGATATTTTGAGAGTGCTTGCATTTCATGTGTGTTCATACATTTCATAACATAATTCATAATTTTAAAACAAAATTTTGTTTATTCAGCAAACCCGAGAGCTCGGGAGGGCGAGCGCTGGAGCTTAAAAATGTGTAAAATGACATCTTTACCCCTAGGCTCTCAAACTCTACAAATACCAGTTCATTTCTGTATTTTTTGACGTATAAAAATAGAGTCTTCAGGCAGAGAGAGCGGTGAGGGAGAGTTTTCGATGTTTACACATAAACACCCATCAAATTCATGCTTACATGGCTTCATCCATCACACACAAACCTTCATACAGACATGTTTCAACTGTATCGAGATGCTGGAGCTAAAGGCTTGAAGAATCAAGGAGGATTTTTGTTTTGGTAGCTTGTATGTGTGATTAATGAAGTTTGATCATCATCATCTTCATCTTTCTCAACAAACTCATCATCATCTTGATTTCTATTGCTTTGTGAGTACTACAACTCACTTACAATGTTGATATATGCATGTATATAAGCTGTAATTAAATTGCATGTGGCTAATTGTAGAAGATCTAGTTCATGAACATCATAATCTTCAATTTTTTCTCAAGTTTACATAAACTTCATCATATACTTAATTGTGATCCATAATGAGTATTACAATTCACTTATAATGGGTACATGTACATTTACAAACTATAAAATTGAGTTGCATGTATTGGATTTAGCATAATCTAACTCTAGATAATCATGATCTTCATTTCTTTGTCAAATTTTCATGTTATTCATCATCTAAATGATTTTGATCATATTATGAGCACTACAACTCATGTATGATGGATATATGTACATGTATAATATGTTTATTAAGTTGCATGTGTGGTTTAATTGGATATTTCAAAGTTTTATAATCAAAATCATATTTATTTTACTAAATAAAACAGTCTGCTGGAAACTACTAAGACCCAAGCGCTCGAGCAAGCGCGAGCGCTCTAGCTTAGACTGCTTGAGCTTGACAGTTTTTGTAATCCTTGTTTGGTTGCATGTTGAAGTTAATATAGTCATGATAAGTGTATGTCCTGACTCTGATTAGTTTAACTGCACATAAGATTATATACGATACTTATAAATTAGCTTGTAAATTCTATAGTTGTACTATATGCTTGTTAGTAGTACCATGTTTAAGAGAATGACCAATTCATTCTTTATATGTCGATTGATATAACCTGTAATTCTATATTTCTGTGGATTATTGTTATGATCAGCTTAGTGACGATTAATAGTAACATGTCGGGTCGAATCACTAAATGGTATAAAAAGGTTAATACGCAAATAATGTACTTAAATTGATAAATGAGTGGATGGATGTGAGAGCATGGTTGTGTTGCATGGTTGTGTCGAATAACCTCACTAGTTAATCCGTGGATGTTTGCATCAATTGTGTGACCTCATGGTGTTGATTTCAGTTGTGTTATGTCGTGTTTCATGAGGTGTTGTCGTCAGTATGTTGTGGTCGATTGTGCTATGTTGGTGTCGAGTTTGGGCCAATTGTAGGCTAAGCGAGATATTAGAGGGCCATGTGTGGCCGTAATTCGTATTTGAGGGTCATGTATGGCCGTGTAGAAGAATGAGAATGAGTTAGGGCTAATTATGGGCTAAGCGAGAGTATTAAGGCCAGTCTGGGCATGATGTGTCGTATGTTGTGTGTTGACAAAAGTCAATACCGTCGGTTCAATGTAGTTATGGTTAGGCGGAAGCTAGTACTGCTAGTGTTGTGTTGTGAGTGACAGAAGCTAGTATTGTCAAGTTGTGAGTTGTTGGCACGGTGGATTCGTGCGCATTATGTTGCATTGATATGGTTCCATAGTCGGGAAGAACGTTGGGTTTTGGGCAAGAACTTGTGTAATGTATCGTTAACTTCTCAGTGATAACGTAACTGGTGTATATGTTCATATTGTTTGTGCTTTGTAGTATTTCACTCAGCTTTCAGCTGATGGGCGTATGGCCCTGGACATCCGAGTCCAGCTGCTATAGTACCAGGTACTGGAGATGCTGTTCCATTGGGCGAGTACCATGGAGGGGAGAATGCTGACCAGGAAGGTTGGGGCTTTTCCAGTTGAAGTGGCGTTCGTGTTATTGGAGCCGTTTTGTTCCCGCTAGAGAATTTTATTATCTATCTTTTATCATGTCGTTGTAGTTGTTGTTAACGGCCATTTGGCCTCTAGACTTTAGTTATTTTGGAATTGTTTATCTATAACATTTAAGTGTGTATAATGGAGATTATAAGACACTGTTATTGCTTCCGCTAAACTTATAACATTTCCGTTGTTATTATTACTCTGATATTTTATATTTCATTGGTAATTGGACAATCATGCGATCTGTAACTTGTTACTAGCCTACGGGTCCGATAAGGAAGCTTACTTCCCTTAATTATTGCAATACCAGGGTGTAACAGGGATTGTGTGGTATCAGAGCACTAGGTTTAGATGTGCTCATGATTGTCCTATGCTAAGTTGTGAACCATAAGATTTCCTCGCTAGAATGACACTAAGGTAGTTGCGACACTGATTTGATGGAGACTTCTGGAGCTTCTTGACGTCTTAAGTTGCATACCACGACTTTTATTTTTCTTTTATTTTATCATTCACTTGTTGTTGCATCTAGTATTTCACCTTTCAGCATCCCGTATGCGATTGCATCTTATGCTAATAAATAGCATGTGTTTATATATAAGTATAATTGATTTTGGGTGGTGAACAATTCAGAACCATTTATAAAGGCAATATGGATACTTGTGCACAAAGTCAAGATGGTTAGAGTAACGCGCAACAACCGCAGTGGAACCAGACCATTCGAAGTGGTATCGGATGGATTAGACCCCACTGGAGTCTTTGAGAGATTTCTCTAAAGGTTGGAGCACATTGGTGATCAGCAAGGTGCGCAACATTATCCGTCGCCACCGCCGCCACCTCCACCGCGACTTGTAGGAGATAAGCTGTAGGAGAGAATTAGAGCTTTACGCCCAGAGAAGTTTGATGGTGTGTGGGGAGCGTTGAAAGACGAACAGTGGATTAGAGAGATGGAATCGTGCTTTAAGGCTTCAGTTTGCTCAGATGCTGACAAGAAAAGGTTTGCAGAGTTTCAACTCACTTATTCTACCGCGGGATGGTGGGAAGCTCAGTAGGCCACTTTAGGAGAACATGCTATCAGACATCTGAGTTGGGAAGAGTTCAAGACTATGTTTCTTCGAAAATATTTTCCCACGTGTGAGAGAGATAAGAAGGAGAAAGAATTTATGGATTTGGTCCAAGGAGCCGAGACTGTTCAAGAATATACAATTGCTTTTGAAAGGTTGTCTCGTTTCGCCCCACACCTAGTAGATACTCTAGAGAAGAAGAACAAGAGATATCTCTGTGGGCTTGGAATGCCTATTCAAGGCCATGCCATGAGTTATGTGATGCAACCATATAAGAATCTGGTGGAGTTAGCCTTTAATTTGGAGACCATGTATGGGAGCCAGTAGCAGAAGTAGTTTGCATTCAGGGCAGCTAGTCGCCCCAATCGTGGCCACCCTAACCCGCACCATAATGCTGGAGTGAAGAGGCAATGGAATAGTCTGAGAGGATAAGTGCCCAACCCTCAGCCGGCACAAGCTCAACTTCCTGGCACGGTACCCGCATAAAGAGCACCGGCAAAAGGATTCAACCCTGGTGTATGCTTCAATTGTGGGATACTGGGACATTTATCAAGGGATTGCACAGCACCCAGGAGTAATAAGTGACAGAACATTGTTTGTTTTTCCTGTGGCAAAAAGGGCCATATTAGCAGAGATTGTTTTCTCCGCCAGCAAGCAGAGACTGGACCAATAGCCCCGGTCAATCAGGCGCGTGCCAACGCTATTATTCTAGGAGGAGCAAGATTCGATGCCGTCGAGCAGCAAAACCTCAAAGGTACGCTTACCCTTTATAACAGTAGCGCATCAGTCTTATTTGATATTGGAGCCACGAATTCATTCATTAAAACTAAATCACTCAATCATACAATTGTATATGAAGCTACTTGTATAGGTTGGTAGACCAATTTTTGAGCATGAAATGAATATTATTGTTGAATCAGCTATGAGAAAAGATTCGTTTGCATTTACATGCTGTCTATCATTGATGGTTTCTGCTCTCAATCTCCTGATCATGCTCATTGTCTTGTCTATCATTATTGTAATTCTGTAGTTGAAAATGTCAGAGGCCCGGGTATCTCGCTAAAGATTGTTTGGTGAGTACATCTAATTCTCAATCCCTTTGTTACGTTAAACATGTAACCAAGTGCTGCTTTTCGTTTTACTTTGATGAATATCCTGTAATTTTTGTGTCCTAATCTATCCTGTAGCCTTCGTAGTTTAGTTGAGGTTCATAGTTGTTCCTTCTTATACAGGTGGCAGTAGGGAAGGAAAATTGCAGTTCCATATCCAGAGATCTTCTTGGACTGTACAAAAGGTCTCTTCATCTCTTATATGCTCCCTGTCTTGTACTCTTGTGACATTTTACTAATATTTTACGACATTATTTCCCCACCATCTACATAATGATCTTTTGCTTACACTTTACTTCAAAGTTTCAAATGATGGGCGTAAGGTGATGGAAGATTTTGTAATTTGATGTATCTAATGATTAGTCACTGCCGGTGAAAAACATAAGTTATTCGCTACTTAAAAACTATTGTTTAATGTTTATTCGTGTGGTTGTCAATAACCTTTTTGTTTCTTCTTAATTTTCTACTGGAGTTGGAAAGAAAAGACTTCATTCCCCCACCATAGTAAAAGTAAATGAGTCGGATATTCTTTTTCTTTTTCTTTTCCCTTCATTTTCCACTCTAGCTAACAAGCTACATCATGTATATTTTTTCTTCTTAATGGATTCAAGAATTAAAATCTATGGTGACTGCTTACATTGCACTTTGTGCATTCTAGGCTTTCTATACCGGTTAAATTACGGCTGGTGGATGGTGGAAGATGTAATAGAATAGGAAAGAAGCCCGTTTTTAGTTTGTGCCCACTGCACAGTTCTATGAAATAGGACATAATTGTATTACCATTTCTGTATACCGTCTAAATAAATTAAACTGTGTCGAATAGCTGTATTTATAATTAGTTATAGCATGTAAAAGGACAATTTACACAGCCTCAAGGTCATCTACTATGTTGAAACAAAGGGATCTTCTGGTGTTTTCTCACTTCTCCTGCATTTCAGAATTGTTGACTGCTAGTTGTTTTTGACATCCATTCTAATGTTGGTGTAGTCCTACACTCCTCTTTATAAGTTGAATGCATTTTGGGGTTCACTTGTAATTTTTTAAATTTCTTTTGGCCCATTGTTCAATTCAAGCATTGAGTAATCTACCACTTATCTTGTCAGTTGTCAAGTTTTTCTATACTTCCTTTTTCCACGTATTAGGAATCAATGTTTTCCTTTTATATTTGTCTATTCCGTGCTAAACATTATATCCAGTGCAATTCAAAGGGTATAAAGACCAAAACTTTGTATTTACTTAGTGGGCTCAACTTATTTGCAAATGCCATCAAATTGTCAAAAACTTGTCTGCTATAAATTGTAATGTATGCCATAGGACATCAAGCTTGGCAATATGTATTGACTGAAGTATCACCTTTTGTGCCAGGTAAAAACTATTTGCATTTTATTTTTCTATATTCTATAAGAACAATTTGTTGAGTCATTGATTTTATGTTCTTTTTGGATCATTCTTCTCGTTATGCTTAACACGAGTGGATTAAGATGTACGATTTCATACTTTCTTTGGTGAGATAAACTCTTTTTTAATTACAATCAATGGTGAATGTAAGCGTCTGAACTACATTATGGGAAGACAATGTTAATTACCAAACAAGTGCAGGACAGGGGGAGAGAGAGTTGGTGATATATCTAGTGTCGTACAATTGTATGGTTGACTTAGGTGTAAGGTTGACTTACAAGTACCTTCATATACTTATAAAAGGAAATCGGTTGAGTGGCTTAGTGTGCACTTCCTGTTGTATTCCCATTCCCATCAATGAGATGTCCAATTCATTGAACTGGGACGCATTCATATATTGCTCCCGAATGGCTAAGAGCATCTCCAATTGGTATGCTAAACCTCATGGTACTTTCAAAGACCTTCGTTGGCTTTGCTATAATTTTGCGTGACTTTTGGCACATTATTGGAGGGTCTTTTTAGAGGGTCATGTTATAATTTCGCATGCCAACCTATCAACACTTCAATTTTTTCCAGTACATGCAAACAAAAATCATTTCTTTTAAAATGTACATTTGAAGAAGATATGCTAAAATATAACATTTCAGCATTAATAATGTCAAAATATAAGTTTGAGATGAAAGAAATAGATGCTCTCACAAAGTATGGACATGGTTAGAATGGTTAGGATGTGTATTGTGTTTACTCTGTGCCTACCCCTTATTGCGTTCTTCGTTTAAGTTGCACATATTGAGGCGTTGCGATGCTGTGTGGGTATGCGTATGTGTTGAGTGCCTTCGGGACTTACGTGCTTACATGTTAAACGAGCTTACTTGTTTGATATGCTATTTATGCTAAGTGCTCACATGATAAATGTTTACATGTTCAAGTGCTATGTGTTTCCATCTATGAATCTTTTGCATTATGTCTTGGTGTGGATGTCTGATGGTATTTAAGTATTGACCATGAAAGGTTTAAAAGTATATATATATACATGAGGGTTTCCTTGTTTGGATTATTCGCTCGACGTACTATGCCTGGTAAGGTTGGTGGTTAGGTGTCGATCAGTGCTTCACACTGAGCTATATGCTTAAGGACCTCTGTTGTGTTTATAAAATTTACGTTACTTGTTATTTCCATTTACGTTTTTGAGATAGCATGTTTAGGTGTTGCACGCCTACATGATTATATGTTCACCTACTTGCATGCTCATATGGTTTACATGCTTATAGTAGAATATATTGAGATCATCTATTGTATTATTGATGAAGAAATTTCATTTTTTTGAAAAAAAAACTCAGAGATATAAAGTTTTAAACTTTTTGGAAAACCAACATGTGTAAATGTTGTGAGTATATGAAGAGATGCTTTATATGCTTTTATAGTATATATTGATAGACCGGTTATGTTGTTAATCACAAGTTGGTGTGAGTAGCTTGTTGGGCTATGTTTCGTTAAGTTGTATCTTCGGATCCTTGTGGTTGTGCCTTAGCACATATTATTTTTTTCTTTTAAGATGCATACCTTCGGATAGCAGCAGAGTTGTTTAACACTCGGTGCTATTTTTCTTTTGTACCTTGGGTACGTTTTCCTCATTTGTGAGTTCCACATCCTGTTGGAATAGTCCTCTCTTTTGTCAGACTATTGTATTCCCTTTCCGTGAGAGACTCTTTGATAAGTTATTTGTTGTATCTTGAAATTATCCTTTTAAGCAAATTGCACTCCTCTCTATCGCATGAACTGTTTTGTAGGGGTTGTAAGTACCTACCTTTTTCAACGTTTGGTTACGTAATTGGTTGATTGATGTTGGAGTGGTTTTTTTTTCCCATTCTTCGAGATGAACTGTGGTTCCTCTTTCTTCATGGGACTTTTACGTTTAAATGTCTATTAGACATTGCTTTTACCACCTCAAGTAGATTTATTCTTTGAGATGGGTTGTTGCTTGTTGGGTCCCAATCCATTGCATTCATGTTAGACTTTGCAGTGAACTATCAGTTACCCTCCTATATGATTTATTGCATATAAGAAAATTCTGTTGTGTGAGTTATAGTTGGATCTTGACTCAAGCTTCTTGTTCTAAGCTTAGACTTGTATTAGTTCATTTTTATCGCTCCTTTGCTTGGTGGGTGTCGTTTGTGAGCATTCTCCACGACTCTGATATTTGTCTATTATGAGACCATGTTATTGTTAATTGCATAAGTTTTCCTTGTTTCATTGTGAAACTATACATCTTGCGAGTTAGTGAAAATTTTCTTCACTAAGCTCTTTATCATATTTACATAATCTTGCTAAGTACGTTTCTCCTCAAGGTGGTCAAAATTCTTTTATGTGGTTATAGTTATCGATATTTACCGAGTCCTATTTGAACTTCGTTAACATTGGATGGTTAACACTTTGATGATTGTTTAGAAACACAAGTCATTTTAGTGTTTCCTCCTTGTGAACAAGTTTGGCTCTTCATTTAGTAATACTTGTTCGAAGTAAATCTATTTCTTGTTTGGTCCTAGTGACCTTTGGCCCATTTAAGAGTATTATTTTATGCTCGTTCTTAGCTTGTTTGGAAAAGCAGTTTTCATGTGCTTTTGATTTCAAAACCTTTCGTTGAACGAGAGCTCATACCTTATCGGCTTGATATTTTCTTTTGGTGTGAGGCATGATGATTTTCAGTTTCACCGTCCATGGACTTTGAACTTGGGTGTTTCATGGTGTTGTATTAAGATGTCCTTTCCCTTGGACTTCTTAACTATTGGATTAATATTCTTTAGCGCCTTGCCATTTTGAGTTCATCAATTTTGATTGTATTGGACTCGAGTATGAATAATTTAATAACTTCAAATATTTCCCTACTTATTGAGAGGTAGATTGATTTGGACGATTTAGTTACCAAGTTCTTAGAGTTGACGGTTTTGTGAACTCGTCATCATTAGACTCCTTGGGAGTATGACCTTGTATCATGATTTGATTTCTTGTTATTGGTAACCTTGGTTGTTGTTTACTAAGGCTAGATCCCAGTGTCGTTGTTCATGAAATAAAAGTTCCTATTTCATTCTTGGAGACCTTCCATTGTCCCTTACAGGCAAAATTACTTATACCTTGACTTACTATGATAGTGTCCATAGTAACTTTTGTTGGATTGGTGTAGTTATTAGCAAGGTGGAATAATCTATTTCTATTTCATGACTTCAAAATTTTATGAATCCTTCGAACCTGTGGGCAATGCGTATTGTCTCAAACGTTATTGTTCTGTAAATCCTATAACTGGTCCATAGGGATTCTTTTGCTAATTATTGAGTGGTGTATATTCGACCATAGTGAGTTTCAATATTTGATCCTGTCATTTTAACTCTTTCTCCATTGTTGTGACAAAGAGTGCTTCGTTGGACTCATTTTCTCTTGATTCCATGTTAGTGCAAGAAGGGCACATGATTGTATATTGTTTCATTTTGGTGTTCTTTTACTAGTATGTCGATCATTCTATGTTAGAGAGTTAGACCATTTTGGTTCTACATTTATTGTTGATGATCTTAACGGATCGAGTGTATCATGGTTATGAGCTTTTGAGAGCTGATCAAACCCTTTCTCTTTGAATTCCTACCTTTCAATGGTTTGAATTTTGATGTCATTCAAGACAAATTTGCTTTGAGCACTTGGTGCGATCTTGCTAGTTTTATTAGCGAGACTTGTTTTACTTCCTCGTCGTGGGATTACCGTGAATTGTGTTTATGTTAGATCATTTTGATCTTTCGACTTTGTCCTTGCCTTATGCGAACAAAAAGTCTTGGTGTTTGCTTGTTGTGTGATTGGTTGTGGTGGTTGAGGCAACTTTTGTATAGGTTCCCTCTTCCTTGTCGTGAGTTTTCGGGTGTGTTTTTTGAAGAACTTACTTTGGTTGTTGCTTACTGGTGATCTGGTTTCACAATAGTTTCTAGCTTGAGGAAGGATGTCAGATATTGTTCCCTCTATTCGAGTGATGTCTCAGTATCACGAAATTTGGAGTCTCAGTTTTGGGATTTGATTCTTGTATATCTCCATCCTTGAAGTAAATTGTTTAATTGTTTTGACTTTTGCATCGATTTCTTTGAGTTGTAACGAGTCGCGTATGCCACAATTTTATTCATGATTCGGTCAAGGCGCATATCCTTTGATATCTTTTGATTTGTTGCAAGTAGCAATGGTTGTTGTGAACTTTGACACGAGAATTTTCTTGTGCGCTCTTGTGCAATACCCAAGTGTAGGTAGACGTGCAAGTAATATC
Source organism: Hydrangea macrophylla (assembly GCA_033977485.1). Classification (NCBI taxonomy): domain Eukaryota; kingdom Viridiplantae; phylum Streptophyta; class Magnoliopsida; order Cornales; family Hydrangeaceae; genus Hydrangea; species Hydrangea macrophylla. The sequence continues at coordinate 15,580,606 of CM066983.1, forward strand.
TGGTAAGACCAGGTCGATCCCACAGGGAAGGTGTTGACCTAACGAATTAGACTAACCTCTAAAGGAAACAAAATAAAATAACTAAGTTTGAATGAAGGTGCAGAACACGAAGTTCCACAAGCTAAGATTACTAATGACAATAATTGAAATTAATTAAACAATTTAACTAGCTATTGAAAACAATATTCTAAATTCCGTTGTTTAACTTTTAAAAGAAAGTGTTGGGATTACACGAATCCACAGTAACCTAGCCATCTACCATGCATTTGCCATGAAGCACAACGGAGTATATTACCTACAGTTTTCCGTATTCCTCAAAAGAAATAAAGATTCTATGGCCCTTTCATGACCGGGACCATATCATCACAGTTAATTTAAATACGTGAAAGCGGTTTAATTCAATAGTTAAGACTCGCATCCTCAATGGTGTTAGCATTGAAAATGGTTTGCAAGATGTATTGAAAGAAAATGCCTTCGGGCCTTAGTTTTAAAACTGTTTTGACAGACTGAGCATTTATTTGGGACAGAATGATAACAAGTCCTAAAACAAAAAGTCCTGGAATACTGCAGGTAACATCCTCAAGAATCCGAGAGTTCGATCGATCGACGCGCCTTCGATCGATCGAAGACCTTCATCCCTCAATCGATCGAACTAACTTCGATCGCTTGACTGTCTCTGGTTCGATCGATCGAACTAACTTCGATCGATCGAACACAGCGATTATTCTGCTGCATGGCAGAGGCTGGAGATCACTGTTTCATCGTGATCTCCCAACCTGGGACTACTCAGACATCGTCTGGAGTGTCGAGGATTGATTTTTAACGTAAGAAAACTTTAATACCATGTTTGGTTGTGAGTTATTCATTAAAACTATGAAATCTATGATTTTACCAATGTTTAGCATGCAATATCACGAGATGATGGATTAAACTACTCCTAATACGTGCAGAGAATGAATAAACAGTATATAGATAACCTGGAATAGAAGATACTTGTATAAACTTAGAAGAATCCAATCCACAATCAATGGAAAACCTACAAAAATCAAACAAAAACTCTCTATCTCTCCTTCTAAACTGTTAAAATGTAAAAGTGGGCGTCCAAAGGACGTGAACAAAACACATATATATAGAAAAACCTAAAGCACTAGGGTTAAAACCCGCATTCTGCTGCGCACGCAAATGTTTCTGGAAATACCCCGTTCGATCGATCGAACTGCTTTCGATCGATCGAACCCTTGATCTTCAAGCGCTTCTACTCTGTTCGAGCGATCGAACTCTCGATCGATCGAACCTTCTACGATCGATCGAACTTCACTTTTCAGCTTTGACTTCTTTTGTTTGCATTCCAGCATTCCATTTATTCTGATACTCATCTGTTTAGTCCGCACAGCAGTGATCTGCATAAACAACAGCTAAAACAATACAACTTATCATAGATTAATCATACTGTATAAAAATTAGCCATGTAATGCAAATTGCAGATAATACGGGAAGTTGTGATCAAAACTACTACAATTCTTCCTTTTAGCGCGGTTGTATTTTACAAATACCCCCGCTTTGCACAACCCCCAACTAGCTTATTGCTAGTCCCTAGCGATAAAGCGAAAATAAAAATAAACTTAAACCAAACACTCCTAAACTAATACTACCTCAACTAAGAAACAAAGAAAAACTAAAAAACCTAAACTAAGATAGAGAGAAAAATTCCTAACTCACTTTCGCAGGAATCGCGATTGCATTTAGCGAATGCAACAAGCCGTTAAACCCCTAGGTTCCCCCTAGTGGACGAGTGTTGTCTCGTGAGGGTTTGCAGTGAATATACCCACAAAATTCCAGTTTTTAGCTCAAAAAGAATTAGAATAACTTTGTAGAATTCCACCTTCCATTAAACTGTTAATTCAACTCTACAAGAATATAATATCCTCTATCAACTCATGGAAGAGATCCACATGCTCTCCTATATCACCAAGTAAAATATACAAATGTATTACCATCATGCACCCGTGTGTGTGTGGAATTAACAACCATGCATTTAACCCTTATTAGGAGTTATCTAGATTATTGTACTTTGGAAACTTGCAGTTTTAGCTCAATTCTCACATTGGTCACACTCAAAACGAACGTCTCTCAGAAACTTGCTTTACAATGATCGCACATAGTATGAAAGCTTTGAGAAGAATGATATTCTAAGTGCTAATGCTTTCATATTTTACTCTATGAAAAACGGACATTTAAGAGTGTAAAGTCTCATGAATGGAATACTACTTACTAGAGGAGCGAAATACCGTGGATAACTCAACTCACACTTTCATGTTCAAATCAATTGTTGAGAATCTTCAAGACTTTGAATTATGGCTTTTATTTAGTAGGTGGGGGTGTTGTAGAGAAGAGTGTGCTTTTTAGTATGTGATGGAATTTCCACTTCTCTTTTTATTCTCTATTCTTTTCTCCACCCAATCTCCCATTCATTTCTTCTTTTTTTTTTTTTTTTTTTTTTTTATATATAACTCCTTCATTCATCATCACATTTTTTTTTTTTTTTTTTTTTTTTTTTTTTTTTTTTTTTTTGGAATATCCCACAACAACTTCCTTCCATTTCACATACTTTGATGACTCATTCTCAATAAATTTATCAAACAGTTCGATGAGGTCAAGGTATAAATCAAGGATTTGGATTCTTGTGATTTTTATTGGAAATATTTATTTGCGGTGGGATCAGGAATGAATTCAATGAATGTCAGTAAGCTATGTTAGGTAAAGGAATGGGTAAACGATGGCTTGAATCATTTTCTCAACTTTCAATTTTTAGCACTTAAGTGTTTATCGAGTGTAATTGGTAAATCCTGAACATTCTCCTCTAATAAGCAGTCAAAACTTTTAACGAAAACTGAGACTTAACAACGAATTCACAAATATACGCAAGAAAAAACCATTCGACAATGTATGCGAATCCCCTCAGAAATGAAGATTGGCTCAAAAACTCACAAAGGGTTATTAGCTTCCACTACTTGTTCTTTTCGCACAATATTCATGTTAACTCCATTTTCAAGTTTTCTACATGGCTGCTAATTAGTGTGCACAAGTATTGGGTACATACTAGCTTTACAGATGCAATTCATTTCAGTGATACAGAAAAACGCGTGGATTTAATCCATAAGAAGATAAGAATACTACAAATGTATCATTGTCTAATTAACAAGCAGGAGAAGTTATTCAGAGTTATTCTATCAATACTATTCAATAAAAAATTTTTTCAAATTTTGAACAGACTGTGTTCTCATTAAATTTAAAACATATCTAAGTGCAAAACCTGATTATTACGGGTGTATACCTATCTATTATCTCCTACCCCCAACTGAAAACAACAAAGTCCCCAGAAGTTGATTTTCAAGAAATAAAATAGATGGGTATCACCTGTAAGGAGCAAATGTATGATCGCAAACGAGCAACCTAGCATAGAAAGGTAGAACACAATCTCCAAAACAAACAGGATCAATAGATAACAATAATGCAATCAAACCAGGATCCAAACAACCACACCACAATAATATGAACAGAGTAAAATAAAACACAAGCAGTAATAAATACTGTCCATACAATACCAACTAACCAGATAATACAACCAAAACCACCACATATACAGCCAACCAAAAATATAACAAAAATCAGAACACTACTAACCCAAAAATACATAACTACCACCTCCCCAACTAAACTAATCGACTCCAGACGGCGTATCAGCTGCTACATCAGAAGGGATGTCGATGGGAGCAGGCGGCAATACGATAGTAGTAGGAGCAGTAGTAGATGGCTCGGAAACAGTGGTGGAAACAGGATCAGTAGCCTCAGAATCTGGGGCAGCAGATGGTGGATCAGTAAGTGGTGGATCCGTAAGTGGTGGATCCGTAGGAGTAGCAACATGGGACGGATCAGCAGCAGGCGGAGCAGATGGGGTGGCCGTGGGATGGTGAGCAGAGTGAACAGCCTGATCAACCCCTATCTGAATCAAAATGGACTCCAGTAGAGTCTGTATATGATCCATCCGGCCCTCGAGTCTAATCCTGGCCTCTCTCTCCTCCAATAATAACTCGCGAACTGTCGGGAGAGGCACCGAAGAAGAAGACTCTCCCTGGGCACGAGACTGCGACCGCTGTCGCAGCTCAAACTGCTGAACCGCAGCAACTGGATCATCCTCATCATCCGAATCAAGCTCCTCCACCTCTGTGGGTGTCCCTGAAGCTCCAGCCTCCGTGTCTGTACCGCCACGCCTCTTCTTCCTCCCCTGCACCCTCGCTGTCCCTTTCCCCTTGCGCTTCCTCTTCTGAGCGTCGGAGCGGCGAGCAGCCGCCTCGCTAAATCGGCGGGGAGAAGGGCGGATATCATCTCCAGGGAGCTCGAGGAACCCGGCATCGGCCATGACCCTCTGAATAGCCCAAGCACCCTTCAGGTGCTTTCTGGACGAGATATAACGGGTGGGGTGGACCATAAAATCGATGTATAGTCGTGGTATACAAACAGGCTGTCCCGTCCCCACAGCATATAAAACTCGCGCATACCAAGCCGCGATCTTCTCTCTATAGGACGTCACTAGGAGGCAGTTACTGAGGACCAAATGAAGCATGTGGTAGTCGTCAGTAAGAAAGTGGTCCTCGATCAAAGCATCACCATCCCAAGACGGAATGGCACCTCCCGTGAGCTCTCTGATGATAGTGGATGGTGGGGTCACTGGTGCATCAGGCCGGTGGGGGCAAACATAATCAGGTACCTCTGGTACCCCCAACGCGGCAGAAACGGTGGCGGGACTGATGATGAACGTCCGGCTCCGAAAGAAGGCATGATAGGTGAATGGCGCAAACGGGTCGCTGATCATCGTCGCACATGCACCTCTAATCCAGGATAGGTTGACCCTCTTGGCCAACGACAGGAGATCGAACCAGTGAGGCATAGCCCGGATCCGTGTGAGGAACCATGGGCTCTCAGTCCATATGTGCTCAATAGGTCTCTCAATCATGACCATCCGAGTCTGGAAGTACCGCTCGTACCAAACCCTATCCTCGTTATTCCGGAACCCGTGATCGGGTACCGGATCTGGAATAGTACGGTCGAGGGGCTTGGACTTATGATAGCCCGTCACTGGATTCATCTTGTAGTCCTGAAAATAAGACCACACAATATACAGATAAGAAATAGGAAGACAAAGAAACAAAACAAACACTGCTGGAGTTCGATCGATTGAACTGAGTTCGATCGATCGAACTGGAGTAGACTTCGATCGCTTGAAAATTGTTCGATCGCTCGAACCTCTCCCCTTCGATCGCTCGAAACCAGTTCGAGCGATCGAACACAGCGGTGTTCAGAAATCGCAGAAACAAAAAAAGAAAAACAAAGTTACACTAAGAAAGGAAGAACCTAAGACCAAGGGGACACCCCCTTGGGATTTCCTAACACGAACAAAGAGAAAAAGAAAAAGAAACAAATCTGGGGGCCTACCTCGGTGTAGAAACCTGCAGTGGGGAGGGAGAGAGGATGAGATGAAGGTGAGGATGATCGGATGGGTGAACAGGGCGTCCTCTGGAATGCACAGGATCGGAAATTGCCCAGTCGCCTTCTCCTCTGTCTTCGAGCGATTGAGAGTGAGAGTGAGGGAAATGAAGAGGTGTCCAGAAGACGCCTCGTTTAAATGCTTCGTTCGATCGATCGAAGTATGTTCGATCGATCGAACACAAATTTTTCAATCGATTAAACGTAAACTACAAGCGCTCGAACATTCAGGTTTCGATCGATCGAACGGGGTTCGATCGATCGAACACAAAAATTCCAGAATTCATTGGGATATGAACTACATCACCCCCAACTATCACAAACAACTCTGGACATGCAGATAGACTGAAAGAACAGTTGAAGAACAAGCATGTAGTGCAGAAATGTATCCCCAGAATAGAAGATTGCAATTTATATCAAAATAAAACTTTATTATTGCATCCAAATTGCACCATTATCATCCCCAACTGTGGTAAAAACCTTATTGGACTAGAAAACCAAAAATAAAACTTAAACTAAAACTGAAAACAAATTGTCAAGGATTACATTCCAGTTGCTAAACAAGAATTGGAATTGAACAGAAACAATTGAAATGTAGCACTAGTCTTCGAGTATAAAAATTTCCTCTTCCACGATCTCCTCATAATCCTCCGAATCTTCAGATGTGAAGTCCAAACTTGATGATTCCCTTTCCCAGAACAATCGGAAAGCAGCAAGGACATCATCGAACAAATCTGGAGTCTCTAAGGAAGTGATAACCTTGGCAAGAGGTGATCCGCATGGAGATAGAGATAACGGAGTGATATTGCGCAATGGACATTCCTCTTGTGGCGGAGTCTGCGGCCGTTGAATGTAAAAGCCATGAAAGAGCTGATGTGGAAGGAAAATAGGTGGGTATGGAAGATTCATAGTGACAATCCTGACAAAGAAAAGAAAAAACAAAGAAGAAAATAAACAAAACGACATCAAGATATTGGAATACAAAAAAATAAAAACAAAAAAAAAAACGAAAGGAAAAACAAGGAACAGAAACAAACAAAACACAGAAAAAATGACCAAGTTCCAACCTCACTATCGGCAGGGATTCCCAAAATGCACTAGCAGGTAAAGGGCATTGAAGCCTGAAAAGCAAATAGCTCAAGTGCACATAGCGGTATGGGACCAACTCAAACATGAGGAAATCATCCACGAAAACAAAGACAGCATTGTGGCGTTCTGGGACGACATCTTGGAGGATATGATCTTCCCATGGCTCCCACATATCATCGTTTTCCCATTGGGCCATGAGGGCATCATCCACCATTCTCCCCATGTACAGGTCGTCGTCCTCATCCAACTCTTCCTCATTAGGAAAGTCCATATTTTCAAACGGATTGATGTCCAGGAGAGCAGGGTCGAATGGGATATATCCGATGGAACCATTGATTCGAGTGTGAACCTCAGGATCATAAGGATGCAAGGGGCAGGGCGTGGGTTCACCCTCAGTCCAGGTGCCACAACAACACTCGGAATCAGCCCATGAACCAATTGAATGGACATCATCACCTCGCATATTCACCTGCAACAGAGTGGTTTAAGGAATAATGGATTAGAACTAAATCACAATTACGAAAGAAAGAACAACTAAACACAAAAGAAAGAAAGAACTAAAATGCAAGGAAGAAAAGAAATACAACAACAAGTTGGAATTCCACTTGAGATTTTTAAGTGGTGGAATAGGTGGGCTCATCCAGCTGGATGTGCTCCACTTCAGTGCGAAAATTCTCCAAGAACGGCTTCAATCTTTGGCCATTGACCTTGAAACACTCATCGTTCTTGGGATTGACAATCTCAACCGCCCCATGTGGAAAAACAGTCTTTACGATGAACGGGCCTGTCCACCGGGAACGGAGTTTTCCTGGGAAAAGATGGAGGCGAGAGTCATACAGCAACACTTTCTGCCCCGGCTCAAATGATTTACGAAAAATCGTACGATCGTGTCGAGCCTTCAACTTTTCCTTATGCAACTTTGCAGAGTCATACGCATCTCGTCGTATTTCCTCTAGCTCTGCAAGTTGGAGCTTGCGCAGCTGACCTCCCTCTTGAATATCAAAGTTCAATGAGCGTGTCGCCCAATAAGCTTTATGTTCAATTTCAACCGGAAGGTGGCAAGCTTTCCCGTAAACTAGTCTATACGGGGACATACCAAGATTCGTCTTATAGGCAGTACGGTATGCCCATAACGCGTCAGTCAATTTGTATGCCCAGTCTTTTCGATTGGAACTAACCGTTTTCTCGAGAATATGCTTGATTTCTCGGTTAGCCAATTCTGCTTGCCCATTTGACTGTGGATGATAAGCAAGAGCGATTTTATGATGGACTCCGTATTTCTTGAGAAGTGACTCCAAGGGCCTATTGCAGAAATGCTTGCCTTGGTCACTTAGTAAAGCTTTCGGAGTACCAAAACGAGACAGAATATGTTCTCTGAGAAATGACATGACTGTTCTGTGGTCATTTCGTCTCGTTGGTATCGCTTCTACCCATTTCGATACATACTCCACAGCAAGGAGTATGTACTCACAGTTATTCGACTTGGGAAATGGGCCCATAAAATCTATGCCCCAACAATCAAATATCTCAATTGTGATGATAGGGGTTAGAGGCATAGAATTCCTTTTAGAAATGGTTCCAAGCTTTTGACAGCGTTGGCATGTCTTACAAAAGGAATAAGCATCTTTGAAGACTGTGGGCCAGTAAAAACCGCTTTGCAACACTTTTTGTGCAGTCTTCTGTGACGCAAAATGGCCACCGCATGCCTCAGAATGGCATGACGCTAAGATAACGGTTATATCCTCGTTGGGTACGCAACGCCTGATGACCTGATCAGCACAGTATTTGAAAAGGTATGGGTCATCAAAGAAAAAATGGCGTGCAAACGAGAGGAACCGTTTCCTATCTTGATTCGACCAATGGGTCGGTGTTTCACCTGTGACCAGGTAGTTTACCACATCAGCATACCAAGGCAGACTACTTACTGCCAGTAGCTGTTCATCTGGGAATTCATCTTTGATGGATTGGGATTCAGTGTTATCGGTAAAAGTCAACCGAGATAAATGATCTGCAACCACATTCTCTACTCCTTTCTTGTCCTTGATTGTTAAATCAAACTCTTGGAGTAAGAGTATCCAGCGGATAAGCCGTTGTTTAGCGTCTTTCTTTGACAAAAGATACTTGAGGGCCGAATGATCTGTAAAACAGACGATTGGCGACCCTATCAGGTAAGACCTAAACTTGTCCAGAGCGAATACTACGGCCAGCAGCTCCTTTTCAGTAGTAGTGTAATTCATCTGAGCTTCATTTAAGGTTCGGCTGGCATAGTATATCACATGCGGCTTATTGTCCTTCCTCTGGCCTAGGACTGCGCCAATGGCGTAATCACTAGCATCGCACATTAATTCAAAAGGCAAACTCCAGTCGGGTGCCTGTATTATAGGTGCGGAGGTGAGGAGATCTTTTAAATCCTCGAAGGACTTCTGGCAACTCTCTGACCACTCGAAAGGTGCATCTTTGACAAGAAGTTGACAAAGGGGTCGAGAGATTGCACTGAAATTCTGGATAAATCGACGATAAAAACCTGCATGCCCCAAAAATGAACGAATGTCTCGCACTGTACGAGGGACAGGTAGGTTTGAGATTATGTCGATCTTAGCCTTATCCACTTGGATTCCTTCATCGGATATTATGTGGCCTAGAACTATACCCTTGGTCACCATAAAGTGACACTTCTCCCAATTCAAGACTAGGTGTTTGTCCTCACACCTCATTAAAACCTGTTCGAGATTGCTGAGGCAATCCTCGAAACTATGGCCGAAAACTGAAAAGTCATCCATGAATACTTCAAGGATGTTTTCGACCATATCACTAAAGATGCTTAGCATGCACCGCTGAAAGGTAGCCGGTGCATTACATAAGCCAAATGGCATTCGTCGGTAGGCGAAAGTACCGAATGGACACGTGAACGTGGTTTTCTCCTGATCTTCAGGAGCAATCTCAATTTGATTATACCCACTGTATCCATCTAAGAAGCAGTAGTACTTATGACCCGCCACTCGTTCTAGCATTTGATCCATGAATGGCAAAGGAAAATGATCCTTTCGGGTCACAGTATTTAGCTTCCTGTAGTCTATACACATTCTTCATCCAGTGGGGACTCGTGTCGGTACTAATTCACCCTCTTTGTTCGGAATGACCGTTATGCCCGCTTTCTTTGGAACTACTTGGGTAGGACTAACCCAAGGACTGTCAGATATTGGATATATCATCCCAACATCAAGTAGTTTAAGCACTTCCTTCTTAACCACTTCTTGCATGTTGGGATTCAGACGTCTTTGCATTTGCCTTGAGGGTTTGGCGTCTTCCTCCAGATATATCTTATGCGTGCATATGGATGGGCTTATGCCTTTGAGGTCAGCAATTGTCCATCCCATAGCATCCTTATGCTTTTTCAGCATATCCACTAGCTTACTTTCCTGTTCATGAGTTAAGGCAGATGAAATGATTACAGGATAAGTTTTTCCAGTTCCTAGGAATGCATATTTCAGCTCTTTTGGGAGCTCCTTCAATTCTAACTCTGGGAACTGGAAACTAGAGGGCATTACCAATTTGGTTTTAGGAGGCAGTTGTTCATATGGCATTACCCACATGCAATCGGCTCTATCCTCCTCTATCGTATCCATCATAAGACACGTCTGGTTTAGGTCAGCATCCAATGGAGTTGACTCTTCAGGCTGATAAATATTGCCAAATTGAGTCATCACAACTTCCAAAGGATCTTTATAGTCGACCAAGTCAACTTCATCTTCAATGACCGTGTCTATATAATGGACTTCCTCCTCTTCATCGTATTCTTCTGGTCGGGGATTAGAAAAGATCTTGACATTCAATGTCATGTTCCCGAATACGATTGTCATGATACCACTTCTAATCTTGATTGTGGCATCGATGGTGTTGAGGAACGGCCGTCCAAAGATAACCGGGATATGTGCACCAGGATTAGACACAGGTTCTGTGTCCAATATCACAAAATCCACCGGAAATACAAACGAGTCTATTTGGACCAGGACGTCCTCTAATACCCCTCTAGGGTACTTCACGGATCTGTCTGCCAACTGCAAAGCAACTCGAGTGGGTTTGAGTTCACCCAACCCTAGCTGTTTATAGACTGAATATGGCAGCAGATTCACGCTTGCTCCTAAATCAAGGAGTGCGTTGTCTATCTTTTGATTCCCAATTCTGCATGAGACAGTAGGTGTACCGGGATCTTTGAGTTTTGGAGGCAACTCGTTTTGAATGATCGCGCTAGCTTGGCACGCGACATAAGCATGTTTCTTCACGCTTTGCCTCCTCTTGACCGTGCATAGATCTTTGAGATACTTTGCATAGGCCGGCACCTGCTTGATAGCATCTAGGAGTGGAAGGTTAATCTTAACTTGCTTAAACAATTCCAAAAACTCCTGATTCTTCGTCTCATTCTTGGGTTTCTTTAACCGTTGAGGATAAGGTGCAGGAAAGGGGCATTTTGGTGGTTCCTCCTTAACAGATTCCTTTCCCGGCCTTCGCTCAACTTCTTCTTCTACTCTAGGAGCTTCAAGGTTTTCCTTTATTGGTTCGTCATTAGTAGACGGCTCCTCCTCTCGAGTAGATGGTAGCTCAACTTCTTCATCCAACACTTCCCCCTCCTTGTACACTTCGGGAGTGGACAGAGGTATGCCTTTTTCTATGACTTTTCCACTTCTCAGTGTGGTCACAGCTTTAGCATGTTCTTGATTATTAGGACCATTGTTATGTCCCTTGGGGTTCTGAAGTGGTTGGGCAGGAAATGTTCCTCCTGAGCTCTCTTGCCGTGCATCTATCCTCTCTAACGTGGCAGACATTTTACTCATCATTTGGATGAGTTGTTGCGTTAGATTGGCATTAGCAAGTGGCTCCTCCTCTTGTACCTTCTTGTGCGGGGGCACATAGGCATTGGTTTGTGGTGCATTAGAGGGTTGAGCTTGATTGTAATTATTAGTTCTGTTTTGATTGTAATGCTGGGGCGGCCTATTGTTTTGCCCTTGATACTGATTATTGTTGTAGGGCTGCTGTTGATATTGATTTTGGGCTCCAGCATTGTTTCTCCAATCAAAACCGGGGTGATTCCATCTATTATTACTTTGAAAAGTATTGTTGGAATTCCCCGCCCCTCGAAAACCTTGCATGGCATTCATTTCTACAGGGGCTTGCTCTTGAAAATATGGCACATTAGGACAATACTGAGTTGTATGTCCCAACATGTTGCATGTGCCACATGGTTCTTCAGGCATGACTTGCCTAGAACTCTCTCCTTTCATGCTTAACTCTTCCACCTTCTTTGCTAGCTCTGCATACTTAGTCATGAGGCGATCTTCATTGGTTAACTGATATAGGCTTTTTTCTTCTACACAGGATATCTGTGAGCGTGAGATATTGTCAGAATTTGACCATTCATGAGCGTATTCAGCTAACCATTCGAAATGGGCTTCGGCCTCTTCAGTATTTTTTCGCAGAAATGGTCCAGAGCTCATTGTTTCCACCAACTTCTTTGTTTCACCATTTAATCCCTGATAAAAGAAGCTGATCGTTCGCCATTTCTCAAACCCATGGTGTGGGCATGAGAGAAGCAAATCTTTGAAACGCTCCCACGCTTGTGTGAAGGTTTCATTGCTCTTTTGTTTGTAGGAATTAATTTGACGCTGAAGATCTGTGGTCATGCGAGTAGGATAGAATTTCTTCAGAAATGCGGTGCTCATCGCATGCCAGGTGAAAATTGAATTAGGCTTTTGGGAGTGAAGCCACGCCTTCGCTTTATCTTTCAAAGTGAAGGGGAATAGCATTAAATGCGTCACCTCCCTAGGACAATTTTGCGAGAATGTTTTGCAAACATCCTCGAAATTGGTGACATGTAAATACGCCTTCTCGCTTTCCATCCCATGAAAAGTGGGAAGCAATTGAATCATCCCATTGCGAAACTGAAATTCGCCATTGTGTGGTGGGATTTGAATGCAAGAGGGCGTAGGTGCATGTTCTGGTTGCATAAGATCGCAAAGAGGACGGAGTGCCTCATCAATTGGCACCACAACATTGTCACCGTTTTCACTCTGATGATCATCCATTGATGCAGTTGGAGTGATAATCGGGTTGATGGAACTATCAGAGTCAGAGCAGTAGAATGGATTTCCAAAGAATCCTTCGATAGAATTCTCGGACATGAACTAGGAGAGTCCCTAGGGTGAGAACTTACCCAAAAGAACCGAAAAGAAAAGAAAGGAAAAAAATAGAAAGAGATGAAGAGAGACTGAGGTAATCTAAAGAATTGATCGTCGCCTTCCCCGGCAACGGCGCCAAAAACTTGACACGAGAATTTTCTTGTGCGCTCTTGTGCAATACCCAAGTGTAGGTAGACGTGCAAGTAATATCTGGTAAGACCAGGTCGATCCCACAGGGAAGGTGTTGACCTAACGAATTAGACTAACCTCTAAAGGAAACAAAATAAAATAACTAAGTTTGAATGAAGGTGCAGAACACGAAGTTCCACAAGCTAAGATTACTAATGACAATAATTGAAATTAATTAAACAATTTAACTAGCTATTGAAAACAATATTCTAAATTCCGTTGTTTAACTTTTAAAAGAAAGTGTTGGGATTACACGAATCCACAGTAACCTAGCCATCTACCATGCATTTGCCATGAAGCACAACGGAGTATATTACCTACAGTTTTCCGTATTCCTCAAAAGAAATAAAGATTCTATGGCCCTTTCATGACCGGGACCATATCATCACAGTTAATTTAAATACGTGAAAGCGGTTTAATTCAATAGTTAAGACTCGCATCCTCAATGGTGTTAGCATTGAAAATGGTTTGCAAGATGTATTGAAAGAAAATGCCTTCGGGCCTTAGTTTTAAAACTGTTTTGACAGACTGAGCATTTATTTGGGACAGAATGATAACAAGTCCTAAAACAAAAAGTCCTGGAATACTGCAGGTAACATCCTCAAGAATCCGAGAGTTCGATCGATCGACGCGCCTTCGATCGATCGAAGACCTTCATCCCTCAATCGATCGAACTAACTTCGATCGCTTGACTGTCTCTGGTTCGATCGATCGAACTAACTTCGATCGATCGAACACAGCGATTATTCTGCTGCATGGCAGAGGCTGGAGATCACTGTTTCATCGTGATCTCCCAACCTGGGACTACTCAGACATCGTCTGGAGTGTCGAGGATTGATTTTTAACGTAAGAAAACTTTAATACCATGTTTGGTTGTGAGTTATTCATTAAAACTATGAAATCTATGATTTTACCAATGTTTAGCATGCAATATCACGAGATGATGGATTAAACTACTCCTAATACGTGCAGAGAATGAATAAACAGTATATAGATAACCTGGAATAGAAGATACTTGTATAAACTTAGAAGAATCCAATCCACAATCAATGGAAAACCTACAAAAATCAAACAAAAACTCTCTATCTCTCCTTCTAAACTGTTAAAATGTAAAAGTGGGCGTCCAAAGGACGTGAACAAAACACATATATATAGAAAAACCTAAAGCACTAGGGTTAAAACCCGCATTCTGCTGCGCACGCAAATGTTTCTGGAAATACCCCGTTCGATCGATCGAACTGCTTTCGATCGATCGAACCCTTGATCTTCAAGCGCTTCTACTCTGTTCGAGCGATCGAACTCTCGATCGATCGAACCTTCTACGATCGATCGAACTTCACTTTTCAGCTTTGACTTCTTTTGTTTGCATTCCAGCATTCCATTTATTCTGATACTCATCTGTTTAGTCCGCACAGCAGTGATCTGCATAAACAACAGCTAAAACAATACAACTTATCATAGATTAATCATACTGTATAAAAATTAGCCATGTAATGCAAATTGCAGATAATACGGGAAGTTGTGATCAAAACTACTACAATTCTTCCTTTTAGCGCGGTTGTATTTTACAAATACCCCCGCTTTGCAAACTTGTTTTGTTATATTCGTGCATTCACTTATTCGATTTATCATTGCTTTGTTGATGATACCCTTGTCCTTGTTCGAAACATATGTATGTGCTGAAGTTTCTTGGTAGTTATGGCTTTGGACATTGCGGTCCTTTGCCTTGATGTTTCGAGAGCGAGATTTGGGTTTGTTGATAGAGAGACCGTTTTTGATTTATCGCCAGGGGCTTGTTCTTTGGAATTTAGTATTCCTCGGTTTTATTGGCTTACCACCAATATTTGTTTTGATAGACACTGTTCAGGTCCATCATTGTTGTTCCTTTTAAGGATTGGAGTTTTCCGTTTATTCTTGTGGACGAGATGTAATGTCGATTCATTACAATCTTTTGTATTAGCATTCGTTTGTTACTTTGTGAGATCTTTTCTTTGGCATTATTTAATATAAGCTTGGACCACTCCTTGGGAGTTGATCACATAGTTTAGTTCAGTTTTGAAATCCTGTGAAGGAATCAAGTTACCTAACTTTTGTGACAATTCGTGTAACTTTTATCAGTCGATTCGTTTCTTTGAGCTCCTTAGATTTAGTTGATTGAAATTCAATCTCTTTGTAGAATTTACTTTGAGGCAAATTCGTTGGTTTTCTCGAGTCTTCAAAGTTTTGTTGAGACCCTTGCATTTGGCTATTCAAATGTTTTTCCCCGTGATGTTACTGCATAATAATGAGAATACTTTTCTTGATCCTCACTAGTATTGCTTGAAGCTTAGTAAGGGTTCTTAGAACCAGATTCGATATTCTATTGGAAATTGTCTTGTTCAGTCTTTGGACTTATTGACCTTGGGTCCTGTCCATTTTGGATAATAAATTTTGGTGAGTTGATGCCTTGTACCCTAATGACGCTTGGCAAATTTGTGCATTTGGTACATTCAATTTAGTTCCTAACATTTTGTGATATATTCCTTACTCTCGTTAGTTAGTATTGGAAGGACATAGGAACGCCTTGTGAAAACAGCACACTTTGTGCTATAACGTTGATTCTTCGGATCTTGAAATTGTTTCTTGCAATGATGAAATTTTATTCCATGTCATTGGTTACCCTTCTTCTCGGGTTGGATTTTCAGTTGAGTTTTGGATTCTATCCATTCGTTGTCGCTTGTGTTGTGTGTTACATATTGGTCAGTTGTTTGACACCTTGGGGTGAGTTACAATTACATGTTGTATTCTTTTGATTATGTGGTCCTTTCGTGAAGATCATTTCGGTATTTGAACAATAGTGGTATGAAATTCATTTTTATTCTTGACTTAGTTCGTTCGACGACTAAGAAGATCAAGTTGTCATTGATGCTTCATATTTGGTCATGTCAGTTGATGTTGGAACCGTGTATGTTCCTTGAGATTGTTCCTTGTGAGCCTTGGTGACTCTTAGTGTCTATGTATCAGTATGGATTGTTACCTCTCCAGTTGTTTCCCTTTGAGGTACATTCGAATTCTGGGACGGAATTCTTCTAAGGGGGGTAGATTGTCATATTTCAGAATTTTAGTAAGGGCAATTACGTAATTTTACCTTTTTTGTTGGGGGCTCTAAATTTATTCGACTGTATTTAAATTTATGGAGCATGACTATATTATTTATTTACCCTTGCAGGTGCTTTAAAATTTATTTCTGTTCGTGTGGGTGTGTTTATTTAATTTTGGGTTCACACTGTTGGGTCAGACTGTCCATGGAAATACCAAACATTTCATTTTTGGAACAAACTGGAGAGTGGGCCCCACCTCACTCCCTGTATTCGGCCAACTCTCCCTCTCCCCTCATTAATCATGTTTCATTCTCTTCCTCTCATCCTCTTCTTCTCTTTCAAGCTTCAAGAGGCCAAAACCTTCAAAGATCTTCACCCCTCTTCCATCTCTAGTTTCAAGATTGCTAAGGAAGGTCAAGCTCTTCATCTTCAAGCTCTCCTAACAATCCTAGGGCTTGACATTCTTCCATTGGTAAGTTTTCTAGAAGCCCCAAATTCTAGGGTTTCATTAGTTTTCTAAATTTTGAGTTATTCATGGACTTTTCACTTTGTATAGCTTGCTTGGAGTATATAGAGCTTCTCTTTCATGTCCTAACCATTTCTATGGAGAATTTCTTATGTGGGTAAGTTTTCCCAATCTCTAACAACCTAGGGTTTGCTAGTTTTATGATTTCTATCCTAACCTTGGGTTGTTCTTGATTAGTGGTGCATACTTGAAGCATCCTTCAAGATTCTAGCACAAGCATTGAAGCTATTTTGGATTTGCTTAGCTCTCTTGAGTTGCCATTGATTTTTGGAAGCTAAGGGTTGAGGTAGATTTACATTGTACAAATCTATATGTTATACTTGTCTAAGATATCTTGAGTTCACATTTATGCTAGGAGAGAACTTAGACATATGTATTAGGACATTCCCCCAAAGTTGTAATGTTAGGGTTATTTTGCCTAAATGTGAATTATATGCCTTGGTTGTATAAGTTGTAAATTTGGGGTGTTAAATGTAATTAGAGTAATGTAGGAGAATAATATGAACACATGCATTACTTTTCCCCAAAGTTGTAAATTTAGAGTTGTATGCCAAATTGTGACTTACATGTTTTGGTTGTACTATAGTTGATTATGTGATGCTAGACATGCTTAGGATGCTCCCTTTATGTGTAAAACCATGCTAGGACGTTAGTATAGAAATCCTTGTTAGGATTGTCAAGTTATGCAAATTTACTACATTCTTTGAGACCCTTGATATTATGTCTAATAGACTAGAATTATTGCTTAATTTATTGTAGTGGATCATCTATAGTGTCATTTTAAACATCACATGCATTGGGGCCTAATCGGCAAGCATTCATGTATCACGACATAAATGTTTTGTTTGAAAAAGAGAAAAAAACCCCATATGAAGGAATTTGATTTAAGAAAATTTGGATATGGATTGTGATGTGAGACAGGGAGAATGACCCTTAGAAACATTCAAACTCCAACCATATTCGGGTAGCTCCCGGAAGTTGGTATGCTACACTCCATGCGTGGGTGGCTCATAGCCCGGTAACGAGAGAGAGATGTGCATATATCATGCATAGCCTTGCGGCTTTAGTCATTTCATTGTAGCCGTGGTGGTGATCCATTGCACCTCATTTCATTTTAGTCAAGATAGCATATAGACTTGTTACAATATTTTCTACGAGCCGTCGTTCTCATAAAAAAGACAAAACATTTTTCAGGTGAGCTTGACAAGGACAAAGGGCACATGTGACCCGACGCGTAGACTTTGAGACATTTTGTTCTACTTTTAAGATTCATGTTTAGATATGTAAATGAATAGTTCTCATATGAACTTTAGTCTTTTGGGAAGTTTGTAATAGTTTAGTGCACTAAAAGAAACTTGCTGGATTACTTTTATTACAAAACTTCTTGAACTTAGACTTCCATATTTTTGTCATTGGGAAGTCTTGTTGTAAATTTTGATGGACAAGTGTTAGTCCCTGCTTTTCATACTTGTTCAACTTATTTATGTTATGTAATTATATTTCCGAGATCGGAGAATCTCTTTTATAGTTTTATGTATGTGTGTTAATTTGAATCATTGCCGGATTCGTTTATGTTTGATATTGTCCTTGCCGGACTTATTGTATTTCAATTAAATCCTTGTCGGATGTGTCCATTTTGTTTTTAAAGGAAATAATTTAAAATCCCTCTCCCATTCTTCCTCTCTTTATGTCTTTCACTCATCGCTTTTAATAAATTTCGAGTACACAAAGTTCTGTTTGGTCTAGGCGCGTGTTATATGTCATTTAGGACTTGTTTAGTCATATGTTGATGTTTAAACTCGAGAATTTAGCACAGTTGGGAATGTTTCGAAATGCTGTCAAAAAGCTGTCAAAGTTACAGTTAAATAAAAACTGCTACGGTTATTTCAATTTTCTGTCCAAATGGTGCAGAATTGAAAAAAATATCATTAGACGAAAGTTGTGCAGAATCGAATTTTACATGGACCAACGTGGATAGAATGTGAAAATTGCAAAGATATAGACACTTACAAGTGTTTTAAAATTCAGCAACTGTCAAAAATGACCCTTTTATCAAATTCATTGTAATTTTTCCTTCTCTCTTTGATCTAGTGCTTGCCTGGAAAGTTTTTTAATTAAATTTTCAAATGCTTTGATTTTTGTTGGACTCGTTAAGCCAAATTCTCTAAGGTCCTCACCCCTGTCTGACTCGTTGACATGTAAACCCCTCTTGGCTTATTTGTGAGCGAGTCATCATAGTGGGAATCCCCGTGGGATCCCAATGTTGCTTCCGCACCTGTGTATGAATTTTAATTCTTTTCTCTCTATCTTTTTCTCTTTCCTCGCGCTTCGATTTTCGGGGCGTGACATGCTATAAAGATTGTCATCTGCCAGAATCTCTACTGTGAAAAAAACAAAAAGCATACTTAGTATCGATATGCAATGCTATGAAGATTGTGGTTCGAGATACTCTAAGAACAAATGAAAAATGTAGGTCTTTGATTGTTAAGTTTGTCACCGCCTTTGATATGAGAATGTTCTTCTTGGCATGCTCCTAAAGTCCAGAACCATTTTGCTAATTCACGAGCTTTGATTTTTTTGGTTAATACAGATTCTCTTCTGAACCTTGAAGAAGTCGTCTACTAAACGTCTTACTTATGATCAAAGGAACTTTGCCGAGGTATAGTCAATTGCACCTCTTTAGTTTTGTTTTATGAATTGGGTCTTCACATGGATTTTTAGCCTCTTATTCATCACATTCACACACAAGAAAGGCCCAACTCTCTTGATTTTGTCATTGATGAAAATTGGAGTACCTAGAGATGTTATTTGGGTCTTCACATAGATTTTTAGTCTCTTGTTATTCACATTCACATTCACACACAAGCAAGGCCCAATTCTCTTGATTTTTGTTTTTTAAGAAAGATGGTCCATGAGATGATATTTGATGATTATATCTATTTATGATGATGGGTTATTACTGCATGAACTTTTTTGTTTGTTGCTGAGAAACATTTACCATATGTACCGTCAAGAACTTGGGAATATTTAGCACGATCATTATGTCAAAATTTTATCAAATTACGGCATTATGTCTCACACATCCATAACATATTATAGAAAAAACTTTGAGGGGGGGGGGGGGGGGGGGGGGGGCGGTGGCCTATAGGAATGGGGTGCTAGAGATTTTAAAGTTTGTGCATGTAAATTTGTGCTTTATGTGTTATATGAACTTTTAAACTTTACTTATATAAGATTATGAAAAATGCAAATAAGAATCTCAAAAAGGAAAACATAATAAGAGATAGAGAGAACTTTAAAATTTAATCGGGTACAAATGGTAAACATAGAGAGAGTGAGTAATTTACTTGAGTTGTGAAATTAACTAACTTTTAAAAATGCTTTGTAATCTAATTGTAGCTACTTTTTAATTTTTATACTTTTGTAAAATCAATGGGGTTTCCACTTTACAAAGAGTGGATGGGTGAAGTTAATAGGGTGGGGGATGTGCATGTTAAAGGGGTTAAGGACTTTGTGAAATATGCAAAGAGAAATCTAAAAAGTGAAGAGATCTCGTGTCCACATGCTCGTTGTAGAAATGGTAAATGTTGGAAATGGACAGAGGTTGAGTTAGATTTGATTAAGTGGGATATGCAACAAGATTACTTGTTTTGGAAATTTCACGGTGAAAGGGAATTCATGTATATTCCAGAACAACTACCGAGCAAGGAACCAATACAAGTAGAGGATGATCATTTAGCACATCCTAGAATGAATGACCTCATTAATGATGCTTACAGAGTCCATGCAATTCAAGCAAACCATAGTCCATAAGTTGAGGTTCTTCGTGAAGAAGAAAATGATCAAGATCACGAAGAAGGTGCTACGACTCATGTTGATACTGGAGTCCACCTTGACAATGATTGCATATTGTTAAGAGTAGCGACGACAAGACCTTTGTACCCCTGATTGTAACCAAGATCACTCAATGTTGTACGCCATGGTTGGTTTGCACAACTTAAAGAGTCATTTTGGTTTGTCGGGCAATAGTGTGGTTGAAATCCTTCTTTGGGCAAAGGATTTGCTCCCCAAAGAGAACACACTACCTTATAACTATCCAAACATAAAATGTAGTTTGAAAGGTTTGAGGATGAAGTACAAATCCATTCATGCTTGTAAGTTTGACTACATTCTACACCATAAAGAACATAAGGATAAACTGAAATGTCCGGTTTATAAGGAACCGAGTTTTGTCCAAAAGACATGTTTAACTAATAAGAACAAAATAGATACAAAAGTACCCAAAAAGATGTTGAAGCATTTCCCTCTAGCCCCTAGGTTAAGGAGACTTTTCACTGTACCATGGATGGTAGAGACAATGACTTGGCATGCTCAAGCAGAGGTGGGCGAGAATCTCATGCGGCATCCGATTGATTCATCCATATGGAAGTCTGCAAATTTGCGATACGTGAACTTTGCTCATCAAAGTCGTAATGTCCACCTTGGATTATCAACTGACGCGTTTAACCCATTTGGTAATTTGAGTACAAACCAAAGTATTTGACCGGTCTTCCTAGTGCCTTATAATTTGCCCCCTTCCTTGTGCATGAGAAAGGAGTTCTCAATGTTATCATTATTAATTCCAGGGCCAAAGGTACCGAGTGACGACATAGATGTCTTCTTAGCACTACTTATAGATGATTTGAATGAGTTGTGGTCTGTAGGCATGAAAACATGCGATGCATACAAATGAGAGGAGTTCACTTTGAAAGCTATGTTGTTGTGGGCAATCCACGATTTTCCGGCCTATGGGACATTGTCTAGGTGCAATGTGCATGGTTACTTGGGTTGTCTTATTTATGGAGAGGGAACTGAATCATCATGGCTTAATAGTAGTAAGAAGATATTTCTTCATGTTGTTCATTTGATCTAGCCAATATAATGCATCCGGACTTAGCCAAAAGAGAAAAGGAGTCATGGGTGTAAACAATGAATTTAGGAACTGGGTATCAACTGAGGTACTATTTGTATTACCTTAGTTCTCAGTTTTAGTTATAATTCCTTAAAAATCTAACCAAAATGCAAGTCCTTTCATTGTTTTAGTTGTTGAAATTCGGTGACGTCACATCGTGGCTTGCACGTCTAGCCAACGGATCTTGTTTTGTAGCCAAGGCGTTCGACAAATACCATCTCAATGGTTTTGTATTTCTATGAGCACATACGAACTAAAACTCATTGGAAAGCAAAATAGCGGTATTTCGTATAAAGCCCTTACGTATTTCAGGTCTAGTGCAAAGACAAAAACTTAAAAAAAGACGAGATTATATATTGCGGGGCTATAACACAAATTTTGGTATTAGACTATGTAAGTTTCAGTGAAACTATCTTTTACTGTGATTGGGTGAGAGTGGAAGATAAGACCGCTTGCATGGTCAACCCTGACACTCATATGGTCAAGGTAGATTGAACCAAGTTGAAGAGCAAAGATCAAATGAATGATGAACCATTCGATTGTGCATTCCAAAAGTTGAATCAAGTGTACTACGTGAAGAGCCATAATAATGATCCGTGATCTGTTGTTCTATATTCTCCCAAGCATTTGACTACTTCTGTAGACAATAAAGAGGCACCTACTGAGTTTCAGTTTATCCTGGATGACAATCCGGAATTGAAGAAATTTCTAAACATTTTGTAATAGTGAATTTGGTTAGAGTATTTTGGTTGCTGTTTGTAGGCAATTATTAGCTTACTGAAAATCTTAGCTATATGCTGGAATGTATTCTGACTGCCATTTTCTCCAATGTGTTTGGTTTCTAGGAAAGCCCATGTTCTCAAAAAGTTGCCTTCTGAGTGAATTGGGGAATCTAGTTTTCAACTTTGGAGGGTTCATTTGATAATAGGCCCCTTTTTGCAAAGAGAGAGAGAGAGGGGTAGAGAGAGATGGAGAGAGAGAGAGAGAGGTAGAGATAGAGATGGAGGGAGAGGGAGAGAGAGAGAGAGGGCTTAGGAGGGGAGGGGGAGTGTCCACCCCGGACCGGTAGTTTTGTATATAAGAGATATACAAAGCACTTCTTTTTTTTGTCAAAGTAGTGAGCATTTATTTCTTGCATGAGTCCGTGCCTAGTTTAATAAATCTTAAATTGATTCTTTGTCTCAAACCAACATAACCTTAATTCTTACAAAAATCGGATAAGAAGTTGAACTTTGACTCCCAGACATGCCTTGGTTTTCATATGTGGTCAAATGTCAGTGTTCTCCCCAGTAGCTCATATGAATCTAGTGACTATTGGTATATTTAGTCGGGCCGCGGCCGCGTTAGGTCATCAATTTCTCTTCTTTTTTTCCCTTTTCAAGAGTCCTTAGCCTTTTCATTTTTTATCAACCCAAAAGGTCTGTTTGGAAATTGCTTCTACAAGATCAAGTTTAACCTCGTTCTCACATTTTACTGGTTTCTATCAAAATCATATATAAGTTGGTTAAAAAAAATAGAGTTCCCGGGGAATTTTCAAGTCAGATACACTAACATATATTGTCTACTATTTAGAGACTATATTAACTTACCCAAATCCATGGTCAGCATAGTAGGGTAGATTAGAAAGTGTGGTCTCATACATGCTCCAAAGTATCCCCCAATAACACATTTTTAATATTTTTAAGATGACTAATAGTTGTATACCTACGTGTATTCTGGAGCTGTTACTACTGATTGTAGACTTGTTTAAGGAGTTGCTGTTGAACTAAGCAAAGAAGAAATATAGAAACAAGTATTACATTAAAAACAAATAAGAGCTAAATAGAAAGACAAACCTGAGTTAAGATGAAGACTTGAATGATCTTCCAATGGGTGAAAAATATTCAAGTGAGAAATCAATGGAGGGATGAAAAATATTCGCGATCAATCTCTATCTTAGAGGTAAGCGAATCTGCCTTCCATCTTCGTCGTTCTCTATACTCTTCTTCACTTGGTACAATAAGTAACCAAATCTTGAAATAGCAATCAAGAGTTTTATAGGAGTCTATATGAAACATTGGCATGGTTTTGCATGTACAGAGAGTGGGAGAGAATGAGAATGAACATTTCATGTTTGTATTAGTGAAGTTTCAGTTAAGGACAAACCCATTAACAGAAGTATCAGCCTCACAGTCTCTTCTTGACTCACTGGTTTCCTTCACTTGTTCAACCTTGCTCTCGTCCTTCACAATAGATGTCATTCTTTTTTACCTATTTCTTGCAGAAGTACTCTTTGCAGATCACTTAACGTTAATATAGATGGGGAAAAATGAATACTCAAAAAAACTTTGAACGTGGTAAGCAAAAACTCTA
The DNA here is from genome assembly GCA_033977485.1 of Hydrangea macrophylla. Lineage (NCBI taxonomy): Eukaryota > Viridiplantae > Streptophyta > Magnoliopsida > Cornales > Hydrangeaceae > Hydrangea > Hydrangea macrophylla. Next base: position 15,604,510 of record CM066983.1, read on the forward strand.
ATTTACATATGTGCATCAGTAACTCATTATGCATTTATTTTAGGAACACTCAAGGTAAAAGTACCTTTGACACCTATCCATTCTTATCGTCTCCTAATAGGGGGAAACTCAAAAGTCGAGATGGCAACTCTCCCAAAATTGCTAGTGAACCAATTGGGACAGGAATAACATTGTTGTTTATGTTTGTTAGAAATCGAAGAAAATAGGCACCCAATTTACTACGTCAAACCATCATATACATAGCTAGGAATCCATGTAGGTAAATAGAAGAAGATAGTGTTGTATAGTGTTCTGTTAGATAAGTAGAGAACTTCCTTCACACTTGACCATGCTAGGGAGTACTGCACGTGTGATGTTGTTTCTTTTTCAATTTCTCTCTCTCTCTTTCTCTCTCTCATTCTCTCTCTCTCTCTCTCACGAGTCCCAAACTACTGACCTGCATTTACCGGTGAACAACATGAGAGGGGTCATTGTGGGTGTTGGTCGTTATGGGTTGCTCAATTGCATATTTACGGTTGAACCAACCTCAGTTCCATTTCATTAACCTAACAACAATCCTAAAAAATGTGAAGAGATTACAATTGATCTACAAACTTTGAAGGACAATCCAGAATTTAAAATTTTTCTCAGCAGTAACTAAACCAGAAGCACACTATCCCAGTAAGCAGTAACTAAACCAGAAACACACTACCCCAGCAAACACACTATCCCTTTTAGGCTTTGTTTGGTTCATGGATTTAGTAAGGGGAAAAAAAGAAAGGACAACATAGAGGAAAGCATTTTCCTTTGTTTCGTTAACAAGGAAAACGACCAGGAAAATAGGAAAGAAACACACTATCCTAGCAAGCACACTATCCCAGCAAGAACTTTCCTTTGTTTCATTTTACTTTGATTGGTAAATGTATTGTGAAGACCCAAATTTTCATTATTAAAATTCGTAAAATATCAGCATATTTTTATGCATTAACCAACCAACCTTAGACACGTGTTAAAACTCTATTGATATTTCACCTAACAAACTAACCTACGTGTAACCTTAGCAAATCACCTAAATCAGAGACTTCTACCTAACACAAATGTACCAAATTTATCACCCAAAGAATATTGTTGAACCTACCCATTTTACATATAACTCATAACGTGTTAACACACACTTGCATAACAAACTAAGTTAATATGATACACAATTACTACATGTTAACATAAACATTTCTTCCTTTGGATACAAATGTTTCAAACACAGTAAATACACATACATAAATAAATACACTTGAGAGTTACCATATTCACTCTCATTACTTCTTTTCCGATGAAAAATTTCTACGCAAAACTCTATTCTCTCTCTATCACGTGCATGTAGGTTTTTACTTTCTTTTAGTCTCTAACACCCTCATTTAAGACTATTGCAACTAAATACAATTATCAACTCACACAAAATATACATGTTAAAATTCACATCAATATAGAACATACATGTACACATGCACATTACAAAATGTTACAAAAAGGTTAGTTGCCAAAGAATTAAAGTAGAAGGTTACTTAATGAGTTAAGATCTCCGTAGTTATACTTCTACTTATGCATGTTATTTACTTCTTCAATAACGGGTTCATTAAATAAAGTGCGTAGTTAATGTAATGTAAAACCCACCCAACACTTCCCATTATTAATACAGAGGCTTACATATGCCTAATTCATTCAAAACAAGAGTTTGTACTGAGTGTGTGTATGTGTGTGTGTGTGTGAGAGAGAGAGAGAGAGAGAGAGAGAGAGAGAATTAGTCGAAAGAAAGAGAGAAACAGAGAGTTTGTGAGAAGCTCTTGTGAACTCTCAAGGTGGTTCATTTGGGGGTTAAAATATCAGACTAGTGGTGGTGCATAGTTCCGGTGGTGAAAGAAGTTGAGCCAAAACTACAAGCTTCAAACTCTATCGTCAATTAGTGAGTAAATTATATCTTTTACTCCTTTTGATATCTTGTACCCCTTGTTCATATTTTCAATCATTCATTAATAACACTAAGGGTATTTTGGTCATTTTAAATTTGTTAATTCATCACAAATCATTTTAAAGAATTTTTCCAAAATTTGGTGAGTTCCGGATAACAACTGGTATTTATCTGAATTTTCAGTTTGTAACATTGCTATAGAATATGAATTTTTAACATTAAAATTACTTATAAAATTTTGTAAAAATCCAAAAAGATAAATGGTCAGTACCTTTGTGAGCAGTCTAATATTTAGAATAATTGGAGACGGAAATTTTACTACTAATTCTGAAGGCCAAATTACTATAGAAAAATTACATATTTTTTTCATAGAATGTTGTAACGAACTCAGATTCAACCCTAGTCAATGGCGTTACTTTTGTAAAAATGCAAGGACCATCTTAGTAAGGAAAAAAAACATGTTTCATAAAATTACGAGAATACCCCTAAAACCTCTAATTACCATTTTACCCCTACGCTTTGAAGTTAGACTAAATGACAGGTTTTATAAACATTTTGTGTAGGACTTGAAGGTTAATTTCAAAAGAAATTCTTTAACCACCTAAACTACCAAGGTGAGTGATTGTTTTCCTTTTACTGATTCAACTCCTCATGGGTGAATATTGTCCTATTATTTGAATAAGTTTTATTTTAATGATGAAATCGTTGTTCTTATATTTATTCTGGAACACGTCGATTCATTCCACTGAAAGAGGTTATCGTATTTGATGTTATTGTAAGTTCCATATTTCTTTGATTCCAATGTCAGTTACCACCATTCTACTTGATTATATATTAGTTCTATTAAGAACTTACGAGCCCCTATGTGGGATGATCCCTATTGGATCTACGAGTGGCCCCAAAGTTGGCCGACCCTTCTTATTGGGTTTACGAGTGATTCTGATCAGTTAGCTGTTGCAGTATATGTATATGTATGTGTACATGAATGGGTGGTTGGTAATCTGACCTTCTCAATATGTATTTGTTATGCTTTTCCTGATGATATTTTATTCTTTCGATATACCGATTACTATGTTTATCTCATTTACCTTTGGTATTCAGATTTCTCTTTGTGTTCTTCATTCAGGATCACGATTATTCACTGAGTCTTCTACTCACACTCTGCAAATCTTTCTAACCCCTTTCAGGTGATGAAAAGTATAAGAAGGTGGGAGATAACCTGATTGAGGAAGACCTATAGAAGAAGAAGAACTTAAAATACTAGCTACCTAGTTAAATAACATGAGTAATTCCAATGGAATTCTCAAAGGCAATATTTAAAGGCTGAAGTTAGCCAAATCAAAATCTTATGTAATAAATTTAGAATGACTTGTAATATTATGGTCTTCATGACCTATATTTGTAATAAAATGTAATTATGTTGCTTCCGCGAGTCTCTGAACAAGTTATGAGGCCTTGGTGGCCGGTCACGCACCTTAAATCCACCAATTGGGTTTTGGGGCGTGACAAGCTTGGTATCAAAGCAATAGTTCTAGGGCCATTAGAAAGCCTCAACTATTTAATAGGACCGTACGCTAGATACCTACACTTAGGTATGATAAATTTTATTTGGATATAATTGTAAGATAAGAATTACTACTAATTACATTATTATTATGTAGTTAGAGAAGTACTGACAAGGAGAAGCTCAACCAATATGGATGAAGCAGCGAATGCTAGATTTGAACACGTCGAACAAATCATCGAAGGACTGGCTTACGCTACCCAAGATAGAGTAGCTAATTCTGAGGATAGTGGTAATGGAAGTAAAAATAATGGACAAAGGGGAATGCAGATAACAGTTGAGCAGTTTCAGAAACTACGACCACCAACTTTTGATTGCAGTGCAGACCCTGCTAAGGCTGAAGCATGGGTCCGTCGAATGGAAAAGATTTTCGAAGTTTTTCCCTGTCCCGAGGAAGAAAAAGTGAAGTATGCCACCTTTTTCTTTGTAGGGGAGACAGATCACTGGTGGACTACAATGGAGGAAATCGAGCCCGAGATGAGCTGGCAGCGATTCTTGGAGGTATTTACGGCATGTACTTCCCAGAATCTATGAAGGAACAAAAGGCTAAGGATTTCATGAACCTGAAGCAGGGAAACATGACGGTGCTCCAATATGCTACGGAGTTCTCTACCCTATCCTGTTTTACCACGTATTTAATCCCTATAGAGGAGAAAAAGGCAAAGAAATTTGAAGATGGTCTGCAAATCCACATATGCAGCAAGGTAGAGATGTTCAAACTCAAGTTATACAAGGAGGTGCTGGACCATGCTCTCGTGGCTGAAAGAACAAGTTTGGAACTTCAAAAAAATTGAGACAATTTTAAAAGACAATCAAGTAACCAGGGAAAAGGGCAAGGAAATACCAAGAGATAGTTCATGGGAACGTCTAGTACAGGCTCTAACTCTCAGAACAAGAGTAGACCACAGAGTGGAACCATATCTCCATGCAAAACATGTGGGAAGTTGCATTGGGGTATCTGTCGACTGAGTACAGGAGCATGCTACAAGTGTGGGGAAATGGGTCATATGATCCGAGAATGCCCAACATGGAAGACTGGGAAGGAAGTTATCCCAGTTGCCACTCCAACCAACCAACGTCCAGCTCAAAATTAGGGGAACCAAGGGAAGAATCAACAACGCCAAGGACGTGTTTTTGCCTTCGTCCCAAGTGGCGAGACTACAACTGATACTGTGGTGACAGGTACTATTTCTATTTGTGGAATTGATGCTCGTACGCTTATGGACTCAGGATCTACTCATTCATTTGTATCACCACATTTTGCCTCAAAATTCAGTAAGTCACCAGAGCCTTTAGGTTATGATCTATCCGTCTTTACTCCCTCTGGAAATTCTATGATTGGTACCTTAATGTATCGATCCTGCAACATCATAATAAGTAATGTGCCATTACTTGTAGACCTGATACCTTTAGAGATTCAAGGTTTTGATGTCATCTTAGGTATGGATTGGTTATCTTCGGTATATGCTACTATCGATTGCGTTTCAAAGAGAGTCATTTTCCAAATTCCTGATCGACCAGACTTCTCTTTTGAAGGAAAGGGTACAATGTTACTTCCCACATGTCTTATCTCCTCCATGAAAGCCAATGAATTACTTAAGAAAGGATGTCAATGTTATCTCTGTGCCATTCTAGAAGATTCTCCTATAGAAGTAACTTTGGAAGATATCCAAGTGGTAAGGGAATTTCCAGACGTCTTTCCAGATGACTTGCCTAACATTCTGATCGATAGAGAGATTGAATTCACTATTGATCTCGTTCCAAATACCCAACCAATATCAAAGACCCCTTATCGTATAGCTCCAATGGAACTGACAGAGTTAAAGACGCAATTACAAGAATTGTTGGATAAAGGTTTTATTAGACCTAGCACTTCTCCCTGGGGTGCACCTGTTCTATTTGTGAAGAAGAAAGATGGGACTATGAGATTATGTGTCGATTACCGTGAGTTGAACAAGGTAACGATAAAGAATCGATATCCTCTTCCAAGGATTGACGATCTATTCGATCAATTACAAGGAGCACAAGTGTTCTCAAAGATTGACCTGAGATCAGGTTACCATCAATTGAAAATTAAAGCAGAAGATGTAGAAAAGACGGCTTTTCGAACTCGATATGGTCATTATGAATTCCTAGTAATGCCTTTTGGTGTTACTAATGCTCCTGCTGCATTCATGGATTTGATGAATCGAGTGTTTAAACCCCGTCTCGATGACTTTGTAATAGTATTCATTAATGATATCCTTATCGATTCTAAGAGTCTTGAGGAGCATGAACGTCATTTGAGGACGGTACTACAGACATTGAGAGATCGTCAACTATTTGCTAAATTCAAGAAATGTGAGTTCTGGCTTCCAAGGATTACTTTCTTGGGGCATGTGATCTCAAAAGAAGGCATATCAGTTGACCCACAGAAGGTGGTGGCGATCATGTCTTGGCCGAGACCAACAACTGTGACAGAAGTACGTAGTTTCTTAGGTTTGGCGGGATATTACCGGAGATTTGTCAAAGACTTCTCCAAGATAGCTGGGCCAATGACTCAATTGACGTAGAAGGGCATACATTTTGAATGGACTGATGATCGTGAGCAATGTTTCCAAGAGTTGAAAAACAGATTGGTTTCTGCACCAATTTTAAGCATACCTACTGGACAAGGTGGGTTCATGATCTATAGTGATGCTTCCCATCGAGGGTTGGGATGTGTTCTAATGCAACATGGTAAAGTTATTGCATATGCATCCCGAAAGCTCAAAATTCATGAAAAGAACTACCCTACTCATGACTTGGAACTAGCCGCTGTGGTGTTCGCCTTAAAGATTTTGGCGTCATTACCTATATGGTGAAAGATGTGAGATTTCACCGATCACAAGAGTTTAAAGTATCTATTCTCTCAGAAGGAACTGAATATGAGGCAACGAAGATGGATTGAGTTGATGAAAGACTACGATCTTGATATCCAATATCATCCCGGCAAGGCTAATGTTGTAGCTGATGCTTTAAGTCGAAGATCTTCAGGAAATTTGGCTTACTTGCTCACTACACAACAACAACAATTGATTGAAGACTTTGCAAGATTAGAAATTGAAGTTACCTCCAGTCATTGCAATGGTATATTAGCAGCTCTTGTTGCAAAACCAACAATCATCGATGAGGTGAAAGAAGCTCAAATGCAAGACAACTACCTAAACAAGATTTCTAAGGAAATACCAGAAGGGAAAAGATCTGAATTTATATCACGAGACGGTATTCTACTATATCGAGACCGTATCTGTGTACCAAACTTTCCTGAGATTAAGAGGAAAGTAATGGAGGAAGTGCATTCTTCTAGATTTGCAGTACACCCTGGTAGTACTAAAATGTACCAAGATATGAAGAAATCCTTATGGTGGCCAAACATAAAAAAGAAAGATCGCTGACTTTGTATCATGTTGTCTGCATTGTCAACAAGTTAAGGCAGAGCATCAACGATAGGGTGGAGTTCTTCAATCACTTCCTATCCCAGAGTGGAAATGGGAACATATCACTATGGACTTTGTAGTTGGATTAGCACGATCTTCGAAGCAAAATGACGCTATTTGGGTAATTGTTGATAGGTTAACAAAATCAGCTCATTTTTTTACCAATTAAAGTCACTCATTCGCTAGAGAAGTTAGCAACTTTGTATATTGATGAGATTATTAGGCTTCATGGTACACCGGTTACTATAGATTCTGATAGAGATCCAAGATTCGTATCACGATTTTGAAAGAGCTTACAAAGAACTTTCGGAACTACACTTAATTTCAGTACAGCTTTTCACCCTCAAACGGATGGACAATCTAAGCGAGTAATTCAAATTTTGGAGGATATGCTTCGACTTAGTGTTCTAGATTTCAGAGGTAGCTGGGAAGAACACCTATCTTTAGTAGAATTTGCGTATAATAACAATTTTCAGGCTAGCATTGGCATGGCACCGTATGAAGCACTTTATGGAAGGAAGTGTCGATCTCCTATATGTTTGACCGAGGTTGGTGAAAGAAAACTTTTGGGACTAGAGATTGTTCAGCTAACGACATAAAGGATTCAACTCATTCGTCAACGGCTTCAGACAGCACAAAGCAGGCACAAGAGTTATGCAGATACACATAGAAGAGATCTAGAGTTTGAGAAAGGTGATCATATGTTTCTCAAAGTTTCACCTTCAAAGGGCATAGTTCATTTTGGCAGGAAGGGTAAACTCAATCCTCGTTATATTGGACCGTTTGAGATCTTAGATCGAGTTGGAGCTGTAGCTTATCGTTTGGCGTTACCTCCGGATCTATCTAACGTTCATAACATATTTCATGTGTCTATGCTTCGTCGTTATATATCAGATCCCAGCCATGTATTAGCCTACGAACCTTTGGATGTGCGAGAAGATCTTATCTACGTGGAACAACCGGTTCAAATTATGGATCGTCGTGACCAAGTTCTGAGGACTAAGGTCATTCCGTTAGTTAAGGTCCTTTGGCGAAATCACGCAGTAGAAGAAGCTACGTGGGAAAGAGAAGATGAGACGCAAACCAAATACCCATAACTTTTCAATTAATAAGGTAAGTTAAGTTTGGGGACCAAACTTTCTTAAGTAGGGGAGAATGTCAAGACCCAAATTTTCATTATTAAAATTCGTAAAATATTAGCATATTTTTATGCATTAACCAACCAACCTTAGACACGTGTTAAAACTCTATTGGTATTTCACCTAACAAACTATCCTACGTGTAACCTTAGCAAATCACCTAAATCAGAGACTTCTACCTAACACAAATGTACCAAATTTATCACCCAAAGAAAATTGTTGAACCTACCCATTTTACATATAACTCATAACGTGTTAACACACACTTGCATAATAAACTAAGTTAATATGATACACAATTACTACATGTTAACATAAACATTTCTTCCTTTGGAGACAAATGTTTCAAACACAGTAAATACACATACATAAATAAATACACTTGAGAGTTACCATATTCACTCTCATTACTTCTTTTCCGATGAAAAATTTCTACGCAAAACTCTATTCTCTCTCTATCACGTGTATGTAGGTTTTTACTTTCTTTTAGTCTCTAACACCCTCATTTAAGACTATTGCAACTAAATACAATTATCAACTCACACAAAATATACATGTTAAAATTCACATCAATATAGACCATACATGTACACATACACATTACAAAATGTTACAAAAAGGTTAGTTGCCAAAGAATTAAAGTAGAAGGTTACTTAATGAGTTAAGATCTCCGTAGTTATACTTCTACTTATGCATGTTATTTACTTCTTCAATAACGGGTTCATTAAATAAAGTGCGTAGTTAATGTAATGTAAAACCCACCCAACACTTCCCATTATTAATACAGAGGCTTACATATGCCTAATTCATTCAAAACAAGAGTATGTACTAAGTGTGTGTGTGTGTGTGTGTGTGTGTGAGAGAGAGAGAGAGAGAGAGAGAGAGAGAGAGAGAAAGAATTAGTCGAAAGAAAGAGAGAAATAGAGAGTTTGTGAGAAGCTCTTGTGAACTCTCAAGGTGGTTCATTTGGGGGTTAAAATATCAGACTAGTGGTGGTGCATAGTTCCAGTGGTGAAAGAAGTTGAGCCAAAACTACAAGCTTCAAACTCTATCGTCAATTAGTGAGTAAATTATATCTTTTACTCCTTTTGATATCTTGTACCCCTTGTTCATGTTTTCAATCATTCATTAATAACACTAAGGGTATTTTGGTCATTTTAAATTTGTTAATTCATCACAAATCATTTTAAAGAATTTTTCCAAAATTTGGTGAGTTCCGGATAACAACTGGTATTTATCTGAATTTTCAGTTTGTAACATGGCTATAGAATATGAATTTTTAACATTGAAATTACTTTTAAAATTTTGTAAAACTCCAAAAAAATAAATGGTCAGTACCTTTGTGAGCAGAATAATATTTAGAATATTTGGAGACGGAAATTTTACTACTAATTCTGAAGCCCAAATTACTATAGAAAAACGATATATTTTTTTCATAGAATGTTGTAACGAACTCAGATTCAACCCTAGTCAATGGCGTTACTTTTGTAAAAATGCAAGGGCCATCATAGTAAGGAAAAAAAAAACATGTTTCATAAAATTATGAGAATACCCCTAAAACCTATAATTACCATTTTACCCCTACGCTTTGAAGTTAGACTAAATGACAGGTTTTATAAACATTTTGTGTAGGACTTGAAGGTTAATTTCAAAAGAAATTCTTTAACCACCTAAACTATCAAGGTGAGTGATTGTTTTCCTTTTACTGATTCAACTCCTCATGGGTGAATCTTGTCCTATTATTTGAACAAGTTTTATTTTAATGATGAAATCGTTGTTCTTATATTTATTCTGGAACACGTCGATTCGTTCTACTGAAAGAGGTTATCGTATTTGATGTTATTGTAAGTTTCATATTTCTTTGATTCCAATGTCAGTTACCACCATTCTACTTGATTATATATTAGTTCTATTAAGAACTTATGAGCCCCTATGTGGGATGATCCCTATTGGATCTACGAGTGGCCCCAAAGTTGGCCGACCCTTCTTATTGGGTCTACGAGTGCTTTTGATCAGTTAGCTATTGCAGTATATGTATATGTATGTGTACGTGAATGGGTGGTTGGTAATCTGATCTTCTAAATATGTATTTATTATGCTTTTCCTGATGATATTCTATTCTTTCGATATACCGATTACTATGTTTATCTCATTTACCTTTGGTATTCAGATTTCTCTTTATGTTCATCATCCAGGATCACGATTATTCACTGAGTCTTCAACTCACACTCACCAAATCTTTCTAACCCCTTTCAGGTGATGAAAAGTAGAAGAAGGTGGGAGATAGCCTGATTGAGGAAGACCTATAGAAGAAGAAGAACTTAAAATACTAGCTACCTAGTTAAATAACATGAGTAATTCCAATGGAATTCTCAAAGGCAATATTTAAAGGCTGAAGTTAGACAAATCAAAATCTTATGTAATAAATTTGGAATGACTTGTAATATTATGGTCTTCATGACCTATATTTGTAATAAAATTTAATTATGTTGCTTCCGTGAGTCTCTGAACAAGTTATGAGGCCTTGGTGGCCGGTCACGCACCTTAAATCCACCAATTGGGTTTTGGGGCGTGACATGTATGCTAATAAGCCTATAAAAATAACAAAAGATAAAGAGGACTATATATTGGGAAAAAGTTCTCATGTTTTTTTTCCCCTCCCTTAGTGGTAAAACTCATCAACCATATGAGCATATAATATAGAATAGTTGGAGCACCCTAGATTTCCATCGTAAAAATGATTGAGGCATAGTGATTAAATCCATGAGTAAAATAGTGATTAGTGGAACAAGTGAACTCATCTGACATATCCCTCTGCATTTAGTTAAATCTCTCGTGCAGCTATCTCAATTCTCTGCCACAATGCCACTCTCTTCTAAATTATAGATGTTTAGCCATCATGTAGTTCAAGGTTGTTCTCTCACAAAGTTTCAATAAGCTCAATGAATAAACAACCATAGTTTGCACACACAGAAATGGTTATGAGAATCTATCATCCCAAATGTCTACATGTGTATGGTTAAAGAAAAAAAAATTGTATGTTTTACTCGTTCTCGTAACACAAATGCAATTATTGCTTATAACTTGTTTGTACATCGTGTGCAATTGTATGCCACTTAGGGAGAATCTATCATCCCAAACTATTTTTTTATATCTCAATGTAGCAAATGGCAAATTCAATTCAACATGACGGTCAAACTCATACTTCTTCGTGTAGTACTCCTCAAACCAATGAATTTGGCACCGATCTACGGATAGAGGTTACCTTTAATTTGACTGGTGGGATTATAGGTGGTAAAAATGCTTTGAAAAATCGGTGCTTGTCTCTGGTGAAAACCCATATTGGTCTTGCTTACGATGGTTGGAGTAATGTTGAAAAAACAAAAAAAAGATGACTTATAGGCAACCCTCTTGCAAGAATTTAAGATATCGGTCGACTGAAAAGAGGAGGTTCTAAAAGAGATGGGCTTGCAGTTGAAGGCACGGAGGAAGAACTTGCATACAAAATATTTTGAAGACCTAGATATTAATGGGATAAAGGCGTTGAAGGATAAGGTGCTAGAAAAAGAGCAAATCCCTCTTAGTCAATGGAGCGAGTTCATTAAACGTGAAGTAATGGAGTCCAAAATGAAGCAAAGAGACAAAGGCAAAGCCAACAAAGCTAAAAAGACTGATGTCCATTGTCTCAGTGGACATTCATATCATGAAAGGCCTGAGGAAATGGTATGCATCTAACAATAATTTAACTGCATTATCTTGATTCTTGTTTGTATACCAAGTTCATATTATGATCATTTAGCTGCATGCATTCTATTCTTGTTTGTATATTTATGTTGACATGACTTTGTTCTTAGTGCTCATACTACTTGTTTTTGGAGTATATAGCTCTTATATTGGTTATTAATTTGTAGATACTCAAGGATCAACATCATCAACCGCCTGAGCAATCAGAGGTTTTCGTCGAATCCCGGAGGCAGAAGAAAATCGGGGAATTTCATCCTCAAACTACTGAGGACATGGTCAATTCACTTCCAAAGTTATAATGCTAAACATCATTCAATATTAATCATTAAAAATTTTGATATTTCTCATTATTATATATTGGCAGCAAAAAATTGATTGAGTTGAGAAGCAGTCAAGATTCTTCAAGCCTAACTACTTTGGATGGTGATGCATTGACCACACTTTACGGGAAAGACAGTAGAGGGAGGACTCGTGGTGTGGGTGCAATGTCCAAAATTAAATTGAAGTCCATACATCTTGTACACTCAGAGATTGAGAAAGTAGTAAAACAGGGTAACGTGAAGATGGAGCAAGATATAGATGATATCAAAAATTCCCTCAATCTTTTATTAAGAGCTTATTCTGAAGGCCAAAGATTTCCTCCCCAACAATTTCCATCTCAACCTTTAGGCTCTTCTTCAAGTCCTTCAGTCCAAGCAACTCAACTCCCTACACCCGCTTCATCATCAAGATGTAATATATATGCAGTTACAAACACAAAGAAGATTGCAACTGGAAAGATTATTTCGATGGCAATTCCTGGAACGGTGGTGCATGGTCATGTACTAACGGACTATGAACATAAAGTTGAAGTTATTGACGTCGTTCCGGGCGAGGAGGGACAGATTTTGGATCTAGAAAGCCAAGGGTGTGCCACAACTATTAAGGATAATGAGGGTGGGTGGGTCTTCTTAAATGATTGCTTCGCTAAATTTATGTGGTTAATTAAGTGCTACTTTTGTTGATTTGACTTAGGGGTGTCATTTGGAACGGAAATTCCGATTCCGACTGATTCCGTTCCGAAAATTTTCGATTTTGGAAACCAAAAATGCTTTCCGAATTTCAAAAATTCGGAAAAAAAATCGGATCGGAATTGTTTTAAGAATTCCAAAAATTCCGAAAGTTTTCCGAAAAAATTCCAAAACTATATTTTCCAAAAATATTCTGAAAGTATTCCAAAGAAAATCTGAAACTGTATTTTTTGAAAGTTTTCCGAAACTAAACTTCATCCCACATCGGTAAAGAATGAAGAGAGGGAATGACAAGTGCTTCTATAAATTGAAAGACAAGTATGACAATCATCCCAAATGGAAAATTCCGAAATTTCTAAATTTTTTGAAAATTTTTGAAAGATTCCAATTCCGAAAATTTTTGAAATTTCTAAAATTTCGGAATCGGAACAGAAAAAATAAATTTTGGAATCGGAATCGGAATTCTTTTTAGTGTTCTGAAAAGTTCGGAATTTTTTTCCGAAAGGGTGGTTTTTGATCCGTTCCGGCCGAAACACACCCCTAGTTTGACTGTATTTTGTTATAATCTTTTATTGAATTTATAGTAGTTTTTGTGTAAATTACCTTTTTTTTTTTTCAAATTTGAAAAAAAATGGTATTTAGTCAACTTGTGTTGTTCATAGTTAAATTGTTTTGGATTGCAATTGTACAAGTACCATAAGAAATAGGATTTTTTTTTAAATTAAAATTATTATCACCAATATTGTCACCACTAAGAGCAGTGACAAAATTAAAATTATTGTCACCACCAAGAGTAGTGACAAAATTAAAATTATTCCACCAAAATTCTCACTGCTTAGAGTGGTGACAATATTAAAATTATTGTCACCAAAGTTATCACCACTTAGAGCAGTGACTAATTTAAAATTATTGTCACCAAAGTTGTCACCGCTTAGAGCAGTGACTAATTTAAAATTATTGTCACCAAAATTGTCACCGCTTGGAGTAGTGACAAATTTAAAATTATTGTCACAGTACATAGCAGTGACAAAGGGCAGGAAATTAACCCTTTAAGGGGTCCTCAAATGGGCATTGACAAACAAAGTTGTCACTTCCCTGGGCAATGACAAAAATAGAATGTTTTAGAAGAATGTTTGGGTCAAATAGGAACCCTTCCACATGTTTTAAAATCCAACAAAAAAATAGGGACATTCTTTAATGAGTTAAGAAGACTTTACAAGTGGTATTACAATCATCCATTAAGTATTGAACTCAAAATTACATTTTCAAGTTGAATAACTCACTATTTTGGGGGTTTTTGAGAAAACAAGTACTTATTCTTTGAAATCAATGGGGGGTTTAAGAGGGGTTTTAGAAAGGGGGTTTTGAAAGTGTATTTCCAAAACTTAAATGGAGATTACAACCACTTAGAAAGTCATCTCCAAACTCATTTCAAGAAATTTCCAAGTTATTTGTAATAACATTGTTTCATTTGGAACATAACTGTAAGAATGCTTGAGAGAGTATTGAAGTTAGAATCATCATATATCAAACATGTTTTTGAGGTCAAGAGCTACTATCCATAAGGATTCACCCTCCTCAAACACCATGTCATCGTCTAGATGAAGATGAACAACAAATAATCAAAGAAAAATAAAAAAGAAATGAGGTAAGAAGAGATGAACATCAAAGTAAACAAGCAATAGGAATCAATCATAATATGAGAATCAATGAGAATTTGGACTTGTAGCTTGATGTTTCACTCATATTTGGACATAGAAGTGTATTTCTAGCTCATAAATATTTAAGAATGGTGGTTGGGTGTATTGAATGTGAAGTATAAAGAGAAGTAATGAAAGAAAACATTAGAACTCACTTTTCTATAGAAAAATAGTAGGAAAAGCTCACTTTCTCTTCTCTAACCTTATCTTTATCTCTATCTCTCTACAACTTTCTCTTAACTTTGTATTTGCCATCCACAAAATGAAGAGCAAATGGGGGTTTATATAGGCAAATTTGGGGGGAGTTTGGGATTTAAAAAGTGCTCCTATTGGCCCTAAACTTCTGTAAGCAAGCAACAACGTCGTTTTGGCTTTCAATTATTCGAAGTTGACCCCAAAAGGTGGAGAGTGTCGCAGCAGCATTGGGCCTATATCGCGTTGGTACATGGCTAGTGCCGCAGTGGCACTGCTCCTCAGATGCCTAGAAATTTGTATTTAGGCACCCAAAGGTTCCAGTATTCACGAAAAGACCCTATTTCGTCCGAAATTAACAGAAAATGTATATGAACTCCAAACTGAGCTTGTGATATACCGTTGGAAATTTAATGGAGCCTTATTTTTATTAAAAATAGTTTAGAGTCAGGTCACCTTGAAAAGTTTTGTGGTATTCGCGATAATGACTGATTTGATCACCTTTTTCACCTTCAAAAATTCAAAATAAATTCATTTTAAGCCCAAAAATTATGTGCGATATACCGTTGGAAAGCTATCAATCTCTAGTATCCATAAAAAATATTTGAAAAATAATACGGTGCTCTAATTTCTGAGTCAACTTTTAGGTTAAACCGGTCAAACCTGGGACCTTCGGGAAGTTCTAGAAACCTCTGGGAGCTCCCAGGAGCTGACATTTTCATCCAATTTTCTTTCAAAAACTTTTTTAGTACTTTTCACATGATCCATAATGATCTCGGAATTTTCGGGCAAAATCGGAAGATTTTGATCAAACCATGGTCAAACCGGTCAACGGGGACTTTCCGGGAACTCTAGGAGCCTCTAGGAGCTGACGATTTCATCCAATTTGGCTTTAAAACTCATTTCATTACTTTTCATATGACATAGTATGTTTCCAAAACTTCCGGTCGAAATCTGGGAGCGTTTGGGCTCTCAGGGGTATTTTGGTCATTTGTACCACTTTTTGAGTATTTTGAGAGATAGTACTGACTTCCGAGAGTCCTTTTTGAGTCTTTTTCAATCATCGTGAACAACCAAGCTATGGGTCTCCTAAATCTAATAACTGACAAAATGGGGTGTCTACAGTATGCATGTACATGGATTACCTAATTCATGGATATGAATGAACTGCCATGATTATGAATTAACTAATTAATGGATAAGAACATGAATTAAACTAATATGCATGAATATTAATTAACATGGATAGCCTACTATTCTATAACATAAATTACAACATAATTTCTACATGAATGTCCTAAAACTAGACTCGAAGATCCGAATTAGGGTTTCATTATCCCCTGTAATACCCTATATTTTCGTATATATATGAATGTATGAGACTTGGTATTTTTCTTTGACGACAAGTATGATCCTTACCCTTATGTTGGTAAATTTAGCATCCCAATCGATTGCCAACATTGGTATCCCAACCAATTGACCCTTTCCCAATCGATTGATCTATTGCCAACATACCCAATCGATTGTTGACACGAGAATTTTCTGTGTGCGCTTGTGTGCTATACCCAAGTATAGGTAATCGTGCAAGTAGTAGTCTGGTTAAGTCCAGGTCGATCCCACAGGGAAGGTGCTATACCCAAGTGCGCTTGTGTACTTGAGTAGATGATTTGCTCCTAATTACCACTTCCTCCTCTTCATACTCCTCGGGAGTAGAATGAGGCATGTTTTGCCCTATGACTTTACCGCTTCTTAATGTAGTCACGGCTTTTGCCTGCTCATGATTAAGAGGGCCATTGTTGCATCCCTTAGGGTTTGGAAGTGGTTGAGCGGGAAATGTGCCACTCGAACCCTCTTGTCGTGCATCCATCCTCTCTAATGTTGCGGACATTTTTCTCATCATTTGAATTAACTGTTGCGTTAAATTTGCATTGGAGAGTGGATCTTCCTCTTGCACCTTCTTGTGAGGTGGCAAATAGACATTTGCTTTGTTGATTATGTGAGGGTTGAGCGTTGTGTAGTTATGCGCTCTATTTTGCTGGAATGTCTGGGATTGCCTGTTGTATTGCCCTTGATATTGATTATTGTTATTGTAGGGATGTTGTTGTTGAAGTTGGTTTTGGGTCCCAGCAATGTTTTTCCAATCAAATCCGGGGTGATTCAATCTATTGTTATTATTTTCCAAATTGTAAATATTGTAGGAATTCCCCACCCCCCTATACCCTTGCATGGCATTCATTTCCATGGGGGGTTGTTCTTGAAAATATGGCACATTGGGACAGTATTGAGTAGTGTGTCCCAGCATGTTACATGTGCCACATGGTTCTTCAGACAAAAATTGCCTAGAGCTCTCTCCTTTCATCCCCAATTCTTCTACTTTCTTTGCTAGTTCTTCATACTTATTCATCAGATGATCCTCACTTTTAAGTTGGTATAAACTTTTCTCTTCCACACAGGATATCTATGAGCGTGGAACATCGTCTAAATTTGACCATTCATGGGCGTGTTCAGCTAGCCACTCAAAATGAGCTTCAGCTTCCTCCGTGTTTTTGCGAAGAAATGGCCCTGAACTCATGGTCTCAACCAATTTCTTAGTTTCACCGTTTAATCCTTCATAAAAGTAGCTAATGGTTTTCCTTTTCTCGTACCCGTGATGTGGGCATGAGAGCAGTAAATCCTTGAAACGTTCCCAAGTTTGGGTGAATGTTTCATTGATCTTTTGTTTGTAAGAATTTATTTGTTGCTTAAGCTCGGTGGTCATGCGAGGTGGAAAGAATTTCTTCAGGAAAGCAGTGTTCATTGCATGCCAGATGTAGATGGAATTTGGCTTCAAGGTGAGTAACCACGCTTTTGCTTTATCCTTCAGAGTGAAAGGAAATAGCACTAGACGTGTTACGTCTACAGGACAATTTTGTGAGAAAGTTTTACAAACATCCTCAAAGTCCTTGACATGTAGATACGCCTTCTCGCACTCCATTCCATGAAAAGTAGGAAGGAGTTGAATCATTCTATTGCGAAATTAAAATTCACCTGCATGAGGTGGAATGAGAATACAAGACGGCGTAGGTGCATGTTCGGGTGTCATGAGATCACACAAAGGACGCAGTGAATCGTCAATTGGTACGACCACATTATCACAGTTTTCACTTTGATTATCAGCCATTGAATCAATCGGTATAACTATGGGGTTAATAGAACTAGAGGAACTGGATGAATAGAATGGGTATCCATAAATTCCTTCGATGGAATTATCGGACATAAAGGGAAAGATCCTAAGAAATTTTTAATCTAAAGAACAAAAGAAAAAGAAAAAAAGAAAAAGATAAGGATAGATTGATTTAATCGAAGTGTTAGCTTGTCGCCTTCGCCGACAACGGCGCCAAAAACTTGACACGAGAATTTTCTGTGTGCGCTTGTGTGCTATACCCAAGTGTAGGTAATCGTGCAAGTAGTAGTCTGGTTAAGTCCAGGTCGATCCCACAGGGAAGGTGTTAAACTAATTACTTAGATTATTCTCAAAACAAGAAAATAAAATTCAATATTTTTAAAAGGTGTAGAACACAAAGTTCCACAGTTTAACAACTACTAAAACTGAAGCAATTAAACTAGATTAACTAATTACTAACTAAGTAACTAAAGCAGTGATTTAAAAAGTGTTTTTCTTAATTAAAAAGGAATGTTGGGATTACACAATCCACTGTAACCTAGCTATCTACCATGCAATTATATTGAAGCTCAATGGAGTACACTCTCTACAGTATTCCGTATTTCTCGTAAAATAAAGAATCTATAGTCCTTTCATGACCGGGACTATATCATCACAGTGGAGTTTGAAATACGCAAAAGCGGTTTAAAACAATAGTTTAGACTCTCACCTATAATGGTATTAGCATTGAGGGTGGTTTGCAAATTATATTGAAGAAAAATGCCTTGAGGCTTTAGGTTTAAAGACTGTTTTGACAAACTGAGCGTTTTGGGACAGTATGATAACAAATCAGTAAAATAGAAAGTCTAGGAATATTGCATAGAAAGTCCTCAAGAATCAGAGAGTTCGATCGATTGACGCACTTTCGATCGATCGAATATCTTCATCTCTCAATCGATCGAACTGATTTCGATCGCTCGACAATGTCTCTGGTCCGATCGATCGAACTGATTTCGATCGCTCGACAATGTCTCTGGTCCGATCGATCGAACTAACTTCGATCGATCGAACACAGAAATTAATCAACTACATGGCAGAGGCCTGAGATCACGGTTTCATTGTGATCTCCCAACCTGGGGACTACTCAGACATGGTCTGGAGCATCACATATTTATTCTTAATGTAAATACTCATTAAGGTTGCGTTTGGTTGAGATTTAAACATGCAATCAATGAAAACTATGATTTAGTTGCTACCAACAAGCAAAACTACGATCTACTCAGATTTAAACTATGTACGCTACTAAAAGAATGCAAACAAAACTGATATAACAAAACCTAGAACGAACAAGCTGTTAATAAACTTCAAACTTCAACCAAATTCAATATCCAATCAACAAAACCTACAAAAATCAATGTAGAACACTCTCTCTCTCTTTCTCTCTCTCTATGTAAAATTGATAAAAGTAAGGTGGTCATCCCTCTGGACGTATACAATATGAGTATATATAGTAAAAACCCAATGTGTAGGGTTAAACATCCCCTCTGCTGCGTGCGCGTAAAATTATGATAAAAGGCATGTTCGATCGATCGATTGAACTTCTGGAGTCTTTGAGCGCTTGAACTCTCTCGATCGATCGAACCGTCGATCGATCGAACTCTGCATTTCAGCTTCCAATTGTTTTCATTAGAATTCAGCACTTTCTTTTATCGTTATCTTTCAATTCTTCACACAGCAGCTATAGTCTACACAAATTATAGCTAAAACACACAACTTATCATAGATTAATCAAAATGTGTATAGACTGGCATTGTAATTCAAATTGCAGATAAATAACAGAATTATGAACTAAATCAATACATTTTCTTCTTTTAGCGCGGTTGTATTTTACAAATACCCCCGCTTGTCAATTGCCCTCTTACCAATCGATTGCCTTTATAAATATCTGAGCCCAATCGATTATCGCTGGTCCCAATCGATTGGACGGGAGCTGAACATGGTCTCCAAGTTTGTTTCGGGTTTTGATGCGTAGAACTCATTTCTTCTAAATATATGGACTCATTTCATTCATATGGAGGTTGTTTGACAGAATTTAAGAGAGAGAGAGAGAGAGAGAGAGAGAGAGAAAGAGAGACCCTTATATATATACTCATATATATACAGTATATATACATACGTACTTACACACACTCTCGGGTAGAGATGAGGAGGAGAGCAGAAGGAGGAGAATGGAGAGAGAGAGGAGACCAGAGAAGAGGAGAGGAAAAAGTTCACCATAGCTGCCACCGCAGAGCTCGGAACGCCGTCACCGGAACACCGAAGTAAGGTGAGTTCATAAACTCACTCGAGGGATGATTTATAGGATGATTCTATATGTTTAATAAGGTGCATGAGAAGACAAAGAATCCCTTAATGTTTTTATAATGAAACAGACAGTTTTGAGGAAGAAGTTGATGTCCCAATCGATTGGCCCTCTTTCCAATCGATTGGATCATTGTCCAATCGATTGGTACTTTTTACCAATCAATTTCCATCCTTTGGTTTCCAATCGATTGCCCTTTTGTCCAATCGATTACCTTGCTAATCTAATCGATTGCCTGGTTGGTCAATTGATTGGGTAAGAACAAAATGTTATTTATATGTGGTCATATGTTATGAGTTGGTTATGATGTACCTGAGTTGTTAATACTTGTACCATATGTGATATTGTATATTTGGATATGGGAATACTCAATATGATAATATGTTAGACTTATAGGATGTTTACATTAATGTTACGATATGAACTATTCGATGTTAACTGTTGATTCAAGATGATTGTTTATTATTATTAACTACCATAGGTTGTTGTTGCCGAACAATATAATAGACAGAACACGACTTACTGTTAATAACCAGTTAATTAGTAGATATAATAAATGATATCGCATGTGATAGACCTATTATCTAGAGTAATTTATTTAACGACATGTGGTCAACATGTATGGGATATTAGTATGAAGAGATAAGTGGATTATATATCAGAATGTGGAACTGTGCCTTTGAATGGAACAACATGATATGTGTACTTTGGATCTGTGGGATCAACGACTGACGAGCTGGGTGGACGTGGGATGGTTAGAGTTCCTAGTATGCCTCTCACTATTGAAGACGTCTAGTGATGCGTGTGCACTGTTAAAAATGTCCAGTGTACCGTTGATGACATCTGGCTAATGCTCTAATGTATTCTCAACTGTGTAGATGACGAGTGAAATATACAAATTATAGAAGACGTTCAATGTGCCACTCCCATCATTTACAAATGGGATGCACCATGTAGACGATCGGTAACCTATCAAGGGATCGTGTGACGTAGGACACTACCGTGTAGATGACCGGTGTGGCCTACTGGCTAAGTTATGTGGTATTAGATTGGTATTGTGGTATCGACTTATATTGATGCATAGATACAGATAGGGATAAGAATATGAATATGAGTATGGATAGATGAGATGGTTGTTTGATCATGGATTCAGCGTCCCAACAAGAAGATAGATGCATAGGTAGATACATGGGTTACATGCATGGATTTGGTGAATAGCGTGATGAGATGTTATACCACTACCTTTATTTTATGTGATTTCTGTTATCATTGATTTGATGTATATTGAGACCTCTACTATGTCCGTGAGTGACGTTATTGATGAGAGATTAACCGCAATTTAAGATGCTGAATAGTAACGGGTGAGGAGTGTTGGTTGATATGCTCACTCAAATTTGTATTCAAAGCTGATGGCGTTTATGCCCTGGACATTCCAACGTCCACTGCTTTGCAGGTATTGAGGACAGAAGACTAATGTTCCCCCGGACTTGGAGCTGGAGGCTTAAAGACAAAGATGTGCTGTTGTGTAATAACTAGTTTACATATCTTTCATATTTATGTTAATATTGTTGTAGGCTTCAGACTATAAGCCAGTTGTTGTAACAGTTTTAGTTGACTGCGACCTGTGAGTTTCCACTGTAGCCTCTGATTATGTTAATTAGATATGTTCTATGAATAGTATCCTCCCTATCGTTGTGGTTGTTGATTTGAGTAGTTGATAATGCGGTTATTCACAAGTCACGGGCCTACGGGACCAAAAAGTAATTTATTTTCTCTATTTTTGCTTCTCCAAGGTGTAACATCCTAGGGGGTCGAATATCCAAGGATTGGATACCAACCCCACAGGCTCTGGCTACCACATCACTATAGGTAGAGTTCTCCTAAGATAACTCAACTTTAATAATGATACTACAAACAAGGAATTAAAACTATCTTATGAACTTTAAAGATCAAAAACTAATAATAATAAAGAACGCGAAGAACAAACAAGAAAACTGAACTAAATTATGAATAAGAAGATCAAAACAGAAAAATAATGAAGAAGCTTACCCCAAGAACTTCCCTAAGAATGCTTACTCCGTCTGAGCTTTGCTAGCACTGCAGACTCCAAGACTCGAATCCAAACTCTAAAACTTAAACTTCCTGAGAACTTTTGATCAGTGCTCAAGGAATCCTTCTCATTGGGGTTTCCAGGATCTCTCTTAGAGTTCTCAGGTTTGGTGGATCATCTGTCACGCCCCGGAGCAGCATAAATAGAGAAAAATAAATTTCCTTTATGGGTACATAAGGAATGACAGGTGAAAGTCACTAATAATCCACACCATGCAGTACTAGTCCAAACCAAAAAAACATATAAACAACTGTAGATAAAAAATCACCGTACTATCTATTACAAAACATCAGAGTATGGTCCACAGGATCACAACAGGTCTGAAGACAACAAATGCCCAAGTACCCGCTAACTAAAGGTTTAACAGAATAACTGAAAATATAAAACTTGTTATAACTTCTTCAGCCTTCAATTAGCGTACGGATAGTCCTCAGCGTAGTAATCCTCCCTGGCGTAGACGTCATTGGTGGGGCCCTCCTCTGGATAATAATCATCAGTGTACTGGTCATTACCTGCAGAATAAGGGGCAGGATATTCTGGACGGGGAAAGTCCAGTTAATAAAAGGTCGTCAGCTTACTGAGAGCTGAGTGAGTATAAACTAACGAGGTACCAGTTATCTGAAGTAAACACGAGCTTATGAAAATGCAATTTAACATCTTATTGTAAAGATATCATTTTCTTGTTCCTTTATTTATCCTTGTAAACCGACCCTTATCGTCTTGTTACTCAAATCACGACATTTACATACTCTGATTTCATGAACTGACTCAATCGTTAACTCTAGGGATACACCTCCATTTCGTCCACCGCTTTTAAGAGCATATGCACAGCTCACCGCATGTCATGGACTCCACGTCAGTCCGTCCCCCAGCTTTTAAGAGCATATGCACAGCTCACCGCTTAGTAGGGACATAATGTTTCCAATAAGGCATATCATTCTATTGCCATGACTTAACGTCATCTACTAGTGATCCCAGCTCACCGCTTTTAAGAGCATATTCACAGCTCACCGCTTTTAAGAGCATATCATAGATCATCCAGTCTATCTTAGGACTATTTGGTCCAGCTCACCGCTTTTAAACGCATATCATGACCAAACGTCCATCCACATACTATTCCCAGAACTTACCAAACCTACTTACGTTCCATTCTAACATCAACACATGACAATTCCCAATGTGGCCTGACTACTCTGAATGAAAGAAAACGGACATCAAACTCATACAAGAATTTCATAGTATCTAACGTCGTCAGATTTATCCATTTGTCCTTAATCATACATATCTGTATTGTCACATTATCCCTGATAACCCCCAAATCGTCTAATGGAAGTCTGCATCGAAAATCGAACAACAAATCCTCTTATAAAATAAATAGGCAAAAGAAACCATGTTCTGATCATGCCAATCGATTGGGACTAAGTCCAATCGATTGGTATAAATCATATCAATCGATTGAGAAAATAGGCAATCGATTGGGTCTAAAATAGTGGCAATCGATTGCTAACATGTCAATCGATTGGATGTCAATCGATTGGATCTCTATCCAATCGATTGGATCCAGACGGATGGCAATCGTTTGAGATTTATGTCAATCGATTGGCACTTCGTCCTCACTAGCAGATTGTGAAAACAGCTTATATAAACGTACACTACATGCATTTAACCCATCTCAGCTTCATAATAACTTATATAAACTTCATATAGAGGGACCAAGTGAGTTGGAACTCACCTATGGTGCGTTTGGCTCGTGTTTAAGCTTGAAATCTCCAAGCTCTCTCTCTCTTCCTTCTCTTTCTTCTTCCTCTCTCTCCGGTTCTCTCTCTTCTCTTGCTTCTCCTCCTTCTTTATGTTTCTTGTTCTTCCTCCCAGCTGCCAAGGGCAGTGAGTGTGTGTGAGGGTGTGTATAGATATAGATATATAGATTGATATATATATATCTCTCAAGAGGTATGTCTCTCTCTCTCTCTCTCTCTCTCAAGGCTGCCAAAATGACCCAAGGCCATAAATATGGTCATATATATAGAGATATGGGAGTGCCACACGTTTAAAGCTCAAGAAAAGAAGAAAATATGTCTCAGCTTATGTCAATCGATTGGGACAGAAGTCAATCAATTGGGAACAATATTTGTAGTCAATCGATTGGGGTGAATGGCAATCGATTGGGATGTTGACACGTAATCAATTTTAGTCGGTAGAATGGCAATCGATTGGGAATATGTCAATCGATTGTTATCTGAAAAGTGTCAATCGATTGGGAAAACTTATCAATCGGTTGGTATCGAAATTCACCAAAAGGAAGAGAAAGTTTATACGAGTATAGAAATGAAATACCAGGTCTTATTAATATACCAAAATACAGGGTATTACATCATCTACCACTCAACAAAAGATTTCGTCCTCGAAATCAAAAGCAACAAGATCTAAAACAAAAACGAAAACTTCTCGCGCATCTCTGACTCTAGTTCCCACGAAGCTTCTCCTTCATCATGATGCTTCCACTGAATTTTGACTAACGGAATCTTCTTGTTCCTGAGCTTCTTGATCCCTCGATCCAGAATACGAACATGTCCTTCATTGAATGTAGCATTACTATGGACTTCAATGTCTTCAAAGCTGATCTCATGCGCTGGGTTGTGATCATACTTCCTCAGCATACTGATGTGGAAAACATTGTGCACTCCTGACATATTTGGCGGCAATGCAAGGCGATAAGCAACCTTCCCAACACGCTCTAGAATCTCAAATGGTCTGATGAAACGTGGCGATAATTTGCCCCGTTTCTGACCAAATCTGACGATTCCTCGAACAGGTGAAACCTTGAGTAATACGTGATCTCCAACGGCAAACTCCAAGTCTTTGCGTCGCTTGTCAGTATAACTCTTGTATCTGGTCTGGGCTGTCTTCATCTTCTCACGTACAACTTGAATCTTCTCACTAGTTTCTCGTACCATCTCTGGCCCAAGAGGTTGACTATCTCCGACTTCGGTCCAACAGAGCGGCGATCGGCAAGGTCTTCCGTACAAAGCTTCGAATGGCGCCATATCTATGCTTGAATGATAACTATTATTATAGGCGAACTCAATCAAAGGTAAGTGCATCTCCCAAGAACTCTCAAAATCAATGACACAAGCGCGTAACATATCTTCCATCACTTGATTAATTCTTTCAGTCTGTCCATCGGTCTGCAGATGAAAAGCTGAACTCAAGTTCAATGTCGTTCCCATCGCTGTCTGGAGACTCTTCCAAAATTCTGCAGTAAAGCGTGAATCTCGGTCTGACACAATAGATACAGGCACTCCATGTAATCGTACAACGTGTTGTAGATACATTCGGCTCAAACGTTCTACTGAATACGTCATGCTATAGGCGATAAAATGTGCCGTCTTAGTAAGTCGATCCACGATTACCCATATAGCATCGTGATTCTGCTGTGACTTCGGCAATCCTACCACGAAATCCATGGTTATGTGTTCCCATTTCCATTGAGGAATAGGTAACGGCTGTAGCAGTCCAGGTGGTCTCTGATGTTCTGCCTTCACTTGTTTACAAGTAAGACACTGAGCTGCATACTCCGCCACATCTCTCTTCATTCCTTCCCACCAAAAATTTCTCTTCATATCCTTGTACATCTTCGTACCTCCAGGATGAATAGTCATCCGTGACTTATGTGCTTCATCTAATATTTCTTTTCGGAGACTTTCTTCATTAGGTACACAGAGTCTATCTTTACATCGTAAAGCTCCGTCGGTACTAATATTCCAGACTTTTGGTTCCTTGGCTGTCATCTTGGCGAACCATAACTTCAAATCCTTTGCTGTTTGTTGAGCCTCTATGATACGACTGATCAAAGTCGGTTGTACCATAAGACATCCAAAATTTTGTCCTTTCATTGGTTCCACTGGCTGAAGATCAAATTCAGCAATTGCTTCTAATGCTCTCCATTCTCTAATTAGTAATGCAGCGATCACTAGTCAAGGTTTACGGCTCAAAGCGTCTGCTACTACATTTGCTTTACCGGGATGGTATTGCAAAGAAAAGTCATAGTCTTTGAGTAACTCCATCCACCTTCGTTGTCGCATATTCAACTCCTTTTGAGAGAACAAATACTTTAAGCTCTTATGATCGAAAAACAAGTCAAACTTTTCTCCATAGAGATAGTGTCTCCAAATTTTCAATGCAAACACTATTGCTGCTAATTCCAGATCATGCGTAGGATAATTTTTCTCATGTACCTTCAATTGTCTTGATCCATATGCGATAACATTTCCATCTTGCATCAGCACACACCCGAGTCCTTGGTACGATGCATCACTGTAGATCACATACTTTTCTCAGAAGTCAATCTCTCTTTTAACTCCTGAAATGCACCCTCATGCTTGTCTGTCCATTCATACTTCGTCTCTTTTTTTGTTAAATTCGTCAAAGGTCCTGCTAGTTTGGAAAATCCTTCTACGAATCTTCTATAGTATCCTGCTAAACCGAGGAAACTTCTGACTTCAGTCGCATTCGTTGGTCTGTTCTAGCTTAAGACTGCCTCAATCTTAGATGAGTCTACCGAAATACCCTTCTGAGATATAACATGTCCCAAGAATTTGACTTCTTGTAGCCAAAATTCACACTTGCTAAATTTTGCATACAACTTATTATCTCTGAGTGTCTACAAAGCAATCTGTAAGTGTTCTTTGTGGTCTTCTTCTGTCTCCGAGTAGATCAAGATGTCATCAATGAATACTATAATGAATTTATCCAGATATGGTCTGAATACTCTATTCATTAAGTCCATGAATACTGCTGGCGCATTCGTCAGTCCGAAAGGCATAACTAGAAATTCATAATGTCCATATCTTGTCCTAAATGCAGTCTTCGACACATCCTCTGGTCGAACTAACAGTTGGTGATTTCCAGAACGCAGATCGATCTTGGAAAAGATCCTTGATCCTTATAACTGGTCAAATTAGATCATCTATCTGTGGTCTAATTCCACGCCTTATGACGAAAGGGGAATATCTATTCTTAATCGTAACCTTAATCAACTCCCTGTAGTCTATACAGAGTCGAAGTGTTCCTTCCTTCTTCTTTACAAATATACTGGTGCTCCCCAAGGTGACGTACTTGGACGAACAAATCCTAGATCTTCGAGTTCTTGAACTTGCTTCTTTAGTTCTAACATCTCAGTTGGTGCCATCCTATATGGAGTCTTGGAAATCGGTAACGTACCTGGTACTAACTCCACACAAAAGTCTATTTCTCTTTTCGGTGGGAGTCCTTTAATATCCTGGAACGTATCTTGAAAATCTTGTACAGTAGGAATCTGTTCCATCATAAGTTCCTTATTCATACTCCTGATTGTAGCCAAATTACTTGCAAGAAACATGTCACTCGCTGGCTGACACTGGAATTTAATCATCGGACTTCCTGGTATTGAAAACACGATCGTCCTAGTAGGGCAATCCAAATTGGCACTACACCTAGTCAACCAATCCATCCCTAGGATAATATCAAACTCTGACATCGATAGAACTACCAAGTCTGCTGGAAGACTCCTATCTCCCAAGGTCAATGGACAATATTTACATATTATACCCAACTTCATGGTCACGCCCAAAGGTGACACAGCATGAAGTGCTGGCTCGAGTGTCTGGGGTTCTAAACCCAACTGACGCACTATCTTAACAGCAATAAAAGAACGTGCAGCTCCAGTATCAAATAAAGCTTTAACTGGACTATGAAAGAGTACAAGTGTACCTTCCAAATGTTGTTGCTCATCAGCATTAAAGCCTGCTTCTCCCGGGATTATTGCATTCACCCTCGTTAGATCTGGAGGTCCTTGAATTCCTTGAACTGGTGCCCCGTAGTATCCTCCTCGTGGCGTACGACAATCCTTGCTCAAGTGTCCTGGTTTGTTGAAGTTGCGACAGACAATATCTGGCCTGCGATTGGATCTATAGACAGTGCAGTTCCTTGAAATATGTCATGGCTTTCCACAGTTAAAACATCCTCCACTATTGCTGGGTGGGGCTGTTAGTAATGCCTACGGCTGTAGTTCTCGCTGTTGATATTGCTGGGGTCGATTATAACCCTGCTGAGGTTTCCTGGCTCCTTCCCAGATTCTCTTGTTTCCTTGAAAGTTTTCCTGAGGTCTCCATCCTTGGGTATTTCTCGGTGGTCGATTATGGAAATTCCTCTGTTGAAACCCTCGTGACGACTGAGGTCGATTCGTCTATGATTGATGTACTGGATTAGCATCCTTTTCTAATCTTGTAGAAAATCTAACAATTTCCTCATATGACTGGTTCAGATGACCAACCATCATATGTCTGAGGTGGGGGTTCAGTCCTTGGTGAAATCTCTTCACCTTCTTCTGTGGAGTGTCTATCATATGCTGAGCAAATCTGGATAGACGCTCGAACTGTGTTGTGTATTCTCGTACATTCCATCCTCCTTGGGTCAAATTGAGAAAGTTCCTTTCCTGTTGATCTCTCTCATCTTCTGGAAAATACTTTTCCAAAAATCTGCCTTTGAATGTCTCCCACGACATAGCTCTAGCGGCATTAATCCCGATAGTGGCTCGCTCGGCTTCCCACCAATCTGCGGTGGCATAAGTGAGTTAAAACGTAGCAAGGCGATGCTTCTCCTGCTCTTTGCATTCTAACGCTTCAAAGAATAACTCCATTTCCCTTATCCATTGCTCAGTTTTCCATGGTTCCATCAGTCCATCGAATTTCTCAGGACGTAAACCACGAAAATTTACTAACAATTTGTCTCCGATTTGTCTCTGTTGAAACGGTGTACCCGGGGGCTGGACAGGTCGTTGATTGGTAGCATGATTGTAGGTATCTCCTACATGCTCCATCCTCTGCATGAATGCTTCGAAAATTCCTCACGGATCCATTCCTTCCGGAAATAGGTGCTCCATTACGCGCTTGGTGATTTCTCAAGGGTCCCACCATAATAATAAGTGTTGCCTACAAGAGGCTCAAGATTAGCTGAAAGTCTTCTCATAGAAACGAACTCAAGATAGAACAAGAAACAGCAAAACTAACAATTCTACTAAACAACGCAGCACAATGCAACATCCAAACAATAACAAAAGTACTACTCGTATATATATATATATATCAAAAGATGTACCGTATAGTACACACTAGTCAAACTGTGTACCATATGGGACAAGAGTTACAACAACTAAAGTCAGCTAATACTATACAAAGCTATGGTCAATAGCTATCTCTCAAGCTCCCAAAAATCTGGTGGACAACATGTCCTAATATAAACTAACAAAATCTATACCCTGCAGATCCTGACTCAACAGTCGTCAGCATCTGATCCTGCTAGTGGTGCCTCGTCCTCTGGGTCTATATCCATCTCCTCGAGTGGATCATCCTCAATTGGTGCGACAAGATCTCCGACTACTACCCCTATATGCCAATCCTCTATCATCTCTGCATCATCGTCCTCCATCACGTCTGCTATTGCCTGGTTAGCGACATCAACAGCTACTGCGGCAAAACCGTCAACTATGTCAAGAGCTCCTGCTATAGCTACCTCTCCCATAACAATTCCTGCTGGGTGAGCGATCATCTCTGCTATCCATCCGACTGCCATATCGGCCATGGCTGCCATATGCATAATGGGTCCGGCTGGTATCTGAAGCACGACGGGTACCTCTGGCACAACTATCTCCTCATCGGGCACATTCTCATCTACGACCATGTCTGCCTCAATATTCTCCGGGTCCTGTACTGGATCCTCTGGCTCAAACTCTGGCTCCTCCGGATCATCCTCCGGTTCATCATCATCTGCTATGTCTCCATCATCTATCTGCTCCTCCTCTCCATCCCCATCAATATCCTCATCGGGCTGCTCATCCTCTGGCTCTAGATCCTCCTCATCCTCAATCGGCTCAGGCTCTGGCTCTGGGACGGGTATGTCAGGTACTGGTGATGGTGGGGCTGCTGCTGCTGTTGGTACAGTTATAGGCTCTGGTGGACTGGCTATAATGGCTCTCAACTCAATCTCATCCATCTCAGGCTTACTCCGAACTAATCTTAACATCTCCTGACAAATGTCTCTATCGACCCTCGCAGTATGGTAAGCATCCATGCGCATTTGTGTCGGGTGAGTACTCCTGGTCACATAAAGCGCTCTCCACATGTCTTCCTCTAAATATCGACTGCTATCTCGCACACACGCTCACGATAAAACTCTGGGTCAGCTGGCTCCACGGTAATACCATGGATAATATGTCCTCCATAAGCATCAGTCACAAACTGGTGAAACTCTGAATCCATGCTATCCTGCAAAGGAAACTATCTATCGTCAAGAAGATGAACTTATCTTATACTCATATCTCATCTCAAAGAAATCCTATCATACTAGGACAAGATGGTGTGGAAATACTTAGTGAACAAAAGTATCACAACCTAGAGTACCGAACCGGGCTATGATACCAAAAACCCTGCCACGCCCCGGAGCAGCATAAATAGAGAAAAATAAATTTCCTTTATGGGTCCATAAGGAATGACAGGTGAAAGTCACTAATAATCCACACCATGCAGTACTAGTCCAAACCAAAACAACATATAAACAACTGTAGATAAAAAATCACCGTACTATCTATTACAAAACATCAGAGTGTGGTCCACAGGATCACAACAGGTCTGAAGACAACAAATGCCCAAGTACCCGCTAACTAAAGGTTGAACAGAACAACTAAAAATATAAAACTAGTTATAACTTCTTCAGCCTTCAACTAGCGTACAAATAGTTCTCAGCGTAGTAATCCTCCTTGGCGTAGACGTCATTGGTGGGGCCCTCCTCTGGATAATAATCATTAGTGTACTGGTCATTACCTGGAGAACAAGGGGCAGGATATTCTGGATGGAGAAAGTCCAGGCAATAAAAGGCCGTCAGCTTACTGAGAGCTGAGTGAGTATAAACTAACGAGGTACCAGTTATCTGAAGTAAACACGAGCTTATGAAAACGTGGTTTAACATCTTATAATAAAGATAACATTATCTTGTTCCTTTATTTATCCTTGTAAACCGACCCTTATCGTCTTGTTACTCAAATCACGACATTTACATACTCTGATTTCATGAACTGACTCAATCGTTTAACTCTTGGGATACACCTCCATTTTGTCCACCGCTTTTAAGAGCATATACACAGCTCACCGCATGTCATGGACTCCACGTCAGTCCGTCCCCCAGCTTTTAAGAGCATATGCACAGCTCACCGCTTAGTAGGGATACAACGTTTCGAATAAGGCATATCATTCTATTGCCACGACTTAACGTCATCTACTAGTGATCCTAGCTCACCGCTTTTAAGAGCATATTCACAGCTCACCGCTTTTAAGAGCATATCATAGATCATCTAGTCTATCTTAGGACTATTTGGTCCAGCTCACCGCTTTTAAGAGCATATGCACAGCTCACCGCTTTTAAGAGCATATCATGACTGAACGTCCATCCACGTACTATTTCCAGAACTTACCAAACCTACCTACGTTCCATTCTAACATCGACACATGACAATTCCCAATGTGGCCTGACTACTCTGAATGAAAGAAAATGGACACCGAACTCATACAAGAATTTCATAGTATCTAACGTCGTCAGATTTATCCATTTTTCCATAATCATGCATATCTGTGTTGTCACATTATCCCTGATAACCCCCAAATCGTATAATGGAAGTCCTCATCGGAAATCGAACAATAAATCCTCTTATAAAATAAATAGGCAAAAGAAACCATGTTCTGATCATGCCAATCGATTGGGACTATGTCCAATCGATTGGTATAAAATCATATCAATCGATTGAGAAAAAAGGCAATCGATTGGGTCTAAAATAGTGGCAATCGATTGCTAGCATGTCAATCAATTGGGATGTCAATCGATTGGATCTCTATCCAATCGATTGGATCCAGACTGATGGCAATCGATTGAGATTTATGTCAATCGATTGGCACTTCGTCCTCAGCAGCAAATTGTGAAAACAGCTTATATAAACGTACACTACATGCATTTAACCCATCTTAGCTTCATAATAACTTATATAAACTTCATATAGAGGGACCAAGTGAGTTGGAACTCACCTATGGTGCGTTTGGCTCGTGTTTAAGCTTAAATATCCAAGCTCTCTCTCTCTTCCTTCTCTTTCTTCTTCCTCTCTGTCCGGTTCTCTCTCTTCTCTTACTTCTCATCCTTCTTTATGTTTCTTCTTCTTCCTCCCAGCTGCCAAGGGCAATGAGTGTGTGTGAGGGTGTATATAGATATAGATATATAGATAGATATATGTATATCTCTCAAGAGGTATGTCTCTCTCTCTCTCTCTCAAGGCTGCCAAAATGACCCAAGGCCATAAATATGGTCATATATATAGAGATATGGGGGTGCCACACGTTTAAAGCTCAAAAAAAGAAGAAAATATGTCTCAGTTTATGTCAATCGATTGGGACACAAGTCAATTGATTGGGAACAGATATTTGTAGTCAATCGATTGGAATAATGTCAATCAATTAGGATGAATGGCAATCGATTGGGATGTTAACACGTAATCAATTTTAGTCGGTAGAATGGCAATCGATTGGGAATATGTCAATCGATTGGTATCTGAAAAGTGTCAATCGATTGGGAAAACTTATCAATCGATTGGTATCAAAATTCACCAAAAGGAAGAGAGAGTTTATACGAGTATAGAAATGAAATACCAGGTCTTATTAATATACCAAAATACAGGGTATTACATCATCAGATGTGTTTGATGGAAAGGGGAAGACCCCCTTTTATAGTTTGAGGTTTGGGTTGGGAAGTCTGTATTTTTTCAATGTGGGACAGAAAAAGCACAATTCTGGCCATTTTTTGGTGTTTTCATCTGGATTGGGGTCAAATCAATGGTTAGGATTCAATCTGGGACATCGAAGTGCCATAGTGGAACTTGATAGAGTGCTGCACGACACTCAATGTGGAGGTGAGACACTCACGTGAATGCCACTATGGCATTTGACCCAGAAAGTTATGTTTTCTTCTCCTACTTTGCAGGCTTCGTTCTCTTACCTCGGTTATCCTTTTTAGGTTTACAATATACCGTTGAAAAGGTATAGAAGTCTAGTTTGAATTGCTTTTGGTTTCATTGACAAATGATTTGTAGATTTTGAGTTATGGTAAAAAAAGGTGAGACTAACTCCGAAAACGAGCAAACCCGGAAAGCGTAAAAAGACTATTTTGGCAAGTAAATTCTGCTAAGTTGTTTTTGGCCAACATGAGGGCTTGGGGCATCATTTTAAGCTATTTTAGGAATATTATGTAAAGGGAGCATCAACAAAAGTCAATTTTTGTCATTTCAAGTGAAATGGCTATCTTAACTTGAGTTCTTGTTTCTAAATTGAGTTTCTAACGTACCTAAATCTTCCTAGAGGTTATTCTAACATGTCTAAGAGACCACGGTGCTTCACAGAGTTCTGCTTTATAACTAACAAATCCTAATTCCAGTTATCGGGTTGTTCTTTAGGTAGGGGTTCCTTATGTCAAACGGATAAACCAAAATCGGGTGTCTACAGTTTGTCCCTCTTTAAAAGAACTTTGCAAGAAATGTGCGTCATAAGGGATGTCAAAGTATGACAATCTTGTAGTGAGTTTGGAAGACTTCAGGAAGAAAATTGAGAAAATCAAAACATGCAAGCACACAAAGAAAATCTCAAAAATCCAGTGGTCGTGATTGAAAGAGTTGCCTACATATCCCTTTTTAGGAAATCAGACCAATCATAGTTCAATGACCACACCATATGTAAGCAATAATTTAAGCAAAACACATAAATATGACACTCAAACTAATGCTAATATGCAAGATACTCGGGGTTATTCCATCTAGAACCATGGATTATCACAAGAAGTGTCCAATCTAGGACAATTCATCGGGGTGTCCTAATTGTGGACGATTCATCGGGGTGTCCTAATTGTGAAAGATTCATTGAGGTGTCCTAATCGCAGACAATTTAACGGGGTGTACCTTATCTTGAGGGATTTGCGACATCTCCGTGCTTAGCTCTTCGTGCGATCTAGGTGGAGACAAGAAGGGTCCATAGAGCCACTTAAGGTGAACTATGCCCAAAATATGCAGTGATGAGCCAGTTACGGAAAACATCACGAGTGTTTGCACCATCAATTATCAACGCAACTATCAACATCTCCGTGTGTAGCTCTTCGCACGATCTAGTGTAGACACCTAATTTTGACCACACTCTTAGGATTTAAGGTGGACAACCTCTTGAAGGATTTGATGATGAAAAACATCTTATGGGAGGTACTGGATTCCGTACAACAGGAAGATTGGCCTTCGGAAAGTGATCTCAAGGTCAGAAAAGCCCTTTTTCGAGCATAAATCCTAGTTTTCTCAAAAATGTCTCTCAGAATTCTTATTCACTTAGGTATAAAAGGACATGGAGTGTTCACAACATAGTATTCTAGATATCCATAGATTCAATTTCAAAGAAAAACTCAGAATCGATGCACATTGGGAAGTAATTTTGAAAAGGAAGTCGTTTGATTTCAATAAGACGATGAAAGTTCCAAGAGACTTCCGGGTTTCAATTGACTTTCAATTCTTATCTAGATCTTTCCCAAAATAGGTTTATACTGAAATTCAACTTGATATCTTTTTAACGGCACATAAATGGATGATTTCAAAGGCCAATAAGTATTTTTACAAAAATCTAGAAAAGCAGTGCGCATGAAACTTGAAACATGGCATAAGGGAAACTAGGGAGAGGATTTAGTAAGTGGCGGTTCACACAATGGGAGTGGAAGTTTATATGGGAACTACCACCTACCTAGGGATAACCTCCATTTGGTTTTCTGCTTCCAAACCCTTCTCGGAGGTTTCCTGTGCGAAGAAATGGTCCAGGAACTGCATTTTAACATCGAATTGTCCATTTTAGCCCCATTTTAATCCTTGAAATCCCTCTTTTAACCCTGAAACTTAGTGATTAAGTCTTTGAATCTCTATATATAGATACCATGCATCTCAAATGAGATCATGTTGAATATACCTTGAATCATCTAGAGAGATCACACTTGATTATCTTTGAATATATTTGAATATAAGAAGAGATTTCTAGAGAGAGAGAGAGTAAATTGTGAATTGAACTTCCTCTAAACTAATCTTAGGACAATTAGAATACATAATTAAGAAGAATTCATGACATCAATTGCCTCCCCATTCATCCACCATTGATAAGTGCTTGGAAGAATTTGAAGATCACTTGAAGAAGAAGTACCTCCAAACCATCATTTAAAGTATAATTGAGAATCCGTAACCACTAGAATTCATCTCTAATCCCTAGTTTTGTATATAAATCTATAAGACTTGGATCTAGTTTAGTCTCTAGAACACTCTTCTTCTTCTTCTCTCATTTTTTACACACTCACATAGCTAGATCCAAATCCTCCTTGATTTTGATGATAATCTATGATTAGAGATCTATTTTCACTATGATATTTACGTTTTGATTTTGATTTTATTTCATTCTTTCCACTTTATTTAGATCCATTCATACATGCTTATATATATATATATATCTTATTTTGAATTCTATGATGGTTTAGAAGGTTGATCTATGAGAAGGATGATTCCTATGTTCTTACCTTTCTCTTGATTAATTCTATTACCCAGAGTTCCTATTTGAATTTCATCTCCAAAAGGATATTTGTAAGAACCTTTGATCCATGATGTTTTTGTCATACTTTAAAATGAACTAGTTGACTGCTTCCAAAATTAGCAAAATAGATTGGTTTTGTCCACATGAATTGGTCCATCAAACTTCATGATGTGATGGATTTCAAATTTTATATGTAAACTTTGATGAATTAGCTTTCACTCAATCTGTTTTGAGAATCAGAAGGATCCATCTACTATTTTTAGAAATTGTTGAAAAATCGGTTAACAGATTTGAACATAGTCTATTTTTACTTGAATCTCAGAAAATATATGGTAGTTATCAATGATCCTCTTTTTGGAGATGATTCCTATATCATGTATCTACATACTAATGTAAAATCGTGAGCATACAATCGAGTTAAAAATCATTTTCCAAGTGTTTGAAGTTTAAACAACTATTCTGAACTTTTTAAAGTTTAATCACAACTTTGTTTATGTATAAAAAATGTTCAAACCTTGATCCTTCAACAACCATTGATGAATAAAACTTGCTTTAGAAACAATCTAGGATGAATGGATGAGAGATTAAAAGCTTAGATCAACTTGATCCACATCATTTTTAAAGTTCTATCTTGCTTTGCATTCATTTTGTCAAATGATACCAAATTTCCAGAATAACAGAGTCTGGGTAAAGTAATTTTTCAGAGACCTTAAGGTCGTATAATGTCCATGGGTTTAGTTGTTTCACAAATTACAATGAAATATCTTTCTTTTGACACCAACCAGACCTTCACATAATATTTCTAGAATTAATTATGATTTTTTACAAGAACAGTGGACAGTCTTGATCCACTATTCCCAAAACTCTTATTACTTGAACTTCAAAGATGCTAATGAGGTCCTACTTTTTGGAAAAGTTCCCTAAGGCATGTATCTAACTTTCTGTGTAAGGATTTTAACCCAGTTTATGTTTAATACCACTTTTGATAGGTTTTAATTAAGGTCATTGAATCTAAAAATTTGATTGATGACCATTTCTTCTTGTTTATCATGCATATCATTTGCTTGCTTGAATTTTTGCAATGCTTGGGTATTCTTTGGTGTCGTAGTACAGAGAATTGAGTTCCATGGATCCAGACTTCGATTTGTGGATTTGCCTCGTCTACATGTGGCTTAGTGCCCATGTATCGGGTACTTTTCTCTACCCTTCTCTTAGAATTTTTCTAGGTTTACAACTTTGCTTTCAAATGACACATTTCCTTTAGGATAGTCTCCGTTTATGTGCTTATATGTTAGAGACGTTAAGGATTGTTGCATTATTGCATGTCACGTTTCCTTTCTATTGCCATTACGACTCCGCATGAGTCAACTCAATGTAAGTTCTCTTGTTCCCTTTTGCATATCATAGCATGTTTCCTTTATTTGCATTGGTCCGGGGCAGGACTAACCACTGTAAGTATACTTCTCCTTTGTATTGCATGCGCATCCGCTTGTTACTTGTTTTAGTCTCTTGAAATGATTTCCATTAAAACAAGATGATTTTTGCCATGTATATAATGTCTAGTATGTTTGAGGAAAAACACCAATTTTGAATTAAGAACAAGGATATTTGAATCAAGGCCTACCATTCGGTAGGGCGAGGAGGGGGTGCTTTAGTCCTACTTGGGCTCCTTCCCCTCTCATATCAAGATCCCCGAACCTTGTTTCTAGTGATGCAGGGTGAGTAACTTATTCATTTGGGCGAGTCAAATTTTGGTTTCCTAATTCCCAATAAAAATTAGGTGGTGACTCTTTTGTATTTAGGATCATCATAAGTTCTAGTTCTTGAAGTGAGCCTTCGATCCATCCCGGGACGTTGTCAAGTTCGATAGAACTCATTGGTGATCCTCTTGCATCTAAAAGGTGGGCCAACCCAAAGCAGGGGAAGGTCCAGGTCCCACAGTCTGGCGACTCTATTGGGGATTGGAACATGAAACCTCTGATTTCTTTTTCTTTGTGGGTTTTACTTGAGCCATTAAATATCCTTGTTATTAATTTGATAATCGTGTTATTTTTGCCTACATTTGCACTTGCATGGTTCTTTCGCCATGACTGCTTGAAACCATTGCCTTGAAGGTGGAGGGCCCTCTTTTCTCCAGTATCGATCCGGGTCTAAAGGGCGGATCGATCCGCTGTTGATTCAGGACCTGGAGAGGAGTTTTCAGAAAGTCGAATCGATCCAGCTTTTACAC
The DNA here is from genome assembly GCA_033977485.1 of Hydrangea macrophylla. Classification (NCBI taxonomy): domain Eukaryota; kingdom Viridiplantae; phylum Streptophyta; class Magnoliopsida; order Cornales; family Hydrangeaceae; genus Hydrangea; species Hydrangea macrophylla. The sequence goes on from CM066983.1 coordinate 15,642,773, forward strand.
GTTCATCGATCCACTATTTTAGATGCAGATTCTGCTGGCCTTTTTGAATATCGGATCGATCTGGCATTTAGCCTAGGATTGATCTGCTTCTGCTGTGTTTTTCCCTCTTTTATTTACATGTTTGACATTTTTGTGGTTTTTGTGTAAATAGATAGAGATGGAGTTTTTTAGGGATCTATGGTTTTTTTTCTTTTCCTCCAACCTTTTTCTTTTCCTTCTCTTCCATTTTGCTCTCCATTGTTGTAAACTTGAAGATTCCATTGAAGATTTAATGGCTTGGTATATTTTCTATCTCTTCTCCTTTGATGATGAACTTGAAGATTCCATTATTAGATAGATTTACTTAGGTTTTGGATCATGAACTCTTGCATTTAATGTTGTAGCATTTCTAGGGTTCATTTGTGTAGGATTCAAAACTAGGGGCTTCATCTTGTTTGCCTTGCATCTTTGATTGTCAAAACTTAGACTTTGAATCCTACCTTGTGTATTTCATATGGAATATTATGTAACCTTGTGTTTTGCACTCCATGTGTTTGATAATTGTTGTGTGTGGGATTTAAAACTTGCAGTCTTCATCTTTGATGTCAAGCATATTTGATTGTTCAAACTCTTGGATTTTAAATCTACTACCTTTTGAAGGCTTCATAGGTGATTTGTCCACCAAGTAGATTAGTTAGTGTAGGGTGGACAAATCATTCAGATCAGAAGCCATGGAGGCTTCATCTTGTATGTCATGCATCCTTGACAGTCTAACGTTAGCTTAAAATCCGTTTCTATGGAAATCTCAAAGCTCCTTTCATCTAACATATAGATGCACTCCTTGTGTTTGATAATATGCCACAATGAGATGTTACCTTAGAGTATGCTTGCAACATTAGTCCATTTCATCTTGTTTTAACCCAAGATGGGGGGGATCCCAACCTATTGCTTTTTAGATTAGTTTTCCCTTTTATCCTCAAAACAAAAGATGTAAATTCAGTTTATTCATTTTTATCATCTTTTCTTATTTCTTACTTTTAGTATTATAATTAGTCTCTAAACTTCCCAAACGTTGTTCTTGTATCAATCCCTGTGGACTCGACACCCTACTTTCCAATGCTACATTTTTAATAGGGTTAATAAACATACTTGATTTTGACATGATCAGGATCACAGCCCTACACGTGTCTTCATGACCGACCGATCAAACAGTCACAGATTGCCCTGCATACCTATACCACGTGCGGAAGTAGCTGATGAGACACACCCATTTAATGAATGCCATCATTAAGTTCATTCTTTAAGAAATGAACAGCCAGCCACAGTCATCCACATGTCATGATCAGAAGCAGTGGCATTTTGTGTACGTCAGCTGTTTTAATTGATGTGACGTGTGTGGCCATGAAATTTTTAAGCAATTTTTTAGTTTGATAGATAAATCGATAGGCTGGAACCTATCGAACTTCTATTTAGGAGTGGAAGCATAATAGTCCTAACGTGTATTAAAAAGGAATTGATAAACACAATTGAATAAATAGGGCAAGGATAGAAAGGGAATTCTCATTCAAAATTATGGTCGTCACAGGAAATTATCAAACAAGATACATGAGTCATCGGCCTCTAGGCCGATGAAAGTCTTCCTAACTTCTCCCTCAAAACTGTCCAGGTCTCTTCTGCCTTCCGTTCATCTCTGTCAGCACAACATAAAGTAGCATCCTAGTCTTGGGCACTTGAGGAAAGAGGTTGTAGTTGTTCAGCTAAGGATTTTGTATCTTGACCTCTCGTTGCCATCACAGCATCAATGATGGCCAGGTTGTTGAGGCAATCATTCTCCTGGGCTTCATAGTAGGCTAGTTTCTTTCGTAGATCCATGATTCCTTGCTGGGCCTTCTCAAGATTTTCAACATTTTGGCCTTGTGTCACGTTCGCTCTCTCAAACAACTGTTTGGCTTCGGCCACGTTATCTACATCTTTATTATAAGGTGACAGATTGGGCTCAAAATAAGCCCGTGATTTGGCAGCAGCAGTAAAATAGTATAGCAGGTCAGGAAATGTTCCTTTAGCTCCATCAGAATAGACTTTTGCTCGGCGGTTAGGGAAAGATCCTTCTATAGGAGAAAGATTGCAGAACTGACAAGAACGGGTGAATGGGCCTCTTTTAAGGTGGTACTTAAAGAGAGTTTATTTATAAACTCCCTAGCATTCCATGGGCTTGGATGTTTCTAACGGTGGACAGTCTTATCTTAAGGGCGTCCACATCTAGCTATTGGTAAAAGGCAGCAGGATCAAAAGAAGAAGCTCCTATGAGCTTCTATAGACACGACAAGAGGATGACAAGGTCAGGTGAGAAAACAGGAAAAAACTATATACGAATCATAAAAGAGCAAAGGATACCTAGGAGGTAGGCAAGTCAACATTAGCCATCACGCCCAATTGACTCACGCCCGATTGGCTCACCACGATGGCCAATGAGGTTCAACTATTTCGACCGAAGGAGAGGCCACTCCCATACCAGTCATTGGAAACTCCTCGTACCTTCCTGCCTCTACGATACCAGAAGCAGTGGTTGAAGGGTTGGAATCAGGGATGGAAAGGTTGGAACTAGGAGTTGTTGAAGGACGCTCTGTCTTTTCGAGGGCGGGCGGATCCTCCAAGACTTCAGAAACAATCAAATTTACCACCTATGTGGTTTCGTCCATTATATCCTCTTCTACATTTTCTTCCTCGGCCACAGACTTCTCCAACAGGGCCGGTTGCTGTATTTCTTCTTGAGTTTTTTCCTCCTCATCGGTTGAAGAAACTACTGCCCCTCTTTTGCCCTTTGCCGAGGAGGATGATACCACAAATTTCTGCCTCAGCCGTTTGGCCGGTGGAGGAATCATGTCTGATGGAATGGACGATGGTGCAGTATCTTTATCAGCCTTTTGCTTGGCAAATGAAGGGAGAACCGGCAACATGGATGGTTTTGACTCCTGGTCAGCCTTTTCATCGTAGGGGATTTGGTAGGAATCTCCACCTGTCAAAACAAAATTCTGTTAAGTATTTAAATCAGACCACGATAGGTACGAAGAGCTACGAGGAGTATTTACCTAAACTTCCACGGTCGGGGACTCTTTTCTCTTGTTTATTGCAGAGGCCTTTGTTTTTTCCGTCTCAGAAGGAATGATTGGAGCAGGGACTGAGATTTTCACCTTCTTTTTCTTCTCAATAGTGGGTTTAGATTTTGGAACAGAAGGGGGCACCACAGTTGAGCCTCCCTCATCTGGTGATAGTTTTTGCAGCATGACCGATAGGGGTGGGCAAACAGTCGGTTCATTCTTTAACCGAAAAGTTTGGTTCAGGTTGAGAATTTCAATACCGAAATCCAAACTGAAATAAACTTCGAAATTATGGTTCGGTTTCAAAATTAAAGTTCGGGTTCGGTTCGAAACTTCGGGTTGAAATTCAACCGAATTTTTTTTTTCTTTTTTTATAACTCACCAAAGAGAAAAAATGTCTTTCAAGTTTCAAGATGTCCATTTGGTAATCAAGAATATTAGTTAAACTAATGAAGTACCCTAGCTAGATCTAAAAAAAACCATTTGGTAATCAAGAACAAAAAAACAACTCAAATAGTTACACTACTTAGTTAGCATTTTGTTATTACTCACTAAGAGAAAAAAAAATCTTTCAAGTTTCAACAGAATATTAGTAAAACTAATGAAGTACCCTAAATCTATTTACATACATATAAATAAAAAATAAATAAAATAAAATAAAAAACATATAAATAAAAAACAAAAAGCATACAAACAAAACTTCAAAAATTCGGTTCGGGTTCGGGTTGAAAAACCCCTACCGAAAACTGAACTGTACTTATAGGTTCGGTTCGGTTTTAAACCGAACTTACTTTGGTTCGGGTTCAAACCGAACTGAAATGGTTTAAAACTTCAGTTTTGGTTCGAAAGTTTGGTTGGCCCGAAGTGTGCCTGGGCCGCCGAGTAAAAAATGAATCCACTAAGCCAGTATAACAGGAAGGCCATGTGTTCCTTATCTATTATGGCAGAGCCTTCTTGCCCACATCAGTGGGTGATAAACCCTCCATGAGAGTTTACGGTCTTCTTGGAGGACGAATCCCCATTTTTGGGACGGCTTCGGGAAAGGTGAAATTAGCTTAACCATCTTCAAAACCTGGGAAGACCTCCTCTTCATGAGGATGGAAGACCAAGAAAAGACTAATATCCTAGATCGTTGGACCCATCAGACCCCATTTAAACAAATAACAATTCTAGGATTGGGACCAAAATGCTAGAGTGGCGAAGAAGAGGGCTTGATCAACGAGAAGCCAGTGTTAGCTTAACATAATAGCTTCGTATATGCTTGCTTGTTCCCACACACTCTTATTCTCCATCGCTACTCAGTCCACCCACTCTACCCAGCCAGTAGTCCGAACGGGCCACCCCCTTACCGAAATTAGTTGTTTGTGAAATTAACGAAAGTGCCCTATATTGAAAAGGGAATCACCTTGAATAAGGGGAAGGAAAGGGGTAAAATCTTCAGGGGTAGTTCCCAGGAAGGCAGGGCCAAAACCAATGGTAGAAGGAGAGGTTTCTGTGGCCTCCAGATTGATGAAGGATGACTGAGAAAAAGAGGAGGCATGAGATAGCAAGAGAATCTAGATTTGTTTAGAGTGGGACATTCGCTATCTGGTGCGACTACACTAGAGGAAGTAAAGGCCATACCTTGCAACAGGAAAGGGAAAAAGTGTTTGAGGGAAGCAAAAAGATTAGAACAGAGGAGCAAGGTGAACAAAAGAGGGGTAACGATGCATATTTATTGCCTTCTCCACACGTGCAGACATGAGAAACGAGGTGTGTAGACACCCCGATTTTGACTAAACATCGAATTAAGGGGAGCATTACCTCTAGATCTGATGATGACAATATCCGACTAATCTAGGACTTCCAAAGGTGATTCAAGCTTTTTGAAAGGCTCTTCAATTTAAACAAAAAGAGAAAAAAGAAAGAAAGAAGAAAAAGAGAGAGAAAAAGAGAGAATAGAAGAAAACGGCACAAAGCGCAGGTTGCGGCGTTCACAGGTTGTCGGTGCGGCACTCTCTGATTGCCGTACGGCAGTTAGTAAGTGCTGCAACGGCAATCAGTGATCGCCGTAAAAATACACCAAATGCCGCGAAAATCATAATTCCAAAAAAGACGGTAGTCCGCAGAGTTGTCCGTGTCATTCTTTGAATGCCGCATCGGCATTCACTAAATGCTGGTCCGGCAATCATTGAGTGCCGCTTCCATCTCCAATGAGTGCCGCATTTTGTGGCTGACAGCTTTGAAATAGTACATTTTGTACCTTAAAAGGACGTCCAAAATTAGGGTTTTGCCCCTGAAATTACTGAAATACCCTTTCAAAAATTGCCTATATAAAGGAGGTGAATAACCCATTACAAAGGACTTGGAATTTTGAATCTTGAAACTCTATCTTGACTCTCTTTGTTTTAAATCTCTTATAATTTTTCTAAACACAATTAGGAGAAAGTTTAAGGAGGAAGTTGCATGAGTTAGAGGAAGAAGAGCTTGAATCACTCTTGTAAGACTTTCAAAAACCTAAGAGTTAAGGATATTTGAAGGTAACCTCTAGTTGATTAGTCTCTAATTCAAAGTTCAATCACAATATGTAGATTTTTAGGACCTCTTACACATTTTCAAAAACTCTCTTCCCACCTCATTTCATCACACACCACTAATATTGTGATTGAACTTCTTTCTTTTTTGATTTGGATCAAAGTAACACAAGGTTTAAGATTAAGTAGATCATGAAGTGAAAGTTAACTTAGAAGTCACTTGAACCTTTATTTCCTTTTCTTTTCTTTTGATCATGTCCATCTCTTGGGATTCATAAGACCTTCAACGTCTTATTTGAATCCCTTGACTTGGAACTCTCTAAATCTTCTTGTAAACTCATGATTTATAAGAGGATTAAGGTTGATGTTAGTATGTTTGATCGATAAGCCTAAACCTATCTTCATGGTTTAGGTTTATTATTTTGAGATTTCATAAAGTTTCTTCATACTCCATTGAAATCTACAAGTATGAGTGTCTTTAGCCTCCAATGAACATCAAATGGTAGGAGAAGTAATTTGGGTTAAACCAAGTTTCCATGGCTTGGTAGATGAATTTAACACAAATGGAACTTGACAATAGTGCAATAAATTCATAAACCACCATTGATCAAGGATATTTAGATAAATAATGGACCGTTGGAATTGAGTAAAACCAACTGGAGATTGCCAATAACACAAAGTTTTACCATTGTGATTTTTGTTTTAATGAGATTACGTGTTTAAAATTGTTTGGTGGTGAGTTTTGTGAAGCAACCATAATCTATCCAGAATTTCTGAACAGTAACACCTTTTTTTGAAATGAGTAAAGTAGAGCTACAGTTAAGCATTCTTGGCCTCAAATAATTTTTTATATGAAATTTAATGTGTTAATAAGGTCTCCGAAAAAGATTAGAGTCTTTCTGATTCGTTTACTATTTTTAAAAAATCATACAAAAATTCTGGACAGCAAGTTGAAAATTTCTGAGTGATGTCTAGTGTTTGTCTAATTCCCATAGATTGAACCGTTGATTTTTTATTTTTCTTTTTGGGTTGGAAACTAGACTCCCAGAGGCATCTTGTGTCCAAAATTCATTGACATCAAACTATGGGAAGAATGCATTTCCTATTTTTAAATTTTTGGTCTGCTCTCTACAATTTTTAGAATTTTGTGACAGATTGACAAACTTTGTAAATAATGGTTCAAATGACTTTTCTATTACCTAGGGCTTAAACCATATCTTAATAATGATTCGTTAAACTTAAATCCAGAGGTTAAATGATCCAAATCAATGAATAGTTCATAGCTTACTAGTTCATAGCTTACTCTTGTTCATATTCATGTATTCATATACATTCATCCATGTAGGTTAATATTTTCAATTAGAATTCATTTTGTGTTTGGATTAAATTTAATTAAACCTAATTGCGAGTTCCTTATGGCCATGTTGGGACTACCCCACTTCTAGATGGTTATTTACATTGGCTCCTAGTTGAGACTTGTATATCTATAGGAGTGATGCATTCCCAACTAATTAAAAGGAATTCATAATTATGTCAATTCTTTCATACTTGGTAGATTTAAGCTAGAAGTTTAAGGATGATATTTAGAATTTCATGTTATATCTAAAGCATGTAGACTAATCCCTTGTTTTGTAGCGTTATTAAGGTATGCTTTCTCAAACCCCTCTTTAGTTTATTTTAATTTCTTGATTTTAATTGATTTTTCGACTCCATGTGCGACACCTTAGAATTAGGATTTGCCTTAGGTGTATATGTGAATTCAAGACCTTTTCTTAGGTTTTATCCTTATTTGTATGCATCGCACGTTTAAATTCATGGCTAGATCCCAGGTAAGTTCTCTAGTTCCCTATTTTGTATATCATATTGCTTGCTACTTGAAACACGTGGTTTATGAATGATATTTTGTCATTACCAATTTTGCACCCTTTACACATGCTTTTTGTAATGTATATACACATGTATTAGTTGAGGGCATGCTTAGATTAATAATTCGATTAAAAGGATGTCGAGTAGAGGCCTATCGCGAGATAGGATGAGATAGGGTGTTTTAGTCCACCTGGCTCCTTCCTCTCTCATTCCATAATCCCTGGACCTAGTTAATCTCTGGTTTCTAAAAGATCAGCTTACTTTTAAAATGGTTTCTTAATTTTTCCCTTTTAAAAAAAATTAAGTGGCGACTCGTGTTTTGTATTTTGAAATTGAAAAAGATTTTGAATTTCAAAAGCAGTGGGTAAGAAAAATGCGATATCCAAAATCTGGCGACTCTGCTGGGGATCGAACCCAGAATCTCTGGTTTCGCAGACCAGAATTTCTAATTCTGGGGTTCACTCGAGAATTATACTTAAAAACACCCTTTTAATCAAATTAATTAATTTTTGTGTGCCTGTTGCATCACACTTGCATGTCTAGCTAGTCGATTTCACGGAATGATGATCTTTGAGGCTCGGGGCAACCCGATCGGTCAAGTTATCATGGGAAGTGTGATCACCCTTGATCTCGTACCATGTGTTGATATATGAAGCATCCTATCGGATGCGTGTCAAGGGTCCCTTATTCGACCAAAACTCGGCCTTTTGCATGATAGCTTCTATAGAACCTTTCAAATCTTGGGGAATCAATTCTTGATTAGGATTTATGTGCTAGGGAGTTTTGTATGCCCGGAAGGGATTACTTGAGATGATGACGATGCTCACTTAATACGAGACATGTAAACTCCTAATCACTTTTGAGCAATTTCCCCTTCATGTCCCAGGACATTTGGGAATATGCCAAATTTTGATTATAAGATTACATCCCTTATATCATGTTAGCTAAAGCATCATTAACCTTGTATGCATCCGAATGCATAAAAAGTACGGCGATAATCCGATCATGTGATCCTTCTACCCTATGAATTTTAAATCCATCTTTGTAAGCAAACAAGGTTTTATTCCACCTTTAGCCCAAGATTTTCAAAAATCTTTGAGATTCACTTGATTAATGATTCTAAACCAATCATTGTTGAGAGACATATTCTCATATCCTTGTTTCCAAAAGAAGAACCCTTAGGAATTGTTTTCTAAAAGAGATACTTTTCAAAATAAGTTTCAAAGCAAAAACTTAATAACCTTTGTAGAAAAATGTCCCCAAGTAAGATTGTTTTCAAAAGATTTCAAAAGCCTTTTCGAAAAGGGGAATGAGGATCACAATGTGAGGTGAAATTGGCGCATTCGACATGAGTAAGGATTTTATACGCTTATGTGTCTATTTGCTAGGGCTAGAAATTTCTTTTCTTTTGGCATATAGAGTAGGCACACACACACACATGCATTGCATCCATGTGACATATGAACTGTTCATGAAAATTTTACCAAGTATCTTTCAAAATAAAAGATCATGATAAAAAGAAACAACAAAATGTTTTTTGAAATCATTAAAATTCTTTTGTAGGGTAAAAATAGCATCAAGTTCGGGCACGGTCTGGTTTAGAGGTCCCATAGCAAGATTAGTAAGAAGGGAAGGTGACATCAAAATGGTGAACGAAAGGAATGATGGAAAAGTAGATAATTGAGGGCATTGGTGGAGTAATAAGCAGAACAGATGAGACGGTAGGTCGAAAACATGAACCGTATGATGGTTATGATGGAAACAATAGCACGCCCACCACCAGTTGCAAATCCACCAAATATCGATCAGCTCGTTGCAAGGGAAGAAGGTTGGTATGATGACCCTGAGATGTAGAGGGCCGAGGTTCCCAGAGTAGAGAGAGAAAGAGTAGAAAGAGAAAAGACTGAAAAAGAAAGGGTAATGGACGAAAAGATAAAGAAATTGGAAAGGGTGATGTGCAAGGCTCATGGGGTCGATACTTGTCTGATGGAGTTAGAAGGGCTATATGATGGGATCCACGAGACACTGCCTGTCGATTTTAAAATGCTAATTTTTGACAAATTCGATGGAACAGGGAATCCTCGCAGCCATGTGAGGATGTGTATCGGAGTTTTCCAACCTAGTGAACTGAGCACTTCTATGATGGCCGTCTTATTTCAGCAAACCTTGACAGGGGCCGCTTTGGCCTAGTACCTCATGCACAAACCAAGCAAGGCTAAGGTCTAGGAGGAAGTGGTCAAAGCATTCATAGCACAGTATGAGTACAACCAAGACTTGGATGTCACAGTCCGAGATTTGGAAACCACCAGGTAAGGGAATAAAGAATCATTCGCTGAGTAGATGGAGGGGACAGGCAGCTAAGATGGTGCAAAGGCCATCCGAGAAAGATCAAATCCGAATGTTAATGAAGAATCTATAGTCGATGTATCAGGAAAAGATGAGGTTTCAGTCGATCAACACTTTTGCTGAAGTCTTCGATGTGGGAACGAGGATCAAGGATGCAATCCAAGAAGGGGTGATTAAGAAAGAAGAACAACCGAATCGGTACAGAAGGCCAAGCTATGGACAAACAGAGGAAATTTAGGGGGTCACTATGGCCCTACAGACGTCAACGCACTAAGTGGGCCAGAAAGGAAATTCGACATAACACTGAGAAGAGGAGGGGACAAATAACCAAGGAAGTTTTCAGATTTGGGGGTATCACTGTCAACCGCCCCCGATAGACTAACAACGTAAGGGCATCTTTGCCCATTGGAGTCTCGACCTTTACCAAGACCTCATTGATAACAAGGTGATATCTGAGCCGCCTGTCAAAACTCCTAATGTTACTAGAAATCCACTGCCGAATCATCATGTTGTACCATCACCACAAGGCCTTTATTTCTTGGGGATAGAAGAGATGACCTTCGATCCATCTAGGCTAATCACTAAGGCCGGGACACCAAGGAAGCCTTATCAGTTGCTGGGGGATTTAATAATTTGTACTCTGGGGAATCGATCAGGAAGATATAAAGAGGGAATGACAAAGCAATTGGGCTGGTGGATTCAAGAAACTAGCAATGGTGATGTGGATTAGGTAGGAGATGACCTTTGGTATGAGAGCGACGAAGAAGAAACAGAGGAAGAAAATTTGAAAGTCATTTTCGAGATCAACAATCTATGGGCAAAGGGAGAGGTCAGTCATCTAACCCGGTCAGGGAGACATTTCAAACTACATGAGCTGGAGGAAGATCACCCAGGGAGGGAATTGGACAAGGGAAAAGGAAAGATGAATGAAGAAGAAGAGGAAGATAGGGTTTTGAAGCAAATGAAGAAAACCCAGGCCAATATCACCATATGGGGTTTGTTGATGGCCTGTAAGCGCCACAGGCAGGCAGTCCTTGATGCTTTGAATCAGTCTGATGTTTCTATCGACACAGCACCGGAGGATCTTGTGGGAATAATCGGCAGGATTCTGACTCTGGCTATCACCTTCTCCTCAGATGACCTACCTCCGGGAGGGCCTGTTCATAATAAATCGTTGTACGTCACTGTTGAATGCTTGGGAAATACTATACCTACTTGCCGTGTTGACAGCAGGTCTGCTCTAAATGTTTGTCCATTTCGAATAGCTAAGCTAATGGGTCTGGATGAGTCGACTTTCATATCGTCTGAACAGAAGGTGAGGGCATATGACATATGACAACACCTAGAGAACATTCATGGGTATAATTCTTCTCCATCTCGCTTTCGAGCCCTTGGAAAGGGAAACTAAATTTTAGGTCATTGACATACCTGCTTCTTTTAACCTGCTATTGGGAAGGTCGTGGTTGGACAGTCTGGTGCTATACCATCAACAATCCATTAGAAGGTCAAGTGTGTCTGGAAAAATAAGGTATGTGATATCCTCGAGGATAGTTGGTTCCGTTTAGCTGATGCTTCATCAAGTGCGCCGGTTCTAGAGGTACAGCTACAAGAAGAAGAGACAAGTCTGGGAGGGTTTGAGTTTATTAACATGTTGGAGGAAGCAAAGCCAAGAGAGTTCTTGCTGCTCTATTTTGATCAGTACGCAAGCCCGTTGGTGGCCAGGATTGTGAAGAAAATGGGTTTCTTCCCAGGAATGGGACTGGGTAAGAATCATCAAGGTCTGCCAGAGTTTTCAAAAGTCCCCAACCAGACTCACACTCATGGTCTGGGTTATAAACCATCAAAGGAAGAGCTAAGAGAAAAGAAGAAAGCAGCAGATGGACCGATAGCCCCGTACTAAAAAATACTCAACGGGTATTTTGTGAAGGAGGGAGAGAATTTCCCCTTTTGTGGTTTCCCAGAACCATGGGTGGATCGACAAGACAATCCCATGAAGCCAGGGTTTGAGATCTTCTTCCCCCATGAATTCTCAGAATATGAAGACCCATACCTACAGATTCCCGTAAAGTTTGCTACTGCTAAAGATTGGATTAGTACGCTAGATGGCCTGGTCATGAAGAACCTGTTGGGTGAGGAAAGCACAAAAATCAAGGGAACGAGCCAAGAAGGTGTCGTCGAAGATGAGATCGGGGAAGAATATGCTGAGGGTTTGTTGGAAGAAGACAAGGGGAATGATATGGAAGAACTAGAGGAAGCAGTGACCGGAGGAGGGGATGAAAAGGGAAAGTTGCCAAGCTGCAACACCATTGAGCTCACACAAGGGGTCAACAAAGAGTGGGTCTTCGAGTCTAGTGATAAGTACCCCCCTCCCCAGAGTCTATAATGGCGGATATGAGGCGTCTTACTATTGCTATGTCTGTTGTAATCACTCCCAAGAACAAAATCAATGAAAGTATGACTAATTCTGCCTACTCGAATGCGCTAAATGAATGTGATGAATGTGATGACCATGAAATACCAATTGAATTGCAAAAATTAATTGAAAAAGAAAAGCAATCTGCATGTAAAATCATTGAGGACACTCTAACAATTAATCTAGGAAATGAAGATAATCCACAAAATGTTTTTATTGGCTCTACACTTAGCAATGAAGAAAGCAAGGAATTGATCAATCTATTAAATGAATTCAAAGATGTTTTTGCATGGTCTTATAGTGATATGCCAGGTATCGATCCAGAGATAGTCCAACATCATATCCCCCTCTTTCCCAACTCTATACCGATAAAACAAAAATTGAGGCAAATGAGGCCTAAGGGCACTTAAAGTAAAAGAGGAAGTTGAAAAGCAATTGAAAGCTGGATTCTTGATGGTCACCGAATATCCCGAATGGATTGCCAACATTATGCCGGTTCTAAAAAAGGATGGTCGCGTTAGGGTGTGCATTAATTTTTGAGACCTAAACAAAGCAAGCCCTAAAGATGATTTCCCTCTATCTCACATTGACGTGCTAGTCAATAACACTGTGGGGCACGAGCTCCTATCTTTTATGAATGGATTCTCAGGTTATAACCAGATTCTCATGGCACCCGAGGATAGGGAGAAAACCACCTTCATCACACCTTAGTGAACATATTGCTATAGGGGAATGCCGTTTGGACTCAAGAATGCAAGGGCAACGTATCAGCGGGCCACCACCACATTGTTGCACAATATAATTCACAAAGAGGTTGAGGTATACGTGGATGATATGATCGTGAAATCTAAGGAGAGGAAAGGACACTTGGAGGCATTAAAAAGTTCTTCGAGACGTTGAGGGAGTTTAGAATGAGGCTGAATCCTAAAAAATGCACCTTCGAAGTTACCACCGAAAAGTTGTTAGGATTCCTTATCACCCAGAGGGGAATAGAGGTGGACCCGACCAAGATAAAAGCCATAGTCAAAATGCAACTGCCGAAGAATGAGAAAGAGCTGAGGGGATTCTTGGGCAGGATACAGTTCACTAGTCGCTTCATCTCAAAACTCACCCAGACTTGTGACCCGCTGTTCAGATTGCTTAGGAAAGGGAAGAAGTTTGAATGGGATACCCTATGCCAACAAGCCTTCAATAAAATCAAAACCTATCTCCGAAACCCACCTGTCCTATCACCACCCTAACCCGGAAAACCCTTGTTATTGTACCTTTTTGTATCCAAAGATTCGATGGGGTATATGTTGGCCCAAGAAGGAGAAGAAGGGCACGTGGAAAATGCCATTTATTATCTGAGCAAGAGGATGACCAGATACGATCTAAAATATTCCTCTTTAGAGAAAGCCTGTTGGGCCTTGGTATGGTGTACCCGTTGCCATAGGCTCTACATGTTAGCCTTTTCCATAACCCTAATATCCCGAATGGACCCACTCAAATGCCTGTTTGGAAAACCCGTTTTCACCAGCAGGATCTCCCGGTGGACCATGATGTTGGCCGAGTTTGATATCAAATATGTCACTGTCAAATCTGTGAAAAGGAGAGCTGTCGCCGAGTACTTGGCCGATCTTGGATAAAATCCGAGGAGAAGGGTGAATTTCGATTCCCGGATGAAGGAGTGATAGGGATAGAGAAAAATCTATGGAAAATGTATTTCAATGGAACAGCTAATCAACTAGGCTATGGGGTCGGAATCATCCTTGTGGCACCTGATGGGACCCCTACCCCCTTAACCGTCAAACTCAAGTATCACTCAACCAATAACACAGCGGAGGACGAGGCATGCATAGTTGGGATGGAAGCAGCACTGGCCTTGAAAGTTAAGAGGATCGATGTCTTTAGAGATTTGAATTTGATCATATCCCAAGTTCGGGGTGATTGGAGAGTAAAACATGAGAAGTTGAGACCTTACCATGACTATCTAGAGAGCCTGAAAGCGCAGTTTAAGAAGATATCATTCTACTACCTTCCCCGTGAAGAGAATCAGCTGGCCGATTCCCTAGCTACCTTAGCCTCAATGATACAAATTCCCTCAGGAGTCACCATGATCCCACTGTCCATAGAAATAAGGAATCAACCCTCATTTAAGATGATCGCAGCCCTAGAAAATGAAGGAGAAGTGCCTTGGTACGAGGATGTTTGGAATTTCATTAAAAAAAAGGAAAGTACCCCAAAGGAGCTTCAGAGAAGGACAGAAAGGCAATTCAAAGATTCTCTACCCAATTTGTGATCTACGCGGATAGGCTATGGAAGAAGTCTTACACCGGGTATAATTTGGAGTGTTTGTATGGAAAAGAAGCTAAAAGAATGATGGAGGAAATACATGAAGGAGTTTGTGGACCCCACATGAACGGGCATATATTGACAAAGAAGATAAATTGACAAGGGTATTACTGGACAACCTTGGACAAGGACTACTGTGAGTATATCAGAAGATACCACAAGTGCCAGATCCATGAAAACCTGATGCATATCCCACCATCTCAGCTCTATAGCATGACCACGCCTTGGCCGTTTTCCGTATGGGGTATCGATATCATTGGCGAAATAGTTCCAAAAGCCTCTAATGGACACCGGTATATAATTGTGGTAATTGATTATTTCACCAAGTGGGTAGAAGCAGCATTATATGCAACTCTGAAGGCCAAAGATGTGGTGAGCTTCACCGAGAAAAACATAATCTGCAGATATGGGGTCCCAAATGAGTTTATTTCTGATCACGGTAGTCATTTCCAAGGAGAAGTCATCCCGCTCCTAGAGAAATACAAGACACCCGTCATCAGTCATCTCCATATAGACCGCAAACGAATGGGGCGGTAGAAGTAGTAAATAAGAATGTAAAAGCAGCCTTGGGGAAAACGACAGACACGTATATGGATTGGCTCAAGAAACTTCCATTTACACTATGGGGATATCGGACCTCTGTGAGAACCTTCATGGGAGCCACGCCTTATTCCTTGGTTTACGGAATGGAAGTTATCCTTCCACTCGAGGTGGAGATACCCTCTCTAAGGGTTTTGGCTGAATGTTGAGTGACTGAATTAGAATGGACACGGGGGAGGTATGAGGAATTGATGTTGCTCGATGAGAAAAGGCTAGCCGCAATAAACCATACTCGAGGGTATCAAAAGAGGATAGCTCGTGCTTTCAACAAAAAGGTTCACGCAAGGAAGCTTGCTGAGGGTGACCTGGTCCTCAAAGAACTGAAAGTGCCTGTTTATAACCCCAGAGGAAAATTCAAACCCAACTGGGTTGGGCCATACATCATTAAGACTCTCCTTTCCGGAGGAGCTGCTTATCTCATGGACCAAGATGGGGTTGAATGTAAACAACCGATTAACCTCGATCGCCTCAAGATGTATTTTGCTTGAAACCATTTCTTTCAAAGCCTCATACATTGATGAACTACGCTTGACCTAATTCCCATTAGGGGATACGTAGGCAACCTACTCGGTTCAATCATTAATAATTGCCTGATTGGTACTTTTCCTTTGCGGCCTTAAACTGAACTACTGCGGACCTAATACCCACTCGGTGATAAGTAGGTGGGCTCTCCAAAAGCCTTTAGTCCATGAAAAACCTAAAGAAAAACCATGTACTAAACTAGAGGCAAACTTGCGTTTGCCCAGAACCACTTCAAAGTCTTATAACTAGGGGAAAACTTCGTTTACTATCCAAAGAATCCAGATATTTACCTTAAACCCATCTCTGGATCTCCTGGCTATCAAAATAAGTACTGTAAAGGAGCAAATGAGAATTCATGGTATAGAAAGATTAAAACTCTAAGCAAAACTCAAAGTAAGGTAATAAAGAGCCAAGAAAAGGCATTAAGAGGAGAATTTTCATAACTTAAAAGATTAATCGGAAGAGTGAACACTTTGATTAAACATGTTGGAACATTCCTAAGATGAGAACACTCTTTGGGAAGAGAAATAGAAAAGTCACATTCAAAAGCGTAAAAAGGTAGGCAAGACTTGTCAGGAATTTTGTAAAATGAAGCTCCGTCCTGTTTTGCTTTCATCCATGTATGTCTATAGAGTCTGTCTATCGACCAAGGTCTGGATCTGCGAAAGGTACTCAATAGTAGGCACGACCAAAGCAGGGACTCTCCGAAAAGGGGCTGCCACCCTGTCATACCAAGCCTCAGTGAAAGTCTTTACCACAGAAGGACGCATGACCGAACTCCTCAAAAAGTCTGCAATGATGTCTTCGGTAACATCCTGAAGAAGTCCGTACTGTCGAACCACTAGGCCAGGAATATAGAAAGTAGTAGCGTGCAAGCCATGCAAGATACTAGGCTGCCCGAGAAGTCATACCGCAATAGAACAATAAGTCCACTGCGGGCAGACCTGCAGATATCACCGAAAGAGAGGCCCTGAAGCCAACCGAGCCAGGCATTGGCAGAATGAAATAAGTGGTAAAACTCCATACGATCATAAAGAAGTGACTCGCGAAGGTACGAAGGGTGTATGAAGAGGTCTAGATGCTCTATGAGCCAAACCTGTATGACAAAAGGTGCTCCCACAGATAACATGACCCCAGCAGTACGGGCACGATCCAAGCCAATCAAGGTCTCGCCAAGGATCAGCATGACAGCACTTTTCATCTCCCGCAAACCACAGGCAATGGGTATGAGAATGTCAGAAGATGACTGAAAGAAGAAGTAAGAGAGCATGGCAATCGATAAAGTGTTGCATCATATAATCTGATGCCTACCATCATAGGGGTCCCCCATGGGAGCATAGACGGAAGAAAGGCGCTCAAAATTGATCAGCCTGTCGCGAATGAAAGAGCCTGCCGCATTCCAGGATGTATGAAGAAGAGCAGCAAGGTCCTGAACATACCCGGCTTGTATCAGAGGAACTATCAGATCTGCAGAAGGATTAGTGTGGAGAATAGCACTGAACTCCTCAAACAAAGGACAGATCTCTTGGATGCCAAAGCGGAAGACATGGAGTGAAGGGTCCCAACATTGAATAGCGGCCTGAAGCAAGCCTTCATTCAAGGACATTCGCGGGAAAGAAAAGAGGTCGTTCAATCTAAAGTACTCAAAGTTGAGCCTGTCAATGCCAGAGAGAGTATCCATCCATGGGAAGAGGATTTGAGAGCTAATGGGGGCCATCTGAGAAGGAAGTGAATGGAAGAGGAGAGTGTTTTGCAGAGTTTTGAGGAGAGGGTATAAATAGAAGTAGATCTGCCCAAAACACAGGGCGGCACTCGGGATACTAAAACGGCACTCACTAGAATGCCGCGCGGCAGTCAGAAACTGTCGCATGGCAGTCACAGACTGTCGCTGCGGCATTCATTGAGTGTCACGCTGGTCTAACCGAGTGCCGCACAAAGCTTATTTTGGCCAGAATCTATTTGTAATATTTTTAGCCCACCTGTAAACAAAAGAACTAAATAAAAAATGTGTGCATCATGCATCACGTACAACAAGACCAAGCCATGGTCACATTTCATTCATTTATAAAAAAAAAAAGGGTAAATAATAAAGGCAGGATCATAGTTACAAGCATTCACAAAAGTCGCAAAAAATTAAAATAAAGGATCAAGCCATGGTCACAATCACAGAAAAAGAAAAGCAACAAGCAAAAAAAATATTATAATAATGATAATAAGGACCAAGCCATGGTCGCAATAGGAGCATGCAGAGAAATAAAAGATAATCATAAGTAATGCAAATCCTATCCCGGCTACCCTAGAGCCGTCATCAAAATAAGTATATATGTATATAGTCATCCAAACAAGTGTGCGTCCTCTCTGAAAAGCTCAGGAAAGAAAAAAGAGAGATGAAAGAGAAAAGTAAGTCAACCCCTACCCCGGCCTCGAGTCTGACGAGTGACACGTCTGAGAGGCTCCTCCTCTGACTCAGTGCCATTCCTGCCACCGCCTCTGCCTTTGCCTCCACCCCTGCCTCACCCGGCGCCTCCATGAACTCCGTTGGGACCCACGCTGAGCTGTTGAAACTTTTGCTGGAGCTCTCTTACTTGCAGAACCAAAGCCCTGTTCTCTTCCTCTTAAGCGAAGAAAGAGATTAAATAACCAAGTTTTATTTTAAAATTGAAAAAGAATGCTAAAAAGTGTATAGATAAAAAGGGGGTAGTAAGAGTCTACCATGGCTCTCGCATGAGCCTCAGCAGTCACCCAGACTCCATCGACCTAAATCAAGAAATCAGAAAAAGGAAAGGGAGTCAGGATGAGAATGAAAAAAAAATCATCAAACCAAAGCAGGGTTTTAAGGGATTACCCTCCACCCTCGACCGTAGACCCACTCTCTCATGCTATGGGTGTAGAGCAAGCCCTCTGCATAATCCCATGGGACATGGTCGTACTAGAGCGGGATGGTGGGAGCACCTGCGTAATTTCGGGGGACTATAGTCGTGCCCTGCTCACCGTAGGAGACTTTCCGAAGGCTCCAATCCCAGGACGATAGAGCTAGAGTCTAAGACACAGCATGAACGGGCTATAACGAAGAAAAGTGAATTCAGTGAGAAAATACGTATGTGTGATAAGAACTAAAAGAAAGATCGAAAAGCTAAAAGAAACTTACCCGAGTCACTTCCATCAGAGGAAAGTTCTTCATCAGCTTAGTGGTGCAGAACGCCTCGTACCCGTCAGGGGACTCCAATAAATCCTGAATAGTGAGGCCATCTAAGGCGGCTGTGACTGAGCTGCCCTTGAGCATCTCTATAGCCTTCATGGAATTGGGCGGAGGATGCGGTACAAAGAATCCAGGACCCATCAGCGACTGCCTGGTCACCCTCTCCCCTAGGTACCACTCCCGGGCGTCGGTGCCATTCAATAACAGTCTCATCGGGTAATACCCCCCCCCCCCCCCCGATCTCCGTATCGCTGGTGAAGCAGTAGGAAGCACATCCACCCAGGGCTGCCATCGCACGTGCAGCTCTCTCAGATTCGTCAGGAAATTCCTAAACGAAATAAAGTCATGAGCCCCAGTCTTCCGCCCGACCTGCTCCTTCTGCCACTTCAACCCTTGAGGCATGATTAGGGCGTCCGCTCGTCGCGTCTCGGGCGGCATCATCTGTAGATACTTGTGGGACCAAATCTGTAATAAAAAGGGGTATGAGTTCCACATTTTTTTTAAAAAATAAAATTAAATAAAATTTTTTTTTTCTTTTGAAAAGTTAAATGGAAAATAAAAGAGAATAAAAAGAAATGTACCTCCCACACCCTCCAGAAGCCGCCTGTGGAACATGGCTGATCCCGAGAGATATCCCCCATATGCTTGTACAGGATAGCCAGTCCAGCGCTAGCCCAATCGTACTCGTAAATACGATCCATGCACTCTAGGGATGCCACCAGTGCGACGGAGATCCGGTCGCCCCTATTGCTCAGCAGAGAGCACCGAGCATATACATCAAGAACCCCCAAGCCATCTGCTCATCTGAGAAGCCCTGCTGGCCCTTGAACGTATCTATAAACCACTTGGCTATGACCAAGGGCTCCTCAGGGAGTACTCTTAGCAGTGGTAGCACCTGGTCCCACTCTTTCACTGTATCATAATATCTCAAGCACTCCCCTGAAAGGGATCCCAGTGATCATCGAGAAGTCAAGCGGGGTCATCGTCACCTCCCCAAACTCGAAGTGGAACAAATTGGTGGTGTCCCACCATCTCTCCGAGAGAGCGTATATCTGTCTAAAATTGTTGGAGCTCTTCGTCAAGAGTTTGACGAAGTCCCCAAAGCCCGCTGCATCAATAAATTCCCGAACAGTCTCATTCAGCGTCCCATACCATGCGAAGCCGTGAGCCAGGCTGCCATACCCCTTTAGGATATCGGGCTGGAGCTGCAAGAAAATATACAAGAGTCTAATGTCAGTGAATGAACCAAAGGGAAGGAGAAGAACATAAAAGAATAGAAATAAAAAAAATAGTAATAATGAAAATGAATAAATGAATGAGTGAAGAAATCGATTGGAACGCTCAGAAATTTCCACAAACATAACATTCACATTCATGAGAAAACATGTAAAGTTTTGTTGGCATGTATCGCATTCATGAGCTTTAAGAAAAAATTTGAAAAATAATGAAATAGGGTCAAGAGCATTGATTTGAACATGAATGAATCAAAGAGCAGTTGGAACGCTTGAAAAATTCTACAAGCATAGTATTCACATTCAGGTTTACGAGAAAATGTGAAAGGAATAGAGAATACGAAAATTGAATAAGTATGAGAAGAGCGATCAAAGCACTTAGGAGCTAGAGAAGTACATGCATTCAAAAAGTACACTCAAGTAAATCAAAAGGGGAAGCATGATACCATACGTTGTGTTCATTAGAATTTCAGGCAAAAAATTGAAAGAAAAGATAAAAGAGACGTGTATACCTCTCGCCGAAACGCTTGGGCGGACAGATGTTTCTCCGGATCCCAGAGAAGGAATGTGGGGTCAGGATGAGGAGTAGCCATGTACTTGGCTTTTTTCCTACTACCCGAGCCGCTAGCCATAATCTGTCAAGAGAGAAAGATGTTGAAACTTTAGAATTAATCAAGAAAACAGCAAAAATAAAAAGAATAATGAGATTTTGATCAAGAGAAAGTAACCTATGGATCCTTTAAATCAATGCAAGAAAAGGGAAAAAAAAATCTCCAGAGAGGTTTGGCTTGAAGAGATTGAGAGAAATGAATGAGAAGTGAAGTGAAAACTCACGTATAAGTAGTCTGCTCGCCCCGAGCGGCACTCAAAAACTGTGCACGGCAGTTGATGAAGTGTCGTATGGCACTCGCTGAGTGCCGCAGCTGCATTCCGCTAGTGTCGCACGGCAGTCACGGACTGCCGCATCAAGAAGCGTGTGCCGTGAAGTAAGGCGGTGAAAGAAGCCTTTGGTTTCCCCCCAAAATTCAAATTGGGTCCTAATATTTGAATCTGAACCCCCATAGTATGTCCACCTTGTGCACTTTGGTCCCTAAAAATAATTTTTTAAATCCACGTGACATCAAATTTGGAAAACTAAGTCTGACTAACTTTCGATTTTCAAAATTGAGTGGATTTATAACTCCTGATTTTTTAAATTGAAAAGAATTTGAGTCTAATTGACTCCTGATTTCTGAAATTGAAAAGAGTTTGAGTCTAATTGCTTGCTGACTTTGAAATTTGAAAAGAATTCAAGTCTAATTAACTCCTAATTTTTGAAATTGAAAAGTATTTGAAACTAATTGACTCCTGATCTTTGAAAATTTGAAACATATCCGATGGGGCCAAAGCGCTGCGGGTTTTTCAGAGCAAACATATCCGACAAGGTCGAAGGGCTGCGAATTTTTCAGAGCAAACAAATCCAATGGGGCCGAAGGGCTGCGAATTTTCAGAGCAAACACATCCGACGGGGCCGAAGGGCTGCGGATTTTTCAGAGCAAACGTATCTGACAGGGCCGAAGGGTTGTGGATTTTTCATGAGCAAACCCGCATTGACACCGAGACCTAAGTCGCGAAGCCCGGCCCTGTTAATTGCCTTCGTCCGTCCGGCCGAGGTGGCCACGTTTCTTGAAGAAGACCAACCCGTTGGTCATAAAATCTCCGAATTCTAAAAAAAATAAAATAATAAAAAAATATAACTCATCTTTAAATTTGAGTAAACACGAGCGTTCAGTAGCATAAAGCATGGATTGCATCTAGATGCGTCAAGAATGCACGGTCCCGAATCACATCATTTATAGAGTAGGAAGCTGAATTAACAGTCATCATTGCATGAGCATGTGCATCACGACAGGATAGGTGTATTCATCCATATGACTACTTGTGTTTGTGTGTGTTTGACCCTTGCCTGAACTACATCTTGGTCTGATTCCCGAGTGGATATGTAGGCAGCTCACCGTTGAGCATGACCAACTAGAACCTTGCCGCGCACCTATTTTCTTTTGCAACGCATTTTGTTTTTACCAAATCTGACGGTTTGGTCAAAGGCTTGTCTTCACACAGGCTTCGACATTAACTTGCAAAATGCGTTGCTCCACAAGCTTTGTCGAAGAGGGGCAAACTGTAGACACCCCGATTTTGACCAAACATCGAATTAAGGGGAGTACTACCTCTAGATTCGATGATGACAATGTCCGACTAATCTAGGACTTCTAAACGTGATTCAAGCTCTTCAAAAGGCTCTTCAATTCAAACAAAAAGAGAGAAAATAAAGAAAGAAGAAAAAGAGAGAGAAAAAAGAGAATAGAAGAAAATGGTACATGGCACAGGTTGCGGCGTTCACGGGTTGCCGGTGCGGCACTCTCTGATTGTCGTACGGCAGTTAGTAAGCACCACAACGGCACTCAATGATCGCTGCAAAAATACACCAAATGTTGCAAAAATCATAATTCTATAAAAGACGGCAATCCGCAGAGTTGTCTGCGACATTCTTTGAATGCCGCATCGGCATTCACTAAATGTCGCGCCGGCAATCAGTCAGTGCCAGTCCGGTAATCATTGAGTATTGCTTCCATCTCCATTGAGTGCCGCATTTTTGTGGCTGCCAGCTTTGAAATAGTACATTTGTACCTTCAAAAGGACGTCCGAAATTAGGGTTTTGCCCCTAAAATTACTAAAATACCCTTTCAAAAATTGCCTATATAAAGGAGGTGAATATCCCATTACAAAGGACTTGGAATTTTGAATCTCTTAAAATTTTTCTAAACACAATTAGGAGAAAGTTTAAGGAGGAAGTTGCATGAGTTAGAGGAAAAAGAGCTTGAATCACTCTTCGAAGACTTTCAAAAACCTAAGAGTTGAGGATATTTGGAGGTAACCTCTAGTTGATTAGTCTCTAATTCAAAGTTCAATCACAATATGTAGATTTTTAGGACCTCTTACACATTTTCAAAAACTCTCTTCCCACCTCATTTCATCACACACCACTAATATTGTGATTGAACTTCTTTCTTTGTTGATTTGGATCAAAGTAACCCAAGGTTTAAGATTAAGTAGATCATGAAGTGAAAGTTAACTTAGAAGTCACTTGAACCTTGATTTCCTTTTCTTTTCTTTTGATCATGTCCATCTCTTGGGATTCATAAGACCTTCAACGTCTTATTTGAATCCCTTGACTTGGAACTCTCTAAATCTTCTTGTAAACTCATGATTTACAAGAGGATTAAGGTTGATGTTAGTATGTTTGGTTTAGGTTTATTATTTTGAGATTTCATGAAGTTTCTTCATACTCCATTGAAATCTACAAGTATGAGTGTCTTTAGCCTCCAATGAACATCAAATGGTAGGAGAAGTAATTTGGGTTAAGCCAAGTTTCCATGGCTTGGTAGATGAATTTAACACAAATGGAACTTGACAACGGTCCAATAAATTCATAAACCACCATTGATCAAGGATTTTTAGATAAATAATGGACCGTTGGAATTGAATAAAACCAACTGGAGATTGCCAATAACACAAAGTTTTACCATTGTGATTTTTGTTTTAATGAGATTACGTGTTTAAAATGGTTTGGTGGTGAGTTTTGTGAAGCAACCATAATCTGTCCAGAATTTCAGAGTAGTAACAATTTTTTGAAATGAATAAATTAGAGCTTTAGTCAACCATTCTTGGCCTCAAATAATTTTTTATATGAAGTTTAATGTGTTAATAAGGTCTCCTAAAAAGATTAGAGTCTTTCTGATTCATTTACTATTTTTAAAAAATCACATAAAAATTCTGGACAGAGAGTTGAAAATTTCTGAGTGATGTCTAGTGTTTGTCTAATTCCCAGAGATTGAACCGTTGATTTTTTATTTTTCTTTTTGGGTTGGAAACTAGACTCCCACAGGCATCTTGTGTCCAAAATTCATTGACATCAAACCATGGACATCAAACTAGACTCTTTGCAATTTTCAGAATTTTGTGACAGATTTGACAAACTTTGTAAATAATGGTTCAAATGACTTTTTTATGACCTATGGCTTAAACCATGTCTTAATAATGATTCGTTAAAGTTAAATCCAGAGGTTAAATGATTCAAATCAATGAATAGTTCATAGCTGACTCTTGTTCATATTCATGTATTCATATACATTCATCCATGTAGGTTAATATTTGCAATTAGAATTCATTTTGTGTTATGATTAAATTTAGTTAAACCTAATTGTGAGTTCCTTATGACCATGTTGGGACTACCCCACTTCTATATGGATAATTACATTGGCTCCTAGTTGAGACTTGTATATCTATAGGAGGATTGCATTCCCAACTAATTAAAAGGAATTCATAATTATGTCAATTCTTTCATACTTGGTAGATTTAAGCTAGAAGTTTAAGGATGATATTTAGAATTTCATATTATATCTAAAGCATGTGGACTAACACCTTGTTTTGTAGCGCTATTAAGGTATGGTTTCTCAAACCCCTCTTTAGTTGATTTTAATTGATTTTTTGACTCCATATGCGACACCTTAGAATTAGGAATTGCCTTACGTTTATATGTGAATTAGACCTTTTCTTAGGTTTTATCCTTATTTGTATGCATCGCACGCTTAAATTCGCGGCTGGATCCCAGGTAAGTTCTCTAGTTTCCTATTTTGCATATCATCTTGCTTGCTACTTGAATTACATGATTTATGAATGATATTTTGTCATTAGCAATTTTGCACCCCTTAGACATGCTTTTTGTAATGTATATACATATGTATTAGTTGAGGGCATGCTTAGATTAATCATTCGATTAAAAGGATGTCGAGTAGAGCCCTATCGCGAGATAGGATGAGAGAGGGTGTTTTAGACGGTCTGGCTCCTTCCTCTCTCATTTCATAATCCCCGGACCTAGTTAATCTCTGGTTTCTAAAAGATCAGTTTTCTTTTAAAATGGTTTCTGAATTTTTCCCTTTTAAAAAAAATTAAGTGGTGACTCGTGTTTTGTATTTTGAAATTGAAAAAGATTTTGAATTTCGAAAGCTGTGGATAAGAAAAATGTGATATAATCAAAATTCAAAACTTTACACTAAATGTCACGACCGTTTAATGACACATTTTGGGGGGCAATTGTATACACCCTGTAGACACCCCATTTTGTTGGCTATCAGATTTAGGAGACTCATAGCTTGGTGGTTCACAATGATCGTAAAAGACTCAAAAGGACTCTCGAAAGTCAGCTCTATCTCTCAAAATGCTCAGAATGACCAAAATACCCCTAAAAGCCCGAAAACTCTCAGATTTGGTCCCAAAGTTCTGAAAACATGCTACGTCGTAACAAAAGTGATAAAATGAGTTTTTAAGAAAAATCGGATAAAATCGTCAGCTCCCAGAGACCCCCGGAAGTCCCGGAAGTTCCCGGAAAGTCCCCGTTGACCGGTTTGACCAAGGTTTGACTAGGTTTGACCAAGGTTTGACCAAATTTGACCAAGTTTGACCGAAATCATTTTAAATCATGAGAAAAGTGTTAAAACAAGTTCCAAAAGAAAATCGAGCGAAAACATCAGCTCCCGGGAACTCCCGGAGGTTTCCAGAACTTCCCGGGAATCCCAAGTTTGACCAGTTTGACCAGAATTTGACTTTGGAATCGAGGCACCAAAACAATTTTCAAATATTTTTCATGGATACTAGAGGTCAATAGCTTTCCAACGGTATATCGCACATAATTTCTGGATTTAAAACGAATTTATAATGAATTTCCGAAGGTGAAAAAGGCGATCAAATCGGCTTTTATCGCGAATACCGCAAAACTTTTCAAAGTGACCTATCTCCGAACTATTTTTTATGTAAAGTAGACTCCATTACCTTTCCAACGGCATATCACAACCTCAGTTTGGAGTTCATACGCGTTTTCTATGAATTTCGGACAAAATAGGGCCTTTTCGCGAATACCGGAACCTCTGGGGGCCTAAACGTAAATTTCTGGGCGTCTGAGGAGCAGTGCCGCCGCGGCACTGGCCCAGTGCCGCCGCGGCACTCAACCCTCGCAGAGTCCATTTTTGTAATTTTTTTGGGGGTCCAATTTGATTAATTGAAAGTCAAAACGACATAGTTTTGTGTTCACAGTTGTTTGGGACCAATGGGAGTACTTCTAAAACCCCAAAACCACCCCAAATTGGCCTATATAAACCCCCCATTGCTCTTCATTTTAGCGGGGCCAAGTGCAAAGCTTGAAAAGTTGTAGAGAAGAAGAGAGATAGAGATAGGTTTAGAAGAGTGAAAGGGAGCTTCTCCCATTGATTTTCCATAAAGAAAGTGAGTTTTAATCTTGTTTTCTTCCATTACCTCTCATATACTTCACATTCCAAACACCCCCAATCACCATTCTTGAGCATTCTTGAGTTAGGAAGCTACTTCCATGTCCAAATGTCAAAATCTATGAGTGAAACACCAAGCTACAAGTCCAAAATCATGAATATCATCTATTGATTGCTATCTATTTACTTGCTTGTTTATATTATGTTCATCTCTTCTTAATCTCATTTCTTTTTTATTTTCTTTATTTACTTACTAGTTCATCATCATCTAAGTGATGACATGAAGTTTGGGGTGAGTGAATCCTTATGGATAGTAACTCTTGACCTCAAAAACATGTTTGATAGATGATGATCATAACCTCAATACTTCCAAGGTACTCTTGAAAAGTATTGAAGTTATGTTCAAAATAAAATAAATCTCTCCAACAATCTTGGAGGTTCTTGATGATGAGTTTGATGTTGGTATTTTAAGTGTCTATAATCCTTATTG
This sequence comes from Hydrangea macrophylla, assembly GCA_033977485.1. NCBI lineage: Eukaryota > Viridiplantae > Streptophyta > Magnoliopsida > Cornales > Hydrangeaceae > Hydrangea > Hydrangea macrophylla. The sequence goes on from CM066983.1 coordinate 15,669,685, forward strand.
AGTATTGAAAATATGCTTTCAAAACATCTATTTCAAAACCCCCCTCAACCCCTCTTCTTTTGGTTTCAAGAAACAAAACCTAGTTTTCTCCAAAATCTTCAAAACAATGAGTCAAAACAGTGAGTGAGCTGAGTTCAAGGATTTCTCTAGAACTCAATACTCAATATATGGATTCAAGGCCACTTGGAAAGTCTTCCTAACTCATTGGAGAACACTCATGATTTTTGGTTTGAACACTCATTGGAAATGGTCCATTTGGACCCAAACATTCCTTCCAGACATTCTGCCTATTCTGTCACAGCAGCTAAGGCCACTTCCAACTTGTTTTACAGAAAACTTTTCCACAAGGGGTGGTCCTAACTTATTTTTCCCTTCAACTTCAATGTCTTAGAAAACTTTCTGTATAAAATGGGTCTCTAGATCATTCCTTTCCATTTTCTAAGAGTTTCTAACATTTCAGTCGACGGTACGGACTCTGTTTCTGAGTGACCTTCATTGTTTATATGATTTCTCTCAATATGTGATAGTTTTCAAGGATTAGATTTTTGGGTTGTGTTCTAGACACAATAAGGAACATCTCCACAAAAAATCATGCATTGAAAACATTCCTAACCCCTCTTCTCAAATTTCCAAAGAGGATGCTACTGTTCTGTCCACTATTCACTGCAAGTATACCTTAACTTTCATTCTTTGATTTGATGCTTATATGCATTCCAAATTAGTTCATATCTTAGGAAGTAGTTCATACTACATTTGTATATATCCCATGTTGATTTGATCCATTCATTCATGCACATTTTAGACTTTCAAGTCATTTTAGAAACCCATGTACACAAAACACTCTACAACCTTTGCACATTTTTAGATACATACAATACATTCATGCAAGATTTGGGGTTTTTGTAACTCTTAATCTAAGAAGATTATAAGGAATGAACTTGATCACACGTTCATGCTTCCCTTCGATCTAATCATCCTTTCTCATCCGTCCCGGGGATTGAGAAGTCTTCTTTTCTCAACGAATAACATGCATCATTCTAGTTTGCTAAGCATATTTTGATTTCTTTAATTATTTGTTTCAAGAACAATTCATGTCCCCTTTAGATTAAGGAAACTAATTATTTGATACATGATAAGACGATTTTTCCTAGGTTTATTTGTGTGATCTTTCACTTTACATTGCATGATATTTGACTTAGATCTTATGAATGATATTTTATCTTTTGATCTTCCATTTCAATTTTCTTATGTGATGTAATAAACTATCATAGTATTAATTGTCGAACCATACATAGTATAAGATGATTATTTGGATGCTAATTGAGGCCCGTCGAAAGACGGGGCGAGTTGAGGGTGTTTTAGTCGTGACAAAGGCTCCTTCCTCTCTCGTACCAAAACCCCGAACCAAGTTCTTTGGTTGTGAAGGGCCGGTGCCCTTATCCGCTTGGGTGAGTCAAAATTAGGTTTCTTGGTTCCTTAAAGACCAAGTGGCGACTCTGTATCTGTTTTCAACAGACCATTTTCTTTTCTTTGATCCAAGTCAAATTCCTTTTCAAAACAATCCCAAACGAGAGAAGTGGTCTGATTCCGCGTGTCCACAATCTGGCGACTCTGCTGGGGATTTTTATTTTAAAACAAAAATAATACAGAGGTTTGACTCATAAGAAGCATCCTTAAAATCATCTTTTTACTGTGTTTGGTTCACCGCATTGCACTCTTGCATTTCCCCCTCCGACTGTGTCTGAAACGCGGCGCTGACATTGTTCAGGTCTTGCTGTGCCAGGGCACAAGTCACCGTTGATACTGTACCTTCCAAGGTATATCAAAAAGAGTAAAAACCTCCGTACTGTCTCTCTGACGGTATATTGGAACTCTCGTCAACGGACCCTCTTTGACTAAACCCAACCTTTGCATATAGATTCCTGTAGAACCTTTCATAGGACTGTTCATTTATCTTTTCAGATAGGACAATGTGATATAACTGCTGTATGCCCTGGTGGGATTACCTGCGCGGTGTAGATGCTTATGTGGCATGAGGCAGAACCTCTTTCTTATGATCCCCAAGGCAATCACTCACATGTGATGACATTGAGTTGACCTGCCTAGGCACCATGGCAAAGATGCCTGCTCCATGCTCACAAAGATATACACCGCAAACCTTGTTTGTCGGTCCTGAGACATAGGAGTATGAAAACCTGCTAGAACGTACGATCACTACAATCGTATTAACCAGTTTCTCCCAAAAACTCTGCCCAGATATCCCAGCTACAATCGTATTAACCAGTTTCTCCCAGAAACTCTGTCCAGATATCCCAGATATAACCATATTAACCAGTTTCTCCCAGAAACTCTGCCCAGATACCCCAGATATAACCATATTAACCAGTTTCTCCCAGAAACTCTGCCCAGATATCCCAGATATAACCGCATTAACCAGTTTCTCCCAGAAACACTGCCCAGATACCCCAGATATAACCGCATTAACCAGTTTCTCCCAGAAACTCTGCCTAGATATCCTAGATATAACCGCACTAACCCTTTTCTTCCAGAAACTCTGTCCAAATTCCCCAAAAATGCCCAGTCCCTCCTAGACGCTTTCATAAAAACCTGGAAACCCCTGTTATCCCTCGGTGATTGTACTGGAAAGTAGGGTTAGCACACTCTATATGGTTAGGACATTATTTGTTTAGCTGCTACCTGTTAGAAATAGGGGCATCATATAGATTAGGGCGTACATCCGCATGCTTGTTTCATATGCATGCACTATTCTCATCAATCTGCACGCACGGTCTCGAGTCAGTCCACATCACTGTCTTTGTCTGTCTAAAGTTGTCACTATCAGGATCTGATACATCCCTTTCCCCCGAAATCTGTCAGGTTAGTATAGATTCCCAAGGTCAGCAACCAGGATCCTCGGCGTGGGTCAGGAGTTCAGATAACCGTTTGGTCAGAATCAGTCCGACAGCCTACTTCAGCATGAATAGAGAAGAGTTGGAAAACAAGGTTACTGAGTTGGGAGCAACCATAAGCCAGCAGTCTGACAGCCTAGCCCAAGTTCTGAAGTTCATGGAAGAACTGAAGCAGCAGCAGCCGCAACCTCCGCCCGGGTTTCCACCACCAGGGTTTGAACCTCCTCCACATGGGAATAACGGGGAGGAAGACTGGTTTCAAGGGGTCCCACCATTTGCGCATGAGAAGAAGCTCCAAGAAAAAATGGATAAGGTTGATAAGTTGGAAAGTGTACTGAGGAAAAGCAAGGGGGTCGATGATTACATGCTAGACCTGGAAGGCCTCTTTGAGCCTGTTAAGCTGAAACTGCCGGAGAACTTCAAGATGCCTGAAATTGATCGTTTTGATGGAACTGGGAATCCGAAGAGCCACATAAAGTTCTGCATAAGTGTTTTCCAATCAATGGGCTGCACCCATGAGCACATTGCAATGTTGTTCCCTCAAACCCTCGCCAAGGCCGTTCTATCCTGGTTTCTGACCTTGGAGGTTTCTAAGACTCGGACTTGGGAAGATATAGTCCAGGTCTTCATTGATCATTACTCCTACAACCAAGAGCTCGATGTCACCATCCGGGATCTGGAGACTACCCGGCAGAACTTCAATGAGTCCTTCGCTGCATTCTTGAGCAGATGGAGGAACAAAGTGGCCCAAATGACCCACCGACCAGTCGAAAAGGAACAAGTCCGGATGTTGATCAAGAATCTACTACCGCTGTACCATGAGAAACTCTTCTACCAATCCATCTCAACATTTGAAGAACTGTTTGAGATTGGGACTAGAATCGAGGATGCAATCAGGGAAGGGAAAATCAAGAATGAAGAATCACAAAGCCAGCCCAAGAGGCCCGACTACTCCCGAAACCCTTCGAATGTCAACGCCCTTAGTAACCAACCCATAGCCTGTTCTCCCCAATCATACCAGTTCACAAACCAAACCAGCTCGCCTAGCCGCCCTTACCAAAATAGGGTACCCCGTGAATTTTCCAAGCTGGATATCTCTCCCTCCGTAGCCTTAGGCCGCCTGCTAAAAAAGGGACACCTCCAACTCCTTCAGCCTCGTGCCGATACCCCACCACCTAACTGTGACTTGTCCAAATGATGTGCCTACCACCAAGGCCCAGGCCATGACACCGACAGATGCATACGTCTCCGCCATGATATCCAAGACCTCATTGATCGAGGAATCATCTAGCCACCACCCATTCAACCCCATGTCACCTAAGCCCATTGCCTATTCTCTCAAATGATCCCTTTTACTGACACCTATGAATGTTGAATCCGTGCAGTGGATCGATAGTGTTTGGGACTTCTGCTAAAAAAAAAAACAATAATGATAAATAGGTCACAAAGACACTCCATTTGAGACCAAGTCGAGTCTGTTCTATATTTTGTGTCTATTTCAAGTTTGATCTTGTGGTCGAGTCTGTCTATCATCGAGTTGTTGTGAGTCTGTATCGAGTAATGTAATCTTTCTCTTCTGATGGAATGAAGTCTCATTTTGCCTAATCTGATGTGCCTAGTCATAGATGCATGAATCGCTGAACTGAAGTGTCACTTTTCAAATTACCATGGATATTGCTGTGCTAAAAAAAAAGAGGTAATTTTTTTTTTACTCAAAAAAAAAATCACGAAAGGTCAAAGTCAATTTTACGCTGACACTGATGAAGAGCTGGAATTGACTAGTCTTACTTTAAGAATATAAAGATGCTCTTGCCTTAATCTTGAAAAGACATACTTGAAACTGACTTGGGGCTTGCCCAACACCCTTTTTTCCACCATTTCGAAGCCTTAAGCCCAATCCAATTGGGAGCCACGAAATCTGTCCAATTGAAAGCAATGCAAACTTAGCCCTTGATGGCAGCCAAACATTTCAGTGAGTTTCTTCTCCACTTTCAAAAAGAAAAAAAAAAAAAAAAAAAAGAAAGAAAAAGGAAAGAAAAGAAAAGAAAAGAAAAAGCTCGCTAGGTTGAAAACCCGAAAGGGCACCTAGGTAAAAGTTAGAGCTGAAAAAGGTGTTGATTTCCAAAATCTGACCCTAGCCAGTCAAAATGTTGGAGAAATTTTGATGAAACAAATGAGAGAATCATACGCTTCAAGATACATCTTAAGAACGTGCCAAGATCACATTTCAAATGGCACGGAATGACCACGAATAAATTTCGAGAGCTGACATGCACATTCTAGAATTCTGAGATTGCAATTGAAAGATCTCACAAGAATCGACTACATTAAAAAGACTGGCTAGGCGAAAGTGAAAAGGATCAATCCTCAAAACAAAACAAAAAGAAAAATAAAAAGAAAAGAAAGGGAGATTGAAACCAAATCCTTTTATTCAAAGCTACCACAAGGAGCTCAAGTTTGAACTTCTTGACGATTGGTTTGAAAAACCCTCATACCTCAAACCCCTTATTTCAAGCCATGCCTTGAACTACGCTCGACCTGATTCCCACTCAGGGATACGTAGGCAACCACATCGGTTCGGTCGACACCATCATAATCAAACCGATTTCTTTCAAGACCTTGCCTTGAACTACGCTCAACCTGATTCCCGCTCGGGGATACGTAGGCAACCACAGCGGTTCGGTCACCCCACCTACCTAAAAATCAACCCGCTTCTTTCCAACCATGGCCCGAACTACGTTGGACCTGATCCCCACTTGGGGGTACGTAGGCAGACTTTCAAAAAATAAAAAAAGAAGGATGGCTCGCTAGGTCGAAAATCCAAAAGGACTCCTAGGCAAAAATTAGAGCTAAATCCAAGGTGAGCAATAACAAAAGAGAGAAAAGAGCTCGCTAGGTCACCTCACTGGTGCCTAGGCAAAAGTTATGAGCATTTGAGAGTTTAAAGTCACGGTCCATGCCTCAAGCCAGAAAATCACCTTCCACACTAGGGGCAAACATTGGCTACTCGCCTCGTTTGCCTGAACTCCATTATCTATCCTTCATACAAGGCGCAAACTTTGGTCACCTACCTCGTTTGCCCAAAACCTCCAATAAACCATTGTCCAAACTAGGGGCAAACTTCGGTCACCCACCTCGTTTGCCTATGAATTCTACTTCGTACACCTCAAACTAGGGGCAAACTCTGTTTGCCTAACACGATCCCTTCACACCAAGGGCGAGTTTTCAAGTCACCAAGTTGTTTTGAAATTTTTTGAAATAGAGCATCTTTTATTCTAAAAGCTAAGGCACTAATTCAAAGCACTTCCAGGGAGAAGTAGAGAATTGATTAGATCAATAGGGAGGAATTTTCAAAAACCAAATTTATCAACAAAGTGCTGTCATATTAAGATGAGGAGTGGACATAAAAGATGAGCGGTACATCATTCATGATGAAGGTACATTGGATCGTGGCAATTTGAGAATTTCATGTCCAAGTCAATCCTTCTTTGTTTGAGTCAGTAGTAATCTGATCACAAGTGTGTCAGAGATCGAGGTTTCATACAAACTAACTCAACTTTCCTTGTCGTTCCTGTTAAGTCCATTTGTCCTGATGGTCTCAAATGTGTGGGTTAAAGGTGATTCTCAATTATAAAAAAAAAAAAAAAAAACTTTGGATATAAGCAGAAGTACCAAACATTATTACTACACCAGTCAAGGTACAACATGAGAAGTGTCCCAGGTACAAGTGGTATAAACTTGTAAGTGGTTGCAAACTACAAACCGATAGTTTGTTCCTCAAGGTGACTGATCGGAGGAAATATCGCCAACACCAAGAAACTATTGCCGACGTGTTGATGAGGTGTGTCGATGAGACGCGTTGTCGAGGTGTTTTAGGGCCCAAAGTCCAGATGTGTTGATGAGAAGTTTTGATAAGATGTGTTTTAGGGCTCAGAGTCCGGATGTTTTGATAAGATGTGTTATCAAGACGTTTAAGGTTCAAAGTCCAAGTGTGTCGTTGAGGAAGAGCATCAGATGTGTCGAGGAACATCAGAAGAGTTGAGAAGCATTGTTGGAGCATCGAGGAACATCAGGAGATTTGAGAAGCATTATTGGAGCATCGAGGAACATCAGAAGAGAGTATTGTTGAAGAGGAGCATCGGGTGTGTTAAGGAGCATCGTTGAAGAACATCGGATGTTGAAGAGTTAAGAAACATCGGATGTGTTGAGGAGCATCAGATTTGTTGAGAAGCATCATTGAAGAGTTGGGGAACATCGGATGTGTTGAGAAGCATCAGATTTGTTGAGGAGCGTCAGCAGAGTTGAAAAGCATCATTTAAAAGTCGAGGAGCGTCATTAAGATTTGAAGAACACCATTGAGAATCAAGAAGCATTGAGAAGCACCGTCAAAGATTTGAGTAGCAACATAAGTCCATGAGTGGCTGTTGATCTCTCATCTTTCTTCATGCAACATAAGTCCATGAGTGGCTGTTGATGATCTTCCTTTCTCCTAGCAACATAAGTCCATGAGTGGCTGTTGATCTTTCATCTTTGTTCATGCAACATAAGTCCATGAGTGGCTGTTGATGATCTTCCTTCATCCTAGCAACATAAGTCCATGAGTGGCTGTTGATCTTTCATCTTCGTTCATGCAACATAAGTCCATGAGTGGCTGTTGATGATCTTCCTTTCTCCCAGCAACATAAGTCCATGAGTGGCTGTTGATGATCTTCCTTTCTCCTAGCAACATAAGTCCATGAGTGGTTGTTGATCTTTCATTTTTCTTCATGCAACATAAGTCCATGAGTGGCTGTTGAAGACCTTCTTTCATCCTAAAGCAACATAAGTCCATCACTCTCCTCTTTCAAAATCAAAACCTTAACTGCCGCAGGCCATCTCCGTATCCCTCATCACAAATAGAATGATACCTTGACTCCCATTTAAAGGACGTATTTCCTTCTTCCTAGCAGAGTACATTATCCTTCAGCTCCTAGAGGCCCCGACCGGCCCTCTTGGATTGAGCGCCAAAAGAGATTCTCCGAGAACCCTACATCATCCCCCGAGGACAGAAACCGATAGATACCAGCTCCCGGAGGCCCTGACCGGCCCTCTTGCTACATCATCCCCCGAGGACAGAAACCGATAGATACCAGCTTCCGGAGGCCCTGACCGGCCCCCTTGGATTGAGCGCCAAAAGAGATTCTCCGAGAACCCTACATCATCCCCCGAGGACAGAAACCGATAGATACCAGCTCCCGGAGGCCCTGACCGACCCCCTTGGATTGAGCGCCAAAAGAGATTCTCCGAGAACCCTACATCATCCCCCGAGGACAGAAACCGATAGATACCAGCTCCCGGAGGCCCTGACCGGCCCCCTTGGATTGAGTGCCAAAAGAGATTCTCCGAGAACCCTACATCATCCCCCAAGGACAGAAACCGATAGATACCAGCTCCCGGAGGCCCTGACCGGCCCTCTTGGATTGAGCGCCAAAAGATATTCTCCGAGAACCCTACATCATCCCCCGAGGACATAAACCGATAGGCCCTAACCGGCTCTTTTGGATTGAGCATTGCGAGATCTGACCAACCACGAGAGATTCAGAGATGGATCCTGGTTCTAGGTCAAGAATTGAAGAGAGATTCTTAGAGAGTCCATCAGCTCCCGAAGGCCCTAACCGGCTCTTTTGGATTGAGCATTACAAAATCTGACCAACTACGAGAGATTTAGAGATGGATCCTAGTTTTAAGTCAAGAATTGAAGAGAGATTCTCAGAGAGTCCCCTACCATCCCAGCAGAAGATAGCAGAAGTCCGAACAGATTCTCCAGACTTGTCATCATAAGGATCGGCCAAAACATCACCCGCAGTCAAATCACCCCAATTCCCTTGGCAAGCACTATCTATTCACAATTTAAGAACCCGTGTCCACTGATTATCATGAGCTTTCTCACCTGTCAGTCATTATGAGTTTCCTCACTTATCGTGAGCCTCTTCACTCCGGTTATCTCACCTGTCCATTATCGTGAGCTACCCCACTTATCATGAGCCTCCTCACTTTGGTTATTATAAAACTGTCGGTTATCTTGAACTCCCTCGCCTATGGGTTATCCTTAGTTGTCATCCTCAGGGACCCCACATCTGACTACATTCGCTCGCAAAGCACACTTCCCAAATTCCAGAAGTTTGCCCCTAAACCCAGAGACTTCTAAACCTTGATGTCCTTATCCGAGTCACCCACCGCATCATAGTCGCAAACACTAGCACAACACCAGCCCACTCGGAGTGGCACACCCCACAGCACTTGCTCATACTAGGGTCACAACACTAGACATGATAGGACTCATAACACAATTCATATCACATCCATACATTGCATATCACTCTTCTAGCATAGCATCCGCCTGATTGTTGTGCATGTGCATGTATGATCGGTTCCTTGCCCTGAACTACATCCTGGTCTGATTCCCCTTGGGATACGTAGGCAGCTCACACAGAGCACGACCAGCACTAGCCTCAGCATCATTGCATCTTTTGCAATGCTATTATCCTAAATCTATAGCCTCCAAAAGTCCTGTCTCTTCAAAGCTTTGGCACTCGCTTGCGACATGCGTTGCCTCGCAAGTTCATGCCAAAGAGGGGCAAACTGTAGACACCCCATTTTGTCGGCTATCAGATTTAGGAGACCCATAGCTTGGTGGTTCACAATGATCGTAAAAGACTCAAAAGGACTCTCGGAAGTCAGCTCTATCTCTCAAAATGCTCAGAATGACCAAAATGCCCCTAAAAGCCCGAAAACTCCCAGATTTGGTCCCAAAGTTCTGAAAACATGCTACGTCATAAGAAAAGTGATAAAATGAGTTTTTAAGAAAAATCTGATAAAATCGTCAGCTCCCAGAGACCCCCGAAAGTCCCGGAAGTTCCCGGAAAGTCCCCGTTGACCGGTTTGACCAAGGTTTGACTAGGTTTGACCAAGGTTTGACCAAGTTTGACCGAAATCATTTTAAATCATGAGAAAAGTATTAAAACAAGTTCCAAAAGAAAATCGAGCGAAAACATCAGCTCCCGGGAACTCCCGGAGGTTTCCAGAACTTCCCGGGAATCCCAGGTTTGACCAGTTTGACCAGAATTTGACTTTGGAATCGGGGCACCAAAACAATTTTCAAATATTTTTCATGGATACTAGAGGTCAATAGCTTTCCAACGGTATATCGCACATAATTTCTGGATTTAAAACGAATTTATAATGAATTTCCGAAGGTGAAAAAGGCGATCAAATCGGCTTTTATCGCGAATACCGCAAAACTTTTCAAAGTGACCTATCCCCGAACTATTTTTTATGTAAAGTAGACTCCATTACCTTTCTAACAGTATATCACAACCTCAGTTTGGAGTTTATACGCATTTTCTATGAATTTCGGACAAAATAGGGCCTTTTCGCGAATACCGGAACCTCTGGGGGCATAAACGTAAATTTTTGGGCGTCTGAGGAGCAGTGCCGCCGCGGCACAGGCCCACTGCCACCGCGGCACTAGTCCAGTGCCGCCGCGGCACTCAACCCTCGCAGAGTCCATTTTTGTAATTTTTTTGAGGGTCCAATTTGATTAATTGAAAGTCAAAACGACATAGTTTTGTGTTCACAGTTGTTTGGGACCAATGGGAGTACTTCTAAAACCCCAAAACCACCCCAAATTGGCCTATATAAACCCTCCATTGCTCTTCATTTTAGCAGGGCCAAGTGCAAAGCTTGAAAAGTTGTAGAGAAGAAGAGAGATAGAGATAGGTTTAGAAGAGAGAAAGGGAGCTTCTCCCATTGATTTTCCATAAAGAAAGTGAGTTTTAATCTTGTTTTCTTCCATTACCTCTCATATACTTCACATTCCAAACACCCCCAATCACCATTCTTGAGCATTCTTGAGTTAGGAAGCTACTTCCATGTCCAAATGTCAAAATCTATGAGTGAAACACCAAGCTACAAGTCTAAAATCATGAATATCATCTATTGATTGCTATCTATTTACTTGCTTGTTTATATTATGTTCATCTCTTCTTAATCTCATTTCTTTTTTATTTTCTTTATTTACTTACTAGTTCATCATCATCTAAGTGATGACATGAAGTTTGGGGTGAGTGAATCCTTATGGATAGTAACTCTTGACCTCAAAAACATGTTTGATAGATGATGATCATAACCTCAATACTTCCAAGGTATTCTTGAAAAGTATTGAAGTTATGTTCAAAATAAAATAAATCTCTCCAACAATCTTGGAGGTTCTTGATGATGAGTTTGATGTTGGCATTTTAAGTGTCTATAATCCTTATTGAGTATTGAAAATGTGCTTTCAAAACATCTATTTCAAAACCCCCCTCAACCCCTCTTCTTTTGGTTTCAAGAAACAAAACCTAGTTTTCTCCAAAATCTTCAAAACAATGAGTCAAAACAGTGAGTGAGCTGAGTTCAAGGATTTCTCTAGAACTCAATACTCAACATATGGATGCAAGGCCACTTGGAAAGTCTTCCTAACTCATTGGAGAACACCCATGATTTTTGGTTTGACTTGGAAGTACTTGGAAATGGTCCATTAGGACCCAAACATTCCTTCCAGACATTCTGCCTTTTCTGTCACAGCAGCTAGGGCCACTTCCAACTTCTTTTACAGAAAACGTTTCCAAAAGGGGTGGTCCTAACTTATTTTTCCCTTAACCTTCAATGTCTTAGGAAACTTTCTGTATACAATGGGCCTCTAGATCATTCTATTTCATTTTCTAAGATTTTCTAACATTTCAGTCGACGGTACGGACTCTGTTTCTGAGTGACCTTCATTGTTTATATGATTTCTCTCAATCTGTGATAGTTATTAAGGATTAGCTTTTTGGGTTGTGTTCTAGACACAATAAGGAACATCTCCATAAAAAATCATGCATTGAAAACATTTCTAACCCCTATTTTCAAATTTCCAAAGAGGATGCTACTGTTCTGTCCACTATTCACAGCTAGTATACCTTAACTTTCATTCTTTGATTTGATGCTTATATGCATTCCAAATTAGTTCATATCTTAGGAAGTAGTTCATACTACATTTTTATATATCCCATGTTGATTTGATCCATTCATTCATTCACATTTTAGACTTTCAAGTCATTTTAGAAACCCATGTACACAAAACACCCTACAACCTTTGCACATTTTTAGATACATACAATACATTCATGCAAGATTTGGGGTTTTTGTAACTCTTAATCTAAGAAGATTATAAGGAATGAACTTGATCACACGTTCATGCTTCCCTTCGATCTAATCATCCTTTCTCATCCGTCCCGGGGATTGAGAAGTCTTCTTTTCTCAAAGAATAACATGCATCATTCTAGTTTGCTAAGCATATTTTGATTTCTTTAATTATTTGTTTCAAGAACAATTCATGTCCCCTTTAGATTAAGGAAACTAATTATTTGATACATGATAAGACGATTTTTCCTAGGTTTATTTGTGTGATCTTTCACTTTACATTGCATGATATTTGACTTAGATCTTATGAATGATATTTTATCTTTTGATCTTCCATTTCAATTTTCTTATGTGATGTAATATACTATCATAGTATTAATTGTCGAACCATACATAGTATAAGATGATTATTTGGATGCTAATTGAGGCCCGTCGAAAGACGGGGCGAGTTGAGGGTGTTTTAGTCGTGACAAAGGCTCCTTCCTCTCTCGTACCAAAACCCCGAACCAAGTTCTTTGGTTATGAAGGGCCGGTGCCCTTATCCGCTTGGGTGAGTCAAAATTAGGTTTCTTGGTTCCTTAAAGACCAAGTGGCGACTCTGTATCTGTTTTCAACAGACCATTTTCTTTTCTTTGATACAAGTCAAATTCCTTTTCAAAACAATCCCAAACGAGAAAAGTGGTCCGATTCCGCGTGTCCACACACCCAAAAAATGCATAAGCACGATGAATGGACGACTGTCTGCTCATCGTGCTGCCTGATCATCGTGTTATCTCATCGGGCTGGGAAAAAGCTTCCCTGAGAATCCTTACACTTGTTCTAGCGAGTAAACGTCTCCAAAAGGTGATGGATATCAAAAAAGTGTTAGAGCTCATGATGGAAGGACAAGTTCCAAAGACAGGTAGAGCCGAAGCTTCAACCAATGAGAGATTTTGGAAGTGACAAGAACAACCGATGTGGCCGAAGCTCATTGGACTCAACTCCCCGAGCTCGTTCGGCCTTGAACCACCAGAAGCAAGTGCCCACCCCTCCCCTATAAATATAAGACATGGTCCAAGAATAGAAAGACCCTGCGTCTCAAATAAATTCTCGAACAAGTATACAAAACACAACACATCTTTACAAAAGCATTCTTTTGTCACTTTCATCTTTACTTCCCTGTATAACTTTAGTTCGACCCATCGTCTGTTCTTAAAGTCCCTATATATATTTATAGTTCCAAGTTTCATTCATCGGAATGGCTTTTATCTTCAAGGTAGTCTGATCGTCCTTTAATGCTTGTTGATTTATTTTGGTTGCTTCTCACATTTTTTATGACATTATTTGACTTGTGTGCTTCAATTCTGTCAAAGACCCTTAACTGGGGTACTTTCCTACTAGTTTTTAACAATCACCATTATGGTAGAAGTCAGATCGTGCATCACTTGTGTAAAGTATTAGGAAAAACCATGTTTGCCTACACACACACACAATCGAGCTTTAAACAGCTCTGGCATGCCCGAAGCAAAATAATAAGAGAGAACAACTTAGTATAGAGGATCCTTCTTTTAAAGTTCGCTTAAGGCCTCATGACCGACCCTGGTGTGTAGCATTACTCATGTCCATAATACAAACATATAAGAGTAAATGTTCAAGGTAGATGACATGTATTCTATACACAGATATTTGTCACGTATATGTTCTGCGCATGATGAGGACATTTTAGGGGGAGAACATAGAATATTCTTAGACGCTACAACTCACAACTATACGTATTATTAAGCTAAAACATAACTACATGTTGGCTGTGTTTGGAATTATATAGCCTCCACTTGCCAGCTTTATTTTCTTTATATATAAGTCTGATTAAAGTTTAACTGTCATATATGCATTCTATACGTAGCTACTTATATGCTGTAGACACCCCATTTTGTCGGCTGTAGACACCCAATTTTGACCACACTGATAGGATTTAGGGTGGACAACGTCTTGGAGGATTCGATGATGAAAAGTACCCCGTGGAAGGTACTGGATTCCACACAATCAGAAGATCGGACTTCGGAAAGTGACTTCAAGCTCAGAAAAGCCCTTTTCCATGGATAAATCCCGGTTTTGTCAAAATCATCTCTCAGAATTCATATTCTCTCAGGGTTATATGAACATTAAGTGTTCTAAACGCAGTATTCTAGGTATCCAGAGATTCAATTTTAAAGAAAAGTTCGAAATCGACGCACATTTGAAAGCAATTTTGGAAAAGACGTCATTTGATTTCAAAAAGACGACGAAAGTTCCGGAGGACTTCCGGACTTCAATTGGACTTCAATTCTCATTATAAAACCTCTGGAAATATTTTCAACCTGACAGCTTTCCAACGGTACGTAAACGGACGATTTCAGACACCAAAAAGCATTTTTACAAAAATCTGGAAAAGCAGTGCACGTGATTTTTGAAACAGAGCTTGTGGGTGACCAGAGGGACCCAAATAGTAAATGGCGGTTTTGGGTATAGGGGTGGCGGGTCCCACCATAACCGCCACTTCCATTTGTGTCCTCCACGGAGCTTTTTGAGTTCCAGACCCTTCTAGAAGCTTCCCACTGCGAGGAAATTGCCTGGAAATTGCGTTTAGGCTCCGAAATGGCCATTTTAACCCTCTTTTAAGCTCTAAAAATCCTGTTTTAACCCTGAAACTTAAGAGCTAAGTCTTCAAAACTCTATATAAGATCTCATACATCTCATATGAGATCACATCTTAACACACTAGACACTTGGAAGAGATACACTTGAATATACTTGGAGATACAAACACACATAGAAGCACATACAAGAGAGATAAGTATACTTTGAATATACTTTCAATTTAGGTGAATTCTAGAGAGAGAAAATTATGAATTGAATTTAGATTAACTTAGGCTAATTAGACCACAATTTGAACATCAATTGCCTCCCTCAACTTCCATGGATGAGTGCTTGAAGAACACTTGAATAACACTTGAAGAAGAAGATCTTCAAATCAATTTTGGTCTTGTAATTGAGAATCCTCCAAGAGGTAAACACTATAGTTCATCTCTAATTCCTACTTTGTATATATAGATCTATAAGATTTGGATCTAACTTAGTTCTATTTCTACTTATTAGAACACTCATCTTCTTCCTCTCATGTTCTTCACACACTCACATAGTTAGATCCAAATCTCTTTGATTTTTATTGATAATTTACAATTAGAGATTGTTTTTCACTTTGATTTTCAATTTTGGTTTCATTCTTCAATTTTAGTTTAGATTCATGCATACATGATTATATATATATACATATATCTATTTTGAATTCCATGATGGTTTGGGAAATATGATCTATGAGAAGGATGATTTCTATGTTCATACCTATCTCTTGATTATTCCTATTACCTAGAATTCCTATTGAATTTCATCTCCAACATGATATTTATAAGTCCCTTTGATCCTTGATCTAAAAGTTCTTCATAGAACTTGAGGGCTAAATTGATTGGGAATCATGATAATTAAGTTGATCTATGAGTTTGATCTCTCTAATAAGCTTCAACTATCACTAAAATGTTTTCCTCACACTTTAAAATGAACTAGATAAAAATTCAGCAAAGCAGATTGGTTTTGTCTATTAGATTTGGTCCATCAAAACCCATAGTTTGATGGATTTCAAATTTTCTGGGTAAACTTTGATGAATTAGCTTTCATCCGGTCCGTTTTGAGAGCTTTTAGGATTCATATACTATTTTTAGAAATTGTTGAGAAATCGGTTGACAGATTTGAACATCGTCTCTTTGTGCTTGAATTTCAGAAAATCTATAATAGTTATCGACGTTCCGCTTTTTGGGGATGATTCCTAACTCATATATCTATATGCCGATGTAAAATCGTGAGCATACGATCGAGTTAGGATCGTTTTCTAAGCGTTTAAAGTTGATACAACTATTCTAGAATTTTCTAAGTTTAATTACAAATATGATTATGTATACAAAATGGTCATACCTTGATCACTCAACAACAATTGATGAATAAAACTTGGTTTAGAAATCACCTAGGATAAATGGATGAGAGATCAAAAGCTTAAATCAACTTGGTTAACATGATTCATGAACTTCTATTATACTTCTATTATGTTTTGCATTCATTTGTCAAATGATACCAATTTTCCAGAATAACAGAGTCTGTTTAAAACACTTTTTCAGAAACCTTGTGATTACAGAATGTCCATGGGTTTATTTTTATCATATACTACAATGAAATAGCTTTCTTTTGACACCAAATAGAGCTTCATATGATTTTTGTAGATTTAATTATGATTTTTACAAGAACAGTGGACAGTCCTGATCCACTGTTCCCAAAACATTTATTTCTCAAACAATAAAATTGATATTGAGGTCCCACTTTTTGGAGAAGTTCCCTAAGACATGTATCTAACTTTCTGTAAAAGGGTTTTTATCCAGCTCATGTTTAAGACCACTTTTGATAGGATTCATTAGAGGTTGCTGAATCTGGAAATTTGATTGATGACATGTTTTCTTTGTTTATCATGCATATCATTTGTTTGCTTGTATTTTTGCAATGCTTGGGTATTCTTTGGTATATTAGTGCAGAGAATTAAGTGCCTCGGACCCGGACTTCGATTTGTGGTTTGCCTCGTCTACATGTGGTTTAGTGCCCATGTATCATGTACTATCTCTATCCTTTCTCTTAGAATTTTTCTAGGTTTACAACTTTGATTTCAACGACACATTTCCTTTAGGATAAGTCTCCGTTTATATGATTATTTGTTAGAGACATCTTATCTAGGATTGTTGCATGATTGCATTGCACGTTTCCATTCTTTTTGCTTTCGCGACTCCGCTTGAGTCAACCAATGTAAGTCTTCTCGTTCCCTTTGCATATCATGACATGTTTACTTTATTTGCATCGGTCCCGGGCGGGACTAGCCACTGTGAGTATACTTCTCCCTTGTATTACATGAGCATCCGCTTTCTACTTGATTTAGTCTCTTGAAATGATTTTCATTAGATGTTTCTTTTTGCCATGTATATACCTATCTAGTATGTTTGAGGAAACAACATCTATTATGAATTAATAACAAGGATATTTGAATCAAGGCCTACCATTCGGTAGGGCGAGGAGGGGGTGCTTTAGTCCTGCTTGGGCTCCTTCCCCTCTCGTACCAAGACCCCCGAACCTTGTTTCTGGTAATGAAGGGCGAGTAACCTTATTCAATTTTGGGCGAGTCAAACTTGGGTTTCCTAATTCCCGATAAAAAATTAGGTGGCGACTCTTTGTCTCTAGGATCGCGTGAGGAAGTCCTAGTTTTCCCTGAAGTGTGCTCCTTGGGATCCGTCCCGGGACACTATCGAGGGAGAGCGTCAGGATCTCCTCCTCCATTCGCAGCGGTCCACAATCTGGCGACTCTGCTGGGGATTTGAACATGAAACCGATGGTTTCTTGTTCTTCGAGGGTTTGACTTGAACCAATGAATATCCTTGTTATTAATTCAATAATCATGTTGTTTCTGCCTGCATTTGCACTTGCATTGTTCTTTCACCGCGACTACTTGAGATCATTGCCTTGAAGATAGAGGGCCCTCTTTCCTCTATTTGTCAAGAGTTTTGGTAGCATGTAGTCACCGTTAGCCTTGTACCGCGTGCGGTATATAGAGCCCATGTGTGAACGGCACGCCCTCGGGGAGGCGGTCAACCACACCGTTGAGCTTGCTAATGGACCCTTTATGAGACTAAAACCCGGCCTTTGCATATAGTTTCTATAGAACCCTTCAATTAGGATCCTGATTATCATCTTTGATTAGGACAATGTGATGAATTACTTGCGCTTGCCCGTAAGGGATTATGTGGATGATGAGGACGTGTATGCGAAGGCATCATCAAACCTTGTATGGTGGATTCCTCTAGGGTAGTATGGTCTTTATCCGAACATCCAATCACTATTTGAGGACAATTTTGAAAATTTTTGAAATTATAAGCACTTCTTTGAAAAACCCCAAGTCTTTTGAAAATTCCAAGAATATCCCTTTTGAAAATTTGCTTTGAGATTCACTTTCACAAAATCTTTCCAAAATTCTCCTTAGATTTTAGAGAATTTCAAAATTCCTATTTCCAGAAATCATGATCACACTTTGATGATTCAATTTCAAATTCTCCTAGATTTTAGAGAATTTCAAAAAAAAAAATTTTTACTTTGGTCTTCAAGAAATCATGATGATTCAATTTCAAAATCTTCCTCTCAGATCTTAGAATTTCAAAATTCCCACCTCAATTTTTAAGAATCATGATTTCTCACCACAAGCATTGATGGTTCAAAAATTCTTTTGAAAATTACAAATCTCCCCATCTCTTTCAAAGATTTTCATGAAAAATTTCAATTTTCAAACCTGAACCATCAAGAATTTCAAAACTCAAAATCCTTGGATAATGATTGGATTAGTAGGGTGATTATACTCAAGGAATCCTATGTGCTTATGTGTTGATATGCTAGGTCTAAGCTAGATTAAGGTGCATTGCATTTAGATTAGATTGCATTTCATCTGCATTGCATGCACTACACGAGCATTGCATATACGACTCACGAGTGCGACGCCTCTAATATACTTTCAAAAGAAAAGATTTGTTTTCCTCAGAATTTTGAAAGCTTGAAAAGATTTCTTTTGATTTTAAGAAAAATGTTTTTGAAAAAGGAAATGATTTTCCATTTATGATTTCCATCTTTGTAAATCCACCTTCTTATATCATTCTTTGAAAAATTCTTTTGCAATAAAGATACCTGATTATTTGAAAATCCCTAAATAAACCAGATAAGAAAAGATAGGACCGAAAAGTTGTACTCCTTTCTGGGTCAGAGCTCCGAACAGCCGTTTGGTCAGATCAGGGTTAGAAGAAGGAACAGCCGAGTCGACTAGGGTTGAAGATATGACATACGAAGCGGATATGGAAGCCAGATTGGCCGCAATGCAAGCTGCCTTGGATCAGAGCAGGGAGCAGAATCGAGAACAACTTGCCACTATGATGAGAATGATTGAGCAGCTAACTAATCCACCACCACCACCTCCAGAGCATCATGAAGAAGAAGATTTTGGGGAGACAGTTCAACCAAAGGTTCAGCTAGATCAGGAAATTCAGGACAAGTTGGCCAAGATCGACAAACTAGAGAGTGTGATCAGAAAGAGCAAAGGGGTGGATGAGTATTTGTTCGATGTTGAAGGGTTGTGTGACGCTCCAAAAGCCAAACTCCCAGAGAAGTTTAAGATGCCGCATATTGAATTTTTCAATGGAACCGGAAATCCAAAGAGCTATCTGAGGCTTTATGTAGGAACTTTGCAGCCTATGGGCATTGAATCTGACCTCTTCGCTCTATTGTTTCCAAGAGTTTTGAGTGGAGCAGCACTTTCATGGTACTTGACGTTGGAACCAGCCATAACCAGAGATTGGGAGGCATTGGCCAAAGCTTTCGTGGCTCAATATTCGTATAACCAGTTGTTTGATGTGACTGCAAGAGATCTAGAAACCACCCGACAAGAGTACAGGGAATCCTTTGCAGGTTTCCTTACTCGTTGGAGAGCTAAAGCTGCTCAAATGACTAGCAGGCCAGCGGAAAAAGATCAGGTCCGAATGATCATCAAGAATCTACAGCCCGAATACTTGGAAAGGCTAGAATTTCAGTCCATTGTGAGTTTCGAACAGCTGTTTGATGTGGGAACTTTGATAGAAGATGCCATTAGAGATGGAAAGATCAAGAAAGAAAGCACGAGCAATCGATACAGAAAGACAGAAAGGCCAGTCTATCATCAGTCTGCTGACGTCAACACACTATCTCCTCAGCCTTTTCAGAAAGAGCGTCGAAGTATGGCTAATGCAAGAGGAAGTCAAAATCAGAAACAGTCGAGAGAGAAAAGAGAATTTTCCGACTTGGGGATGCCACTAAGCACCGCACTTGAAAGAATGATAGAAAAAGGGTACTTGCAGAAATTGGAACCTAAACCAGAGCCAAATCCACTTCCACCGGGTTTCAAAACAGAGTTCTTTTGTGACTTTCATCAAGGCCGTGGACATAGCACAGATAGATGCTGGAGACTTCGCCATGAAATTGAAGACTTGATTGAAAAAGGGGTCATCTCCCCTCCTCCCTCTCAGCCAAATGTTCAGAAGAATCCTCTCCCTAATCATAAGGGGAACATGCCAAATGTTAACTTTGTAGAAGAAGGATCTCAGGTTTATAACCCAAAGATCTACATCACATCCTCGAATCAACCAGCTATGGATGTTCAACTTCCGGAAGACGCTGCAATTTGCATCTTGAGGAATATGGAAGAGGAAGAATGGGTCGAAGAAGCACTGGCTTTTGAAGAAGAAATAGCCAACGGAAATCTTACAATTGAATGGTGGGATCCCAATGCCATCACCGACGACTCGATCTGGTATGAGGACGAAAAGCCCATAGAAGCAGTCACCGAGAAACAAAGCACTGAGCCGATAGAAGAATTGCTAAAGCCTGTCAAGAACCTTGAAATCAAAGATGACGATCTTATTGCAATGATGGAAGAAGAAGAAGATTGGTGGTATGATGATGAGGATGATTCCGTTAATAATACCATAATCCCCGATGATTCTGTTTGGAAAATCACTGTTGGCACCGAAAAGTTAGCCAAAGAACTTGAGTCTATCTGGATCACCAATGAAGCAAACCACTTGACCCGTTCCGGACGTCATTTCAAGCCTCATGAGTTAGAAAATCGTGGAAAAGAAACATGGAATGAGAAAGAAGTCGTCAAAGCAAAAGAGGCTGGTAAAGGAGCCGTGAGCGAAGAAGAGGATGAAATCCTAAAGCAATTGAAGAAAACACAAGCTTGGATCTCAGTATGGGGATTACTTATGACCTCTCACAAACACAGGCAGGCCATGCTCGATACTCTCAATCGTTTGGATGTTTCTGTCAATACTACTCCCGAAGATCTAGTAAACATGATCTCTTCAAAGCCTTGTAAGCCTGTAATCACATTCACAGATGAAGATTTACCGCCGGAAGGGGCACACCACAACAGAGCTCTCTACATCACTGTACATTGCCTGGGGAATAGAGTACCGGTCTGCTTGGTAGATAATGGGTCAGCCTTGAATGTATGTCCTCTCCAAACAGCTCTCAGAATGGGGTTGTCTATTTCAGAACTCTTGCCATCAACACAAACTGTGAGGGCCTATGATAACACCAAAAGGGCCATTGTGGGAATGATTAAGTTGAAAATTGAAGTCGGGCCATTAAACAAAGAAGCTGATTTCCAAGTGATTGATATTCCGGCTAGCTTTAATCTGCTATTGGGACGTCCGTGGTTACATGTGAATGATGCAGTCGCCTCCACTCTCCACCAGAAAGTCAAGTTCATCTGGAAAGAGGATGTGGTAACAATCTTTGGGGATAGCTGGATCAAAGAAGAAGGGACAAGCCATGGTTCTGTGCTAGAAGTCCAAAACACCGGAAGAAGAAAATGAATTGGGAGGATTCAACTTTGTGGGAATGATAAATGAAGGAGCTAAGAAAAAGAAATCCGTTTGGGATCGACTCAGCTATGAGAAGAAACTTCCTGATGCATCTGTCTGGGGCGAAGAAATCACTCCGATCAAGAAAAAGAAGCCGTTCATCACCGGACGCGAATATAGAAAGATGTCCGAGAAGGGAAACCCGGTTGCCAAAGATCTACAAGAAGAAGTGGGACAGAATTGGATCCCTGAAGTCATGCCATTGTACTTTGACCAGTATGCCAATCCTAAAGTGGCTCATATGGTGCGGAAGATGAACTATTTTCCTGGAATGGGACTAGGTCGTCGTCAACAAGGAATAACTGAACCACCGAACTTCCACGAACAGAAAGATAAATCTGGGCTTGGGTATCAATTGACTGAAGAAGATAAGAAGAAGATGACAAAAGGAAAAGGGCCGATGGTTGTTTCTGGGCCAAGAATCCTGAATGGATACTTCGTGAAAGAAGGCGATGACTTTCCCTTCTGTGGGTTCCCTGAACCATGGTATGATCCGGCTACCAAGAACATTAAGCCTGGATTTGAGATTTTCTTCAAACATGAGTTCTCCGACTATGAGGATCCGTTCTTGTATACTCCGCCTATCAAGAAAGAAAGGAAGGACTGGGCTGAGCTGATGACAAGTGATGATTTGAACATGCTAATGGATGAAGAGCTGAACATGCTGATGGATGCCGAAGAAGCACTGGGAAATGTGAAAGAAATCAAGCCAATAGAGGGAGCTCTGAACAATTGGGTGATAGAATCGGAAGTCAACAAATCCCCTCCCCCATTTCCCCGGAAGTCTGTAAAGGCCAATATGAGCCATGATGTTGAGTCCGCTTTTGCTTTTGATGTACCCAAAAATGTTAATGAAATGAACGAGGATTTTGCTTACTCTTCTGTGTCTGATGATCTTGATTTTGAAATTTCTGAGGATTTGCAAAGATTAATTGAAAATGAAAATGAATCTGCATGCAAGATTATTGAAGAAACTTTGCTAATAAACTTGGATAATGAAGATAATCCACAAAATGTTCATATTGGCACCACGCTCACTTCACAAGAAAGCAATGAACTAATCAACTTATTAAAAGAATTTAAAGATGTTTTCGCTTGGTCCTACCAAGATATGCCAGGCATCGATCCAGAGATTGTCCAACACCACATCCCTCTCTTTCCAAATTCAAAACCTGTTAAGCAAAAGTTGAGACGCATGAGACCCGAATGGACTTTGAAGATCAAAGAAGAAGTTGAGAAACAATTGAAAGCTGGATTCCTGATGGTAACCCAATATCCGGAATGGATAGCCAATATAGTTCCTGTGCCAAAGAAGGATGGAAGGATCCGTGTATGTGTTGACTTCAGAGATCTAAACAGGGCTAGTCCTAAGGATGATTTTCCGCTTCCACACATAGATGTTCTGGTAGATAGCACCACGGGGCATGAGTTGTTATCATTCATGGATGGTTTCTCAGGGTACAATCAGATTTTAATGGCACCCGAAGACAGAGAAAAGACTACATTCACAACTCACTGGGGGACGTATTGCTACCGAGTAATGCCATTTGGGTTAAAGAATGCCGGAGCGACCTATCAGAGAGCTGCTACTACTTTGTTACATGACATGATCCATAAAGAGGTAGAAGTTTATGTGGATGATATGATTGTTAAGTCCAAAGAAAGAAGTGGGCATTTAACAGCACTCGCCAAGTTCTTTGAAAGATTAAGGAAATACAGAATGAGATTGAATCCACAGAAATGTACTTTTGGAGTTACCACCGGAAAGCTGCTAGGATTTCTCATCACACAGAGAGGAATTGAGGTTGACCCCACAAAGATCAAGGCTATTATGGATATGCCGCCTCCGACAAATGAAAAGGAAGTAAGAGGATTTCTGGGAAGAATCCAATTCATCAGCCGCTTCATATCTAAGCTCACTGCTACTTGCGATCCGCTTTTCAGCTTGTTGAGAAAAGGGAAGAAATTCGAATGGGACAATCAATGTCAAGAAGCTTTTGACAAGATCAAGGCTTATTTATCAAACCCACCGGTTCTTTCACCCCCGAAGTCAGGGAAGCCTTTGCTGTTGTACTTATCCGTGTCAGAGAATGCTATGGGATGCATGTTAGCCCAAGAAGGAGATGAAGGGCGTACAGAGAAAGCCATTTACTACTTAAGTAAAAGGATGACTGGATACGAATTGAAGTATTCTCCGTTAGAAAAGACATGTTGGGCTTTGGTTTGGGCCACTCGTCGTCTGAGGCATTATATGTTGGCCTTCCCTGTTGTTTTAATCTCCCGAATGGATCCTTTGAAGTACCTATTTGAAAAACCAGCATTGACCGGAAGAATCTCCCGATGGACATTGATGCTATCTGAGTTTGACTTGATACATGCTACGAGTAAATCTGTTAAAGGAAGGGCTGTCGCAGAACATTTAGCAGAACATCCGATAAATCTGGAAAACGAAGGAGAGTTCATGTTCCCTGACGAAGGATTGATGGAATTAAAAGAAGATGTGTGGAAAATGTACTTTGATGGAGCTGCAAACCAAAAAGGATATGGAGTAGGAATCATCCTTGTATCCCCTGAAGGAGCACATACCCCGTTCTCTATTAAGCTGAAGTACACTTCCACCAACAACACTGCTGAGTATGAAGCTTGTATCTTGGGGCTAGAAGCCGCATTGACTTTGGAGGTAAGGAAACTTGATGTATTCGGGGATTCCAATTTGATCATATCCCAAGTTCGAGGAGATTGGAAAGTCAAGGAAGAGAAGTTAAAACCCTATCATGAGTATCTTGATTCTTTACGAACTTGTTTCTTGCATATCACGTTCTTCTACCTGCCTCGAGAAGAAAATCAGCTAGCAGACTCTTTGGCTACTTTAGCGTCAATGATTGAGATTCCTGTGGGGATAAAGCTAACTCCTTTGATGATTGAACAAAGGGAAAAGCCGTCTTATGAGATGATTGGGGAAATAGAAGAAGCAGAAGAACTTCCGTGGTACACCGACGTGTGGAACTTCATTGAAAATGGGGAATATCCGGAAAGCGCCTCCGAGAAAGACAAGAGAGCCATAAGAAGATTCTCGGCTCAGTTCATGATTTGTGGTGGAAGTCTATTGAAGAGATCTTACAATGGATTCAACTTGACATGTCTATATGGAAACAGTGCGAGAAAGATGATGGAGCAAATTCACGAAGGGGTGTGTGGTCCTCATATGAGTGGACACATGTTAGCTAAGAAGATCATCCGACAAGGATATTATTGGACTACTATGGACAAGGACTGCTATGAATATGTCAGAAAATGTCACAAATGTCAGATCCATGCCAATATGAAGCATGTGCCGCCGTCACTGCTATACAACATGACTACCCCTTGGCCATTCTCAGTTTGGGGAATAGATGTTATTGGAGAAGTAACCCCGAAGGCGTCTAATGGGCATCAATACATCCTGGTAGCAATTGATTATTTCACAAAATGGGTGGAAGCAGAGTCTTATGCGACATTGAAGGCTAAAGATGTGGCCAGATTTATCAGAAGAAATATAATCTGCCGATACGGGGTCCCTCATGAGTTGATATCCGATCATGGCAGTCACTTCCAGAAAGAGGTTTTAGATCTACTAGAAGAATACAAGATCATGCACCACATGTCAGCGCCGTATAGGCCACAAACAAATGGGGCAGTTGAAGCAGCTAATAAGAATTTGAAGACGATCCTAAGAAAGATGACTGATACATACCGAGATTGGCATGAGAAGTTACCGTATGCACTGTGGGGATACAGAACATCTATCCGAACATCTACAGGAGCCACTCCTTATTCATTGGCTTACGGAATGGAAGCAGTACTCCCAGTTGAAATAGAACTACCATCTTTGAGAGTTGTGGCAGAATCCGAGATTCCAGAATTTGATTGGCTAAGAGATAGATATGAGGAGCTAATGTTACTTGATGAGAAAAGGTTGGCCGCAATTGATCATGTGCATGTGTATCAGAGAAGAATAGCTCGAGCATTCAACAAGAAGGTCCGTCCAAGAAAACTTGAGGAAGGCGACCTTGTGCTTAAAGCCTTAAAAGCACCCGTTTTCGATCCTAGAGGAAAATTTAAGCCAAATTGGGTTGGCCCATACGTCATCAAGAAGCTTCTCTCTGGAGGAGCGGCATACCTGATGGATCTAGATGGAGTTGAGTTCAATCAGCCAATCAACATTGACCGTCTCAAGAGATACTATGCTTAAAAGCCTTTTCTTTCAAAACCTGTTCTTTCAAAACCTCCAGTATTCGAGGAACTACACTTGACCTGATTCCCACTTGGGGATATGTAGGCAACCTGCTCGGTTCGGTCACTGCTCCTGAAACCCTCAACCATACTTTCTTTCAAGACCTGGCCGAACTACTTTGGATCTGATTCCCACTTGGGGATAAGTAGGCGAGCTTTCCTGGCTCTCGATCCCTGAACCTTGCAAACTAGGGGCAAACTTTCAAGTTTGCCCAAAGCCTCAAGATATCACTACCACACTAGGGGCAAACTGCGTTTGCCCAAACTTCCATTTATCTCTGTCAACTAGGGGCAAACTGTCGTTTGCCCATACCTCACTACCTGTCCTCTCTGGATCACTTGGCTATCAGAATTAAAGCACCTAAGTGAAAAATCTGGTAATTCTTGATATTAAGTTGAAAAGTTTTTTAGCAATCTAAAGATGTGAATCTAATGTCAAGACTGAAACATTATGTGGAAAATTTTCAAAAGCTTCAAGATTACATGCAAAGCCAACACAATATCCTGCTACAAGATAAAATCTCATTTTCAAAACATGCAAATCCTTAGAAAATTCAAATATCCAAGTCAAAAGACATTGTCGAGAAAAAGGAATCGTCAGAAATTTCCTTTCCCTGTAAAATCGAGTCCTGTGTGTCAGTGTGCAAAGTGTCAATCAAATCAGTCTCGTGACAAGGGATGCAAAGCGAAACAGAAGGATAGCATAAAGCAGCATCAAGCAAAGTCAAGAGTACAAGCCCATCAAGTCTCAGACAGAATACATCAACATCAGTCTCAGCACAGAAAGCAAGAAAAACAGAAAGATAGTCATGGGTGCATATGATCATCATCAGCGACGACGAGTAGCCCGTGGGTACCGAGCAGGCATATCTGAGGCCGTAGAGCTATCATCATCTTCAATTTGGTGCCTTCGCCTAGACCCACCAGCCCCACCAGAAGGGCCTGCATTCATCCGCTCCAACTGTGATTGAAGCTGCCTAACTTGAGCCACCTGTGGAAGAAAAGAATCAGTATAGGGGTTTGAAAAAGCAATGAGATAAGAAGAAAAGGTCAAGAAATTTACCAGGGCCGCATCACGGTCTATGTAAGTCTGGCACATGCCATCCCACTGCAAAGAGAAGAAAGATATGGTCAGAAAGATCAGAAGAATCAGAGGTAATGAGTTCAGAAATTACTTACATGTCCCTCACGAGCAAGGCTCCAAGCCCTCAGATTCTGTGCATAAGCTCGCTCTTCATTGAAAACGGCTCGGGGAACGGACTCATGTTGTTCTGAAACTAGCTGAGGCTCTACAAGATCACGGGGGATCTCTACAGAAGATATAACTCCGCGCAGCATGGTCGAGGCTCGCCAATCACAAGGAGGAATGAGAGGTAGAGGTCGACCAGGGCCATCCACAAAAGAACTCCCCTGCAAATGATGATGAGAAATAAGATAAAGCAAGCATTCGATCAGAAATGAAGAAGTTGTGAAATACCTGCGGGTCATCCGAGAGCGGGAAATTAGGCAACAGATGAGTAACCCTGAAGACGTCATAGTTCTCCTCAAACAGAGTAAAAGAGGCTGAAGGAATTCCGTTCAAAGCATTAATAAGATCTTCATCTTCCAAATTCTGCGCCGACCTCATACAAGAAGGCGGATCCTGTGGCACTAAGAGACGATCCTCCAAATCAGTCTGAGGAGCTACTCTCTCTCCAAGATACCACTCAAGAACAGAGGGACCCTCAAGAAGAATCCTCTCTCCAGTCATCTGTCTAGCTAAGCCAATCTCAGTCACATCTCCATTTGTCACCCAAGGATGCCAGTTAACTTGGGTGAATCTGAGACGGGTAAGAAAATCCCGGCAAGAAATAACATTATGAGCATCATTCTTGGTACCTACGGCTTGGCGACGCCACTTCAGAGCCCGTGGAAAAATATGAATCTCTTCCTCCCGGAATGATGGAGCCGTCATGGAGAAATACTCAAAGGCCCACACCTACAAGAGAAAATAAAGCAGTGGTCAAAACAGCAGAACATCAAATGATAAAAACTGGAAATGAAAATATTTTCAGTACCTCCCAAGCTCTCCAGAATCCGCCGAATCCAGGGGATTTGCCTCGAGAATGCTCCCCCATATGACTATACAGAATGGCTAAACCAGCAGAGCCCCAATCAAAATCTGCAATCTCCTCAAGATTTCGAAGACTATCAAGCATATTCAATGTAATCCGCTCAGCTCGAGTAGAAAAAAGAGAGCAACCAAGCAAATACAAGATGAAAGCACGGGTAAGCTGCATATCGGTAAATTGAGCCGCTCTTTCAGAAGGCCTGAAGTTGTTGATGAACCATGTGATGCCTACGCTCGATCCGTGAAGATCTCTCTGGGATGGGATGATGCCTAGGAGACGCTCAATGATAGTAGGATGTCTATGGATGTTCTTTGCAAAGGCAAGACGATGCCCGCCAAATGAGATGCCGGTTATCATTGCAAAATCAAGAGGGGTCATGGTTATCTCCCCAAAAGGCATGTGAAAAGTATTTGTGGAATCCCACCACCTTTCAGCAAGAGCTTGAATCATGGCCAAATCATTAGTCGATCTCTCCAATAAGGTTACAAACGACCCAAAGCCCGCTTGCTTGATATTGGCTACTACTTGGGGACGCGACTCCGACAATTCATTAAACCATTCAAGGCATTTTCCATGGCTACCATGACCTCTAAGATGACCAACCACATTCTAAAAAGAAAAAGGATGATTTCTAAGGAATCGCAAGAATAAAGAGACACGTATGAAGATGTGAAACAAAGGAGTAATTAAAGAATGGGTTACCTCTTGACGAAAGGCCCTCCTAGAGATATGATTTTGCTCTATATTCGCGTTTTGACCCCCGGAACTCTTGATTTGATCCCGGATTGGTCCATTTTTGATATATAAGCCTTGAGAGTGCTTAAAACTTGTTGGAATTGGTCTAGAGGACCTCTAGAGATTTGAATCTTGGTAAAAATCCATTCAAGAATTGAAAAAAGTCCCCCAGATGAGAAGAATCAAAGGCACCGCAGCCTGAAAGTGGCCGAGAAACGGCAAACTCCCGTCGTTTTGGGATTGATTATGAGTTGTCTTAGAAAATGGACATTTGAGTCTACTGTCGCTTGAGAATTACATCCAGAAAGGACTTTCAGAAGATGGGTCAGAATGCGAGATGTTCAGAAAGGGTTAGAGTAAGCCTGACGTGTTGCAAGAATGATTGCGTTGGTCGAAGCACCAATATGAGTCTCAGAAAGAATCAGCAGGGCCTCCAGAATATGTGCTCGCGTCCCAGAAACCTCAGATATCTCCTCAAGCAGAGAATTTCCAGATATTGTCAAGGTATAACAGAATTCGTGCATCTCTCAGAATCATAGGATCTCCCCAGTAGAGAACTTTCAGAATTAAGTTTCTCGCAAGCATCATGTATCCACGGGTTGCCTCCAGAATGTAGGGTTTCTCTCAGAATCAGAATCGTGTATCCAGGGTTGCCTCCAGAATGTAGGGTTTCTCTCAGAATCATGTATTTCTCAGCATCGCATATCAGGGTTGCCTCCAGAATGTAGGGTTTCTCTCAAAATCAGAATTGTGTATCCGTGGGTTGCTCTCAGAAGAAGGGTCATCTCTCAGAATTTGTGTATCTCTCAGAATCCGTGCATCAGAACAGAAGATTTGTCCTCAGAAGAAGGGCCTGTTTTAGAAGAACAGAGGATTTGTCTCCGGCAGAGAGACCTATTTCAGAAGATTTGTTTCTAGACCTGCCACAGAAGATTTGTCCTCGGAAAAAGGGCCTGTTTCAGAAGAACAGAAGATTTGTCTCCGGCAGAGAGACCTGTTTCAGAAGACTTGTTTCCAGACCTGTTACAGAAGATTTGTCTAGAAGAAGGACCTGTTTCAGAAGAGCAGAAGATTTGTCTCCGGCAGAGAGACCTGTTTCAGAAGATTTGTCCCCAGCAAAAGGACTCTACATCAGCAATCGTCCCCAGCAAAAGGACTCTACATCAGCAATCGTCCCCAGCAGAAGGACTCTACATCAGCAATCGTCCCCAGCAGAAGGACTCTACACCAGCAATCGTCCCCAGCAAAAGGACTCTACATCAGCAATCGTCCCCAGCAAAAGGACTCTACATCAGCAATCGTCCACAGAAGAAGGACCTGTTTCAGCAATCGTCCCCAGCAGAAGGACTCTACATCAGCAATCGTCCCCAGCAGAAGGACTCTACACCAGCAATCGTCCCCAGCAAAAGGACTCTACATCAGCAATCGTCCCCAGCAGAAGGACTCTACATCAGCAAATCGTCCACAGAAGAAGGACCTATTTCAGCAATCGTCCCCAGCAGAAGGACTCTACATCAGCAATCGTCCCCAGCAGAAGGACTCTACATCAGTAATCGTCCCCAGCAGAAGGACTCTACACCAGCAATCGTCCAGTTGTTTGACATGACTCAGAATTCATCCAAGATACTTCGCTATTTCAAGAGTCGTCCAGGATACAGATGACGCCTACGAGCCTTAAGATCAGAAGAATAACTTTGACAAAAACCTCGAGAATCATCCAAGATACCTTTAGCATATTCGACTGTGAGAGATAGTCGTTGCATCCTTTGCATTAGATTTTGCATCTAGGGAACCCTTGAGGATGATTCCTCCAGCACTTTCACATTTCATGTTTTTATACTGCACCAGCATCCTAGGATAGGAGCATTTCATCCGCATTGTTGTTGTTTGTTTTCCGTTTTCCCGCGCGCTTGAACTACGCCCTGGTCTGATTCCTGGAAAGGATACGTAGGCAGCTCCAGCGGAGCACGACCAGCATCAGCTTCAACTTAGCCGCCTCTACCCAGCATTGCATTGCATTCTTGCATTCGTAATTTCTTGATTTTCTCTGATTTTGAATTTCTTGATTTTGCGAATTTTTTGTTTTTCCTAAAACCTCTCAGTATGGTTATTTGGGTGCCTTCAAGGCTTTGGCACTCACTTGCAGTTCACGTTGTTCACAACAAGCTCTGCCAAAGAGGGGCAAACTGTAGACACCCAATTTTGACCACACTGATAGGATTTAGGGTGGACAACGTCTTGGAGGATTCGATGATGAAAAGTACCCCGTGGAAGGTACTGGATTCCACACAATCAGAAGATCGGACTTCGGAAAGTGACTTCAAGCTCAGAAAAGCCCTTTTCCATGGATAAATCCCGGTTTTGTCAAAATCATCTCTCAGAATTCATATTCTCTCAGGGTTATATGAA
This sequence comes from Hydrangea macrophylla, assembly GCA_033977485.1. Taxonomy (NCBI): domain Eukaryota; kingdom Viridiplantae; phylum Streptophyta; class Magnoliopsida; order Cornales; family Hydrangeaceae; genus Hydrangea; species Hydrangea macrophylla. Next base: position 15,700,864 of record CM066983.1, read on the forward strand.
CATTAAGTGTTCTAAACGCAGTATTCTAGGTATCCAGAGATTCAATTTTAAAGAAAAGTTCGAAATCGACGCACATTTGAAAGCAATTTTGGAAAAGACGTCATTTGATTTCAAAAAGACGACGAAAGTTCCGGAGGACTTCCGGACTTCAATTGGACTTCAATTCTCATTATAAAACCTCTGGAAATATTTTCAACCTGACAGCTTTCCAACGGTACGTAAACGGACGATTTCGGACACCAAAAAGCATTTTTACAAAAATCTGGAAAAGCAGTGCACGTGATTTTTGAAACAGAGCTTGTGGGTGACCAGAGGGACCCAAATAGTAAATGGCGGTTTTGGGTATAGGGGTGGCGGGTCCCACCATAACCGCCACTTCCATTTGTGTCCTCCACGGAGCTTTTTGAGTTCCAGACCCTTCTAGAAGCTTCCCACTGCGAGGAAATTGCCTGGAAATTGCGTTTAGGCTCCGAAATGGCCATTTTAACCCTCTTTTAAGCTCTAAAAATCCTGTTTTAACCCTGAAACTTAAGAGCTAAGTCTTCAAAACTCTATATAAGATCTCATACATCTCATATGAGATCACATCTTAACACACTAGACACTTGGAAGAGATACACTTGAATATACTTGGAGATACAAACACACATAGAAGCACATACAAGAGAGATAAGTATACTTTGAATATACTTTCAATTTAGGTGAATTCTAGAGAGAGAAAATTATGAATTGAATTTAGATTAACTTAGGCTAATTAGACCACAATTTGAACATCAATTGCCTCCCTCAACTTCCATGGATGAGTGCTTGAAGAACACTTGAATAACACTTGAAGAAGAAGATCTTCAAATCAATTTTGGTCTTGTAATTGAGAATCCTCCAAGAGGTAAACACTATAGTTCATCTCTAATTCCTACTTTGTATATATAGATCTATAAGATTTGGATCTAACTTAGTTCTATTTCTACTTATTAGAACACTCATCTTCTTCCTCTCATGTTCTTCACACACTCACATAGTTAGATCCAAATCTCTTTGATTTTTATTGATAATTTACAATTAGAGATTGTTTTTCACTTTGATTTTCAATTTTGGTTTCATTCTTCAATTTTAGTTTAGATTCATGCATACATGATTATATATATATACATATATCTATTTTGAATTCCATGATGGTTTGGGAAATATGATCTATGAGAAGGATGATTTCTATGTTCATACCTATCTCTTGATTATTCCTATTACCTAGAATTCCTATTGAATTTCATCTCCAACATGATATTTATAAGTCCCTTTGATCCTTGATCTAAAAGTTCTTCATAGAACTTGAGGGCTAAATTGATTGGGAATCATGATAATTAAGTTGATCTATGAGTTTGATCTCTCTAATAAGCTTCAACTATCACTAAAATGTTTTCCTCACACTTTAAAATGAACTAGATAAAAATTCAGCAAAGCAGATTGGTTTTGTCCATTAGATTTGGTCCATCAAAACCCATAGTTTGATGGATTTCAAATTTTCTGGGTAAACTTTGATGAATTAGCTTTCATCCGGTCCGTTTTGAGAGCTTTTAGGATTCATATACTATTTTTAGAAATTGTTGAGAAATCGGTTGACAGATTTGAACATCGTCTCTTTGTGCTTGAATTTCAGAAAATCTATAATAGTTATCGACGTTCCGCTTTTTGGGGATGATTCCTAACTCATATATCTATATGCCGATGTAAAATCGTGAGCATACGATCGAGTTAGGATCGTTTTCTAAGCGTTTAAAGTTGATACAACTATTCTAGAATTTTCTAAGTTTAATTACAAATATGATTATGTATACAAAATGGTCATACCTTGATCACTCAACAACAATTGATGAATAAAACTTGGTTTAGAAATCACCTAGGATAAATGGATGAGAGATCAAAAGCTTAAATCAACTTGGTTAACATGATTCATGAACTTCTATTATACTTCTATTATGTTTTGCATTCATTTGTCAAATGATACCAATTTTCCAGAATAACAGAGTCTGTTTAAAACACTTTTTCAGAAACCTTGTGATTACAGAATGTCCATGGGTTTATTTTTATCATATACTACAATGAAATAGCTTTCTTTTGACACCAAATAGAGCTTCATATGATTTTTGTAGATTTAATTATGATTTTTACAAGAACAGTGGACAGTCCTGATCCACTGTTCCCAAAACATTTATTTCTCAAACAATAAAATTGATATTGAGGTCCCACTTTTTGGAGAAGTTCCCTAAGACATGTATCTAACTTTCTGTAAAAGGGTTTTTATCCAGCTCATGTTTAAGACCACTTTTGATAGGATTCATTAGAGGTTGCTGAATCTGGAAATTTGATTGATGACATGTTTTCTTTGTTTATCATGCATATCATTTGTTTGCTTGTATTTTTGCAATGCTTGGGTATTCTTTGGTATATTAGTGCAGAGAATTAAGTGCCTCGGACCCGGACTTCGATTTGTGGTTTGCCTCGTCTACATGTGGTTTAGTGCCCATGTATCATGTACTATCTCTATCCTTTCTCTTAGAATTTTTCTAGGTTTACAACTTTGATTTCAACGACACATTTCCTTTAGGATAAGTCTCCGTTTATATGATTATTTGTTAGAGACATCTTATCTAGGATTGTTGCATGATTGCATTGCACGTTTCCATTCTTTTTGCTTTCGCGACTCCGCTTGAGTCAACCAATGTAAGTCTTCTCGTTCCCTTTGCATATCATGACATGTTTACTTTATTTGCATCGGTCCCGGGCGGGACTAGCCACTGTGAGTATACTTCTCCCTTGTATTACATGAGCATCCGCTTTCTACTTGATTTAGTCTCTTGAAATGATTTTCATTAGATGTTTCTTTTTGCCATGTATATACCTATCTAGTATGTTTGAGGAAACAACATCTATTATGAATTAATAACAAGGATATTTGAATCAAGGCCTACCATTCGGTAGGGCGAGGAGGGGGTGCTTTAGTCCTGCTTGGGCTCCTTCCCCTCTCGTACCAAGACCCCCGAACCTTGTTTCTGGTAATGAAGGGCGAGTAACCTTATTCAATTTTGGGCGAGTCAAACTTGGGTTTCCTAATTCCCGATAAAAAATTAGGTGGCGACTCTTTGTCTCTAGGATCGCGTGAGGAAGTCCTAGTTTTCCCTGAAGTGTGCTCCTTGGGATCCGTCCCGGGACACTATCGAGGGAGAGCGTCAGGATCTCCTCCTCCATTCGCAGCGGTCCACATCGGCTATCAAATTTAGGAAACCCAAAGCTTGGTGGTTCACGATGATCGAAAAAGACTCGAAAAGGACTCTTGGAAGTTAGTTCTATCTCTCAGAATGCTCATAAAATGACAAAATGCCCCTGAAAGCCCAAATGCTCCAAGATTTGGACCGGAAGTTCTGGAAACACACTACGTCGTAAGAAAAGTAATAAAATGAGTTTTAAAGCAAAATCAGATGAAATGGTCAGCTCCCAAAGACCCCCAGGAATCCCGGAAGGCCTTGATATGAGTTTGAAGTTGGTTTTCCAAGAGGTTTTAATCTTCATTTAGTGCTGGAAATATACCCCCAAAACCCCCATTTCAAAACCCCTCTTAAACGCTCTTTGTTTTGATTCTCAAAGAAAAAGCTTGTTTTCTCAAAAAAAAAACCCCCAAAATAGTGAGTTCTTCAACTTTAAAATGTCACTCTGAGTTCAATACTCAATGGATGATTGCAAGACCACTTGAAAGGTCTTCCTAACTCATTGAAGAACACCCATGATTTTTGGTTGGATTTAAAAACATTTGGAAGGCTTCCTTTTTGACCCAAACATTCCTTCCAGATATTCTGTTTTTGCTATCACAGCAGCTTAGTTGAATTTCAACTTGTATTCCAGAAAATGTTTCTAAAGATAGTGGTTCTAACTCATTTTTCCATTGCACTTCAGTGCTTAGGGAACATTTTGTATAACATGGGCCCCCAAATGTTTTGTTTTCATTTTCTAAGAATTATCTACATTTCAGTCGACAGTACAGATTCTGTTTATGAGTAACCTCTCTTGTTTATACAATTTCTCTCAATATGTGACTTCAATTGTAATTTGGCTTTTTTCGATGTGTTCTATACATGGTAGGAAAGATCTCCATAAAAAACTATGAATTAAAAACATTTCTAACTTCACTTTTTCATTTTTACAAAATCAGTTCTTTATTCTATCCACTATTCACAACAAGCATGTTTCAACTTTTGTTCTTTGATTAGATGTTTACATGCATTCTAAATTAGCTTATCTTTTAGAAAGTAGTTCATACTACATTTGTACATATCCTATAATGACATTCTTCATTCATTCATGCATATTTTAGACTTCAAAATCACCTTAGAAAATTCATGCACACTACTATTTTGCACATTCTAGGATCATCCATTGCATCCGTGCAAGATTTAGGGCTTTTGTGACTCCTAATCTAAGAAGATTATAAGGAATGAAGTTGATCACACGTTCATGCTTCCCCTCGATCCAATCTTCCTTTCTCATCCGTCTCGGGGATTGAGAAGTCTTCTTTTTCAAGAATTAACATGCATCACACTAGTTTGCTAAGCATATCTTGACTTCTTTGATTATTTGTTTCAAGAACAATCCATGTCTCCTTTAGATTAGGAAAGCTTGATTACTTGATATGTGATTAGACAATTTTTCCTAGGTTTGTTTGTGTGATCTTTCTTTTTACATTGTGTGATATTTGGCTTAGATCTTATGAATGATATCTTCTCTTTTGATCTTCCATTTCAAGATTCTTAAGTGATGTACTATACTTATCATAGTATTAACTGTCAGACCAAACATAGTATAAGATGATTATTCAGATGCTAATTGAGGCCCGTCGAGAGATGGGGCGAGTTGAGGGTGTTTTAGTCGTGACAAAGGCTCTTTCTTCTCTCGTAACTAAACCCTGAGCCAAGTTCTTTGGTTATGAAGGACCGGTGCCCTTTATCTATTTGGGTGAGTCAAAATTAGGTTTCTTGGTTCCCTAAAGACCAAGTGGCGACTCTGTATCTGTTTTCACAAACTTTCTTTTTTTTAAATGTTTCAAAGGAAAATCAATTCTGAAACCCGGAAGGGGGTGGACTCCCGGAGGCTGCGTGTCCACAATCTGGCGACTCTACTAGGGATATTTTATTTTAAAAACAAAATAATACAGAGGCTTGACTCATAAGAAGCATCCTTAAAATCATCTTTTTATTGTGTCTCGTTCACCGCATTGCATTTTTGCATTTCCCCCTCCGACTGTGTCTGAAATGCGGCGCCGACAATGTTCAGGTCTTGCTGCGCTAGGGCTAAAGTCACCGTTGATACTGTACCTTCCAAGGCATATGAAAAAGAGTAAAAACTTCTGTACTGTCTCTCTGACGGTATATCGGAACTCTCGTTCCCTCTTTGACTAAATCTAGCCTTTGCATATAGATTCTTGTAGAACCTTTCATATGGATGTTGATTTATCCTTTTAGATAGGACGATGTGATGTAACTGCTGTATGCCTAGGTAGGATTACATGCGCGGTGTAGACGCTTATGTGGCATAGAACAGAACCTCTTTCTTATGATTTCCAAGGCAATGGCTCACATGTGATTACATTAAGTTGACCTGCCTAGGCACCATGATAAGGATGTCTGCTCCATGTTCACAAAGATATACACTACAAACCTTGTTTGTCAGTCCAATGTCATAGGAGTATGGAAACCTACTAGATAGAATGATCACCATCACCGTCTACTTTAATCCAAACCACCCAGATATACCTGTTTCTCCCAGGAACTCAATCCTAATCTCCCAGATTTCCCAAAAAATACATGTTTCTCCCAAAAATCCTGTCCAAATCTCCCAGATATGCCCAGATATACCGGTTAGCTAAAATAAATGGACAAATCTTAAACTGCACAGGTATGAGATGGTAGTCAATAGAACACGCATTTGTCATGAATTACAGAATATAACTGGGATGACTTCTGACTATGCCTTGACTACAAATCTCACTAAGTCAATTACACTAAAAGAGAATCTCTCTAAAACCGGTGTAATATCTCAAGTATAAGTGAGTAGAATAAAATTTTCAAGACAACAGATCTCACATATGACACTGTGGACACGCGAAATTCCACTCCTGTGTTTGTTTGCTTTGAGATTGTTTTGAAAGGAAAAAGAAAAGGTCTTTTGAAATAGATGCAAAGTAGCTAATTGGTCTTTAAGGAACCAAGAAACCTAATTTTAACTCACCCAAACAGATAAAGGACACTGGCCCTTCATAACCAAAGAACTTGGTTCGGGGTTTTGGTACGAGAGAGGAATGAGCCTTTATCACGACTAAAACACCCTCAACTCGCCCCGTCTCTCGACGGGCCTCAATTAGCATCCAAATAATCATCTTTTACTATGTTTGGTTCAACAATTAATCCTATGATAGTATACTATATCACACAAGAATTTTGAAATGGAAGATCAAAAGATAAGATATCATTCATAAGATCTAAGCCAAATATCATACAATGCAAAAGTGAAAGATCACACAAACAAATCTAGGAAAAATCATCTAATCACATATCAAGTTATTAAGTTTTCCTAATCTAAAGGGGACATGAATTGTTCTTAAAATAAATAATCAAATAAATCAAAATATGCTTAGCAAGCTAGAATGATGCATGTCAATCTTTGAGAAAAAAAGACCTCTCAATCCCCAGGATGGATGAGAAAGGACGATTAGATCGAGGGGAAACATGAACGTATGATCAAATTCATCCCTTATAATCTTCTTAGATTAGGAGTCACAAAAGCCCCAAATCTTTGTATGGATGCAATGCATGTATCTAAAATGTGCCAAGGTTGTAGTGTGTTTTGTGTTCATGGATTCTTAGAATGACTTAGAGGTCTAAAATGCGTATAAATGAATGAATGAATGAAATCATGGGAGATGTACAAATGTAGTATGAACTGCTTCCTAAGACATGAGCTAATTTGGAGTACATGTAAACATCAAATCAAAGGAAGAAAGTAAAAGTGTGCTTGCTGTGAATAGTGGGCAGAATAGTAACATGATCTTCTAGAAATTGAAAAGAGGGGCTAGGAATATTTTCAATGCATGATTTTTTATGGAGATCTTATTTATTGTGTCTAGAACACAACCCAAAAAGCCAATCCCTATTAACTATCACAGATTGAGAGAAATCATATAAACAATAGGGTTGTTCAGAAATAGAGTTCGTACTGTCGACTTAAATGTCAAAACATCTTAGAAAATGAAAACAAATGATATAGGGGCCCAATTTATACAGAACGTTTCCTATGACACTAAAGTTCAAGGGAAAAATGAGTTAGGACCACCTCTTTTGGAAAAGTGTTCTGTAAAACACATTGAAATTCAACCAAGCTGCTGTGACAGAAGAGGCAGAATACCTGGAGAGAATGTTTGTACCAAAATGGAACATTTCCATGCATCTCTAAGTCAAACAAAAAATCATGGGTGTTCTCCAATGAGTTAGGAAGACTTTCCAAGTGGTCTTGCATTCATACATTAAGTATTGAGCTCTAGAGAAATCATTAAATTTAGATTACTCACTGTTTTGAAGGTTTTGAGAAATGTTAGGGTTTTATTCCTTGAAATCAAAATGAGGGGTTTAAGAGGGGGGGGTTTTGAAATGGGGGTTTTGAAAGCATATTCTTATTACTTGATGAAGATTATAACCACCTAGAATGCCAACATTTAACTCACATCAAGAACGTCCAAGATTGTTGGAGAACATTAGTTTCATTTTAAAGACAACTTCAAGAATGCATAAGAATGCCTTGAAGTTGGAATCATCATCTATCAAACATGTTTTTGAGGTCAAGAGCTACTATCCATAAGGATTCTGTAATGCCCTGAATTTTTTTAAATAATTCTTAGTGTTTAATTGGTATTTTCATGATTTTATTTGAATTAATAATATGGTTAGTATACAAAAAAATTAGTGTGAGTGTTATACACTACAAAACTTCTATGTGGTGAAAAAAAAAATGAAAAACGTGTGTGTGCAGTGGTGTGTCGTGGGTGTGTGTGTGGTAATATATCTTTATAGTTTGTAAATGTAGCATACATATAGATATATTAAAATATTAGGTTAGATAGAAAACAATAAGAGAGAACTCCCCTACTGTCAGTCGCCGAAGAGAGAGAGAGAGAGAGAGAGAGAGAGAGAGAGAAAGAAAGAGAGAGAGAGAAGGAAAAGGAAGAAGAAGAAAAGGGAGAAGAAGGAGAATGGTCTCGGGTTCGTAGGCACGTGTGGAATCGCGGACGTTCGTTGTTGTCATTTTTTTCACAAACTAGGTGAGTTAAATTTTGTGTATCCGAGTATATATATATACACGTATGTATAAATGCATATATACGGGAGTAAATTAAAGTAGTACATGTTTAATTTAATTATTAGGGTTAAATCTTAGTAATGGATATACGTTGTTATTGTCAAAGTAATCTAGATATTTTCTTTCCACTCGTGTGACTTTGTGATTATGACATTAGGGTATTCGAAACGGTTAGGTGAATAGTTAGTTTGATAAAACCATATGTGAAAAATTCATGGTCATTAAGAAATATATGTGAAATTCATTTTTTTTTAATTTACACAGTTGCAGAAACTTTAGAAAATTATTAGAAAATCGTGGCTTTGAATTTGAACATTCTGTCCGCTTGTCTCATGTAAAACGCAATCCTGCACACTTTTCGTTTAATGGAGTTTTTCCCGATTCTGCACCGTTTGGGCAGAAATTGAAGATTTCAGTAGCAGTTTTTAGTATATTAAAATGGACGAAATTGGAGAAATATGATTCGTGTGTTTTTTTTTTTTCGTTCGTATGACTTAACGAAGACTACTTGGAGATACATGAATTCTCATAAAATGTTGAGCTAAACAAAATTTAGGTGATAGTCATTAACGTTGAGTCCGATTTAAATTTGATAATTCCGAGAATGTAAATGGTTTCAAGTTTCTTAGTGTTCACCGCTCCCAGTTGTGATATTTTTTTTTGGTAACTCGACTTGCTGTGTGCACCTTTTTGCCAGTGGCTTCGTGATCAAGCTGGCCTAAGCCTTATGCCCGGCTTATTTTGTTAGATGTCTAGGCATATTGACTGGCCTTCTATGTGTATACCTGGTTTGGTTGATACCCCAACCAAACTGGCACCAGAGTGGATGTTGGTAGTATGTCCGGGCACACACGAGATATATGTGTGGGTGTACCATGGGGGGTAGCCAAGTGGTGAACCTAGGAAATTGAATAATAAATCATTTATATAAGTAAGAGGATTATTGTCAGTAAATTTCCCGATGAGTCAATGGATCTAAAATGTTGATTTCCTGGACTTCTGTTCTTTGCTTATATATTTATTTTGGACATGTAGTGAGTAAATTATGAAGTTAATTCTTGCGAGTTCTTAGTACTAGAAGTTCCGCATAACATTTTGCAGGTATTGACTCACCATGGGACAGAAGGTAAGTATTATTTTATTTAAATTCGGGTGAGAACTGCATGGCCACCACATAAAGGGAAACTACCGCTCGTCCCGATATGTGAAGTGGAACTACTTTCTTGCCCAAGTTAATGTTGTGAGGGATAGTTAAAGGGTCAACATGTGATCCCGAAGCTATGTGTGTGGTTTAACTCATACCAGTCATGTGACTGACCCGTTGAGTTTTGCTCGCGGGTGCGTTCTTGTTGGAGCGTAGCCGATCATAATTTGCAGGGCTAGTAGGGAGTTCGTGGCACCTGGTAATAGGAGGCGTGTGGAGTCTTGAGCTGTTCTCTTTATTCGTTTTTATATCACTTTAGAGAGTTTAGTAATAAGATTTTGGCACTGTGGGCCATTTGACAATCTAAGAAATTATTTTAGTAGAGTGTTCTTTTTAGATGTTTATTATGTTGTGGAGTTGGATTTTAAATCTTGGTTTGACTTTTATGGTTGGATGTTGACAGTTGATATAGCTCATGTGAGTAATGATTTATTTCGGTATAGACTGTGTGATGTTTTTATATTTCTAGAGCACCTTTGATGATTGTACAACTGGATATTGGTTGAGGGTTCTTCCTTGATTAATACTTAGTTGTCTGAAAATTGGGGTGTGACAGATTCACTCACCTCAAACTTCATGTCCTCATCTAGATGATGATGAACTAGTAAGTAAACAAGGAGAAAGAAAAAGAAATGAGATAAGAGGAGATGAACATCAAGTTAAACAAACAAGTATATAGCAATCAATAGATGATATTCATGATGTATTGGACTTGTAGTTTGGCGTTTCACTCATATGTGGTGACATTGGACATGGAAGTAGCTTCCTCTCTCTTAAATGCTCACTAAAATGGTGGCTGGGTGTATTGAATATGAAGTAAATGGAAGTAATGAAGTAAAAACAAAGTTTAGAACTCACTTTCTTGTTTGAAAATCAAAGAAGTAAGCTTCTTTTCTCTATTCTAACCTTATCTCTACAACTTTCTCTCTAAAAACTCTTCAAATCTTGTATTTGACACACCCAAAATGACTAGTCAAAGGGGGTTTATATAGGCCAATGTGGGGTGGTTTTGGGAGTTAGAAAGTACTCCCATTGGTCCTAAACACCTGTTAACATAGAACTATGTCGTTTTGATTTCTAATTAATCAAATTGGACCCCCAAAAGAAATTGCAAAAATGGACTATTTTGGAGGAGAGTGCCGCAGCAACAGTGGGCCAGTGCCGCGGCAGCACTACTCTTCATTCGTCCAGATAATTCTTTTTAGGCCCCCAGAGGTTCCAGTATTCGTGAAAAGGCCCTATTTCGTCCGAAATTCACAGAAAATGCATACAAACTCCAAATTGAGGTTGTGATATACCGTTGGAAAGGTAATGGAGTCTACTTTACATAAAAATAGTTCAGAGATGGGTCACTATGGAAAGTTTTGCGGTATTCGCTTGATCGCCTTTTTTGCCTTCGAAAATTCAAAATAAATTCATTTTAGATCCAGAAATTATGTACGATATGCCGTTGGAAAGCTATTTACCTCTAGTATTTATGAAAAATGTTTTAAAATTGTTACGGCGCTCCGGTGTTAGAGTCAACTTTTGGTCAAACTGGTAAAACCTGGGATTCCAGGGAAATCTTGGGAACCTCCGGGAGCTCCCAGGAGCTGACGTTATCGTCCGATTTCCTTTTAAAACTCGTTTTAGTATTTTTTTTTTCCACATGATCTAGAGTGATCTTAGAACTTTTCATCAAATTTGGATAATTTTGGTCAAACCTCGGTCAAACCTGGCCAAACTTGGTCAATCCTTGGTCAAACTGGTCAACGAGGACTTTCTGAGAACTTCCGGAACTTCTGGGGGTCTCTGGGAGCTGACGATTTCATTTGGTTTTGCTTAAAAACTTATTTTATGACTTTATTTATGACATAGCATGTCTCTAGAACTTTTCAGTCCAAATCTGGGAGTTTTTGGTCTTTTGGGGGCATTTTGGTCATTCTGAGCATCTTGAGAGATAGAACTAACTTCCAGGTGTCCGTTCTGAGTCTTTTCAATCATTGTAAACCACCAAGCTATGGGTCTCCTAAATCTGATAGCCGACAAAATGGGTTGTCTACAGTTTTCCCCTCTTTGGCATGAACTTGCGAGGCAACGCATGTCGTAAGCGAGTGCCAAACTTTGAAGAGACAGGTCTTTTGGAGGCTATAGATTTAGGATAAAAGTTTCGCAAAAGATGCAGGGATAAAAACATGATGCTGAGGTTAGTGCTGGTCGTGCTCTGTGCGAGTTGTCTACGTATCCCAAGGGGAATCAGACCAGGACGTAGTTCGGGGCACAAAGAAACAAACCACACATGCACAACAAGACAGACAGATGGTACGCTATGAGGATGATATGTAATGTATGGATGTGATATGAATTGTGTCATGAGTCCTATCATGCCTAGTGTTCTGATCTTAGTATGAGCAGGTGTTGTGAGTTGTGCCACTCCGAGTGGGCTGGTGTTGTGCTAGTGTTTGCGACTGTAATGTGGTGGATGACTCAGATAAAGACACAATGGTTTGAAAGACTCTGGGTCTTGGGGCAAACTTCTTAAATTCCGAGAAACGTGCTTTGCAAGTGAAATGGATCAGACGCAAGGTTTTAGAAGATGACAACTAAAGGTGACCAAGGGATCTTGTGATGACCAATAGGTACGAAAGCTATGATAATGCACAAATGAGGAAGCTCATGATAATCAGGAGACACGGAGTCGTGGAACGACGGTGGTCGTCTTCGGGAGACGTTTTGGTTGTTCCTGATGACCGATCTTCGGGGGTCAGTTCTGCTTTTGTTGCTTTCTGCTGGGGATAGTGGGAACTAGTATCCTTCTGTTTCTGTCCTTGGGGGATGATGTAGGATTCTTAGAGAATCTCTCTTAACTGTTTCTTGATTGGGAACCAGGACCTATCTCTGAATCTCTCACGGTTGATCAAATCTTCTAGCGCTTAATCCAAGAGGGCTAGTCGGGGCCTCCGGGAGCTGGTATCTTTCTGTTTCTATCCTCGGAGGATGACATAGGATTCTCAGAGAATCTCTCTTAACTGTTTCTTGATCGGGGATCAGGACCTGTCTCCAAATCTCTCACGGTTGATCAGATTTTGCAATAGCCGATTCGAAAAGCTGATTTGGGCCTTCGGGAGCCGATATCTTGCTGCTGGATTCTCTGGGAACCTCTCTTAACTATCGATCGAGAATCGAGATCTATCTCTGCATCTTTCTGGTTGATCGAATCTTGCTGATCAAGAACTAGGACCCATCTCTAAATCTCTCACGGTTGATCAAATCTTGCGGTGCTCAATCCAAGAGGGCCGGTTGGGGCCTTCGGGAGTTGATTTTGTCTATTGGATTCTCTGGGAATCTCTCTAAACTGCTGACCGAGAACCGAGACCCATCTCTGAATCTTTCTGGTTGATCGAATTCTGCTGATCAAGAACCAGGACCCATCTCTGAATCTCTCACGGTTGATCAAATCTTGCGGTGCTCAATCCAAAAGGGCCAGTTGGGGCCTTCGGGGGCCAATTTTATCTTCGGGATTCTCTGGGAACCTCTCCTGACTATTTTCTTTTGTATACTGGCCAAGAACCAGGATTCGTTACTGAAACTCTCCCATTCGATCAAAATTTGTGACAGCGACCCGGAACAACCGATTCGGACCTTTGGGAGCTAATTTTTCTCAGTTTTTGCCTACTGGAGGTAGATCTGACGTCTTTTGGACTGCTGGAGGTAAAACCTCATGAATCTTGACTAAAATGGGCCACTGGGGCTGATCGGGGCCAAAATGGTCTAAAGCAGGCCAAAATGGAGCAAAACGGAGCGAAGCGAGGCCTGCAGGGAGCAGTGCCACGGTGGCACTGGGCCACTGCCGCAGTGACAGTTGGCCAGTGCCGCGGCGGCACTGGGTGGCTAGACTTCATGTGTGTATATCTCGGGTTTTTGAGCTTTTCATGCTCATTCTTGGCCATTTTGGGGTGTTTCTGAAGCCAAAATTTGTCAAAACGCAGCTTGTGCACGCTTAGGTGAGTAATCTTTCCCCACGATTGGAATTTTGATTGGCGTTTTGGTTTGTTCTATTTTTCAAGAAGAAAGTTTGGTTATAGCTTCCATTTTTCTTGCAGATCCATGGCCTCAAGCTCAAGGAGACTGTCTAAGAAGGCCAAGGAACGAATGAAGGCCGAGAGCCAAACCCCGAACTTGATTTTGCGGGACCCGCAACACTATCTTTCGGTCGCGGCTCTAGCGAGCCTGGTATGTGAAACTTTCGACAGTTTAGGACTATTTATGAGCATTGTGCTAGTTTTATGAACTGTAGTGTGTGCCTAGAGGTTGCTAGAAGCTTGTTTCATGCTTGTACGTTGATTTTGTGAAGTTGGACTTTGGGTCATGAATAGTGATTTTGTGCTTGTTTTGTCATTATGATGTGTGTAGGTGCCAGAAGTGACATTGAAGCACCATGGTAGCCTTGCTCACACCTTTCTGTGGTACACCTAACTCTAGCCTGTCGTCAAGAGAATAGTAGACGATGTTGGGTTTGGCAGTTTTGTCCGCCTAGTTTCAAAGAGTAGCAACGACCTGGCGCATTTTTACGCTCTTACTGAGAGATGGTGGGACACCACCAATACTTTCCACCTGCCATTTGGTGAGATGACAATGACGCCTTTTGATTTCTCCACGATCACCAGTTTGAGAGTTGGCGATAAGTGCCTGATTCTGGACTACTTCTATGAGATTGATCCCGAGGCTGTCGAGATGTTGATTGGGGCTGTTCCTCCTAATCTGGAAAGGCACTGGTTCCCTTGTGGCTGGCTTTACTGGGCTTACGGCAGGGAATCACAACCTGAATGATTCTCAGCTTTTGAGGGTATTTCTTCTGTATGTCCTTGGTTACTCGATTTTTGCGACACAGAATGACCGGGTGAGCTTGAGGCTCCTTTCTTGCCTGGCGACCATTGGTGAGATCCCCTCTTACGAATGGGGCAGTGCTGCCTTGGCCCACCTTTACAAGCATATGGGAAAAGTTTCCCGGGGTGATGTTAAATCGACGGGGGGATTCTGGCGAGCTTGGGAGGTATGTACTGCAACTTCTTTTCATTTCGGTTCTTTTATTTCCGTACTTCTTGTTTTCTTTCTGATTTTCATTTTGTCTGTGCAGCTTTGGAGCTTTGAGTACCTAAAGATGTTGGCTCCTTCCCCCGCTGATGAATCAGGTGAAGATGAGGAAGGCATAGCTCCTGTGCCTTTGTTTCCCCGGGGCTTGAGATGGCGGAGGGATGTTGTCGGGGTAAAGAGCGGGGCTTATCAGATTGTTCTCCTCAGAAACTTCTTATTTGGGCTGACAGCTGCTAGTTTTGATTGGACTCCTTGGGAGCATGTTTCCTATGCCGCCCCAGAGGAGATACAGTCGGTCAAACCCCTTTCCTCCTGCCGCCTTCTGATGGAAAGTACCAAAAGCATGCAATGGTTCCTGGGCGAACGAGTGTCTCGGTAGGTGGTTGGCGGTCCGAGGGATCGCGTCCCTCATGATCCTCCTGTGATGGATGCTGATGACCTTTCTGGTGATGCTTTGCTGGCGACCTTAACTGGTACCGATGTTTGGGATCACTTTCTCTCTAAGACCGGCTATGAGGCTTACCGTGGCCGCTTCTTGATGCCCAACTTCCCACTTCTGGAGGTGAGTTTCTTTGACCTTTTTTGTCTCTAACCGTTGCCTATGTTTTTAACTTATCTATTCCCTAACTTGTTTTGTGCCTACAGCTTCGCGAGATGTACAGGAGACACGTTCTCCCAGTTTCTGATCCTATCCCTCCTTAGGACTGGACGGTTAATGTTTTGGGCTCCGATGGTTCTCCCTAGGTCATGGAGGTGCCATGGGTCACATGTGGGTATCCCATCCAGCCAGCAGGCGTCCTCAATGTCCCTTGGAGTTACGTTGAGGAGGGTCACACCTTGGCTGCTAGCTTATGGTCCTTGGTTCTCACACGAGACCATCGGGTATGTCTCTATTTTTGTGCTTCTTAAGGTTATGAGGTTCTAACCCTGATTTTGCCTTTTGACAGATGGACGGTATGCGGCAGTTTACCACTAGTCAGATGGCGTCCTTGGTAAATCTCTGACTTAACTTTGTTTTTGTACTTTCTGTTGTTTTTCTACTGATTGTTTTTGTTTTGTGTGTGCAGTATCGTGGGGATAGTGCTGGCTCATCGAGAACCGGACCGAGGTGCAGAGGCGGCAGGAGGAGGCCATTGCTGACGTATACTCCGGGTAGCCCAACAGAGGACAAAGAAGAGGAGGACTAAGGCCTCCCAGCGGGGATTTTGTTTTATCCCCATTTTATGTTTTCAATTGGGTTGTACTAGTGAATTTTGTGACTGATGGGCAATGTGTAGGACAATGTGTAGGATGATGTGTGGGATGATTTGTGACCTTTTGGCAGAGTGTGATGATGTTTTGCCTTTTAGGCCGGATAGCTTCCGGTTTTGAAGGCGCAGTTGTGTGCTTATTTTTATTTGGTGATCGCATGACGGCATACATTTCTGTGCACTGTGATTCTGTGTTTGTTGATGTTACTGCGATGAGCAGCCTTGTGAAAGTTAGTGTGTTTGCCTTGCAGGTGGGATAGTCCGTGAAACGGGGAAGTGCTGCCGAATTTTAAATTTTGCTAGAGCCACGACGGAAAACATGGCATTGTATGATCCCGCTTAACTCACAGCTTGGCTGAACATCACGGATGGTGTGGAGCGGATCAACCTCTTTAGCTACAGTCTGACTGAGCTATTCTCTCTTCGCCAGATGGCTCTGAACACTGAGTTCATGCGTGCTGCTATTGTCCACTGGGAACCGGTGAACCATGTCTTCAATTTCAACGGCCTGGAGATATGTCCCCTGTTTGAGAAGTTCTGTGCTATTCTCAGCTTTGATTCTGGCTCAGACCTGATTCTTCCTTCTGTTGATACCCCCAGTCCTACGCGAGGCTTGGCTGAATACCTGAACTGTTCCATTACTATTTCCCGCCGGCTAATTCATGGTGAGGTTCTTGACATTGCTTCCATCATCGCCCGATATGCTAGCCCTAGGAATCATAGCGTATATGATGCTCCCCGTGGGGCCGCTCTGATATTGTGCATGACATCGCACTTTCTGTTCTCGAGTACTTCTATTGATTTGGTGCACGTGTGCCTCGGGCTGAAGTCTAGCAGGAACCCCATGGCCATGGTTCTGGCTAAAACCCTGAATGGTTTGGATTGTGCTGTTAATCAAAGAACTCCTCTTCTTTCTGGGGTGCCTTTGGTGTTACAGGCTTGGCTCTATGAGCGCCTTCAGTTATGGACAGGTTGTGTGCCGCCAGTTTATTTCTATAGGTCCGTGCTTCATTCTCGTTACACTTCTATCGATTGGGTTAATATGATGGGTGCTTTACCTGAAGCCGATATTTGCTGGATCGTGGGGCATTGGGGCCTTTATGATATGACCACTAGCCTCAGGGATTACCAGAGAGTGTGTCTGATGTGTCTGAGAGAGACCTCTTTCTACCATCCCCGCCGATTGTCCAGGCAGTACGGGCAAGTCCAAGAAGTTCCCCAGGGGTTTACTGAGAGGGTCCTTGCTTCTAGAGTCAGAGCTGCTACTATTGTTGCTTTCGTTTGGGGCTGGGCCGGTCGAGCAAGAGCCTATTTCTAGAGACCTTTGAAGAAATAAAAGACACAAAATAAAACTAGACCTGACTGATTCTGCTTCTTTCCTCCAAGTGTCTTTGATATTTGGGATTGCTTTCTAAAAGAACTTTTGTGTTTTCATTTATCCCTGCTTATGTAATATTCGAAGTTTGTTTATCAGCGGACCTTGGTTACTTGGAGAACCTTATTTTGTCATTTGGCTATCTGAAAACATTCGTAGTGCGATTTGACCAGATGTTTGCTTTTGGTACTTGTTTGGGCATGCTAGGACGATTAGAGGCAAACGAGGCGGGTGGCCGAAGTTTGCCCCTAGTTTGGAGATATGTATGGTTGTGAGGCAAACGAGATAGATGACCGATGTTCGCCCCTAATTTAGAGGAGGTTCAGGCAAACAAGGTGGGTGGCCGAAGTTTGCCCGTAGTGTGAAGGGTGATTTCTGGGTTTTGGTAAGGACCGCGACTTTATTTTTCTCACACGCTCATAATTTTGCCTAGGCACCAGTTAGGTGACCTACCGAGCTCTTTTCTCTCTTTTGTTGTTGTTCACTTTGGATTTAACTCTAATTTTTGCCTAGGCGTCCTTTCAGATTTTCGACCTAGCGAGCCATCCTTCTATTTTTGAAAGTCTGCCTACGTACTCCAAACGGGGATCAGGTCCAACGTAGTTCGGACCATGGTAGGAAAGAAGTGGGTTAAATTTTAGGTAGGTGGGATGACCGAACTGATACGGTTACCTACGTATCCCTGAGCGGGAATCAGGTCGGGCGTAGTTCAAAACAAGGCTTGAAGAAAACTGGTTAGAGTCAAGCATAGTACTTTTTGAGGCGATCCATGTTGATTGGCTCTTTGAATTCGACACCATCGAGGTCCATGAGGTAGGCCGCTCTTCCAGAAAGGATAGTTTTGATGATATACGGGCCAACCCATTTAGGTTTGAACTTCCCTCATGGATCAAAGATCGGGGCTCGTAGTTCTTTCAAGACAAGGTCACCCTTGACAATTTTCCTTGGTCGAACCTTCTTGTTAAAAGCACGGGCTATCTTTTTTTGATAGATTCTGACATGGTCGACTGTCGCTAGGCATTTTTCGTCCACGAGAGCCAATTCTTCGTATCTTTCCGTTAACCAGTCGGATTCTGAAATTTCATATTCTGCCATTATCCGCAGAGATGGTAACTCTATCTCGACCAGAAGTACCGCTTCCACACCATATACCAGTGAGTAAGGAGTCGCTCCTGTAGATGTCCTTATCAATGTTCTGTATCCCCAAAGTGCAAATGGCAGCTTCTTGTGCCAATCTTTGTAAGTATCAGTCGACTTCTACAGTATGGTTTTGACATTTTTGTTTGCAGCTTCGACTGCCCCATTGGTTTGTGGCCTGTATGGTGATGACTTATGATACGTGATTTTGTATTCCTTGAACAGATCCCTGACTTCTGCTTTGAAATAACTTCCGTTGTCCGAAATAATCTCATGGGGGACTCCATAACGGCAAATGAGATTTCTCTTGATGAATTTGGCCACTTCCTTGGCCCCCAACTTGGTGTAAGATGCGGCTTCTACCCATTTTGTGAAGTAGTCAATGGCCACCAAAATGTACCGATTTTCATTCGAGGCATTTGGAACGATTTCACCGATGATATCAATTCCCCAGGTTGAGAATGCCTATGGAGAGGCCATGCTGTATAGAAGAGATGGCGGTACATGCATCATGTTTGCATGGATCTGGCACTTGTGACACCTTCTCACGTATTCGCAGCAATCTTTCTCCAATGTTGTCCAGTAGTACCCTTATCTTACAATCTTCTTGGCCAGCATGTGACCGTTCATGTGTGGACCGCATACCCCCTCGTGTATTTCTTCCATCATTCTTCTGGAGCTTTTTCCAAACAAGCAAGTCAGGTTGTGACCATTGTACCCTTTCTTCAGCAATTTTTTCCTGCAAATGATGAACTGTGCTACGAATCTTCAAATTGCCCTTTTGTATTTCTCAGTAGACTCTTGGGGGTATGTTCCCCCTTCTATGAAGTCCCAGATATCCTGATACCATGGTGTTTCGCTTTCTTCTTCGATTGTAGCGATTGTGCTGAATGAAGGTTCGTACCTTTGCTCAATTACCATGGTCATCATTTTGACTCCCACGGGGATTTGAATCATAGAGGCTAGGGTAGCCAATGAATCTGCTACCTGGTTCTCTTCCCTTGGCAAGTAAAAGAATGTCACACTTTTGAACCACTTCTTGAGCCCATCGAGATGGTCATAATAGGGTTTCAACCTTTCTTCTTTCACCTTCCACTCTCCTCTGGCTTGTGACACAATGAGGTTGGAATCTCCGAAGACATCCAATTTCTGAACTTTCAATTCTATGGCCGCTTCCATTCCCAAAATGCATGCCTCGTACTCAGCAGTATTGTTGGTGGAATTATAATTGAGCTTGACTGTCAGTGGGGTATGGTCCCCATTTGGTGATACCAGAATCATTCCTACCCCGTAGCCCTTCATGTTGGCTGCTCCATCAAAGTACAACTTCCTCTGCTCTTTTTTTATTTCCATGATATTTTCATCCGGGAATGGGAAGTCTCCATTTTCTTCGGAGTCAACAGCGTGCTCCGCAAGATGCTTAGCTACAGCTCTTCCTTTCACTGATTTGCTTGTCACATACTTGATATCGAATTCGGATAGTAGAAGTAGCCAACGGGATATACGACCAGTCAAGGTAAGTTTTTTGAGGAGGTATTTTAAAGGATCCATGCAGGATATGAGCACAATCGGAAAGGCTAGCATGTAATGCCTCAATCGGCGGGTGCACCAGACTAAGGCCCAACATGTTTTTTCGAGGGCGGAGTAATTGAGCTCATACCCAGTCTTCCTCTTGCTAAGGTAATATATGGATTTTTTAGAGTGGCTTTCTTCTCCTTCTTGCACTAGCATGTAACCCATGGCATTTTCGAAGACAGATAGGTAAAGGTATAAGGGCTTGTGAGGAGTGGGTGGCAAAAGGACGGGCGGATTTTGAAGGTAGGCTTTTATTTTATTAAAAGCAGCTTGGCATTGGTCATCCCATTAAAACTTCTCTCCTTTTCTCAGCAATCGGAACAAAGGATCACACGTAGTCGTGAGTTTGGAGATGAAGCGGCTGATGAATTAGATTCTCCTGAGAAACCCTCTCACCTCCTTTTCATTATGTGTTGGTGCTATTTCTAGAATTGCCTTGATCTTAGAGGGATCCACCTCTATCCCCCTTTGTGTGATGAGAAAACCCAGGAGCTTACCGGAGGTCACATCGAAAGTGCATTTATTTGGATTCAGCCTCATCTTGTATTTGTGCAACCTTTGGAAAAAAATTTCCAGTGCCACCAGGTGTCCTTCTCTATCCTTGGATTTCACAATCATGTCATCTACATACACTTCTACTTCCTTGTGGATCATATCATGCAACAGGGTGGTGGCAGCCCTTTGGTAGGTTGCTCCAGCATTCTTGAGTCCGAAAGGCATTACTCTGTAGCAGTAGGTTCCCCACGGTGTGGTGAATTTTCCCGATCTTCCGGTGCCATTAGGATCTAATTGTACCTTGAGAAACCATCCATGAATGACAGTAGCTCATGCCCTGCGGTATTATCTAGTAAAGCATCGATGTGGGGAAGCGGAAAGTCGTCCTTTGGACTTGCTTTGTTTAGATTACGGAATTTGACACACACGCGAACTTTTCCATCCTTTTTGGGGACTGCCACGATGTTGGAAATCCATTACGGATACTCGGTAACAATGATGAACCCTGCCTTGAATTGTTTATCCACTTCTTCTTTGACCTTGGGTGCCCATTCTGGCCTCATGCGCCTCAGTTTCTGCTTGACAGGTTTAGAATTGGGGAGGAGAGGAATATGATGTTGGACAATGTCGGGATCGACCGCAGGCATGTCTTCGTAAGACCAAGCAAAGACATCTTTGAATTCTTTTAGCAAGAGAGTCAATTTTTCTTTTTCTTCTTTATTAAGAGTTGAGCCAATTTGCACAATTTGTGGATTATCTATTTCACCTAGGTTAATCGATAAAGTATCTTTGATTATTTCATAAGTAGGTGGTTTTTCAATTAGTTGCTTAACTTCATTTGAGAGATCCTCGGAGGGATTTATGCATTCACAACTATTAGACACAAAGGAGTAAGCAGAATCCTCTTTCATTTCATTCATGATAGGTGGAGTGATTACATCAGACAGTGGTGGGCTTACAGCAGTAGACTTTGGTACAGACTCGATAATTGGAAGTACAGACTCTGGGGGATAGGGAAACACAGACAGATGACTCTACAGCCTGGTTGCTCAGACCCTCCTTAGTTGGCATGATCTGATCACCTTGCTCTTGGCCCTCTTTCTCTCATTCTCATCAGCAGATTCTTCCCACATCTCCTTGATAGCTTCGGTGTCCAGATACTTTAACCAGCCTTCCTCAAGGGTTTTCACAGCTTCTTCTAGATAGAACAGATCTTGATGGGGGGCCTTTCACAGTCAGTGAAGATCTCAAGCCCAGGATGCCTTTTTTCGGTGATCTGATGGATCCAAGGTTCAGGGAACCCAAAATAGGGGAAGTCATCCCCTTCTTTGATGAACTACCCGTTCAAGGTCTTGCGGTACGGCGGGAGCCCCCTCACTCTCTTCTTCTATGGCTTTTGCAGCTCGATATCATCTTCAGTAGGTTCGTACCCTAATCCGAAAGTGCCCTTTTGTCCCTTGATCTGAGGGAACTCGCGAATTCCTTGTTATTGTCGGCCCAAACCCATCCCAGGGAAGTAGTTCATTTTGCGGACAATATTGACAACCGCTGAGTGGACCTCAGGGAACCTATCTTCATCATTGATCATGTGGACTTCTTCCATGAAGAATCCTCTGATTTCCCCCTCTTCTAGTTCAGGCATTTGGATTTCAAAGACGGGAGCATAGCTTGGGAAGGCTTTATTCCCCAACTATTGCCGAGGATGATTTTTACCTCTTTCTCATGAATGTACTTGATCATTTGGTGCACAATGGATGATACCGCTTTGTTGACATGTAGCCAGGGCCTCCCAATCAGTAAATTGAATGAGGCAGGTATATCCATAACTAGGAAGAGTTGAGTGCAAACCAAAGACCCCACCTTGATTTGGAGAGAAACAGTCCCCATCACGGTTCTCTTGGTGTTATCGTAAGCCCTCACAGATTGTACAGATGGGGTGATGTCTAGGATGTTGATTCCCAAGGCAGTGGCAGTTCTCAGAGCACAGACATTTAAAGCAGAACCCGTATCAACCAGACAATACGGCACTTGCTGCCCCTTGCACCCAACAGTGATGTACAAAGCTTTGTTATGTGCAGATCCTTCTGGCTAGAAATCTTCATCGGAGAAGGTAATGATTGGGTCAGGGGAGAGTGTGCTTAAGAAAGCCACCATATCTTCCGGTGCAATGTCAATGGGGACCTCAATTCTAACCAAGGCATTCAACACGGCCTGCCTATGCTTGTGGGATGTTACCATGATGTCCCACATTGAGAGGTGTGCTTGAGTTTTCTTCAGTTGCTTTATCAACTCATTGTCTTCTTCGATGACATCATCCATTTTCCCCTTTCCCTTATCTTTGACTGGTCCTTTCTCGATAGTTTCTGTGACAGGCTATGGAGGCTGATAATGACGGCCCGACCTAGTCAAATGATCGATCTCGGCAGGAGTAGGTCCTTCTACAGTCCCATCTTCTTTGAACCAGTCACAATCTGTTCTCACAAATGGTTTCTCCAGCTCGTTCCTGATAGAAGCATCGCTTTCATCATTGGGATCATACCATTTAAGGTCCACTACCCCTAGATCGTGTTCTTCCAAGAATAATAGGTCTTGTTCATCAGCCAGCTGTTTCTGTCACTCATCATCTCCTCCTTCAATCAGACGAATTTCCATAGATTCCGGGATATCAATGAGGGGTAAAGGTTGACCTAAGGGGGTGATATAGGTAGCAGGGTTAAAGGATTCATGGTTGGACTCAATGAGGCTGATATTTTGGTGGTTTGGCAGGGGATTTTGAGTGATATGGGGCTGCTTTGGAGGTGGCTCAATGATATTCTGGTCAATGAGGTCTTGGATATCATGGCAAAGGTGCATGCAATCATCGGTGTTGTGGCCAAGGGCTTGGTGGTAGGTGTACCTTTTGGACATATCCCAGTTTGGTGGGAACAGGGCATTTCGAGGTTGGAGTAGTTGGAGGTGGCCCTTTTTGAGGAGGCGATCTAAGGCTGAGGAGAGGGGGATTTCTAATTTGGCAAAGTTGCGAGGAGGCTTCCTCGGGAAAGGGCGACTAGAGGAGTTTGGGTGGTTGGGAAGTTGGTACGGCCTAGGAGGGTAAGTCATAGGTTGACTGCTAAGGGCATTGACATCCGGATGGTTGCGGGAGTAGTTAGGCCTTTTTGACTGACTCGGAGGCTCTTCCTTCTTGATCTTTCCTTCCCTTATGGCATCTTCGATTCGAGTCCCAACTTCAAACAATTCCTCAAAGGTGGAGATGGACTGGTAAAATAGTTTCTCATGGTAGAGCGGTTGCAGATTCTGGATTAGCATCCTTACCTGTTCCTTTTCAATCGGCAAGTGGGTCATTTGGACTACCTTGTTCCTCCATCTGCTCAGAAACGCGGCGAATGATTAATTGTTATTCTACCGAGTTGTTTCCAAATCTATGATAGTGACATCAAGTTCTTGGTTGTAGGAATAGTGATCGACGAATATCCGAACCATGTCTTCCCATGCCCGAGTTTTGGAAGCTTCTAAGGTAAGGAACCATGACAGCGCAGACTTCGCGAGAGTTTATGGGAACAACATCGCAATGTGCTCATGAGTGCAGCCCATTGATTGGAAATGTTCATACACAGCTTTACATGGCTCTTTGGATTCCCGGTTCCGTCAAAACGGTCGATGGCAGGCATCTTGACAGCTTAACAGGCTCAAAAAGGCCTTCCAAGTCTAACATATAATCATCAACCCCTATGCTTTTCCTCAGTACACTTTCCAGCTTGTCAACCTTATCCATTTTTTCTTGGAACTTTTTCTCATACGCAAATGGCGGGACCCCTTGAACCAGTCTTCCTACCCATTATTCTCATATGGAGGCGGTTCAAACCCCAGTGGTGGAAACCCAGGTGGAGGTTGTGGCCGCTGCTGCTTCAATTCCTCCATGAATTTCAGAACTTGGGCCAGACTATCGGACTGCTGGCTTATGGTTGCTCCCAACTCGATAACCTTGTTTTCTAACTCTTCTTCATTCATGGTGAAATAAGTTGTCGGACTGATTCTGACCAAACAATTATCTGAATTTCTGAACCAAGATGAGGATCCCAACTGCTGACTTCGGAAATCTATAGTGACCCTACAGATTCAAGAGGATTTGTATCAGATTCTGACATTGATGACTTTAGATGGACAAATGACCATGATGTTTAACAGACGTGGACATGACTTGTGTAAGACTGATTGAGATAGCGTGTGCAGATTGATGAGAATGGTACATGCACATGAGGCAAGCACACGGATGTAAATGCTAATCTATATGATGCTCCTATTTCTAGCAGATAGCAGTTAAACAAATAAGGTCTTAACCATATAGAGTGTGCTAACTTTACTTTTCAGTATGATCACCAAGGGATAACAGGGTTTTTCCAAGATATTCCTAAAAGTTTGGGCAGGATTTCTGGGAGAAACAGGTTATATCTGGGATATATATGGACCGAGTTTTTGGGAGAAACAGGTTATATCTGGGATAAATAGACAGAGTTTGTGGGATAAACAGGTTATATCTGGGATATATGGACAGAGTTTCTGGGAGAAACAGGTTATATCTGGGATATATGGACAGAGCTTCTGGGAGAAACAGGTTATATCTGGGATATATGGATAAAATTTTTGGGAGAAACAGGTTATATCTGGCGGGAGCAGTTTTGACGATGGTAATCATACAGTTTAGCAAGTTTTCATACTCCTATGTCTTAAGACCGACAGACAAGGTTTGCGGTGTATATCCTTGTGAGCACGGAGCAAACATCCTTGTCATGGTGCCTAGGCAGGTCAACTCAATGTGATCACATGTGAGTGATTGCCTTGGGAATCATAAGAAAGAGGTTCTGCCTCGTGCCACATAAGCGTCTGTACCACACAGGTAATCCCGTCAGGGCATACAGCAGTTATATCACATTGTTCTATCTAAAAAGATAAATGATTAGTCCGATGAAAGGTTCTACAGGAATCTATATGCAAAGGCTGGGTTTAGTCAAAGAGGGTCCGTTGACAAGAGTTCCAATATACCGTCAGACAGACAGTACGGAGGTTTTTACTCTTTTAATATACCTTGGAAGGTACAGTATCAACGGTGACTTATGCCCAGGCACAGCAAGACCTGAACAATGTCAGCGCCGCGTTTCAGACACAGTTGGAGGGAAAAATGCAAAAGTGCAATGCGGTGAACCAGACACAGTAAAAAGATGATTTTGAAAATAAATGTCCCAAGTAGAGTCGCCAGATTGTGGACACGCGGAATTCCACTCCTTTGTTTGTTTGCTTTGAGATTGTTTTGAAAGGAAAAAGAAAAGGTCTTTTGAAAACAGATACAGAGTCGCCACTTGGTCTTTAAGGAACCAAGAAACCTAATTTTGACTCACCCAAACGGATAAAGGGCACCGACCCTTCATAACCAAAGAACTTGGTTCGGGGTTTTGGTACGAGAGAGGAAGGAGCCTTTATCACGACTAAAACACCCTCAACTCGCCCCGACTCTCGACGGGCCTCAATTAGCATCCAAATAATCATCTTTTACTATGTTTGGTTCGACAATTAATACTATGATAGTATATTACATCACACAAGAATTTTGAAATGGAAGATCAAAAGATAAAATATCATTCATAAGATCTAAGCCAAATATCATACAATGCAAAAGTGAAAGATCAGACAAACAAAACTAGGAAAAATCGTCTAATCACATATCAAGTTGTTAAGTTTTCCTAATCTAAAGGGGACATGAATTGTTCTTAAAACAAATAATCAAAGAAATCAAAATATGCTTAGCAAGCTAGAATGATGCATGTCAATCTTTGAGAAAAGAAGACCTCTCAATCCCCGGGATGGATGAGAAAGGACGATTAGATCGCGGGGAAACATAAACGTATGATCAAATTCATTCCTTATAATCTTCTTAGATTAGGAGTCACAAAAGCCCCAAATCTTTGCATGGATGCAATGCATGTATCTAAAATGTGCCAAGGTTGTAGTGTGTTTTGTGTTCATGGATTCTTAGAATGACTTAGAGGTCTAAAATGTGTATGAATGAATTAATGAAATCATTATGGGAGATGTACAAATGTAGTATGAACTACTTCCTAAGACATGAGCTAATTTGGAGTGCATGTAAACATCAAATCAAAGGAAGAAAGTAAAAGTGTGCTTGCTGTGAATAGTGGACAGAACAGTAACATGATCTTCTAGAAATTGAAAAGAGGGGTTAGGAATATTTTCAATGCATGATTTTTTTATGGAGATCTTCCTTATTGTGTCTAGAACACAACTCAGAAAGCCAATCCCTAATAACTATCCCATATTGAGAGAAATCATATAAACAATAGGGGTTGTTCAGAAACAGAGTTCGTACTGTCGACTTAAATGTCAAAAAATTTTAGAAAATGAAAACAAATGATCTAGGGGCCCATTTTATACAGAACGTTTCCTAAGACACTAAAGTTCAATGCAAAAATGAGTTGGGTCCACCTCTTTTGGAAAAGTTTTCTGTAAAACAGATTTTTGAGGTCAAGAGCTACTATCCATAAGGATTCACTCACCTCAAACTTCATGTCCTCATCTAGATGATGATGAACTAGTAAGTAAACAAGGAGAAAGAAATAGAAATGAGATAAGAGGAGATGAACATCAAGATAAACAAACAAGTATATAGCAATCAATAGATGATATTCATGATGTATTGGACTTGTAGTTTGGTGTTTCACTCATATGTGGTGACATTGGACACGGACGTAGCTTCCTCTCTCTTAAATGCTCACTAAAATGGTGGTTGGGTGTATTGAATATGAAGCAAATGGAAGTAATGAAGTAAAAACAAAGTTTAGAACTTACTTTCTTGTTTGAAAATCAAAGAAGGAAGCTTCTTTTCTCTATTCTAACCTTATCTCTACAACTTTCTCTCTAAAAACTCTTCAAAGCTTGCATTTGATACACCCAAAATGAGTAGTCAAAGGGGGTTTATATAGGCCAATGTGGGGTGGTTTTGGGATTTAGAAAGTACTCCCATTGGTCCTAAACACCTGTTAACATAGAACTATGTAGTTTTGATTTCTAATTAATCAAATTGGACCCCGAAAAGAAATTACAAAAATGGACTGTTCTGGAGGAGAGTGCTGCAGCGGTAGTGGGCCAGTGCCACGGCGGCACTACTCCTCATTCGTCCAGATAATTCCTTTTAGGCCCCCAGAGGTTTCGGTATTCGCGAAAAGGCCCTATTTCGTTAGAAATTCACAGAAAATGTATACGAACTCCAAATTGAGGTTGTCATATACCGTTGGAAAGGTAATGGAGTCTACTTTACATAAAAAAAATAGTTCAGAGATGGTTCACTTTGGAAAGTTTTGCGGTATTCGCAATAAAAGCTGATTTGATCGCCTTTTTCGCCTTCAGAAATTCAAAATAAATTCGTTTTAGATCCAGAAATTATGTGCGATATGCCGTTGGAAAGCTATTGACCTCTAGTATTTATGAAAAATGTTTTAAAATTGTTGCGGCGCTTCGGTTTTAGAGTCAACGTTTGGTCAAACTGGTAAAACTTGGGATTTCCGGAAGATCTTGGGAACCTCCGGGAGCTCCCGGGAGCTAACGTTGTCGTCCGATTTCCTTTTAAAACTTGTTTTAGTATTTTTCACATGATCTAGAACGATCTTGGAACTTTTTAGCGAATTTGGATGATTTTGGTCAAACCTCAGTCAAACCTGGTCAAACTTGGTCAATCCTTGGTCAAATTGGTCAACGGGGACTTTCCGAGAACTTCCGGAACTTTCGGGGGTCTCTGGGAGCTGACGATTTCATCTAGTTTTGCTTAAAAACTTATTTTATGACTTTATTTATGACATAGCATGTCTCCAGAACTTTTCGGTCCAAATTTGGGAGTTTTTGGGCTTTCGAGGGCATTTTAGTCATTCTGAGCATTTTGAGAGATAGAACTAACTTCCAGGTATCCGTTCTGAGTCTTTTCGATCATTGTGAACCACCAAGCTATGGGTCTCCTAAATCTGATAGCCGGTAAAATGAGGTGTCTACAGACACATGAAAAACGTGAAACGTATAGAAGAACAGTCTCAAGGAAAAGATACCAATAGCCTAGAATTATTCCACAGGTTAGCATACGTACCATGTTAGTCCTCTCCATATTTTTTACGTACATGTATAAAGTTATTTCACCATACCATCCTATAATCAAGCAGGACTTTATTACAAGGACAAAACGTAGGTCAGGTTCATAGCTCAAAAAGGAAGGACAAAGGATAAGATGTTACATGGATATCAGAAACTCTAGGGCTTTTATTCAACACTTTTGACTTTTTCTTCTATTTTTTTTTTAATATCTGACCTCTCTTTTTTTTAGATCTTTTTAGTCTACTACTTTTTAAAAAAAAAAATTCTCCCATCCTTATAATTATCAGAGCATGTTTTTACCATCATCACTACTAGCCCTTTCTATTTATCTCTGAATCTCCATTTTTAATACACTCTCAAACTTAGGGTAGGTTTTGAAACAAATTTGAACAATTTTTTTCGGCGAACTCCACTTTGGAGTGGGTAAGGAAAATTGGTGAATAAAGAAAAGGTCTTAATTTATAAAGGCTCAAGCGGCTAACTAGGGATACAAAATTTGCGTATTCTTCAAAAGGGTAGGTAAAAAGGTCAAAAGGGGTTTAAATAACAAGCATGGCCTATTATCATTTCCTTGGAGGGTATGATTTCTTCATCTATACACATATTTTATTCACTGAATATGAATTATTTTTCTAGGACTCTTTATCATTTTAAACATGGTAAATATTTATTCCTTTGGAACTTTTCTCAACTATTAGCCAGTTAACAAGGAAGAATGAGACTAAATAACGATATGATACGTACTTCAAGGAAATTTGACAAATATTTAATACTTGTAACCCTCAGAAAGGAAGATAGGCGCAAAAGCTCGCAAGGGTTCAGTCGCCACACTTCATCATCTAGTATTCCAATTATATTCCAAATTCAATCTACAACATGTATTCGCATGACTACGTGCGGTGCTTAAATGGGTGATATTTAAAATACAACCATTATTTCAACTACATACTACTAGAATGTTGAGTCATAGAATGAATAAGCGAGTAATATATTTCCGAGCATATTATTTAATTCTTTCCATATGCTTAATAAGGAGTGTTTTGATAGCAAAAAAGAAATAAGAAAAATTCCTAAACCAAAAAGAAAGGAAAACAAACAAATCTACTGTTACGATTACAAATCCAGAATAACTACTAAAGGTAAATCAAATGTACAAAAATAACCAAGACAAATACCCACCAGAATTAACCAAAATCATCCACCAACACTTACCTTAGCTACCTACATATCACTATGCAGATTGCCAATGGGTCACAATAGTGATAGCATCGAAAGAAATCGTTACCACTACTGTGACACCTCGAAAACGGTCTGATGTGGGCGGGGGCCCTGCTCTGAGTGATGTAAATGAATCAACCAGCTCCCAATCTGGATACTGAGATGGGTCAAAAGTGGACCAATCTATATCCTCATCCTCCTCGGGCTCCTGACTCGGCAACAAGATAGTATCATCCTTCTTTGGGTCTCAACTGACGCAAAATTATTGACTATATCCTGAGGTGACCAGTCGGGGTGTTCCCATCACTGACGGACTATCTCTGGCACATAATCTGGAAGATCACAATAAGGGTAGGTGACCTCCTCATCATCCTCCTCCTCTTCCACACACTCCATAGCAGACTGAAAAGGCACCAATTCCACCTCATCACTCTCCTCATCATCAGAATCATCTAGGGAGGGTGATTCGAAGGATAACTCCTCAGAACTAGCCGGTGAACCATACACCCCATCCCTACTAGTAGGATCGTCCCCTTAAAGGCTATCATCATCAAAAGAGTAAGCAGAGGTGCCTGACTCAGAAGATGAAGAATCTGAACTACTCGGGACTAGGATGATCCTAGGGGGTTGGTAACGAGGGAATGGAGCACTACCCCTGAAGAGTAGCTGGTCGTGAGGGTGTCTAGTCTTTTGCTCGGCTATGTCGGGTGGCTGTCACACCCCAATTTTTGGACAACCAAATATTCAATCCAGAGCATGTATCCAGACTAATATTCAATTTCCAAAACACCGAGAGTGACACCCGGCCTCACACAGGCTAATAAATAATTTATTTGAAAATAAAATTTTATACTCATTAAATAAGGACATGTAATCCTGTGTTAATATAAAAACTATGTATTATTAAACTTATATTCCCAATCCTCCATTTCATTATAAAAGAAATAATATTCCATTACAAATATAATACCATTTTAATTTACAAAAGGAATACAAAATTCATTAAATAAAATTTCTTACAAAGTTCAGAAAAAAAAAAAATTAAAATCTATACATCCGATGGTCAGAGCAACTACAACGTTCTAATGCCCAAAGACTCCACAGCCAAGCACATCGGTCACATCATCAAAAGCAATATCCTGCACATGTCATCCAACTACGTTTCAAACAGAAACGCACCCGAATGCATAACACACTCGGGTCAGTCACATGACTGGTATGAGTTAAACAAAAATAATAAAATCTGGGGCTCCAAACCTGAACCCGTAGACTACAACCACATTACAACACTATTGGGCCAAGACAGGTAGTTCCACACACATATTTGGACAAAGAGTAGTTTCCATTTTTGTGATGGCAAGTAGTTTCTTGCCCAAAATTCAAAGTTACTACGAGTTTTATACTTACCTCAGATATCTATGGTGAGCCAGCCCTGCATAAAAGTTAGTGGGCCCACCATCCTGTAAATCGAATGATCACAAACCAGGCGAATAATTCCGTACATAAGCCGTTCACATTCTAACTTAAACGTCGTGTTCATTATTTCATGCTTATCAATCTTATGAAATACTCCATTGTCATTATTTATTAGCCTTTAATTTATCTTTGTGTTCCCTAGGTTTACCCCTTGGCTACCCTCCATGATACAGCCCACACATATATCCCATGTGTGCCCGGACATATTACCAACACCCACTCCGGTGCTAGTTTGGTTGGGTCAATATGCCTAGACGTCTATACACAACGGAAGGCCGGTCAATATGCCTAGACGTCTATACAATATAAGCCGAGCATAAGGCTTAGGCCAGCTTGATCACGAAGCCACTGGCACAAAGTGTACTCAACAAGTCTTAAGCCAGCTTGATCACGAAGCCACTGGCAAAAGAGTGCGACCAACCAAAAACAATAACACAACAACGGGGAGCGGTGAACACTAAAGAACTATGTTGCAATTATCACTTATCGTTCGTATTATCCCCAATAATTGTGAATTTCACGTTTATCAAATAGTTCCGTCTTATCGTCCAATCACATCTCTAACTTTTAGATGTATTCCAATTTCTTACAACAAAGGGTTTTATCAATTAACCCATAACAATTCTTCCCTCAATAATTTCCAATCAAATTACAAGATCCCCAATATACTATTCAGCATATCTAATTTACTCCTTTTTATCAAAATGATCACACAATAAGGTTAGTTATTTCAGGTACAATAATCCTCAACCCAACATTCAAAATTAGTCTACATGAAACCCATAATAAAAATTTAAATTCTCATATCGTACAGTATTATAACAATCGTTCCACAATATTTTCATCGGACTCAACGTTAATGACTATCACCCATTTTTTTTATAGCTCAACATTATATGAGAATTCATGTATTTCTAAGTAACTTTCGTTAAGTCAAACGAATGAATAAAAAAATAACACAACGAATCATATTTCTCCAATTTCGTACATTTTAATATACTAAAAACTGCTACTGAAATCTTCAATTTCTGCCCAAACGGTGCAGAATCATAAAACATACCATTAGACGAAAAACGTGCAGAATCACGTTTTACATGAGTCTCGCAAACAGAATGTTCAAATTCAAAGCCACGATTTTCTAATAATTTTCTAAAGTTTCTGTAACTGTGTGAATTACAAATAAAACGAATTTCACATATATATTTTAATAAACATGAATATTTCACATATGGTTTTTATCAAACTAATGATTCACCTAACCCTTTCGAATACCCTAATGTCATGATCGCAAAGTCACACGAAGGGGAAAGAAACTATCTAAATTACTTCAACAATAGCGTGTATCCATTACAAAGATTTAACCCTAACAATTAAATTAAACATGTACTACTTTAATTTACTCCCATATACATATATACATATGTGTATATATATATACTCGGATACACAAAATTTAACTCACCTCGTTGATCAAAAATCAACCACCACGAATGCTTCGCGATTCCCCATGTGCCCACGAACCCTAGACCCTTCTCCTTTCTTCTCCCTTTTCTTCTCTTCTTTCTCTTCTCTCTCTTTCTCCCTGTCTCTCTCAATTGCGGCTGTGTAAAGGAAAGGGATTCCTAACCCTATTATTTTATTATGTAAGTATACAAGATGCACACCTAACCTATTAGTATATTAACTCACACACCCGTACATACTAACACACATACTCGCACACATCTACACACACACATGTAAATCCCGTTTTTTGTCTAAGGGTCTCACAAAAAGGCTTTATATGGGCCCGAAAATGCATTCTAAAGTGACAAATGATTAGCCCAATGGATACCCATGACCCCGGTACTAAGTTTTAATGTTAATTACATTATTTAACACATTCGCGGGCCTGTAAACACTATATAACAAAAATACATATCAACCCTTCATTTTACTTTTTAACAAATATAAATTAATAAAATATAACTTCCAAACTAAACGCGCTCACTCATGATTTAATTTATAAGTCCACCAAACACTTAAAATTTTCCAAACACATGTCTTACATAGGCACACTCATATAATATTGCTAACTGAAAATAATAATTAAAATAATTATTTACATAGAAATTTTAGGGTTGTTACAATGGCGGACTAGGAGCTAACTCTGAACATGAATCACTAATGACTGGGCTCCTATCTAGTGAGGAAGGTAGGAAAACTGGGTGCTCCATCTCTGCTAATGGGTATATTAAAAATGATCACGTACAAAAGATTGTTATTACATTAGTTAGCATTAGATGTAATGAGTTGTAATAATGACAGTGAGAGAAATAATTCAAAAAAAAAAACAATTTACATTGATGGTTATCTGATTATTCCGTTTATTATAACCAATTTTATTTCTTTTTAAAGTTCAAAATTTATAAAAATTGCATAAAAATGGATTATAAAAAGTTGGTTGCTCATCACAAATTGATTACTGATTAGTAAATTGGCTGACAGTATCACCCCCAAACCTACACTACACCATATGGCCTCATTACTAACGGATTTATCCGTTAGAATAAATGTTACTAACGGATATATCCGTTAGTATTTTAGCGTTAGTAATATTACTAACGGATTTACTAACGGATATATCCGTTAGAAAAATTAATTTTACTAACGGATATATCCGTTAGTAAATCCGTTAGTAAATCAAACTTTTACTAACGGATATATCCGTTGGAAATCTATTTACTAACGGTTATTTTTCCAACTATTTTAGAAGATTTACATTGAATACTAACGGTTTTGTCAATAATTTCTAACGGATATATCTGTTAGTAATTTCTAGAGAAAAACAAAAAAAATACTAACGGATTTCCTAACGGGTATATCCGTTAGGAATATGTTTAAATTTAAAAGAAAAAGGCTATTTATATGCTTCCCAATTTTTATTTGCACCTAATTAACAAGCATAATAATCCATACCAAATACAAAAACTCACAAAGCTTAATCTGCACCCAATACAACAAAAAAATCCATATAGTCCAGTCATAGATAGCCTACATCATTGGAATCCTAAATATAAATATCATTACATGTAAATTACAAATATATACTTTACAATAATTCTCTATGAATCCTATATATAAAACATCAACATTTAAATAACAAGCATGTATTTTACACTCCTGTCCTCTGACTGCACCACATCCCTTTGATGTAGCATTTATAATCAGTTCTTCACTAATCTCTCTTGATAAAGCAAGGCTGCCTCTTATAAAAACCTGTGTCAAAATACAGTTTTGGAACACCACAAAAGGCTATGATTAAGAATCAATTAACTAACTATATATATCAAATTTGGTTTTGAGTCACAATTCAAATTAAAAGGGTTAATATTACCTAATCAGCTACTAATGTGAACTAATTCCTAGCATTTTTGTAATCACACCTACGAAATAGTGGAGATATTATGCAATTTTGTTAGCACTATTTGTATAAGAAACGAAATCTTTCAATTATTAAAGCACCACTGTGTATTCATTTGTCTAACTTAATTGTCAAAACGACTTAAATGATATTCTAGACATATCAACTTTATGTAGTCTAAATAAAAGGACCAGTACTTGTAAACCAGTAGCAAACCAAATAAGCCAACCCCAAGTCAACAGTCAGCACCCAAATATCCCTCGTGCGTTCTTTGACTGAGCAAATTACAAAGAATTATGTGTTTCTGATTTTCTCAAAGGTATGGGGACAGTTGTCTAGATAAATACTAGATAAATCTAGAAGTTGCATTCAAACATGGACTACATATAGCTAAGTAATATAGCTAAGGGCTACATAGAGAGAGGTCAAAAGAAAAATGTAGCACACTTATGAGAGGAAATCAAGAGGAAAACATGGACTTACAGATTTGGGATCAACAAACATTCCCGATAAAGACACCCCCACCATCTTGAAAGACACCTATAATCGTGAATAAAAAGAGACATGGTTCTTAGAAAACAAATATCAGAATGTAGGAGAAAATAAAGTAAAATTTTTGGTTCCATATCATCCCGCCATTTAGTCAAGGTAATACATACACACCAATCAACAAAAGAGGGAAAACATGAATGCTGGTCTATATTGCATATCATTTTTCTTGGTTAAGTTATTCTATTAGTAACCTACCCCTAAAAGTTCATGTTTCTTAGTTTCTAACGACATTGCAATTGAAGGTTTTTAAAAAATGCTCCATCTTCCTACCTTCATTACTGTTGTCACGTCTGTTTCTGCAAGTGCTAACCACTTCACCGTCCCTCATATTATACTGTGTTGGGGTACTCATTTTTTACTTTCCAAATGCTTGTCCTTTCAAGTGAAACTATGGTTAAAGGTTGTTAGCCTATCAAAGAATGACACTTGCATTATCTGATCCTCACTTTTGAGAATAAAGGAGAACTCTCTTGAAAACATAGTAATTGCCCTTGCAATTACTATGCAGTCCAATTAAAAACTGTACCTGTGAAAACAATATACTCACTGACAAAAGTTAGGCATATTAGAATTACTTGAAACATCTAACAATTTTAAGCAATTGTTTCTGACACAAGTTTCAACCTGGTATTGTGGTAATCCTGAACTAACAAAACAGATGTATAAAAACACCAGGGGTTGCGCAAGAAAGCAAACACACAACTGCAAGAGAATTCAGGAAAAGCTATCCCAAACAGGCTCTTCAATAGACTTTCGATAAACGCTAGCTGATTGAGAAAAGAACACATAAAAGATATTTGAGATGATGAATCTCATAGAAAAAAGTACCAACCAAAGGGCATTGAGCTGCTAATAAAAATTCGAAGTGCGTCTTTGTCGAGAGGCCTTGAACCGATCTTTGGAAAATCCAAAGCAGCAGCACCACCGACAGCAGTACTAGAAGTGGTGGAAGCTGCCACCGGTGCTGCTACAGGTTTTGCCCTTGTAGAAATACCTGAAACTCCCATACTAGAAGTGGTGAATGGAAAGATAGGCAACATAACAACAGATCAATCATAAGAGACAATGTAATCATGTAACTAACGAGTGAACTGGTCTCAGGTTAGTGAAACTGCATATCTAACAACCATAAATAAAGGGAGGAAAACAGTAAATAATCAGAAATTGATCACTCTTATTTGAAATGTCACATGCATGGTTCAATAATACAAGTACGCTAACAGAATTGTCTGTAGATACAGGGGTATGAGTCCTCCATGCTTTAAAAAAAAAGTGGAGACCTAAGCTAGCAATACTCAGAAAATAGTAGGAAACTAGAAATATTGTTCTCTACAGTATGCTTCGTGAGAAAGACTGCACATAACTTACCAAATGACTTTTGGACTTAGAGCCCATTTGGGTTAGCTTTCAAACAAATATTAATGATCCAAATGACCTGGCTAGTACCAATGAAGCTACGTGCAATGTTGAAAAAGGAATATCAGTTAAAAAGCTACAAATTTTTACTTTTTAAAAAAAGTTATTTTTAGCTTTAAAAGGAATCAGCTTTTTTAAAAAGCTGTGAAAAAGATAATCCAAATGGTCCCCCAAAAAGGCTACCATAACGGGCTCTTAAGAAGTTGCATCTAATGTATGTAATAACAAATAACAAAAGAAATTATAGAGTTAACAGACACCCCCACCTTCACAATAATGATGGCTATGACTCCAACTACAATAAGGAAGAGCAAGGCCATGATACACCGATCAGTTGCAACCTAATTAAGAAACTCAAGTAAGTAACACAGGGACCAGGTGTTAAATATAAAGAGAGTAGGAGGATGTGAAAATTTCAGAGATTGACCTGCCTACCAATTTCCTTGACCAGTTGAGAAGCTTTCTTGATCAAGAAGTGGATAGAGTCCAGCTCATTGACAATCCTAGCCATTTGTTCAGTCTGAAACAACAAATGATATAATATTTAGTTCCCATGTTCCAACATTGACTGTGTCTTGGACGGTCTATAGAAAATAGAATTTTCGAAATCAAGCTTTATGGAAATTTAAAATATCTCCCAAAACTAAATTGAATGGATAATTTACCAATTCCCTTCTTGTTTTAATTAATTCATTGTCTACTTGTTTTCAGCAGGAACAAGAAGGAAGGGTGGGGTTACACGTGCAACTATTGAACAAGAAAAAGAAACAACCATAAACATCATAATAACTGTTAGACTGCACTTTACCTTTTAGGAATAAATTTAGGGCGATCTTCCTCAAACATGAGCTGATAAGAATTGATCTCCTCTTGTGTTGGAATGTATTCTAAAGAAGGATTGTAGGATTCTTCATGGCCTGAAAACAAAAGTTAGATTGAATATCAGCTAGGAAGCACCGGTGCGGGTGTGGGGGATTTGTCAATATTCCGAAAACCTAGGATGTAGGTGCGGGGGTACTTGTATAAAATACTAAAAGAATACACTTACAGTGATATTAACTATTCTACAACTGCAATCTCTTGATTATTCAATGTAATTAAGACATGATAACAAGCATAAAGGCCATATAACCAACAGGAGCCTATTGACGTGTAAATCCAATTCCCAACATTCTTAAATTGACCCCAAAGTTCTAAAATTACGTTAGAGATCCCACATTTTAAAAGAAAATTAGAACAAACACCCCTGCCACACCCGAGAAGAAGGCTGTGCATCTAGTGCGAATTCTTCAGTCCCTTAAAGAATTCGAGCATCCTAGAATTTCATAGTTTATTATAAATTTAACCATGCAAAAGAAAGAAACCGCCAAAACTATTTCAAGACCAGCAGAAGATAGGTCAAATGTAAAACCTGGCAATTTTGTTTTTGGCGCAGGAATATAAGCCAAACCATGCCCAGACTTTTCTGCTGAGCTAGAATCATCTCCCCACAAGAGATAGAACCGTGGTTCTTCTTTTGGCTTGTCAAATTTTATTAATCCCTTTCGAATTGCCCTGACATACTGAACCACCTGTAGTATATTCACAACAGAGACAATAAAAGACGTAAGATAGAACCATATCACAATTTTCAAATGATAGTCTCTACAGCAAAAGAACAATTTGTGAAAGAAATTCAAGACCCAAGTACAAGAATGTTATCTTTGAACATCTTCCACAAATTTAACAAACAAATGATGGGTCAATGTTGATAACATTGACACTAAGCAGAAAATTACACAAATGACGCATCAGTGCAATAATCTTGTTTTATATTAGATGGGCAACAAAACAAAACAAATTGATTCTCCAAAGATGTCAAATACAAAAAACAACAAGGTATATTGTATGACACGTTATCTTGCACAGTCAATCAATATGACCCATAAAGATTTACCTTTTTACTCTCCCACTTGGAAGGAATGAATCGCCTCTTTGGTTCTGGAGCATTAGAAAGAGGATGCTTAGCACCATCCCAGTCAAACCAATCGACATAAGGCTGCATTAGAAACATAATAAACTTTAGAACTTCTCGACCAGAAAAAAGAGGTGACCTTCCACTTTTTTTCTGTAACACGATCTTTGACATTGATGCCTATAGAAATATTTTTATGATGACCCTAAAATGAAAAATACGAACCACGTAAGGGTCAAAATCAGCATGGGGGGCCTTTCCTTTCAGCAATCTGCGGATAAGTTTAGTCTCATGCTTTGTCAGCTCCACTTCTTCATCATTATACTCATCATATATCTTGCGCCTGAACATATCAAACATAAAAATCAAAAGAAGTCCTAGCTTCAAATCCAAGTGCACTGAAAGAACACTCTCTGTCAAAATGCATATTAGAGTTGGGCAGCGGAAAGTTGAATTTCCATGCTCACTGAAAGACGAAACTGAACCGAGGGCGTATTAATTTGTATATGTTGTAGATGGCTACTAATTTGAAATTTTTAATCCCACGAGATGCAATACACAACAGACCTCATCTTCAGATGAATCACTCTCTTCTACTCCTTCATGGGCTTCACCATCTTCAATTTCATTTGCTTCCCCATGATCAGCATCACCGTCATCACTACTATCAGCACTCAAACTCTCACCATCACTGGAGGTTAAAATATCCTACCACAATTAAGATCACTGCTATCAGAATTAGATAAGGAACCAAAAGAATAAAAAAGCATACAAATCTAAAAAGTAGCTAAAGTTAAATTAAAAGCTAAGATATCCAAACATAAAGAAATAATTAACTTTCGGTGTTCGTTTCCTTAATAATTGAAAATAGGCAATAACAATGTACCTCATCTCTAGAGGATTCGCTTGGCCCTGATCCCGATTCTCTCAATGGGTCATCCTCCTCAGAGAAATCCTATATCAACAAAACCTAATCATTGAGCATAGAGTTATCCCTAGAGAAATATCCAAACTGACCATTATCGCAGAATAGCTTCAATTTAACCCAATAAGCATTGAAGCTCAATCAACCCATTTGGAATCGACCCACAAAAAATAATAATAATAATAATAATAATAATAATAATAATAAACAGATGAGCATTACACTTTAATAGCCACATATATACAATGCATGAACAAGGGATCCCTATGTGTATGTGTGTGGCTTTGGATACACGCTCAAACATAACTATTTTTGGTATCTGTGGATAAAGAGAATTGGCTTGACTGATGTTAGAGAGACAGAAAAACTTCAACTAAGTCAAGACAATTCTTCTAAGCTCAGGGGTCCCAAAATAATTGAACAATCTAGGAATTCAAAAATCCGCAATACACAAATTTTTAACTTTCACTGCAATTTCTAAATAACAGAGCATTGAGAGAGTTGTGTGATTACCTCATCGTCAGAATCAGAATCAGAACAAAAAGTTAATCAGTTTCTATATTGGTAAACCAGCTCTCTCACACCTGAAATCTACTTCATCCTATTATAGTTTAGTAAGAACCTAGGTAGCACCGGTGCGGGTGCGGAGATTCGGCTACGGGGATGCGGGTGCAAAGGATTTGCCAATTTTCAAAAAGTAAGGGTTGGGAGTGCTTGGATAAGATATTAAAAATACATTTTCGTATAATAATATATACAGTGCAGAATGGAGAAAAATGATTCATACAGCCGACCCCAACTGATTGGGACACAAGGCTTGGTTTGGTTTAGTTTTGTATAATAGTATATACAAATTATTTTATAACTATTAGTGCATTATCATATACCCTAGATAGTAGCTATTATTATTTTCTATTATTTCTCTTTTAAACCACCAAAGTTTTCAAATTTATAGAAAGAACTTGTGATTTTTTCCAAAAGAACGCTACAAAAAAGCCCCAACTACACACCTAAATCACTCAAAGAATCAACGGCGCACCCAGTACGGGTGTGCACTAAGGCTTACTTTGGCCCCCATGTGGCTTTTTAAAATTGGCTTATGAAATTTATTATTGAGTTTGATAATTTTGTACAAGTGACACATTACTGTTTAAAAAAAAAGGCCTAAGTTCAATTTTTGCAAAGCTAATAAACTAGTTACCAAATGATGAAATGAATTAGCATGGATTTGTGCTTTAAAAAAGGAGAAGCAACACAATGGGGGCCAAGCTAAGCCTAAGTGTGGGTGCGGCGACCTTTTCGAAGACTCCGTGCTTCATAGGTAAGAACTTATACCAACGGTAAATCAAGTTACTTTTAACACAATTTAGAAATCATCTCATTCTCCGTCCTAATGGTGAAGGCATTATATGCACCCAGAAATTCTTTACTTTAGTATGTTCTTCCGTCATAGTCAATTCACCAAATGACTCAAAGAAAATAAGAAGATTAAAAAAAAAAAAACACACAACATTAATTGTTACTCTTTCTTATCAATTTCGTTGTGCCAGGTTAGCCCCAATTTAATCTAAAACATATGGATGCAGTACACCATGCCTACAGATCATATGCAACTGAAAAGCCCATGGGAACTTGAACTTGGAAGGCCAAGTTGACTATATAACTTTCAACACATGACCACATTCAGCATTTTAACTCAAGACAATTGCAAATGCAAACTAATAATCAGTGTACCTCTTACAGTCCCTCATCTTCTCCGTGAGCTCTTCCAACTGCCTACTCTGCCTGTTTGAGTCCTTAATCTTCTCCAATTTCTAAAACCCATTTCTGCAATGCAACAAAATTACATCATCCTATCAAAGTTGTCATACTGAGCATACCAAATAATGTATATATAAATATATCAAAATGGATGCTAATCAACCAAAAATTATGAACATTTTCTGAAAATTCTTACGATAAAGCTCAAAAAATATCTGCAATTTTACCATTGATCTCCGCGAGCTCCTCGCTGATAGCAGATATCGAGGCCATGTTACATATGTAATATATATACATATACATATATAATATATAATATATATACATATATGTATACACATTTTATTTTTATATGCCTTTTCACACTACATATACATATATAATATATACATATATGTATATGCAGGGAGGGAGGGAGAAAAAAAAAACCAACCATGGAAGAAGATTTAGACATTAGCAACCAACTTAGGGAGAAAATTGAATTCGCTACTGAACATTGACAGTCTCCCTAAATCAAACCCTAACTTAGGAAGAAAAACAAATATGTAGTAGGGGTATAAAATCAAACCCTAACTTATAGATCTAGGGTATAGATGAAGTGGTGCGTCTGGGAAAAATATCAGTGGAGTAGATCGACGAAGAAGGTATGAAAATCAAAAGCAAACTTGTAGTTGCAGATAATGAAGAAGAAGAAGAAGAAGGTATAGATCTAGGAAGAAGAAGATGTTACCTTATCGGAGCAGAGCGAATGGCAGACGGCGAACGGAGGAACGGCGAACAGCAATGGTGGACGGCAGATAGAAGGTGAGAGCGAGAGGAAGAGGGAGACGAAGACGCCAAGGTTCGTGATTAAGGTTAGGGTTTCAGATTCGGCAGATAGAAGGTGAGAGCGAGAGGAAGAGGGAGAGAAGAAGAAGAGAAGATTAGAACCAAACAGATGGAGGAGGGGGGGGGGAAGAGAGAGAGAGAGAGAGAGAGAATCATTGAACCTCTCAATAAAGGGGAAATTTTTTTGGGAAAATTGTGTATTTCGCTAGTTTAGCCCCTTTAAGGGGGGAAATTTTTTTGGGAAAATTGTGTTGTGTTTATTTACAAAACTGCCACCGTGTTTTTTACTTTTTTAATTTTATTTACAAAAATGCCACCATTTCTGATTTTTATTGAAAAAAATTGTCTAAAAGGAAAATACTAACGGATTTTTAAGATTTCTAACGGAAATATCCGTTACTAATTAGTAACGGATATATCCGTTAGAAATCTTAAAAGTTGTCTGTTAGAAATATGGCCATATGGTGTAGTGCTAAACCTTTAATTATCCCCCATGAACTAGTTAAGAGAAAGTTATACATAAGCATACACAATATAGAGCATAAAAATGAGAAGCAAATAACTGCCGCTGAACTATGAAATCACGGTTAAATCATATAATTATCACAGGCATGTACTAAATAATCAAAATAAAACAAACTACTAGCAAAAATGAGGGTCCACCAGCCTAAAGAATATTGGTCCAAAGTCAACGGTCTGGTGGACCAATACATGTCTAGAAAAAAGAAAAGGAATCAGTAACAACTACTAAGTAAATAAACTACTCCGATCGAAGTCGGAGGACAAAAAAAATCCTAATGACAAATGGAAATACATAAAAATACAGGACTCGATCTATAACAAAAAGAACAACCTACAAAAAATTGATACTAAAGGAAAATAAATAAAAGAAAAGAAAGGCAGGAAAATAAAATTTTGGATTGGAACATGGTATCATGAGGTCGAACATCCAAATATCGACCCCCCAAACCAACCAACACCATAACCAACCAAACCAATAGAACGAACTAATCCTAGAATAAGGCATCAACATCAAATGCCTCGTCACCACCATCATCACCATCATCGCCCACATCATCATCATCATTGCCCTCATCATCACCACCCTCTCCTACCTCTGCTTCCTCAGTTGTGTCATCATCACCCTCCCCAAAACCTGGGCCCGAAGGACATGGAAATGATCCCTGATAGGCAATCTCTCCCCGTACTAATATCTTCGACACCCTATCTAGAACAAAAGCAGATAAGAGTGACTAAAAATAGGACTGGGTACGGAACAACTCGCTGAGCAGGCGATGGTAATCTATGTGGGTCCAATGGAAAGCCGCCTACTTGGGGGAGGTGGAGCAACAGAGGGCTGGCACGGCCGGTGGGCTTGTACAGGGTGAGCGCGGGCTTCCTCGGGATCTAGAATCAAAAGGCTTCGTCGCCACTCAGTCGCACTAAACACCAAAATGGTCATGTCCTTATGCTTCGGCATGGGAAAGGATTGATGATGAAGGATAGTAGTGATAGTACGTGGAAAAGGAAGAAGTTGAGAGTTATCTGGGTTATGGACAATGAGGTTTTTGGTGAGACGCAAACATGCCATGATGACTCAGCCAACATGGAACCACTCACCAAGCCACAAGGAAAAGAGGGCCTTGTGGATAGATGTGGAACGCTCCTGGCGATGCCCCAACGGGTAGACATTCCTCTTGAAGGCATGGTCTACAAACCACATCTCATGAGGAAAATCTTCCCTACAGATGGACTGACCCGACCCCCTCCTACCCTAAGCCATCCTAATTCAAATCTCCATAAAGTCATGTGGAACAAGAGGTGAAAGGTGAGGAGTCAGGGTCCGGTCCATGGTATACCTAGAGCAACACAAATGGTGTCGGCTGTGATGGTGAGACATGTATTATCAATCAAGGTGGAAAGACGATCGGGTCCTAAACTATCGAATTATAAAACACCAACCGCTGATTGAATAATCGAACAAGGCGAGGATATGTGATAAGGTCATGAT
Source organism: Hydrangea macrophylla (assembly GCA_033977485.1). Taxonomy (NCBI): domain Eukaryota; kingdom Viridiplantae; phylum Streptophyta; class Magnoliopsida; order Cornales; family Hydrangeaceae; genus Hydrangea; species Hydrangea macrophylla. The sequence continues at coordinate 15,745,059 of CM066983.1, forward strand.
CCCAAAAGAAAATAGGCAGACCTAGATGGGCTCGAGTCATCGTATTAATACCCCACCGATCATTAGGATCAGTCTTGAAATAGTCCAAGCCAATGTCATGCTCGTACAGGAAACCACAAAAGATTTAGGTTTTAGAAGGCGGGTTTTTATGGGGTTGAGAGCGGACGGGGACCCTCTATTTCCCTTTTCTTTTCTTTTGGGACAGGCCTACTTACGCAGAACCCGACCCAGAAGCGGTCGTGGGAGTACCAAGTGGACGATTTTGGGACATGAACACTATAGGGCACAAAAGGAAAAAAAAATGGTAATTGGAAAAGACACGGACTAACAAGACTCCCTTCCCGAGAGATGGTTATACCCAACTATCCTAACACAACAAATGGGTTCCTGCAATTATGTCACGCCCCGAAGTACCAAAAATAGGGAAAAATAAATTTCCTTTATGGGTTCGTAGACACGTGACTGGTTTGTGAGTGTCACCTGATTGTCCAAACATGCTTATAACCATAACATAATATGGGAAGATGACTATGTTCAGCAGAAGCAGGAAACTAAAACATTCAAGTCTTACATCAGTAGTATATTACAAGCCCAAAGATAACCAAAAGATACATGTTACAAGTCCAGCTAAACTATTACATCATTAAACATATTAATAACGTAACTATGACATAGAGCAGCTCTAAGATCTTCAGCTAGTGAAACCATAGCTTTCCTCGTAGTAATCTTCACCAGCATAGTCTTCAGTAGTAAAGTCCGCATCTTGATAGTGGTCGGTTCCGTCTGAACCTGCAAAGACTGGACGTGGAAGGTCCAGCGGCATGAAAAGCCGTTATCGGTTAAGCTAAGTGAGGGTCCCCTTAAGGTTACCACCACCAAGGTAAGTTACTCTTCATTTCTTCTTATTCTCAAACTATGTCTCATTAATCTTTTCTTATTCTCAAAACTAGGCCTTGTTTAAACCCAATCATTCCTTTTAAAACTTAACCCAGAACAGAACTGACCAACGACATTGACTGAAAGAAGACTTAACTCCAAACGCATTTACCGATCAAGAAAGAACAACACTCGACAAAGAACCGCTTGATTGAACACATCACTGATGATCCTTAGAACAAGTGTGCGGGATATTAATAGTCTCTTGGTCGAACACGTAATGCTGATGCGTAGACAGATATACATAACATCATAGAATACATTCTCCTTATTTTATCCTCGTGCGTGCAAATGCGTGACCGATGCGACTTACTCCCAACCCTTTTCAAAGACACTTGCGTTTCAAAACAAATACTTTTAAAAACCATTTCATTTCAAAACCAAAACATTCCAACACCAAATCATTTCGAACCAAACCATTTTACTCATTAACTCAATCTCATCATTCAACTTTCTCATCCACTTGACAACACGCGGTACATCAAGGATGAGAACATGCTATAAAAGCCGATTCATACTTATTCCCTTGATAGGCCGCCGGACGTCTTCACGGTGCACACTATCTGTAAACAATGGAACTGGCACATGGGACGTCTTCAACCATGTGTATACTCTCACCGGTCGTCTACACGACTAAGAAGTATATTAGAACACTAGCCGGACGTCTTCAACGATACATGGGACATCTTCAACCACGTATGCGTATCACCGGACGTCTTCAACGGTGAGAGGCGCGCTAGGAACTCTAACCGTCCATGTCCACCCGGCTCGTCAGCCGTTGATCCATCGGATCCAATATTCACATCTCTTTCACATTCATCTATCTCATCTCATTCACATCCTCATCAAACACTTCTTTCTCTCATGCAACGCACACTGACACATGTCATGAAATGCACATGTGTCCACTATCAGTACTCACATGCAAATCTACTTTCATTCCTCTTTATTATTAACATGGCATGCATTAACTATTCCGATCAATAACATCGTAAAACGTGCATTTATCACCTTAACAGCGAAAACATAATCATGTAGACATGGATCACATAACAAGGATTTGATACCAGTAAACAGATAGATGAAACTCTTAACATACTCATCTACGCGATAGCACTACCATAGCACGATATTTTCATAACAACACAGGTACCGGAAAACTAGCATCAACAATCAACACCATGCATAAACAAAACATCATACGAAAAGCTGTACATTCTGCCAGGATATATTTTCACTGTGTTGACTAAATTAACAAGATTTATTTGGGCATGATAAATTGCTTTGTAGATCAAACTCAAAACTAAAACATTGTAGATAATAGAATTATCTTCATGTACAAAAAAATCTAGCTTCAATTACATTTTTGATCTGCTCAAAATATTTATTTTACTTATACATTTATATATTTTCGGACTGCTATGATCCAGATTTATAGTACTGCATTATACGTGCATTTCACCTATGAAGGAGAGGTTTTTAGACTGAGCTATAGAAGAGTTATTTGTAGATAAATGAGTTAGCTTTTACCACAAAAAAAACCTAGCTTAATTATAATTTTTGAGCTGCACAAAACGTTCATTTTACTAAACTATATTCTGCTGAAAGTTTCAGTTTCTCAGATTTATAATACTGCGATGTACATGCATTTCACCCATGAAGGAGTAATTTCTAGACTGAGTTATAGAAGCGTTATTTGTAGATAAATGAGTTAGCTTTCTTCACAAAAAAACCTAGCTTAATTCAGATTTTGGAGCTGCTTAAAACACTCATTTTACTAAACTACATTCTGCTGGAGGTTTCTGTTTCTCAGATTTAAAGTACTTCGTTGCATGTACATTTCACCTATGAAGAAGTGATTTTTAGACTGAGCTATAGAAGAGTTATTTGTAGATACATGAGTAAGCTTTCTCCACCAAAAAACCTAGCCTCATTCCCATTTTTGCAATGCTCGAAATGTTTGTTTTACTAATCAACATTCTGCTGTAAGTTTCTGCTTCCCAGATTTGAAAATTTATCTTGCATGACATTGATCTCTCAAACTATCCACATCAAGCACCTAATAAACATTACTACATACTATATAGGTTCTAAAGTGAGTTAGAATACTCACCTAAACTTGGAATTGAGCTTGGGCTTTGGATTTGAGCTTAAGGAAGCTTGAATTCAACTTCAATGGTGGATGTTCCTTGTTCCTCTCCTTCTTCTTCTAACTTCCTTCATCCCACCATGGAGTTCATCTCCTAGCTCTCTCTCTCTCTCTCTCTCTCTCTCTCTCTCTCTATAAGTGCAGATTATAAGTGTCCAAGAGAGTGTAGTGTGTGTGTGTATGCATGTATAAATAGGGCTAGGTGGTTGCTAGGTGTCTTCATGCATGTGTTAGGGTGTTGCATGCATGGACAAGTGTCCAACATGTAGACAAATGGCAAGGATACAAGTGACATGTGTCACCATGTGGCCGGCCATGGTAGGGTCCACCTTGGGTTTAGTGCCACTTTCTTGATTTACGTGCATAAGTTCCTCGATATACGTGTCGGTCTCGATTTATGTGCAACCGGGTGTTATTTCTATTGTCCGGGTCCGGGTACAGGACTAAGTTAAATCTTATTATAGTCGAGTCGGTATGGTTACTACAGTCTATATGGTAATACTACAACACGTCTATACCGTCACGTAATTAAAATAATTATATAATAATATAGTCGGTTCAATACAGGAATTTGAAAAACTGATATTATTAATGAAAAGAAAATTACAGGTGTTACATCTTCCACCACCTATTAGAGGATTTCGTCCTCGAAATCAGAATCAACTAGTACTAAACAGGAATGGGAATTTCTGGAGAAATTCAGGTGCTACAAATTAAGAACAATCTAAGCAACAAATGTAAATTAATTATATATGAACTAGTAATGTTTTCTATTGACATAGAATATCATATACAAAAATTAAAATATCCACAGTTCTGTGTTCATGATTTTCAAAAGTTACTTAATTTGGAAACATGAAATTACATATGAAACGGGCTTAGCCTGATAAATCAAAGTAACTTCACACGAGAATCCAATGTTTGAATTGTTCAGGCGACTAGGGTGAGCCAATGAATCCAAACGATGGTGCATGAAAAGGTAGATATAGTCATTGATAAGAAGAAGGGCCAATGATCAAGAACAATCCATATAAATCTTAATATAGAGTACAATAATAGAACAACACTCTTACTCTAGACGTGCAAAAGTTCAAAACGAGAGTGGGGGTTAAGTGTTGTAAATCTCATGTATATAGAGATATATGTATAAATTGTGGTATTCATGGAATAAAAGGGAAAGGAAGAAGATAGAGTGAGAAGAAAAGTGTGTGTGTACCTTAATATAGAATGTGTGAAGGATTAGAACCCAAAGTTAGTGCCGACGGACTCAATCTGTGAAGTTGGAGATGAAGAAAACAGAGTGAAGGGCGCAAAAATAAAGAAAGAAAAGGTTGAACTCGTGCCCTATATATAAATGTTTGCATAGCCCGCCCGGGCGAGAATCCTAGTGGGTGGCATTTCAAAGAGAAGAGGGAGTTCATACGTTTCAAATCTCGAGAGAAAGTCCACCTGGGCAGGTTCCGCTCGGGCAAGTTGTTGAGAGAGCGAGATTTCAGAGAGTCATCAAAAGAAACTTAAAACGAAAATTTTGAATTCTGCCCAGGCAGACCGCTCGGGCGGCGCCCTCTAGGGCGAGATTAGTAGTGGGCAACATTTCAAAAATAACCCCTCAAAACCAAAATCTTCATAGTTATCCTAAGGTATTGCTCCGCCCGGGCGAGGTGCACTTTCCTCGACTTTACTCTCCATATTTAATCTAAAACACGCATTCGACAAAACTAATAACCCCCAAACCTATTCTGAGGGCAAAATGACACACAGAAAATAAGAAAATCAAAGATACAACATATGGATTGCCTCCCAAGAAATGCTATGTTTAACGTCATTAGCTCGACCTACCCACTTACAATTAGTAAACATAAATTGGATCAGCCAAGTTTGTGGCTTCTACTTCTTCTCCTATTTCTTTGATAAAGTAATGTTTTAATATTTGGCTGTTCACTTTGAATGACCTCCCATCTTTAGCACTGCAAATTTTGATGGCCCCATGGGGAAATATTTCAGTGATAGTGTAAGGCCCTTCCCATCGAGATTTCAATTTTTCAGGATGCAGGCATAGTTTGGAATTGAAAAGCCAGACCTGCAGGACAACTTGAAAATCCTTACGATGTATTAATTATCATGAAATGCTTTAGATATCTCTTTATAAAGTCTTGCGTTCTCATATGCTTCATTTCTTAATTCTTCTAGTTCCTGAATTTGAAGTTTACGATGACAACTGGCCAATTTCATAGCTTGGTTAAATGCTTTAATAGCCCAGAAAGCTCTATGTTCTAGTTCGACCAGTAGGTGACATGTTTTCAAAGATGAGATGGTACGGTGACATTCCTATCGGGGTTTTGTAGGCAGTACAGTATACCCAGAGTGCATCGGATAATCACAATGACCAGTCCTTGCGATCCGGTCTAACCATTTTCTTTAGAATACTCTTAATTTCCCTATTTGATAATTCTACCTATCCACTCGTCTGTGGGTGGTATGCTATACCTACTTTATGTGTAATAGAGTACTTACGTACTAGGGCCTCGAATGGCCAATTATAGAAATATGAGCCACCGTCGCTAATGATTGCTCGTGGTGTGCCAAACTGACAGAAAATATTGAATAACCACTTTGTGATCGTTAGATTTTGTAGCTATGGCTTCTACCCATTTGGATACATAGTCAATAGTAACTGGAATATATTAGAACCCGAAAGATGGTAGGAACGGACCCATGAAGTCTATTCTCCTTACGACGAAGATCTCGATAATTAGGATCGGAGTCATGGGCATTTCATTATGACATGAAATGTTTCCTGATTATTGGCAACACAGACAATTATGGTAGAACTCATGGGTATATTGAAATAGAGTGGGCCAATAAAATCTGCATTGGAGGACTTTTGCGGCGGTCCTTCGACCACCAAAATGTCTACTGCACTCCAAAGAATGACAAAAATTTAAAATCGAATGGAATTCACTCTCGGGAACACAACGTCGAATTATCTGGTCGGGGCAGTGTTTAAATAAAAGTGGGTCATCCTAGTAGAAATTTTTAACTTGTGAAAAGAAATGACTTTTATCTTGTTTAGACCAATTGGATGGTGTTCTACAGTTGCCAGAAAATTTACGATATCGAAAAACCATGGTCGTTGTCCTTAGGATACCTCAAACAATTGTTCATCGAGAAATGAATCGCATAGTGGAATATGGTCATAAGTAGACTCTACCGAAATTCGTGATGAGTGATCTGCTACTACGTTTTCGGATCCCTTTTTATCTTTAATCTCATAGTCAAATTCTTACAGGAGGAGAATCCAATGGATAAGCCTAGGTTTCGTGTCTTTCTTAGATAATAGGTATCAAAGCGCTGAATGATCAGTGCAGACAATAACCTTGGACCCTAATAAATAAGAACGACACTTATCTAATGCGAAGACTACTGCGAGTAATTCTTTCTCGGTTGTTGTGTAATTTAATTTTGCATCGGAGGGAGTTTTACTTTCGTAGTAAATGACATGAGGGACTTTATTGACTTTGTGACCAAGAATCGTTCCTACGGCATAGTCGGACGCATCACACATGAGCTCGAAGGGTAAGGACCAATCTGGGGATAGAATTACCTATGCAGTCAAATGAAGCGAACGGGTTGTTTCAAAAGCTTGCAAACACTCGTCATCAAAAATCAGAGGTGCATCCTTGGCGAGTAAACCGCACAAGGGGCGGGATATTTTGCTTAAATCTATTATGAACCGCCTATAAAACCGGCATGTCCAAGAAACGAACAGATTTGTCTCACCGAGGATGGTGGCAGAAGTTTTGCTATTAGGTCTATCTTGGCTTTATCAACTTCCATTCCCTTGTGTCAATCATTATTTTGTTATTGTAAGACATAATTTAATGTTCTTACATTTAACAAAGTGAATTTTACTCTTTATGTTTCATAATTTGGGAAACCGATTGACGATTTAATTGACAATTTGACTACAATGCCCATGAGTAACTCAGGAGTAGGCAATCCAAAGAAACAGATAAGCCATGAGCAGAAACAATACTACGAACACATTCTGATTCAGAATCCATGGATAAGGTTGCTCACCTTGCTCTTGTCGCCTAACTCTTAGTTTGTCATACATATTACCAATCAGTGAACCTTTGATTCATATCTATAAATTGGTGCAAGGTTTGTAAACACTTTTTTTTTAAAACAATGAGTAAATCAGTGTGAAAAGAAAACAAAGCCAAAAACAAAAACTTGCAGCTAACAGGGGCTTGGGGGGCTGGGAACCAATTGCCAGAGTAGCAATTGACAATTACAAAATCATAATATATAAGAATCCTTTCTTTTATTATAGTGCCATTGTTTTATATGGAAAGCAAGAAAAAAAAATCTATTAAACTAAATTGGAACTAATTAATGGCAAAATGATATGGTGAATAGAAGATTTGACAAAGCAATTAAAATTCACAAGAGGAAAAAATAAAATTGATATGCAATAATATAGCATAAAAAAAGAAAGCTCTTATTAATAATAAACTATAAAGCTCTTTTGATTCATCAGAGCACCTGGAATGCTATTACAATAGTTCATCAAAATGAAGTACTTCTCATGGCATTTAATGATCTTAATTAGCCCAATTTCTAAATTTTCTTCCTTTTTTAACATGCAGATCTGTTTTTAATTTTGTCACATTCTTTGTTTGAAACCAAACAGATACGAAAACACAACTTTGAAGAAATATTGCCTTATCTATTTAAAAGGTTGTGTGTGTATTGACAATCTATACATATATAAATATATATACATATGTACATATATATATGTATATATTGTTTGTGCGTATTTATACCTTGTTAAGAAGATTGATGGCTCCTCTTGGTGGTTAGGCTCAGTAATCAACTAGATAACTCATGACGCCACCTCCGGAGGAGGAGCTCTGACCGATACCTATGAGGGGTCAACAAACAAAAATTCAGGCAGATTTGCGATTTCGTGAGTAAGATATAAAAGGTCAGAAAAAAAGGTCGTTAGTTCAAGAACCCACATGTAATAATTAAGGTTTATGTTTAACAAATTTGTTTAAACTAATGAACTTATTATCAATAAACTGAAAATCAGCCATCTATCATGAATTAAAATCAGTTGATGTAGAGCATTTGTAGTACTAAACAGTTAGCATTAGAGTGGAATGAAGAACGGTATTAACACTCTTCTCTTAGAAGAAATTTATCAAACACTTAAAAGACACTATGTTAAGGAACTACCATCCACCAATTGTGTCCTATTTCCAACCCATACTCAATTAAAACTCCCTATTCTTGATAAAGGGGTTGGATAAAATTAGGGAAAAATTAGAGAAAAAGGAACAAACAATCAAATGCAGCTCAAAAGTTATACCTGATGAAGCAAACGTCTCGGTCCGTGAATTTTTCTGAACATCAAAGTGTGAATGAGAAGACGAAGGCATCAAAAAACTATATAGAGATAGAAAAAATTATGTTAACTGACAAATTATGAAGAGAAACCTACATAGAAATAGAAATTGCACTAAGAAAATGACAATTTGCAAAGCAAATTACCAAAATAACAGAGAAAAGAATGAACAATCAACACCCAACAAATTTAGATATCTATTGGTAGTCTTTTGTATCTCAACTAAGACTACATTGTCCATCTCCGCAAATGTTTCAAGAAACAAAATTAATATTAATAATTAACGTACTTCTTTTTTTATGCTAATAATTAACGTACTTCTTTGTTACACTTTTTTTTTTTGCAAAAGTCCAAAGGGAAAATAATTATCAATGAACTTACCGAAAGAGAAAGAAAATGCATCGACCCAGATGGTCTGCTGCCAAAGAAAACCCCAAAAATCAGCAGATTTGAGGATATTAGTGTAAGACTCAACTCAACACCATGCCCATCATAACTCAATAGTACCACATAATCAAAATAAGCAGAAAATGATGCAGTAGAAGGAGAGGGAGCATTTGTTCGGCCCCGTATTTCAGAAACTAAGTTCAAGGACGAATAGAAATTAAATGATGGAAGAAATAATACTTGTACTCAATAGAGGGAAAAATTCAGATCTAGATCTATTTTAATGTGTGTGAACCACATAGAGAGAATATGTAGAATCAACATAAAATTACACTCTGATTATTCTAATTTTGTGATAAAACTCAAATATGTGTCTGTTGTGTGTGTGAACAGAGAGTGACAAAGACTAAAGAGAGAGAGAGGCAGAGAAAGAGTGAGAGACTATTGTCGGTGGTGTGGCAAGGAGGCGATGGTGGTCAATGTCGGTGGTGAAGATGAGGTCGAAATGAAAGTATAGAGAGAATTAATACCACCATATTACAATTAGAAATAATCAGATCTAGAAAACCCTTCAAGGTTTCTTCAAAAAATTCTGAGATTTGAAAACCCTAATATTACAATTAGAAAAAACACTGAGAGAGAGGGATTAAGAGATTACCTAAGGTATGTCCAGCTGAGTGGAGCCGATTGGGGGATGTTATGTGAGAGAAGAAGAAGAAGAAGAAGAAGAAGAAGAAGAAGAAGAAGAAGAAGAAGAAGAAACACGTTGAGAGAGGAAGAGGTGCCGTTTGATTGATGGGGAAGATGATACACAAAGGGAGGGAGATGCAAGAATGGATTTTAATTCCCATTGATCTAGAGGAGTGGAAGAGACATATGGTATTTTTGGGAGGAATTCTGGAGACTTGAGGCATGGGAGGAAGAGAGATAGAGAGAGAGAGAGGCGTAATGGGTAGTCAATGAGAGAGCAAGAAATTAGGAGTTGCCACGTAAGATTTTTAAGAGGAGTGTAGAAGGCTGAGGTGGCAAGCTGTGGAGGCTTGGCTTGCTTTAGCCTTTATGTATATATAATAGATTAGAGACTCTTTTTCTAGGCTTTCTTTTTCATATGCATTGTATGTTTCCACATCGTAGCTAGATCCCGGGTAAGTTTCCTTGTTCTCTATTTGCATGTCATCTTGCTTGCTATGTGAATTACGTAGTTTTGTATGCCTTTTATCGTTAGCGATCTTGCACCCCTTATGACATGCTTTTGGAATGTATACATATATATATGTATTAGTTGAGGGCATGCTTAGATTAATAATTCGATTAAAAAGGATGTTGAGTAGAGGCCTATCACGAGATAAGATGAGAGGGGGTGTTTTAGTCCACCGAGCTCCTTCCCCTCTCATTCCATAATCTCCGGACCTAGTTAATCTCTAGTTTCCAAAAAGATCAGTTTGCTTTTAAAAAATGGTTTCTTAATTTTCCTTTTAAAAATAAGTGGCAACTCTATTTGTTTTGTTTTAAATGAAAAGTAAACTGTGGGCCCAATTGTCGGTATCCACACCATGTTGTCCACTTCAATTTTTGGGGACTTTAGAGATAGCTATTGATAATAGCCTTTAGTATAGGTAGCAGCCACTGGCAATGGTATTGTGAATATTTGACTTTAGTGTTGTATTAGCTTATATCCTATTCAGTACACAGTTTGACTAGTGTGTACTACGCGGTGCATCTTTTGATATATATATATATGGGTATTCTCTTTTGGAGTATTGGTGTTGTTATGAGTATTTTACTTGATATAATTGTACTATAGAACTGATAAGTTCACCCTATCTATCTCTTTATCTTGATTTTTGTTTCTTCGAGAAGACTATTAGCTAATCGGTAGATCTTTTTCGTAGGTACACAACACACAAATCACTATGGTGGGACCTACGAGGAATCAAGCACGTTTAGGAGCACCTATTCCGGAGGGTATGGACCCTTCAAGCATTTTTGAAGCCTTCATGTGATGGATGGAGCATATGGGTAATACCTATAATCATGCCACTCATCAACCACCTATCCACTACCCAGTTGCACCACTGCCACCTCCATCAAGGCAGACTAGAGATAAGTTGTTGGAACCTTTCTGTGCCCTACGTCCGGAGAAGTTCGATAGGTTGACAGAGCCGTGGAAGACAGAGTAGTGGCTACGCGAGATGGAGCTCACATTTGAAGCCCTAGAATGTAATGAGCAGGTTAAACGCCGCCTTGCTACGTTTCAGTTGACCTACGCCACCGCTGACTGGTAGGAGGACGAACGGGCGACCATTGGAATGAATGCTGGAAGGGTAATGCCTTGGGAGACATTCAAAGGCGGGTTCCTTGTAAAGTATTTTCTAGAGGATGAGAAGGACCAACAGGAGAAGAACTTTCTCAGCCTAGTTTAGGGAGGATGGACTGTGAGAGAATATACAATGCAGTTTGAGGATTGTCCCGTTTCGCTCAACATATTTTTGACACACCTCAGAAGAAGGTGAAGAGATTTCATCAGGGACTGAACCCTCAACTCTGCCATATGATGATTAAGCACCTGAATCAGAGTTTTGAAGGACTTGTATAATTTGCTATGAGCCTGGAGAAGGATGCATATCCAGTGCAGTAATAACAGATGAACCAACCCCCTCCGCTGAGAAGCTTTCAACAAAGGAGCTTCCAGAACCCACCACTGTGAAATACCCAAGGTTGGAGACCTTTGGGTAATTTTTAGAGGAACAAATGCACCTAGGACGGAACCAGGAAACCTCATACTGCTTACCCTCAACCTCAGTAGTATCAACTGCGAGGAACGCCACATCAAGACTGCTTGCTGCCCCACAATCAAGCAGTGGGGGATGTTTTAAATGTGGAGTGCCCGGACATATTGCAAGGAATTGCACTGCTCCTAAGACCCACCGATGAAATGACAATTTCTGCCGCAACTGCAACAAGCCCGACCACTTAAGCAAATCGCGGATGATATTCTGGGGCACCAATTCAAGGACTCCAAGGACCCCTAGATCAAGTTCGGATGAATGCCATCATCCCAGAGAAAGCAGGTGTAGGCATTGAAATTTTAATAGAGCCTTGATCGCCATTGATCTAGTCAAAGTCAACATTTTGTTTCTTTGACTAGTCAACTGAATGAAATGGGCTTAACCCTATTAAGTATATATATAAATATATTGATTTATTATTATTGGGCTTGTTAAAATAATACATGGACCCAATTAAATAAATTAATTTATTATTAGGGGCTTGACAAAATAAAACATGAGCTAGGCCTAATCAATTAAATTGGTTTATTAAATACCAGGCTTATCAAAATAAATCATGGGCCAGTATTTAATAGGTTACTGACTTGGTCCTATAAAAATTGGACACTTGTCATTATCTTATAAGTCAAACCTAAGAGGTAAGTTTATGAGATATGGAAAAATTGTGCCTATAAAAAGGCTCACACCCTCCTCCTAAACACTCTCAGAGACTGGAGATAGAAGATTGAAAACCCTAAACAAGCTGCCTTCTCTCACAAGACGACGGCCGCCTACCACAACTCAAGTTTCGAGCTTTAAATCTGTTATTCTCTACACACAACTAAAGAATAACATCAGTCTTCAGCAAATCATTTGATCAATTCAAGGAAGAGTATCACACCACTGTTCTCTGCGATTCCTCCAGATCAACTCTTCGACAGCCAAATCTTGTCTACAAAGATCTCTCTTCCTTTCGACCACCAAAAGCGTCACAGGAGGATATTTTCATCGCTTTGTTCGAGAATACGCTATTTCAGCGGATCAAGAACCATCAAGGAGATAGATTCAAGGGTTATTCTTTTATAAAGAATACAAAAATACAGAGTTTGTAACCACTTTCTCGTGATTAATAAATTATATATTTTAATTATTTGTTTACAATTTCAACCGCTTGATTTTTAAAATCAAAACTTATTGCTTATAAATTTGTGGCACGCCCAGTGGGACCAACTCTGCCCCTCATCTCATTCTCCTTCATCCAAACATCAAATCTAGTTTAATCTTCATGGCTTCCAAGAAGACTCAATCTATTTATGGCAAAGAAGCTGCTCCTATTGCTGCTGCTCTCACGGGACCGATGACTCGTAGCAGATCTAAAGCTCTAGCCCAACAAGGTTTTGAATGGAAACTGGTGATCACCCTGGATTTCTTGAAAAAAAATGCTACAGGGAAATCTCCATCTGTTGCAAAAAATTCCTATTCAGAAGATGAGTTTACCCATGCCGACTTAGATGAATTTTTAAGTTCTGGATCATGTTCATATTCATCTTTTGGCAATGTAAATAAAGATTCTTCTTATAGGTATAGTCATTCCCCCACATCCACTTCTATCACCATGCCTATTTTTAAGACCAGTGCAACAGACGAACAACTAAATCAGATGCATCAAGCGATCAAATATCTGAAGAGAATGGTAGAAGAGAAGGATCTACAGGTTGCCAAACTCATAGATAGGTTGGAAGTTTAGCAGGTTAGCAAGTCAAGCCAAGATCCATCCCATCCTCCGGGATTTACTCACTAAGACAAGAAAGATGAGATGACTCCACATAAGTTAGTTACAATGCCAACGATGAATCAGGTTATTCAATCTCATTCAATTGGTTCTCCATCAGTCCAACAATTGCAAGACATGATAGCTGACACTATTAGAGCACAATATGGAGGGCCATCCCCAAATTCACTCATGTATGCTAAGCCTTACACAAAGAGGATTGATTGCATGTGAATGCCAAGTGGATATCAACCTCCCAAGTTCCAGCAATTCGATGGAAGAGGTAACCCAAAACAACATGTTGCCCACTTTGTTGAAACCTGCAACAATACTAGCACCGAGGGTGATCTCCTTGTCAAATAATTTATCTGCTCACTGAAGGGAAATGCTTTTGATTGGTATACCGACTTGGAGCCAGAATCGATTGATAGTTGGGAACAAATAGAACGTGAGTTTCTCAATCGCTTCTACAACACCAGGCGGACCGTAAGCATGATTGAACTCACCAATACTAAATAGTGGAAGGATGAGCCACTTGTTGACTACATCAACTGATGGCGTGTACTTAGTCTCGATTGCAAGGATAGACTTTCAAAAATTTCTACTATAGAGATGTGCACACAGGGTATACATTGGGACTTCTTTACATTCTTCAAGGAATCAAGCCTCGTACCTTCGAAGAATTGGCAACTTACGCTCATGACATGGAGCTTAGCCTTGCCAACCATGGTAAAGCCTTTCCTTTCAGTGACCAAAGGAAAGATAGGAAAGAAGTAAGTAAAAGTGACAAACCCTTTAAGAAAATGACCAAAGATTTTGTGGACGTCAACACTACTGCGCTGAAGATCACTGGGAAGAATAAAAAGAAGAAGAGAAAATCTCAGATCGTCGCCAAGAGAAGGATAGGGGAAAGGAAAAGGAAACGTACCAACCTACCTTAAAAAAGCTGGAAGAAAAAGAGTACATGTTCCCAGATTCTGATGTAGCTAGTATGCTCGAGGAGTTGTTGAAGAATAAGTTAATTGAATTGCCAGAGTGTAAGTGACCCGAAGAGATGGGGAAAGTTAATGATCCCAAGTTCTACAAATACCACCACATTGTTGGTCACCTAATAGAAAAATGCTTTGTGTTGAGAGAAAAGATCATAGGATTGGCAAAGGCTGGAAAGATTTTGCTAGATGATGAAGTGGAAGAGTCAAATCACACTGTCAATACTTCTAAATCTCTTAACACACCGGATGCTCCTAGATCACCTACTTTACTACCTGGGGTAAGTCTTGTACCCATCAGATTCGGGTCCTTTAAGCCAGTCTTGATTCAAAGAATATTTGAACACCCTATCGAGACATATAGTGGAGATGGGCACTCGTTAACAGATGACGAAGGATGGGTGACTGTAACACGGCATAGACGACAAAGGCGATTTGTTTCTCTTTCACCACCAAGTCATTCAAAGAGAAATGAATTAAAGCAAAATTTTCAGTGGCGTCCCAAAAGAAACACAAAGAGGGTGACTCAATCCGAAGATAAATCTCAAATTGAGGAGTTGTTTGTGTAAATGCCTCATTCCGCTATCACACTAAAAGAATTCTTTCCTAAAGAATTTTTGGGTCGTAAACAAATAGAAGTCGTACATGTGGTAACTTATGATGATAACCAATCAGATGAGAACCAGTCGGATGATGAGTCATTGAGGAAAGAGGTAAAAGTTAACCCTAATGTTCCTGCTGTAAGTTTCGATAAGACCTCATAATTCCTTCCAAATCAGTGATTGCAGAGTTATGAAAAAATTTGCTGCCATTATTCAGTGTTAGTGATGCCTTACAACTTCCTAAAAACTTAAGGGAAGCATTCATTCAAGTTTTATAGAATCCTAGGGAGTTTACTCTTGATGATAAAATAGTTACTCAACGAAATGGCCAAAGAACAAAGTGTGCTACTTGTTGTGCTACAATTTTCTTTACTGATGATGATCTCCTGCTGGGGTCTAAACCACACAATCATCCTCTCTTTGTCTGTGGATATGTACGTGAAGAAAAGATCAACCATGTCCTTATTAATGGAGGATCAGCAGTGAATATCATGCCCAAATCGACCATGAGAAAGCTTGGAATATTAGTTAGTGATTTATCTCAGAGTCACTTAACTATCCAAGGCTTCAATTAAGGAGGTCAAAGATTGGTATGATCTGAGTAGATCTTAAAATCAAGGAATTGAAAGCAAGCAATTTGTTTCATGTGATTGATGCAAAAACATCCTATAACTTGTTACTAGGGAGACCTTGGGTGCACAAGAACGATGTGGTTCCATCAACCCTCCATCAATGTTTTAAGTTTCTGCAAGGAGAAGATGTTGGTAAAGTAACTGCTAATATCAAGCCATTCACTGAAGCAGAATCCTATTTTACTGATGCAAAATTTATTCAGATGGTGACATAATACCAGAGGTCTTTCCCACGAAATCTCTAATAGTGAAGCCCTAAGAAGATGAGCAAGTTGTTAGGCAGCATGCTGAAAATGAGTCTAAGGTAGAAGGTAACAACCAAGTCAAAGATGATCATTCTCTGCAAGTTGAAAATCCTAGTGCCAAATGTCCTACTTCTGAAGTTCTTCAGTACATTCCAAAATCTCGAAGGAAAGATGGACAATCCCCATTTGTTGAATGCTCCATTGTGCAAGATACAAAGGTAAAACAAATAGGCAAAATGAAAGAGGAAGATCTCCAAGTCATGAAGGGAAATTTGACAATGCCGCTTGCAAAATTAAGTCAATCCACTACTAATAAGCCACCTTCCTCGGGATTCGTTCTAACATCATAAAGTTCAGCAGTAGATGGAAAGTTCGAACCTAAATCATATAAATCTTGGCCAACTCTGGTTATGACTTCAAAATCCATCACCGTTATGTGAGCTTATTCCAGAGGTCACTGGGGAAAAAGTTCATGGTTTAAATGAAACTCAACAAAGGCTAAGACAGAAGGGATACGAGGTACCAATTTCAAAGGTAGGTTTAGGCTTCACCCCTCAAGAACCACTTCGAATTTGTCAGTGGAAAAGAAAGAATAATGCTGACATACAATACATCACTATGGAAGATTGTAATGAATCCGAAGAAAAGACTAAGGAAGATGAATTCCAAGTGTCAGTGTTTGACCGCATTCAAGCTCCAAAACCTCGTGTTTCCATGTTTAAAAGGTTAGAGTCTTGTAATCAAGTACGACCTTCGAACCTACATCCAAGAAAGTCTGTGTTTGATAGACTTGGGTGTTCAAGTGTTTCATATAAGAAGATGCACCAAGAAAAATTTGATGAAGACTCGAAGGTTAAAGAAATTCGTAGTTCTATTCATTCGCGAATGAAACGACAATCATCCTTGATAATCAACTTAGATGGTGATCTTAAAGTGAAGAGGCATATCGTTGTACACACAAGACTCTCTGAAAAGGAAGTCCCAACAAAGGAAGTTATACTTACCATATCATAGTGGAAGATGAATCAGACTCAGAGTCTACCGATGATGATTTCAAAAATGCTCCACTAGAGCTTGAAGATGGTGGACAAGTAACAGTAGATGAACTTAAAGAGGTAAATCTTGGCGATATTAATGACCCATGTCCAGTCTTTGTTAGCGCTTCCTTGACTATGGTAGAAGAACAAGAATACCGTAAGCTATTATCGAAGTACAAGGATTTTTTTTCTTGGACATATAAAGAGATACCAGGGCTTGATTCGAAAGTGGCAGTTCATAGTCTTGCCATCAAAAATGGTGTCCGGCCAGTTAAACAAGCTCATCGTTGATGTAGACCCGAACTCACTCTAAAAATTGAGGTAGAAGTTAATAAACTCATTGTAGCCGAGTTTATTCGGGAAGTAAAATACCTAACATGGATTTCAAGTATTATTCCTATCAAGAAAAAGAATAGACAAATTCATGTATGTGTTGACTTTTGTGACCTAAATAAAGCATGTCCAAAAGATGACTTTCCTCCACCAAAAATTGAGCTGATGGTGGATGCAACTACTAGATATAAAACTTTGTCTTTCATAGATGGATCTTCTGGGTACAACCAACTTCAAATGTCTCCTATAGGTGAAGAATGTACGACTTTTTGTGCTCCGAAACGCATCTACTGTTACAAGGTAATACCTTTTGGTTTGAAAAATGCAGGCGCCACTTATCAACTAGCCATGCAAAAGATATTTGATGATATGTTGCACAAACAAGTAGAATGCTACATTGATGATTTGGTTGTGAAAACCAAACATAGGAGAAACCATCTGCAGGATCTTCGCACAGTGTTCAATCAACTAAGGAAGTATGAACTGAAAATGAATCCTCTTAAATGTGCTTTTGGCGTAACCTCTGGAAAATTTTTAGGATTCACTGTTCGAAATCGGGTATTGAAGTGGATTCGGCTAAAATCGATGCCATTTAAAAAATGCCCATTCTGAGAAATTTGCAAGAACTTCAAAGTCTATAAGGTCACTTGGCATTCATACGACGATTTATCTCAAATCTTTCAGGTCGATGCCAACCTTTCAATCATCTCATGAAAAAAGATGTCCCTTTTGAATGGGATCAAGCATGTGATAATGCTCTCAAGTGTATTAAAGCATACCTTTTGAACTCGCCGGTATTGGGTGCCCCCATACTAGGAAAGCCATTAATCTTGTATGTTGTAGCATAAGAGAGGTCGCTTGGACCTTTGCTTGCACAAGAGAATAAAGATGGGAAAGAACAGTAATGCTATGTGCACCAAAAAGTGCACCGAAATAATCAAGGCCATTGATTTCGATGGGCTCCACGCCTGCGCGCATGGGGCCCGCCGAAATCAATGGCCTTGATTTTTTCGGTGCACATTTTTGGTGCACTTTTCGGTGCACATAGCATTATTCGAGAAAGAAAGAGCTCTTTACTATCTGAGCAGAAGTCTCATAAAGATTGAATTGAAATACTCACTTATTGTGAAGATGTGCCTTGCCCTATTTTTTTCCATTAACAAACTGAGACACTATTTCCAGACATACACAGTGCATTTAATCTCTCGTGCTAATCCAATAAAGTATGTTATGTCTATACCTGTCTTATTTGGGCGCTTAGCGAGATGGTCAGTGGTGTTCAATCAGTATAAGATTATCTACATATCACAAAAGGCAGTAAAAGACCAGGCTCTAGCAAATTTTCTTGCAGATCATCCCATCTCTGCTAATTGGGAACATTCTGACGACTTTCCTGATGAAGAAGTATTCTTCATTGAAATACTCTCGGCCTGGATGATGTTTTTCAATGGCTCATCTCGGTCTTATGGAGCGGGGGCAAGAGTAGTCTTTGTCTCACCACAAAAGCAAGTGTTGCCTTATTCTGTAGTGCTTGGGGAGTTATGTTCGAATAATGTTGCTGTGGATACCGGCATTTGTGCCCACTTTTGTTTCTAAAACATTTTTTTCAAATTCCAATTCAAATACACGAAGAGTCGCCACTTAATTTTTTTTAAAAGGAAAATTAAGAAACCATTTTAAAGCAAACTGATCTTTTGCGAAACCAAAGATTAACTGGGTCCGGGGATTATGGAATGAGAGGGGAAGGAGCCCGGTAGACTAAAACACCCCCTCTCATCCTATCTCGCGATAGGCCTCTACTCAACATCCATTTAATCGAATTAATAATCTAAGCATGCCCTCAATTAATACATATATAGGTATACATAACACAAGCATATCATTCATAAATCACATAATTCAACCAGCAAGCATCATGATATGCAATAAGAAACAAGAGAACTTACTCGGGATCCAGCAGCGATACTAAACATGCAATGCATACATGCAAAAGAAAGTCCTACACAAAGGTCTCTAATCACATATACACATAAGGCAAATCCTAACTCTAAGGTGTTGCGCGTGAGGTTGAAAAAATCAAGTGAAATCAAAGAAATGATTTAAATTAGAGAAGGGATGAGAAGTTGTACCTCAAATGCGCTACAAAACAAAGGTTAGTACACATGCCTTATGCAAGATATAATATCAAAGAGTAATTAATCCTAAGTCATGTTCAATTAGATTCAACTAAGGCCAACTTAATTTATCCAAGAACTAGTTCTAATTCTAAGCATCAATCAATGAATGATTATGAACAAGAATGAGATGTGAATTTATTCACTAATTTGGATCACTTAGCCTCTGGATTTAAGCTAAATTATCATTATTCAAAAACATGATTTTTGGATATGTTATGCCTCTGTGAGTCTAGTTTCTAACCCAAAAAGAAAATCAAGGTTTCAACGGTTAGATCTCCGGGAATATGGGAAACACTAGACCTCACTCAGGATTTTACAATTCTCTGTCCAGAGATCTTGTATGATTTTTTAAAAATAGCAAACAAATCCGAATTGCTTCATTCTTTTTAGGGAACCTTCCTAACACATTAAGGTTCTTATAAAAAATTATTAGAGGTCATGAAAACTTGGTTAGAGCTCTGATCTATCAATTTTAATACCGGTTTGCTATTCTGAAATTTTGGACAGAGAATTGCTTATTTGGAAATCATAAGACCAAACCATCCTAAGTATGGAATCATATCAAAACAACAATCATAGTGGTACTCATATGAGTTATGAATACCCTCCAATTGGTCTCATCCCATTCCAATGGACCATGATTTAATGAAAAATCTTTGATCATAGAGGATTTAAGGATTCACTGCACCAATGTTGAATTAATGTTCATATCTTAAAACCAACTTGATCCATGATCCTACAAAGGACTAGAACCAAGCATGGTTGTGATTATTGAGACAAATTAATGACATAGGAAGATGTTCATAGATTTAACCTTGATGGATTCTTATCATAGATCTCATAGTTGGAGATCTATCAAGAAAATCCTAAGGTCTTACTTATTTTAAATATAGACTATGAAAATCTACATCCAACTCTTCTCTCAAATACATGATCATGGAAGAATATAGAGTTAATTTATTCTCCTCTCGAGTTAATGGTCCTTGGAGAATATAGATTTAATTCTCCTCCCAAATTAATGGTCCTTAGAGAATATAGATTTATTTCTACATGAACCTCTATGGAATATAGAATGATTTCCATAAGATTCTTAATGAGAAGGTTCAAGTCATGGGTTAAGACTTGAATCTTCACCAATTATGTATAGATATAACCGTGATCAACTTTAAACTCCATATGAGTCATAAAATCATAGGAGATCAAAGGATCAACCAAATAAAAAGAAATACTCAATGGGAAATTTACATGAAAACTTATGAATCTTCCAAGGAAAATTGGAATTTAGAAATCAAAGTTTACTTAAGAGAAATCAAAAGGACAAACACCTTGAAACCAACCTATTCATTTAAATCCAAAGCTCATTTAGATCCAAATTAGTAAATTATCATGAGATTCAATCACAAGTTCTTGGTGGTGTGTGATGAAATGAGGTAAGAAGAGAGGTTTTGAAAATGTGTAAAGTTCCTAGAACTATGAACTTGTGATTGAATTGCCTAATTCTACTAAGTGATTGAGAGGTTACCTCTATGACCTCAAAGAATTCTTCAATTACTTGTGAAGCTCTTCCAAGATCTTCAAGTTCTTCAAGAAAACTTCCCTTTTCTTCTCAATTCTCTCTATCTCATTCTTGTATTTCTCTCTAATTTCAAGTATATGTGTGTGTTTTTTTTTTATTCAAGTCCCCCTCAAAATGAATATGAAAGTTTGTTTATATAGACCATTAATTCAAGGATAAATGGGTAAATTCGGGTGGAGACCCATGTGCAAAGATTTCTTCTAGAACATGTGAGAAAAGCAGTCTGTTACAGCCAGCGGCACTCGACGGGTGCCGGCGGCACTCGACGGGTGCCGGCGGCACTCGCTGAATGCCAGGCGGCACTCGCTGAGTGCCGGGCGGCACTCACTGAATGCCAGGCGGCATTCGCTGAATGCCAGGAGGCACTCAGTGAGTGCCGCCGGCTTTATCGCTTGCCGGGGCTAACTGAATTTTGCCCTACTTTTTAATTTTCAACATACATATTAACATAAGCTTAATTATTGACGAATTATGTTAAAATACTTGTATTTGTAATATATTTCATTAAGAATACATCCAAAACATGCATTCTAAATGTATTATTTCCCCTCTCTTTCTCTTTTCTCTTTTTTTCAAAAATCCTCTTTGTTTCAAGATTCCTTTTTATTTTTATTTTCTTTTTCAAGACTTTCTTTCATATCTTATTTATATATATATATTTAGCGGATTCTCGGGCTGATTTCTTCACATGTTCTTCAACGTTCGGGTTTCTCCCGAATACCCAAATCCTCTCTCTCTTTTTTTTTTATTTTTATTATATTGAATTTTGCAATTTTAACTTGAAGAATATCTTGAAGATTTTGAATTTCTTGGAAAATCTTCGAACGCCACGGTCATCGTCATCATCGGTCTTTTGAGAGGTAACCAATCCCTGGATTTGACGTTTGGTCAAAATTGGGGTGTCTACAGTTGCTGAATACCAAGCCCTCATTATTAGACTTCAAATGGCAATAGAGATGAAATTCCCTCAACTTGAAATTTATGGAGACTCACAATTGGTCATCTATCAGCTTCTAACACATTATGAGGTTAAGAAGGATGACTTAATACCTTACTTCCAATATGCCAGTCACTTGCTTGACAAGTTTTAATGCGTCTTCCTAGATCATGTTCTGAGGGAAGAAAATCGAATGGCAGATGCACTTGCAAACTTGGCTACAACCTTAGCACTAGTTGGGGATGAAAATGTAAGTGTCCCAGTATGCTGTCAATGGGTGCTACCGCACCTGCCTAAGTATAAAATTGAAGAAAGCAATACAATTTCAGTTTTTGTTATTGACGTTGATGATTGAAGACGGCCAATTATCGATTATTTGGAGCATAGGAAGTTACCTGAAGATTTTTAACACAAAACTGAGATACAAAGACAAGCACCTCGATCATTCACTACAAAGGTACCTTATTCAGATGGTCATTTGAGGGCCTTTTCCTTCCTTGCTTAGGAGAGGAAGAAGCAGTTCACGCAATGGAAGAAGCTCATTCTGGAGTACGCAGTGCCTATTAGTCAGGACCTAAACTCCACTTTTAAATCAAAAGGATAGGTTACTATTGGCCTTCTATGCTTAAAGACTGCATGGAGTATGCGAAACAGTGCCAAGCCTATCAATTCCATGCAATTTTCATACATCAACCGCCAGAACCGCTACATCCTATAGTCGCTTTATGGCCATTTGACGGATTGGGGCTAGACATTGAAGGGCCATTAACCAAGTCCTCTACAGGGCACCTGTAAATCCTAGCTGCCACGGACTATTTTTCAAAATGGGCTGAAGCTCTCCTACTTAGAGAAGTGAGACAATGTTGTGAACTTTATCAAGGGCAATATCATCTATCGGTATGGCATACCCCGTTATATCATCACCGATAATGGCAAACCATTTTACAATAAGTTGATCGACAATTTATGCAAAAGTTTGGCTTCAAGTAAGATAAGTCTTTGATGTACAACGCGTCTGCAAATGCACTTGTAGAAGCTTTTAATAAGACATTGTGCAACTTGTTGAAGAAGTTTGTTGCTAAATCCAAAATAGATTGGCATAAAAGAATTAAGGAGGCACTTTGGGCTTATCGAACAACTTACCGGACACCTACTCAGGCTACTCCATATTCGCTTGTGTATGGCATGGAAGCAGTCCTCCCCCTTGAGAGTCAAATCCCATCATTGAGAATTGCAATACAAGAAGGTCTCATGGAAGAAGACAATGCTCAGTTGCGATTGTAGGAATTGGAAGAACTGGATGAGAAACGACTAGAGGCGCAACAACGCTTTGAGTGCTATCAAGCTCGCTTGTCTAAGGCATTCAACAAAAAGGTTTGACCTTGATCTTTTCAAGTTGGAGACTTGGTGCTTGTTGTGAAAAGACCCATCATTACAACTCATCGCACTGCAACAAATTTGTCTCAAAGTGGGATGGACAGTATGTGGTGAAAGAAGTATACACAAATGGCGCTTACAAGTTATTATATCAAGACGGCTTGAGAATCGGTCCTATCAATGATAAATTCGTGAAACGCTACTATGCATGAGGACGCCATACTCCTGGCCCACATGAGTATAAACTGTGTACAGCCTTGAAAAAACAAAAGAAAAAAAATTAAAAATAATTAGTTTGTTTTGAAATACGTTATGACTTGATCCCTTGGTGGGTACATAGGCTGCTTGGGTACATTCCAAGTTCAGTCAACTCAAAAAAAATGATGATGGGAAGGATTATTTTGGGCTCTGAAGAATCCAAGAGCACTTCATAAAGTGTGTATGAAAATGTTTTGGTGCACTATCTACAATTGATCTTACTACATCATCTATTTCTTTGATTTTCATTGGCTATGAACACGTGCTGTTGGAAAATCATAAATATGGATTTCAAGTGAGGAAATAATATATGAACAAGTAGAAGCCTGTGTCAATTAATGCAAATTCATTGATCTCAAAATTCCATATGTGCATTATCAGCATGCATGAATAAATAATAAGTTCCATAAATTCCATATTCAAAAAAAAAAAAACAGGAAATGGAAAAGAGAATGATTGAATAAAGGAGCTAAAATAAAGAGACTTCAATCCATCCACTTGAGCGGATCAAGAGACTCTCGCCGACTCTCCACCATTCCCCTCAACTCTTCAAGGGCCTTTTCCTCTTCCGGAGCAATAACTGAAGTTGCCTCTACATCTCGCATAGCCTTGTCTACATTTGCTACCTCTTATTTTGTGGCATCAACCTCGGTAATCTCTGCATGCAAATCTTCTTCAAGCTATAGTTGCCTTTGCTGAACCAAATGCATCTTTTCTTTAAGGATAGCGTGCTCTTCCTTGGTCTGCTTCAAAGCCTCCTCACATTCTATGCGTCGGCATTCTGTAGATACAAGAATAGAGGATGCTGCATTCAATTTCTTTGTTGCTTCAGCTCTTATGCCTTCTAGATCTGTTAAGGTCAAGCGTCCTATTTGACAAACTTCAAGAACGAGATACGCGTTCACATCTTGAACATAAGAGTCAATGATCTTTTGTAATGCCGAAGGGTCACACTTGAGTGCTTTGATTCTATCATAAATTCCAAGCGTTCCCTCAACTACAAAGCTAATACACTCAAATGGAGTAGATTTTAACCTATCCAAAAGACGTGTTCCTATAAGCTTTACGGCTTCATCAGCAATAGTAGATTGACTGCGCCTTGGGCAATAGGTCAAAATCGAGACAGTCGGATGTAGGATGTGGTCCTCTTTTTGCTGCTGCAAGTTTGTTGCGATACCTTTGGTAGACCAATAACCAATGGCACTGTCATGATTAGTAGAGTGTTCTTCTTTATTCTCAAGAATTGGGGTACCATTCATGTTGCTTGATGCTTCCTCCTGCTCTTTCAAATCCTGAATCTGTACAAGGCTAGTTTTCTAAGCAATAGAGATAGTCAAATTAGAGGATTAAGTGGAAAATGATGTTTTATTTGATACCTTATTTGCCTCACTCCAAAGTTGGCCCTCATCTCCTACAGATAAATCACTAGATAAGAGTATTGGCCTGGAGGTACAACGTCCATCTTGGATAGTCACTCCTAGTTTTTCTCTCTTGGTCTCCAAAATCTTTGCAAGAGGGATATCATCATGCTCCGATATGGTACTAGGTGCAGGCAAAGAACATTTACCTCTCGAGACCTTGAAAATGTGCATCAAATAATGAAGTCAAATGAAAAAAGTAGAAATACATAAAATAAAATATAAAAAATAAAGAAAAAATAGAAAAGGTAAAGGGGTGTACCTTTTTAGGCATCTTTAAATGGATTGTATGGGGACGAGTGGTATAAGTCTTACCGAATTTGTCTGTTGGTTGGAGCGCCATCTCCTGAACATGTGCAGAAGAGTCATTCTTTTTCTTCGCAGTGTGTGCTTGATTAACCTTTTTTTTCCTTCGAAGGTTGCACTTATCGCTATCTGGATTGCTAAGTTGGCCATCTCGAGACACGGCTTTTGTCTTTTTACTGCTCTCAACAATAATCACTTCTTGCCTACTCTTTTTACTAGTTGAAGAAGAAGCTATTGTGTCCTTATCAAGAATAGCACCAAGACTAGTAGAAGGAGACACATCCATGAGATCATCATCGACTCCACCAGCTTCACTAGAAGAATTCTCAAATATTAGAGGAGGAAGAAGCTTCTCTTTGCCTTTCTGACGATCAGAGTCAGTAAACTTGAAATCGTTGCAAGACAACTAAGCTCTTGGAAAAATTGGAACACGTGGCTTCCTCCCACCATTTGACAAACCGTTTTGAAGCAAACTGTTGGTTATGTGAAGCCTGCCATTGAAGGATGAATATTTGAGAATATTGTCCCTTAAAGGTACTGAATCACCAAAGTGACATAAGCTCTCGAAGCGATGTTGTTCTAATGTCGCGTGTTAAAGTCCCTAGAAGATCTTGGTAATACCTAAATTGTCGAGCAAATCGATGAGGACTGTATGGCTCCACCAAGTAAAAGCTTCCTCTTCTAAGAGTTAGATAGCATGAACGAAGGCACACAAGGTACTCAAAATCGTCGTATCGTAGCCAATTCTTCGATGAGTTAGTGAGTTTTGCATCGCTTGCTTCCCTCGGTCTTATTGTCTACCATCTTAGACCGCATAACCTTTGAAAAATATCTCGACTGGTAGCTGGATCATAATTATGATGACGAAATCGACCTCCATAATTGCACATCCATGGCTTGGCAGGTGCAAAGCGGGGGTATTTGTAAAATACAACCGCGCTAAAAGGAAGAATTGCATTGGTTTTAGTCACAACTTCCTGTTTTATCTACAATTTGCATTACAAGGCTAGTTTTCATACAATGTAATTAATCTTTGATAAATTGTATTGTTTTAGCTAGTATTTGTGTAGACCACCGCTGTGTGTACTAGAGAGATGAACATCAGGACAATTGGAATGCTGGAGTATAGACAAAAGAATTCAAGACTAAAAGTTTAAAGTTCGAGCGATCGAAGATGGTTCGATCGATCGAACATTCGATCGCTTAAAGAAGGTTGAAGCACTTGAGTTCCAGGTGTTCGATCGATCGAGAACTGTTCAATCGATCGAACATGGTATTTTCAGAAACTTTTGCGTACGCAGCAAATGCGGGTTTTTAACCCTAGCCTTTAGTTTTCTTATATATAGGAGTATTGTATACGTCCCTGGGGGACGCCCAACTTTGTTTTTGATCAGTTTTAGAGAGAGATAGAGTTCTTGTTTGTTTTTGTAGGTTAATATTGGATTATGCTTTGAAGGATTCTACATTCAATACAATTTTGTTAACATCCCAGGTTTCATATTATTGTTTTATCTTCATTCTGTACTTAGTAATCATAGTTAATCTTCAATCTTGTAGTACTGCATGCTAGATAGGTTAAAATCATTGATTTTCATAGTTTTCATGAAAAACTCACAAACAAACATGGCTTTAATGAATCTTTACGTTAAAAATAAATCTGAGACTTCCCAGATCATGTCTGAGTATTCCAGGGTTGGGAAATCACGATGAAACAGTGATTTCTGGCCTCTGCCATGCAGCAGGATAAATTCTGTGTTCGATCGATCGGAGATAGTTCGATTGATCGAACCAGAGATAGTCAAGAGATCGAATAACACTTCGATCGATTGAGGGATGAAGGCTTTCGATCGATCGAACGATCGTCGATCGATCGAACTCTCTGATTCTTGAGGATGTTCCCTGCAGTATTCCAGGACCTTTTTGTTTTTGAGAGTTGTTATCATACTGTCCCCAAATGCTCAGTTTGTCAAAACAGTTTTTAAAATCAAGGCCCTAAGGCATTTTCTTTCAATATATTTTGCAAACCAGTTTTAATGCTAACACCATTGTAGGTGCGAGTCTTAGCTATTGAATTAAACCGCTTTTATATGTTTCAAGTTAACTGTGATGATATAGTCCCGGTCATGAAAGGACTATGGATTCTTTATCTTCAGAGAAATACGGAAAACTGTGGGTAATATACTCCTTAGTGCTTCAAAGTAACTGCATGGTAGATGGTTAGATTGTTGTGGATTCGTGTAATCCCAACATTTTCTTCTTTAAGTTAAATTTTATTTTAGAATACTGTTTTAACTAGCTAATTAGTCCTTTAGTTTAACCTGAATTTCTTTCATTAGTAATCTTAGTTTGTGGAACTTTGTGTTCCGCACCATTGTTAAATATAATTGATTTTTTTTTCTTTTGAGGTTAGTCTGAGTAATTAGGTTAACACCTTCCCTGTGGGATCGATCTGGTCTTACCAGTTACTACTTGCACGTCTACCTACACTTGGGTATTGCACAAGAGCACACAAGAATAATCTCGTGCTAAGTTTTTGGCGCCGTTGCCGGGGAAGGCGACGATCAATTCTTTAGATTACCTCAATCTTTCCTGATCTATTTCGGTTTTCCTTTTTCTTTTTAGTTCTCTAGGTTTCCAATCTTCTTAGGATCTCTCATTAATGCCCGATAGTTCGGTCCACGGAATTATCGGCAATCCTCTATATTCATCTAATTCTTCCAGTTCCAGTAATCCTATCACCACTCCAACTGAATCAATGAATGACAATCAGAGTGAACAGGGTGACAATGAGGTGGTGCAAATTGATGATTCACTACGTCCGTTGTGCGATCTCATGCAACCGGAACACGCACCTACTCCTTCTTGCATTCTCATTCCCCCACATGCTGGCGAATTTCAATTTCACAACGGGATGATACAACTCCTCCCAACATTTCATGGGATGGAAAGCGAGAAGGCATATCTACACGTTAAGGACTTCGAGGATGTTTGTAAAACATTCTCCCAAACTTGTCCTGTAGATGTGACACGTTTAATGCTATTTCCCTTCACCTTGAAAGATAAAGCAAAGGCGTGGTTACTCACCCTGAAACCGAATTCAATCTTCACATGGCATGCAATGAACACTGCGTTTTTGAAGAAATTCTTTCCACCTCGCATGACCACAGATCTAAAACGCCAAATAAGTTCATACAAGCAGAGGAGCAATGAAACCTTCACCCAAACTTGGGAGCGTTTCAAAGATTTGCTGCTCTCATGTCCTCACCACGGATATGAGAAATGGCGTACCATTAGTTATTTCTATGAAGGACTAAATGGTGAAACGAAAAAGTTGGTCAAAACTATGAGCTCTGGACCATTTCTTCGAAAGAACACTGAAGAGGCTGAAGCTCATTTCGAGTGGTTAGCTGAACATGCTTATGAATGGTCTAACTCTGAAGATATACCTTGAACTTAAATATCGAGTGTGGAAAATAAGAGTTTGTACCAATTGAAGAGTGAAGATCATTTGATGAACAAATACGAAGAACTGGCGAAGAAGGTAGAAGAACTAGGGATGCGAGGAGAGAATTCTAGGCAGGTTATGCCTGAGGAATCATGCTACAAAACTTCAATTTCAAAGCTTGCACAACCTAAGATGCTATCAAGACATTCATTTTGACTCAACTCTCACCGGGATTACACTCTTAAGATGAAATCACTCTGAATTAGGTGTAATAATTATCACTCATGATATGGAAGCTATAAAGAGTAAATGTAAATGGAATCTAATGCTTCTCACATTTAAATAGAAAAACAGACATTTTATAGTGCACAAAGTCTCATGAAATGATACTTTTCACTAGAAGAGCGAGATACCGTGGATAACTCTCTCATTACCTTAACTTCAAATCCAATTTACTTAAAATCATCAGGACTTTGAAAAAGAGGTGTTAGATTAAGAAGAAAAAGGCTCGTGATATTCAATTGGGTCAAAGGATGTGATTGAAATGTCTACTATAACTTTTCAAACTTCCCACATCTCCAATCTCTCTCTTCTTCTTTTCTTTTATTTATTTTTTTTCACACTCTTCTTTTCATTCCTTTTTTTTTCTTTTGTAACAACCATTGGCATTTTTTTTTTCTTTTTCTTCTCATGCTTTTCTTTTCTTTTTTTTTCATTTTTTCTTTGCCAACTTTCCCTTATTCACACTAACATACTTCTTGTTAACGCAACACATCCCAATCACACCTAAATAAAGAACTGATGCTTGAACTCCTAATTTGGAGTTTGGTATAGACTTTAGGATTATGAAGACAAGGCGATTATGATAAGCTCAAGAGGTGAAGTAAAGGAATAGCATAGAGGTAGGCCAAGGCTGTATTATCCATGTATGGTCAAAAGATGGCCTAAATCATCTTCCAAGTTAATAGGATAATTCATTTCAGTAAATTCAAGAGCTCTAAAGTTTGGTAAATCCTGAACGTTCTCTTCTAGTGATCAGTCAAAATGAAGAAAATTGAGACTTACAACGAATTAATACGCTTTTCAAAAAGTAAGAGTAATTTTATAAAACCCTCAAAAACAAAGAATGGCACAAAAGCTCACTTGGGTTATTAGTCTCCACTACAGTCTTTCAAGACACTTAAACTATGCTTACTAATCCATTTTAGCTAAGTACAAGGTTGTCACAGCGTGCTCAAAGTATTTGAAGATTAAAAAGCATAAAATATACTATAACCAAGATAGTAAACAAACTATCATTGTGTATCACATACTAATAACATAGAGAAAATAGCACTAATGCATCATAACTAACTACATTAACTAAGAGAGAAAAACAAGAACCATTTTATTATCTTCAAAAAAATAAAAATTTAAAAATTTTTGACAGTTTTAATTACTGAGTCACATGTTGCTAAGCAGGTATATGACACTAAAGTACAACAAAAAGATATGAGGCATGCAATGACTCACTCCCCCCAACTAAAACTAAACATTGTCCCCAATGTTCTAAACTAAGCACATGGACATGTAAAGTAAAGCGAGAGAAGGAAGGATGTTACCTCGAGGCATTAATATCCAAATTTTTTCAAGTTACCTGCAAAATCATTAGTAGCAACAAGGAAAAATGGAGAACATAATATAACAACTCAGTTAATAAATTCGGTTAATCAAGATACTTATCATAAAGTAACAACCGAAATTTTTGAGGATCTTC
Source organism: Hydrangea macrophylla (assembly GCA_033977485.1). Taxonomy (NCBI): domain Eukaryota; kingdom Viridiplantae; phylum Streptophyta; class Magnoliopsida; order Cornales; family Hydrangeaceae; genus Hydrangea; species Hydrangea macrophylla. The sequence goes on from CM066983.1 coordinate 15,775,574, forward strand.
CCAGTGAAATAATTTAACAATGACAAGACTTTTGAGATCCTCATAAAAATGCAACTCCCCCCAACTATTGTCAGGCTCAAGGTCAGAGGAGATGATGCAAAACCAATGGCTTCCAAATTTGTTGGGCATAGTTATAAAAGGAATACCACACTTTTTAGGAATTATATGCAAGAAACGATCTTTGGTGTTGGTATTTCCTATAACAGCCTCTATTTTAATACTAAAAACAGGGGGAGGCCATGGTTCAATAAAAGGGGCAGGGTCGAAGTGATGTTCTAATGAAGCTTCACCACCCTCCGCTTGTCCTAGAACAGAATCTATGGAGATATAATCATAGGAATTGAATTTCTGTTCTATGCACATGGTTTTGGACTGGACTTGGATAAAGCTATCTATTTGGGCCTCAATGTCATAATCACTCAAGAAGGTCAAGCAGTCTAGAAGATTGCTAGCTTCTTGTTGAATTTTAAGATCATCTAAAGTGGGCCCAATATTTTCCAAGTCTTCTCTCAAAGAATTTTGAAAGTTAAAATTTTGTGAAGAACATGTGCTAGTATCCTTACCATCCTCTTCCACAACACATTCTGTTTGTTCACGAATGGGGTACACATGACATTCAAGCTCAGGACGAGAGCTTTGATTGATAGCAAGGATAGGTGATGGGCAACTTGGTGACACCACCTCTTCGGTCGAAAGAGGTGAGGGTTCATGAATATCACAAGAATCTAAATCAGATTTAGATTTTTCAATTATGTCCTCTCTAGGGTCACTTTCAAAGGTAGGGGTAGAGTCAACAGGGGACTCTTCCTTTCCTAATTGCGTGCAATCACCTAAACTCTCGTCATCTTTTAAAACCTCATTCTCATCCTTGTAACTCTCCTCACTATATATGTCATCTATTGAGGTGCTCTGGACAAAGAGATTGTGCAGTTTTATCCAGGCAGTGAAGGAGTTGATGTCTGGGGTTGTATGTTGAGGAGAAGATGGTTCTACAACTTCATGCTCAATGGTTTGGTTTTGGAGTTCTTGTTGGGTTATCACTTTCTCAAATGAGTTGTTAACCTCACTCGGTATGAACCCATCATTGTCCTCTAATTCCATTCCATTGTTAGTGTCTTGAAATTCAGGTTGTAGCGTTGAAGGACTGGTATAGTCTTCTAAAGGTTGGCTATCAAATGCTTGTTGATATCTAGCTCCTAATTTATCAATTGCACTCTCTAGCCTTTTCATTTCACTAAGCAGCAATTTTAACATACCATTATCCTCAACTTGGTTATTCTCCTCATTATAACTATATGAAGTTTCACCCCATTGTTGTTGGTAATAGTCCCCTTCCCATTGTGTTGATTGGTAACACTCAAGTTGATAATGGGCATCATATATGGGTGCTTGCCAACTCGGGGTATAGTTCTCATTACCTAATGTGTACCCATTCGTGGTATTTGTGTTGTATGGAGGGTAATATGGATAAGACATGTTTACCCAAAATATTTAAACAAAAGAAATTTTTTTTTTTTTTTCTTGTAAGAGAAAAAGTCCAATGATTTTTTTTTTTTTAAGTAAAAGAAGAAAAATGGAAAAACTTAGTAAAATCCTAACCTAGTTGCCTTCCCCGGCAACGGCGCCAAAAACTTGACACGACTAAATAGTTGTACGCTCTTGTGCAACACCCAAGTGTAGGTGATCGTGCAAGTAATACTGGATAAGTCCAGGTCGATCCCACAGGGAAGGAATAGGAAGAAAATCTACTAAGTTATAACCTAAAGAAATAGAAAGGATGAATGTAGGAGAGAAGGTTCTAACGAATCCTAATTAATTAAATTAAACTAAATAATAAACTAAGCATATAGAAACATAACTAATTAAATAAATAAACTAACGGTGTTGGAAACACGAGAATCCACATTGATCCTAACCATCTACCATGCATATTCATTAACGTTCTATGGAGTTCATTCCTCTTCAGTACTCCGTATTTTTCTAAAGATATAAAATCAATAGCCCTTTCATGACCGGGACTACATCATCACAGTTGATTTAAAATACTTGGAAGACGGTTTAAAACAATGGTAATTACTTGCACTCTAAATGGTGTTAGCATTCAAAGTGGTTTTCAAAAGTCATTGAAGAAAATAGCCTTAAGGCTTTAAGTTCTAAAAACTGTTTTGACAAACTGAGCTTATTGGGACAATTTGATGACAGATTTCTAAAACAGAAAGTCATGAAATACTTAAAAGAATCATCTCAGGATTTAACATGTTCGATTGATCGAAGCGCTCTCGATCGATCGGACTGCCTCATCCTTCAATCGATCGAACTGTCTTCGATCGCTTGACTATCTCTGGTTCGATCGAAATACCTTCGATCGATCGAGCCCAAGGTTTCTAAAGATTGCATGGCAGAGGTTGGAAATCAATGTTTCATCACATATCTCCAACGTCTAAACTACGGAAACATAATAAAACTAGTGCAGAAACAGTAAAACATAAAAATCATTAACATCTAAACTAATAAACAATCAAATAGAGATAAAGGAACATAAAAACCTGGAATAAACCTGAATATAACTTGTAATCAACATCAATCTTGAGTAAACTTCAATATATTAATGAAAAAGATGAAGAAGAATATGAATCTAACCTAATCTACTCCTAAACTAACCCTAAAACTACCCTAAACTGCTGTTTTTCGCGTTCTGGAGCGTCCTCCCTTCGTCTGGCGTCAAAACGACGTATATATATAGGGTTCCCACAGAGTTTACGCAACTTTTGGGTGATTAAAAAGTTCGATCGATCGAGCTTAGTTCGATCGATCGAAGGTTCGATCGATTGAACTCTTCTTCAATCGCTTGAACTCTCTGATTTTGACAGCTCTGCACACCGATGGGAGAATGGCCATAACTGTTTACTCGGACCTCGGATTGACCTCCCGTTTGCGGCCACGCAACCGTAACTCAAAGATCTACATTTTATATCTCTGGGAAAATCTTCCAAATCTGAAGTCATCATTGTCAAAATTGGCGTTTTCCCAGCTGCTTCTGTTGTTCTCTTCACCAGAATCACTTTCTATGCAATGTTTGCTTTCCATGACCTGTAAAATAGTGTAAAAACACATGTTTGAGTCTCAACATCATAGAAAACACTTAATCATTGATATGCATCTAAATATAGGGACTTGGGGATAAAATTATGCATAAAAGACTATGAAATACGCTATGAATATGCATTTTTCACCTCTAATCACGGCACATGCAACATGTTGGGACATACAACTTAATGATGTCCTAATGTGCCATATTTTCAAGAGCAGGCCCCTATGGAAATGAATGCCATGCACGGTTTTCGAGGGGCGGGGAATTCCAACAATAACCTTCAAAGTAACAATAGATGGAATCACCCCGGTTTTGATTGGAGAAATAAGGCTGGGACACAAAATCAATATCAACAGCAGCCCTACAACAACAATCAATATCAAGGGCAAAACAATAGGCCGTCCCATCAATACAATCAAAACAGAGCCAATAATTACAACCAAGCTCAATCTTCCAATGCACCACAGACCAATACCTATGTGCCACCACACAAGAAGGTGCAAGAAGAAGAGCCACTTGCTAATGCCAATCTCACGCAGCAACTCATACAGATGATGAGTAGAATGTCTACAACGTTAGAAAGGATAGATGCACGGCAAGAGGGTTCAGGAGGAACATTCCCTGCCCAACCACTTCCAAACCCCAAGGGACATAACACTGGTCCTAACAATCAAGAACATGCTAAAGCCGTGACTACACTGAGAAGCGGAAAAATCATAGCGAAAAGCATGCCTCTGTCCACACCCGAAGTGTACAATGAGGAGGAAGTGGTGGATAATGAGCTTAAACAACCATCTATTCAAGCAGAGGAGCCGTCTACAAATGACGAGGCAACAAAGACAAACATTGAAGCTCCTAGAGTAGAGAAAGAAGTTGAGCAAAGGCATGGAAAGGAGTCTGCTAAGGATGAACTACCAAAATGCCCTTTTCCTGCACCTTATCCTCAACGGTTGAAGAAACCCAAGAATGAGACGAAGAATCAGGAGTTTCTGGAATTGTTTAAACAAGTCAAAATTAACCTTCCACTCCTAGATGCTATCAAGCAAGTGCCGGCCTATGCTAAGTATCTCAAAGATCTATGCACGGTCAAGAGGAGGCAAAGCGTGAAGAAACATGCTTATGTCGCATGCCAAGCAAATGCGATCATTCAAAATGAGTTGCCTCCAAAACTCAAAGACCCCGGTACACCTACTGTCTCATGTAGAATTGGGGATCAAAGGATAGATAACGCACTCCTCGATCTAGGAGCAAGCGTGAACCTGCTGCCATATTCAGTCTATAAACAGCTAGGGTTGGGTGAACTCAAACCCACCCGAGTCGCTTTGCAATTGGCAGACAGATCTGTGAAGTACCCTAGAGGGGTGTTAGAGGATGTCCTTGTTCAAATAGACTCTTTTGTAATTCCGGTTGATTTCGTGATATTGGACACAGAACCTGTGTCTAATCCTGGTGCACACATCCCGGTTATCTTTGGACGTCCGTTCCTCAACACTATTGATGCCACGATCAAGATTAGAAGTGGTATCATGACTATCGTATTCGGGAACATGACATTGAATGTCAAAAATTTTTCTAATCCCCGACCTGAAGAATACGATGATGAGGAAGAAATTCATTATATTGACACGGTCATTGAAGATGAAGTTGACTTGGTCGACTACAAAGATCCTTTGGAAGTTGTGATGACTCAATTTGGCGATATCTATCAGCCTGCAGAGTCAACTCCTTTGGATGCTGACCTGAACCAGACGTGTCTTATGATGGATACGATAGAGGAGGATAGAGCAGAATGCATGTGGGTAATGCCATATGAACAATTGCCTCCTAAAACTAAGTTGGCAATGCCTTCTAGTTTTCAGTTTCCGGAGTTAGAATTAAAGGAGCTACCCAAAGAGCTAAAATACGCATTCCTAGGGACTGGAAAAACTTATCCTGTGATCATTTCATCTGCTTTAACTCATGAACAGGAAGGTAAGCTAGTGCAAATACTGACTAAGCATAAGGATGCTATGGGATGGACGATTGCTGACCTTAAAGGCATAAGCCCATCCATATGCACTCATAAGATATATCTGGAGGAAGACGCTAGACCCTCAAGGCAAATGCAAAGGCGTCTGAATCCCAACATGCAAGAAGTAGTTAAAAAGGAAGTGCTCAAATTACTTGATGTTGGGATGATTTATCCGATATCTGATAGTCCTTGGGTTAGTCCAACCCAAGTGGTTCCAAAGAAAGCAGGCATAACGGTCATCCCAAACAAGGATGGTGAATTGGTACCAACACGTGTCCCCACTGGATGGAGGATGTGTATTGACTACAGAAAGTTGAATACTGTGACCCGAAAGACCATTTTCCTTTGCCATTCATGGATCAAATGCTAGAACGTGTGGCAGGTCACAAGTATTACTGCTTTTTGGATGGATATAGTGGATATAATCAAATTAAAATTGCTCCTGAAGATCAGGAGAAAACCACATTCACTTGTCCATTTGGTACATTTGCCTACCGACGAATGTCGTTTGGCTTATGTAATGCACCGGCTACCTTTCAGCGGTGCATGCTAAGCATATTCAGTGACATGGTCGAAAACATCCTTGAAGTCTTCATGGATGATTTTTCAGTGTTTGGCCATAGCTTTAAAGATTGCCTCAGCAATCTTGAGCAGGTATTAATGCGATGTGAGGACAAACACCTAGTTTTGAATTGGGAAAAGTGTCACTTTATGGTGACCAAAGGAATAGTCCTCGGCCATATAATCTCTGATGAAGGAATCCAAGTGGATAAGGCCAAAATTGACATAATCTCAAATCTACCTGTCCCCCGTACAGTGAGAGACATCCGTTCGTTCTTGGGGCATGCGGGATTTTATCGTCGGTTTATCCAGAACTTCAGTGCAATCTCTCGACCCCTTTGTCAACTTCTTGTCAAAGATGCACCATTCGAGTGGTCAGAGAGTTGCCAAAAGTCCTTTGAGGATCTAAAAGAGCTTCTCACCTCCGTACCTATAATACAAGCACCTGATTGTAGTTTGCCTTTTGAATTAATGTGCGATGCTAGTGATTACGCCATTGGCGCGGTCCTAGGCCAGAGGAAGGACAAGAAGCCATATATGATATACTATGCCAGCCGATCTTTGAATGAAGCTCAAATGAATTATATAACTACTGAAAAGGAGTTGTTGGCTGTAGTATTCGCCTTGGATAAGTTTAGGTCTTATCTGATAGGGTCACCAATAGTCTGTTTTATAGATCATTCGGCCCTCAAGTATCTGCTGTCTAAGAAAGACGCTAAACAACGGCTCATTCGCTGGATACTCTTACTCCAAGAGTTTGATCTAACAATCAAAGATAAGAAAGGAGTAGAGAATGTGGTTGCAGACCATTTGTCACGGTTGACTTTTGTCGACAATACTGAACCCCAATCCATTAAGGATGAGTTCTCGGATGAACAGCTACTGGCAGTAAGTAGTCTGCCTTGGTACGCTGATATTGTGAACTACCTTGTCACGGGAGAAACCCCGAATCATTGGTCAAACCAAGACAGAAAACGGTTCCTCTCGTTCGCACATCATTTCTTTTTTGATGATCAATATCTTTTCAAGTACTGTGCTGATCAGGTTATCAGGCGCTGCGTTCCCAACGAGGATATAACCGTAATTTTAGCATCATGCCATTCTGAGGCATGCGGAGGCCACTTCGCTTCACAGAAGACCGCACAAAAAGTTCTACAAAGCGATTTTTACTGGCCCACAAGTTTCAAAGATGCGTATTCCTTTTGTAAGACATGCCAACGCTGTCAAAAGCTTGGAACTATTTCTAAAAGGAATTCTATGCCTTTAACCCCTATCATCACAATTGAGATATTCGATTGTTGGGGCATAGATTTTATGGGCCCATTTGCCAAGTCTAATAACTGTGAATACATACTCCTTGCTATAGAGTATATGTCAAAATGGGTTGAAGCGATACCAACGAGACGCAATGACCACAGAACGGTCATGTCCTTTCTGAGAGAGCATATCTTGTCTCGTTTTGGAACTCCGAAAGCTTTACTAAGTGACCAAGGCAAGCATTTCTGCAATAGGCCTTTGGAGTCACTTCTCAAGAAATACGGAGTCCACCATAAGATCGCTCATGCCTATCATCCACAGTCGAATGGGCAAGCAGAATTGGCTAACCAAGAAATCAAGCATATTCTTGAAAAGACGGTTAGCTCCAACCGAAAGGACTGGGCATACAAGCTTACTGATGCTTTATGGGCATACCGTACTGCCTATAAGACGAATCTAGGTATGTCCCCGTATAGATTGGTTTACGGAAAAGCTTGCCACCTTCCTGTTTTAATTGAGCATAGAGCTTATTGGGCGACACGCTCATTGAACTTTAATATCCAAGAGGGAGGTCAGTTACGCAAACTCTAACTTGCAGAGCTAGAGGAAATACGACGAGATGTGTATGACTCTGCAAGGTTGCATAAGGAAAAGTTGAAAGCTCGTCATGATCGTACGATCTTTCGTAAATCATTTGAGCCGGGGCAGAAAGTTTTGCTATATGACTCTCGCCTCCACCTTTTCCCAAGTAAGCTCCGTTCCCGTTGGACTGGCCCGTTCATTGTAAAAACTGTCTTTCCCCATGGGGCAGTTGAGCTCGTCAATCCAAAGAACGATGATTGTTTCAAGGTCAATGGACAGAGGTTAAAACCGTTCTTGGAGAACTTCTAAACTGAAGTTGAGCACATCCAGCTGGATGAGCCCAACTATTCTCCCACTTAAAATCCAAATTGGAGTTCCATATTGTTGTTGTATTCCTTTTTTCTTCCCTGTATTTTAGTTTCTCTCTTTTGTTTTTATTTCTTTTTTCGTTCTTTTAGTGTTGTGATCTTGTTCTAATCCGCTATACCTTGAATCACTCAACTGCAGGTGCATAGATGCGAGGTGATGATGTTCATTCTATTGGTTCATGGGCTGATTCAGATTGTAGTTATGGCACCTGAACTGAGGGTGAACTTACACCCTGCCCCTTATTTCATCAAGACCCTGAAGCTCACGCTCTCATTGATGCTGCTCAAGGGTACATTCCATACCCACCGGCCCTCCTTGATATCAATCCATATGAAAATATGGAATTCCCTGATGACGATGATATGGATGAGGAAGAAGACCTTTACATGGGAAGAATGGTGGATGATGCCCTCATGGCACAATGGGAAAATGATGATATGTGGGAGCCATGGGAAGATCATGATCTCCAGGATGTCGTCCCGGAACGTCACAATGCAGTTTTTGTTCTTGTTGACGATTTCCTTGTTCCCGAGTTGGTCCCATACCACTATGTGCACTTGAGCTTTCTATTATTCAGGCTCCAATGTCCCTTACCAGCTAGTGCATCTTGGGAATCTATGCCAATAGCGAGGTTGGAACTTAGTCACATTTCTTTTTATTTTGTTTCTGTTTCGTGTTTTTGTGTTTGTTCCGTTATCTAATATCTGTTCGTTTGTCTTTTGTCTTTTCCTTGTCCAGGATTGTCACTATGTTTCTCAATGGTATTTCAGTGTTCCTTCCGCATCAGCTGTTCCATGGGGCTCGCACACAGTCCCCTGGCACCCCACCACAAAAGGAAGAACAATTGCGGATTTTCACACCGTTATCTATGTCTCCACCGCGGTCTCCTCTCATGTGCACACCTCATTCCCTAGCAACTCCAGACATGCTGAATGACACTCTTGCCGCTTTCAGATCATTTTGGGAACGGGAATTGTCAAGTTTGGAGTCCAATCTCGAAGATTTGGTAGTGTTCGAAGCAATGGAAGAAGAAGAAGTTTTCGTGTTGGAAGTTTAGTGATTCACTTTAGTTGTGTTTTGTCATTTTCATCCCTTTTTCAATTGAAGTGTAATTCTGGGCAAATGATTTTAGTTTGGTTTTTATTTTTGTTAATCATTGTAATAAGGTCTACGGATCACGTGGATAGCTATAACTTTGCAAACTGATGCATTCTCAAGATGATATTTACTAAGTCTTTGCAATTTTATCTTACGATGATGTCCATTCTGGCCTGCATGTTTGTAAGTGAACTACTTTTAAGTATCTCTGCATGTCCAGATTTGTTTCTGATAGTTGGGGGTGTTTTAGTTCACTTGACCAAAGAATTCTGTAATTTTTGTGTTCGATCGATCGAACCTACTTTCGATCGATCGACCACCCTGCAAGTTCAAGCGCTTGAACGTTTTATTCAATCGATTGAGAAATTTACCTTCGATCGATCGAACGTTAGTCGATCGATCGAACGTAGGTTTTAACGAGGCGTCTTCAGAACACCTCTTCATTTCCCTCACTCTCACACACTCAAGCGCTCGAGCACGGGAAGGGGGCGACTCGGCGATTCTCGTAGCGTTACATATCAATTAGCCGCCCAGATCACCCCTACAATCATCCTCATCATCATCATCACCTCCCACTGCGTGTTTCTACACTAAGGTAGGCTCCACGTGCTTTTATCGTTCTTTTTGTTAGAAAATCCCAAGGGGTTGTCCCCTTGGTCTTAGGATTTCCTATTTGAAGCTCTGTTTTCTTTAGCTTTTCGTTTTCCCATTCGTTTCTGCGATCGCAACACATCGCTGTGTTCGATCGATCGAACTGGTTTCGATCGATCGAACCCGACATGTTCGATCGATCGAACTATACTCAAGCGATCGAATAAAACTCCAGTTCAATCGATCGAACTAAGTTAGATCGATCGAACAAAAGCAGTGGCAGTTTCCTTTTCTTTCTTTCATGTTCTAATCTATGTCGTGTTATGCTTTATTTTCAGGACTGCCACGATGAATCCAGTAACTGGCTACCACAAGTCCAAGCCCTTCAGCCTCACTATACCTGATCCGGTACCCGCACATGGGTTCCGGAATGATGAGGATCGGGGATGGTACGAGCGTTATTTTCGGGCGCGGAAGGTGATGATTGAGCATCCTGTTGAGTCTATTTGGTCAGAGTACCCATGGTTCCTGACTCGGATTCGCTCTATGCCCCACTGGTTCGATTTACTCTCACTTGCTAAAAGAGTAAATCTGTCATGGATACGAGGTGCATGCGCGACGATGATACGCGACCCGGACACACCATTCACATATCATGCTTTCTTCCGAGGTTGGGCGTTCGTCATCAGTCCTGCTACAGTCTCAGCCGCTTTGGGGATACCAGAGGTACTAGATTATATTTGCCCCCATCGGCCGGACGCACCTGAGACCCCACCAGCTGCCATTATCCGCGAGCTCACCGGAGGCGTCGTTCCTTCTTGGAATGGCGAGGCTTTGATTGAGGACCATTTCCTTACTGATGACTACCACATGCTCCACCTGGCCCTCAGCAACTGCCTCCTGGTGACCTCTTATCGCGAGAAGATCACGGCTTGGTATGCGCGTCTTTTATTTGCAGTGGGGACAGGACAGTCGGTCTGCTTATCACGGCTTTATATTGATTTCATGGTTTATCCCACCCGCTACATCGCCTCCAAGAAGCACCTGAAAGGTGCTTGGGCGATCCATAGAGTTATGGCTCAGGCTGGTTTTCCTGAGCTTGCTGGTGACGACCTTCGTTCTTCCCCCAGTCGATTCGGCGAGGCAGCCGCTCGCTGCTCAGACGCCCAGAAGCAGAAACGAAAGGGCAAAGGGAAAGCGAAGGTGGGGGCGAAGAAGAAGAGGCGTGGTGGGACGGATACAGAGGCCGGAGCTTCAGGGACGCCCACAGAGGCCGAGAAGCTTGATTCAGATGATGAGGAGGAGGATCCGGTTGCTGCTGTTCAGCAGTTTGAGTTACGACAGCGGTCGCAGACTCAGTCCCAGGGAGAGTCTTCTTCCTCTGTGCCTCTCCCGACAGTTTATGAGCTACTATTAGAGGAGAAAGAGGCCAGGATTAGACTTGAGGGCTGGATGGATCAGATACAGACATTGCTGGAGTCGATATTGATTCAGATTGGGGTCGATCAGGCTGTTCACTCTGCTCATCATCCCACACCTACCCCGTCTGCACCGCCTGCTGCCGATCCAGCATCTTCAGTTGTTCCTGTTCCTACTCCTACAGATCCATACACTACTTCTGTTGCGGCTGATCCATCACTTTCTACTCCACTTACTGCTAATCGTCCATCCACTTCTGCTGCTATTGCACCTGCTACTGCACCACTACCACCTGCTCCCATTGACATTCCTTCTGACGTGGCTGATGATGATCCATCGGGAGCCGTGTAGCATTTTCTGGGGAGGGGGTGGTGTGATTGTACTTTTGATTATCTTTTTATTTTTGTTGTACTGTTTTGGTGGATGTATATGATTGGACATGTTGGCCAGTTCTGTATTTTGGTTATTTTGTTTATGTAGTAACATTATTTATCACTGTTGTTATCTGATTCCTTTATCATTCCAGTGGTTTGTAATGTTTGGATCATGGTTTTTATTGTTATCTTTATATATTGATCCTTGTTTTTGGAGATTGTGTTCTATTTTTCTATGCCAGGTTGCTATGTTTGCTATCATCGCGTTGCTCTATACAGGTGATACCCATCTATTTTATTTGTTGAAAATCAACTTCTGGGGACTTTGTTGTTTTCAGTTGGGGGTAGGAGATACTAATAGATAGGTATACACCCGTAATGATCATATTTTGCACTTGGGATATGTCTTAAATTTAATTGGAATGCGGTCTTAAATTTAATTAGAAGGCGGTCTGTTAAAATGTCAAAAAAAAAAATTTTAAGTTGAACTTTATTGATAGAATAACTCTGAATAACCCCTCCTGCTTGTTAATTAGGCGATGACACATTTGTAGTATTCTCATCTTTTTATGGATTAAGTTCACGCGTTTTCTGTTATCACTAAGATAGATTGCATGTGTGAATCTATTATGTATCCAATACTTTTATGCACTAATTGGCAACTATGTAGAAAACCTGAAAATTAAGTTAATATGACTATTGTGCCTAAAGGACAAGTAGTGGAAGCTAATAACCCTTAGTGAGCTATTGAGCCAATCTTCAATTCTGAGGGAATGGACACATTAATTCGAATTGTTTTCCTTGAATATACTTTAAATTCGTTGGATAGTCTCAAAATTCTTCATTTAGGCTGTTTCTTAGAGGAGAACGTTCAGGATTTACCAATTACACTCAATGAACACTTAAGTGCTAAAATTGAAAGTTGAGAAAATGATTTCAGCCATCGTTTACCCGTTCGTTAACCTGATATATCTTTCACCTACATTCATTGCGTTGTTTCATCCCTGATCCCCACACCAACTCAATATTTCCAATGAGATTACAAAGAATCCAAGTCCTTGATCTATACCTTGACCTCAATGAGTCGTATTATACATTCATTAAGAATGAGTCATCAAAGTATGTGAAATGGAAGGAAGGAGTTGTGGGACAGTTTTATATAATAAAAAATAAAAAAATAAAAAAAAGAAGAAAAATGATGAAAAAAAAAAAGCTGAAATTCCATCACATACTGAAGGGCACATTCTTTTCTTCAACACCTTCACCTACTAACTAAAAGCCGAAATTCAAAGTCATAAAGATTCTCAACAATTAATTTGAACATGGAAGTGTGAATTGAGTTATCCACGGTATTTTGCTCCTCTAGTAAGTAGTGTTCTATTCATGAGACTATATACTTTTAAATGTCCGTTTTTCATAGAGTCAAGTATGAAAGCATTAGTATCCAGAATATCATTCTTAGCAAAGCTTTTATACGATGTGCGGTCATTGTAAAGCAAGTTTCGGAGAGATGTCCTTTTTGAGTAGGACCAATGTGAGAGTTGAGCTGAAATTGCGAGTTTTTCAAGGTGCAATAGTCTAAATAACTCTTAATAAGGTTAGACGTATGGTTGCTAAACTCACACACACACGGGTGCATGATGGTGATACATATGTTTTATTTTACTTGGTGATATAGGGGAATATGTGGATTCCTTTCATGGGTTGATTGAGGATAATATATCCTTGTAGAGCTAAATTAACAATTGAATGAAGGGGGAATTCTACAAGTTATTCTAAAAATCTTTTTGAGCTTATAATGGGAGAATTTTGTGGGTATATTCACTGTAAACCCTCACGAGACAACACTCGTCCACTAGGGGGAACCTAGGGGTTTAAAGGCTTGTTGCATTAGCTAAATGCAACCGCGATTCCTGCGACAGTGAGTTAGGAATTTTCTCTCTAGCTTAGTATAAGCTGTTTTAGTTTCCTCTGTTTTTCTTAGTCATGGTAGTATTAGTTTAGTAGTTTTTATTTTCGCTTTATCGCTAGGGACTAGCAATAAGCTAGTTGGGGGTTGTGCAAAGCGGGGGTATTTGTAAAATACAACCGCGCTAAAAGGAAGAATTGCATTGGTTTTAGTCACAACTTCCTATTTTATCTGCAATTTGCATTACAAGGCTAGTTTTCATACAATGTGATTAATCTTTGATAAATTGTATTGTTTTAGCTAGTGTTTGTGCAAACCACCGCTGTGTGTACTAGAGAGATGAACATCAGGACAATTGGAATGCTGGAGTATAGACAAAAGAATTCAAGACTAAAAGTTTAAAGTTCGAGCGATCGAAGATGGTTCAATCGATCGAACATTTGATCGCTTAAAGAAGGTTGAAGCGCTTGAGTTCCAGGTGTTCGATCGATCGAGAACTGTTCGATCGATCGAACATGGTATTTTCAGAAACTTTCGCGTACGCAGCAAATGCGGGTTTTTAACCCTAGCCTTTAGTTTTCTTATATATAGGAGTATTGTATACGTCCCTGGGGGACGCCCAACTTTGTTTTTGATCAGTTTTAGAGAGAGATAGAGTTCTTGTTTGTTTTTGTAGGTTAATATTGGATTATGCTTTGAAGGATTCTACATTCAATACAATTTTGTTAACATCCCAGGTTTCATATTATTGTTTTATCTTCATTCTGTACTTAGTAATCATAGTTAATCTTCAATCTTGTAGTACTGCATGCTAGATAGGTTGAAATCATTGATTTTCATAGTTTTCATGAAAAACTCACAAACAAACATGGCTTTAATGAATCTTTACGTTAAAAATAAATCTGAGACTTCCCAGATCATGTCTGAGTAGTCCAGGGTTGGGAAATCACGATGAAACAGTGATTTCTGGCCTCTGCCATGCAGCAGGATAAATTCTATGTTCGATCGATCGGAGATAGTTCGATCGATCGAACCAGAGATAGTCAAGCGATCGAATAACACTTCGATCGATTGAGGGATGAAGGCTTTCGATCGATCGAACGATCGTCGATCGATCGAACTCTCTGATTCTTGAGGATGTTCCCTGAAGTATTCCAGGACCTTTTGTTTTTTAGAGTTGTTATCATACTGTCCCCAAATGCTCAGTTTGTCAAAACAGTTTTTAAAATCAAGGTCCTAAGGCATTTTCTTTCAATATATTTTGCAAACCACTTTCAATGCTAACACCATTGTAGGTGCGAGTCTTAGCTATTGAATTAAACCGCTTTTATATGTTTCAAGTTAACTGTGATGATATAGTCCCGGTCATGAAAGGACTATGGATTCTTTATCTTCAGAGAAATACGGAAAACTGTGGGTAATATACTCCTTAGTGCTTCAAAGTAACTGCATGGTAGATGGTTAGATTGCTGTGGATTCGTGTAATCCCAACATTTTCTTCTTTAAGTTAAATTTTATTTTAGAATACTGTTTTAACTAGCTAATTATTCCTTTAGTTTAACCTGAATTTCTTTCATTAGTAGTCTTAGTTTGTGGAACTTTGTGTTCCGCACCATTGTTAAATAAAATTGATTTTTTTTTTCTTTTGAGGTTAGTCTGAGTAATTAGGTTAACACCTTCCCTGTGGGATCGATCTGGTCTTACCAGTTACTACTTGCACGTCTACCTACACTTGGGTATTGCACAAGAGCACACAAGAATAATCTCGTGCCAGCAGGAGCATCCTTTGAAATATTGTAGAGCCCAAAATATTCACCCATCCACATGTATACATAATGCCATGGCTAAACAGCAGGACACTCGCCGGGACCATCTGCATAAGTAGCTATGTGATTAAGACCATTGTAGATGCTGGCAAGAACAAGGCAAAATTTTACTCCACTAGCCATCAAAGAAGCCACTTTGAAAGTCTCAGGATGAATGAAGTCTCTGCAACTACTTAGCAATGCGAACTCGTATAACCAAGTAACCAAGAAAGCAACTAAATAAACTTCGTCTTCATCACTTACCTCAATTCCTAGCTCTGTGAAGATGACATTTTCTTCGGGCATCCTATAGCAATTGCGGATATAGCCTGAAGGGACACGAGATGAAGGAATATGATAGTCTCACCTGCGATTGATGCTGCTAAATGTTTCAACAGGGTTAAAGGGATTGTCATAACGCTTAGCACCACGAAACCACCAGTCCACCCAAGAGCATATTGTAACTTGATGTCGAGAGGAGTCGCATTCACCATCTTTCTTCGTTATAATATGGTAGGCAGCAAAGAGAAACCGGCAACTAGAAGGCAGAACTGGTACTAGAGCAGCATCAAGACTAGCGATCTCTTCATAGCTGGGAGTCACTTCATCATAAAATTCTCCAAAAAAAGATAGCGTGTCAATATTCTTCAAATCCCATAGATTCGCAGAAGGCATATATCATGTGGGAACAACGATCATATATGAATAGTGATGCAAGTGCAACTTCATAAAGGAAAGACGTCTCTAATGCTTCTTTGTTGCAAAATAGTATACGCTCTGCCCATTCCCAATAAACAGTGAAGGGATCAAAGTTTCCAGTTGATTGAAAGTCTCTCCAACGAGTCTGACACTCAAATATACAATGGCCAAGTGCCTGAGGAACACTTGAGTCTGCAGATTGAGTATGGTGATTAGTCTCTAATAGATGTACCTCCTTGGAAGAACCTTTCTGGCCTTTAGCTTTAAAAGAGATCGCCTCTAATCTTTCTGTCTTTGTCCATCTCTCCAAGTGATAAGGATTTGAGTAAGCGGGATCCCAGGTTTTAGCGCAGCTTTCGATGGCCAGAGTATGATAGAGGCAACGTGTTGCATTGGCTTCACTCTCTTCAGTATGATTATGAACTAGCAGAATATTATGTATTCGACCCTTGTCAGTAATAGTAGTCTTTGAGAAGAAAGGAAATTTCTCCGATGAAGATGATACGACTCTAGCACGATCGGTAATAGGTCCCTTTGAAATCAATGGTGTTGAGTGACCTCCCATCTCTGTAAAAAAAAAAGACTTATCTTATTTTAATGGTTGCTTCAAAGTTGCTTTTAAAGTTGTACAATGGGGCACAAAAACTGTGGGTTTGGAAGCCTATTAGGACTCTTGATTTGTTTTACTCCCACTATTAATCTAGAGATATAATAATGCTCAGTCAAACTCAAGTGATCAATTCAATTTTGGACATGAGATTCAGTATAGCTATACCCAATGCAAAGTGACAGATGTTGATTGAAAATAAACATTTATTCTTCTAACAGAGAGAAATTATGCATGGATTTGAGGACCCACCATGAATCTAGTGTAATTGGGTACTCCTTGCATCAAGATAATCCATATTTTAAGAGTCCCCTATGACCATGTGCAGGCCCAAAATTAGTTAGCAAATTACTTCGTCTCTGGTGATGCATGAATGTATCAGACTGCCAATTAATTTAATTTTAAAGAACTTAATTGGAGTCCTATGCATTGTTAAAAAAAATGGGGAGGGGTTGCAAACTGACTTGGGCGAACTCATGTGAATGATGTTGGGACTGTTTTAAGGAAGTATGCATGGTGTAATCCTTGCCTACTATTCAATCCTAATCCAAACCTGCTACTTAGTGGACATGTCTTACCTATAAAAAAAAACAAAAAGAGCAGAAGACTGAAGTTGGGACAATACCTGATCCGACAAAATAGATGTCCAAGCTTCCCAGAAATTGTGTAATTCTCACAATCAAGTAAGTCGGATACCAAATCTGATTTCCTTGACAAACAGAAGACCCAACTGTGTTACCTCTTGGAAATCTTAATTTCAAGAAAATAAAACTGTGATGCCCAAAATAGTTACATATATATATATATATATGTGTGTGTGTGTGTGTGTGTGTATGTGTGTGTGTGGTCTGCTACAAGAACAAAGAGAAAAACAATGAAAAAAAAAGAGATGAAGAAGAAGAGAAATCAACTTTTAGGTCTAAAGCAGAAGTTTGGAGATGTCCAAATTGTGATGGTATATAGACTATAAGCCTGTCTATTTTTAGATTCTGGTTTTAGCGATTTAAACCCACAAATTTCCTAAAACTTGTCTTGCTTAGGAAAGGGTCCAAATTAGTTAGGAAACAAGCTGAAACCGTGCGTGGAGTTGGTGTTATGGAATTCTATATACTTCCTTTTGTGTTTCAGACCAATCGAGAACTTAAGTCCTAGGACTTGTTTATGGACTATGGCTTCAATTATACACCACCCACACGTGGTCTAAACCGTCATTGGTTAAATGGGTCAAATTCAAGGCTGTGTAAACTCAAAGTCTATGGGAATGATCCAATGTGATGCGGCCCAATAAGTCTTGCTCACCATTTACTGCAATGGGTCCGTTTGGGAGAGTCTAAAATTGGCCCTATTTCAGTCTAAGTCTCACTCTTTTATTTGATTTTTTTTAAAAAACTAAGGCATTATTAATTTCATAAAGAACCATTTTAAAAGAGTTATTAGACTGGACAAAGGTTCCTATGCAAGAAATTAGCGTGTCCAGGCAATTAAAACAGTAGAGTTGGTTCTTCCCAAGCACCGCATGGATATTTGCAAATCAAATACTAGTTCAAATACTTCAATTCCCGCCTCTCATACATGTCAAGCATGCACATCACCAAGCCTTGAAGTGGGGCATCTATAGGCATTGAAATTTTAATAGTGCCTTGATCGCCATTGATCTAGTCAAAGTCAACATTTTGTTTCTTTAACTAGTCAACTGAATGAAATGGGCTTAGCCCAATTAAATATACATATTGATTTATTATTATTGGGCTTGTTAAAATAATACATGGACCCAATTAAATAAATTAATTTATTACTAAGGGCTTGCCAAAATAAAACATGAGCTAGGCCCCGTTTATTAAATATCAGGCTTATCAAAATAAATCATGGGCCAGTATTTAATTGGTTACTGACTTGGTCTTATAAAAATTGGACACTTGTCATTGTCTTATAAGTCAAACCTAAGAGGTAAGTTCATGAGATATGGAAAAATTGTGCCTATAAAAAGGCTCACACCCTCCTCCTAAACACACACAGAGACTGGAGATAGAAGATTAAAAACCCTAAGCAAGCTGCCTTCTCTCACAAGATGACGACCACCTACCACAACTCAAGTTTCAAGCTTTAGATATGTTATTCTCTACACACAACTAGAGAATAACATTAGTCTTCAACAAATCATCTGATCGATTCAAGGAAAATCATCACACCACTATTCTCTGCGATTCCTCCAAATCAACTCTTCGATGGCAAATCCTGTCTACAAAGATCTCTCTTCCTTCCGGCCACCAAAAGTGTCACAGGAGGATCTTTTCATTGCTTTGTTCGAGAATACGCTGTTTCAACCCTTGGATCAAGAACCATCAAGGAGATAGAATCAGGGGTTATTCTTTTTATAAAAGAATATAAAAATACAGAGTTTGTAACCAATTTCTCTTGATTGATAAATTACATATTTTAATTACTTGTTTGCAGTTTCGACCGCTTGATTTTCAGAATCGAAATTTATTGCTTACAGGAGGTTTTGATGCTAAGGGATAGCATAATTTGGAAGGTACACTTGTACTCTTTCATAGTCAAGTTAAAGCTTTGTTTGATACTAGTGCTGCACGTTCTTTTATTGCTATTAAGATTGTGTGCTGGTTGAGTTTAGAACCCCAGACACTTGAGTCGACACTCAATGTTGTGTCACCTTTGGGTGTGACTGTTAAGTTGGGTAAGGTATACAAGCATTATCCCTTGACTCTAGAAGATAGGAACCTTCCAGCAGACTTGGTAGTTCTATCAATGTTGGAGTTTGACATTATCCTAGGAATGGATTGGCTTACCAAGTATGGTGACAACTTGGATTGCCCTACCTACCAAGATGTCCTATGATTAGATTTCAGTGCCAGCCGTCGAGTGCCATGCTCCTTACAAGTGGTGTAGCTGTAATTGGGAGTACGAGTAAGAAACCTAATATAGACCAGATCCCTACCGTACAAGATTTTATGGATGTATTCTAGGATATTTTGGGACTTCTACCAAAGAGAGAAATAGACTTCTGTGTGGAATTAGTACCTGAAATGCTACCGATATCCAAGATTCCATATCGGATGGCGCCAACTAAAATGTTGGAATTGAAGAAGCAAGTTTAAGAACTTGAGGATTTAGGATTTGTTAGCCCAAGTACAACACCTTGGGGAGCACTAATACTGTTTGTGAAGAAGTAGGATGGGACACTTCGACTCTGTATCAACTACAGAGAGTTGAACAAGGTTATAATTAAGAATGTATATCAACTTTCTCAGATAGATGACCTATTCGACCAACTATAGGGATCAAGGATCTTTTCGAAGATTAATTTACATTCCGGATATCATCAGTTCTTGGTTCGACCGGAGGATGTACCGAAAACTGCTTTCAGTACGAGATACGTGCATTATGAGTTTTTAGTGATGTCTTTCGGATTAACTAATGCCCCAGCAGTATTCATAGACTTAATGAATAGAGTATTCAGACCTTATCTAGATCAATTCACTATAGTATTCATCGACCATATCCTGATTTACTCAAAGACGGAGGAAGAGCATAAGGAACATCTACAAATTGCTCTACGGACACTCCGAGATAACCAGTTGTATGCTAAGTTCAGTGAGTGCAAATTTTGGCTACAAGAATTCAAATTCTTAGGACATGTTATTTATCAGGACGGTATCTCTGTAGACTCATCCAAAATCGATGCGGTCTTAAGCTGGAATAGACCAACCATTGCGACAGAAGTTAGAAGTTTTCTTGGTCTGGCTGGATATTACTAGAGATTCGAGGAAGGATTCTCCAAGATTTCAGGACCATTAACAAATTTGCCAGAACGGAGATGAAGTATGAATGGACAGATAAGCATGAAGGTGCATTTCAAGAACTAAAAGAAAGATTAACCTTTGCACCGATGCTTGCAATACCTAAGAGTGGCTAAGATATATAATCTACAGTGATGCATTACACCAAGGACTTAGGTGTGTGCTTATGCAGGATGGGAATGTTATTGCATATAGATCTTGACAACTAAAGGTACATGAGAAGAATTACCACGCATGACTTGGAATTGGCTACAATAGTGTTCGCTCCAAAGATCTGGAGACACTATTTGTATAAAGAAAAGTCGATGTGTTCTCATATCATAAGAGCTGAAGATACCTTCTCTCTCAGAAGGAGTTGAACATACGTCAACAGAGATGGATGGAATTACTTAAGGATTATGACTTCTCTTTACAATACCATCCGAGTAAGGCAAATGTTGTGGTTGACGCTTTGAGTCGCCAACCTCGATTAGTCATCGCTGCTATATTGATTCGAGAATGGCAAGCATTAAGGTTTTAGCCGAGTTTGACCTTTGGCCAGTGGGATCAACGGAAGGACGACATCTTGGATGCCTAGTCATACAGCTGACTCTTATTAACCGTATCACAGTGGCTTGGCTTAACAGATAACTAAGGATTTAAAAATATGGTTCGCTAAGATGTCAGCAAAGGAACTGAAGTTCTAGAGTATTAGTTTCGATGGAGCCTTACGATGCAAGGGTAGACTGTGTGTGCCTAACGAGCATAATCTCATAAATGACGTGTTGGATGAAGCACACAAGTCACGAATGACGGTACACCCTAGAGGTACAAAGATGTACAAGGACTTAAAGAGGAATTTCTGGTTGGAAGGAATGAAGAAAGAAGTAGCTGAGTATGTAGCTCAGTGTCTTACTTGTAGGCAAGTAAAGGTAGAACACCTGAACTACCTGGACATCTACAACCACTTCCGATTCCCCAATGGAAATGTGAACACATAACCATGGATTTCTTGGTAGGAAGGTCACAGCAAAACCACGACGCTATTTGGGTAATAGTGGACCAACTTACTAAGATGGCGTGTAGCACCCTGAATTTTCCTGGAAATTCCACGTAGGATTACAGAGTGATGGCATCACCCTTTAGGATATTCCTAATTAGGACTTATTTATAAGAATCATTAATTATCGTCTTGACGACGAATTTATTTATAACCTAGAAACTAATAGAATAGTCGTGATCTCGATATTTTAAATCTATAAAGAGCTTGGTTGGACTCACACCTAGGACTTGTACATAGCCCCGTACATATATAACTAGATTCATCTCACATTAGTGCACATTCACTAGGACACTGACACACACTCCTAGAATTTTACCCAAGAATAGGACCCACTCTATTGCTTAAGAACCACATGGACCCCACCCAATCTACCCTTAAAAACACACAAGCACATATGCATATGTACACATACTTGTGCACCCATTACACCCAACCAAACCTCCCTCATCTCCCCTCTATATAAAGGAACACATCCCCTCATTACACACGTAGAAACACAGGAGGAAGAGCACCATAAAAGAAGAAAGACAAAGAAGGAAAAAGAAAAAAGAGGAGATCGGAGTAGATAGAGACCACCAGAGGATTTGACGTTTGTCTTCTACCGAGGTTCTAAGCTCGCTATATACTCGGGGTGAGTTTCTTAACCTCACTCTAATCATACTATGAGTATACTTAGAAGATTAATATTTATACAAGCCATGTGTATGTTGCAATGTATAGTTGTTATGAGAGACACTTTGGGCGAATGTTGTGTTGATAATTGTTAAAAGAATATGTTGTTAATACTGTTGATATAATCTAGTTCAATTGTGATAATGAGAACGAAATGCATGCTAAGAATTTTAGTTATATTGTGTAGGCTGATTCATTAAATAAAATAGAAACATGAAATTGACTACCATGTAACCACAACTATAATCAAAAAAGGGAATTAGTTGATAGCTGTTGAATAAATTGATGGTCATGCACTGTTAATAAAATTAGCAAGTAAAGGATTGCGAACTTGTACACATAATACTATGTAATCTAGTATCTGTATTGCTATGATTATCCGTGTTATGGTAGTGCTATCACATATATGAGCATGTTAAGGGTTTTATCTATATGTTTTATCGGTATCAAATCCATGTTTATACGATTCATGGATTATGTGTATGTTTCCTCTGTAATGAGGTTAAGTGCACATTTACGATGATTGTTAATCAGAATAGATAATACATGCCATGGTAACGATGAAAAGAACTGAAAGTAGTTGTAGATGAGTTATCGGTAACGGACACACAGACATGTGTCAGCATGCACTGCATAGTTTGGATTCGATGGATAAAGAGGAATGGTGTAAGATATGTTGAGGCAGCCAGATCTATAGTGATCAACGACTGACGAGTCGGGGGTTTTCTTATTATTGGGCTTTATTTGTCCCAAAGGCCGTGTAGGCAAAGAAGTCTTCAGACTTGGCTGTTTAAGCGAAGAAGTCTTCGGACTTGGCTGTGTAAGTGAAGTAGTCTTTGGACTTTCCGTTTAGGCAAAGTGTTCTTAATATTGCCGTTTAGGTGAAGTGTTCTTATTATTGCCGTTTAGGCAGGGATTTCTTATTATTGCCATTTAGGGGATTAAAATTGTCGTTTAGGAGAAGTATTCTTATTATTTCCATTTAGGCAGGGATTTCTTATTATTGCCGTTTAGGCCATGATTTTTAATATTGCTGTTTAGGCGAGGAGTTATGGTATTGTTGGTAAAACTAGTTATCATCATAGATGTTATGATGTTGGACATGTTATGAAGATGGATTTCTTGTAGAATGATTATTGAGATGTATTGTGAGGTCGAGCATTCAGCATCCCGACGTAAGATTTAGTGCATCAGTCATGCATTTGCACTCTCGACCAAAGCTATGAAAAGAGAATTGAAATGTTATGCGTAATGCAATTATTGAGAATGCGTCTTTTGATAAGAAATTTAAATGTATAACTTTCTTATATATGTGTATGTTCGAGAACTTTGGTATGTCCGTGGAAGGTGCGTCGTTTGATAAGAGACTACTGTATCTTAAGACACTAAACAAATAACGTGAGCAGAGCGATACTTGTATTATTGGATTATTGTTTTGTTGTGTTACTCACTCAGCTTTGTTTCAAAGCTGATGGTATATTATGCCTTGGACATTCCACTATCTAGACTTTTGCAGGACAAGCAGGTAGATCATGATTTGGGTATTAAGGATTATCAAGAGGTCGAAGCCAGGTGGAAGACTTAGAGTTAGTAACAGTTTTTTAGAGTTGATTAGATAATCGTGGGTTAAATTTCTTTTATAATAATTTAATTGTAGTGGAAAAAGTGTCTGGACTGACTTTTCAGTTGGAAGTTGTGTTTGTATTAATGTCAAGTTAAATCCAGTTTTTTATTGTTTGTTAGCATAACCCCTTATTGTATATGTTTATAGACTATTAGCAGGACAAGGCAGTTATTCAACTAGTCACGTACCTAAGGACCCATAAAGAAAATTTATTTTTCCCTATTTTTGGTACTCTGGGGCGTGACACAGCGTATTTTATCGCCTACAACATGACTTACTGACAAGCAATGAATATTGCATATTCATGTGCTAATATAATAGATCATTTAATCCCCAAATCTCTAGTTTTACATGCATTTTTTGAAATTAATATGATTTAATGATGATGTCACTCAAATGTATGTATTTATGTGCTTTTATAGATTTTATATGCTTAGTTGAAACTGGAGTTGAAATAATGCAAAGAAATGAAGAAAAGGAGCAGAGAACAACAGCAACATCCAGAAAAATGGCATTTTTGACATTGAAGATCTTGGATTTTTAAAGTTGGTCAAGTAGAAAATGTAGTTTGATGAGTTAGCGACGCATGGCCACAAATTTGAGGTCAATCGGAGGTCCAAGTAGAGAGCTATGAATTTCCTCCCATCGCTACGCAAAGTTGTCAAAACCAACGAAAACCAGCACAAGTCTGAAGCCTTTGACAAGTTTAAAGAGTTTAGGGCTAAAGTGGAAAAGCAATTGGGCATACATATCAAGGCCATTCGATCTAATCGAGGTGGCGAGTACTTCTCTAATGAGTTTATTGATCACCTCGTACAGAATGAGATTCTGTCACAGTTAACTACACCTGGTATGCCTTAGCAGAACAATGTAGCAGAGAAAAGGAACCGGACTCTTTTAGACATGACTAGGTCGATGATGAGTTATTCGGAGTTGCCATTATTTCTTTGGGGTTATGCTTTGGAAACCGCTGCGTACATACTGATGTTGTCAATATCAAGATATAAAAGTATACTTTACTTTTCTAAAGATTTGCAGTGTGGAAGTAAAGGTCGAACCCACAGAGATTGAATTACTACGACTTTTAATTTTAAAACCTAAGTCTAATTAATTATGAAAACGAGATTTTGATTTTGAATTTAATTAAACTAAGAACAATAAAATAAATCTAAATTATGAAAGCGATTTAAAATTGTTTTTATAAATATGTTTAAGGAACCTAGGATTGCAAATCCACCACCAGCTTCATAGTAGGAATATTTATGCATTCAATTAGATTATTAAGTTGGATGATAATGGGGAATTGTAGCTACAAGCCCAATTCCTCCGTCAAGAAAAATAACTATGGTTCAAGCACCAACATAATCCATCTTCGGTTAGCACGAATTATCCCACACTAAACTAGGGTTGTGACATAATCCGTCTAATCTAGGCATGGACTATTCGGATACTTGATAGCACAATTCAATAAAGCACCATTACATGTAAACAATCTATACAAGCACAGCAAATATAGATCATTGAGCACATCACAGTCAAAATAGATCTAAGACAAGAATAAACTTTGAAAGTAATGATTTAATCAATAAAAGTACGATTTATTTATAAAAATCCTCTAAACATGTAATCATCATCCATACATAATAAAACTAAAAGAAATACATAAATAAAACCCTATTACTTGGCTAGGGTTTCATTGAAACCCTAGATCTAGATTTAGTTGGCCATAGAATTGATGAATAGCAAGAGGTTGATGGAGGAGGCCATGAGAATCCTTGGTCTTCTTCTTCTTCTCCTTGCTTTTCTCTCTTCAATGGCTGAAAATATGGTTGTATATTGTGTGTATAATAATTGCCAACCCTTTAATTGAAGTAAAATAGGGTATATATAGATTTACAACAAGTTTTTGGAAGCTTTCCTAACTCTAAACTCATTAAAATTGATGTATTTAGCTTTCCAGACGTAATTAGGCAGTTTCATTCGCACAGGAGTCTTCAGTATACTGAAATACGTAAGTTTGATTTTTACATATATCGCGCGAGCGGGTCGCGCGAGCGTGACATTTGGCACCTCGCGCGCGCGGATCGCGCGAGCGAATTCTGGATTCTCGCGCGCGCGAACTGGGTTTTTCAGCTTCTTTTCTTCTGCCTTTTCACCCTGTTTAGCCTGATATATTTGATTTCTTCCAAAACCTGTCAGAAATAGAAAACGAAGTAAAAATATACAAAAACAGGATAAAAAGGTACTAACAAATGCTCGTTAAGGCGTATAAATAGGATTTGTTCTCTCCCGATCACACCCCCAAACCTACATTTCGCTAGTCCTCGAGCAAAACTAAAATAAAAACTAACTACTAATAAAATACTATTCCATTTTCGCATGGATCACGATCGCATTTAGCATATGCAACAAGCCTTTTAAACCCCTAGGTGTCCCTAGTAGGACGAGTGAAGTCTCGTGAGGGTTCTCGTCAACAAGTCACCCACAACCATCTTTATTAACTTATAAATTTAAAAAGTTTTATTCAAACGAAAAATAAAACAATCAATACTCCTTATTATAAAACAATGATTTGAAATAGAATAATGAACAAGAAGAAACGGAATCAAATGTTGACCTACGTCCTGAAAAACAATCCCAAGTACATGAATCGTATAAATCAATAGAATTTCTCATAAAATTGCACGTGTGTGATATGATAGTCAAATGAACACGCGCATGTCATGAACTTGGAATATAACTCGGATAACTATCCAACTATGCTTCAACTACGAATCTCACAATGAATTACACTCTCAAATAAAACACTCAGAAACAGGTGAAATTTTTCTAAAATATGTGAGTAAAGGAAATATATTCTCAAAACAAGAAATGCTCACATATGACTCGAAAAAGACGCATGACACAAAAGAACAGTAGTCTCATGGATAGGACGCCAATAATCAAGAGAAATTACTCATTACCATGTTTTAATCCCCCTCCCATCATTTACATATCAAAACCATGTTTCCTAGGATGATCAATTAGGACTTTTCAAAGGTTGTAACGTGGCTCAGGTAATGAAAGAGGATAGAAAGGATTAATTGGCTAGGTTTACGAATGTCATTGTAAGGCATGTTCGATCTCTTTCATTCTTCTTCTACAAACTTTCATCTTTTCTTTCTCTTTATTCCTTTTCATTCATTTTTCTTCTTTTCTTTCATTTTTTTTTTTTCAACCTTCCTCTTCTTTATTTGGTTTCTTTTCCTTTTTTTTTTCTCGCTTCTCAAATGACTATGCATTGAATACCAATTAACTACCCCAATAACATCTTATTTTCTTCTTCTTCATCAACACATCGCCTTAATACTACTGAAAGTTGATCACTCTTCCAGTGGTATACTCCAAGTCGATCAAGTTGGAGCTTTTAAAGAGGATAATGATGAAGAAAGAAAAAGAGGCATTGTAACGGCTCAAAGGGGCGAACTAAGGAAATTTTATCTTTTATCGGCCGGTAGTAAACAAAGAAGGCGTAAAATCATTTACTAGGGTAATACGGTTCTTCAATGTTTACAATGGAAGATTATTTAGCATGGTAACAAATATTTTAACTTGACTATCAACCAAAACAAGAATAATGAGACTAAACAACAAGTAGATGCGCTATTTCAATGAAATTCAACAAACACAAAATATATTTATAACCCTCTAAAAAGAAAAAAAAAATAGGCTCAAAAGCTCACTGGGTTTAGTCTCCACCATGCGTTATCTAGAAATCCGAATCATATTATAGTTCACATCAAACATGTATTCAAGCGACTACGTGCAGTGCATAGGTTTATGTGCAAATCTATGATATAAAACTACGATTCAAACAATACATAACTTAAAACGTCATATCATAACTTCAGCAAATGTTTAATCACATCTTCCCTTGTTTACCATTCTATAACGAATCACGTTACATACTAAGAAGTATCGAATTAAAATTACAAAAACATCAGTAACATCGTTTATTTAAGCACAAATTTCGAAATTTTTTTTTAAAAAAATTTGCATAAAATAATGTGCATGTGTGAGTTCATACCCCCAAACCTAAACATTTCATTGTCCCCAATGAAACAATAAAATAAAAGAACGGAGAGTAAGAAAGGAACGATAATACCTCGATCTCGGCAATGACAAACCGATAAATGTATAAGAATATGGCAATAAAGTTCAATTGCTCCAAATGGAACCACCTGTTAATACTAGATAAACGAAAAGAAACTAACAAAAGAATATTAAAAGTAAATGAAACCGAAATATAAAATATAAATCGATAAGCTAATCTAAACTAAACTAAACAAGCAAATGGAAAAGAAATAAAACGAAAAAGTATAAATGTAACAAGGAAAACAACGAACATGAACTAAACTGAACCAAATAAACAAAAACAGAAAAGAAACACAAATAAAATAGGTAGGGGGAAGGATATAGAAAACAAAAGGGAAAAAACAGAAAAATAGGGTATCGCGCGAGCGGTCCGCGCGAGCGGCCGTCGCGCGCGCGAATCCCAAGTTTTTTTTTTTTTTTTTGAAATCGCGCCAGCGGGACCCCCTCGCGCCCGCGAGCTACCTCGCGCCCGCGAAACCAGGTGCGAGAAGAAGCAGAGGCATCATAAAAGAAAAGGCAAGGAAAAACGCCTAAGGCACAAACTCGCGCCAGCGGACCGGGTGAACGAGGCCTCGCGCGAGCGGATCGCGCGCGCGAGTTGGGTTTTGTTCCATTTTTTGGCTAAAATTATGTATGTAATATTAACATAAATTAATTCCGACCCCCAAACCTGTCCAGAAAAACTCTAAGACTGACCAAAATGACTCAAAAACATCCAAAAATCAAAGAAATAGACGAAATCAAGCTTGGGTTGCCTCCCAAGAAGCGCTAACTTTTACGTCTTCAGCTAGACCGTTCTAGCTTAAGATTCAAGGAGGCCGTAAATCCGATTGTGTACCCCTAAGGATATCTGGAAGAGCCCGGTGGTAAGCAGAAATAATATCATTATGAATTAATTCATTTGACGAATCACCTTTATCATGTTCAATTCGATTTCTAACCTTTCGAGTGAATTCATCGTTAGAGTCCAGGTTATTTGCATTCATCCTCTCATTCCTCACTATCTTATTTTCCTCACCCATGTGTAGTGCATTAGTAGGTTCAATTTGTCGTATAACCTCACTACCCTCTATACATAGATAATCATCGTCTTTGGGAGGTTGATCAACAGCGTTAAACACGTTTAATTTTAAGTTCAAGTTCCCGAATGACACTTTCATCACCCCCGTTCGACAATTGACACGCGCATTAGCGGTGGCTAAGAATGGACGACCAAGAATAACAGGGGTATGCTTCCTAGCATCTAGGACAGGTTCAGAATCAAGGACCATAAAATCAACGGGATAAAAACATTGATCAACTTTAACTAAGACGTCCTCGATGATTCCTCTAGGTATTTTGACAGAACGATCCGCTAATTGAATAGTAGCAGCCGTAGGCTTAAGTTCACCTAAACTTAATTGTTTATAAACGTGATAGGGTAAGAGGTTAACACTAGCACCTAAGTCAAGGAGAGCCCGATGAATGATAGTGTCACCTATGACACATGAAATCGTAGGCGTACCGGGATCCTTATACTTCGGAGGAGCGTGTTGGAAAATTGAACTTACTTTTTTTGTGAGAAAGACCTTTTTCGGAGTATGACTGCGCAATTTACGTTTTTGAGTGCAAAGGTCTTTTAGACATTTAGCTTAAGCGGGAATTTGTTTTATAGCATCGAGGAATGGAATATTGATTTTAACTTGTTTAAATACCTCGAGTATATCCTCAACTTTTGACTTTTTCTTTGTAAGATTAGACGGTTCCTCAACATTAGGTGGAAAAGGTAACTTTTGAATGTAATTAGTTGGGACCGGTTCTTTATCTTTTTGAATTCTACTCTCCTCACCCTCCTTATTCAAGTTAATGACATTTTGATCCGAAATCTTAACAACTTCGTCTTCCCGAATAGTCGTCCTAGTCGATACGGCGTTTACTTGTTCACTTGACCCCTTACTCTCATATTGTCCCTTAGGATTTTGAATAGTTTGCGCAGGCAACTTTTCCTCGTTTCTACGACTCACCGCAGTAGCTATTTGTCCCATTTGGGATTCAAGCTTCGCAATGGATTGTGTATGAGAGTGCACTATTTGTGCTTGTGCTTGGACTTGAGTTTCAATATTCTTAACGGAAGCCAACACCGTCTCCTCAAAAGCGTTAGTCCTTGGGGGGTTAGGATTAGGAGGAGGGTGTTGGTATTGATTTTGTTGAAATTTGGGTCGATAAGTGTTAGGAAAATTATTCGACCTAGGCGTATAATTATTTTGTGGGAATTGTTGCATAGCATTTACGTGTTGCTCCACAAATTCGGGAAACTGAGATGCCGATGGGCATGCAAAGATATTATGTGCCGGTGCAGAACACAGTTCACATACTTCGTGAGGAGGTGCGGTTGTCGCTTGATTCATTGTCATAAGGCGGTCAAGTTTTTTAGATAATTCTTGAAATTCAATAGAATGACTCGACTCAAACTTCACCTCTCGTTTGGGTGGAGGAAGATATCCTTCCGCACGTACCGACACAGCCTGATGCATCGAGTTCTCGCTTAAAGTTTCAAAAATTTTCCAGGCGTCGTCGGCGCTTTTGTGTAGCAAAGTTCCCGCACAAACGGCATCGACGGTATTACGGACAGAGGGAATAAGCCCCTCATAGAAAACCTGTACCAACTGCCACTTAGGAACCTGATGATGTGGGCAAGAGCGTAACAATTCTTTAAATTTCTCCCACGTATCGTAAAGCGTTTCCCCATCTTGCATTATAAAATTAGTGATAGATTTCCTTATTTGATTTGTACGCATAATAGGAAAAAACTTTTGTAAAAATGCGGTGTGTAAGGCTTCCCATGTTTTAATTGTGTTTGGCTCAAGTGATTGAAGCCAATACTTTGCTTTGTCTCTTAAAGAAAACGGAAAGAGCCGCAATTTTAATTCATCATCATTTAAATTTTGGATTTTCAAAGTAGAGCATATGTCCTGAAAATCTCCTAAGTGTTGATATGGATCTTCATTTAGACGGCCATGGAAAGACGGAAGTAGCGAGATCGTAGACGACTTTATCTCAAAGTGAGATGCCGTCGCCTCCGGTAATTCGATACCGGCTTGTGGCGTGTAAGTCGTAGGAATAAAATAATTCATAAGTGGAGGAGGTGGTGGTATATTAAAGTTATTCATGTTAGCACCGTCGTTATTTTGGTTGTTATTGTTATTTCCACCGTCAGCCATTTTAATCGGTTCGATTTTAAAAGTTCAAGTTTTCCTTAACCGTTCACGGGTACTTTGAATTTCGGCCTCAAACAATGACGACGGAATCGGAGTTGATTCGTCATCTTGCAACCCAGCTCTAGAAGCTTGGGTTGTGGACTTACTAGTTCTTAAGGTACGTTCAAGTTCAAGATTGAAAGATTTTAATTCTGGTTTATTTGAACGTGTACCTAACATAAAATAAAATAAAGAAAAAGAAACTAAAAGCAAAGACTGACTTAACAAAAGAAACAAATAGCAATCACGCAAATAAGACGACAAGCAAGCACATAGTACTACTATGATGCATGAATATTATCCTGTAATGCAATGACCACGTCAAGCCCAGTGCCCCGAGTTTCCTAGCTAATGCAGTGTTCACTCCACAACTAACCTAATGCAAGTAATTGCGTCACAGCGCCCTGACTTACAGTGGTTTGAAGCGAGTTTCAAAGGAAGCAAATTACTTGATTTTTTTTTCTTTGCGTAAGCTCCTTTGATGTAATTAGCTACTCCACTCGGAAACGTTGGAATTTGATGACTCGATAACCTATAAAATAAAAAGAAAAGTTAGTAACTAAAAATCAAAAACGGAAAATAAGAAAATTAGTACCTACTCTAATATTTACGAATTAACTAAACTAAGATTCTAAAACTAAAGGTAGTAATGCAATCCCCGGCAACGGCGCCAAAAATTGATGTTGTCAATATCAAGATATAAAAGTATACTTTACTTTTCTAAAGATTTGCAGTGTGGAAGTAAAGGTCGAACCCACAGAGATTGAATTACTACGACTTTTAATTTTAAAACCTAAGTCTAATTAATTATGAAAACGAGATTTTGATTTTGAATTTAATTAAACTAAGATCAATGAAATAAATCTAAATTATGAAAGCGATTTAAAATTGTTTTTATAAATATGTTTAAGGAACCTAGGATTGCAAATCCACCACCAGCTTCATAGTAGGAATATTTATGCATTCAATTAGATTATTAAGTTGGATGATAATGGGGAATTGTAGCTACAAGCCCAATTCCTCCGTCAAGAAAAATAACTATGGTTCAAGCACCAACATAATCCATCTTCGGTTAGCACGAATTATCCCACACTAAACTAGGGTTGTGACATAATCCGTCTAATCTAGGCATGGACTATTCGGATACTTGATAGCATAATTCAATAAAGCACCATTACATGTAAACAATCTATACAAGCACAGCAAATATAGATCATTGAGCACATCACAGTCAAAATAGATCTAAGACAAGAATAAACTTTGAAAGTAATGATTTAATCAATAAAAGTACGATTTATTTATAAAAATCCTCTAAACATGTAATCATCATCCATACATAATAAAACTAAAAGAAATACATAAATAAAACCCTATTACTTGGCTAGGGTTTCATTGAAACCCTAGATCTAGATTTAGTTGGCCATAGAATTGATGAATAGCAAGAGGTTGATGGAGGAGGCCATGAGAATCCTTGGTCTTCTTCTTCTTCTCCTTGCTTTTCTCTCTTCAATGGCTGAAAATATGGTTGTATATTGTGTGTATAATAATTGCCAACCCTTTAATTGAAGTAAAATAGGGTATATATAGATTTACAACAAGTTTTTGGAAGCTTTCCTAACTCGAAACTCATTAAAATTGCTGTATTTAGCTTTCCAGACGTAATTAGGCAGTTTCATTCGCACAGGAGTCTTCAGTATACTGAAATACGTAAGTTTGATTTTTACATATATCGCGCGAGTGGGTCGCGCAAGCGCGACATTTGGCACCTCGCGCGCGCGGATCGCGCGAGCGAATTCTGGATTCTCGCGCGCGCGAACTGGCTTTTTCAGCTTCTTTTCTTCTGCCTTTTCACCCTGTTTAGCCTGATATACTTAATTTCTTCCAAAACCTGTCAGAAATAGAAAACGAAGTAAAAATATACAAAAACAGGATAAAAAGGTACTAACAAATGCTCGTTAAGGCGTATAAATAGGATTTGTTCTCTCCCGATCACATACTAAATCTTGTTCCAAGAAAATCTGTTCCTAAGACACCACGGGAGATGTGGATTGGACGCAAGCCCTCTTTGCAACATCTCTGGATATGGGGGTGTCCAACACATGTGCTGAAAGGAAAGATAAGCAAATTGGAAACTAGATTGGAAGTATGTTACTTTGTAGGGTATCCAAAGGGTACTTATGGATGGTACTTTTATGATCTAAGAGAACAGAAAGTGTTTGTTAGTACAAATGTTATTTTTTTGGAGGATGATTATATCATGAACCATAAACCTAAAGGAAGGAGATCTAAGAGAAATAGATGGAGAGCCCTCTATTCCTCCAACAGTTGAAAATAATGTAATACAAGAAAATACCACATCTTCACCCATTTTCGCCCCGATACCTCGTCGTAGTGGGAGGATGGTCAGCCAACCTGACAAATACATGTTCTTAAGAGAAGTTTTTGAAGCTGTCTCCATAGAATTTGAATCTGATCCTACCACGTACGAAGAGGCAATGGCTGATGTTGATTCAGCTCATTGGGTTAAAGCTATGAAGGCTGAATTGGAATCTATGGATTCTAATCAGGTCTGGGATCTTGTAGAACTTCCGGCCAATATTAAATCCATTGGCTGTAAGTGGGTCTACAAGAGAAAAAGAGGATCTGATGGAAAGGTTGAGACCTTTAAAGCAAGGCTTGTAGCAAAAGGTTATACTCAGAAGGAGGGCATTGACTATGAGGAAACCTTCTCGCCGGTGGCCATGCTCAA
Organism: Hydrangea macrophylla; assembly: GCA_033977485.1. Classification (NCBI taxonomy): domain Eukaryota; kingdom Viridiplantae; phylum Streptophyta; class Magnoliopsida; order Cornales; family Hydrangeaceae; genus Hydrangea; species Hydrangea macrophylla. The sequence continues at coordinate 15,809,222 of CM066983.1, forward strand.
GTCCATCAGGATACTCTTATCCATTGCTGTATGCCTAGATTATGAGATCTGGCAGATGGACGTCAAGACTGCATTCTTGAATGGCAATCTTGAGGAGGACATCTATATGCAACAACCAGAAGGGTTCATAGCTGGTCGGAAAGGTAACTTGGTATGAAAGTTGCAAAAGTCCATTTATGGGCTTAAGCAGGCATCCAAGAGTTGGAACATTCGTTTTGACCAAGCAGTCAAGTCATTTGGTTTCTTACAGAATCTGGATGAACCTTGTGTATACAAGAAATGTGAAGGTAAGGTGGTGGCTTTTCTTGTACTTTATGTTAATGACATTCTAATCATTGGAAATGATGTAGGGGCATTGTCATCAATCAAGGTTTGGCTTGCTAGTACTTTCGATATGAAGGATCTAGGAGAGGCGAGTTATATCCTTGGGATAAAGCTCTTTCGAGTTCACAAGCAAAAGATAATGGGATTGACTCAAGCTGGTTATATCGAGAAAGTACTAACTAGGTTTTCCATGGATAAATCGAAGAAAGGTTTGTTACCTTTCAGGCATGGTTTAGCGTCTTCCAAGGACCAGTGTCCAAAGACACAAGAGGAGAGGAATCACATGGCAGAAATTCCATATGCTTCGGTAGTGAGAAGTCTCATATATGCGATGTTATGCACTAGACCAGATATCTGCTTTACCATTGGCATGGTTAGTAGATATCAGTTGAATCCTAGTCCAAAACACTAGACAACGGTTAAGCACATTATTAAGTACTTGAGATGGACTAAAGACTACATGCTTGTGTAAGGTAGAGATGAGTTGATTCTAGTGGGATACACTGACTCGGACTTTATGTCAGACAAAGATTCGAGAAAGTCGACATCCAGACATCTCTTTACCCTCGGAGGTGGTTCTGTTAGTTAGAGGAATATTAAGTAGAAATACATTACAGACTCAACTACAAAACCCGAGTATGTGGCTGCTTATGAAGCCGCAAAGGAAGCTGTTTGGCTTAAGAAGTTCCTTATGGAGCTTGAGGTGGTACTAGCCCCATTGTCACCTATTATACTTTATAGTGATAATAGTGGGCAGTGGCTCAGTCCAAGGAGCAAAGGAATCACGGAAAGGGAAAGCACGTAGAACGGAAGTACCATCTCATCTAAGATATAGTTCAATGTGGGGATGTGACTATCACCAAAATTGTCACCGCTAACAATCTTGTGGATCCGTTTACAAGCTTTACCACAGAAAGTCTTTGATTGTCATCTAGATAGTCTAGGACTTAGATGTAATGGGTTACGAGTACAAGTGGGAGTTTGTTGGGATTGTGCCCTCAAACCTTTCTTTATGTATGAGACATTGGCATTTTAATTTATGGATATCAACTTTGCATTTCATTGTGTATGTTTCTTTCATGAGATGATTCTTAATCATTATGTATCATAGTAAGTAATTCGTGTGTCGATGAGATACATACAAGTGAGATACGAATTACTATTCTTTGATACTTAGAATTTGTCACAGTGGATGATGAAACTGGATATCTCATCAGGTATACACTGTAGCATGATTAACTACCATTGGATGGAGTGATAAATCTCAATCACTAGGGTATGACTCTTAGTTAATATGCTAGTGCTTATAGTGCATCGACGAACCTGGGATTCCTATTGACATATAAGACTATCAACAGTCGATAGGAACTCATAACTTGTATTAGGTACGTGTTCTTAATCTTGAGACGATTATGGACACAGACTGTGGATATGGTTGCTTTGACTTACCAATCAGTGAGGTCTTAAAGATCAACACCGGGGTATCTTGGGTACGTCATGTTCATAGGGTTGTGAACATATATTTTTAAGATAGAATCTCCCTCCGATAAAGAGTAAGCATTCCCTTGAGAATGTCATCGAGTTGATTACTAAGAACTGCAGTCTTGTTGATAATTAGTTATCAAGATGTTTGATAATCATGAGAGGTGAATGATACTCAAGAAATGAAAGATGTAATCATTATTCAGGTTGACAGTAACAATAATCCGACTACCTGAATATGATTATGAATGCTGACGGTAGAGGGACATTAGTACACCATACAAGTCTAGTTATCACTTTGGATTTATTCTTTTGCATTGGAGTGCAGCTATCATTTTATAGTGGAGTAAACGTTGACTGACCAGTTGATTAAATTGTTGATCAAAGAGTTTGATTATAGGAATTAGTAATTGGTATGAGCCAACAATAAAGAGCTTAGGAGGTTCCACTCTTAGTGCTGCTAGGATGCTTGGAAAGGCATATGAGGATCTTGTCAAGACAAGTTCAATCGATCGAACTAGTTTTGATCGATTGAAGTCAAGACAAGTTCGATCGATCGAACTCGATTTGATCGATCAAAAGAGTTTTGATCGATTGAAAGTGAAAGTCGGTTTGGAAATCTATAAATAGGGCAGCTGCGTACAGAAAAAGTTAGAACATCGTTTTTATTCCAAAAAGTTGCAGAAACTATTTTAGAGTTTCCCAACCTTCTATATCCTCTCTATTAGGGTTCCCACCAACCCTAGCCTATCCGAGAGCATTCATCGGAGATATAAGGGGGACAACCTAGTGGGAGTTGTTGCACACTGAAGGTTGAAGACAAAATCAGAATTGGATTCAAGACAGTAAGGTAACAATCTTCTCCCTTTTCTGTTCGCATCTATAGAGTTGATGAGTAGTAGATCCGGGAATGCCAATATAAAGTTTTTGTAACTTGTTTTTTTGCTGCGCATGAGATTTAATTTTTCGAAACATAAATCCTTCAATTCTGTATAGTTGCTTTATCATGCCTGTAATTTTTTTCCCAATCGATTGAACTATTTTTAATCGATTGACTTAGTGACTTTTTCAATCGATTGAACAGCTCTCAATCGATTGATATGATGGCATTTTCAATCAATTAAAACCCTGCCGATATGTTACCGACATAAATGCATCATTCCATTACAATCGATTGAACCCCTGTTAATCGATTGATTGATTGCCACCTGTTCTCAATTGATTGACATCACTTCAATCGATTGAAAGATGTATCAACCTTATCCCCCAGATTTCGCAGAAACTGCCACCTGTACCCTATCCTTCCCTATATGTATGTTCATTTTGTGTGTGTGTGTGTGTGAGGGAGTTTGGCAGAGAGATTCTAAAGAGAGAGAGAGAGATATTACATATTATATACACATATATACACACACCTACACTGTATATATATACTCTGTGTGTGTGTGTGTGTGAGAGAGAGAGAGAGAGAGAGAGACATAAAAGAAGGACAGAAGGTGAGACAGAGAAGAGAGGGAGATAGAGAAGAGAAGGGAGAGAGAGAGAGAGAGAGAGAGAGAGAGAGAGGAGGAGGAGGAGGACACTAATGGAGCTCACCAAGCTCAAGCTCAAGCTCACCAAACACACCCTCTTTAACTAGGTGAGTTCTAGACTCACTCAGTAACTTAGGTGCTTTGTTTTTATGAGGTTGAACGTGAAGATGACCCAAATCCACCACAGAAGTTCTGGGCGTCACTGCCCAGTTTCTAGAGAAAAGGCACTCTCAAATGATTGAACTTTGATTCAATCGATTGAAGTTGTGTCAATCGATTGAAAAGGATTCCAATCGATTGAAATTATTTTCATCCCAATCGATTGAGACCACCTGTATCCCAATCGAGGTCCCAATTGATTGAAAAAGACTTTAATTGATTGGAACTCATAGAATACTAATGTTTCCTTTTTGTTTATAATACATACTGCTTAGCTATTTAAATATCAATTCATGTTTTCCATATATGGTACTGATGAATAAGAGACAATGGGATGCGATAATGAGATAACGTTGTGAGTAATGTACCAAGGTTCGGAACATTAATTAGTGTCCATCCGAGTCTAGTTTGATAATTCGTTCAGTTTAATTAGAGTAGTCAGGCCACATAGGAATGCCATGTATCAATGATCGTAAAACTTTAAGTAGGTTTGATTGGTTCTGGGAGAATTACGGGGACGGGCATTGGTCAATCATATGTCCTTAAAAGTGATGGACTGTGCATATGTTCTTAAAAGTGGTGGACCGGACCAATAGCCCTAAGATAGCTGGTGATCTAATTGTATGTCTTTAAAAGCGGTGGACTGAGCAAATGTCCTTAAAAGTGGTGGTCCGTGATCACTGACACATAAAAATGTGCGCTCTTGTGCAATACCCAAGTGTAGGTGATTGTGCAAGTAGTAAATCTGGTTAAGACCAGGTCAAACCCAAGGGAAGGAATAGGGAGAATGTCTACTAAGTTATAACCTAAAGAAAGAAAAAGATGAATGTAGGAGTGGAGGTGTTCTAATAAATCCTAGTGTATTAAATTAAACTAAATAATAAGTAAAGCATAAAAAAAACGTAACTAATTAAACAGATAAATTAAAGGTGTTTGGAAACACGTGAATCCACATTGACCAAACCTCTACCATGCACATTCATTAACGTTCTATGGAGTTCATTCCTTTTCAGCATTCCCTATTTTTCTAAAGATAAAGAGTCAATAGCTTTTATATTAACCATGTTATTTGACATGACTAATGTGTAACTGTATCTTCTACACATGTTATAAATACAAAGAGGCAGTTTAAAACAATGGTTAAGACTCACACCCTCAATGGTGTTAGCATTCAAGGTAGTTTGCAAAAGTCATTGAAGAAAAATGCCTTAACGCTTAAGTTCTAAAAACTGTTGTGACAAACTGAACTAACCTAAACAATTTGATGACAGATTTCTAAAATAGAAAGTCCTAGAATGCATTAAAGAATCATCTTAAGAATTAACAGTTTCAATAGATTGATACATTTGCAATCGATTGAAATGTGTCATCTCTCAATCGATCGAACTGAGTTCAATCGATTGACTATATCTCCTTCTCAATTGATCAAAGCAAGTTTGATCGATTGAACGAAGCGTTTCTGCATATTAGATGGCAGAGACTAGGAATCAATGTTTCTTCATATATTCCCAACTTCTAAACTGTAGACACATGAATAAAGTAATGCAAAAATAATAAACAATAGCAATCATAACATCTAAATTAATAAACAATGAAATAGCAAGGATTGGAAAAGCAAAACCTGGAATTAATCTGAAAATAACTTGAAATCAACTTGAATCTTGAGTGCAACAATGGAAAAGAGGAAAAAGAACATTAAACAAACCTAATCTACTCCTAAACTAACCCTAAAACTACCATAAAACTGTTGTTTTTCGTATTCTGGAGCGTCTCCTTGCATCTGCTATCATAATAGGTTATTTTTAGGGTTTCTACAGGTTGTAAGCAACTTTCTGGAAAAGTCACTTTCAATCAATTGAACTGCTCTGCTTTTGACAGCTCTACGCATCAATGGGAGAATGGCCATTTTTCTTCACTCGGATCTCAGATTGACCTCTGGTTTGCAGCCACGTGATCGTAACTCATAGATCTACATTTTATATTTCTTGGTAAATCTTCTGATTCAAGGGTCTTCAATGTTGAAAATGGCATTTCCTCAGCTACTTCTGTTGTTTTTTCCACCAAAATCACTTTCCTTCAGCTCCACTTTATTGACTCACATTCTAATACCTGTAAAACAATGCATATACATAAGTTTTAGCATTAACACAATAAAAAAAACACATTGTTATTAGAATGCACTTAAATCTAGGGACTTGGGGATAAAGGTATGCATAAAAGACCATGTAATATGCTATGAATATGTACTTTTCACCTCTAATCACACCCCCCAACTAGCTCATTGCTAGTCCTTAACAATGAAGTGATCTAAAGCAAGGTTTATTTAAACTCTAAAAATTGGAAACAAAAGAAAGTAAAAATTCTTACTGTCACGCCTCGGTGTAGAAAATAGGGAAAATTTTTAAATTTTCCAATTTTGGACCCGTGAATACGTGACTAGTTGAGTCCCGTCCTGTCCTTCTAACTCCGCACTGATACTCTAATTAAGGTAATTACTAAACATAAGAATGATTACAATAGAATTTAAATACTAAGAATCAACCCAAGCCTACCTTAGCTCGACATTAAACCATAATATAAACATTACAACTCCTTGGCCTTCTAGGCCTTAACTTGCCCAAAACAATATACATAATGCTTACAAGATTCTAAACATAGATATTGCAACTGTTAGACAGCTATCTCTGCTCTTTCGCCTGGCTTTACCCTTCCTGTACTCCTTAGCACCTCATCCTTGCGCTTCTCTAACTATACCAGCAAGATATCTGGACATTGGATTGTCCAGGGCATAATACCATCAACTTGAATACAAGCTGAACGAGTATTCACAATATTACACCAATATACATAAACAACCACTCCCTCGAATTAATGTTCAGTATCTTAAGATGCACATAGGCTCTTATCAAAAGACTTTCCTTCCACGGGCTGTTTACAAATAAAACTAGTGTGGTGTGTTGGGCGTGCCAGAGTCCTCATGGACTCAAAAAACGTTGTGATAACCTAAATCTAACTTCTAATTTAGGCGGCTTGTTATTAAATATGTTCTTAAAACAACAAAAATGGGCTTTTACTCTACTCTGATGCAAGCAAGTAATTACAAATGGAAATTGAAAAAGGAAACAAATCAAACACTGAAACTCAAGAATACCTCCATTGTAATACCCTGTATTTTTCCATAATAATTTATGCAGAGAAACTCTATATACTTCCTTTGACCATTCATGAAATTTCATCTTCGATCGATCGAAGCTAGTTCAAGCGATCGAGCATTTCAAAGTTCAAGTGATCGAACCTTGTTCAATCGATCGAAATCCTACCGACCTGAATTTAATACGTGGTCCCCACTTCAATCGATCAAACTTCCTTCAATCGATCAAACCTGGCTGAACTGATCTCAATCAATCGAACTGATTTCGATCGATCGAACTTGTAATCATTTGTATTCCAGTTTCTGCGCAGAACCAGCCACCTGCACCCTCTCCCCTCTATATATATGGTTGTGCTTGTGTGTTTGTGGGGGTTTTGCTGAACTTAGAGAGCTTGAGAGAGTGTGTGCTTGTGTTTACATATATATATACACATCTATATATATATACACACACCCACATATATATTATATATATACACTCAACAAGAAAAGGGAGAAGCAAAGAAGAAGAAGAAGAAGAAGAAGAGAAAGAGACGGAGAGACAGAGAGAGAAGGAGCCGAGGCAGAGGAGAAAGAGAGAGGCCACCATTGGAGGAAGCTCAAGCTTTCAAGTTGCCAAACACGCCCTTAGCAACGTTCAGTGAGTTTTTACTCACTCGATCTCTTTACTATGATGTTTTACGAGTTTTTGGTATGTTTAATCGTATTAAAAATGTCCCTAAGACGCCCATATATGTGCTATTCAGAATCTGCTGGAGAAGTCAACTCTCGAGCGATCGAGCAGAGCTCGATCGATCGAAGGTTCAATCGATCGAACTGGTTTCGATCGATCAAACTTCATTTTCCCTCAATCGATCGAAATGGTTTCAATCGATCGAGATATGCAGAACATGGTTTAGTTCTTTGGTTGATTTTATATGAGGTTCGGATACTCGATTCCCGATTCCAAATTCTATTATGTGATTATGGGTTAAGCAGGGATAATGTGACAACACAGATAAGTATGTTAAGAATAATGGATTAATACAGTGACGTTAGACAATATGCGGTTTATGTATGAGTTCAATATCTGTTTATTTCAATCAGAGTAGTCAGGTCACATGGGAAGTTATGTATCAGTATTAGTGTTGAATTTAAGTAGGTTTGGTAAGTTTTGGAAATGGTACGTGGGCGGACGCCTGGTCATGATATGCTTTCTCATGCAGTGGATGGTTTATATCCTTAACGAACAGCGAGAAGCGGGCAGGACCATGTAGTTCTAAGGTAGCCAGATGATCAACGTTATATCCTTAACGAGCGGTGGATGGTTTATATCCTTAACGAGCGGTGGATGGGTGATCACTGGTATACTACGAGAAGTCGTGGCAATAGATTTGATATGATGTTGTTCAAAGCGTTATATCCCTAACATGCAGTGGATGGTTTATATCCTTAACGAGCGGGGGATGGACTGACGTGGTGTCCATGAATGCGGTGGATGGTTTATATCCTTAACGAGCAATGGACAGAATGATGGTATGTCTACATATGTTAAACGATTGAGTCTGTTCTTTCTAGACAGAGTACGTTGATGTTTCGGTCTGAGGATAATAAGACGATAAGGGTTGAGTTGCGATGTTGGAATACAGAGAAGATATTATGTAATAGAACTATATCTTAGACATTTCAATAACTTGTTATACGTTATAGCATTGATACCCTGTGAGTTTCTATTCACTCAGCTCTCAGTAAGCTGACGGCCATTATTGCCTGGACATTCCCCGTCCATATTTCTCTGTGCCTTTTAATACAGATAGTGGAACCTACAACAACGGTTACTATCCTGAAGGGAATTATGCAGAGGGAGGCCCCACTAATGCCAATTACGCTGGAGAAGGAGGTTATGCTGATGAATATCCTTATGCCAGCTGAAGACTGAAGATAGTAATATCTAGTTTATATTTCTGTTGTTCTGTTGAACTCTTTTTAGTTTAGTTTGACGGGTACTTGGGCATATGTTGTCTCCAGACCTGTTGTGATCATGTGGACCACACTCTGATGTTTGTAATAGTATTTCTGTTGTTATATTTCAGTTGGTTCTTGTTCCTGTTGTTCCTATTTGGACTAGTACTGTGTGGTGTGGATATTAGTGACTTTCACATGTCATTCCCTATGGACCCATAAAAGAAATTTATTTTTCTCTATTTATGCTGCTCCGGGGCATGACATCTATGAACATCATCTTCATTGATTAAATGCAAGTAGCAATTACAAACGCTCTAAGAACAATGAAAACTCACAAATCACTCAAGAACAAAAGTAATAATGCTTTGAGGAAAAATATAGTCTGCCTGGGCAGAGGTGGCGTGTGTGTTAGCCCCTCTAAATGTTGCACCACCTGCCCTATTTATAGACTTTGAGCGAATAACCGCTCATGTTAGTATGGTTAGTAGGTAGTGGTCCCTAATTTCTAGGAACCTTCATGGTTGGTCATCGGTCTTGTTTGACCGATGTTACGACTATCATTGCACCTACTTTGCAACCATGGCCTTACCTGTTAAGGCCGAGGTATCTCTTAGAGAACCTAGTATTATCCTATCCTCGGTCTTAACACCAATATTCACGTATTGGATGTATCATCCTTACTAGTAGGTAGCTCTGATATCGATCTTTCCTCTGCGATCGAGCTCACTCCCTGTTCATCTGCCTGCTCTTGTGATGACATCATCAGGCCACGTGATTGTCATGTGCCTTGGGAAATCCCAAATTAGGGTGTAAACACGGGCATACCAAAGTTCTCAACATTAACAAGTAAGCAGTAACACATATCTCAACATCTCATCATAGAATACATTCTCCTTATTAAGGAAGCATTCTTATACTACGACATTAACGCAATCCACATAGCTTTATTCAAACAACGACTACTATCTCGCCCGACTAGGTATTTAAAGAGAACATGGACAACTGACACGGCTCATCTCAACATCTCAGAACGCTACCATAGTCCACTACCGGAGTCTAACACGGAGTCCCAATTCTAGACAAAAATACCAGAGAGTCTAACACAGAGTCCCAGCTCTACTCAACAACATCAGAGAGTCTGACATGAAGTCCCAACTCTACTCAACAACACCTGAGTCTAACTCAGAGTTCTAACTCAACTCAATAACACCAAAGTCTAACACAGAGTCCTAACTCAACTCAACAACACTAGAGAGTCTGACACAAAGTCCCAACTCTACTCAACAATACCAGAGAGTTTGGCACGGAGTCCATTGACCAACCAAACCTCCACTCACCAACCACCTAGTCACAGAAATCCGAAGTGTTAAGGAGTTCTAGAACATCCATTTTGTCACGAAGAACTGTAAGGAGTCTCAACTCTACGAATCACCAGAGTCTGACACGGAGTCCCAACTCTAAACAAGTAAGCCTGACACGGAGTCCCAACTTTTCCAATAGTAAGCCTGACATGGAGTCCCAACTTCCAAACAGTAAGCCTGACACGGAGTCCCAGCTTCCAAACAGTAAGCCTTACACGGCGTCCCAGCTTTCCAAACAGCAAGCCTGACATGGAGTCCCAACTTTTCTAACAGCAAGCCTGACACGGAGTCCCAGCTTTCCTAATAGTATGCTTGATACGGAGTCCTAATATAACCACGCTGAGTCTGACATGGAGTCCCAACTACCATACTATCACATCATCACACTAGGCCTTCGTGGCCACCAACCCGACAACTATACCCTTACCACACCATCCCGGCCTTCGTGGCCTGGTTAACCCAAATCGACATTAAATACCAACTCAACCCACTCTTGACATCACCCGACCGATTCCTGATGTAAACCAACAACACTCACGTCACTTATTGCAAGATAGGCTAGCTCATTACACAACTTCCAAATACGAACATCATAGTTACACATATAATTATTCTAGTCCAATAGCACATATCCATAAAGCTCTACACATAAATGGACCCTTTTCCCGCTCATATCCTCGGTAGTACAACCAAAACATGACTAACCAGTAATACTTATAGTAGAAACTTGTATAACTACTATCAACACAATAATCATACCGTACAACGTACATATAGCTTGTGTATCAATTTTCAATGGTCATAGTAGGATTAGTCTTACACTACTATATTCATAACGGAAATATAGCATATCACTAAGGATCTCTAACATGGATTTGATACCAACAAACATATAGATAAAACCCTTAACATGTTCATACACATGGTAGTACAATTCATTTACAAGTAATCATGGCAATACCAGCAATAGTGTTTCACAAACATATTATAAAAGTATAGCATAAGATTAATACCACAAATACTAAATAATTATACATATAAGTCATATACAGATACTCTAGCAGTCCCTATGCATATTGGGAGTAAGGTTATAAATACTCACCTCGATATATTAGCTCTTACGTGTCCTCAAATGATGATCGGAACGAGGTTCCCTACAAAGCATGTGATAGAATTATAGTTAAACGTGAACTCTTAAAGTGAGGGCATAATGGTAATATCGTCGGATGTGAATATAAACCTCAAGATAGTGATCTACGTGTCATCCTAAGTCCAAAGCCATTGACTAGACTCAAATCGGAGTCTGTCACATAAAAGGTTGGGTTTTCTACACCATTGTGGGCCGTAAAGACAGGTTGTATTTTTTATCGAGTCAAAAGATCACCAAACTTAAGGAGAACGTTCTAGACATTATTCTAAGACTTTGAAAACTGACCGCGTAATTTTCAGAGTTATAGATTATTTATTATGAATTATTAAAGATAAAACACTATATAAATATAACCATATTGGTCCTCAAATGTCAGGAAACTGCATTCCCAAAATCCGGTGACAGCGTGTATAAGTTGGTACTGCAAAAAATTACGTGAAAGCTATAATAACCCTACAATGGCGGAACTATGATTACCTTGAACTGCAAAAACAGATTACTGTAGTAGACGAATCGAGAACACGGGCTTGATAACAGCTCACGATCTTCTACCGTATTCCTCCTCTGCCAGAATAACGATCTGAGTATGGGCTCTATTGAAATCCTTTATGTTTTCTGCTCTCTCTTTCTACGATCTCTTTTTCTATTCTGAGTTATAATACTCTTTATAGAAAAATGCAAATTGAGAAGAGAGCCAAAGCAGCATATATTTAGGCTACGATAGGGACCATAAGAAGTCAATAAGGAATAGGCTTCCTTATGGAATTAGAAAACCCCAATTAGAACTAAATCAGATTCCTATTTCCATAAATTATAATTCATACCACTAAAGAATTATAATTGCACTCCTACCCTTATCTCAAAAATTTATTTCGAGCTCCATGTTATTAAATGCTTATTATCTCCCCACGTTAAGATTACAGATATCCATTAATTAAATATAATTACTGACGATCTTATTTAATTAATCTCTTAAAATTCCTTGAGATCCTCTGCTTAACTTGTCTGATATGTCGGATACAAAATCCACCTGTAGGATTTGACATAATCAAAATTTATAAGCTTTCTTAAGGGGATATCATCAATCTCAAAATTGAGACATGGATTCCATCGTTAATTTATATCCACCACACAATCAATATTGTCACCCAATCCAATGAGATATTGACCCATTTAAGGATCTCACCCTTTTAGGGATCAAAGTGTAAATATCAAATGTACGTGTCTATAAATTAACTTAGGATTTAGAGCATAAGCACTCATAATAGCCATGAGGTATTAATTATCTTATAAGTCAGTATAAAGATAATTACCCCAAGTCGGTCCTGTTTAAAACACAAAGTGTACCAGCATAGTGAGTTGAAACTGTAACATTTCCCGTAGTCAAGACAAACCTACTACAACACCATGCTGCAGTCCTACCGATGGTGTGTCCAAATTAACCCATCTAAGACTGTAAACCAAAATCTTACATTCTACAAGATCCAATGGTCTGATCTTCTGTGTGTAAGCCGATCCTCTACACACCAAACCACCTACTATGTAAAACAAGAGACACACATGCATAATATTAAATAAACAATATATTTCAGACATTGGCCACACAGATTCTCATAAAAATGGAATAACTGATTTTATTAAATGAATAATAAATCAACTACATAAAGCATGGCTTTTAGTATATATCCCTAACATCAAATTCATAAGTATATCCAAACATAAGAAATAAGACTTGGAAGTATTTTTATTAAATGCTAGACATCATAATACACTCCCAGTATTTATATCATAATTTTCGGAGCTTGTTTGGTATTTATAATAAATTTAAAACTCGTAAAATAGCTCCTTTTTAATTGTATAAAATACTAATATAAGGTATTAACATTTTATAAATTATAATATAGTCTAATATAGCTTTAGGGACATATCGCTAATTTTCCAGAATTTAATAATGCATTTAGGTATTTAAAATCTAATTAAATACTAATATTTATGTCACGCCTCGGAGCAGCAAAAATAGAGAAAAATTAATTTCCTTTTTGGGTCCATAGGGAATGACGGGTGAATGTCACTAATTGTCCATACCACACAGTACTAGTCCAACCAACAGCAACAAGAACAGTAAAAGTAACAAACTGAATATATTACAGAAGATCTAATTATTACAACATTATTAGAGTCACCACAAGAAACAACAGGTTTGAAAGCACATATGCTCAAGTACTCGTTAACTAACAAAGTTTAACAATAATATAAAACTAAATATAACTCCTTCGTCTCTAGCTGGCGTACGAGTAGCCGTCAGCGTAGCATCCTTTTCCGGCATAACCGGCATCAGTGAGGCCACCCTCTGCATATTCCTCCTCAGGGTAGTAGCCGTCATCATAAGCGCCATCACCTGTGTTATTAAGGACAGGATAGTCTGGACGGGGAATATCCAGGCATAAACGCTGTCAGCTTACTTCAGCAATCGAAACTCCCACAGTATCACAGGTATAACATAATCATCAGTTATTAACGATATAGTAATAATACTAATAATATCTTTTCTCCTTTTTATTCCGAACTCATTGCCCGGATCTTATCGTCTCCAAACTCTAAGACTAACTATACCAATCCCAAATGGTTACCCCGAACTGATTATATCATCAGGACATACTAGTGCTCTTGTTCACCGCTTTTAAGAACTCTTACTATTCACCGCTTTTAAGAACCCTTATTGTTCACTGCTTTTAAGAACTCTTGCGAACACTATACATCGTGATCATATAACGACTAGTCTATGGGATGTATCATTTACTCTTGTTCACCGCTTTTAAGAACTCTTATTGTTCACCGCTTTTAAAAACGCTTGCGAGCACTGTACACCCATAGCTCCCACTATCCTGGGCCAATCCCTGATACCCGCTTATAGGATTCAACCTGAGAGAAGTCTCAGCTCAACACAATCTCTACCATTGCACAACCCTTACTAATATCCCAAACCTGAATACGTTACTCCTTATGATTCCCATACCCATTATCGTATCCCATTATCTCCGTAATCCAACATTATTACATAATAGGAACATGGAACATCAATTAACAGTTACGCATTATGAATTATAAACTCAAAGGAAACATCCATATTCTGCTAAGTTCGATCGATTGAAGTCATCTCAATCGCTTGAAGAAAGTGCAGTTCGATTGATCGAAGTCTACTCGATCGATTGAAGTGAAGGTGGTCTCGATCGATTGAAGTCTTTCGATCAATTGATACTTTAGTGTGTTTGATCGATTGAACCTCATTCGATCGCTCGAACATCGTCTTCTCCAGCAGTTCTGGACAGTGAACGTCCAGAGGTGCTAGGGGGTGTTTGGGGTCAATATTAAACATCTAAAACATGCAAAACCACATATTAAAACTACCGAATGAGTTTGGAACTCACTGAACTTCATTAAGGGCGTGTTTGGCAAAGCTTCAAGCTTGAGCTCCTCCAATGGTCTCCTCTCTCTCTCTCTCTCCTTTGTCTCTGCCTTCTCTCTATCTGCCTCTATCTCCTTCTCTTCTTCTTCTTCTTCTTCTTCTCTGTTTGTCTCTCTCTCTCTCCCTGACTGTGTATATATATATGTGTGTGTGTGTGTGCATATATATATATGGATGTATATGTATATATATAAAAACCAAGCACTCTCTATCTCTCTCTTCTTAGTTCTCCAAACACACCACACATACGAACAAACTGTATATATAGATAATGGGGAGGGCAGGTGGCCATGTTTGCAGGAAACCTGGAATTTTTTATCATCACAAGTTCGTCGATTGAGTAAGATTCGATCGATCGAAAGAAGATCGGCCAACTTTGATCGATTGAAGTGGGGACCACGTCATAAATTCATGTCGGTAGGGTTTCAATCGATTGAACAAGGTTCGATCACTTGAAACAAAGAAAGTTCGATCGATTAAAAGTACTTCGATCGCTCGAAAGTGAAACTTCATGTTTGGTCAAGGGAAGTATATAGAATTCTCTGTGTATTAATAAATACTGAAAATACATGGTACTAGAATTTATTATTTATATAAATAGAATAAATAATAAATATAATAATCTATTATCAGAATAATTCCTAGAATATTACAAATATTATTTACTAAAATTTCATAATTTAATAAATACTAATATTACATTAACACCATTTACATTGATTAAAACAATTAAAACTATTATTAAGTAATTAATATTAATAATATTAATATAATAACTCAACGGGTTGACCCGAACCGACCCACTCTAAACGGGTTACCTGAATACCCTCACACGCTAACCCAACCCATTACCCCATTCAGGTCGAACCAGCCCGACCCGAACCTAGCATGGACTAACCATATTAACTCACAAAATAACCCACAGCATTAACCCAAATAAGATCCCGAACCATTACCCGAACCCGAACCCATTCCCATTCATCCTCCCAAAGAGCCCCCGCCCAAACCCGCGACCTGACCCGAACCGACGTTAAAACGACGCCGTTCCACTAAAGCCCAGCCCATAGGTTTAAATAAACCCAACCCGCTACCCATTCCCATACCCAAATACACACACATCCCCACCCGACCCTAACCCGGATCTTATAACCCGAAGGTTAAACGGGTTGTTTCCACTTCACCATCTCTGACTCATATCTCTCTCTCCTCTCCATCAAAATGACTCAAACCAACGCCAAAAGGATCAAATTGGAGCCCTCTACAACATACTAGAAGATGATCACTGGGTTATCTCGCTAAAGCCTCGAACCAGGCCATTATGCTTTCGGCCGAAAACAAGAATAATCACATGCATGGCCTATCAAATGTTCTTTATTCTTAAAACTGCTCAAGGGGGCTACTATAGGGACCATAAGGATCAGATTGATGTAACTTAGAGGCTGTTTGGTTGATGTTTGAAAATCCAAGCTCAAGCTTGAGCTCTAATGGTGGTCGGAGTTCATCCAGAGCTTAAGGATCTGTTTGGGCTACATGCATGTGGTCCTTGGGACTCCTAGATGATATGCAAGGACACATAAATGGAAATGGGGGTGTTGTTTTACCTCAGAGAGCCATGGGTTCTCTCTTTTTTTTTCTTTTCTTCTTCGATCGCCCTCATTCTCTCTCTCTCTCTCTCTCTCTCTCTCTCTCTCTCTCTCTCTCTCTCTACGTCTCCTTCTATCTTCTGGGTAACAATGGGTGTTGTGTGTGTGTACAGGGGGTTGAGACAGTGAGGGTAATGCAGATATGGGGCGTATGGTTGCGGGTGTGTGGTGTATGGTGTTTGTTTCTTTACAGAAGCTTTCTCTCTCACTCACTCACTCACTCTCGGGTCTCTCTCTCTTTAATCTGTATAAGCAGATTTGGGGTAGTTGTAGGAAGAGTTTGTGAGGGTGTAAAATGAGGAAGGGGTCATATTTATAGAGGGGATGATGGAGGTTTGATTAGGTGTAATGGGTGCACAATGTGTACCAATATGTGTATGTTTGTGTGTATGTCTAAGAGTATATTACTAGGGCACAAGGTGGTGGTGTGCGTGCACGGTTTCCAAATGGTGGGTGGTAGGGTCCACTCTTGAGTAAGTGTCTAAGAGTATACCATGTGTAACAATGTGTACCAATATTGGTGCACAATGTATACCAATATGTGTATGTTTGTGTGTATGTCTAAGAGTAGATTTCTATGGCACAAGGTGGTGGTGTGTGTGCACGGTTTCCAAATGGTGGGTGGTAGGGTCCACTCTTGGGTAAGTGTCTAAGAGTGTGTGCCCGAGTTCCAGTATATGCGTACTACTGTGAAAGTGAATCTAGATATAAAATATATATATGTATGGGGCCGTGTACTGGTCTAAGTAAAAGTCAGTCTAGCTATGGTCTCTATAATAGAAACATATAAACGTCGAGGTTATATTTATTCTAATAGGTTCTAGTTTATAAACTATGTCATCATCATTGAGACGATAACTAAAGAATTCCTATAGAGGGAGTCCTAATTAGGATCGTCCTAATGGACCTTCTATAATCGTATCTAGGGTGACGTCATTAATCTTAATTCCTACGTGGAATTTCTAGGGAAATTTAAAGGTATTACACTAACTCACTTTCGCAGGAATCGCAATTGCATTTAGCATATACAACAAGCCTTTAAACCCCCTAGGTTCACCCTAGTGGACGAGTGTTGTCTCATGAGGGTTTGCAGTGAATTTAACCACAAAATTCATTTTTATGGTAATGGTTCTCATTTAAATGTTTTCAAGAAATTTTTCCTCTCTCATTTAGCAACGTGGTTAAGCTCAACAATCTAATGAAACTCTCCAGTATGCCATAGCCATGCAACACACACATTACAATTAATCTACTATCAGAGTCATTAGAATATTCTATACCTATTAATCATCAAGTGTGTGTGTGTGAATGAATGACCTTAACCTCCAAACCATGAAAATTGGCTTGTTCAAAGCTCAATCCCTCGGTTACTGCAATAGCCTCTGCTAACTCAGCCTCCCCTATAATAAATCCGTTAGGCTATGCGGCCATCTATGTGACCCATACTTCTGTCATCTGTGCTATGACGACCATCTATGTTATAGGCTCTGCTGGTGCCTCGGGTACAATAACCTCCTCTGGCTCCTCATCCTCGACATCCTCATTTCCTGCTGCTACAAAAATGTCCTCATCAACCGGATCTATCTTTGGGTCCTCCTCTGGCTCATACTCTGGCACCTCTGGGTCGTCCACATGCTCCTCCTCTCCATTGTCGTCTACATCCTCATCATGATCCTCATCCACTGGCTCTATATCTTCGGCAGGATCCTTATACTCCTCATCATCCCCCATCAACTCAGGCTCTACTGGCTCTGACACTAGTACTACTAGTACTGGTGTTGTTGTTGCTACTACATGTGCTGGCATCAAGCCAGGTCCTCCCAGTATAGCTCACAGCTCAATAGCATCCAACTCCAGCTTACTCTGGATAAAACAAGTCATCTCATAGTATATCGCCTCTCTAGTCTTAGCGTAGAGGTAGGCGTCCATACGCATCTCAATCAGGTGAGTCCGTCCGTCAACATAGAGGGGTTTCCACATATCATCCTCTAAGTACTGACTGGCTATACGGTGTACACGCTCAAGGTAAAGCTTTGGGTCAGCTGGCTCCACGGTATCCCCATGGATCACGTGTCCTCCGTAAGTATCATCCACAAACTTATGAAAGTTTGGATCCATGCTAACCTGCAAGGAACTATCTAATGTCAGAATGACGAACTTATCTTAATACTCAAATCTTAGGGATCTGAAAATACTAGGACCAGATGGTGTGGGACAATTAGTGAGAGAAAGTATCAACCTAAGCTCTGATACCAAAAATCCTGTCATGCCCCAAAACAACAAAAATAGAGAAAATAAAATTTCCTTTTTGGGTCCGTAGGCAATAAATTGTGAAGTCATTGAATTGTCCACACCACGCAGTACTAAACCAACAGTAAAAAGAGTAACTATAATAAAAGCTAAATGGTTTATAATATATACAATCCCTAAGTTATTACATCAGAGTTCAAAAGCGGAATGTTAAAAGTATGAAGGTAACATATGCCTTAATACAAAACATTATAAAAAGACAGGAATAGAAACTATAATATATCCTATGTCTTCCGCTGGCGTATATATAGTCGTCAGCATAGTAGTCTTCTCCGACATAGTTGGCATTGGTGGGGCCACCCTCTATATATGCTCCCTGGCAAGAACCATCATCATAAGGTTCGCTACCTGCATTGTCATAAACAGGGTAGTCTACACGGGGAATGTCCAATCATAAAAAGCCGCCAGCTTACTAAAAGCTGAGTGAGTAGAAACTTACATAGTATCATAGATATATTGTAATTATAAGTTAGGAAGGCCATAGAATATAGTTCTACTAATAAATATCTTTCTCTTTATTTAAACCTCTTTATTAATCGATTACTCAAGTCTTGCACACAAGAACCTACAACATCTGACTCGTAGATGAACATACTAGATTGCAATACTCCTAGATATACCAATGCTCTGTCTACCGTTTTTAAGAACCTATTCACAGTCCACCGCAAGTCAGGGATATAACGCTTCGAGCAAAGACACATCAGTTCTATTGCTACGACTTAACGATGTCTACTAGTGATCATGATCCACCGCTTTTAAGGATATATGCTTAGTCCACCGCTTTTAAGGACATATGATTAAATCACCAACTATCTTAGGGCTATTGGTCCGGTCCACCGCTTTCAAGAACATATGCACTGTCCACCACTTTTAAGGATACATGATTGACCAACACTCATCCCCCCCATAATTATCCCAGAACCTATCAAACCTACTTAAAGTTTTACTATCATTAATACATGACATTCCCATGTGGCCTGACTACTCTGATTAAACTGAACGGATTATCAAACTAGATTCGCATTGACACTAATTAACGTTACGAACCTTGGTACGTTACTCGCAACGTTATCTCATTATTGCATCCCATTGTCTCTTATTCATCAATACCGCATATGGAAAGCATGAATTGATATTTAAACAGCTAAGCGGTATGTATTATAAACAAAAAGGAAACAATAGTTTTCTGTGAGTTCCAATCGATTGAAGTCATTTTCAATCGATTGGGATACAGGTGGTCTCAATCGATTGAAGTCATTTTCAATTGATTGGGGTGAAAGTAATTTCAATCTATTGACTCAACTTTAATCGATTGAATCAAAGTTCAATTGATTGAGAGTGTCTTCTTCTCCAGAAACTGGGCAGTGATGCTTAGAACTTCTAGGGTGCATTTGGGTCGTCTTCTTCATGTCCAAACTCATGAAAACATAGCACCTAAGCTACTGAGTGAGTCTAAAACTCACCTAGTTGAAGAGGGTGTGTTTAGTGAGCTCCAATGGTGTCCTCCTCTCTCTTTCTCTTCATTCTCTTCTTTGTCTCTCTTTCTGTCCTTCTGTCTCTCTCTCTCTCTCACAGAGTATATATATAGTGTAGGTGTGTATATATATATATTTATATATGAGAGTACTATGTATATAATATATAATATATCTCTCTCTAAACTCCCTCTCTGCCAAACACCCTCACACACACACAAAATGAACATATATATAGGCAAAGAAAGGGTGCGGGTGGCAATTTCTGCGAAATCTGGCAGATAAGGTTGATACATCTTTTAATCAATTGAAGTGATTTTAATCGATTGAGAACATATGGCAATGATTCAATTGATTGACAGGGGTTCAATCGATTGTAATGGATTGCATCAATCGATTGAGAGATGTTCAATCGATTGAAAAAGACACTAAGTTAATCAATTGGAAATGGTTCCATCGATTAGGAAAAATAATTACAGATATGATCAAGGCAACTATACAAAATCTCATTTATAAATATATATCCGAAAATACAGGGTATTACAGTAAGAGTACTCACAAGAATCTAGATGATCAATATGCTTATATGATGAAGAATATGATGAATGTGTGTGTTGATCTTCCAAGAACTTCATTTCAAGCTTCAAAGATGCTAGTTGATCACTTCCTAAGCTTTGATCTTCTAACCTCTCAACTCCAAAACTTCATTGCTTGAAATGTGGGTTTTTGTGTGCATACATGAGTGTATGGATGAAGAATATGTAGACATGCAAAGTGAATTGCAAGAAGAAGGAGATGATCTCTCACGAATCCTCTCTATGAAGCTCACTGTCTGTATACACTATTTTCAAACGTAGAAATGCTGAGATATGGCTAGGTATTTATAGATTTTCAAGACACATGGGTAAAATAGTCATTTCACCCTTTTTATAGCTTGAGCGCTCGGGGATAACTCAAGTGCTCCCGTCTCAAGCGCTCCATTGGGTCGAGCGCTCGGGGCTCCTGTTCTCAAATCCTTCTAAAGTCTTAAGGGTTCAAAGGTTCAAGTATATAAACATTCATAAGAGTTGCATCCAGAGTTTAATACATGCGATCGTAACTTATATGTACAGATACAGAAATACATTAATAAATACATAATTACAAGTAAAATGGCCGGTGTTACAACCTCTACCACAGATGCGAAGCTTATCGATGTGGCACTGGAACTAGGCAAACAAAAAAATCCCATGATGATGTGCATTTCTGAGACATTAACTAGTCTGGATAGTGCTTCTACGGGTTCCCTTCAAGACTTCTGCGGATCTAGGCTAGTGTTGCAATTATGGTTGCTCGAGAAAACAAAGCTCATTCGCCCTCCTTGGCATGTTTTCATGTATACTTCCTCCTAGCAAACCCGGGAAATCCTTAGTCCCTCCGATTCTTTGCAGGATTGGACTGTTTTGTTCAACGGTCTCACTCATGGGGACATTCAATGGAACATCCGATGGTGGTCTATTGATTCTTCTTCTTTCATCACAGGTTCATCTCCGGTGTCAGCCTCCAGGTCTTCATATATGGTCTTTCTATCTTTCTAACCGGATTCTCCACCAGTTCAACCATACACCGGAAGTGCCAATTCATCCTCTCGGGATTCCCTCAAGGAATGTTCACAAGGCTTCAAACACCTTTCACTTTCAAAAATGCTAGGAATTATGTTATTTTATAGATCATAACAAAAGAAGCCTCACTGCTCACCCCATCAAATGATGTGATCAAAGCCACGCAAAGAGAGAAGAAATAGCACAGGAAATGACAAAGAGACAAGTACTGAAGAAACCTCCAACTCCGCTTATATGATTAGTCTTAGTTTAGAATAGTACAGTCTTTCCCTTTTTCTAGGATTCATAGCTTTAGCTTTATTGTAATGGAATTCTTATCTAATACACTTCAGATCTGATCATTTTTCTTATTAGCCTTATTTTGGTTCTCCACTTGCTCTTTGCTATGCCTTTCTTATCATGCTAAACTTATCGATTTAAAGAATTTATTTCGATCCCTTGATTCCACGCCAGAATTTATTTCGATCCTTTGAAATTGTTAGTTTTTAGAATTTTATTTTCCCTTAGGGGCTCCAAAATTTGTTATCAAATAGAGAATTGTTGGTGGAATTGTGAAAATTAGATAGCAAATTTGCGACCAAAAAAAGACAGCAACTTGAGATGTGTCTATTCATATATATATATATATATATATGTGTATATTTATGTTGTTACGTGTGGATAGAAATGTATGTAGCTATATTGATACTCCATTATATCATGTTAAGTTTGAACAAAATTAATATATATATATATATAGCCAGGCTCTAAAGCGCACTAGGCATGTGCACTGGGTTTGCGCACTGGGATTTTAAGCCTTAAACCCCGCGGGCTACCCCGCAGACCTGCGCTCCATTTAGCTGCCCTGCAGACCTGCGATTTTTTTAGGTTTAAAATCCCAGTGCGCAGACCTAGTGCGCTTTAGAGCCTAACTGTATATATATATCAGCTTCAGTTATTCACTTGTCACAGACATATATAAACATGAATGTTTAACCTAACTAAGAGAGAGAGAGAGAGAGAGAGAGAGAGAGAGAGAGAGTATTTTAATAAAAAGGGGTCAGTTTCTAGGTTACGGGGACCCGACTCGTATAAGATCCGCCCATATTTGACCCATCATGTATAGGGTGAGTAGTGGATTCACCCATATTTGACCCAACCCGCTATTGAGCCGCCCAAACCCCACCCAACCCACTCATTTGCCACTCCTAGATACATAACGTACATAGATTTTTTAAAAATTTTAATAATTTATTTATTATTATTCTTTTTTTTTTACAGTTCGTAGTTCATAATCACGAACCAATTATCTACTTTATAAATATTAATTTTTTTATTTATGGGATTGTTTGTAGTTTCAAATCACGAACCACTTAGAGGCTATTTGTCTTTGCGATTGAGTGTGGATAAAAGCAGTTTTGGTGACTAAACTCAGTTCAGAAGTGTTTGGCTGCAATATTTGAAATTAGGAAACACAGTTTGGGTGTTGCTAGGGATGGCAGCGGGGCGGGGCGGGTATGGGACGGAGCACCTCTACCCCACCCCCGCCCCGCTAACACAAGACCGTCCCCAAATCCCGCCCCACCCCGAACAAGATCCTATCCCATTCCCGACCCCGACAGACATTTGGGACCTCGTCCCCGCCCCGCCCTGCAATCCAATGTACAATCCCAAAAAAAAAAAGAAAGGAAAACTGAATGTCAATCAACAAATTGGGGGACAATTGAAAAGTAAATCATACAATACAACTGAAATAGGAAAAATCACAATGCTTCAACAATCACTGTATTGATTCTATTGAAACACACACGATGGAATATATGTGTACATATATATATGTAGAGAGAGAGAGAGGGGGGTGGGGATTGAAAGACATAAATTGCAAAACACATACACACAAAACAAAGAGCATGAAACACACACACAAAACATACACGACACACACCTACAGATATGTATATGTGTGTATATATATATAGAGAGAGAGAGAGAGCGAGCTAAAGATTAGGGTTTTGATTCTTGCCTCTATGAGAGTTGTGAAGTGAGGGAGGGGGCTTCGAAGTGTTGCCGGTGTGTGAGTGACCGCAGACCAATACCAAGTGTGGTAGATCGTCCATCAAGGTCAGAGAGAGGAGGAGCTTGGCTGCTTGTTTGACTCAATCTGAAGTAAAAACCTAAATTTAGTATATATATATGGGAAGTATTTTAGGTAATGCAAAAAACTAAGGAGGGTATTTTGGTAAAATAGTTATATAATCAGGGCGGGTTCGGGGAATTGTACCTGCTCCCTGACCCCGACCCCGACCCCGACCCAAACCTAACTCGGGTTATGTTTGTGTCCCCCATACCCGCCCCTACCCTATTATCACATACCCCATACCCGGCCTATTAGGGGCGGGGCGGGGTGGTGTTTGCTTGTAGTTTTATGCAGGTGTGCCAAAACCAAAAGTGGTTCGAGAGTGCAAACTAATTTCCTAACATGCTTGAGAGAGTGATACTCAAGGCTTAAAAAATCTAACTTCTAACAGGTGATTGTGATGGCCAAGTAGAAAAGTACCCTTACCTAAAGTCCTATGGCAGTACTAAAGCACACAAGCCATACAATTGGTGAAAAAAGATTAAGAAACATTAAATAAAAGCGAATTTTATTTAATTGATAGTAAGAAAGAGAAAATTGATGGTAAGAAATAGAAAATTACAAGAATGTTATTAAAATGCTAAGAAAGCTTAAAAAAAATAAGAATGCTAAGAGCGCTAAGAATGCTATTTAGAATGCATTTTGGATGCTATTGAATGCGATTTTTCAAAGTGACGCAGAGTGGCTTGAATGGTTAGCCGGCCTGCTTATATATAGCGGCCATAGACTGATAAAGATAAGGAAATAAAAATATCTTGAATGATAATCTGGTAAAAAATACCAGATTTATCTCCCAAAATCTGGTCAAACCTTCCATATCTTGTAAAATATATGTATACATATACATATACATCTGAATGTGGTCTATATACTGCCTTGGTTCGGCTTACTTCTCTTCCAAGTAAGAGATATACACATATATATATATGCTGATATTCTCTCCCAATATTATCTTCCAAATATTGATAATCTCTTCCATAAATGATAATATGGTAATGTATATCACCAATATTATGAGAGATTGTAGGAACTGATATACTTCCCACAATTGACCAACCATATCACCTTTTTCTTAAGTTTCCGAACTGTTGATAAAGTGCCAAAACATAGCTCAGCCCGATTGAGAGAAGTCACTTCCAAACAGAACTTGGGCTGACTAAAAGGCAACTGAATTGGTGAATGAATGACCATAGTATTTCGGGTGCCAAAGATGTTTTATCAGCCTTGAAATTATTGGATTTGACTTGTTCTCGGGCCCACCATAATATGACATCATCAATCACACAAATGAAGCCAAACGAGACCTATATTACCATCCACGTGGCCGAATAAATGATGCCCAAATTGTTAACATTGAATAGTCATGGTGGGCCCTAAATATCACTTTCTGAATATTGAAATATTTAAACGACACATCAAAGTGGCTGAAACATTGTTGATGTCCAATATTGATCAGTCCGAAGTGCATCAGCCCAATGGAGTATTATGGCAGGGGTGGCCCATCGATTTGACTGCCAAACTAAAATGTATGACTGAATAAGGAATGGCCAGCTCGAACATAAAATGATAGTCAACCTGATCATATGGTGATCAGTCCGAATAGACGTGTACAGTCCGATTAAAGATGAATCCAGCCCGAACAAAACTCATTTGGCCCTATACAAATTTGACCATTAATTTTGTAATCGATCCCATAGTTCGAATGAAAATATTCCAATTGGCCTTATACAAAATTTAACTTAAAAATGTCTTTTTTGGGTGCAAACAGGTGGGAAACCCGGAAAACCCGCCCCATCGCCACCCCTAGGTGTTGCTTCATCTGCGTTTCATAAAACCATCTGTGGGGTTGCTTTTCATGATCCTTGTTTTTGACCACTCCATTGGGTGATCGAAATCACCACTTTATCCTTGTTACCTATATGCCTGTGGATATCGCAGGTTGATTTCAAATTTTTACCCACTTTTAAAACAATTTTTCAAATTCAAAGAGTCGCCACTTAATTTTTTTAAAAGGAAAATTAAGAAACCATTTAAAAGGAAACTGATCTTTTGCGAAACCAAAGATAAACTGGGTCTGGGGATTATGGAATGAAAGGGGAAGGAGCCCGGTGGACTAAAACACCCCCTTTCATCCTATCTCACGATAGGCCTCTACTCAACATCCTTTTTAATCAAATTATTAATCTAAGCATGCCCTCAATTAATACATATACATATATACATTACACAAGACATGTCAAAAGGGTGCAAGATTGCTAACGGTAAAATATCATTCATAAGCCATCTAGTCCAATTAGCAAGCGATATGATATGCATAAGGGAACTAGAAAACATACCCGGGATCCGGCCGCGAATATCAAACGTGCAATGCATGCAAAAATAAACCTAAGAAAGGTCTCTAACACATATATACACATAAGGCAAAACCTAGGCTAAGGTGTCGCACATGGAGTCGAAAATCAATTCAAAATCAAAGAAATGAATTAAACTAGAGAAGAGTTGAGGAATTGTACCTCAAATGCGCTACAAAACAAAGGTTAGTACACATGCCTTAGACAAGATACAATATCATAAACAAGTAAATCCTAAGTCATGTTCAATTAGATACATTTTAGACAAGAGATGAGTCCTACTTATGAATATTAACATGTATGAATGAATGCATGATTATGGACAAAGATGAGACATGAATTTATTCACTAATTTGGATCACTAAGCCTCTGGATTTAATCTAAATTATCATTATTCAAAACATGGTTTGGGTCTCAAGACATTAGGAGACCATTTGAGTTAAAATAAATAAGATTAGACAAAAACAGTAGCAGTTTTTTTATGAATTACAGAGAGCAGACCCGATGTTCAAAAATAGGAATAAAATACTTTCAACGGTTGGATCTTACTGATTTTTGGATATGTTATGCCTCTGTGAGTCTAGTTTCTAACCCAAAAAGAAAATCAAGGTTTCAACGGTTAGATCTCCAGGAATATGGAAAATACTAGACCTCACTCAGGATTTTGAAACTCTCTGTCCAGAGATCTTGTATGATTTTCTAAAAATAGTAAAAAAATGAGAAACACTTAGATCTTTTTAGGGTACCTTCCTAACACATTAAGGTACTTATAAAAAATTATTTGAGACCCCAAAAACTTAATTAAGGTTCTGATTTATTAATTTCAAAACAGACTTACTATTCTGAAAGTATTTTAAAACTCTGGACAGATTATGATTAGCTCACAAAAACTATGATCCAACCCTTCTAATCACAAGATCTTTCTAAAACAAAAATCACAGTGGTAAAACGGTGTGTTATTGACATTTTCCCGTTGGTTTCATTCGATTCCAACGGTTAGATCTTGAACTAAAAATCTTTGATCAAAAACAGTTTGTAAACTCACTGTTTTCTCTTTGCTAGTTCAACTTTGTTGGTTGACCCCAATTATTAAAAACATGAAGTTGGGGCTCAAACCAAACTATTTCTTCTACCATTTGATGGTCATTGAAGACTAAAAGGCATATATATGCTTATAGATTTTAATAAAGTATAGCATGGATTCTACAAGATCCAAAGAACAATACACTTAAATCCATGGATAATAGTTTGGATTCAAGTGGCTACTCCTACCACTTAATGGTCATTGGAGTTTTAAGGTATCTCACACTTTATGGATCTTGATGAAGTATTGAAGTGAACTTCCAAAACCCTCAAAATAAAGAACTCAAGCCTATGGACCCAAGCTTGAATTCAACTTATCACTCCTACCATTTGATGGTCATCGGAGTCAAAATAGAATTAAAATCATCTTGAACCTCATTGGAATATAGTAAGGATTCCATGAGATTTCTTAATGAAGAGGTCCAAGTCATGGATTAAGACTTGAATTACTCATTATATGTAAGTTAAGACTATGATTCATTCTAATCTCCATATAGATCATAAGACCATAGGAAATTAAGAAATCAAACTCAAGAGGATCCAATGGGATATTAAAAATCTCATGGATCTCAAAAGGAAAATAAAGACAAAGAGAAATGGACTCAAAATTTACTTAGAGAAACTTAAGAACACCAATCCTTCAAAATTGATTTTATTTTAAATCCAAGGCATCAATTAGATCCAAATCAATGAAGTAATATGAGATTCAATCACAAGTTCTAAGTGGTGTGTGATGAAATGAGGTAAGAAGAGAGGTTTTGAAAATGTGTAAAGATCCTAGAGCTATGAACTTGTGATTGAATGACTAAAATCTATCAAGTGATTGAGAGGTTACCTCTAAAAACCTCAAGGGATTCTTCAACTTCTTGTGAAGACCTTCCAAGATTTCCAAAATTTTGTTCAAAGCTCTTCAAATTCTTCAAACTTCTTCAAGAAATTCTTCTTCTCTCTCTTTCTCTCTCTAAAAACCTATATGATTCTTGTGTGTATGTATCTATATTGATTTTCAAAATTCAAGTCCCCCAAAATGAAGAGGAAAGTTTGTTTATATAGACCATTAATCCAGGGATAGATGGGTAAATTCGGGTGGAGACCCATGTGCAAAGATTTCTTCTAGAACATGTGAGAAAAGCAGTCTGTTACAGCCAGCGGCACTCGATGGGTGCCGGCGGCACTCACTGAATGCCGGGCGGCACTCACTGAATGCCGGGCGGAAAACAGAGAGTGCCGGCGCGGCACTCAGTGAGTGCCGCCGCGTTTTCCGCGTGCCGGGGCTAACTGCTTTTTGTCCCTCTTTTTTGATTTTTCGAAAATATGTTGGGGTAAACACAATTTTTCTTATTTTATGTATGTATATATTTGCATTAAGATCCCCCATGTGCATGGTATCAACCATGTGCATGGTATACATCTAAATATACTACTTTTTTGTATTTTCTCCTTTTTCCAAGATTTTTTTATTTATTTTGTTCTTCTATTTCTTTCAAAAGAACTTCTCTCTCTCTTTTTTTTTATTCTCTTAAAACCTGGTTCCCAGACTGTGTTTCTCACACGTTCTTCTTTGTTCGAGCTTCTCCCGAATACCCAAACTCTCTCTCTCTTTTTTTCTTTTTATATTTTTCTATTTTTAATTTTGAATTTTGTCTTGAAGAATCAATTGAAGATTTTGAATTTCGTGGGAAATCTTCGAATGTAACCGGTCATTGTCATCATCGGTTTTTTGAGAGGTAACCAATCCCTGGATTTGACGTTTGGTCAAAATCGGGGTGTCTACAATGCCTTGCCCAAGAATGACACCCATGCCCTTAGTTGAATAAATTCCTCCTATGTCCACTAAAAGACAAAAATTTTGAAGCCTTCCTGCACTTTCGGAACATGTGCAGAATTTAAAAACTAAGAAAACTAAACATCACTTCGGTAAGTTTTATAATCAGCAAACTAAAAATAAAAAAAGAATGAATTAGTTGTTAGTAACTTAGATTTTTTTTTATGCATGTTAGTAACTGTAGACACCCCGATTTTGACCAAACGTCAAATCTAGGGATTGGTTACCTCTCAAAAGACCGATGATGACAATGACCGTGGCGTTCGAAGAATTTCCAAGAAATTCAAAATCTCCAAGATATTCTTCAAGTTAAAATTGCAAAATTCAATATGATAAAAATAAAAAAAGAGAGAGAGGATTTGGGTATTCGGGAGAAACCCGAACAATGAAGAACGTGTGAGAAACCCAGTCTGGGAACCAGTTTTTAAGAGGATAAAATAAAAAATAAAAAAGAGTTCTTTTGAAAGAGATAGGAGGACAAAATAAAAAAATAAAAATCTTGAAAAAGGAGAAAATACAAAAAGAAAGAGTAGTATATTTAAATATATACCATGCACATATGTGATGCCATGCACATGGGGGATCTTAATGCAAATATATATATACATGGAATAAAAAAATTTTGGTTTACACCAACATATCTTTTGAAAATTAAAAGTAGGGCAAAATTCAGTTAGCCCCGGCACCCGGAAAACCCGGCACACTGAGTGCCTCCTGGCATTCAGCGAATGCCGCCTGGCACTCAGCGAGTGCCGCCCGGCACTCAGCGAGTGCCGCCGGACGCCGTCGTTTGCCGCTGGCTGTAACAGACTGCTTTTCTCACATGTTCTAGAAGAAATCTTTGCACATGGGTCTCCACCCGAATTTACCCATTTATCCTTGAGATAATGGTCTATATAAACAAACTTTCATCTTCATTTTTGGGGGACTTGGGGGGAATATACTTGAATCAATACACACACATACACTTGAATTTAGAGAGAGATACAAGAATCATATAGAGAGAATTGAGAAGAAGAGAAGAATTTCTTGAAGAATTTGAAGAGTTTTTAGAAGAATTTGAAGATCTTGGAAGAACTTCACAAGAAAGTTGAAGAAATTCTTGAGGTCATAGAGGTAACCTCTTAATCCTTGATAGAATTAGGATAATTCAATCACAAGTTCATAGATCTAGGAACTTTTCACATTTTCAAAACCTCTCTTCTTACCTCATTTCATCACACACCACTTAGAACTTGTGATTGAATCTCATATTATTTCATTGATTTGGATCTATTTGATGCCTTGGGTTTAAAATAAATTCAATTTTGAAGATTTGTGTTCTTAGTTTTCTAAGTAATCTTTGATTTTCCTTATTTATATTTCATCCAAAAGGTTCATGAGATCTTCCATATCTCATAGAATCTCTTTGAGTTTGATTATTTAATTTCCTATGATCTTATGATCTATATGGAGATTAGAATGAATCATAGTCTTACATATAATTAGTGAGATTCAAGTCCTAATCCATGACTTGAACCTCTCCATTAAGAAATCTTGTGGAATACTTACTATATTCCAATGAGGTTTAAGTAGATTTTAACTTCATTTAGTCTCCAATGACCATCAAATGGTAGGAGAAAATGTGAGATTCAATTCCTAATCCATGACTTGAACCTCTCCATTAAGAAATCTTGTGGAATCCTTGCTATATTCCAATAAGGTTTGAGTAGATTCTAATTTCATCTAGACTCCAATGACCATCAAATGGTAGGAGTGATAAGTTGAATTCAAACTTGGGTCCATAGGTTTGAGTTCATTATTTGAGGATTTTGTGAAGTTCATTTCAATACTTCATCAAGATCCATAAGTGTAGTATGCCTCATAGTCTTCAATGACCATCAAATGGTAGAAGAAATAGTTTGGTTTGAGCCCCAACTTCATGTTCTAATAGTTGAGGCCAATCAATAACATTGAACTAGCAAAATGAAACAGTGGGTTCACAAACTGTTTTTGATCAAGGATTTTTAGTTTGAAATCCGACCGTTGGAATCGAATGAAACCAACGGGAAAATGTTCATAACACATTGCTCTACCACTGTGATTTTTGTTTTAGAAAGATCTTGTGATTAGAAGGGTTGGATCATTGGTTTTTGTGAGCTAATCATAATCTGTCCAGAGTTTTAAAATACTTTCAGAATAGTAAGTCAGTTTTGAAATTAATAAATCAGAACCCTAATAAAGTTTTCGGGGTCTCAAATAATTTTTTATAAGTACCTTAATGTGTTAGGAAGACACCCTAAAAAGATCTAAGTGTTTCCCATTTTTTTACTATTTTTAGAAAATCATACAAGATCTCTGGACAGAGAGTTGCAAAATCCTGAGTGAGGTCTAGTATTTTCCATATTCCCGGAGATCTAACCGTTGAAACCTCAATTTTCTTTTTGGGTTAGAAACTAGACTCACAGAGGCATAACATATCCAAAAATCATTAAGATCTAACCGTTGAATTATTTTATTCTTATTTTTGAATGGCTGGTCTGCTCTCTGTAAATCACAAAAAACTGCTACTGTTTTGTCTAATCTCATTTATTTTTAACTCAAATGGTCTCCTAATGTCTTGAGACCCAAACCATGTTTTGAGTAATGATAATTTGACTTAAATCCAGAGGTTTAATGATCCAAATTGGTGAATAAATTCACATCTCATACTTGTTTATATTCATGCATTCATTCATACATATTCATATTCATAAGTAGGACTTATCTCTTGTCTAAATTGTATCTAATTAAACATGATTTAGGATTTATTTATTTATGATATTATATCTTGTCTAAGGCATGTGTACTAACCTTTGTTTTGTAGCGCATTTGAGGTACAATTCTTCAACTCTTCTCTAGATTAATTCATTTCTTTGATTTTGAATTGATTTTCGACTCCATGTGCGACACCTTAGCTTAGGTCTTGCCTTATGTGCTTATGTGTGATAGAGACCTTTTCTTAGGATTTCTATTCTTGCATGCATTGCACGTTTAATATTCGCGGCCGGATCCCGGGTATGTTTTCTAGTTCCCTATTGCATATCATATCGCTTACTACTTGAATTACATGGCTTATGAATGATATTTTGCC
This sequence comes from Hydrangea macrophylla, assembly GCA_033977485.1. Lineage (NCBI taxonomy): Eukaryota > Viridiplantae > Streptophyta > Magnoliopsida > Cornales > Hydrangeaceae > Hydrangea > Hydrangea macrophylla. The sequence continues at coordinate 15,841,307 of CM066983.1, forward strand.
AATTGCAATTTTACACCCTTTTGACATGCTTTTGTGATGTATATATATATGTATTAGTTGAGGGCATACTTAGATTAATAACTTGATTAAAAAGGATGTTGAGTAGAGGCCTATCGCGAGATAGGATGAAAGGGGGTGTTTTAGTCCGCCGGGCTCCTTCCCCTTTCATTCCATAATCCCCGGACCCAGTTTATCTTTGGTTTCGCAAAAGATCAGTTTCCTTTTAAAATGGTTTCTTAATTTTCCTTTTAAAAATTAAGTGGCGACTCTTTGAATTTGAAAAATGCTTTAAAAGCTGTGGGTAAAAAAGAAGAAAACCTGCGATATCCACAATCTGGCGACTCTGCTGGGGATCGAACCCAGAATCTCTGGTTTCGCAGACCAGAATTTCTGATTTTGGGTTCACTCGAGGATTAGACTTGAAAGCATCCTTTTAATCAAGTTAATTAATTTTTGTATGCCTGTTGCATTGCACTTGCATGTTTCGCCAGTCGATTGCACGGAACTATGACCTTGGAGGCTCGGGGCAACCCGGTCGGTCAAGCCATCATGGGGCCGTGTGATCACCCTTGATCTCGTACCATGTTTTGGTATATGAAGCATCCTATCGGGTGTGTGTCAAGGGTCCCTTATTTGACCAAAACCCGGCCTTTGCATAGTAGTTTTCATAGAACCTTTCAAAATTAGGAATTCAATTCGTGATTAAGGTTATGTGCTAGGGAGATTTGTATGCCCGGAAGGGATTACTTGAGATGATGACGATGCTTGCTTGATAAAAGATGTGTAACCCTTTAATCACCTTTTAGCAATTCCTTCTCATGTCCCACGACATTTGGGAACATGCCGAATCTTGATTATAAGATTACGCCTCTTGTATCATGTTTAGCTAAGCATCATTGACCTTGTATGCATCTGAATTCATGAAAAGTGCGATGATTATCTAATCGTGTGATACTCCTACCCAAGAATCCAAAGTTCATTGTTTATGAAAATTTTTGAATCCAAAAAGACATGTTTTGAAAAATCACCCTCTCAAAGAAAAAGATCCAAGGTTCAATCTCTTTAAATCAAATAAAACCCAATCATCTCTTATTAAGAAAAAACTTTCATGTCCCCACTTTCAAAGAGGAAATCCAAAAAAATCTTGGGAATCGTTTTGATAAATGCTTTTCAAATGAATTTCAAAGCAAAGTTTCAAACCAACAAATTGGTTAAAGAATGTTTTACATCCCTATTTTCAAGGAACTCTCAAGAAAGCTTTCACATAAGAAATACTTTCCAAATAAATTTCAAAGTTTTAATACTTAAAAGGGGTAAAGGGGATCACAATGAAAGGAGAAATTAGTGCACTCAACATGGATGAGGATTTTATGTGCTTATATGCTTATATGTTAGAAATAGGATTGTCTTTTCTATTAGCATATAGAATAGGCACACACGCACACATGCATCACATCCGTGTGACATATGAGCCATTCATAAAGAATTTTTACCAAGCATTTTTTTCAAAAAAATAAAGTTGTTTGAAAATTGATAAAAATAAAAATGGTTGTAGGCAAGATAGCATTGAACGCTGGGACAGTTTGGTTTAGGGATTCGAGTGCAAGGTTAGTACGAAGAGAGCCAGAGACAGAAAGAGAAATGGATCACGAACAACATGCTGCAGAAATAGCACAATTGAAAGAGAGGATGGACCAAATGATGGCCATGTTGGAAACATTGACTCGCCAAAGGACAGTAAATGATCCACCGATAGCCGACCCGCCTCCGCATCAGGAAGATGAATGGTTTGAGGAACCGGAACCGCCAAGAGTTGATATACCTAGGGCAGAGAGAGAGAAAATTGAGAAAGCTGAGAAAGAGCGTATCGAGATGAAGGAGAAGGTGGAGAAGCTAGAGAAAGTTGTTCGCAAGTCCAATGGGGTTGATAGCTACCTGCTAGAGCTAGAGGGTTTGTTTGATGGAGCTCAAGAGAAACTTCCATTTGGTTTCAAGATGCCTGAGATAGATAAGTTTGATGGTTCTGGCAACCCTAGAAACCACGTGAGGATGTGCATTGGGGCCTTTCAACCAAGTGGTCTGAATCCTGCCATGATGGCCATGCTGTTTCAACAAACTTTGACTGGGGCAGCTTTATCCTGGTATTTCACATTAGAGCCAAGCAAGAGTCGCATATGGGAGGAAGTGGTGAAAGCCTTCGTCACCCAATATGAATACAATCAAGAGCTTGATGTAACCGTGAGAGATTTGGAGACGACTACCCAGGAACATAAAGAATCATTTGCTGAGTTTCTGTCTCGCTGGAGGGGAAAGGCCGCAAAGATGACCCAAAGGCCGTCTGAAAAGGAACAGATCCGAATCATAGTAAAGAACCTGCAAAGTGTTTATCAAGAGAAACTCATGTACCAGTGCATCCATACCTTTGCAGAATTATTTGAAATTGGAACCAAGATCGAGGACGCAATCAAGGATGGAAGGATTAAGAAGGAGGAATCTCAGGGGAACCGCTCTAGAAGACCATTTTATGGAGGGAACACGGGAAACCAGGTAGCGACTGATGTCAATGTTTTGAGCAGGGAGAGTGCACCGAGATCGAGATTGGGGGGACAACCTCGTCAGTTCACTGATTTAGGGATTTCATTGACCACTACTCTCAAGCGATTGATGGAAAAGGGATATCTAAAACCGCTGGATCCAAAGCCAATGCCTGATCCACTTCCACCGGGCTTCAATAAAAGCCTCTATTGTGAGTTTCACCAAGCTCATGGCCATACAACTGACCGATGCAAGAGGTTGAGACATGAAGTACAAAATCTGATTGATAACAAGACTATTTCCCCTCCGCCTACAGATCGGCCGCATGTGACCCGAAACCCGCTCCCTAATCATCATGCTGTACCACCACCACCGAACATCAATCTTTTAGATATTAAGGAGGAAGTGTTCGATCCGTCTGTGTTGATTGTACCAGTAGGACAGGCTATCAAAGCTTATGAATTCCCAAAAGATCAGAGGATATGCCTTATAGTAGTAGAGGATGAGGATTGGCTGATAGGAGGAGAAGAAGAACAGGCATTTGAGGAAGATATGGACAATGATATCATCCAAATCAATTGGTGGGATCCAAACAATCCTACTGATAATTCCGTCTGGGAAGAGGAGGTGTACAGCGACATGGATGGTCTGTGGTCCGAGGGAGAAGAAGAAGTAAACGCTGAGGAAGTAATCAATCATTCTGAGAAGAACGATTCGGAAAAAGAGAAAGGGAAGGATCTTGAAGAAGGAAGGCAGGTGTTGCATGCACATTCCATCAAAGAAGGAGGAGACTTCCCCTACTATGGCTTTCCAGAGTCATGGGTAGACTGCACAGATAAGTATTTGGAGCAAGGGTCTGAGATCTCTTTCCTACATGAATTCGCTGACTATGAAGATCCATACCTGCAAGCGCTCACGGAACCTATATCTGTCCAAGATTGGATTTATGCACTGGATGGCCTGGCCATGAGGAATCTCTTTAATGAAGAAAGTAGTAAGACCGAGGAGAGTGGTCCAAAGAAGATCATGAAAGTGAAGATTGGGAAAGAACAGATGGGAGAAATACTGAAGGAAGAGGTCAAGGGAAATAAAGCAAGGGAGGAAAAGCCGAAAAATGGAGGAGAGATAGAATCAGAGAATTTGCCAAAAGGTCCTTGAGTTTAGTGATAGGATTCCCCTACCCGGAAGTCTGTAATGGCTAGTATGAGCCAAACCTTTTAATTTTCTGTTATCAATGAAAGTGACTGATTCTGCTTACTTGATTGCGCTTAATGGTTATAATAACTGTAAAAAAATGAGAAAAGAAAAAAAAGAGGAGCAAATGAACCTGCATGCAAAATCATTGAGGAAACCTTGGCATTTGACTTAGAAAATGAAGAAGATTCTCAAAGTGATTCTTTCCATATTTCACTCAATAAAGATAAAAGCATAAAATTGATCTTGCTAAAAGAATACAAGGATGCCTTGCATGGTCCTATGATGATGTGCCAGAATGAATTCAGAAATTATCCCACATCACCCCTTTATACCAAACCTAAAAGGTGAGCTCACAGTCCAAAGCCATGAACTTGTTCCTTAATGGTAGCTAGATATCTTAAATGAACTTCTTCTTCTTAAAAAAAAAAAAAAAAAAAAAAAAAAAAAAAAAAAAGAAGAGAAAAAAAAGAAAAAGAGCTCGCTAGGATGAAAACCCGAAAGGGCGTCTAGGCAAAAGTTAGAGCAAAATAAGATGCATGTTGATTTCAAAATCCGAATCCTAGCCAGTCAAAATCATAAAGAGAATAAGAGATAGTGAGAAAAGAAAGAAAAAAAAAAAGAGAAGAGTAGAGAATAAATAAGATTGAGAATTCTTGAGTACTTCAAAGTACATGAATTATCCTAAGAAAAGAAATTGGAAATGAAAAGAAAGATATGAAAGTATCAATTAAATTCTTTGTGAGAGACTCAACGGATAAGTGATAAGGGGACCTAAAACAATGCAGAAATATCTTTGAGAAAGATAAAAAGTAATTTGGAGGGCTGATATTACTATGTGAGTATGAAAGAGTATGAGTAAAACATGATGTATTATGAGAGTTGTAAAGATTGACTGGCTAGTGATAAGGTGAAAAGAATCAACCGCCACAAAACAAAAAAGGGGGAAAGAAGAAAAGAAAAAAAAAAAAAAAAAAAAAAAGAAGAAGAAGAAAAAGAAGAAAAAAATGCATAAGAAGGAGAAGTAGTTCATGTTCTCATCATCTTGTTTGAAAGCTGCCACGAGGAATCTGTTTCAGAAAATCTGCCCAGAAAGGGCACCCATTGAACCTAAATGAAAACATGGCTCGAAAAGCCCACCAATTCTTGAAGCCTTATTCTTTCAAGACCTCCAGAGTCGATGAACTACGTTTTGACTTGATTCCCATTCGGGGATACGTAGGCAGCCTGCAAGGTTCGGTCACAACTACACACACAGTCAATCATTGCACTTCTTTCAGGCCTCGATCGAACTACTATAGGACCTGATGCCCATTCGGGGATAAGTAGGCGGGTCTCCTAAGGCCCTCGGTCCGAAGAAGAAACCCAACCAAAAACTAGGGGCAAACTATCATTTGCCCAGAGGCCGCGTCACCTCCCTCAAACCAGGGGCAAACTTCGTTTGCCTAGCACTTCCAAACCCCCTGTCAAACTAGGGGCAAACTGTCGTTTGCCAAATAAGGTATCTCTGGGTTTACTGGCTATCCAAATAAGGACCAAGTTTGGACATCCTGAAAGTTCTTGAGGTTAAAAGTTGAAGTTTTCATGCATAAATCTGAAATTGATTTAAGATGGAAAGAAACATTGAAAAGAAGAGTTCCTCATTACCTTAAAGTCAATTGTAAAGGAAGATACAATGAAAGAAAACTGTGGGATGATGATTCTCTAAAAAAATAATAATCAGAAAAGCGCAAAGAAAAGAAAGCAGAATTGGTCACAAATTTGAAAATGTGTGTATCTCAACTCAGTTTGAGTCTACCTTCTTGAAATCCAAAAGATATATTCCGCAAAGGGATCAACAAGAATTGAAGATTCCAAAAGAAGGGTAATAGCAGGGAGGTCAGGGAGTCGGATTCTGATCCGCTAAGGAAATCGAATAGAGGTCGAGTAATATCTTCAGAAAGAGCAAAATCAAGTGAATACCCTCAGCAGATCAGGCTCCAAGCCGCACAAGCTAATCATCGGATGAACCAGAGAGCCTTTGAACTTGTCCACAGTCAAAAGGGGAATCCGTGAGTAGAAAAGTGGGGTTGTCGTAAGGAACTGGCTCGTACTTCTTCCTCTCCTTGCTCGAATCACCTAAAACTGCTGTCCATAGCAAACAATCTATCAAGGCTATCAAAAAAAAAAAAAAAAAAAAAAAAAAAAAAAAAAAAGAAAATGATGAATCTAGAATAAGAAGCACATGAAACATACCTTGAGCTAGAATGGCCCCAAGGCAAATCTTTTTGAACTAGACCAGCTCCGATCCAATCCTCGGTCTTGGTATAAGTCGTCTATCGCATCCTATGAGTCACCGATCAAATCCCCGGTCTTGGTATAAGTCGTCTATCGCGTCCTATAAGTTACCGATCAAATCCTCGGTCTTGGTATAAGTCGTCTATCGCAACCTATGAGTTACCGATCAAGTCCTTGGTCTTGGTTTAAGTCGTCTATCGCATCCTATAAGTCACCAATCAAATCCATGGTTTTGGTTTAAGACTTCTATCACAGCTTTTAAATCACCAATCAAATTCTCGACCTTGGCATAAGTCGTCAATCGCATTCCATGAGTCACCAATCAAAATTCTCAATTCAGGCATAGGACGTCAATCGCAGCCTATATAAATTCGGGGTCATTGAATCTGGAGCGATTCTGACTTTTCTGCTCTTTGGGGTCATTGAATCTAGAGCGATTCTGACTTTTCTGCTATCTAGGGGTCATCGAATCTGGAGCGATTCTGACTTTTCTGCTCTTTGGGGTCATTGAATCTAGAGCGATTCTGACTTTTCTGCTATTTGGGGTCATTGAATCTGGAGCGATTCTGACTTTTCTGCTATTTGGGGTCATTGAATCTGGAGCGATTCTGACTTTTCTGCTATCTGGGGTCATTGAATCTGGAGCGATTATGACTATTCTGCAAAACATCTCATTTCTTCAAGACACCGGAGTATAAGACGCAAAGCGCATCTCAGTCTTTCATCGCATTTCCTGATTCGGCACCGGAGTCTAAGACGCAAAGCGCATCTCAGCCAATCAGATGATCTTCAAGACACCGGAGTATAAGACGCAAAGCGCATCTCAGTCTTTCATCGCATTTCCTGATTCGGCACCGGAGTCTAAGACGCAAAGCGCATCTCAGCCAATCAGATGATCTTCAAGACACCGGAGTATAAGATGCAAAGCGCATCTCAGTCTTTCATCTCATTTCCTGATTCGGCACCGGAGTCTAAGACGCAAAGCGCATCTCAGCCAATCAGATGATCTTCAAGACACCGGAGTATAAGACGCAAAGCGCATCTCAGTCTTTCATCGCATTTCCTGATTCGGCACTGGAGTCTAAGACGCAAAGCGCATCTCAGCCAATCAGATGATCTTCAAGACACCGGAGTATAAGACGCAAAGCGCATCTCAGTCTTTCATCGCATTTCCTGATTCGGCACCGGAGTCTAAGACGCAAAGCGCATCTCAGCCAATCAGATGATCTTCAAGACACCGGAGTATAAGACGCAAAGCGCATCTCAGTCTTTCATCGCATTTCCTGATTCGGCACCGGAGTCTAAGACGCAAAGCGCATCTCAGCCAATCAGATGATCTTCAAGACACCGGAGTATAAGACGCAAAGCGCATCTCAGTCTTTCATCTCATTTCCTGATTCGGCACCGGAGTCTAAGACGCAAAGCGCATCTCAGCCAATCAGATGATCTTCAAGACACCGGAGTATAAGACGCAAAGCGCATCTCAGTCTTTCATCGCATTTCCTGATTCGGCACCGGAGTCTAAGACGCAAAGCGCATCTCAGCCAATCAGATGATCTTCAAGACACCGGAGTATAAGACGCAAAGCGCATCTCAGTCTTTCATCGCATTTCCTGATTCGGCACCGGAGTCTAAGACGCAAAGCGCATCTCAGCCAATCAGATGATCTTCAAGACACCGGAGTATAAGACGCAAAGCGCATCTCAGTCTTTCATCACATTTCCTGATTCGGCACCGGAGTCTAAGACGCAAAGCGCATCTCAGCCAATCAGATGATCTTCAAGACACCGGAGTATAAGACGCAAAGCGCATCTCAATCTTTCAACTCATTTCCTGATTCGGCACCGGAGTCTAAGACGCAAAGCGCATCTCAGCCAATCAGATGATCTTCAAGACACCGGAGTATAAGACGCAAAGCGCATCTCAATCTTTCATCACATTTTCTGTTTCAGCACCAGAGTATAAGGCGCTAAGCGCATCTCAATCTTCCAGCGTGCTACCTGATTCGACTATGGAGCGTAAGACATAAACCGGCTCAGTCAAACAGACGATTCTCAAAACTCGCATAGAGCATGCACGTGTCCCCAGAATAGGACGATGTCATAATAGGAAAACTTGAGGTATTAGTGCATTTCTGATGCTAGGAAGGAGCATAGTTCTGTATCGCCACATTCGGGAGCATGGGACACCAATTTGTTGAGCATGTGCATCACGATAGGATAGGTACATTCATCCGTGTGGCAATTTGAGTTTGTGTGTTGTTCCTTTGCCCGAACTACGTCCTGGTCTGATTCCCGTTGGGATACGTAGGCAGCTCACCATTGAGCACGACCAGCATTTGGCTATCTGCGCACCCGTTTTTGCAACGCACTTTTGTTTTTACCTAGATTTGACTGTTGGTCAAAGGCTTGTCTTTCACACAGGCTTTGACCTTCGTTTGTGATACGCGTTGCTTCACAAACTCTGTCAAAGAGGGGCAAACTGTAGACACCCCGATTTTGACCAAACGTCAAATCTAGGGATTGGTTACCTCTCAAAAGACCGATGATGACAATGACCGTGGCGCTCGAAGAATTTCCAAGAAATTCAAAATCTCCAAGATATTCTTCAAGTTAAAATTGCAAAATTCAATATGATAAAAATAAAAAAAGAGAGAGAGGATTTGGGTATTCGGGAGAAACCCGAACAATGAAGAACGTGTGAGAAACCCAGTCTGGGAACCAGTTTTTAAGAGGATAAAATAAAAAATAAAAAAGAGTTCTTTTGAAAGAGATAGGAGGACAAAATAAAAAAATAAAAATCTTGAAAAAGGAGAAAATACAAAAAGAAAGAGTAGTATATTTAAATATATACCATGCACATATGTGATGCCATGCACATGGGGGATCTTAATGCAAATATATATATACATGGAATAAAAAAATTTTGGTTTACACCAACATATCTTTTGAAAATTAAAAGTAGGGCAAAATTCAGTTAGCCCCGGCACCCGGAAAACCCGGCGGCACTCACTGAGTGCCTCCTGGCATTCAGCGAATGCCGCCCGGCATTCAGCGAGTGCCGCCCGGCACTCAGCGAGTGCCGCCGGACGCCGTCGTTTGCCGCTGGCTGTAACAGACTGCTTTTCTCACATGTTCTAGAAGAAATCTTTGCACATGGGTCTCCACCCGAATTTACCCATTTATCCTTGAGATAATGGTCTATATAAACAAACTTTCATCTTCATTTTTGGGGGACTTGGGGGGAATATACTTGAATCAATACACACACATACACTTGAATTTAGAGAGAGATACAAGAATCATATAGAGAGAATTGAGAAGAAGAGAAGAATTTCTTGAAGAATTTGAAGAGTTTTTAGAAGAATTTGAAGATCTTGGAAGAACTTCACAAGAAAGTTGAAGAAATTCTTGAGGTCATAGAGGTAACCTCTTAATCCTTGATAGAATTAGGATAATTCAATCACAAGTTCATAGATCTAGGAACTTTTCACATTTTCAAAACCTCTCTTCTTACCTCATTTCATCACACACCACTTAGAACTTGTGATTGAATCTCATATTATTTCATTGATTTGGATCTATTTGATGCCTTGGGTTTAAAATAAATTCAATTTTGAAGATTTGTGTTCTTAGTTTTCTAAGTAATCTTTGATTTTCCTTATTTATATTTCATCCAAAAGGTTCATGAGATCTTCCATATCTCATAGAATCTCTTTGAGTTTGATTATTTAATTTCCTATGATCTTATGATCTATATGGAGATTAGAATGAATCATAGTCTTACATATAATTAGTGAGATTCAAGTCCTAATCCATGACTTGAACCTCTCCATTAAGAAATCTTGTGGAATACTTACTATATTCCAATGAGGTTTAAGTAGATTTTAACTTCATTTAGTCTCCAATGACCATCAAATGGTAGGAGAAAATGTGAGATTCAATTCCTAATCCATGACTTGAACCTCTCCATTAAGAAATCTTGTGGAATCCTTGCTATATTCCAATAAGGTTTGAGTAGATTCTAATTTCATCTAGACTCCAATGACCATCAAATGGTAGGAGTGATAAGTTGAATTCAAACTTGGGTCCATAGGTTTGAGTTCATTATTTGAGGATTTTGTGAAGTTCATTTCAATACTTCATCAAGATCCATAAGTGTAGTATGCCTCATAGTCTTCAATGACCATCAAATGGTAGAAGAAATAGTTTGGTTTGAGCCCCAACTTCATGTTCTAATAGTTGAGGCCAATCAATAACATTGAACTAGCAAAATGAAACAGTGGGTTCACAAACTGTTTTTGATCAAGGATTTTTAGTTTGAAATCCGACCGTTGGAATCGAATGAAACCAACGGGAAAATGTTCATAACACATTGCTCTACCACTGTGATTTTTGTTTTAGAAAGATCTTGTGATTAGAAGGGTTGGATCATTGGTTTTTGTGAGCTAATCATAATCTGTCCAGAGTTTTAAAATACTTTCAGAATAGTAAGTCAGTTTTGAAATTAATAAATCAGAACCCTAATAAAGTTTTCGGGGTCTCAAATAATTTTTTATAAGTACCTTAATGTGTTAGGAAGACACCCTAAAAAGATCTAAGTGTTTCCCATTTTTTTACTATTTTTAGAAAATCATACAAGATCTCTGGACAGAGAGTTGCAAAATCCTGAGTGAGGTCTAGTATTTTCCATATTCCCGGAGATCTAACCGTTGAAACCTCAATTTTCTTTTTGGGTTAGAAACTAGACTCACAGAGGCATAACATATCCAAAAATCATTAAGATCTAACCGTTGAATTATTTTATTCTTATTTTTGAATGGCTGGTCTGCTCTCTGTAAATCACAAAAAACTGCTACTGTTTTGTCTAATCTCATTTATTTTTAACTCAAATGGTCTCCTAATGTCTTGAGACCCAAACCATGTTTTGAGTAATGATAATTTGACTTAAATCCAGAGGTTTAATGATCCAAATTGGTGAATAAATTCACATCTCATACTTGTTTATATTCATGCATTCATTCATACATATTCATATTCATAAGTAGGACTTATCTCTTGTCTAAATTGTATCTAATTAAACATGATTTAGGATTTATTTATTTATGATATTATATCTTGTCTAAGGCATGTGTACTAACCTTTGTTTTGTAGCGCATTTGAGGTACAATTCTTCAACTCTTCTCTAGATTAATTCATTTCTTTGATTTTGAATTGATTTTCGACTCCATGTGCGACACCTTAGCTTAGGTCTTGCCTTATGTGCTTATGTGTGATAGAGACCTTTTCTTAGGATTTCTATTCTTGCATGCATTGCACGTTTAATATTCGCGGCCGGATCCCGGGTATGTTTTCTAGTTCCCTATTGCATATCATATCGCTTACTACTTGAATTACATGGCTTATGAATGATATTTTGCCAATTGCAATTTTACACCCTTTTGACATGCTTTTGTGATGTATATATATATGTATTAGTTGAGGGCATACTTAGATTAATAACTTGATTAAAAAGGATGTTGAGTAGAGGCCTATCGCGAGATAGGATGAAAGGGGGTGTTTTAGTCCGCCGGGCTCCTTCCCCTTTCATTCCATAATCCCCGGACCCAGTTTATCTTTGGTTTCGCAAAAGATCAGTTTCCTTTTAAAATGGTTTCTTAATTTTCCTTTTAAAAATTAAGTGGCGACTCTTTGAATTTGAAAAATGCTTTAAAAGCTATGGGTAAAAAAGAAGAAAACCTGCGATATCCACAGTAACTTAGTATTAAATGTACTTGTCGCGCCCGCCCCGACAGTGGGGGCGGTCCCTTCGAGGATAGCGCCCGTTTATGTCGATAGACGCGTGGAAAGAGTTATGAAAGTACGTGCAAGTGGGAGTAGGGCCAATAAAAGTTTCAGAGTCGTCACCTAACGTTATCGGGAGTTAGGATCCCTGCAAAGACAATTAACATAAATCATCTTGTTTTTGAAAATTGTTTTGAGAAAAGTAGGCCCTTTAAAAGTGTGACTCTTGATAGCCGTGTGAAAACAAGAGTTCTTGAGATGGGTTCGGGGACTCGATTATGTCGAGGGAAGGCATTAGGCACCCTCGAGCATCCGTGACACACAATTGTCGATTTTAGTAGTTTTCATAGTAGTGGGGCATAAGTAAGAAATAGTAGAATATATGTATACAAGAAATTAAACTCGAGCGTCTGTGACACGCGGTCGCCGTTATATGTATCTCGACTCGAGATAAGTAAAAGATATTTAGAATGTGAGAAAGTATAAGTAATAGATGGTTATGGACGCACCCTAGTAAGGGTTGAATTCGTATCTCGACTCGAGATTCAAGCCGTACGTAGTTCTGTGCTGTGTGTGTATGTGAGTGTTTTGACGATCCAAGATCGTGAGTGTGTAAAATAATGTTTTGAGTAAAGTCAGGGTAGCTAGGAACTGTTACCTATACGGTGTAGTCTTAGACTTTAACTTTGAGAAAGTAGTGAGATATGAGAAAGTGTTTTGAGTAAAAGTCAGAGTAGATCGACCGTGTGATCAGTTTTTTGTATTTTTTTTGTTTTTATGATTTTTTTTTTGTCTTTTTGTTTTATGTGCCGGAAGTAAGGGTTGGTGCCTAAGTAATGAAAAAAAAGTGTGCCGGAAGTAAGGGTCAGTGCCCAAGTAATAAAAAAGTGTATCGGAAGTACGGGTCGGTGCCCAATGATTTGAGAAAAAGTGCCGGAAGTACGGGTCGGTGCCCAGTGATTTGAGAAAAAGTGTTGGAAGTAAGGGTCGGTGCCCAATGACGTTGGAAAAAGTGTACCGGAAGTACGAGTCGGTGCCCAGTGTTTAGAAAGTGCAGGAAGTAAGGGTCGGTGCCCATGTGCTTTGAAAAATTACCGGAAGTAAGGGTCGGCACCCAGAGAGTGGAGAGAAGTATCAATTTTGTTTTTGTGTTCTCTAATTTTTATCAACGAATATCTATAATAGGAGATAAAATGCAGCCGGGTGGGTCATTATATCTCCTTCCGGCTGACACAGGATATAAAGTCCAATCGAGTAGAGTTCGAAGGTCTCCTTCCGACTGGCGCAGGATATAGCAGTTTGATAAAGTTCAGCCAGGTGGGTCATTAGATCTCCTTCCAGCTGACGCATGATATAAAGTCCAATCGGATGGAGTTCGAGGCCTCCTTTCGATGGGCGCAAGATATAGCAGTTTGATAATGTTCAGCCGAGTGGGTCATTAGATATCCTTCCGGCTAATGCAAGATATAAAGACCAATCGGGTGGAGTTCGAGGACTCTTTTCGACTGGCAAAAAAAAAAAGAGGCAGAATATCCGACCAGTGGATTTATAGGGAGACCACACCACTAACAGAAAATAAAAGAGAAATAAAGAGGCAGAATATCCGACCAGTGGATTTATAGGGAGCCCAGACCACTATAAGAAAATAAAAGAGAAAGAAAAAGGCGGAATATCCGACAAGTATCCGACCAGTGGATATAGGAAGCCCAGACCACTAAGAGTATGAGTTTGAGTATGTTACTTGTGCAGAAGGGGCTATTGAAATTCAGTCGACGTTTGTTGAGAAAGAATCCTGAGCTTTAAAAGGATCGTAATCAAGAAACGTCGCGAAATAAGCCGAAAAGCCCCCAAGTTCGAATTTCAACACGAAATTGACCTGAATGGACATTACAGTTGGGTCCGGAAGGGGCAAAAATGTCAGAAAAGGCATAAGTCGGGCCAGAATGGGTTCGGGCTGAGTTGAGCAGGACCCGCGGGGGTCGAAATCTAGGTGAGATAGCCTGAAATGGACATATAAAATGCCAAATAGGCCTGGAAAGTTGGAATTGGACAAATCTAAGGTCACTGGTGCGTCCGAAACAGCCAAATTAGCTCAAAACGAGTGTCCATTCGTTGAAAATCGGACCCGGAATGCCAAAAATAGGTAAAACGTCAAAGTGGGGCCTACTACCACGTGGCAGAGTCAGCACCACGTGTCAACGCTTCATTGGTTGGTCAAACTGGGCGGAGGACAAGTGTCAGCGTGCTACTGGGCCGCATAGACTGCTCGTCAGACTAACACGACACGTGTCAGCCCGTGATTGGCCCGCATTTTGGTGAGGCAGACTTGACACGACACGTGTTAGGCTCTCATTGGCTGGTCAAACTGATAGAGGACATGTGGCGTCCTGTAATTTGCTGGTCAGTGCTGATGTGGTAGCACACATGGCAGATGACGTGCCAATCTATGCCACATGTCATTTTCTTATTGAGTGGTCAATGATGATGTGGCATCGATGTGGCAGTACACATGGTAGTCAACAGCCACGTGTCGTCTTCTGGTTGGTGGTCAACGATGACGTGGTGCCACGTGCCATCTGCTGGTTGGCCAGTCAATGCTGACTCAGCACTGATTGGGCTTACCTGTGCGTGGACACGGGACGGAGCGCTGGTGGCACGTGATGCGCGTGCGGTCGCCTCTGGTGGTCTTTAGAGGCTTGGCTGCTGGGATATGGATCGTCTGGGCCAGACAATCTTGATGGTGGTGGTCCTGAGCTACGGTTATGGGTAGAAAGTTGGCCAGAGGCCAGAATATGCAACGGCGGCCGCGCGGGCCCTATGTGGGTCTGATTTGGTGGTCCGACTAGCTGGGTTGCCTCTGGCTTGATGAGTGGAAGGCCATGGTGTAGACGGTGTGATTTCGAGTTTAGGTTTAGGGCCTGCTTGGCATATATTTCAGACCCTGTGGTGGGCTAAAGGACTGTTTGGTTTGAGCTCGGATCCTTGGCTTTCTGGGTGTGTTTAGAAGCTGGTTTTTTGATGGGGACTAGGTAATGAGGTGAGGTTTACGAGTTTTGACTAGTGGAGGCCATGGTGGTGTAGTGGTGGTGATATGGTGGTGTTTAGTTAATAACCAAACATAGCCTAAGGGTTTTGGGAGGGCTTTGTTTGAGCCAAACAGGGCCTTAAAAGAGGCTGAGGTCTTTTTTTTTTTGCTACGTACAGAGGAAACTCTTCGATTTATAGAAGGTTTCTTTGAAACCCTACATTGGGTTTTAATCCCATGTAGTTGAGACGCAGAGAGGTAGTTTCCAATCATTGATCAGGGCCGTTAATCGATCCTGCACTTCGATCTTTGATATTCTTCAATCCAGGTATCCGATTCGGATGATTCGAAAAGGTCCAAACTCAGTTTAATGTCCTTTCAAATTCATTTGGTTGGATCGAAATTCATTTGAAACTCAGAAACGATACCGTTTTCTTCAGACCATCAACGTTTGATCTACACCGTTTAAACTTCGACTGTCAATATCTTTTGATTCAGCCGTCCGATCTTCCTAATTCGAGATGATCTGGGATCATAATGTCATTTTCTTTGAATCAGTATGCGTCGATTAAAAATATCTGACTTTAAGAATGACCCTTTTGCCCTTATCTTTTCCGATTGAGGCTTGAAACTTCGGTCGGCCGCCGTTTCTTCTCTGATTGTCCGATTGGACTGATTCAAGTCGCTGAACCTCTTTATTTTTCCTTATTTCAGTCATTCCAGTCCCGTCAAACTTTAGGTGCTTCTGGATTGACGATCGTGTCCCTTTTCCTTGATTTCAGTGTGCCGAAACTTCGATTGGAGTTAGATTGCCCGTCGGTTGCCAGAACTTGATGATTTGAAGTTTTGTGGCCCCACATTGATGCCCATTTTTCCTCGATGTAATCGAATTCGACCTTCGGTCGTCCCGGACTTGATTCCGGTCTTGAATTTCCCGTCGAGCTTCGATTCTGTTTGAAAAGATCGTCGATTATCGTAATCGGACGATCCCGGATTCTGGAACTCCGGTGGAGAGCTGTCATCTCCGTATTGACTTTGATTTGACCTCTGGAATCCCTTTTTGGATTTTAGAGCTCTTTCCTCAATTTGAGTGCCTGGTGGGCCTAATGCGACAGTTATTTCTTTTTTTAGCAGGCCAAAATGAGTGTCTACAATACTGTTATTATATTTAGTAGTAATACTTTACAATATTAATAAAAAAAGTTAACAAATTAATTGTTGATACATATTGGCATATGACTAATGTAATATACAAATCTTATAGTTCAAGGCATAATTGACTTTTATACATTCATAACCATGTAACACTTTTTGTAATTAAACACATTCATAAGTTGTTCTAACAACATAATCAATTGCACAACATATCAACCAAACACTCAAACTCTAATAATCAGTTCTACTTTTAAGGAGTCTACCAATCACGATCACGATCACGATCACATAAGCATAAGCATAGACAAATGAAGAAAAAAATGTCCTTGTTTGATAAATAAGTTTTTTATTTAATTTATTTATTTTTTTTACAATTATCGTGAAACAGCTCATTGTAATAATCCAAAAAAAAAAAAGGAGGAAAAAACAAACCAAAACCAACACAAGTTATGAATCCCCTTTTAAACCCGAGTAATGTTATGCTTTCTATACTTTTATATTAAAATTCTTATCTCAAATGATGTGGTAGTGGGTCGTTGTGACTCATTTTAATATTTTTCAATCAAATTGAGTGGTCTAAATGATGTGGCGACCACTGCCACATTATTTGGGATAAAAATTTGTGATAAAAAATTAGAAAGCATTACATTACTCTTTAAACCCTCCCTCTCAATGTTGCCAAAATTGAAATTCCCAATTTCAATTCCAAATGATGTGACATCAGTCAGAATCCTGTGGGCCGATGACCATTGATGGGCCGGGTGGCTTCAACATTCTCTATTTATAATGCAGTGGATACCACATCATTCGTAATTGAGTTTTGAGATTTGAATTTACATAATCCAGTAGTAATACTTCTCTCAATTTCTGTTACTACTCCACTCCCCATTTTCTCTCTCTAGAAACCCTACCCATCTCGGTGTCCCTGTTTCAATGAAGTTTTGGGGTAACATTCCTCTTACGTCTAATGCGCTTAATCCCGTGTGTGTGTGTGTGTTTTGTAAAGCATACATGTACGTATTTGGATGTTTGTGTTTGACATTGATCATTCATAATGTGGTGTTTGCTGAGAAAAGTGTGTTTGACATTGAGCATTTGATTTGAAAGCTTTTTGCTAGGGGTCGTTTGGGAGGAGTTTCTGTTTATGTGTTCCCAATGTGGCTTTTCTGCACTGTGAATGCTTTAATTTAGAAAGTTTTATTGAATTGTATTTTAAGTTTCTGCTAGTTTTGTTATTATTATGTAAAATAATCCGAAGCTACAGAGAAATGCAAAACTTACCTGTTCTTCTGTAGAGCCAGAGCAAGCTTTGCTTCAAATTAAAGTTCTCTTTACGCCACCCATCAAATAACAAAGTAGAGTGTTGGTTCAATAGATTTAATAGATAAAGTGAGTGTATTTGAGAAATCATCCTGATTTTGATAGTTTCTATCAAGTGTTTGACTGTTTTGAGAGTAACTGATTTACCATTTTGGTAAAGCTTTTAAGTGTGCTTTGTTTCGTTGTTTGTGGTCTGCCCTCATGAACACTGTATATGCAAACTATAATAAAAAAAATGAGTATATAATAATTGGTAAAATAGTTTTTTTTTTTGGAGGTTTGTATCTCGAGGCAGTTGCATAATATTTTTATTATCAGTCCTGGATCACCCCAATTTAATATTAACATACATTGAAACAATATCTTCTTTCCTCCTTGTGGTAAGAGACAGTGAGACACTATCTATTTTGACCTATTTTGAGTCAACTTTTTGTTTAGTTCATTACTCGTATATCGCTGACAAGTGACAAAAACATTGTGAGCCATTATTAATCCAAGTGATTTTACTGATATGGTGGACTAGCTTTCAATCTGACAGTTGTTAACTGGCAATAACTATTTCCCATCTCATTCATATTTGTTTTATTGTATTCGTTGTTTGGTTTACTTCAAACAGTAGTAATATAGATGAATTTCTGCATGTTCCCTTCAGGTGTTGAAGTGAAAGCTGGACAGCCCCAGAAGGTTGTACCTAAGCCTGGAAAATCAATACTTATTTCACAGGTTACAATAGTTATCTTTTTAGTATTAGTGAATATGGTGATTGTACTTATTTTTCACATTCGAAGAACATCTTCTCAATAAACTGTTTCCCAATATATATATATATATATATACTAGCGCGATGTAGTTTTCAGAGTGGGTTTCTTTTGAATTTTGTAATGACAATTTTAGACTTTTATTCGTGTATTTTGAGTGAATAAACCCAATGGTTTTAATGTAAATATAGATGGTAGTGAAAAAAATATGGGTACCCCTACCTTTTGCTTTATAGAATAGTATAGATATTTATATAAATTGTCTGTTGCAAGTTGTGCACAATAAAATATTTCACATGTTATTTTCAGGCTGCTCTTGGTTGGGGAAAGAAAGACAAAGGAAACGACTTTGTTCCCATCCACTTGAAAATTGATGATAAGAAGTTTATTGTGGGAACACTTTTGGGGGAGAAAGCCCCTCAACAAAAATTTAACTTGGTGTTTCCGAGAGAATTGGTGATTGAGAGAGAATATGAGCTATCACATGACTGGAAAAATGGGAGCGTCTATTTTGTTGGATACACATATGACAACCCTCAATATCCTTCACTGTTCCCTGTCGCCCAGTTCAATTTAATTTGTTACAGTTTTTTCCATTACTATTGAAGTTCATTGATATCAAGATGATGAAAGCCTCAGTTCTAAACTGACGCTGGAGGTGAATGCATGGACACACATTACCTTGAAGATGTGGTACTACGGATGAATATATGCTTTTTGCTGATTAGTTTTCTCTTTTACCTTTTGGTTCAAGTATATAACTCCTCCTTTAAAATTGAATCACATATCTTTTAGTTATATAAGAAAGTAAAAAATTACCTGTTGGAGATTTGAATCTTTCTGAGACTGTTTTTGGTTCTTGACATGCTGTTCTGGTTTTATGTTCGAGATTTATATTATTTTCCTTGACTATGCGTTGTCTTCTCGTCTCCACGAATGGTAAGTTATAAATTGCTCAGATAAATGTTTTACTTTTTTTTTTTGTTTTGGCATGTAGGTGGATCTGGGTCTCTGACTGTGTTTTTCTTTATCTCCTCAGACTAAGATAAGGAACATCCCATAGAGACCCTGAGAATGGTAGATTCTATAATTTATTTGAACCGTATAACATTTTCTGAATTTTCAGAGAAACTTGAGCATAAGGTTAAGAAAGTGAAACCCGACAAAAGTAAGGCTGAAGTTGAGCCGAGTAAAGTTGATTCTGATCAATATGACAGCGAGGAAGATGGTACTGATGCTATTGATGATGAAGGAGAGGTAACTCGCTCCATTCTATTTTTGAAGAATCCAGCGATTGTATTATGTCCATTAGAATGTTGTGATTGTTATTTTCTCCTTTCATTCTTTTCGAAATGGTATTAGGGAATCTCTATGTTTAAGAAAGTGAAACCCGACAAAAGTAAGGCTGAAGTTGAGCCGAGTAAAGTTGATTCTGATCAATATGACAGCGAGGAAGATGGTACTGATGCTATTGATGATGAAGGAGAGGTAACTCGCTCCATTCTATTTTTGAAGAATCCAGCGATTGTATTATGTCCATTAGAATGTTGTGATTGTTATTTTCTCCTTTCATTCTTTTCGAAATGGTATTAGGGAATCTCTATGTTTAAGAAAGTGAAACCCGACAAAAGTAAGGCTGAAGTTGAGCCGAGTAAAGTTGATTCTGATCAATATGACAGCGAGGAAGATGGTACTGATGCTATTGATGATGAAGGAGAGGTAACTCGCTCCATTCTATTTTTGAAGAATCCAGCGATTGTATTATGTCCATTAGAATGTTGTGATTGTTATTTTCTCCTTTCATTCTTTTCGAAATGGTATTAGGGAATCTCTATGTTTAAGCACTTCCCTATTTTAAAACACCATGTTCAAAGAGAGAATAGAGAGAAAGAGAAGGCTTAACTTAATTAGGTTAGCCCACACTTATATATATATATATCAATCATATAATCACGAAAATTACAAAAATACCCTTAATATCAATACTTATATTCTAACACTCCCCCTCAAGCTGGAGCATAGATATCTATCATGCCCAGCTTATTACAAAGATCATAGAATGGCCCTCTATTTAGTGCCTTGGTAAGAATATCTCCTAGTTGCTCACTAGACCTAACAAAAGAAGTAACAATTTCCTTTCTCATAACCATGTCTCTGATAAAATGACAATCAACTTCAATATGTTTAGTCCTCTCATGAAACACTGGATTACTCGCAATGTACATAGCTGCTTGATTATCACAATACATCTTCATAGGTTTACTACTTGGAAATCCCATCTCTTGCAGAATAGTCTTCACCCATAACACCTCACACGCAGTATGAGCCATAGCTCTATACTCAGTCTCTGCACTTGATCTAACAACTACATTTTACTTTTGCTCTTCCAACTGACGAGATTTCTACCAACGAACACACAAAACCCTGATACTGAACGTCTATCAAGACTGTCTCCTGCCCAACTAGCATTTGAGAAACCAACTATCTCTAAATTATCTGAAGGCTTCAACACTAAGCCTTTACCAGGGGCACCTTTCAAATACCTCAATATACGACACACTGCCTCCCAATGTGATAACTTGGGACTCTGCATAAACTGACTAACAACTCCAACAGAGAAGGTGATATCAGGTCGAGTTACGGTTAAATAAATTAACTTACCATCAAGTCTTATATACCTCCAACATCATTAAAGTCTTCTCCATCATCTTTACTAAACTTAATATTTGAGTCCATTGGAGTGTCGATAGGTTTTGAACCCATCAATCTTGTTTCATCTAGAAGGTCAAGGACATACTTTCTTTGGGATAAGAAAATTCCTTCCTTAGACCTTGCTACCTCAATACCCAAAAAATAACGTAGTAGCCCCAAATCCTTCATATGAAAATGCTTACTTAAATGAGACTTCAATAACTGTATACCTTCACTGTCACTGCCAGTAATCACTATACCATCCACATAAACTGCTAGACCTATCGTACCTTTCTCATAGTGTCTCACAAAAACTGAATGATCAGAACTAGTTCTTTTCAACACATATGAACTAGCTACTTGACTAAACTTGTCAAACCAGGCCCTTGGAGACTGTTTAAGGCCATAAATGGCTTTCTTCAACCAACATACTTTATATGACTCCCCCTGAGCAACATACCCAGGAGGTTGCTCTATGTACACTTCCTCCTGTAGGTCACCATGAAGAAAGGCATTCTTGATGTCAAGTTGATATAGAGGCCATTCCTGAGTAACAACAACAGACAATAAAATGCGAACAGAATTGAGACGAGCTAAAGGGAAAATGTTTCAAAGTAATCCACACCAAAAGTCTGAGTGTACCCTTTAGCCACTAAACGAGCTTTCAACCGTTCGATAGTACCATCCGGATGATAACCACATAAACCCAACGACAACCTACAACATGTTTCCCATAAGACAGATCGGTTAACTCCCACGTACCATTTTTGGCCAACGCCAACATCTCATCATCCATAGCACTCTTCCAACCCGGAGAAACTAATGCCTGAGTATGAGACTGAGGAACAGAGACTGAAGATAAAGCACTAACAAAGGAGTGCAGTGGAGACAATAAATGAGAATATGAAACAACCTGATCAATAGGATGGTGAGTGCAAGAACGAGTACCTTTTTGAAGAGCAATGGGTAGATCATGAGATTGGGGAACCTCAGTTGAAGTGGATGAAGATGGAGGTGGAGCTGGCGGGTCATGAATACTGGATGGCTTGTCACGACGACGATACACCTGCAAGGGAGGAGAACTAGAAGGAGGAATGGGTAAGGGAATAGTGG
This sequence comes from Hydrangea macrophylla, assembly GCA_033977485.1. Classification (NCBI taxonomy): domain Eukaryota; kingdom Viridiplantae; phylum Streptophyta; class Magnoliopsida; order Cornales; family Hydrangeaceae; genus Hydrangea; species Hydrangea macrophylla. Next base: position 15,863,158 of record CM066983.1, read on the forward strand.
ACGATGGAGCAAGAACATCAACATCTAAGGAAGCACTGGATGACGAAAAAAATGATGTACCTTCAAAGAAGGTGACATCTGCACTAACCACATAACGACGACTCTGAGGATTCCAGCATTTATAACCTTTTTGAGTGCGTGAATATCCCACAAATATACATTTGGTAGTCCGATGATCCAATTTATCATGACCAAGAGTAAGAACATGAACAAATGCAACACAACCAAACACACGCGGTGGTAAGGCAAACAGTGATCTATCTGGATAGAGAACAGAATGAGGAATGCCACCACTAAGAACAGATGAAGGCATGCGATTAATAAGATAACAGGCAGTGAGTACAGCATCCCCCCAAAATTGTTTAGGAACATGCATGTGCAACATAATTATTCGGGCAACCTCAAGATGTCTATTTTTCCGTTCAGCTACACCATTCTGTTGTGGAGTATAACCACAAGAGGATTGATGAATTATCCCCTGAGAATCACAATAGGACTGAAGAGGTCCTTTAAAATATTCCAAAGCATTATCAGATTGTAAAATACGAATAGTGCAACCAAACTGAGTCATAATCTCTTTATGAAATAATTGAAAAATAGAAGAAATATCTGAACGTTCTTTCATTAAAAATAATAATGTCATCCTGGAACAATCATCCATAAAAGACACAAAATAAGAAAAACCTAACTGACTCTTATGTCTAGATGGACCCCAAACGTCGGAATGAACCAACTCAAAAAAAGTGGCCCGACGATTATTTTTACGTAAAGGAAAAGACACCCTATGATGCTTACCTAACTGGCAAGCCTCACACTCTAAACTCGACATAGACTTAAAGGACGGAAAAACAAATTGCAAGGACTGTAGTGAAGGATGACCCAGACGGCAGTGCCATTGATGTGGTGAAACAGCTGTATGTAAAGCCGTCAGTTTATTCGCTATTGAATGTTGTTCCAGGTAATAAAGACCATCTCGCTCACGACCTCCACCAATCATCTTCTTCGAGCTGAGGTCCTGAAAAACACAATGAGAGGGATAAAATATTACAGAACAATTTAAAGATTTAGTAAGTTGACTAACCTATAGGAGACTAAAGGGAAATTGAGGAATATAATTTACAAATGACAATGAAAGAGATGAGCTAGGAGAAACAGGACCATGACCAATAATCGGACAAGATCGTCCATCAGCTAAAACAACAGAAGGCTGTGTGGGTGGACTAAGCAATTGTGTAAATACATTGGACTTACCAGTCATATGTGCCGAAGCCCCTGAGTCGATGACCCATGGTGAAGGAGCAGATGAAGAAAAACACGCAATATTACCTGACTGTACATAACCAGCAGTACTAGACAAGGGTTGCTGCTGCTGCTGTTGGATTTAAGGCATTGTATTCCTCTCGGGAGAGAGTGATAGACTCATTTGAAGATGCTACGGCAGGTGGAGTAGGAGTACTAACTTCCTGTTGAGACCCAGAAGCATTGTTAGAAGAGTACAGGGCTGGATTAGGTGAGGTCTCCCATGGCTTACCATAGATATCATAACACCTATCCACAGTATGATTGTCACCCCCGCAGTGTGTGCAATAAAAAGAACCACGGCCTCGACCAAAACCACGATCACGTCCCGGAGGACCTTCTCGTCCTCGATTACCATTAAACATAGGTGGGGAATTGCCAAAGCCACGACCACCGCGACCGCAATTATTACCAGGAAAATTGCCACGACCACGAAAGGCCCCTCTATATCCCGTAGATGTAAGAAGTGCAGAATTTTCTTTCCCAACAGGCTCAGAAGAGGCGGAGGAGGAAGACTATGTAGTAACGCGGAGCACACGAGAATACACATTGCTCAAAGATGGAATACTACCATTACCGGCCAAAATCTGTGACTTAACAGATTAAAGATTCGAATATAACCCAGATAAGAACTTGGAGACATAAAATTCCTCTCGTTGCTTCTTGATAACGTCAACATCATTAGTGATAGGATGATACTGATTCAACTCATCCATGAGTCCCTTAAATGTACTGTAGTATTCACTAACTGGCTTATCACCCTGTTGAAGCAAAAACAAATTTTGATATACCTCATAAACGCGAGAAACATTCTTTTCCATGGAAAACGTCTCATGAACAGACTCCCAAATCTCTTTGGCTGAGGACAAGAACATGACACTTGAACACACAGTAGGTTCCATACTATTCCACAACCAGGACATAACCACATAATTCTCAGACACCCAATCTTCATAATCCTTACTATCCTTAGCAGGAGCAACATACTCAATATATTTCAACTTATTCCTAGCCCCTAAGGCGACTTTCATAGCTTGAGCCCACAACAAGTAATTGGACCCATTCAACTTAGTAGTGATAATTTGCACACTCACATCGGACGAAGAAATAGAACCTTTCTTGTCAGCCATATCAACCAAAAACAGTAGGAGTCTTATACCCAATTACAAAGGAAAAATACTAACAACGAACAAGAAGCAACATCAACACCAATAAACTCAAACGGAACTAACCAATAAGGTCCATAAAGGGACCGAGACAACATGAACGAAGAACCACCAATCAAAATTGCCTAATCGAGTTCCGATGTATGTGAATATAATCCCTTGGCCGGTTGGAGTTCAAGAAAGTGAAGAAATCAGATCATGAACAGTGCTCGATGAATAGTTACTGCATGAACAGTGTTTTTGGTGAACAGTAACTGCGTGAATAGTGCTCGGTGAATAGTAACTGTGTGAACAGTAACTGCATGAACAGTACTGCGAGAATAGTGCTGCGACTGTGATGGTGGTGGTGGTGGTGGTGTGCAGCGTCGAGAAGCCTATTCGGGTGGCTCTGATACCATGTTCAAAGAGAGAATAGAGAGAAAGAGAAGGCTTAACCTAATTAGGTTAGCCCACACTTATATATATATATCAATCATATAATCACGAAAATTACAAAAGTACCCTTAATATTAATACTTATATTCTAACACACCATTTAGGCTTAGTTTGGCCCCCACGTGACTTTTTAAAAGTAGCTTGTGAAATTTATTATTAAGTTGTTTGGTAATTTTGTACAAGTGACACATTACTCTTCAAAAAAACATCATGAAACCAAAAAACAACCTTGAGCTTTTAAAAGCTCCATTTTAGATCTTTTAAAAGCTCCCCCCAAAAAAGCCCTAAGTTCAATTTTTGCAATGCTCATAAACTAGTTACCAAATGAATTAACATGAAATTATGCTTTAAAAAAGGAGAAGCACCAAAATGGGGGCCAAACTAAGCCTTGGCAACTATGATGCACGGACTCTTCGAAAAGGCCGTCGCACCCGCACTTAGTGCGCACCCGCACTGGGTGCGCACTAGGATTCTTTGAGTTCTTTTGGAGTTCAATTTTGGATTTTGGGTGCCCAAGTGTATACACTAATGCACTAATATATTTGTAAACACTAATGCACAAAACATCGTTTTCTTGTTATTTCTTTACATAAGCAAGTAAGAAACAATTAAAAAGACAATGTATTCATAGAATAATCTATATATACTATTATAGTATTATATAAATATGTATATTTTTTTATATACAAGTACTCCCGCCGCACCCGCACCCGCACCCGCACCCGCACCCTTACTTTTTGGAAAATTGGCGAATCCTCCGCACCCGAATCCCCCCACCCGCACTGGTGCTTCCTAGCTTGGCAATGTTAGCGTGAAACTTTTTGCGGATAGCCACAGTAGGTTTGCTGATTAATATGTTTAGGTGTCATCGTGTCAAAGTAATGAGTCTAGGCGTTGAAAAGATATCCATCTATTTTGGAGTTGCTCATTAACTTACAGTTGGGAGTGAGTTAAGGTCCTTCCGGTGTAAAATGGTGCATCTTACTTTGAAACTTAATTCAAGGCTTAATGATGGGATAGGGTTGCATAAGAGGGGTGTAAATCAAGCTGAAACGTTCAGCCTGTGTTGAGTTTAGCTGTCTTTATACTCTATCAACGCGTTAGTACTCTCTGTTGTTAAAAGTGCACCTTAGGCTCAGGCTCAGGCTCACTCGCAAGGCGAAGCCCCTTCAAATAGGCCCCTGCCTAGGCCCGCTTTTTTTTAAGCTTTTAAGCTTTTATTTTTTTATTTTTATATTATAAAATCCCAAGGCTCAAAGCCCGTGCCTTTTTATAATTATGCATAAGCAACTTGCTCAAGCCAACTTATTTTAGCTTTTGACACATTATGACTTCCAAACGCGTGTATCATTATTTAACTAAAACAACATTGTTCTTTGTGACCAACAATAACTCTTCACTTGGTTCCTAGATTTAGAGAAGGAAAGGGAAAGAGAAAAGGGAAGGCCTAATCGTGCAAGTAATCTAAATGGGATTAAATTTGATGTTTAGTAAAGTTTCACAGTTGCTTAGGTTTTTATTACTCCCTCTGTCCCTAAATAATAGTCCCATTTACTTGTAAACATTGTTTTTAGAAGAGCTTACTAATTGCACCATAATTGTCCACTTCACAAAATATTTCCAAGTCTGCCCTCGAGTGTTTGACATTTGACAACTTGACGTAATGTCTATCTCTTAAGTGTTTGGGGGTAGTAAAGGAAATTTATTTAATACTTGGTTTGACTTTCAGAAGTGGACAATTATTTTGGGACATCCCAAAAAGGAAATAGGGACTATTATTTAGGGACGGATGGAGTATCTTATTCTAAGGTAGACAGTCTATTTTTGAAGCACCAAGAGACAACTTACTAGTCGGCCAATTGTACTCATAGGCCAAAACGTTCGCTTAGTTGCAGGAATCGTGCATATAGGTTACGAATCTCGCCAAAAACCGCGATTCTGCGGTTCTTACTGAGATTCGTGATTGACTCGCAATTCTCTCACAAGAGATCCGCAGTTCCCACTTACCTAGGAGCGGTTATGGGAGAGATAAGTGTTCTAAGAATCTAAACCCTAACAAGAGAGAGAGAGAGAGAGAGAGAGAGAGAGAGAGAGAGAGAGAGAGAGAGAGAGAAGAAGAAGAAGAAGAAGAAGAAGAAGAAGAAGAAGAACAAAGGAGAAGACTTATCTGGTCGTCGTCCTCGTCGACCGGCTCACACCAGCACAGGTGATGGTGTATGAGCCTCCATGTGCGTTTCTCTCTCTCTCTCACTGTGGTTGCGACTGGTTGAGGAGATGCCCTATGCTTTTAGGCAAGTATATAATATGGTATGAGGTAAAAGAAACCCTAAATCCTAACGTAGTACATATGCACTTAATATTTTAGTTTATTACGAAAAGGTCCCTTATATTTTTACAAATCTTAATAACCTTACTACTATCTTTACTTGTTTGCAAATAATACCACATTACTTACATATATATTATATTTAACCCCAAATTTATGATTATTTCCGAAAGAGCCACAAAGAAATCATAAATTTAAAAGTACTACATATTGTCTCAATTACTAAATACATGAATTTTTTCCCTCTCATAATAATAAAGAATATATATATATGTTTACTTAATATAAACGCTCCCCCAACGCTCCAAACCTTAGACTCTTCTATGTTCTCACGCTTTCACGCTCTCGCTCCCGCTTCGTGCAACTTAGGTGCGTTACTTTAATATTTTAGCAACTTATGTGTATATGTGTTTGAGTTATATATTTGCTCGAATATTTTTAGGGTAAATTACACCGACCTCCCCTGAGGTTTGGTCAAATTACAATGAACTCCCCTTTGGTTTGCATAAGAGCTATGAAATCCCTTGAGATTACTGTTCGGGTTACAATATACCCCTTCCGTTACTGAATTTAAAGTCAGGGAAGGAAAATGCTGATGTCACTTCAAATTAGCTCCAGAAGGTTAAAAATGCCCCCATGGTTTTTTTTTTTTCCCCTAATTTCCTCTCTCTGTCTCTCTCTCTTTCTGAACTCCCTGAAAAATGCAACATTATATATCAAGTCTAAGTAGAAAAGCACTTAAACGTTTAAGTCTCTGAATTAGATTTATAACCATCACAGCCTTCAAGATCATGAAGTGTTTCTTCATTAATCATCTCTAAATTCTTGCCCCAAAAATGGGGCTCCGGCTTCTGACCCAAAACCGCTTGGCTATCGCCCACATTCAATACATAAACATCTTCCCCTTTCATTAGCATTACAAGAACACAAGAACCCATTAAAGCTAACTCAGGATTTTCCACAACCATCTTATCTGCAACATCCAAATAAGCCTCCTCGGCTTTCTTCAAAGCTTGAGACAAAGCTTTCAAAACATTAAATGATTAATTGAACCACACCCATTTTGATTCAATTGTTACTTTATTCTCCTATCAAGTTCTAATCTTTCGAGGTCCCATTCACATCTCTATCTTCTCTGATTTTCCTCCCACTTTTTTGCTGCCCCTCTATATTTTTCCTTCAAATTCTTTTTCTTTCCCTTCCTCTTTCTTGAATCTAAATTCAAATCCCCACATACATTTGGGTAGTTCTCTTCTATTTCTGAACTTGAACTATTACTAGTACTAGTAGATTCATTCTTATCATCCCATAACAACCCTTTAAGCTCTGTATGAGCATATGAATACAAATTTGAGAGAAGATAATCACGAGCACCTAGAATCCAACGAAAACCCATCCGTGTTATTCTTCGGAGACGACGACGTTGACCCTATCCTCGCTGAAGCTTCGATGAACTGATCTGGTATGGCTAGTTATCGGGTATGGTTTTCTCATCGTTCGAAGCTTCGAGATCTAATCTGCTTTGGTTTTCTCATTGCAACTTTTTAGGGTTTTCAATTGTGAGAAGTGAGTACAAGATTGGGACTTATTTTATCAGTATAATGAATGGGTTTGGGGGTAAAATCGTCTTTACACAAAAATACTAACGTTGTTGCCCTTTCGTTTACCTTAAGGGATGTTATTATTATTATGCAAACCACAAGGGAGGTCATTGTAATTTGACCTAACCTCAGGGGAGGTTCGTGTAATTTACCCTTATATTTAATATGCATGTTTTTTTATAGTACGCCTTACTTCGCTCAGGCTCACCCTTTTTCGCGCTTGCGCCTAGGCCCTGGGAGGCATTTACGCCTAAGTGCGCCTTTAATAACTCTATTACTACTTTAGCCAAGACAAGCTCAAAGTATATTTTGGCTAGCCGTTTGAAATGTACCAAGCTTAACTTTTTATCAAGAGTCGTGAGTCAGTTGGGTGAGGCTTATATTTTGGTAAAATTGTAGTTACAACTATTTTGAAGCTTACCTCTTAACAGCAAAAATCACTTTCTCATACTTTCTAAACTTAATAATTCTTTCTCTATTGGAGAACTAGCTGGGATCAAGCCAACTTAGACACTGCTCATTATCAGTTAGCTCAGTTGAGGCTTGTTAAAATATTCTGATCCAAGCTTAGGTTGAGACAAGAGTCTCAACCATTTTTATATTAACCATTACAAAGAGAATTTACAATAGGGCCCTTAGGCAATAAACTCGAAAAATTAAAATGATAAATCCCAACAACTCATTAACAACTAATTGACAACTAATTGCTAGCTAATAGACATCACATCTTAACACTCTCCCTCAAGCTGGTGCGAAGATATCTCTCATGTCCAGCTTGCTAAGTGTTAAAGGGTAAATATGTAAAAGTGTAGTTATGTGGTTGTCCCACATCGGTTAGTGTGTAAAATGTGTAGGTTGGACTTAGCCTATTTAAAGGCTTGTACTCTTTATTTCTTAGTATGTTGAATATACAAAATATTTTCCCATCTCATTTACATGGTATCAGAGCCTCCCGAATCTTGGATTGTTCACTCTTTTTCCGCCTTCGTCGTGATTGAGAAGTTCGGTTAGTTAATCTCTCTTGAGATTTTTTTTTTTTTTCTGAGTTAATCCCTCTTGTTCAAAAAAAAAAAAAAAAAAAAAAAAAAACCAGCAATCGCAGATCAACACCCACCCAAACCCTAGTCGCAAGCCCAACCAAGCCACCCCACCACCTCCGGCAGCCCCCTGCCTCCGGCGAACCTCCGGCCACCCTCGCCGACCCCCGGCGCACCTCCGACGACTGTCGCCGACCTCCGGCAACCTCTGGCGAGTCCTCTTTACCTTCTATTTTACTTCATATATTGTTCATCTTGGGTCATTCCTTGATCATGGAGTCTAAATCTATCACCCAACTCACAAATCGCAAGTTGAATGGCAACAACTTTCTTCAATGGACCAACTCTATTACTATGTCTCTTACTGGCTTAGGCCATGATACCCATCTTACTGAGTCACCTCCCGCCACTGATGACAAGGCTGTTCGGGAGTGGAAACGGTTGGATGCTCAACTCGTGACCCTTTTATGGAACTCTATGGAGCCTGAGGTTGCCAATCTATGTAATCACTTGGCCTCTTGTAAAGCTATTTGGGACTATCTTCATCTTCTTTACTCCAGCAACTTAACCCGGATGTATGATTTGTCCTCTCAGTATTTCAAGCTCGAGCAGAATGATTTGTCTGTTACGAATTATTTTGCTGCTATGAAGCGGTTGCATGAGGAGTTAAATACTGTTATGCCCCCTACCACCAGTGTTCAGGAACAACAGAAGCAGAGGGAACAGATGTTGGTCATGAAGTTTCTTGCTGGTCTTAAACCTGAATATGAGGCTATTCGGTCTCAAATTCTTGGTAGTGATGCTTTTCCTACTTTTGCCGAGACATATCAGCGTGTTCTACGGAGCACCCCTCGGGACCCACCTCCCGCACCTTCACTTGTTGATCGCTCCGCTCTTATTACTCAGAAACCGCCAGCTTCTGGTAGGGGTGGTGGCCCTAATCGTGGAAGACGTGGAGGGGGATTTCGGGGTGGTCGTCCTGGCCGTGGTAGAGGCCAGACTCTTCAGTGCACTTATTGTTTTCGGGATGGGCATAGCAGAGACACATGCTGGCAGCTCCATGGTCGTCCTCCCCAGGTTGCGAATGCCGCCATCTTTGATTCTGGATACTCTCCTGCTACTACTCCTACGGATACAGTTTCCGTTTCTCGCGAGTAATACTCTCAGTTACTTTAGTATCAGGCAGTCCACCAGGCATTTACCTCATCTGCTTCCTTAGCTCAGCATGGAGGTACACATACTGCTTGCATTGCTTCAGGTTCTTCCCCATGGGTAATTGATTCTGGCGCTAGTAATCATTTGACAGGTATATCTAGTCTTTTTACATCTATCCGGCTATCATCGTCTCTTCCCCCAGTCACTTTAGCGGATGGGTCCTCGACTCCTGTTGAAGGAATCGGGACGGCTCAACCCTCTTCGTCTTTATCCTTGTCTTCTGTTTTGTTTATATCTCGTTCGTCCTTTAATTTAATGTCTGTTGGTCAGTTGACTAAGGATCTTAACTGTTGTGTATCTTTTTCTCCTGATTCTGTTCTTATTCAGGATTTGAAGACTCGGAAGACGATTGGCGTCGGGCATGAGTCCAATGGTCTCTATTACTTTGACGGTGATCCTGTCCCTGCACCTTCACCAACAGCCTGTCTTGCTACCATTTCACCTCATCAGATCCACTGCCGCCTTGGTCATCCTTCATTAGCTAATTTGAAGCTTTTAGTTCCTAGTTTAAGTTCTTTACAGTCTTTAGAGTGTGAGTCGTGTCAGTTGGGGAAGCATCACCGTGTTCAATTTGCTCCCCGGGTCAATAAAAGAGCGTCTAGTCCTTTTCAGTTAGTGCATTATGATGTATGGGGTCCTCACCGTATACCCTCCACAAAGGGGTATCGGTATTTTGTTACGTTTGTGGATGATTATTCAAGAGTAACTTGGCTTTATTTAATGAAAAATCGTTCTGAGTTGTTTTCTATTTTTTGTGCTTTTTGTGCTGAAATTAAAACTCAATATGGTGTGCCCATTCGTGTTCTTCTGAGTGATAATGCCAAGGAATATTATTCTGACCCTTTCAGTACTTTTATGACACATTCTGGCATGATTCATCAATCTTCTTGTGTACACACACCGCAACAAAATGGTGTTGCCAAGAGGAAAAACAGGCACTTATTAGAAGTTACACGCACCCTGCTATTTGAAATGCGTGTTCCAAATTTTTTTTGGGGGGATGCTGCCCTCACTGCTTGTTATTTGATTAATCGTATGCCATCTTCTATTCTCAATGGCCGCACACCTCACTCAAGCTTGTTCCCTGTTGAGTCACCATTCTCGGTCGTTCCTCGTGTTTTTGGGTGTGTTTGCTTCGTTCATCAGCTGGCTCCCGGGACTGATAAATTAGACCCACGAACCATTCGGTGTATTTTCTTGGGATACTCTAGGACTCAGAAAGGGTACCGTTGTTATAGTCCTTCCAATCATCGATATTTTGACTCTGCCGATGTCACATTCTTCGAGTCTAAACCCTTTTATTCAGAGTCTCACTCGGTTACTGATCCGGACTTTATGCTTCCTGTTCCTCTTCCAGTCTCCCCTATTCCGACTACTACACCGCCTACTCCTGATGCTTCCACCCGATTGTCCCGGCCTGATTTGCAAGTTTATACTCGTCGTCCACCTCCACAGACTCCAATGGACTCCGCTGCTCCGCCTCCGCCTACCGTGTCCTCAGATCCGCCATCTTCTCCAGAACCAACTGATTTAGACCTTCCCATTGCTCTCAGGAAGGGTAAGCGTTCATGTACTACTTCTCATCCTATTTCTAACTTTATATCTTATGATCATTTGTCTCCTATTTTTTCTTCATTTGTTGCTTCCATGTCTACCATATCTATTCCTAAGAATGTTGCAGAGGCACTTGCCCATTCTGGTTGGAACCAAGCTATGTAGGATGAGATGTGTGCCCTTAAGGAAACTGGTACTTGGGACTTGGTCCCTCTCCCGCCAGGGAAATCTGTGGTTGGTTGCCGTTGGGTATATGCAGTTAAGGTTCATCCTGATGGCACTCTGGATCGTTTGAAGGCACGCCTTGTTGCCAAAGGCTACACTCAAGTTTATGGACTTGATTATTCAGAGACTTTTTCTCCCGTGGCCAAGATTGCTTCTGTTCGTCTTTTCATCTCACTGACCACTACTTATCACTGGCCCCTTCATCAGTTGGATGTTAAGAATGCATTTCTAAACGGTACCCTTCTTGAGGAGGTTTACATGGAGCAACCTCCTGGATTTGTTGCTCAGGGGGAGTCTAGTCTGGTTTGCAAATTAAAAAAGTCTCTTTATGGTTTGAAGCAGTCTCCTCGTGCTTGGTTTGGCAGGTTCAGTGATGTAATTGCTGAGTTTGGTCTTCATAAATGTGGTGTTGACCATTCTGTTTTCTATAGACACACTGTAGCGGGGAAGATCCTATTAATTGTTTATGTTGATGATATCGTCATTACTGGTGATGACTCTTAGGGCATTCGTGAGTTGAAATCTTTCTTACAAATAAAGTTTCAGACCAAAGACTTGGGACAGCTTAGGTATTTCTTAGGCATTGAGGTGGCCAGGTCTAGTGAAGGGATATGCTTATCTCAGAGGAAATATGTTCTTGATTTGCTGACAGAGACAGGAATGCTGGGATCAAAACCTTTGGATACTCCTATGGATCCTAATTCCAAATTAGTGCCAGATCAGGGAGAGCTTCTTGATGATCCAGGACAGTACAGACGATTAGTTGGGAAACTTAATTACCTAACAGTCACAAGACTTGATGTTGCCTTCGCAGTTAGTGTAATTAGTCAGTTTATGGACTCCCCTCGAACTAAACATTGGGATGCAGTGATTCGGATCTTGAGGTACCTCAAGGGGGCTCCGGGCCGTGGTTTGTTGTATAAGGATCATGGTCACATTCGAGTTGAGAGTTACACAGATGCAGACTGGGCCGGATCTCCTAGTGATAGGAGGTCTACTACAGGGTACTGTGTACTTGTTGGAGGAAATCTTGTATCGTGGAAAAGCAAGAAACAAACCGTTGTTGCTAGATCTAGTGCTGAGTCAGAATATAGAGCTATGGCGCATACTACTTGTGAGTTAGTATGGATGAAGCATATGTTGGAGGAGCTTGGGTTCACTCAGTCTGAGCCTATGAATCTATTTTGTGATAACCAGGCAGCGGTTCATATTGCTTCTAATCCTGTGTTTCATGAGAGGACGAAACACATTGAAGTTGATTGTCATTTTGTTTGTGAAAAGCTCCTACAGAAAGTGATTAATACAGTTCATGTTAAATCTGCTGACCAGTTAGCATATTTGTTTACTAAAGCATTGGGTGGGACACGTGTGACATATATTTGTAACAAGCTGGGTGCATATGATATGTATGCTCCAGCTTGAGGGGGAGTGTTAAAGGGTAAATATGTAAAAGTGTAGTTATGTGGTTGTCCCACATCGGGTAGTGTGTAAAATGTGCAGGTTGGACTTAGCCTATTTAAAGGCTTGTACTCTTTATTTCTTAGTATGTTGAATATACAAAATATATTCCCATCTCATTTACACTAAGAATATAATGATGAGGCCTATTTCCAAGACCTTTAGTGAAAACATCCGCCAACTGTTCACTAGATTTCACAAATGGAGTACAGATCACACCACTACTCAGTTTCTCTTTTATAAAGTGTCTGTCAATCTCCACATGCTTAGTTCGATCATGTTGCACTGGATTGTGAGCAATACTGATGGCTGCTTTATTGTCGCAGTGCAATCTCATGGGATCAGGGGGCGTAAGATTAAGGTCTCTCAATAAAATCTTTATCCACAATAGCTCACAAATTCCCTGAGACAAAGCCTGAAATTCTGCCACGGCACTAGATCTAGATACAACAAGCTGTTTCTTGCTGCGCCAAGTGACAAGATTTCCTCCACCAAAGGTACAATACCTTGAGGTAGATCTTCTGTCTGTAGCTGAACCTGCCCAATCTACATCAGTATATCCTTCCACTTGAAGGTGATTATGTATACCAAAGAGTAAACCCTTTCCAGGAGCTGATTTCAAATATCTGAGGATTCAAAGAACAGCATCATAGTGAGACTCACGAGGAGCATGCATAAACTGGCTGACTACACTCACAGCAAAAGCAATGTCAAAGCGAGTGTGAGACAGATAAATCAACTTCCCAACTAATCTCTGATATCTCCCCTTGTCAACCACTTCTCCATCTGTGTCATACCCTAATTTCTGATTAACTTCCATAGGAGTATCACACGCTTTACTCCCTAGCATACCAGCTTCTTGCAGGAGATCAAGAACATATTTTCTCTGAGAGATGAGGATCCCTTGTTTGCTTCTTGCTACCTCAATTCCCAGAAAATACTTGAGGCTTCCCAAGTCTTTTACTTCAAATTCCTTGGCCATGTATCTCTTCAACTCTTGTGTATCTTCCACATCGTCTCCTGTAAGAACAATATCATCCACATATTCTATGAGAGCCGTTACTTTCCCTTGTGAGGAATGTCTGATACAAAGGGCATGCTCACCTTGGCTTTTTTTAAAGCCATATTTGCGCATAGCTTGAGTAAACCTTTCGAACCATGCCCTCAGAGACTGTTTAAGTCCATACAGGGACTTCTTAAGTCTGCAAACCTTTCCCTTAGTTTTGGAGTCTTCAAACCCCGAAGGAATATCCATATAAACTTCTTCTGCCAAATCCCCGTGTAGAAAGGCATTTTTAACATCGAACTGATGGAGAGGCCAATCTAAATATGCAGCAAGGGGTAAAAGGATTTTCACAGTGTTCATCTTAGCATCTGGAGCAAATGTTTCCTTATAATCCACTCCATAAGTCTGTGTATATCCCTTTGCCACCAATCGAGCTTTGTACCTCTCAATAGATCCGTTTGCCTAATGCTTGATTGTAAACACCCACTTACACCCCACTGTCTTGTGCCCTCTAGGTATTTCAACCAATTCCCAGGTGCTATTTTTTGTGGAGAACTTTCATCTCCTTAATCATAGTGTGCTTCCATTTGGGATCAGTGAGTGCATCCTGTACATGGTTAGGGATAAACACAGAAGCAAGTTTGGATACAAAGGCTTGGTAAGAAGGAGACAGACGACTATATGACACAAATTTAGATATGGGATGTTGAGTACATGACCTAACACCCTTATGTGTAGCAATTGGAATATCTAAATCATCAATAATAGTAGTAGGAGGATTAGGATTACCTGGTCCCTCATCAAGGGAAGGAGACAGGAGTGGCGGATATAGAGGAATGGTCTTATCTTTCATCTTCCAAGTTCTTCTCTGATATACTATATCCTCTTTCTCTGGATTTTTTCTTTTGCAATGGTGGGTTCTACAAATGTCTCTTTCTCAGTCTCTTGCTCTCCATCAATTTTTTCTACCTCTACTTCCTCATCAAGAGTGCCCAATGACTCAAACGGATTAGATACATGTAAATTAGGAACATGTAGTTCATGTAACTCTTCTGTAGACACAGGTAGTTGAAAATGAGAGAATGGTGGGGGAACCCAAGAAGAATGAGGAAGAAAAGAGTGAGGGAGAAAGAGAGCAAGCTACGGAGAGGGGGAAGCATAAAGAGTTACTTGACATACTCAAAGAACAAGGAGAGAGCGATTTGGGGCATCAGAGATGGAGTCTATTTCACTTCAGCCGATTGCTTCTAGTGATGATGATGGTCCAGGTATTTCTAATTCCCAAATTTCTATTTTTTCTTTTGCAATGGTGGGTTCTACAAATATCTCTTTTTCAGTCTCTTGCTCTCCATCAATTTTTTCTACCTCTTCCTCCTCATGAGGAGTGCCCAATGTCTTAAACGGATTAGACACAGGTAAATTAGGAACATGTAGTGATTGAAATCTGGAAGTGTTATAGGTATCGGATGGGATTTAACAGGGCATAAGGGCTGTCGGTTGAGTGGTAGTGCCCTGGGAGTGTCGGCTAGGTGTGTAGGGGACAGGGAGGTGATCGACTGAGCCTAGATGGCCAGTGGTGGTAGCGCCGAAGGCCTGGAAGTGGTGAGGCTTGCGGCGAAGGCTGGGTGAGCCCTGCTGGGCTGCGGCGCAGGTAGGGTTGTGGGTTGCGGCGCAGGGTAGTGGTGGTCTAGGGTGTTCCGGTGGTGGTGGATATGGTGGATGGAGGTGGTGACCCTCTTAGGGTAGCTTTGATACCATGTTAAAATATTATGATCCAAGCTTAGGTTGAGACAAGAGTCTCAACCATTTTTATATTAACCCTTACAGAGAGAATTTACAATAGGCCATTTAGGCAATAAACTCGAAAAATAAAAATGATAAATGCCAACAACTCATTAACAACTAATTGACAACTAATTGCTAGCTAATAAACTGCACATCTCAACAGGGCTGTCCATTTACAACAAGAGTTTGTTTGTACTGCTCAATTCTTGGCTCTACTTAGCTTGTTTGTACTCTTAGGGTTGTAGAACTACAACAAGAGTTGTCCTAGGAAGTAAATATACCAAACGAAATGGGCTGTGAGAGAACGATCCTTATCTAGTGTACTTAAGTGTGGTGGAGTGACTGACTGTTGTGATGATGCATTATAAATTACATAATTGCTGAGGCAGAATTGTGGTTTATACGAATTGATTTTCTGTTTTGCTTAATTTATCTTCGACTCTTCGAATGGGTTATACCAAGTTGAACATGTATTGACATTATATTTTGCCTGGAAAGCCATTTCATCAGATCAAATCCGTGGTTTTGAGTTATATGCTTCAGGCATTTAAATCCTTCAGGGATCCTCATATGTATATCACTATCTAGTGATCCATATAAGTTTGCTGTAACCACGTCCATCAAATGCATATCAAGTCCTTTAGAGACTGATAGACTGATCAAGAATCTAAATGTAATTACATCCATTATAGGATCGTATGTCTCATCATAACCACTACTAGGTTTCTGCGAGAAACCTTGTGCTACAAGTCTGGCCTTGTAACTTACAATCTCATTTTCTCCATTTCGTTTCCGTACAAGTACCCATTTGTATCCAACAGGATTTATGTTTTCTGGTGTTTGGGAGTATAGGCCTGAATTTCTGATTTACATCTTCTAGCGTTTGTACTACATGTCCCACAAGCTTCACATCTTTAGGTGTTTGGACTGCAGGTCCTAATTTTCACATCTTCAAGTGTGTGGACTACAAGTTCAAATACTTTTGGCTAGTGAGTTTAAATATTTCTATTTTGGCCAATTATTTCTATGTCGACATTCTTTAATAGTTTGAGCTTCATGCTCTTTTATCACTTCTAGTGATTTCAAGCTCCAGGCTCATCACTTCTGGCGATTTCTAGCTTTAGGCTTCTCATCACTTCTAGTGATAGGCAAATATATTATTAATTGTTTTCAGGTACCTTCGCCTCCTCAGGAACTATTTGTTTACCAGCGTTGGATTTACCAATTATTTATATTGCCTTCTCTGCGGTCTCTTCAAGAGTTTTCTACCATTATATTACTATCCCACATTTCTTCATTAATTATTGAGATATCATTATTTTCCAGTACTGGACCTCTTTAGGTTATTTTTGAGAAATTGGGATTGTTCAACTTTTGTTGTCTTTGAAGATGTGACCTCTTTAGGAGTGTGTCCACTTCTTTATTATCCTCTCGTGTCTTTCTCTCTTTTGGGGAATTTTCTTTCACATCAATAGGTCTACCACGCTTCAGGCGGGTTATAGATTCATTTACTACTTTACTAACGGATTGTCCTACTGCCTACTGGGACATCAATCCGCGACGAAGAGTTTACAACAAGTATATGTGATTTCATCACTTTCTTTATATCAGTTAATGCATATGGCATTTAAAGATGAGCTTCTGGCTACAATTTTTCTCCCCCTGAAGGCAATGTTCTAAAAATCGCGAGGCGCTAGTCGGGCGGTGGAGGGGGGCCTAGGCGAATTTGTTTTATAAATAAAATTAATTATATAATAGATATATATACGAGTTATGTGGTGCTAATTAAAAATAATTATAGATTTGTGGTTCAAATAATAGATATATATATATATATATATAAAGGTTATGTGGTGTTTTTTCGAAATAAGCAAAGATTATTAGAAGGTTTTAATATTTAAAAAACTATTAGGATCTCTCCATAATTAACTTAAACCTTAAGTGTATATATATACTAATGTTAGGGTTTTTTTTTCCAAAGAGTCAGACCCAAATAAGACTCTCTGGCATTCTCACCCTAGGCCCCGCCTAGCACCGCCTAGGCCCCGCCTAGAGGCCGACTAATCCACTGGCCGATTTTCTCAAACGCCTAGGAAAAATCTCGGCGGCTGGGCACAGCCTAGCGCCTAGGCGCCGCCTAGGCCGATTTTTAGAACACTGCCTGAAGGTGGGAAGAATAAAAACCAATGTGGGGTATGAATATATGAGAATAACTGGGGGTTGCATTCAATGGTTATTTCTGTTAGAAATAGCGTAATTTCTTTTTATTTAGTTTATGTTTAGTCTATGGGTCTCATTGTAAATATTTGCTTCTTTTTATTGTTAATAGAATATAAAAGGGTGGAACACATTGTTCAACCCTAAGTTTGACCCAATACCTTGTCATCATGGTATCAGAGCCTTCTGGGCATCACCATTATCAACCCTAACCACCACCTGGCTGTGCCGCCCTCACCAGCCACAAGCCACCACTCGGCGACCACCCCAGCAACCCACAACCATCCGGCGAACCACCCTGGATCAACCCTAGCTGCGCCGACCACTCCAGCCCCTCACCATCATTCGGCGACCACCCTGGGCCACTTCTAACTTGCATCGCACCTTCCCTAAGCCACTAGGGTTCTGCCGAAGCTCCCTGACCTTATCTCTCATCATCTTTTACACCTTCTTTCTTCTTTGGGACAGCTCTGATCCCACGCACAACATAGGTTTGCTACTCTGATTGCAACATAGCTTTTCCGAGGATTTTTTGGTCCCTTTATGGACCCTTGATTAGTCACTGACTGATCCTTTGATATGTTTTGAGATTGTGCTTGTCTAGAGCCCGTGGTATTGTCTCTATCTTCTTCGTTTTTGTGATTGTTGTGGGTGTCCCTTTTGTGTGTTGGAACTATGGCCGACGATAAGAGTAAGAGTCTGTCATCTGGAAGTTCACAATAGCCCCAACTTATGAGCTCGTTTGTAGCTCCCTCAGACAACCCAAATCTAAAAATCACCACATCCCTGTTCAATGGCCATAATTATTTGCCATGGTTGCAGTCAGTGCTGCTTTTCTTGAGGGGTAAAGGGAAGATGGGATACGTTGATGGGACAACACAAGCACCTGATCCTACTGATGTTAAATATGCACAGTGGGATATTGAGAATTCCATCATTATGACTTGGCTTATTCACTCGATGATTCCTGAAATTGGTGAAGGTTTCTTGGGAATGAAAACAGCCCGTGATATTTGGGAGACAGTTGCTTCGACCTATTATCGTAAAGGGAATTATGCTTAGGAGTTTGAGTTGACGCGATTGATTGATCGCTCTGAGCAGGGTGATATGACAGTTATTCAGTACTTCACTTTTCTGACCACTCACTAGCAACGTGTGGATCATCTTCAAGATTATCACCCCATCTACCCAGTCGATTCTACGGGGTATCAGAAGCTTATCGGGAAGCAACGTGTCTTCAAGTTCCTTCAGGGACTTAACTCGGAGTATGATGTTGTCCGCAGTCGAGTTCTTGGAATGGATAATCTTCCCACTCTTCAGGAGGCTTTTGCATATTTGCAAAATGAGGAGAGTCGCCGATTTGCTATGCTTCTCGTTGCACCTATCGAGCGTTCCGCACTTGTTTCAACTCCTCTGAAAGGGGGGACTTCTAATTCTCCGGGTGGGGCCGACACTTCTGATAAGGCCAAGCAGTGGTGTGATCACTACAATCGCCTTAGGCACACGAGGGCTACCTGTTGGAGACTCCATGGCCGTCCTTCTGGGGGTCGTGGAGGCTGATCTGGAGGTCGTATTGGGTCCTCTGGTGGTCGTGGAAGCAATTCTTGTGCACATCATACTGAGGTGATCGATGTTGTAGACTCGAGACAGGTTGACCAGGTTGTTCCATCTTCTGTGCCCCCTTCAGCACCGTTGTTTACCACTGAGTATGAGGATGCATTGCGGGGCTTGGATGCTCTTCGTAACCTGATGACTCATCGTGCTCCGTCTATTTCTACAAGTGCTTCATCTTCATTTGCACACATGTAATTTAGTCACTTCTATGAGAGCGTGTTTATCTCACTCCTCGTTTCCTTGGATTATCGACTCTGGTGCATCAGACCATATGTCTAGCTCATCAGATTTGTTTGTTCTCTGTGTATACTACCTATTCAAGTTAAGAGAACATTAGTATTGCAGATGGTATTTTTTCCTCTGTTTCAGGGAAGGGTGTCATACATGCCACTCCATCTCTGTCTCTGTCCTCTGTTTTACATGTTTGGAGGTTCCATAAACTTCAAGGGAAGAGTATAAGAGCGAAGAGATGAAATCAATACAAATTTGGATGATCCATGACTAGATTTTGATTGAAAACATGTTTTATATAGATTATAAGATCATCTAGATCCAAATCAATAACAATTCACAAGAATTCAATCACAATTTGATCAAGTGGTGTGTGGAGAAGGGATGAGGAGTAGACTTTGTAAAATGTGTAAAACCTAGTTTAACCTCTACAAATTGTGATTGAATTATAGTAGAACATAATATATAATGAGAGAATTACCTCTGAATTGCCTCAGATTCGTGTGGGTTTAGTTGAATTTTGAAGATCTTCAATGCTTCTTGCTTTTCTTCAAGCTTCCATGGCTTCAAGGTGAGTTTGATCCAATATGGGTAGAGTTTCTCTTGTTTTTGGATAATTCTCTCTCTAAAACTCTCTGGAAATCACTCACAAAAACTCACAATTCAATTCTTTCTCTAGGGTGAAGATCAAGTTGCTAACCCCTCAAAAGAGAAAATGGGTTTTTATAGACTTCGATTTTCTTGGTGGCTAAGATAAGGGTAGATAGGTCAATTTGGAGTGGTAAGAGCATGGTTTGTATGACCTAATGGTAGTAAACACGTACACAAAAAACGGCATCGTTTGGTGCATTCAATTGATCAAAAATCGCATTTAAAAGTCATATGAAAGTGTGATTTTTGCCCAGAGTGGCACTCGGTGAAGTTAAAAAGGTACTCGGTGAAGTTAAAAAGGCACTCAGTGAATGCCGCACGACACTCGTTGACTGCCGCGGTGGCACTCACCGACTGCCACGTCGTCGGCCCGTTTGCCGGCTCTTCGCTGTTCTTTCAAAAACTTTGAAAATTCATAACTAATTCATTATAATTTCAATAAATACGAATCTTATACCGTTGGAAAAGTATTGGAGTCTACTATTTTATAAAAATGGTTTGAGAGATTTGGCTCAGAGACGGAGATAGAAACACAATTTTTTAACCGGATGGAAAATGTGCACAGGAGACATAACCATATTGCTAGACTTTCTTGCGGTGACCAAATTTTGGAAGAAAAACCTCGTATCAAAGAAGCCATTGTTAGCTTTTTTCAAAATCTTATTCGGAAGAGTCAACTATCAGACCTTTAGTGACCGATGTCGACTTTAAGAAGCTCCAAAGGAACAAGAAAGAGTGGCTGGAAAGACCATTTGAGGAGGAAGATATTACTAAAGCGGGATTAATCGACTGCATTTACAAAATCTTGGCCAAAGTCCTCATTGGAAGATTAAAAGAGGTATTGGATGAGGTCATCTAAGAGAGTCAGCATGCTTTTATCAAGGTTCAACAAATTCTTGACGCAACTCTTGTGGCTAACGAGGCAGTGGACTATTGCTTGAAAGAAGGTAATTCAGGTATTCTTTGCAAATTAGACATTTAAAAGGCCTTTTGACCACGTAAACTGGAGCTTCCTCCTGTAAAGTATGAGTTGCATGGGCTTTGGAGAGAGATGGATTAGTTGGATAAAGAGGTGTATTTCTATAGTCTCTTTCTCGGTTCTAGTTAACGGAGAAGCTTCTGGTTTTTCAATTGTGAAAGGGGTCGTCTTCGCCAAGGGGATCCTTCATCTCCCTTCCTTTTTAGTCTTGGAATGGAAACTCTTAGCATCTTCATTGATAAAGCTATTCAAAGATTGTTGCTGTCTGGTTTCTCTATGGGTAATGGTGCGTCGTTAGGTACTGTTTCCCATCTTCGATTTGCCGACGTCACTTTGATTTTTTGTAGGACTGCCCTGGAAGAACTGAGATGGCTTCGAAGAATTCTTCTCTGCTTTGAAATGGTTTCGGGTCTAAAAATCAATCTGTCTAAGAGTAAACTGTTTGCGGTTGGAGCCGTTGAGAACATTGAGCGCTATGCATCTACTTTGGATTGCAAAGTAGGCTCCCTTCCTACATCTTATTTGTGTCTTCGTTTGGGAGCTAAGTTCAAATCCAAAGGTGTTTGGGATTCCGTTCTTGAGAGATTTGAAAGAAGATTGGCAGGCTGGAAAGCGGGCTATTTATCTAATGGAAGTAGATTAACTCTCATCAAAAGCACTTTAAGCTGTTGGGGATAAGATTGTAGAATTTTATAAGAGAGATTTTATTATTGTTGTTGAGTGGTAAATGATTACAAGACTTTCAACCCTTTATATAGGGTGAGATAAGAGAGATGGGATCAAATCTCTAGATTACAATCATATCCTAAAGGTAAGAATACAATAAGATTTCATCCTTTTTAATTCAAATCTTCCCATAAAATCTATAGTCGCCCTCTTGAATATTCTGGAATTCTCTGCCATCAAATCTTCACCAAATCATGACTTGGTCCCATAAATCTTCATTCTTCCATATCTTCAAACACTCCCCCTCAAGTTGGCACACGGAAGCTTGTTGAAGTGTCCAACTTGCACACGAATATGGAAGACAATCTTATACCGAACTATCATATCTAAAACTCCACCTTGTAGACTGTTGCAGCGGCCCCTCTTAGGTAGTCTCTCATCCACGTGCGACCACTTCTTGGGCGGTCCACGTGCGGGTACTCTTAGGTGGTATCGTCATATAAACATCCAAAGTTCCAAGAACAAAGAGAGAGGTGAGATTTGCCCACGGAATAATCCATCGTGTGACACATAAATAGAGGTAGTTGCCTTCTCTTGAACACTCCCCCTCAAGTTGAAGTGGGGGGGGGGGGGGGGGGGGGGGGCGCTGTGTGTTCAAACACACCAATCCGTGCGGTGTAGCGGGTCCGCGTCCCTCTTCGGGTGGTCTCGTCGCCCGTGTGATATAGCGGGCATCCTTCTCGGGGGTCCCGTCACCCGGTCCTATCTCCTTGACTCCTTATATACTCCCCCACAAACTGAAAGTGGGAGTGAACACGAAACCGAAGTTTGTAAGACTAAAGAAACAAAACCCCATTAAAGCCCAAAGCCAAACATGACTTTACAAAAAAATTGGAAAGGAAGCTAACAAGGGCAAAATATTTTTTTTCGTAATTTCTGAAATATTTGGGGGAGATGGGTCATTTTTTAAATTTTTTTTTGGGGTAGATATGAAATTCCAGAATATTTTTTGGGTAGATTTGAAATTTTAGAGAAGATTGTGGTCTTACTAAAAAATATAGAGAGCTTTAGGGATTGATTTGTAAAATTTGAAAACTCAAAAAAACTTTTAAAATTGGTCGACACATTTTTTTTTTTGATTTTTTATT
Organism: Hydrangea macrophylla; assembly: GCA_033977485.1. Lineage (NCBI taxonomy): Eukaryota > Viridiplantae > Streptophyta > Magnoliopsida > Cornales > Hydrangeaceae > Hydrangea > Hydrangea macrophylla. The sequence continues at coordinate 15,885,771 of CM066983.1, forward strand.
TTTATGGGATGGAGTCAGATCTCACACATGCCAACATTTTTTTTTCTCACTCTAGTCTTTCAATCTCTCTGACCTCTGTTTCTAGAGAGAGAAACAACTACAACAACAATGGCATCCTCATTCGACTACGAAGATACCGCCTACTTCCCACAGCAACAAGTGAACTCCATTCTTTTGACCTTTATTTTCTGTTTTCTTTCTCCCTATGGCATCCTTTCATCTCTCTTCGCTCTTTGCTAGACCACCAAGCCATTACCCATGCCTTTATCGAAAAACTCACCGGATCTGTATGGACACGTACTGAGTGATGCCGGATCTGCGCCTGTGGTTGCTAAAAACTTTGATGGTGGTCTTGCCGGAGGTTGCCGATGGTCGAAGATCTCGACCTACATGGATCGGCTCTTTCTGCTCCCCTTTTCTCTTTTATGTCTCTCTACCACTACTCTCTCTCTCTCTCTCTCTCTCTCTCTCTCTCTCTCTCTCTCTCTCTTACAAGAATTGAAAAGATGCATATTTTTTTTGTGTGTGTGTGTAAAACAACTTTCAACCTCGAATTTGGGTTGATAAAGAATCAAAAAAGGATAAAAAAAGAAAAATCCGAAAAAACGTTAAAGTCCGGTGAAGCGAAAGACTGAAAAAATCACCAAAATCTTATGGCTCTGATACCATGTAGAATTTTTTAAGAGAGAGATTTTATTATATTGTTGTTGAGTGGTAAATGGTTACAAGACTTTCAACCCTTTATATAGGGTGAGATAAGAGAGATAAATCTCTAGATTATAATCATATCCTAAAAGGTAAGATTACGATAAGATTTCATCCCTATTTAATTCAAATCGTCCCATAAAATCTATATTATCTTTGGAATATTCTGGAATTCTCTACCATCAAATCTTCACCGAATTATGACTTGGTCCCACAAATCTTCATTTTTCCATATCTTCCAACAAAGATTTCAGTCAACTAGGAATTAATTTTGATTTTATTCTAATCTTGTTTCCTTTTCTATTTCTTTCCTTTATTTTCTTTTCTTTCCTTTTCTTATAATCTAGATTGTGTATGTACATTGTTGCATAGAATGAATAAAACATATCAGAAAATTCTTGCCAAACCTTTTCATTTTGGTATCGGAGCAAACAAACCTTAACCCCAGCCCCTCCACCAGCTTCGGCCAGCCTCCACCACATCCCTGCGCCGCTACCCTACCCTAGCCCCTAGCCGACTCGTCTCTCTTGTGGCAACTTCTCTTGCTGCCGCTTGCCCTTCTATGGGCCTCCCTTGCATCCGTGTGATGCATTAGAGCCTTAGTGCTCCTTTCTCTCTTTTTGGGCTACCGAGTGTTCTCCGGTTGCCCCGTTTGTGCCCCGTTTATTCTGGGAAACCCGTGATCTTCCATTTTTTTTTGTGCTCAACAATATTCAACCACATCATGACTAACCCTAAAATTTCCGATAAGGAACCTGCCCTCGTTCCCACTGCTCCCACTCGTCCGAATCTCTCTCTCTCTCAACACACCCTGTTCACCGGGGTACTAGTGTATTGTTTGGACGTAATTTTGTTGCATGATCTCGTTCCTTTCGCCTTTATCTTGGGGGTAAAGGCAAGTCGGGTTGGATTTTGGGCACTGAACCGAAGCCCACAATGTCGGGTTGGATATTGAAAATTGTAATATTCTGGGATGGTTGTTCAACTCCATGGAAGATCGTATCTATCACATGTTCATGTTCCATGATACCGTTCACAGTCTATGGACATCTCTAAACGCAGATGTATGCCCATGAGTGCAATGATTCCCGTATCTTCGAACTATATCGAGAAATTTCTCAAGTTAAAAACTTTGGGTGTTTCAGTTGCCGATTATTTTGGCTTACTTCAGTCCCGCTAGGAGGAACTTGCTCAGTATGAACCACTTAGTGATTTTCCTACAGAGGCGGCTGCCACTATAGATCTTCGATGCCTTAATCGCCAACCCACCTACAAGTTCCTGATGGGTTTAAAACTTGAGTTTGAATCTCTCTGAACTCAAATTTTAAACACCTCATATGCCTTCTTTATTTGAGGCATTTGGTATTATTGATGGTGATGAGCACCGTTGTCACTTGCTTAAACCTCCGGCCTTATCCGAGCCATCTCCAGTACCTGATCAGATGGCATTTGCCACCACCTCTGGCATCACTGCTCGTCCTCCAAGTTCAGGGAATTGCCCTTTCTGCACTCATTGTAATACTCTGGGCCATGTTAAGGACCGGTATGCTCACAAGATAGGGGAAGACTCCATCTCACACAATGTTCTAAAAATCGCTAGGCGCTAGTCGGGCGGTGGAGGGGGGCCTAGCGCCTAGGGGCCTAGGCGGATGCCTAGGCGGGGCCTAGGCGGACTTGTTTCATAAACAAAATTAATTATATACTCCCTCCGTCCCATAATAATTGTCCACTTCTATTTTGCACATTGTTTAAGGAAGTTGAATTATATTAGTTTTTTTTGTTCTTTAAAGGATCACTTTCCAATTTTACCCTTAGATGTGATGAATGTTTGACTTTTTGATTGTTTTGATATCACAAATAAATGCTACTTTGTCTTTATTATAAGGGTAGTTTTGGAAAGTAAGTAAAAGCTATATACCACTTTAGGAAAGTGGACACTTATTGTGGGACATCCAAAAAAGGAAATGTGGACACTTATTATGGGACGGAGGGAGTAATAGATATATATACGAGTTATGTGATGTTAATTAAAAATAATTATAGATTTGTGGTTCAAATTAGATATATATAGGTTATGTGGTGTTTTTGGAAATAAGTAAAGATTATTAATATTTAAAAAACTATTAGGATCTCTCTATAATTAACTTAAACCGTAAGTGTATATATATACTAATGTTAGGGTTTTTTTTCCAAAGAGTCAGACCCAAATAAGACTCTATAGCCCGCCGCCTAGGCCCCGCCTAGAGGCCGACTAATCCACTGGCCGATTTTCTTAAATGCCTAGGGAAAATCTCGGCGGCCGGGCACCGCCTAGCGCCTAGGCGCCGCCTAGTCGGCCGCCTAGGCCGATTTTTAGAACACTGATCTCACACTTCAGCTATTGCAGAAGCCACACGTACTCCGGACCTCCTCGAGCTCCAGGCTCAGATAGGACAGCTCCAGTCTCAACTGGGGTTGCTTCTTTTGCAAGGTTCTCGCTCTGGCACCACCCCCACTGCTACTTTGACCTCAGGTCCTCCTAGTACTGCCCTCATGTTAGGCCTGGAAATCCCTCTTGGATTCTGGATTCTGGTGCCAATGAACATATGACTGGTGAGTTATCCTTATTCTCTTTTTCTACTGCACCCAAATTCCAGTTTGTTTGTATTGCTTATGGGATAGAGAATCCAGAGATTAAATTGTTGTGGACAGCTGTTTCTAAAAAGGAACTGAAGGCTTTCATCACTAAGATAAAAAGAAATGGGAATAAAGGATCTCCTTGGCGAATACCTTTTCCGCTGCGGATCCATTAATCAAAATTGAAAAGGAGACACTAGAAATCCAGCTCTGAATCCAGTTCGTCCATTTTTCTCCAAAGCCCATACTTCTCATAATCTAAATTAGAAACCGCCAATTGACATGGTTAAAAGCCTTTTGTGGGATCTTACGATCCTCGATCCAAACCTACGATCCCGATCCCGTGAACCCCAAAACGATCCCACATAGTATCCTGATTCTGACAACCTTGGTTCCATTGGCTCTTTGAAGTTGAGGAAGAAAGCTTGTCCTTGTAGAAGTCAAATTTAGAATGGAGACTTTTTAGTAGTTTTTGTTTTTTTGCCGTGCATGGAAATGTTTGTAGTTGATAGTTTACAAATGCCACTCAAAGATGTAGTCTATGTTTTAGTACTGTTTGTAATTGAAATTCTAATGCAACTCAAAGATGCAGTCCCTATGTTTTAGTACTTGGTGATTATTATTGTTAGAACTCTTGTGTGGCTAGGCAACTCATAGGTGTGTTTTCTTTTTTCTTGTGAATTACCTGTATTTGACCCTTATTTTGAAGCTCTGTTTTGGGGCTTGGCAGTTTGTCCCTTGGTGTGAATTACCTATTTTCATGTGGTGTTACCTGTATTTGACCCATAGTTGACCCTCATTTTGCATGTTCGTTTTTACAAAAGAAAGAGGGGAAAAAACTCGGTTTTCTAGGTTCGGGTTATGGATCAACCCGACCTAGCCCATTTGACCGTCATTTTGCGGGTCAAAATGGGTTCGAACCCGTTTCTAACCCGACCCATTTCAACCCACCAATATCCGCACAATTGCTACCCCTTGGGCCCTTGCGATTATCCCACCTCTCTTCAATAATGTTTCTTACTATGTTGTTAATGTCATCGTCATTTATAATTGTAGAAGCTTGATATACATTGTTGCCTGTTGGGCCCATTCTCTACCAGCTTACGCTTTTGGAGTAGTTGGTAACTTAACATGGCATCAGAGCCTGGTTTGTGAGAGGTCCTGGGTTCAATTCTGTATCCCCCACGTTGGTGTGCATATTTGCACCTTGTTATTTGTCTCCACTATGATGGAGTTTGGTTTGTTGGCTCTCCACGTTCAAGTCGGGGTTGCACGTGAGGGAGGGTGTTGAAGATTGATATACAGTTTTGGCCCCATCCTCTACCAACTTAACCTTTTGGAGTAATTGGTAACTTAACAATAACATTAGACGTCTTACTTCATTGCATTTTCTTGAGTTTTGACAGGTGACACAAGTACCAATGACTTTAAGTTTGAAAGAGCTGCGGAAACAAGTCCAGAGGAAAGAGATTGAGGTTAACCACTTTAGCATCCACTAATTTGGTTGCTTTGCTCTTTTCACTATTTCAATTTTTTTATAATTTGATTCTGTTTTATAGTTTGTGCCAAATACCATAGAAGTAACCAAGATATTTTGATAGACAGGTAAAGAAAGATGACGGTCACTCGACAACTGCAAAATTTAAGATTCTAGTTAAGAATCTTGATAGACAGGTGAAGAAAGATGACTTGTAAGTACTGGTTACTGGAGTTTTGTTGTGAATTTTGTTGCGAAAATATAAATCTAACTTTGCAGCGTGTGTCTATAGAATTAAGTTCTTCAGCAAACGGGTTGGAAAAGTTGCCTACTTACGCTTACTACATGAAAAGACTGGTGTCTTTAAAGGTAAAGCAAAGATTGGATTTTATACCGAGAGAGCAAACAAAGAGGAAGCAATTGCCAAGGTAATTTTTTTTTTTTTTTTAAAGTTTTCATCACTTGACCCCAACTTACACAAGTGTACTCCATGACAGTCCTTGCCTTACAATACCTCATATGGTGCCCTATTAATACTAAACTGCTAGTTTTATTGTAGGAAACCTCAATCAAATGATAAGTGACCACCCCAATTACAAGGCACTAACGCAGTGGACTATCTAATGTAGAGTGATTGGTGTTCTATGTAATCGGACTATCTAATATAGAGTTTAGCTAGCTTATCCATCAATGACATGGTTTATTGACTATTGTAAAATGAGCTATCTTCACAATCACCCACACAAGCTTACCCTCTTCCACACATTACCGGAGGATGCTACAACCACTATCACTTTGGCTGCTGGAGGGGAATGGTTACACCGGTAGAGCCTCTTGCGGTCTCATGTAAAGCAATCACAAAGTCTATAGTTGTATGCTCCTGCTGCCATTTCCACTTTGGAATAGATAGAGACAAGAATAAAACCACAAGTCTTTGGTGCTTAACCTTCCCTTGTTGGACGCCTTAACTGTGATAAAAGTTTTCAATTCTCTTTCTTTATTTGTTCCATTAGTCACGTAGATCCTTATTTGATTGTATTATATTGTTGGTATAATGAGCTTCTTCCATAATCTTGTATTGAGTTCTTTATCAAGTACCCAAACAAATGGGACAAGACACTCGTGAAAGACTCTTGTTAATTGTCCTGTCACAAATGGGCTTCATAGGCTTCTGAAGTCCATCCGTTTCCACATCTACCAACACCTCATACCGAGACATATCTCCGTAATGAACGCACCAAAAGGGTGTAGAAAATAATAATGGAAGAACATAGGAGACTAATGAGCCTCCAGAATATTATATATTAGTCTAGAAAGACAATTACATAAATACCCTTATAAGGAAAAATGAAAAATTACAACTTGCTAAATAATAAGTTCTAACACTCCCCCTCAAGCTGATACAAATATATCTCTCAAACCCAGCTTGCTAAGAGCAAAATGAAACTGCCTACTTCCAACCCCCTTCGTGAGAATCGCAAGCTGATCCCCCGGCTTCACAAATGGAGTACAAATCACACCATTATTAATCTTCTCCTTGATAAAGTGTCTGTCAATCTCCACATGTTTAGTCCGATCATGCTGCACTGGATTGTGGGCAATGCTAATTGCAGACTTGTTATCACAATATAACCTCATAGGTTCACGGTGATCAAGTCTCAAGTCGGTTAAAAGTAACCTAATCCACAATAGTTCACACACTCCTTGTGCCCTAGCTCTGAACTCAGCTTCTGCACTAGACCTAGCTACCACATTCTGCTTCTTACTCCTCCAAGTGACAAGGTTGCCACCCACAAAAGTACAGTAGCCTGATGTGGATCTTCTGTCAGTCACAGAACCAGCCCAATCAGCATCAGTATATGCCTCCACTCTAAGATGGTCATGTCTAGCAAAAAAAAGACCCTTACCCGGGGCTGACTTCAAGTATCTCAGAATTCTGAATACAGCATCCATATGAGTCTGACGGGGAGCATGCATGAACTGACTTACAACACTGACTGCAAACGCAATGTCTGGACGGGTGTGAGAAAGATAGATCAGTCTTCCCACAAGTCTTTGATATCTACCTTTATCTGCTTCTGCTCCACTACTATCATCACTTAGTTTTTGATTCGAATCCATTGGTGTGTCACATGCTCGGCTTCCAAGCATTCCAGTCTCCTCCAACAAATCCAGTACATACTTCCGTTGAGAGATAAAAATTCCATGTCTAGACCTAGCGACCTCAATTCCCAGGAAAAACTTCAAGGATCCTAGATCTTTTATTTCAAACTCACTGGACAAAAAAACTTTTAACTTTTTCATCTCTTCCAGATCATCTCCAGTTAGAACGATATCATCAACATACACAATCAAGGCAGTGGTCTTACCTTGTGATGAATGTTTGATGAATAATGTATGATCCGCTTGACTCTGTTTAAAGCCATACCTTAGCATTGCCTGTGTAAATCTTTCAAACCATGCCCGTGGAGATTGCTTCAAGCCATATAATGACTTTCTGAGTCGGCACACCTTCCCTTCTGTCTTAGTGTCCTCAAAACCAGGAGGAATATCCATGTACACTTCTTCATCAAGATCACCGTGAAGAAAAGCATTCTTCACATCAAAATGGTGAAGAGGCCATCCAAAGTTAGCTGCCAATGACAGTAGGATCCTTACAGAATTCATCTTGGCAACAGGAGCGAAAGTCTCCTGATAATCAATCCCATATGTCTAAGTGAAGCCTTTAGCAACAAGTTTGGCTTTGTACCTCTCAATAGAACCGTCTGCTCTATGCTTCACTGTGTACACCCACTTGCATCCCACGGTCCTTTTGCCCATAGGTAAACTCATCAATTCCCAAGTACCATTCTTACGAAGAGCCTTCATCTCTTCGATCATTGCCAATTTCCATTTGGGATCAACAAGAGCATCCTGGACATTGTTAGGAACAGACACAGAAGCAATTTTTGAAAGAAAAGCTTTATAGGACGGGGACAAGTGAGAATAAGACACAAAATTAGAGATAGGGTGTTGGGTACAAGACCTAACACCCTTACGTACCGCAATAGGGACATCAAGATTAGAATCAAACTCAACAGGTACAGATGAATAAGACTTATCAGAAATATCAAGAATAGGATCAGAATTACCTTGGTCCTCAACACGAGAAGGAGATGTCAATGGAGGATTAGAAGAAGTGGTTTCTTTATGTCTGGATTTACTCCATGTCCCTTTTGAATACACCATCAACTCCTTCCCTTTTTTTGTGGTTTCTTCATTTTTCCGCTCATTTTCTACTTCATCCTCTCCCCTCATTTTCAACTTCATGTTTTCCCACATTTTCTCCCTCATCACTTCCTCTCCTTTCCATAACCGGGACAGGGAGAGGCATTTCTTCCTCACGCCAAGACTCCCCCTGAAGAGATGACTCCGATTGAGACTGAAAGTAAGATTGAGACTCATGGAAGGTAACATCCATAGAGACAAACCATTTCCGCGAAGGGGGATGATAGCATCGGTAACCTTTCTGGGTAGGAGAGTAACCCACAAATACACACTTGATAGACCGGGGGTCTAGTTTTCCCCGAGATGGAGAATGATTGTGGACAAAACAGACACAGCCAAAGACACGAGGAGTAATAGAGAATAGAGGAGACATATCGGAAAGGACTTCAACAGGTGCCCTTTTGTTTAGGACACGACTAGGAAGGCGATTAATGAGATAGGCCGCAGTTAACACAGCTTCACCCCAGTATGATTTAGGTGCATTAACAGAAAAAATCAACGAGCGAGCAATATCAAGTAAATGACGATTCTTGCGTTCCGCCACCCCATTTTGTTGAGGGGTGTCGGTGCAAGATGTTTGATGGATGATCCCATGAGAACAGAAATAATCAGCCAAACCCGAGTCTATGTACTCACCCCCTTGGTCAGACCTGAGAATTTTTAAAGTTGTACCATTTGATGAAATGCTTTAAAGATAGAAAAGACTTCCCTTTTTTCTTTCATCATATAAAGCCAAGTTGTACGGGAGTATCATCCACAAATATGACAAACCATCTATGACCTTTCAAAGATAAAACACGAGAAGGACCCCATACATCAGAATGAACTAAAGCAAACGGAACTTAACTTTTATTACTATTGGGAGCAAACGAGGCTCTGTGGTGTTTTCCAAGTTCACATGTCTCATAAAGAAAATCAGAAACATTTTTATTTAAGACTAAGGAAGGAAACAAATGCTTTAATAAATGAAAAGATGGATGTCCTAAACGCCTATGCCAAAGATGAATGTCTTCAGCTTTATTTCCCGAGACAACTGTGTGATGAGCTATCGGTTCTCCAGCATCCAAAACATAAAGGCCACTCTCCTCCTTACCACTGCCAATCGTCCTCCCCGTGGAGAGATCCTGAAAGATACAATGAGAAGGAAAAAAGGTTACACTGCAGTTGAGACCCTGTGTAAGACGACTGATAGATAACAAATTATGAGAAAAATTTGGAACATGTAAAACAGAGGAAAGAGGTAAGGTTGGAGTCGCACGAATAGTACCCTTCCCCGAAATAGAGGAAAAAGTACCGTCGGCAATTCGAACTTTATCTCGTCCTGAACACGGTGTATGATCAGAAAAAATATCAGAACATCTCGACATGTGGGGAAGCACCGGAATCAATAATCCAAGGAGAAGGAGAGTGAGACAAGAATGCTCTTGGTGAGGTGACACATATACCTGACTGGGCAAAAGCAGTAGAGACACCTGTAGATGCAGAGGCAGTAGTAGAGGAAGTGCGACCAGCCATCAAGTTCCTGAGAGCCTCCTCCACCTCAGAGGCAGTAAACATAACTGGAGCAGTAGTAGATAGAGACTGATCAACTGGCTCTGGGGCTGAAGGGTCCATAGTAGAAGAGTGATGAGCATGAGCATTGCGGCCAGTAAACCGTTCGCCACGACCCCTAGACTGGCCTGAACGACCCCCTCGACTCCGGGGCTCCCCCGACCTCCGGGTGGATAACCATGTAGTTTATAGCATGTAGCCCTGGTATGATATTTGGTATTGCAATAGTCACAGAACTGTTTCGATTTATCTTCGTAAGTAGATTCACTGGGAGTGTCACGGCCACGGTTCCCATCCCTCTGGGAAGCCAAAATAAGAGCAGATCTCTCTGTAGAAGCAGATGGAAGCATAGCAGAACGACGGCTTTCCTCGTTCTGGACATAGGCAAAAGCCTCCTGAAGGGAAGGAAGAGGTTCCATTCCCAATATCCTACTGCGAACCGGATCCAAATCCGAGTGAAGTCCTTCGAGGAACTTAAAAATCCGTTCTTCAGTAACAAGCTTATTATAGGCCACAGAGTCAGTAGGACAAACTGGCTTGAAGTCTAATAAGTGGTCCAGTCGTTTCCAATTGGTGGAGAGAGAAGTGAAGTACTGAAGAACGCTCAATTCACCCTGTTCGGATCTACCAATCAATCGTCGTAACTCAAAAATCTGTGCCGAGTTCCCTTTGCGGGAATAAGTATTGGCCATGGTCTCCCAAATATCTTGGGCAGTCGCCATGTCCAAGAAACCTTCGGCAATCTCAGGCTTCATAGAATGACATAGCCAAGTCATGACAGTGGAGTTCTCCATCTCCCACTTGTCATAGGTGGCATCCTCGGTGGACGGTGCTTTAATCTTTCCATTTATGTAACCCATCTTTCCTCGGCCCTTCAGGGACATAACCACTAATCCGGACCATGCCACATAATTTTGGCCATTAAAGAGGGAGGTAGTGAGCTTGACGTTCGGGCTCTCGCTGGGAGGAACAACATAAGTGTCACTCCTAGAGGTTGCGGTAGATTTCTCATGGTCATCAGACATTGTGGAAGAATCTCAAGAATACCCGCAGCAATCAACTCACAATGGAATAAAAAACGACAGAAAAAGAGCACCCACGAAACAGAAACAAACAGATTACCACGGAGGAGCCACCAACATTATGAATGATCTGATTAATGGCCCATAGAGGGACCCAAAAACTGCTGAGAAGTTAACCTGCAATCAAACCGAAGGCTGGATAGAAGTTGGAAGTGTTTAAGGGGTTGTCGGCTGGATGGGAGAAGAGATTGGAGGGCTGCGCAGGGTTCACAAGGTCATGGGTGACCTTCGGTCAGGGCTAGGGAAGGGAGAATAGGGTGCGTCGAGTGGTGTGTGGGTGGTATATGTTGCGGCGCAGGGCAGGGAGGGTATTTAGGGTTCGGCGAGAGGCTGGGTGGACAGATTGGTGGGGGCGCAACCCCTAGGGGCAGTGATGAGCCCCAAGGGGGAGTGTTAGGTGGTGGCGATGTCTATGATGAGGCGCAGGTGGTGGTGGTGATGGTGGTTGTAACCCTACTTTAGGGTGGCTTTGATACCATGTAGAAAATGATAATGGAAGAACATAGGAGACTAATGAGCCTCCAGAATATTATATATTAGTCTAGAAAGACAATTACACAAATACCCTTATAAGGAAAAATGAAAAATTACAACTTGCTAAATAATAAGTTCTAACAAAGGGAGCGTCCGAGTGGTCGAGACTGATAGTTCTTTGTAGCCGTGTCACAAAGTTGCTTTTCATCACATCTTTTACTTACCTCCATTTGCTTGGAGTACATAGGTAAGCAAACGACACCTAACGCTCAAAAACCATTAAAACGCTTCCCTTGGATTCTCAAGATACTCTCCCTCTGAATCTCTGACCCCTCTCTCTCCGGAACAACGCCAACCACTAACCCAATCAGATAAATCTTTCTAAAGCCTTCTACGATAAATCTCTCTATTCTGAAATACGTCCCTTGCTTTCCTCAATACACACCCTGTAAACTCTATCTCTCTAAAGACCGCAAGGCTGTTTCCTTAGGCTGTGACCCTTTCTCTCTAAAGATCTATAACTATCATCCTTCCAATAGAGGAGCAGGTCGTCTCAGTAAACAATTGGCAGGAATCGAGGATGGTTTGGTGAAATATTAGGAAACCATTCGTGACTGGTTGATGTAACCAGGGACTGCTTGGGGCTTGACATTACAGTTTTTTCATGCTTTATGACTTGGACAAGAATTTTCCCATTAGCTGTTTAACTAAAAAAAAAATTCTTATTTGGTCATTTTATATGTATATTTTGTTTTCATTTTTTTCGCTTATAGAATTGCTGCTTAGCCATTCTTATATGTGGATATTGATGTATCTTATATTATACATAGACGGATGGACACTTGCATGACAATTGTTACATATATTTTGGAGGAGTTTGGATGTAACTCTATGGAATTGGAAATCTATAACAAAAACGACCACCATTGACTGGATGCTATTATGCAGTTTGGATTTCCTTTTCCGGGAAATTATGGATATTATGGTGAAATTATCGGAAGAAGTTCGGTAGCGATCACTGCGGAAAAGAAAGCTCCGCTGGAGTTATATTCATACTGTGAAAGTTGTGTTCTTGTGATAGAAATTTTGAACATTTTGTTCTCGGTTCTACGTTTTTGTTTTGTGTGGATGTAACTTATATCCCGTGCAGAGAATGTATATTTTTATTAAAATATGTATGGTATATTCATTGTAGGCTCTCAAACTGGACACAAAACTACTGTTGGGGAGTAAAGTGGAAATCAAGGAAGGTATTCATTTGTCATAGTTGCTATATCATAGTTTTCTTTTGGACATTCCACTACCTACAATATTGAGACAAAATAAAAGCATACATGATAAAAAATAAAGTCCATTCCAACTTGAATCTTCTAAAATCTGGTGTACACAGACACGCTCTCGGACACGTTCCGAACATGTGAAAAAAGTGTCCAATATTATTTTATTTTTCTGAATTTCTGACACGTTGGGGACATGCTAGGGACACGTTTTGGACACGCCCAGGATATGTTGGGGTTATTTCGAATTAGGTCTTTTTTAGTTTTAAGTCCCAATTTATTTATTTATTTATTTTATTTATTTTATTTTTCCGATTTCAAGGTGCAATTCGTTATATGTTGATGTAATCTATGCCTAGTGTTGAAGCTTGCTATAAGCTTGATATACATTGTTGGGCCCATTCTCTAACAGCTTAAGCTTTTAGAGTAGTTGGTAACTCAATATGGTATCGAAGCTTTGTTTGTGGGAGGTCCTGGGTTCGACTCTCCATCCCGCTTTGTTGTGCATATTTGTGCTTTGTTATTTGTCTCCACTATGATGCGGTTTGGTTTGTTTGCTATCCACGTGCAAGTCGGGGTTGCACGTGAGGGAGAGTATTGAAGCTTGATATACATTGTTGGTCCGATTCTCTAACAGCTTAAGTTTTCTTATTTATTAATTCTTGTGGCGTTATGCTTATGGTCTGAATTGAATTTGTATATGCATTTTCTGTCTCTTTCTTTCCTTCCTAATATCTCTTCCTTTTTTGGATTGTTTCTTCCTAAATGTTTTCTTTTTGGGTAAAAAGCATTTTGCATCCTCAAAGTATGACCCCTTTGGCACTTTAGACCCTAAACAAATTTTTTTTGGCAATTAGAACCCTGAACTAACAATTCCGTTGCAACATACACCTTCCGTCCTAAAGATAACGGAATCTACCCACGTGAGTGGCGTGTGAGGGCTTTTAAGACATTTCATAGCCAATTGTGAAGGCTTTTTAAGACATTTCAGGGCCTGGAGGGTATTTCACTTTTCACTCACCTATGCTTATAGAGAGAGAGAGAGAGATAGAGAAATACCCAAATGGGCAGCCATTAGAGCACGGATCAAAGCATGATTATATGACATCGAAGCTGCCTCACTAGCTTCCTCACCGGAAGATCCACCAATAACGCCGACGCATTGCTATGAGCCTTTTTTGGAGGGAATTACGGATTTACAGAGTAGAATATACTGAGAGAGAGAGAGAGAGAGAGAGAGAGAGAGAGAGAGAGAGAGAGAGAGACCCAAATGGCAAGCCATTAGAGCTTGATCAAAGCTTGATCATATGACCATTGAAGCTGCCTCACTAGCTTCCACGCCGAAAAATCTGCCATCAATGCCGGCACATTTCTATCAGTTTGAGCCTTTTCTGGAGGGAATTACGGATTTACGGAGTAGATTGTAACAAGTGTGACTGAACAACACTTGTAGTTAATTATACAGCTCTGTTTGATTAATTGTAAAAGTGGAAAAATAATGAGAATGAATCTCTTTTTCTCGCTCTATATACCTTTTCTTTCTCTCTCTCTTTGCTCTTTCACTACTCTCTCTCATCTGTTCTTCATCTTCTCTTTGTCATCTCAAATCTTTTCATATCTGTAATTATGTGTGGGTTGTGATAAGGATTGATTTCTTACATACCATTAATTCATCTCAGAACTATTTCTTGATTTACTACCCATTTGTTAAGGAATTGATACTTATTATCTCAGTACTCCCAAACGAAAGCAATCGTAGAAAAACAGTATCAATTTTAATTACATCAATTACAAGAAGGAATTGAAGGGAGAGAAGAGAAAAGGCAGCATAATAAAGAGAATAGAAAATACAGAGAATTATGAAGAATTTTTACCAACTTGTAAGAATTTACCAAATTCTTACTGACAATTTGTAGCGAGGATTATAACAAAATGAAATAGAGAGAAATGGAAGAACTAGAGAGAGAATTAGAAAGAAGAATATAGGCTAAGAATGGAAGTCAATTCAGATTTATACAGACAAGGTTTGAAATGAAGGCAAGAAATGATTTTTTCTCAAGTAATTGTATGATCAATCAAGAGCTACAGAAATGAATGTAGAGTTGTAGAAAAACCCATTTACCCACAATCTTGAATTTCCTAGTATGTAAGAAACAGAGTTTCTTACGTGTTTGTTTCTCAAGAAAATTAATAAGAGAGTGCGGGAAATACAAAGAAAGAATATGGAGAGAGAATCAGAAATTAGAGAGGATTGAGAGGAAGAATGTGAAGTAGATAGAATACAAGCTAAAGAGAGAAATCAGGGAGGAATCAAGAAGAGAAATTAGGGAGAGAAATTAGGAAGTGCGCAAATGTAACTATGAAATGACATGAAGGAAACATTAAAAGCCCACATGCCACTCACGTGGCTAGGTTCCGTCATTTTTCAGGGGTTGAAATTGCAATTTTTATTTTTATTTTTTTTATTTAGGGTCTTAAGTGCCAAACGAGTCATAGATCAAGGGGCCAAAGTGCATTTTTCCCTTTCTCTTTACGTTTGCCAATTGAGGCTTGTAGATTTAGGGAACATGTATTTCTATTTTGTTATTTTGATATCTTAACAGGATTGTTATCACTTTGTTATTTTTATATCAGTTTTGAATCAAAAGATGTTTAATTTTCTTTATTATGCTCCTAAAATATTGGAGAAGTATATATGTTGAGCTTGTCCCCAGAACATATTGTTTCTTACTTTTTGAAAAATGTCTTGTCCGTGTCCGTGTTGTGTCAGTGTCGGTGTCCGTGCGTCTTAGGCTATGACTCCAATCTTACCAAAATTCTTTTATTCTCTCTTTAAGTGGTGTTCAAATAACGATGACTTCCAATCTCTCCAAACATTTTACAATGGGACATAAACAACAGTTAATAAATTGGAATACAATTGGTGTCTACTTATGTTCTGCTATGCAAAAGCAAAAACATGAAAGGCCTTGGTGATTTATAATGTGATATTAAAAGGCTATCAATGTGGGTTACAAAAGCCTGATAATATGGGACCTAAAAAGTTCTTTAAAGGGTGATATTGTCAATTATTAAAAGTGCAACACACTTTAGAGTTGTCACTTTTAGAGATAGTAAGATTAATCAACATATTAATTTTAGTTGCCGCATCCTTGGCGTGTCCATATCTTATGCCTTCTAGACTTTCTTGTTACCTTGTTTGTATTAATGTCACAGTGTCCGTGCTACATGGATGGCACTTTTTCCATGCTCTCATATAGTGTGCCAGTGGCATTTTATCATGCATTGTTGTGAAATCGCAGTTTGCTTTTGCATATGAATTACTGATAGCATTGAACATGATTTAGTTTTCTTTTGAGAATGTTGAAATTAAAAGATCTCCATGTACAAAGTATAAATTAATACGCATTATGCAACCACATCATGCATCATACAGTTCACATGATTATTAAATTCCCAACCTTCAACTTGACAGTAATACGTAGATTGGTGAAGTAGCTCAACAGGCAGTGTTTGGATTTGGAATGACTGGCCCGATTGCAGTGGTGAACATGCACAGTATCACTCATAGAGTAATGGTGTAGATATTTTGAGTTAAATTTCTTTTGACTTGTGTTTAACTCGAACTACATTATAAACCATTTGAATTCTATGATTGCAATTTTTGTTCCAAATAGAAATGTTGGGGGCAATGCCATATGAATGAACATTATTCTTAGTATATATTCTTTGGATTTTTTTTTGCTCTTAGAGGCCAAGCCGCACTGAGGCATATCACCATTTAACAAAAAAAAAAAAAAAAGAAAAAAGAAAAAAGGAAGAAGGTATGCAAAATTGCAAATGCTACAAAAATATAGTTACTGAATGCTCACCCATAAACAGTCATTTAAGCCTCCCCTGCTCTCTCTTTTCAAGTCCATATCATTTCAAAATTTTCACCGCCGCAAATAAAGAATCCCCTTTATTCTTGTCTGATCAAAAAGGAGAATGGAAATAGCAGTTTCACTACTTATTTTCATCAGTGTGGACATCGGTTGTATAATCTCTCGCCTCTTTAGTCTCAACCGAATATCTGATTTGGGTCTCACTCCATGGTGCCCCCCCCCCCCCCCCCCCCCCCCCCCCCCCCCCCCCCACGTAAAGCAAAATTTCCTCTTCTGAATTTACAGAAATTGTCTCACCCTCTGGCGATTGCAGACCATGAGAGAACAAGCAAGAGGAGACATCGAAAAAAAATAAAAAAAAATTCTTCCTGACCAAATTGATAAAAATTTTTACATCACTTGCAAATTTGTAGCTTTGGTGGTGGTCTCTGACAAATTTGCCTTTGATTTTGCTTCTCGAGAAGATCTAAATGAAGAAGAGGAACCACTTAAGGGAGGAAGTTTTTTTTTGCTGTGAACTTAAGGGAGGGAGTTGATTTGCTCTTCTTTCGCTTCTGTTTCTTCGGGAATGTTGGGAAAGTCACTGGGTGCTATGTCTCTGAACATCTCAGACACCAGTTGTCAAAATGTGTTAGAAAGTTGGTGGAAAGGAAAAAAGAAGATGTAGTCAGAGCATTTTTTTGGAAGAGTTAGGAAAAAATGATTAAATATACATAGGGAGAGGCTCATAGGTGCACTGGGTAAGTGCTCTGAAAAAACCCGCAGATGAGTGGGACGGCGGGGCAGGGCGTGGGTCAGCAGGGCAGCCCGTGGAATTTTTAGGTACTTTGGATCGCATTTCCGAAAACGTTTCGTCATTAGAGATTTTTTATAAAATGAGGCAGCTTCAAATAACTCTCATATACACCTTTCAAAAATCTTCAAAAAAGAATTGTAAGATTTCAACTTCTATTTGCTAGAGACTTTTAACCTGGAAGTTCAGTAATTTTTTTTTTTTTTTTTTTTTTTTTTTTTTGTGTTCTTATGTGCTCTAAGTGCTTATGTGTTTCTTTATAATGTTGAAGCATGTTTATGAGTTTTGATATGCTTGTATAAAGCCATGTGTAGTATAATTTATGCTTTGTTTAAAAAATGCTAGAACATGAATTACATTGCTATATTGTTCACGAAGCATATTGTTCATGATTTTGTACATACATGGATGACGACATTCTATTGATGCGTTTTCTTATCACACCCAAGTGTAGGTGATCGTACAAGTAATAAAGTTCTGAAAGTCCAGGTCGAACTCACAGGAAACGGGAAACAAAGATAGGCAAAAACTATTTTGTCACATAAAAAGAAAATAAAAGATGATAGATTTTTATGGGATTTTACTAAACTACTAATTTTTAGATTTTTGCAATAAATTAATTAAAAGCTATTTTTTCTAAATAGTTTACGGTAAAAATTTTAACAGTGCAAAGTAAATTAACTAAGATACTAGTAAAAAAAGGAAGAAAAATAAATAAAAGCTAAATTTTTGTGAGATAATTTTTTTGGATTTAATAATAGCGAAAGATAGAAATAATACAGATATTTAAGTAAAGTTATTAAAAACAGGAAATATTAATTAACTAGGGAGAAATGATTTAAAAGAATTGGGAATATGCAAAACCAACACTAGATTCCACAACTTTTGTGCATTTGAAAAGGATTTGACATTTAAGACCGCAGAGTCATTCTTTATTTGAAAATAAACTTTCACTAGTCAGGGTCATATCAAGTGTGTCAGGTTTGATATGAAATGACGTCGTTTGGTTTAAAGAAAAATAAAAAGGCAATTGGGCAGTAGCCAAATTCGAACCGTGCCCGCCGCGGATGCGGGTTATTCAGCGTCCAGTCCCCACCACCATGCCACTACACAATTGCCTGTCCGTTAATGAATAGAAATATATATATATACACATATTTAGAATATAAATTTTGTCATATGAGTTGTTTGAGTATGTTAGGTATTTTTTATGACAAAAGGTATAGTTTGACAATACACATAATTAGATTTTTATTTCAAATATGTAATCTTTTGAGCCCAATATAGCCATAGTATATAAACATGTTAAATGGTCATAAACTATAGATACATAGATATTTTTGGCCATAAATGGAAAAACAACTCATCCAGATAAATTTGCCCGTTTAAGATTAGTGCACAGAAGTTGTGGTTTCTAAGTTTTTTATTGCATATCCCCAATTAAAGTTTTAGCCTACCATTTTGGAATTGAAATTGTCTTCCAAATAAAATTTAAAGATAAATTAAATAGATACACACAATCACCGTCCAATTAAAATTAAAGTTGTAAAATCAAGGTAAGGATGAAAACTAATATTATTATATTATTTTCTTTACTTAACATGAGCTGGGGTTGAATTTGTGGAATCTGCAAAATAGCAAAGTTTAGTACAACTAGGCTAATAAAATATACATAAATGAAAATACTGAATTAATAATAAAATGCAAAACCTTTGACTTTGGATTCTTGTGGGGTCATAGTGGTTGAACTCCAAGAACACAAATAAGGCCAAACCAAATCCTAATTTACCTTTGGAGTGAAATATGGATAGGGTGTGCTGAGCTTTGGTAGGTGATTATAACAACTACGTGGCTCAGAAATCTGGTATTTACTTGCAAAATCTGTCTTCTAGTGAATGAAAATATTGCTATAAAAACTGAAAATTTGGGGTTTCAAACTATTTTAGGGGACAACTACAACTACTACTAGACTAAAAATATTAAATCTAAATTTAAAAAGGACTATTTTTACTACTACAAATTGATAAAGGTACTACGAGAAAACAAATATTTTAATTTAAGAAATACGGTACACAAAGTTTTGCTACATATTTTTAGAATATGAAATCATCAATTATATAAAAGTAAATTTTTGCAACTACTAGAACTAGAAAAAGCTAAGAAAAACTAAAGTTTCTTATTTCTAGGGACAATGTGAAGTGCTTACATGATAACCTCCCCTAAACTATTCTCTCCCTAATAGTGATTGTAAACTGTTGGATGTAGTTTTGTTCTGTAGGCTGTGTTGTTGGTTGTTGTAGGCTTCCTTTTATAGACGAAATTCGAGAGACGAATCACCATCGCGTTCGTCAGCGTTGGCATTTTTTTCTTCGTGCTCGTCTTCAATTTCTTTGGCTTCTGACAGTGTTGAATACTTGCATTTTGTGAGAGATGGAGACAGAGAGAAAGTGAAGGAAAGGAATAAAAAAAAGTATTTAAATAAATAAAATATAACAAACATCCAAGCAAAAGCTTGGATGTTTCCTACTGCTTTTCGTTTTTTTTTTTTTTGTTAAATAGTAAAATTAAGATTCATTACTATTTATTACTATTCATATTTGACTACTAATATGGGAAATACTACAGTGTGATTGTTACTTCTTTCCTTCCCTTTATTTCACTTCATTTTAACTTAAATATATAAAATATGTAAAAAACACATTTTTACACGCATTTGAGTGACATCACTGTTAAATTATATTAATTTAAATATACATGTAAAATTAGGAATTTGAGGGATTTAATGAGCACAATGTCTATTATATTGGCACATGAATGTGTAATATTCAATATTTGTCGCACCCCTCAACTAGCTTATTGCTAGTCCCTAGCAATAAAGTGAAAAGAGAAATTGTTCTAGAAGTTTTATTAAAAAGTCGGAGTAGACTAAGGAAAATAAAACCTAACTCACTGTCGCAGGAATCGCGATTGCATTTAGCGTATGCAACAAACCGTTAAACCCCTAGGTTACCCCTAGTGGACGAGTGTTGTTTCGTGAGGGTTTAGAGTAAATATACCCACAAAAATCTATTTTAATTTTTTTTATATGTAAAAATAAGGTAAAATAAAAATAAAGGTAGATTTTCTCATTTTACAATAGATAAGATTAAATTTGACAATAAAATGAAATTTTCAAGTATGTAATAGTAATGCAACACATATACTCACAGTTTTTCAATGGTAGCATTTTTTATACTCTTTAAACTTACAGTGTGTACCTGAAAAGTCAAACAACTGATCTTAATTTCAAAGTTTACAACACTATTAACAGTTATAAAATTTGTAATTTTAACTTAAATCTCACTAGGATTTCACTCTTTTAAGGAGAAACTCTCAGAAACCGGTGTAGAGAACATCTCATTTGGTAGGGAAGCAAAGGTAGAGGAATTGCTTCCATTTTTTTGATGACTCAATATATAGGCATTTGGAGTACAATAAGTCTCATGAAAGAATACTTAGCATTAGAAGAGCGATCTACCGTGGAGAACATCCTTATCACTTAAATTTAAAAATCAATTTCTTTCAAATCATTAGGACTTTGACTGGTAGGTTAGAAATTAAGATGAGTAGGAGATTTGAGGTGTATTTGTTCTAAGCATGTGATTGGAGTGTTTGCGCAATTCATTCTAACCTCTTCTTTTTCTTCTCCTTTTTATCATTTGTACTGTCTTCTTTTTTTTTTTTTTTTTGTAGTTTCTTTTTTTTTCTTTTTTTTTTTGGAAATCAACTCCTTTCTTTCTTTACAACTTCTTACAATGTCATTACAGTCCAATCACATACCTAGATATAGAAGTGAGATTTATACTCTCAGGTGGAGCAAGGCATGATTTGGAGAGAACTGAGAATAATGCAATAATATTAGGTGAATGAGGGTGCATTTGAAAGAAAAGATGGCCTAAATCATTTTAATAATAGATTGACTTTGTTCATTCAAGCAATTTAGAAGTTCTAATGGTAAATTCTGAACGTTCTCTTCTATTGATCAGTCAAAGGAAAAAAAAATAAAATAATGAGACTTTCAACGAGTGATATGATAAAGAGAATAAAATGAGACTGAAAAGAATAGTAACCCTCGTAAAGAAAGATTGGTACAAAAGCTCACATGGGTTAATTAGTTTCCACTGCTTGTCTTTAAACTGCATAGTTTATGCTTACTCATCCATTTAGATTCAGTAAATAGTTTTACACTGTTTCAAAATGTTTAAAGTTTAAAGAGTTTCTAGCATTTGAAAATAGTAAAACATGTGACAATGTGTTGTATGCTATTAACATACCAAAACTAACATTAACGTGTCAAATTTAACTTATATAGAGTAAAAGAAAAATTTCTGAAAAAATCTTAAGCGCATCCACTAAGTTGGATACATATATGGTGCGACTAGTATCCTCTGCACCTATACAAAAGAGGCTATGCAATCCGGAGCGTCCAAGTTGTCATGATAGCCCATCCACCTCTAGTAAAAGAGATGTGTCTAGAATCACTAGCAAGCTAAAACATCAGTAAGAGGCTAAGAGATAACTCTGGCTTTACCTAGTTTTTGCTACCTCTAGAGTCATTCACCGCACTAGACATATCTGGTGATGTTGGAATCATGCAAATTACTCCTATCAAACCAGCTAATGAAAGCCAGATGTACACGTAGGATCATTTTAAAGTCTGACCTAACTGAAAATTATTGAATGTATTGAAAACAAATAAAAATGGAAAGAAATGAGGGATGGGAAAACAAAATATATTTGGGTATCAAAGGATCCAGTCCTCTTTCTCAACCAAAATTTTCTTTTGTTTTGATTTGAATTGTCTTTTGTAGTAATAGTAAACTTTATAAAAAGTGTCATTATGAGCAATTAAACCAGGACACTCTTCTCTATAACAATTCAAACATCATCCTAACCTTTTAGCTTTCGTTTTGATGGCATAAAGGCTAGTGCCAGCAAAGGGTTTCTTCTGCTCAGAAACAAGTGAGCGACCTATTAACGTCTGGTTATCGACTATTGGATCCATTTTTTATACTCTCGGCCAACAAGATAGGCTAGACTCAACCCTCCACTCCTTCTAACAAGATATGTACAAATGTAGTATGAACTACTTTCTAAGATATGAACTAATTTGGATTGCATGTGAACATCTAATCAAAGAAAACAAATAAAACATGCTTGCTGTGAATAGTGGACAAAACAGTGAGCTGATTTTGTAAAAATGGAAACATGAGGTTATAAATGTTTTTAATTCATGATTTTTTATGGAGATCATCCTTATTGTGTGCAGAACACAAATCAAAAAGCCAAATCACTTTTAAAGTTACAGGTTGAGAGAAATCATATAAACAAGAGAGGTTACTCAAGAACAGAGTTCATATTATTGACTGAAATGTAGAAAAATCTTAGGAAATGAAAACAAAACATTTGGAGGCCCATATTATACCGAAAGTTCCCTAAGACACTGAAGTTCAAGGAAAAAATGAGTTGGGACCACACGTTTTGGAAAAGGTTTCTGAAAGACAATTTGAAAGTCAACCAAGCTGTTGTGACAGTAAAAACAGAATGTTTGGAATGAATGTTTGGGTCAAAATGGAACCCTTCCAAGTGTTTTCAAGCCAAGCCAAAAACCATGGGTGTTCTATAATGAGTTAGGAAGACTTTCCAAGTGGTCTTGTAATCATCCTTTGAGTATTGAATTCTAGAAAAATCTTTGAACTCAGATCATTCACTGTTTTGAAGATTTTGGTAAAACAAGGCTTGTTTCTTGGAATCCAAATGTTGGGGTTTTAGAGGGGTTTTGAAATAGGGGGTTTTGAAAGCACATTTTCAACACTAAAAGGGGATTAAGACCACTTGAAATATCAACATCAAACCTATATCAAGAACTTCCAAGATTGTTGGAGAGATTTGTTTTATTTTGAACACAACTTTAAGAATACTTAGAAACTATTGAAGTTGGAATCATCATCTATCAAACATGTTTTTGAGGTCAAGAGCTACTATCCATAATGATTCACTCACCTCAAACACCATGTCATCATTTAGATGATGATGAACTAGTAAGAAAATAAAAAGAAATGAGGTAAGAAGAGATGAACATTGTATATAAGCAAGCAAATAAGAAATCAATAGATGATATTCAATGATATATTGGACTTGTAGCTTGGTGTTTCACTTATATATGGACATTTGGACATGGAAGTAGCTTGCTATCTCATAAATACTCACTAAAAATGGTGGTTGAGTGTATTGAATGTGAAGCAAAGAGTAATGGAGTAAAAACACAGTTGGGAACTCACTTTCTTGTTGAAAATCAAAAGGAGGAAGCTCACTTTCACTATTCTAACCTTATCTCTACAGCTTTCTCTGTACAACTTTCTCTAAACTTGTATTTGGAATCCCTCAAATGAGGAGTCAAGAGGGGTTTATATAGGCCAATTTTGGGTGGTTTTGGGATTTAAGAAGTGTTCCCATTGGTCTCAAACATCTGTGAACAAGAAACTACGTCGTTTTGTCTTCCAATTATTCAATTTGGACCCCCAAATAAAATTACAAAAATGGACTGTTCTAGGGGAGAGTACCGCGGTGGCACTGGGCCTGTACCGCGGCAGTAGTGGGCTAGTGCCGCAGCGGCACTGCTCCTCAGACGTCCAAATTTTTCAGTTTAGGCCCCAGAGGTTCCGGTATTCGCGAAATCCCTATTTTGTCCGAAATTCACAGAAAATGTGTACAAACTCCAAACTGAGCTTGTGATATACCATTGGAAAGGTAATGGAGTCTAATTTTTATAACAAAATAGTTCGGAGGTTGGTCACTTTGAAAAGTTTTGAGGTATTCGCGATAAAAGTTGATTTGATCGCCTTTTTTGCCTTTGAAAATTCATAATAAATCCGTTTTAAATCTAGAAATTATGTGTGATATACCATTGGAAAGCTATTGACCTCTAGTTTCTATGAAAAATGTTTGAAATATGACAGTGCTCCGATTTAAAGTCAACTTTTAGGTTAAACCGGTCAAACTAGGGACCTCCAAGATGTTCTGGGAACCTCTGGGAGTTCCCAGGAGCTGACCTTTTTGTATGTTTTTCTTTTGAAACTTGTTTTAGTACTTTTCACATCATTTAGAATGATCTCAGAACTTTTGGACGAATTTGTGATTATGGTCAAACCGGTTAATGGGGACTTTTCGGGAACTTTCGGGGGTCTCTAAGAGCTGACAATTTCATCTGATTTCTCTTTAAAACTCATTTTAGTACTTTTCTTATGACATAGCATGTTTTCAGAACTTTTGGTCCAAATCTGGGAGTGTTTGGGATTTCAAGGGCATTTTGGTCAATTGTACCGCTTTTTGAGTATTTTGAGAGATAAAACTAACTTCTAGGAGTCCTTTTTGAGTCTTTTACTATCATTGTGAACCACCAAGGTATGGGTCTCTTAAATCTGATAGTCGACAAAATGGGGTGTCTACAGTTTGTCCCTCTTTGGCATGAACTTGCGAAGCAACGCATGTCGCAAGCGAGTGCCAAAGTTTTGAAGAGACATGTCTTTTGGAGGCTATAGATTTAGGATAAAAGCGTTGCAAAGGATAAAAAAAAATATGATGCCGAAGCTGGTGCTGGTCGCGCTCTACGTGAGCTGCCTACGTATCCTAGGAGGAATCAGACCAGAACGTAGTTCGGGGCACAAAGGAACAAATCACACATCCATAACAAGACAGGCAGATGCTATGTTGTGAGGATGATATGCGATGCATGGATGTGATATGAATCGTGTCTTGAGTCCTATCATGTCTAGTGTCCTGATCCTAGCATGAGCTGGTGCTGCGGGGTATGCCACGCCGATTGGGCTTGTGTTATACTAGTGTTTATTTGACTCTTATGCAGTGGTTGATCCTGATAAGGATACCAAGGTGTTGAAGACTCGGGGTTTTGGGGCAAACTTCTTGAATTTTGGGAAGTGTGCTTCTCGAGCGAATAAGATCTGATGTGGCGTCCTTGAGGACGACAATTAAAGATAACTGATGGACACGAAAGTCCTGGATACCAAGCGATGGATGAGGGAGCTCAAGATAACCAACAGGAGAGGGAGTTCGTGATAATAGACAAGCGAGAAAGCTCGTGATAGTTGATAAGTGAGGAAGCTCACAAGGATTGATGGATGAGGAAGCTCACAATAACTGACAGGTGATGACGGTAACCGATAGACGGGGAGTCTAAAGAGCAGTCTAGTTGTGACTAGGCAGTGCTTTCCCTAGGAGCCAGGATCTCTGGACTGTTGATGATATTTTAATCATTGACCAACCCTTGTGATGTCCAGTCCGAAAAGTCAGTTCTAGTTTCTAGGAACCAATGTTTTATCTTTTGTTGGGGATGGACTTTCTGAGAATCTCTCTAAATGTCGACCAAGAACCAGGATCCATCTCTGAATCTCTCATGGTTGACCGAATCTTTTTGACTGAGAACCAGGATCCATCTCTGAATCTCTCACAGTTGATCAAATCTCGCAGTGCTTAATCCAAAAGAGCCGGTCAGGGCCTTCGAGAGCTGATTTTATCTGTTATGGATAGCGGGGGATTCTTTGAGAACCTCTCTTAATTGTCGACCAAGAACCAGGATCCATCTCTGAATCTCTCACGGTTGATTGAATCTCGCAATGCTCAATCCAAAAGAGCCGGTTAGGGCCTTCGAGAGCTGATCTCTTTCAGTATCTGTTCGCTAGGGATAGTCCTGATGACTTTCGGACCACTGGTAAAACCTTGTAAATCTTAACTGAAACAGGCCACTAGGGCTGATCGGGGCCAGAAATAGGCTGAAAAAAGGCCAAAACGAGCTAAAACGGAGCGAAGCGGGGCCTGCGGGGAGCAGTGCCGTCGCGGCATTGGATGGACGGACTCCATTTTTGTATATCTCGGGTTTTTGAGCTCTAAATGCCCATTCTTGGTCATTCTAGGGTATTTTTGGAGCCAAAATCCGTCAAAAAATAGCTTGTGCACACTCAGGTGAGTAATCTTTTTCCATGATTGGAATTTTAATTGGTGTTTCATTTTTCTCCAAATTTTAAGACCAAAGTTTGGTTCCAACTTCTATTTTCTTTGCAGATCCATGGCTTCAAGCTCGAGGAGGCTCTCTAAGAAGGCCAAGGAACAGATAAGGGTCGCGAGCCAACCCCCGGAGTTGATTTTGCATGACTCTCCATGTCACCTTTCGGCCGCGGCTCTAGCGAGTCAAGTATGTGAAACTTTCGGTAGTTCAGGACTATTTTGTGCACTGTGCTAGTTTTGTGAACTGTAGTGTGCACCTAGAGGTCGTTGGAAGCTCGTTTTGTGCTTATTTGTTGATTTTGCGAAGTTGGACTTTGGGTCGTGAATAGTGACTTTGTGCTTGTTTTTGCTATTTTTGATGTGTGCAGGTACCGGAGGTAACCTTGAAGGGCCACGGTAGTCTGGCTCACGCCTTCTTGTGGTATATCCAGCTTTCGCCCATCGTTCGGCAAATGGTTGACGATGTCGGGTTCGGCGGCTTTGTCCGCCTAGTTTCGAAGAGCACAAATGACTTGGCACACTTTTATGCTCTGGCTGAGAGATGGTGGGATACGACCAATACTTTCCATCTTCCGTTTGGTAAAATGACGATGACGCCTTTTGATTTCTCTATAATCACCGGCTTGAGAGTTGGCGGGAAGTGCCTAACCTTGGATTATTGTTATGAGGTCGACCCTGAGGCCGTTGAAACATTGATTGGAGCTATTCCCCCCAATCTGGAGGGGAATCGGTTCACCTGCGATTGGCTTTATCGGCTTATGGAAAGGGGAGACATACTCTCAATGACCGACAGCTGTTACAGGTCTTCCTCTTGTATGTCCTCGGTTATTCGATTTTTACGATGCGAAATGATCGGTGAGTCTGAGGCTTCTCTCCTATTTGGCGACCATGGAGGAGATTCCCTCTCATGACTGGGGTGGTGCTGCTTTAGCTCATCTTTATAAACACATATGGGTGAGGTTTCCCGAGGGTACATTAAATAAACCGGAGGATTTTGGCGAGCTTGGGAGGTACGTCCTGTGACTTTTCTTTTGATTTTTCCTTGCTTCTATTTTTTGATTATTGTTTTTTCCATGCAGCTCTGGAGCTTTGAGTATCTGAAGATATTGGCTCCTTCTCCTACCGATGAGTCAGGCGAGGATGAGGACGACATGGCTCTTGTACCTTTGTTCCCTCGGGACTTAAGTGGCGGAGGGATGTTGTTGGGGTTAAGAGTGGAGCCCCCCGAATTATTCTTCTGAGAAACTTCTTATCTGAGCTGACCGCTGGCAGTGTTGATTGGACACCCTGGGAGAATGTCTCTTATGCTGCTCCTGAGGAAATTCAGGCAGTCAAGCCTCTCACTTCTCGCCGGTTTCTAATAGAGAGCACCAAAAGTAGACAATGGTACCTTGGTGAGCGAGTCTCTTAGCAAGTGTTTGGCGGCCCAAGGTACTACGTCCCTCACAATCCTCCCATAATGGATGCTGATGACCTTTCTGGTACCGTTCTGCAAACGGCTTTGGCTGGTACTGATGCTTGGGATCATTTCCGTTCCGAGGCTGGCTATGAGACTTACCGTGGCCGCGTTCTGAAGCCCAACATCCCACTTTTGGATGTGAGTTTCTTTTACATTTTTGTCTCTATTCGTCACTTATGTTTTTGGACTATTTTTTCCTTGTTCTGTGCCTACAGCTTTGTGAGATGTATAGGAGACAGGCTCCTACAGCCTCCAATCCCATTCCCCCTTGCGACTGGACCGTCAACGTCATGGGTGATGGTTCCCCCCAGGTTATAGAGGTGTCACGAGTCACGTGCGGGTATCCCACTCAGCCAGTGACAAACACTGAATATTGCACATTCATGTGCCAATATAATAGATATAGTGCTCATTTAATCCCCCAAATTCCTAGTTTTACATGCATATTTGAATTAATATAATTTAATAGTGATGTCACTAAAATGCGTGTAAAAATGTGTTTTTACATATTTTATATGTTTAGGTAAAAATGAAGTGAAATAAAGGGAAGGAAAGAAGTAGTAACCACACTATAGTATATTCATATGAATAGTAATGAATAGTAGTGAATAATAATGAATAGTAAAAATTGTTGAAAAAATTGGACGAAGCCAAAACCAAAAAAAAATAAAAAAATAAAATAAAATAAAAAAAATAGTAACATTGTCAATGTTAGTGACAATGATATATACGTATGTAATATTCTCTCTCTCTCTTTCTTTCTCTCTCTCTCTCTCTCTCATTTTGCAGCACAATTCAACAATTGTCAGAAGGCAAAGAAAATTGAGACAACGAAGAAGAAAAATGCGCGAAGTGATGAAGTGAATGACGAATACATCACAAAATTCGTCTATAAATTGAGGAGCAGAAGGCAGACCAAAGAGACCAAGCTCCACAACTCAGCAACACACTCAACACACTGTTAGGGAGAGAATAGTTTAGGGAAGGTTATTATGTGAGCACTTTATATTGTCCCTAGAAATAGGAAACTTTAATTTTTCTTTGCCTTTTCTAGTTCTAGTAGTTGTAACAATTTACTTTTATGTAATTGATGATTTCATGTTAAAAAATATGTAGCAAAACTTTGTGTACTGTATTTCTTAAAATAAAATATTTGTTTTCTTGTACAACCTTTGTCACTTTGTGGTAGTAAAAATAGTCCTATTTAAATTTAGATTTAATATTTTTAGTCTAGTAGTAGTTATAGTTGTCCTCTAAAATAGTTTGAAACCCCAAATTTTCAGTTTTTATAGCAATATTTCTATTCACTAGAAGACAGATCTTGCGAGTAAATGTCAGATTTTTTTAATACATAGTTGTTATAATCACCTACCAAAGCCCCAAGCACACCCTATCCATATCTTACTCCAAAAGTAGATTAGGATTTGGTTTGGCCTTGTTTGTGTTCTTGGAGATCAACCACTGTGACCCCACAAGAATCCAAAGTTAAAGGTTTAGTATTTTATTATTAATTCAGTATTTTCATTTATGTATATTTTATTAGCCTAGTTGTACTAAACTTTGCTATTTTGCAGATTCCACAAATTCAACCCCAACTCATGTTAAGTGGAGAAAATAATATAATAATATTTGTTTTTACTCTTACGTTGGATTTATAACTTTAATATTAATTGGACGGTGATTGTGTGCATCTATTTAATTTATCTTTAAATTTTATTTGGAAGACAGTTTCAATTCCAAAATGGTAGGCTAAAACTTTAATTGGGGATATGCAATAAAAACTTAGAAACCACAGCTTCTGTGCACTAATCTTAAATGTGCAAATTTATCTAGATGGGTTGTTTTTCCTTTATGGCCAAAAATTTCTATGTATCTATAGTTTATGAGCATTTAACATGTTTATATACTATGGCTATATTGGACATCAAAAAGATTACATATTTGAAAAAAGAATATAATTATGTGGATTGTCAAACTATCCCTTTTGTCATAAAAAACACCTAGCATACTCAAATAATTTATATGACAAAGTTGATATTTTAAATATGTGTATATATATTTTTCTACCCGTTAATGGGCAGGCAATTGTGTAGTGGCAGAGTTGTGGGAACTGGACGCCGAATAGCCCACGTCCGCGGCGGGTCACGGTTCGAGCCTGGCTACTGCCCAATTGCCTTTTTATTTTTCTTTAAACCAAAACGACGTCGTTTCATATCAAACTTGACACACTTGATATGACCCTGACTAGTGAAAGTTTATTTTTAAATAAAGAATGACTCTGCGGTCTTAAATGCCAAATGCTTTTCAAATGCACAAAAGTTGTGAGATCTAGTGTTGGTTTGCATATTCCCAATTCCTTTAAATCATTTCCCCCAAGTTAATTAATATTTCTTGTTTTTAATAGCTTTGCTTAAATATCTGTATTATTTCCATCTTTCGCTATTATTAAATCTAAAAAGTTTATCTCACAAAAATTTAGCTTTTATTTATTTTTCTTCCTTTTCTTACTAGTATCTTAGTTAATTTATTTTGCACTGTTAAAATCTTTACCGTAAACTACATAGGAAAAAAAATAGATTTTAAATAGTTTATTGCAAAAAAAATATAAAAATTAGTAGTTTAGTAAAATCCCACAAAAATCCATCATCTTTTATTTTCTTTTTGTGACAAAATAGTTATTGCCTATCTTTGTTTCTGTTCCCTATGGGTTCGACCTGAACTTCCAGAACTTTATTACTTGTACGATCACCTACACTTGGGTGTGATAAGAAAATGCGTCAATAGGATGTCGTCAACTTTTTGGCGCCGTTGCCGGGGAACGGTTAAAATAAATAAATAAAATAAGTTAGGTTTAAAACTATTTCTCTCACTATATCTATATATATATATACTTATTCTACCTTATAAATAATCTAGTTTTCTTTTTAAGAAAATAATAGTAATAATAAAAAAACTATATATAATTTTTCCTTTAAAAATATATAAATATATATTTATAAATATGTAAGTGTTTATCTTCTAAAAAAAATGAAGCATATATATATACCTATATAAATCTATCTTCTAAAAAATAAATATATAAAAAATATAAAAAGAGTTTATTTTTACATAGCTATAAATATTAATAATAATAATAACAATGATATTTCTATTACTTAGTTTTTCTTTTACTTCATATGTCCTTAGATACTACCCAGGCTTTATATCAAGTACCACATAATTCTAATATTTCTAGTGATTCATCTAGTATACAATTTCCAAGAATCATGGCTGAAATCAAAGGCATAGAAGGAATAGCTAATAATACTCATAATGAATATGGGGATAATATACCACAACCTGTCTTATTAGATCGTGACCGATGGTCTTTACGTAATCTATTTATCCCAGAAATAATCATCACTCCTTCTTGTGTCACTCTACCTAGACATACAGGAAATTTTCATTTTAAACATAACATGCTACCATGCTTACCAACTTACCACGGAACTAAAAAAGAATATGCTTATGTTCATATTCGTGAATTTGAAGAAGTTTGTGATACATTTGCTGATCAAACTTGTCCTATTGAGATAATCTATCTCAAACTTTTCCCTTTTACTTTAAAAGATGAAGCTGAATCTTGACTTTTATCTCTCTATCCTGGATCTATAACTTCATGCATGATATGAATGAATCTTTTCTAAATAAATTTTATCACAAAAATTTAACATATAGCTTAATGCGAGAATATAAATTTTTCACTCAAAAAGAGAAGGAACCATGCATTGAAGACTGTGAATAGATCTCCTACAAACCTGTCCACATCATGGATTTAAAAAATGGCGTATGATTCATTTCTTTTATGAAACATTAGATCCAGAATCAAAATAAATAATTGAAGCCATGTATCAAGGGGAGTATTTTTAAAATGCTGACGAAACTGAATCATACTTTGATTGGCTTGGCAAAGACGCTCCACAAAGGGAAAAAGAAGAAATTTCTAGAAAAGAAAAGGCTGTAAGTTCACAGCAATCACAAACAGAAGATGAGTTAGTCATAAAAATTGAAGAATTAACTCGCAAGCTAATAGCTGTTAAATTGGAAAAAGCTAATCCTCCTCTATCTAAAAAGAAATTAGAACTTTGCAGTACATGTCATATGATGGGGTACTCTACAAAAAAGTGTCTTAATACTCCTGTTTATCAAAGATTTACCCCCACGCAAAAAGTTCTATTATATAACTCAAAACTGCATCTTCGTAAAAGAAAAATGAAATCGATGGACTGGTCCATATATTGTAAAAAATGTTTATCCTTATGGAACTATCGTGATTGAGGACCCTAAAGATGGAAATACATTTAAAGTCAGTAGGCATAAATTAAAGCCGTTTTTAGGAGATTTGAAACTAAATTGGAGTCCTTTTCTTTGGAGGACCCCAACTATGATGCCTCTTAAATTCATAATTCATGAGTAGAATTGTACATGTAGGAATTTTATTTTTAATTTTCTTTTTCTTACTCTTTTAATATTTTTCCAGGAATTATAACATATTATCTGATGTCACAGGTAACAAAGAGATATGAACCCATCTAATCATCGCAGAACTATAAGAATGAGTATAAACCATGCCAGTTCGTCTAACAATAACAACTATCCTCCAGAGGATAGAACTTCGTCAGATGATGATACACCCCCAAGATTTGAATATCTCATGGACTCTGACGGGGATGAAATGTTCTACGCTAGGTGTGTCGATAGAATTTACGACACTGATGAAGAAATTGATTATTTAAAGGAACCTGACCAACCTAGGGAGTGAAATGCTGAACCAATATTTGATGGATTAGATGACTGGCAGAATATTAGCACAAACTACGATGAATGGGAACAAGCTCTATATGAGGTGTTCCAAGAATTATATCATGAAAATGAAGAAAATGAATGGGAGCGATACCTAACCTCTTTAGAATAATTCCCCATTTATGATGATAATGACATTATATTTGGATGGGGGCGTTTGTTAGATAGAGTTGTTAGCGGAGAAATGATAAGGTACGCCTTCCAAAGGAATTGGTTCTTTTACCTACTAGAATGGGGTACAACTCTACTCCCTGTCTTCATTGAACAATTCATGCCTCAGAGAGTCATTGTCAGATATGAAATATTCATACAAATAACAGTGTATGATGATTTCGACATATGTGACTATGACACCCACCTAAGATTTCGAGTCTACTATCCTAGACCTCGAAATGATCACCTTTCATGAGCAATAATCCCAGTCAACGTCTAGATATGTTAAAATAAAATTCCTGTCTTTATTTTTATTGTAATTGTACTTTCCTTTTTATATATAAATAAATTTTTTTTATTATCACTGTGTTTTAAGAATCAGAACCACTTACATTTATTATTTTATGAGTTTTGATTTTTATCAAGTCTTACAAATCTAAAAAAAAATGCTATCTCATAAATGTTCTAAATTGTATGTTTAAACTATCCCATTAAGTCTAAAAAAAAAAAAAGGCACACCAAAAGTATTGCTAGTTGAAAAAAGTATTGCTGATGCCGAAAATTGGTAAGAAAGGTGTTAAGAGAAATATTGAGAGACAATGAGTTGTATGTGGTTTGGCCCCGTTAATAAGGTGACCTACGTCCACGTGATGCGTCGGAGCGCTTTACTAGCAGATCACCGGCGGGCCTGGTGAGCCAACAGTGTGGGCGGCACTGCCAGTAAAATTGGCCGGGTGTATGCGTGATGGTGAGTAAAGCTATTTATTCTTTTTGCTCAGAATGCGGATCCCCCTTGATGAGGGTTGGCGGTCTCTTTTATAGACGCAAGAGTCTGCCCGTACATGGTAAGTGTTTTGATATGGTATGTAAATCAATTATGATTGATCTACACACATTTAGGAAAGTCCCCTGAATGGTTTAGGGATCTACTAACTCTTCCCTAATAGAGTTCTGGCCAGACAAGGAAACTGCTTGGAAGGTTCGGCCTGAGCTGTACCTCCTGGAGAGTTGTTGCATCGCATGCTCGGGGTGTGTGAGCATCCCGAGCAGTAGCGTCTGTCGATCTCAGGGGTGTGGAACCCAAGCTTCCATTGCGGACAGTCCTGGTCCTTCTGCTGACATGGCGGTGCAGCCCGCACAAAATATTTCTAGACGTACCAGCTGCCCCCCATTTTTGAAGTTGATGCGATGTCCCATCGGATGAAGTTTGAAAATTAGGACTACTTCCGAGAGACTGTTCAGTAATAGACCGAGACTTTACCCAGGGTGAGACCGGTCGAAATGATCAGCCTCAGGTGCAGGCCGGACGGTGACCCCGTGGGCCCTGAGTCCTTCCAATGCCACGTGTCGGCTGGTCATTGGCCTGGTCAGGATCCAACTGTGCCCGCTTGGGAGTAACCGAATCATTCGCGTGGCAACTAAACTGTCTCGTTGCGCATTTAATGCATGCGCCTTTTGAGGCGACGCTTCGTGCACAGGTGACAACTGCCAGCCGTTTTGGGTGGGAAAGCATATGAGCCGTTCGATCAGTTTTGATCTGAGCCGTCCATGATTTCTATATAAGGAGCTCCTGTCCATTGCATATGTTCCTTGCTGACTGAAGATTGAATCTACCGAGCGGTCTTAAGAGCAAAGTATTCCCGTGCTCCTTTCCTCCTCCTTTCTTCCTTATAACCTAGGCTTTTCTCCAATGACTTCTCATGTCGACCTGACCTCCAGCAAAGGACTTTCAGCTTTTAGGAGGGACTGTGAGATCCCTGATGACGTCGGGGTCCGTCCCTTCGTTGAAGGAGAAGGGGTGGCTTTCCCTTCAGCCATTATTAGCAGTTATCTGTTGTTGATAGTGGGGCTGCATTTTCCTTTTTTCGCGTCCTTCTGCTGATTAAGTGCCGTATGAATCTCGCCCGTCTTCTCTGGGGTATATCGGCGTTGAGCTAGCGAATCGGGATATTCCTTCACTCTGTGGACATCGCCAGGTGCTATACCTTGAGCATCGACGGCGGGGACCCTTACCTACGCGCCGGTGCGAAGGAAAACATCTTGTCCGGGGATTGGACTTTCCCAACAAGAACTGGCGTTAATACCCTTGGGTTGTTATCTCCGGCAACTGGTTGGTGGACCCCTCTATTTACCCTCCTGCATCCTTCGATCCTGAGCTTTGCAAGATGTCTTTTGCTGCCTTCCGTGACATTGCCTCCACTGTTGCCGATGTGGAGGCGATCAACGGAGCGGTCGGGGCCGGCCTTAGGTTTTTTGACTTGATCAGGGGACCTGTTGATGAGGTTGGCGGTGAAGTTCCCTTTGCAACTCCGGTCGTGACTGCTTTCGGGTCACGCCGCTTTACCCGGTCCATGGCTTCCGGTCTGCATGCCATGAGCAGGGCCGCCCCGCCTGAAGGGCCAATTTCTCTATCCACCAGTGCTGATTCATCCTCATCTAGGGATACAAACCCGCCACCAGGCCCGTCCAGGAAGGGGAAGGAAAAGGCAGTTGAGGGAGAATCTCAACCCCAACCAAAAAGGGGTCGGCTGGAAACAGATGCCGGCTCTCATATGCCCAGCTCTTGGACAGGCCTCTCCCTTGGTAATCTGGAGAGTCGTCTGCAGGAGGTGGAAAAGCAAAGCGCTCTTCTGCAGACGAGCTCAGTCATGCGGGATATGGTTTTTCATGCCCTGGAGCTTACTGTCCAAGAGTTGGTGGCCAGGAAGGCGGCCATGGAAGAGGAAATCAAGGCTCTGAAGGGTAAGGGGACCTAAAGGCTCTCTTCTTCTCTTTTTTTTTTGGTTGGGTTTGTGGGAAGGCTGCTAAAATTGCCAACCAATGTACAAAATACTTCAATTAATGAAAAGGTCCTCTGAGGCCACCTTTTGCATCAGTCGTATTGTTTGTGATTGCCAATATCCGACCTGTTGTTAGCCAATCTGAATGCTCGAGGGCTAATTGAGATAGGAAGCTGCTCGAGGGCTTGTTGGGCAAGTAGCCGAGTAGCCTAATGGCGTGCTCATGTGGGACCATTCTGGAGCGGACGCCCAAGGTAAGATCAGCCCGGGCGGTTCTGATCCAGCGCCCGGGATGCTTGTGTAATCATCCCGGCCCGTGATGGTTCATTTCCTCCGCGCTGATTCAATGCTTCGTCTGATGAGGATTTTAAAATTGATACTGCATTTGAAGAGCCCGCCCGGTATAAGGTCGGGACTATCCCCAGGGCGGGATTAGTTGTGTTCAGTCGGGATATAGCCCGGGCGGTCACTCCGTGCGCCCGGGAACTACCGTTGCCACGTGCGAACTGATCACTGGCCTGGTTAGGATCGAACGACGATAGCGTGGACGTAACCAAACCGTTTGCGTGCAAACCGAACCGTCCTGTCACGCATTTAATGCGTGCGCCTTTTGAGGCGATGCTTCACGTGCCCAAAGCGACAGTTTTGGCGGGAAATCACCTAGACCGTTGGATCTGTTCTGATCTTGGCCGTCCACAGTTCCTATATAAGGAACACTTGCCCATTTCTTGGATTCCTTATGCCAAGACGAGTATTTCCGAGCAGTTTTGAGAGCGAAAAGAATCCCGAGCGAAATTCCCGAGCCCCTCTTGCACTTAAACTTTATAAGTCCTTTTCCTTTCCGAACTTCCATTTGTTGATTTCTTCTCCCCCCCCCCCCCCCCCCCCCCTATCTCTTTTTTTTTTTCGGAGTGAGGCTGGAGAGAACGAGTCCGGTAGGGTTCGAGCGGGAGTGGGATTTTTTCTTCCTTAGGTTCTGTTTGTTTTTTAAGTCGGGTGGAACCTTAGCTCAGTTGAACCGAGTGGGTATCCCTGGGGCAGTCTTGAGAGAGTGTCAGCTAGTGATAAGGAGCATCCACTCCTTGCCATTCAGGTTAGTGACGCTGCCCCCCTGTATACTAGGCTCGGGGTGTCCGACCCATACTTATGCCATAGTCTGCTCCCTCACCCCACCGTAGGAATACCAGAGATGGAACACTCCGACTTCAACTCCTCATCCAGATCAGAGAGTGAGCAGTATCGATCGGGATCCCCCGACGCCAGTCTGGACCCTCCTTCTGTTTCCCCATCCGATCACCAGAGCGAGGACAGAATTCCAGCCCGCCTGTCTGATAGCGAGTCTATCCAGGAGGTCCCCCGTTGCCTCCGTCTCGCGGGGTTCAGGTGATGAGACGCCCGGGGAGCCCAACCCCGATGTAGTATTTGCTTGTGAGTCTACCCCCTCTTCTTTACGTTCCCAGGACCTTATCCGGATTAGGGAGAGGTATTCTCTTCCTAACAGTTGCTCCCTAGCCGTGAACCCCGGCGGTGCACATCTCTACCAGCCAGGGTTCGTTACCCTGTTTGAGGACGCCCTGATGGCTGGCCTCCGCCTACCGCTTCACCCTGTGGCCCGGGACATCTTGATTTACCTCGGGATTGCTCCCGGACAGTTGGCTCCCAACGGGTGGAGATTCTTAATGGGGTGCATATCCCTGAGGCCTCAGGCGTTTGGGTACGAGATTACCCTCCGAGAGTTTCTATGGGCTCACCGACCGTTCCCTGTGCACCGGGAAGTGGGGTTTTTTTCTTTTTCTGCCCGACCGGGTAGGAAAATTATGGACAAGTGCCCCAGCAACAACAAAGGTGGAAGAGAAAATTCTTCCAGGTGTCCACCCTTCGACTCTGTGACAGGGCCCCGGGGACCCAGCTGAGGACATCCTGGGCGGGGGAGTTGAGGGGTAAGACCGCCCGTCCTTCTTCTGTCTCTTTTCTTTTGGTTTTAGGAGTACACTAGCCTGCTAACTGATTTCATTTCTCTGTTCACAGCTGGGTCAACAGAACCTACTAAGATCCCTGAGGTGTGCCAGGCCAGGAGCTGGGGCTTAGCGGAGCGGCCCACCAGTGTCTGAAACGTGTTGTCCTGGACTGGAGACTTCATCGAGACCTATTTTCCCGAGGAGCCCGTTCAAGCCCCTGATATTTCATCGATCATCCCTGGTGAGTGTCCAGGTTCCCTTGCTTTTTGGTTCCACATCTATTTTTTTGTTGCCTCTTACTCTCCTGACCGATCGATTTCGTCTGTCTTTGTAGAAATGGCTCCGAAACGTAATTTGGAGCAGCTGAGAGAAAGGCAGGCTGCTGCCGCCACCGCTACTGCCGCTCGGATGGCGGTTGCTCAGGGGAAGAGGCCTACTGCCGAGGCTCCGGGCGGTGAGCGCCCTCTGAGGCGCATTTGCCATTGGACGACCAACTGTCCGGAGCCCGTAGGGACGTCGACTCCCCAGGTGGTGGTTGTGGAGTCCGTTCCCCGGGCGGATGTTCCATCCGGTCTGTCGATGGGCGGACCCATTGAGATCCGGGAGAGGGTTAAGTCCACCCTCATCCCGAGCCAGGTGGAGGCATGCGCCAGCCTGTCTCTCGAGGACTTCCAGGGGTGGCTGTACAGCCTCTCCCACCTGGTAAGCATTTCTGCCTCCTTTGAGTATTGGCCCTCTTTTCTTTTATTTGGCTTTTTTTGACTAACCGGGCCCCCCCTTACTTCGTCGCAGGTCGGTTGTATGGCGGCAGGATCCGAGCCCCTACTGTCTTCCTTGGCAGGGAGGGCCAGTACTGCTGAAGCTGCCCTGTCAAAGGAGCGGGAAGAGTCGCAAGCCGGGAAAGCCGCCCTAGCCGCCGAGATGAACAAGACCAAGGCATTGGCCTTGAGTTTGGGGGCAGCTCAGGCAGATCTGGAGGCTGCCTTGGCTGATTTAGAGGCTTCCCGAGCCCTCACGACGGTAGCTGAGGCCCGGCGATGGCTGCAACAGAGGTGACCGCTGCAGGAGCCACGTAAGAAGCGTTTGACGATTGCTTCTTCCAAGGCTACGAAGATTTGAAGTGGCGGGTGGCCCGAGATCATCCCGAGTGGGACCTTTCGGCCTATGAGGGGATTGACTCGGATTATTGGGACATTGGGCCCGCGATTGGTAAAGACCATGCTGCTGCTGCTGCTCCTATTGCTGTTGAGCCTGCCCCGGGCATGAGCCCGCCCCGGGCGTGGGCTCGGGAACTGTAGGACTTGCTGCCCAGGAGGAAGAGGCCGGGGAAACTGAAGATGTGGTTAACGTGGAAGACTGAAGTCCCTGACCTGTCTTCGTTTTGTGTTATAGTTAGCCTTATTTTTTGTTTTTTTTTGGGAGGCTACTACATCTGCCCCCCAGACTATGTACAGTGTTTTTACTTATTAATGAAAAGGCCCCTGAGCTCTAACCTTCTTTGCTGATTTCTGCTCGCTTTCCATTGTTTGCTGTTTAATTCCATCTGCACTATGCCTGTTTGATTGCCAGTATCCGCTCGATTTTCAACCGACCTAACCCCTGCCTTAGCAAATGGTTTAGGAACTTTTAA
Organism: Hydrangea macrophylla; assembly: GCA_033977485.1. NCBI lineage: Eukaryota > Viridiplantae > Streptophyta > Magnoliopsida > Cornales > Hydrangeaceae > Hydrangea > Hydrangea macrophylla. Next base: position 15,924,779 of record CM066983.1, read on the forward strand.
CCAGCAGAACACCTAGTCCTTTTATCCTGTTTTTAAGGTAATTGCCCGATCTGCCATAGGAACTTGTCCTGTTTAGCGTCCGGGATCGCCCGGTGTATTGTAGGAGTACCCTGTATTACTGTCCGGGATATAATCTCTGATTACTGTAAGTACTTAGGAATTTCATCCAAGTTCTTTTTGTAACCGGTGTGATTTCCTGTTTTAGCCTGGCCTAATCCCCCTGTCCCCCAAGCATTTTGCTAAGGCCGGAGTGCAGGAGTGGGTGGCTGTAGGAAACCGACCTAGAACATGGGTGGTTGGAGGGTCCTTTTAGGCTTGCCATCACCAGCCACCTAGGGGTGTGCCCCCATCGTTAATTGGACCTAGGCGAAGCCTTATGCAATTTCCTATTTAGGTCTAGTATCCCCTTGCCCCCCGAGCGTCCTGCCAAGGCAGGGGGTAGTGAGGAGCGACCATAGGAAACCGACCTGGAACATGGGTGGTTGCAGGATCCTTTTATGCTTGGGTTCAGAGCCCGAGGTCTTTGTGTGCTTGGGTTCGGAGCCCGAGGTCTTCTGTGCCTCAGGGTTAGGCCCGAGGACTTTTAAGCATTGCACGGTGTACTGACGGGAGTAAATTTGCATAGTAAACTATTCAACTTTATATAAAAATAAAAATTTGTAGCGTTTGCTCAATTAGAGCTACAAAAAGAAATTTCTCTACTAATACTGAATTCCCGTGACCCAATGCTACTGATAATACTTGCGGAGGTGTTGCACATTCCAAGGGTGAGTGAGATCGTGTTAGTCCCTGCTCTGTAGCCAGTAGGTTCCTGGTCGGTTGACCCAGGTTACTTTATACGGGCCTTCCCAGTTTGCCCCCAATTTCCCATGGCTCAGGATCCGGGTAGACTGGTTCACTGCCTTAAGGACGAGGTCCCCGACTTGAAAACTGTGGTGCTTCACCCTGCTATTGTAGTACCGTGAGACCCGTTGCTTGTAGGCTGCCACCTTTAGGTAGGCTTGGTCTCTCCTTTCCTCCATTAGATCTAGTTTTGACCTGAGTGCTTCTTCGTTATCCGGCGCACTGAAGTTGGCCACCCGATATGTAAGCAGCCCTAGCTCTGTGGGGACCACCGCCTCAAATCCGTAGGTTAAAGAGAACGGCGTCTCGCCGATTGCCGCTCGGGGTGTTGTGCTGTAGGCCCACAAGAGGGTCGGTAGTTCTTCAACCCACAGCCCTTTGGCGCCCTCAAGCCTTGTTTTGATTGACTGCAAGATTGTTCGGTTGGTTACCTCGGCTTGACCGTTGGCTTGTGGATGCTCGGGGGAGGAGTAATGATTTAGTATCCCGTAGCCCGAGCAGAACTGCCTGAAGATAGTTGTGTCGAATTGTCTGCCATTATCGCTGACCAGGACCCAAGGAATGCCAAACCTATTGAGAATATTCCTTTCCACGAAGCTTTCCATTTTCCGTTCGGTTATTATCGCCAAGGGCTCGGCCTCTGCCCATTTGGTGAAGTAATCAACAACGATGACGACGAATTTGACCAGTCCTTTTCCCATCGGTAAGGGACCAACAATGTCAATTCCCCACTGGGCGAACGACTAGGGGCTGTGGATTGGTGTCTGGAGCTCTCCCGGTCGGTTGATCATGGGAGAGTATCTTTGACACTTGTCACACATCCGGACGTAATCTTGTGAGTCTCGGGCCATGGTTGGCCAGTAATAGCCTTGCAATATGGCCTTTCTGGAGAGTGACCGGCCTCCGATGTGGTTCCCGCACACTTCTTTGTGGATTTCAAACAATATCGTTGGGACCTGTGCGGGGAGAACACAGCGGAGTTATGGGATAGAGAATCCCCTCTTATAGAGGATCCCATCAACGAGATGATATCGGGCCGCCCGGTACTTAACCCGGCGGGCCTCTTCTTTCTCGTCGAATAGCACGCCTGTTGTCAAGAATATCACGAGCGGGTCCATCCAGCTAGGTCCCAGAGTGATCGGATCTACCTCCATGCCTTCTGAGTTGATCGCACTTGGTTCGGGTAGGTATTGTATCCGTATCCCGGGCAAGTCTGACTCAAAAGACGAGGCAAGGCGAGCCAACCAGTCGGCCCTGGTATTTTTTTCTCTGGGTATCTGCGTGATGGAAAATCCCCGGAGCTTCTTGAAGACCGCTCGGACAGCGGCCAAGTAGGCTACCATATTGTCTTCCCGCGCTTCATACTCTTGGTTAACCTGGTTGACCATGAGCTGGGAGTCGCTGTATCCCTGGACTTGTTGTGCACTCATAGAAATGGCCAACTGTAATCCGACTAAGAGGGCTTCGTATTCGGCCTCGTTGTTAGGGGCACGAAAACCAAACCTTAGCGCGTATTCGAGCTGGATACCATCGGGGGTAGTTAGGATGATTCCTGCACCACTGTCTTGTTGATTGGATGAACCATCCACGTGCAATATCCAGGTTGGGGTATCAAAGTGTAACCCGGGCGGTAAGGCCGGCGGCTCAGACTCTTCAACCGGGTCCTCTGGATAAGTGAGCTCAACCAAAAAGTCCGCTACGGCTTGTCCCTTGATGGCTGTCCGGGGTCGTTAGATTATTTTAAATTCTTTCAACTCTAATACCCACTTGACGAGCCTCCCGGACGTGTCTGGACGGCTGAGGATTCTGTGGAGGGGTTGATCTGTGAGGACCACAATGGCATGGGCCTGAAAGTACGGGCGGAGCCTTTGGGCCGAGGTGATGAGGGCGAACGCCAGTTTTTTAATGCGGGAGTATCTGCTCTCCGCGCCCTGTAACGCCCGACTAGTGTAGTACACTGGGAACTGTATCCCGTGCTCTTCCTGAACGAGTGCTGAGCTAACCGCTGATGGTGACACTGCCAAGTGTAAAGACAATTCTTCCCCCGGCACGGGTGTTGAGGGTAAAGGAGGGGACACCAAGTATTTCTTGAGTTCTTGGAATGCCTCTTCGCACTCTTCTGACCACTGGAACGCTTTGCGGAGGATTTTCAAGAATGGCAAGCACCGGTCGGTAGCTCGGGAGACAAATCTGTTCAATGCGGCCACCCGTCTGGTTAAGCTCTGTAATTCCTTCGTTGATTTGGGCGACCGCATGTTGATGATGGCTTTGATCTTTTCGGGGTTTGCCTCAATCCCCCGTCTGCTGACTAGATGGCCCAGAAATTTCCCGGACGAGACACCGAAGGTGCATTTGGCTGGGTTCAACCTCATCCTGAATTTTTTCAAAATGCTGAAGGCCCCGACCAGAAGCTCAAGGTCGTTGGACTTGTCCTAGCTCTTGACCAACAGATCATCCACAGACACTTCCATAGACTTCCCAATCAGGTCTTTGAACATGTGGTTGACCAGGCGTTGGTAGGTGGCCCTGGCATTCTTAAGACCGAATGGCATAACCTTGTAACAATACGTACCCTGGTCAGTGATGAATGCAGTCTTCTCTTTGTCCCCGGGGTACATGCTGATCTAGTTGTACCCCGAGTAGGCATCCATAAACGAGAGGAACAAGTGACCGGCCGTGGAGTCCACAAGGAGATCTATCCTGGGCAGCGGATAGAAATCCTTGGGGCAGGCTTTGTTGAGGTCGGTGAAGTCCACGCACATCCTCTACTTCCCGTTGCTTTTCTTGACTAGAACAACATTAGCTAACCAGTCGGGATAGTGGACCTCTCGGATGGACTTCGCCTTCAGGAGCTTGTCCACCTCTTCGGATACTGCTTTCTGTCTCTCGGGGGCCATGCCCCTCCTCTTCTGCTTCATTGGTTGGTAGTCCAAACTGACATTCAGACGGTGGGACATTATCCGGGGGTCAATCCCGGGCATAGCTTCATGACTCCAAGCAAAAGCGTCCTGATTTTGCCTCAGGAACCGAGTCAGCTTTTCCTTCAGACCGGGCTCCAGTAGGGTACCAATGTTGATCGTGCGGTCTGGGTGCTCGGAATCCAACATCACTCTTTCTAATTCTTCCCCCGGACCTATCGTGTCACTCCGGTCCCGGGGGTCCATCTCTTGAACGTTTAGTGTTTCGTTGATTGCCCCCCGGCGCAATGAGCTGACGTAGTAACTTCGGGCGGTGGTCGATCTCCACGCAAGCATCCGGGTTCCTGAGGAGTCGGGAATTTCACTATTAAGTTGTAGGTGGAGACGATTGCCCTGGCCTTATTAAGGGTCGGCCTCCCAAGAATGACATTGAAGGCCGACGGGGCTTCCACGATCACGAAATTGGTCAGTGCGGAAGCCTGCTGGGGGTAGGCCCCCATGAAAACTGGAAGCTCGATTGTCCCGAGGGATTGTGTGCTGGAGCCATTAAACCCTACCAGGGGGTAGCGACCGGCCGGAGCCGATTCCTATTTATCCCGAGCTGATCAAACGCCGATGTGAACATGATGTCAGATGAGCTGCATGTGTCCACCAGCACCTTCTTGACCATGTAGTTGGCGATAGAAAGAGTTACGACTAGCGGGTCATCATGGGGGCAGTGTACGCCTTGCAAATCATCGGAGGTGAATGTTAGAACATCGACGGGCGGGGAGTCCGTTGATTAGACCTGCCAGACGTCTGCTTGGGATGCCCGAGCATGCCTCTTTCGTGCCGACTGTGAGTCCCCGCCGCCTTACGTTTCTCCAGAGATCACGTGGATGTGGCCAAGTGGTGGTGGCTGATCAGGAACTCGGGTGTCCTGCTGGGGTCGTCTATCCGCTGTGACGAACTCCGCGAGGTGTCCCTGCTCGATCAGCTTCTCTATTGTTATCTCTGACTTAAAGCAATCCTCCGTTTCATGGTCATGGTCTTTGTGAAAGTGGCAGAACTTGTCCCGATTCCTCTTACCGGGAGGGGTTCTGTGTTTCGCTGGCTGCTGAAGTAACCTCTGCGCCTCAGCGGCGGCCATAACTTCTTGTATGGGCCTGGAAAGGGGTGTTTAAGCAACCGGGGGTTGACCCTGAACATCCTTCTGATACTGCTTTAGCTTCTTTCCCGAGCCCTTCTCGAATCCTTCACGCTTGCGCTTAGCCCTCGGGGATTCGTCTCCTGCCTGGCCGGCGCGCTTCACCTTCAGAAACTCCTCAGTGTCTATGTATTTTTCGACCCTCTCTGAGAGCTCCACCAGGGTTGCCGATCGGTTGTGATGACACGACGTGGCAACCTTGGTGTGTTGAACTCCCGAACAGAAGGCCATAATTGCGGCCGTTTCATTAAGATTGCGAATATGAAGCCTTTGTTGATTGAAACGGTCCACATATTCCCTTAGGGACTCTCTGTAGACACCCCATTTTGTCGGCTATCAGATTTAGGAGACCCATAGCTTGGTGGTTCACAATGATCGTAAAAGACTCAAAAAGACTCTCGGAAGTCAGCTCTATCTCTCAAAATGCTCAGAATGACCAAAATGCCCCTAAAAGCCCGAAAAACTCCCAGATTTGGTCCCAAAGTTCTGAAAACATGCTACGTCATAAGAAAAGTGATAAAATGAGTTTTTAAGAAAAATCGGATAAAATCGTCAGCTCCCAGAGTCCCCCGGAAGTCCCGGAAGTTCCCGGAAAGTCCCCGTTGACCGGTTTGACCAAGGTTTGACTAGGTTTGACCAAGTTTGACCAAAATCGTCCGAATTTACCAGAATCATTTAAAATTATGAGAAAAGTGTTAAAACAAGTTCCAAAAGAAAATCGAGCGAAAACATCAGCTCTCGGGAACTCCCGGAGGTTTCCAGAACTTCCCGGGAATCCCAAGTTTGGCCAGTTTGACCAGAATTTGACTTTGGAATCGGGGCACCAAAACAATTTTCAAATATTTTTCATGGATACTAGAGGTCAATAGCTTTCCAACGGTATATCGCACATAATTTCTGGATTTAAAACGAATTTATAATGAATTTCCGAAGGTGAAAAAGGCGATCAAATCGACTTTTATTGCGAATACCGCAAAACTTTTCAAAGTGACCTATCCCCGAACTATTTTTTATGTAAATTAGACTCCATTACCTTTCCAACGGTATATCACAACCTCAGTTTGGAGTTCGTACGCGTTTTCTATGAATTTCAGACAAAATAGGGCCTTTTCGTGAATACCGGAACCTCTGGGGGCCTAAACGTAAATTTCTGGGCGTCTGAGGAGCAGTGCCGCCGCGGCACTGGCCCACTGCTGCCGCGGCACTCAACCCTCGCAGAGTCCATTTTTGTAATTTTTTTGGGGGTCCAATTTGATTAATTGAAAGTCAAAACGACATAGTTTTGTGTTCACAGTTGTTTGGGACCAATGGGAGTACTTCTAAAACCCCAAAACCACCCCAAATTGGCCTATATAAACCCCCCATTGCTCTTCATTTTAGGGGGGCCAAGTGCAAAGCTTGAAAAGTTGTAGAGAAGAAGAGAGATAGAGATAGGTTTAGAAGAGAGAAAGGGAGCTTCTCCCATTGATTTTCCATAAAGAAAGTGAGTTTTAATCTTGTTTTATTCCATTACCTCTCATATACTTCACATTCCAAACACCCCCAATCACCATTCTTGAGCATTCTTGAGTTAGGAAGCTACTTCCATGTCCAAATGTCAAAATCTATGAGTGAAACACCAAGCTACAAGTCCAAAATCATGAATATTATCTATTGATTGCTATCTATTTACTTGCTTGTTTATATTATGTTCATCTCTTCTTAATCTCATTTCTTTTTTTATTTTCTTTATTTACTTACTAGTTCATCATCATCTAAGTGATGACATGAAGTTTGGGGTGAGTGAATCCTTATGGATAGTAGCTCTTGACCTCAAAAACATGTTTGATAGATGATGATCATAACCTCAATACTTCCAAGGTATTCTTGAAAAGTATTGAAGTAATGTTCAAAATAAAATAAATCTCTCCAACAATCTTGGAGGTTCTTGATGATGAGTTTGATGTTGGCATTTTAAGTGGCTATAATCCTTATTGAGTATTGAAAATATGCTTTCAAAACATCTATTTCAAAACCCCCCTCAACCCCTCTTCTTTTGGTTTCAAGAAACTAAACCTAGTTTTCTCCAAAATCTTCAAAACAATGAGTCAAAACAGTGAGTGAGCTGAGTTCAAGGATTTCTCTAGAACTCAATACTCAACATATGGATGCAAGGCCACTTGGAAGTTTTCCTAACTCATTGGAGAACACCCATGATTTTTGGTTTGACTTGGAAGTACTTGGAAATGGTCCATTTGGACCCAAACATTCCTTCCAGACATTCTGCCTTTTCTGCCACAGGAGCTAGGGCCACTTCCAACTTCTTTTACAGAAAACTTGTCCAAAAGGAGTGATCCTAACTTATTTTTCCCTTAAACTTAAATGTCTTAGGAAACTTTCTGTATAAAATGGGCCTCTAGATCATTCTTTTTCATTTTCTAAGATTTTCTAACATTTCAGTCGACGGTACGGACTCTGTTTCTGAGGGACCTTCATTGTTTATATGATTTCTCTCAATCTGTGATATTTATTAAGGATTGGCTTTTTGGGTTGTGTTCTAGACACAATAAGGAACATCTCCATAAAATATCATGCATTGAAAACATTCCTAACCCCTCTTTTCAAATTTCCAAAGATGATGCTACTGTTCTGTCCACTATTCACAGCTAACATACCTTAACTTTCATTCTTTGATTTGATGCTCGTATGCATTCCAAATTAGTTCATATCTTAGGAAGTAGTTCATACTTCATTTGTACATATCCCATGTTGATTTCATCCATCCATTCATACACATTTTAGACTTCTAAGTCATTCTAGGAATCCATGAATACAAAGCACACTACAACCTTGGCACATTCTAGATACATACATCGCATCCATGCAAGGATTTGGGGTTTTTGTAACTCCTAATGTACGAAGATTATAAGGAATGATCATGATCACACGTTCATGCTTCCCTCGATCTAATCATCCTTTTCTCATCCGTCTCGGGGATTGAGAGATCTTCTTTTCTCGAAGAATAACATGCATCATGTTACCTTGCTAAGCATATTTTGATTTCTTTGTTTATTTATTTCAAGAACAATTCATGTCCCTTTTAGATTAAGGAAACTAATTACTTGATACACGATTAGACGACTTTTCCTAGGTTTATTTGTGTGATCTTTCACTTTACATTGCATGATATTTGACTTAGATCTTATGAATGATATTTTATCTTTTGATCTTCCATTTCAATTTTCTTATGTAATGTAATATACTATCATAGTATTATTTGTCGAACCATACATAGGATAAGATGATTATTTGGATGCTAATTGAGGCCCGTCGAAAGACGGGGTGAGTTGAGGGTGTTTTAGTCGCGACAAAGGCTCCTTCCTCTCTCGTACCAAAATCCCGAACCAAGTTCTTTGGTTATGAAGGGCCGGTGCCCTTATCCGCTTGGGTGAGTCAAAATTAGGTTTCTTGGTTCCTTAAAGACCAAGTGGCGACTCTGTATCTGTTTTCAACAGACCTAGACCTTTTCTTTTCTTTGATCCAAGTCAAATTCCTTTTCAAAACAATCTCAAACAAGAGAAGTGGTCCGATTCCGCGTGTCCACAATCTGGCGACTCTGCTGGGGATATTTATTTTCAAAACAAAATAATACAGAGATTTGACTCATAAGAAGCATCCTTAAAATCATCTTTTTTTACTGTGTCTGGTTCACCGCATTGCATTCTGCATTTTACCCTCCTGACTGTGTCTGAAACGCGGCGCTGACATTGTTCAGGTCTTGCTGTGCCAGGGCACAAGTCACCGTTGATACTGTACCTTCCAAGGTATATCAAAAAGAGTAAAAACCTCCGTACTGTCTCCCTGACGGTATTTTGGAACTCTCGTCAACGGACCCTCTTTGACTAAACCCATCCTTTGCATATAGATTCTTGTAGAACCTTTCATAGGACTGTTCATTTATCTTTTCAGATAGGACAATATGATACAACTGCTGTATGCCCTGACGGGATTACCTGCGCGGTGTAGATGCTTATGTGGCATAGAATAGGACCTCCTTCTTATGATCCCCAAGGCAATCACTCACATGTGATCACATTGAGTTGACCTGCCTAGGCACCATGACGAGGATGTCTGCTCCATGCTCACAAAGATATACACCGCAAACCTTGTTTGTCGGTCCTGAGACATAGGAGTATGAAAACCTGCTAGAAAGTACGATCACTACAACCGTATTAACCAGTTTCTCCCAGAAACTATGCCCAGATATCCCAGATATAACCATATTAACCAGTTTCTCCCAGAAACTCTATCCAGATATCCCAGATATAACCGCATTAACCAGCTTCTCCCAGAAACTCTGTCCAGATACCCCAGATATAACCGCACTAACCCATTTCTCCCAAAAACTCTGCTCAAATTTCCCAGAAATACCAGAAACTCTGTCCAAATTCCCCAAAAATGCCCAGTCCCTCCTAGAAGCTTTCATAAAAACCTGGAAACCCCTGTTATCCCTCGGCGATCGTACTGGAAAGTAGGGTTAGCACACTTTATATGTTTAGGACCTTATTTGTTTAGCTGCTACCTGTTAGAAATAGGGGCATCATATAGATTAGGGCGTACATCCGCATGCTTGTCTCATATGCATGCACTATTCCCATCAATCTGCACGCATGGTCTCGAGTCAGTCCACATCACTGTCTTTGTCTGTCTAAAGTTGTCACTGTCAGGATCTGATACATCCCTTTCCCCGAAATCTGTCAGGTTAGTATAGATTCCCAAGGTCAGCAGCCAGGATCCTCGTCGTGGGCCAGGAGTTCAGATAATCGTCAGGTCAGAATCAGTCCGACAGCCTACTTCAGCATGAATAGAGAAGAGTTGGAAAACAAGGTTACTGAGTTGGGAGCAACCATAAGCTAGCAGTCCGACAGCCTAGCCCAAGTTCTGAAGTTCATGGAAGAACTGAAGCAGCAGCAGCCGCAACCTCCGCCCGGGTTTCCACCACCAGGGTTTGAACCTCCTCCACATGGGAATAACGGGGAGGAAGACTGGTTTCAAGGGTACCCACCGTTTGCGTATGAGAAGAAGCTCCAAGAGAAAATGGATAAGGTCGACAAGCTAGAGAGCGTACTGAGGAAAAGCAAGGGGGTCGATGATTACATGCTAGACCTGGAAGGCCTCTTTGAGCATGTTAAGCTGAAACTGCCGGAGAACTTCAAGATGCCTGAAATTGATCGTTTTGATGGAACTGGGAATCCAAAGAGCCACATAAAGTTCTGCATGAGTGTTTTCCAATAAATGGGCTGCACCCATGAGCACATTGCAATGTTGTTCCCTCAAACCCTCGCCAAGGCCGCTCTATCCTGGTTTCTGACCTTGGAGGTTTCTAGACTCGGACTTGGGAAGATATAGTCCAGGTCTTCATTGATCATTACTCCTACAACCAAGAGCTCGATGTCACCATCCGGGATCTGGAGACTACCCGGCAGAACCTCAATGAGTCCTTCGCTGCGTTCTTGAGCAGATGGAGGAACAAAGTGGCCCAAATGACCCACCGACCAGTCGAAAAGGAACAAGTCCGGATGTTGATCAAGAATCTACTGCCGTTGTACCATGAGAAACTCTTCTACCAATCCATCTCAACATTTGAAGAACTGTTTGAGATTGGGACTAGAATCGAGGATGCAATCAGGGAAGGGAAAATCAAGAATGAAGAATCACAAAGCCAGCCCAAGAGGCCCGACTACTCCCGAAACCCTTCGAATGTCAACGCCCTTAGTAACCAACCCATAGCCTGTTCTCCCCAATCATACCAGTTCAAAAACCAAACCAGCTCGCCTAGCCGCCCTTACCAAAATAGGGTACCCCGTGAATTTTTCAAGCTGGATATCTCTCCCTCCGTAGCCTTAGACCGCCTGCTAAAAAAGGGACACCTCCAACTCCTTCAGCCTCGTGCCGATACCCCACCACCTAACTGTGACTGGTCCAAACGATGTGCCTACCACCAAGGCCTAGGCCATGACACCGATCGATGCATACGTCTCCGCCATGATATCCAAGACCTCATTGATCGAGGAATCATCGAGCCACCACCCATTCAACCCCAGGTCACCTAAGCCCATTGCCTATTCTCTCAAATGATCCCTTTTACTGACACCTATGAATGTTGAATCCGTGCAGTGGATCGATAGTTTTAGACCAAGTCGAGTCTGTTCTATATTTTGTGTCTATTTCAAGTTTGATCTTGTGGTCGAGTCTGTCTATCATCGAGTTGTTGTGAGTCTGTATCGAGTAATGTAATCTTTCTCTTCTGATGGAATGAAGTCTCATTTTGCCTAATCTGATGTGTATATTCATAAGTGCATGAATCGCTGAACTGAAAATGTCACTTTTCAAATTACCATGGACATTACCCTGCTAATAAATTTTTGCATCAAACAAAAAAAGAGAATCCCAAACAGGTCAAAGTCGATTTCGCACTGACCCCAAAGAAGAGCTGAGAATTGAACAGTCTTACTTTAAGAATTTAAAGATGCTTTTGCTCAAATCTCGAAAAGACATACTTAAGACTAATTTGGGGCTTGCCTAACACCCTTTCCACCATTTCTACCATTTCAAAGCCTCGGACCCAATCCAATTGATAGCCATGCGAACCTGTGCAAACTTGGTCCTTGTTGGTAGCCAAACATTTCGATGAGTTTCTTCCCCCTTTAAAAAAAAAAAAAAAAAAAAAAAGCTCGCTAGGTTGAAAACCCGAAAAGGGCCCCTAGGCAAAAATGAGAGCTAAAAAGGTGTTGATTTCCAAAATCTGACCCTAGCCAGTCAAAAGGTTGAAGAAAATTTTGATGAAACAAATGAGAAAATTGTATGCTTCAAGGTACATCATAAGAACGTGCCTGGATCACATTTCCAAAGGCACGGAACAACCACAAAATTCTGAGAGCTGACATGCACGTTTCGGAATTCTAAGATTGCGATTGAAAGATCTTGCAAGAATCAATTACATGAAAAGCAAAATTGACTGGCTAGGCGAAAGTGAAAAGGATCAATCCTCAAAATAAAAAGAACAAGAAAGAGAAAAAAAGGGGGATTGAAACTGAATCCTTTTATTCAAAACTACCACAAGTGGCTCAAGTTTGAACTGATTTGATGATTGGTTTGAAAAACCCTCATACCCAATTTTTTTCAAGACCTTGCCTTGAACTACGCTCGACCTGATTCCCACTCGGGGACACGTAGGCAACCACATCGGTTCGGTCAACACCATCATAATCAAACCAATTTCCTTCAAGCCTTGCCTTGAACTACGCTCGACCTGATTCCCACTCGGGGATACGTAGGCGACCACAACGGTTCGGTCACCCCACCTACCTAAAAATCAACTCGCTTCTTTCCGACCATGGCCCGAACTACGTTGGACCTGATCCCCACTTGGGGGTACGTAGGCAGACTTTCAAAAAGAAAAAGGATGGCTCGCTAGGTCGAAAATCCAAAAGGACGCCTAGGCAAAAGTTAGAGCTAAATCCAAAGTAAGCAATAACAAAAGAGAGAAAAGAGCTCGTTAGGTCACCTCACTGGTGCCTAGGCAAAAGTTATGAGCATTTGAGAGATTAAAGTCACGGTCCTTGCCTCAAGCCAGAAATCACCTTCCACACTAGGGGCAAACGTTGGCTACTCGCCTCGTTTGCCTGAACTCCATTATCTACCCTTCATACAAGGGGCAAACTTCGGTCACCTACCTCGTTTGCCCAAAACCTCCAATAAACCATTGTCCAAACTAGGGGCAAACTTCGGTCACCCACCTCGTTTGCCTATGAATTCTACTTCGTACACCTCAAACTAGGGGCAAACTCCGTTTGCCTAACACGATCCCTTCACACCAAGGGCGAGTTTTAAAGTCACTAAGTTGTTTTGAAATTTTTTGAAATTTTTTGAAATAGAGCATCTTTTATTCTAAAAGCTAAGGCACTAATTCAAAGCACTTCCAGGGATAAGTAGAGAATTGATTAGATCAATAGGGAGGAATTTTCAAAAACCAGATTTATCAGCAAAGTGCTGTCATATTAAGATGAGGAGTGGACATAAAAGATGAGCGGTACATCATTCATGATGAAGGCACATTGGATCGTGGCAATTTGAGAATTTCATGTCCAAGTCAATCCTTCTTTGTTTGAGTCAGTAGTAATCTGATCACAAGTGTGTCAAAGATCGAGGTTTTATACAAACTAACTCAACTTTCCTTGTCATTCCTGTTAAGTCCATTTGTCCTGATGGTCTCAAATGTGTGGGTTAAAGGTGATTCTCAATTATAAAAAAAAAAAAAAAAACTTTGGATATAAGCAGAAGTACCAAACATTATTACTACACCAGTCAAGGTACAACATGAGAAGTGTCCCAGGTACAAGTGGTATAAACTTGTAAGTGGTTGCAAACTACAAACCGATAGTTTGTTCCTCAAGGTGACTGATCGGAGGAAATATCGCCAACACCAAGAAACTATTGCTGACGTGTTGATGAGGTGTGTCGATAAGACGCGTTGTCGAGGTGTTTTAGGGCCCAAAGTCCAGATGTGTTGATGAGAAGTTTTGATAAGATGTGTTTTAGGGCTCAGAGTTCGGATGTTTTGATAAGATGTGTTATCAAGACGTTTAAGGTTCAAAGTCCAAGTGTGTCGTTGAGGAGGAGCATCAGATGTGTCGAGGAACATCAGGAGAGTTGAGAAGCATTATTGGAGCATCGAGGAACATCAGAAGAGAGTATTGTTTAAGAGGAGCATCGGGTGTGTTAAGGAGCATCATTGAAGAACATCGGATGTTGAAGAGTCAAGAAACATCGGATGTGTTGAGGAGCATCAGATTTGTTGAGAAGCATCGTTGAAGAGTTGGGGAACATCGGATGTGTTGAGAAGCATCAGATTTGTTGAGGAGCGTCAGCAGAGTTGAAAAGCATCATTTAAAAGTCGAGGAGCGTCATTAAGATTTGAAGAACACCATTGAGAATCAAGAAGCATTGAGAAGCACCGTCAAAGATTTGAGTAGCAACATAAGTCCATGAGTGGCTGTTGATCTTTCATCTTTGTTCATGCAACATAAGTCCATGAGTGGCTGTTGATGATCTTCCTTCATCCTAGCAACATAAGTCCATGAGTGGCTGTTGATCTTTCATCTTCGTTCATGCAACATAAGTCCATGAGTGGCTGTTGATGATCTTCCTCTCTCCCAGCAACATAAGTCCATGAGTGGCTGTTGATGATCTTCCTTTCTCCTAGCAACATAAGTCCATGAGTGGCTGTTGATCTCTCATCTTTCTTCATGCAACATAAGTCCATGAGTGGCTGTTGATGATCTTCCTTTCTCCTAGCAACATAAGTCCATCACTCTTCTCTTTCAATATCAAAACCTTAACTGCCGCAGGCCATCTCCGTATCCCTCATCACAAATAGAATGATACCTTTACTCCCATTTAATGGACGTATTTCCTTCTTCCTAGCAGAGTACATCGTCCCCCGAGGACCGAAGTAGACAGATACCAGCTCCCGGAGGTCCTGACCGGCTCTCTTGGATTGAGCGCCAACATATTTTGATCAACCGTGAGAGATTCAGAGATGGGTCCTGGTTCCCGATCAAGAAAAGAGATTCTCCAAGAACACCTACATCATCCCCCGAGGATCGAAGTAGACAGATACCAGCTCCCGGAGGTCCTGACCGGCTCTCTTGGATTGAGCGCCGACATATTTTGATCAACCGTGAGAGATTCAGAGATGGGTCCTGGTTCCCGATCAAGAAAAGAGATTTCCCGAGAACCCTGCATTATCCCCCGAGGACAAAAGCAGACAGATTCCAGCTCCCAGAGGCCCTGACCGGCTCTCTGGGATTGAGCGCCGAAAGATTTGATCAACCGTGAGAGGTTCAGAGATGGATCCTGGTTCCCGATCAAGAAAAGAGATTCCCCGAGAACCCCAGAAGCCACAACCGGCTCTCTTGGATTGAGCGCCGAAAGATTTTGATCAACCGTGAGAGATTCAGGGATGGATCCTGGTTCCCGATCAAGAAAAGAGATTCTCCGAGAACACCTACATCATCCCCAAGGGTAAATACAAAAGATACTACCACTAGCTAGAACTGATTCCCGAAAGTCGGCCGTCAGGAACAATCAGAGCATCGCCCACATCCAGATCTCCTGATTATCAAGAATTTTCTCACAGCTTTACCACAAGATCCCTCGGTCACCTTTGGCTATCATCTTCTAAACAAAGCGCATCTGATCTATCTCACTCATTCCAGAAGTTTGCCCCCAGACCCGGAGTCTTCTAAACCTTGATGTCCTTATCCGAGTCATCCACCACATCACAGTCGCAAACACTATCACAACACCAGCCCACTCGGAGTGGCACACCCCACAACACCTGCTCATACTAGGATCATAACACTAGACAAGATAAGACTCATGACACAATTCATATCACATCCATGCATTGCATATCATCCTCATAGCATAGCATCCGCATGTGTTGTTGTGCATGTGTGATTTGTTCCTTTATGCCCTGAACTACGCCCTGGTCTGATTCCCCTAGGGATACGTAGGCAGCTCACGCAGAGCACGACCAGCACTGACCTCAACATCTTTTTTCATCATTGCATCTTTTGCAACGCTTTAATCCTAAATCTATAGCCTCCAAAAAGTCCTGTCTCTTCAAAGCTTTGGCACTCGCTTGCGACATGCGTTGCCTCGCAAGTTCATGCCAAAGAGGGGCAAACTGTAGACACCCCATTTTTTCGGCTATCAGATTTAGGAGACCCATAGCTTGGTGGTTCACAATGATCGTAAAAGACTCAAAAGGACTCTCAGAAGTCAGCTCTATCTCTCAAAATGCTCAGAATGACCAAAGTGCCCCTAAAAGCCCGAAAAACTCCCAGATTTGGTCCCAAAGTTCTGAAAACATGCTACGTCATAAGAAAAGTGATAAAATGAGTTTTTAAGAAAAATCGGATAAAATCGTCAGCTCCCAGAGTCCCCCGGAAGTCCCGGAAGTTCCCGAAAAGTCCCCGTTGACCGGTTTGACCAAGGTTTGACTAGGTTTGACCAAGTTTGACCGAAATCGTCCGAATTCACCAGAATCATTTTAAATCATGAGAAAAGTGTTAAAACAAGTTTCAAAAGAAAATCGAGCGAAAAAATCAGCTCCCGGGAACTCCCGGAGGTTTCCAGAACTTCCCGGGAATCCCAAGTTTGACCAGTTTGACCAGAATTTGACTTTGGAATCGGGGCACCAAAACAATTTTCAAATATTTTTCATGGATACTAGAGGTCAATAGCTTTCCAACGGTATATCGCACATAATTTCTGGATTTAAAACGAATTTATAATGAATTTCCGAAGGTGAAAAAGGCGATCAAATCGGCTTTTATCGCAAATACCGCAAAACTTTTCAAAGTGACCTATCCCCGAACTATTTTTTATGTAAATTAGACTCCATTAACTTTCCAACGGTATATCACAACCTCAGTTTGGAGTTCGTACGCGTTTTCTATGAATTTCGGACAAAATAGGGCCTTTTCGCGAATACCGGAACCTCTGGGGGCCTAAACGTAAATTTCTGGGCGTCCGAGGAGTAGTGCCGCCGCGGCACTGGCCCACTGCCGCCGCGGCACTCAACTCTCGCAGAGTCCATTTTTGTAATTTTTTTGGGGATCCAATTTGATTAATTGAAAGTCAAAACGACATAGTTTTGTGTTCACAGTTGTTTGGGACCAATGGGAGTACTTCTAAAACCCCAAAACCACCCCAAATTGGCCTATATAAACCCCCCATTGCTCTTCATTTTAGGGGGGCCAAGTGCAAAGCTTGAAAAGTTGTAGAGAAGAAGAGAGATAGAGATAGGTTTAGAAGAGAGAAAGGGAGCTTCTCCTATTGATTTTCCATAAAGAAAGTGAGTTTTAATCTTGTTTTCTTCCATTACCTCTCATATACTTCACATTCCAAACACCCCCAATCACCATTCTTGAGCATTCTTGAGTTAGGAAGCTACTTCCATGTCCAAATGTCAAAATCTATGAGTGAAACACCAAGCTACAAGTCCAAAATCATGAATATTATCTATTGATTGCTATCTATTTACTTGCTTGTTTATATTATGTTCATCTCTTCTTAATCTCATTTCTTTTTTTATTTTCTTTATTTACTTACTAGTTCATCATCATCTAAGTGATGACATGAAGTTTGGGGTGAGTGAATCCTTATGGATAGTAGCTCTTGACCTCAAAAACATGTTTGATAGATGATGATCATAACCTCAATACTTCCAAGGTATTCTTGAAAAGTATTGAAGTTATGTTCAAAATAAAATAAATCTCTCCAACAATCTTGGAGGTTCTTGATGATGAGTTTGATGTTGGCATTTTAAGTGGCTATAATCCTTATTGAGTGTTGAAAATATGCTTTCAAAACATCTATTTCAAAACCCCCCTCAACCCCTCTTCTTTTGGTTTCAAGAAACTAAACCTAGTTTTCTCCAAAATCTTCAAAACAATGAGCCAAAACAGTGAGTGAGCTGAGTTCAAGGATTTCTCTAGAACTCAATACTCAACATATGGATGCAAGGCCACTTGGAAAGTCTTCCTAACTCATTGGAGAACACCCATGATTTTTGGTTTGACTTGGAAGTACTTGGAAATGGTCCATTTGGACCCAAACATTCCTTCCAGACATTCTGCCTTTTCTGCCACAGCAGCTAGGGCCACTTCCAACTTCTTTTACAGAAAACTTGTCCACAAGGAGTGGTCCTAACTTATTTTTCCCTTAAACTTAAATGTCTTAGGAAACTTTCTGTATAAAATGGGCCTCTAGATCATTCTTTTTCATTTTCTAAGATTTTTCTAACATTTTAGTCGACGGTACGGACTCTGTTTCTGAGGGACCTTCATTGTTTATATGATTTCTCTCAATCTGTGATAGTTATTAAGGATTGGATTTTTGGGTTGTGTTCTAGACACAATAAGGAACATCTCCATAAAAAATCATGCATTAAAAACATTCCTAACCCCTCTTTTCAGATTTCCAAAGATGATGCTACTGTTCTGTCCACTATTCACAGCAAACATACCTTAACTTTCATTCTTTGATTTGATGCTTATATGCATTCCAAATTAGTTCATATCTTAGGAAGTAGTTCATACTTCATTTGTACATATCCCATGTTGATTTCATCCATCCATTCATACACATTTTAGACTTCTAAGTCATTCTAGGAATCCATGAACACAAAGCACACTACAACCTTGGCACATTCTAGATACATACATCGCATCCATGCAAGGATTTGGGGTTTTTGTAACTCCTAATGTAAGAAGATTATAAGGAATGATCATGATCACACGTTCATGCTCCCCTCGATCTAATCATCCTTTTCTCATCCGTCTCGGGGATTGAGAGATCTTCTTTTCTCAAAGAATAACATGCATCATGTTACCTTGCTAAGCATATTTTGATTTCTTTGTTTATTTGTTTCAAGAACAATTCATTTCCCTTTTAGATTAAGGAAACTAATTACTTGATACACGATTAGACGAATTTTCCTAGGTTTATTTGTGTGATCTTTCACTTTACATTGCATGATATTTGACTTAGATCTTATGAATGATATTTTATCTTTTGATCTTCCATTTCAATTTTCTTATGTAATGTAATATACTATCATAGTATTATTTGTCGAACCATACATAGTATAAGATGATTATTTGGATGCTAATTGAGGCCCGTCGAAAGACGGGGCGAGTTGAGGGTGTT
The DNA here is from genome assembly GCA_033977485.1 of Hydrangea macrophylla. Classification (NCBI taxonomy): domain Eukaryota; kingdom Viridiplantae; phylum Streptophyta; class Magnoliopsida; order Cornales; family Hydrangeaceae; genus Hydrangea; species Hydrangea macrophylla. The sequence continues at coordinate 15,943,487 of CM066983.1, forward strand.
TTAGTCGCGACAAAGGCTCCTTCCTCTCTCGTACCAAAACCCCGAACCAAGTTCTTTGGTTATGAAGGGCCGGTGCCCTTATCCGCTTGGGTGAGTCAAAATTAAGTTTCTTGGTTCCTTAAAGACCAAGTGGCGACTCTGTATCTGTTTTCAACAGACCTAGACCTTTTCTTTTCTTTGATCCAAGTCAAATTCCTTTTCAAAACAATCTCAAACGAGAGAAGTGGTCCGATTCCGCGTGTCCACACTCTCCCTTGCACTGCTTGACGGTCAGCAGATGCGTGTTCGGTTATGACTGATCGAGCATACTGATAAACTGGCTAATGAACAGCTTGCTGAGGGCTTTGAAGTCATCGACCGTCCGTGGCTTTATAGCATGGAACCACTGCGCTGCTGGCCCTTTGAGGGTGCTGGGAAAGGCCAGGCACAATAGCTCGTCCACCGTGGTGACCAGTGCCATTTGAGCTTTGTAGGTACGGATGTGGTCCACCAGGCTCCCAGTACCGTTGTATGAGCTGAGATGAGGGGGTTTAAACTTCCGCAGGATAGGGAACTGCATCACCCGAGCGGTGTAGGGTGATTCCGTCTCCGTGTCGGTGAGATCATGGCACTGTTTGAGGCTTAGTTGTTCAATCTGTTGCTGCAGGCCCTGGATTTGAGTGTCCACGTTGTTCCGCTTGGGCTTCCTTTCAACGTTCGAACGGTAGGTCGGATCAGACGACGAGGCCTCCTCCTCGAAGCGGGTTGACCTCGGGGATAAGACCCGGCTCCAGCTCTGAGTAATCATATACCTGAGGTCTCCCCTGCTCCTGGCCGGGGGGTTCTTAGCGGATTTCCGGGCCGTATGTCCTGGCCCCTCCCCTCTGGCGACATGCTTACCGTTGATGATATCCCTGGCATCTTCCTCCTGGGACAGATCAGCTCTGGTTTTCCTTTGGGTTCGCCTAGGGGCCTGGCTGCGCTCATCATCCCCGCGCTATCTCCAACCCGGCGGGGACCCTGGTGCAGTGCAGGTATGTTGTCTAACCCGCAGGGGCTTTTGGTTAGGAAAGCCTTTTTCGGGCTGATCCTCGATTCGGGGATGACAATCCCACCGAGCCAGCAGCGCTTCAATTTGCTGCTGGGTTCGGCACTGGCCCTCTAGGAGTTGTGCGAATGCCACAGTGACTTATTCAGAAGTCATAGAGGCGGCTGGCCGGCCGTGCTGGGAGTCCTGACCGGCTCGACCCCTCTGACTGGCTTGATCTTCATGATCGGCCTGAGTGGCCGTTTTCTTGGTCTTTTTCGGCGGCATATTGGATCAGTCAAAGATTTGTTTCTCAGAGAAAACTGTCGGGTTCCCACAGACGGTGCCAAACTGATGATGCCGAAAATTGGTAAGAAAGGTTTTAAGAGAAATATTGAGAGACAATGAGTTGTATGTGGTTCGGCCCCGTTAATAAGGTGACCTATGTCCACGTGATGCGTCGGAGCGCTTTACTAGCATATCACCGGCGGGCCTGGTGAGCCAACAGTGTGGGCGGCACTGCCAGTAAAACCGGCCGAGTGTATGCGTGATGGTGAGTAAAGCTATTTATTCTTTTTGCTCAAAATACGGATCCCCCTTGATGAGGGTTGGTCGTCTCTTTTATAGACGCAAGAGTCCGCCCTTACATGGTAAGTGTTTTGATATGGTATGTAAATCAATTACGATTGATCTATACACATTTAGGAAAGTCCCCTGAATGGTTTAGGGATCTACTAACTCTTCCCTAATAGAGTTCTGGCCAGACAAGGAAACTGCTTAGAAGGTTCGGCCTGAGCTGCACCTCCTGGAGAGTTGCCGCACCGCATGCCCGGGCTGTGTGAGCATCCCGAGCGGTAGCGTCTGTCGATCTCAGGGGTGTGGACCCCAAGATCCCATTGCAGACAGTCCGGGTCCTTCTGCCGACATGGCGGTGCGGCCCGCATAGAATATTTCTGGACGTACCAAGTATGTTGCTAAAACTGCCAGATAGAAAAATATGAATACAAGATCGATCATTTGAAACTGCAGTTCAAAGATCAATTAAACAGTAATTCTTGATAATTTTATCTCAACACAGTGATTGTATATTTATTTTGTCATTATTATTCTATCTTTTCTTTGTTTATTTGTTTTTTTATTACAGGTGTTATCCTTGGCTTCTTTTTCTCATCTCACTCATTGAGAACAATGTCAAACTCAGTTGGGGGGGACGGTTTCACGATTAACACCTGTTTGTTTATTTTATCTGTATTTCATAAAAAAAAAAAATTAGCTTCTCTAGAGAGAGACACTGAAAAAGAAAAAAATGGCTTTGTATAGGTCTTTGAACCCTAAAAACTTTCCCTATCTCTCTTTTTCTTTTCTTTTTCTTCTTCTTCTCTTTTTCTTCTTCCTCTTCTTTCCTCTTCACCCGCGATCTCTCTCTCTCATTCTCTCGCTCACTCTCTGCAACTCTCTCTCGATCTCATTCTCTCTCATCAATCTCTCAAATTTTTTTATTTTCTTTGATCTAAAATCAAGATCCACTCTACTGATCACTAAAGGTAAGATCTATAATCCAGAGAAAAGCTTGATTTTGATTTTATTCTCTATTTTTTCGATTCGACTTAAAATTTAAGTTTTATTTTTTTTATTTTTATTTTCTCTCTTTTCCATTGTTTAACTACATAAGTTGTAGGTACCCACTCATCAAAGAAGCTTGGAAGTATCACTTGATCTACGACCCTACCAGGTTTTCAGATTTCCAAGAGACAGGTGATATTTTTCCATTTCTTTGTAAAAAGAAAAAAAAAATGGACGATGCAATAGCTATCGGCCTTATGAATTTTGAACTTTATATTATTTTTATCCTAGTTCTTGCTATGTTAGTGTTGCGTTGCCCTTGTTAAGAAAAAAAGTCTAATTTTTTTTCTTCCTAGTTTTCTGTAAAAAAAAAAAAAAATGGATGACGAACACATCAGCGCTCTTTTGATTTTTGAACTTTACACCATAATTTTCCTTATTATCATTATTGTAAGAATACGTTGTCTTGGAGTTTTCTAAAAAAAAGAGAGAGAAAAATGTAGTTTTTCTTTCTGTGTGCTCTAGTTTTTTTTGTTTAAAAGAAAAAAAAAATGTAATTTTCTAGTTTTCTTTATTTTAAGAAAAAGAAAAAGAAAAAAAAAAATTTAGTTTCTGAATATATGTATATATATTTTTCTTAATATAAATATCTTTAGTTTTTAAATAAAATTCCCACCCACCCCCTCTAAGCTCTCTTTAATTAGATCTTAGTTGATAGTTAGAAGGAGTGGAGGGTTGAGTCTAGCCTCTCTTGTTGGCTGAGAGTATAAAAAATGGATCCAATAGTCGATGACCAGACGTTAATGGGTCGCTCACTTGTTTCTGAGCAGAAGAAACCCTTTGCTGGCACTAGCCTTTATGCCATCAAAAGGAAAGCTAAAAGGTTAGGATGGTGTTTGAATTGTTATAGAGAAGAATGTCCTGGTTTAATTGCTCATAATGACTCATCTTTTAAGGTTTACTATTGCTACAAAAGACAATTCAAATCAAAACAAAAGAAAATTTTGGTTGAGAAAGAGGACTGGATCCTTTGATACCCAAATAAATTTTGTTTTCCCATCCCTCATTTCTTTTTATGTTTTTTGTTTGTTTTTTTAATTTATTTTTAGCACATTCAATAATTTTTAGTCAGGTCATACTTTAAAATGATCCTACGTGTACATCTGGCTTTCATTAGCTGGTTCGATATGAGTAATTTGCATGTTCCCGACATCACCAGATATGTCTAGTGCGGTGAATGACTCTAGAGGTAGCAAAAAACTAGGTAAAGCCAGAGTTATCTCCTAGCCTCTTACCGATGTTTTAGCTTGCTAGTGATTCTAGACCCATCTCTTTTACTAGAAGTGGATGGGCTATCATGACAACTTGGACGTTCCGGATTGCGTAGCCTCTTTTGTATAGGTGCTGAGAATATTAGTCGCACCATGTATGTATCCAACTTAGTGGATGCGTTTAGGATTTTTCAGATTTTTTTTTCTTTTACTCTATATAAGATAAATTTGACACATTAATGTTATTTGGGGTATGTTAATAGCATACAACACATTGTCACATGTTTAACTATTTTCAAATGCTAGAAACTCTTTAAACTTTAAACACTTTTTGAAATAGTGTGAAAATATTTACTGAATCTAAATGGATGAGTAAGCATAAACTATGCAGTTTAAAGAGAAGTTGTGAAAACTAATTAACCCATGTGAGCTTTTGTGCCAATCTTTCTTTATGAGGATTACTATTTTTTTCAGTCTCATTTTATTCTCTTTATCATATCACTCGTTGAAAGTCTCATTATTTTTCTTTTTCTTTGACGGATCATTAGAAGAGAACGTTCATGATTTACCATTAGAATGTCTAAATTGCTTAAATGAACAAAGTCAATCTATTTTTAAAATGATTTAGGCCATCTTTTCTTTCAAATGCACCCCCCTTCACCTAAAATTGCCTTATTCTTAATTCTCTCCAAATCACGCCTTGCTCCACCTGGGAGTACAAACCTCACTTCTATATCCAGGTATGTGATTGGACTGTAATTATATTGCAAGAAGTGGTAAAGAAAGAAAGGAGTTGATTTCAAAAAAAAAATGAGAAACTATAAAAAAAAAAAAATCAACTGTACAAATGATAAAAAGGAGAAGACGAATAAGAGGTTGGAATGAATTGCGCAAACACTCCAATCACATGCTTAGAACAAATACACTCCAAATCTTCTACTCATCCTAATTTCTAACCTACCAGTCAAAGTCCTAATGATTTAAAAGAAATTGATTTTTAAATTTAAGTGATAAGAATGTTCTTCACGGTAGATCGCTCTTTTAATGCTAAGTATTCTTTCATGAGACTTATTGTACTCCAAATACCTATATATTGAGTCATAAAAAAATGGAAGCAATTCCTCTATCTTTGCTTCCCTAATAAGTGTGATGTTCTCTACACCGGTTTATGAGAGTTTCTCATTAAAAGAGTGAAATCCTAATGAGATTTAAGTTAAAACTACAAGTTTTATGACTGCTATTGGCTATGTAAACTTTGAAGTTAAGATCAGTTGCTTGATTTTTCAAGTACACACTGTGAGTTTAAAAAGTATAAAAAAAAATGCTACCATTGACAAACTGTCAGCATATGTGTTGCATTACTATTACATACTTGGAAATTTCATTTTATTGCCAAATTTAATCTTATCTGTTGTAAAAGGAGAAAATCTACGTTTATTTTTATTTTACTTTATTTTTATATTTAATTTTTTTTTTTTGAATTTTGTGGGTATATTCACAGCAAACCCTCACGAGACAACACTCGCCCACTAGGGGTAGCCTAGGGGTTTAACGGCTTGTTGCATACGCTAAATGCAATCGCGATTCCTGCGATAGTGAGTTAGGTTTTATTTTCCTTAGTTTGCTCCTACCTTTTTATAAAACTTTGAGAACAATTTCTCTTTCACTTCATTGCTAGGGACTAGCAATAAGCTAGTTGAAGGGTGTGACAAACACTGAATATTGCACATTCATGTGCCAATATAATAGATATAGTGCTCATTTAATCCCCCAAATTCTTAGTTTTACATGCATATTTGAATTAATGTAATTTAATAGTGATGTCACTCAAATGCGTGTAAAAAATGTGTTTTTACATATTTTATATGTTTAGGTAAAAATGAAGTGAAATAAAGAAAAGGAAAGAAGTAGCAACCACACTATAGTATATTCATATGAATAGTAATAAATAGTAGTGAATAGTAATGAATAGTAAAAACCGTTGAAAAAATTGGAAGAAGCCAAAACCAAAAAAAAAAAAATTAAAATAAAATAAATGGTAACATTGTCAATGTTAGTGACAATGATATATACGTATGTAATATTCTCTCTCTCTCTCTCTCTCTCTCTCTCTCTCTCTCTCTCTCTCTCTCTTTCATTCTGCAGCACAATTCAACAATTGTCTGAAGGCAAAGAAAATTGAGACCACGAAGAAGAAAAATGCGCGAAGTGATGAAGTGAATGACGAATACATCACAAAATTCGTCTATAAATTGAGGAGCAGAAGGCAGACCAAAGAGACCAAGCTCCACAATTCAGCAACACACTTAACACACTGTTAGAGATAGAATAGTTTAGGGGAGGTTATTATGTGAGCACTTTATATTGTCCCTAGAAATAGGAAACTTTAATTTTTCTTTGCCTTTTCTAGTTCTAGTAGTTGTAACAATGTACTTTTATGTAATTGATGATTTCATGTTCAAAAATATGTAGTAAAACTTTGTGTACTGTATTTCTTAAAATAAAATATTTATTTTCTTGTACAACCTTTGTCACTTTGTGGTAGTAAAAATAGTCCTATTTAAATTTAGATTTAATATTTTTAGTCTAGTAGTAGTTATAGTTGTCCTCTAAAATAGTTTGAAACCCCAAATTTTCAGTTTTTATAGCAATATTTCTATTCACTAGAAGACAGATTTTGCGAGTAAATGCCAGATTTTTTTAATACATAGTGGTTATAATCACCTACCAAAGCCCCAAACACTGTGACCCCACAAGAATCCAAAGTTAAAGGTTTAGTATTTTATTATTAATTCAATATTTTCATTTATGTATATTTTATTAGCCTAGTTGTACTAAACTTTGCTATTTTGCTGATTCCACAAATTCAACCCCAACTCATGTTAAGTGGAGAAAATAATATAATAATATTAGTTTTTACCCTTACCTTGGATTTAAAACTTTAATATTAATTGGATGGTGATTGTGTGCATCTATTTAATTTATCTTTAAATTTTATTTGGAAGACAGTTTCAATTCCAAAATGGTAGGCTAAAACTTTAATTGGGGATATGCAATAAAAACTTAGAAACCACAGCTTTTGTGCACTAATCTTAAATGGGCAAATTTATCTAGATAGGTTGTTTTTCCATTTATGGCCAAAAATATCTATGTATCTATAGTTTATGACCATTTAACATGTTTATATACTATGGCTATATTGGACATCAAAAGATTACATATTTGAAAAAAGAATATAATTATGTGGATTGTCAAACTATGCCTTTTGTCATAAAAAACACCTAGCATACTCAAATAATTCACATGACAAAGTTTATATTTTAAATATGTGTATATATATATATTTCTACCCGTTAATGGACAGACAATTGTGTATTGGCAGAATGGTGGGGACTGGGCGCCGAATAACCCACGTCCGCGGCAGATCACGGTTCGATTCTGGCTACTGCCCAATTGCCTTTTTATTTTTCTTTAAACCAAACGACGTCGTTTCATATCAAACCTGACACACTTGATATGACCCTGACTAGTGAAAGTTCATTTTTAAATAAAGAATGACTATGCGGTCTTAAATGCCAAATGCTTTTCAAATGCACAAAAGTTGTGAGATCTAGTGTTGGTTTGCATATTCCCAATTCCTTTAAATCATTTTCCCCAAGTTAATTAATATTTCTTGTTTTTAATAGCTTTGCTTAAATATCTGTATTATTTCCATCTTTCGCTATTATTAAATCTAAAAAGTTTATCTCACAAAAATTTAGCTTTTATTTATTTTTCTTCCTTTTCTTACTAGTATCTTAGTTAATTTATTTTGCACTGTTAAAATCTTTACCGTAAACTACTTAGGAAAAAAATAGATTTTAAATAGTTTATTGCAAAAAAAAATTATAAAAATTAGTAGTTTAGTAAAATCCCACAAAAATCCATCTTTTATTTTCTTTTTGTGACAAAATAGTTATTGTCTATCTTTGTTTCCCGTTCCCTGTGGGTTCGACCTGGACTTCCAGAACTTTATTACTTGTACGATCACCTACACCTGGGTGTGATAAGAAAACGCGTCAATAGGATGTCGTCAGCCAGCAAGCATCATCAACGTCCCTTGGAGTTATGCTGAGGAGGGTCACGCCTTGGCAGCTAGCCTACGGTCTTTGGTCCTTACGCGAGACCATCGGGTATGTCTTTAATTTTGCGCTTCTTAAGGTTATGAGGTTCTAACCCTAGATTTTACCCTTGATAGATGGAGATGGTATGCGATAATTCACCACTAGCCAGATGGCGTCCTTGGTAAGTTTCTGACTCGACTCTATTTTTGTACTTTTGTTGCTTCATGGCTGACTGCTTCCTATTTTATTGGTGTGTGCAGTGTCGTGGAGGCGGCGCTGGTTCGTTGAGGACCAGGCCAAGGTGCAGGGGCAGTAGGAGGCCTTCGCGATTGTACACCCTAAGCAGTCTGGTAGAGGATGAGGAAGAGGAGGACTGAGGCCTCATGAGTGGGGACTTTCGTTTTGTCTCCATTTTGTGTCTTCGATTTGGTTATATCAGTGTATTTTGTAAATGGTGGATGATGTGTAGGATGGTTTTGTCACCTTTCACAGAATATTGTGATGTTTTGCCTTTATGGCCGGATAGCTTCCGATTAGAGGCGCAGTTGTGTGCTTGTTTTAGTTGGTGATCGTGTGACGATATACATGTGCATTGTGATTCTGTGATTGTTGATATTACTGCGATGAGTCGCCTTGTGATAGTGAGTGTGTTTGCCTTGCAGGTGGGATAGTCCGTGAAACAGGGAGGTGGTGCCGAAATTTTGAATTTTGCTAGAGCCGCGACAAAAAATTTGGCATTGTATGATCCCACTCGACTCACAACTTGACTGGACATTTTGACCGAGCTGTTCTCTCTTCGTCAAATGGCTCTGAACACTGAGTTCTTGCGTGCTGCCATCGCTCACTGGGATCCGATAAATCATGTTTTCAATTTCAATGGCCTGGAGATGTGCCCCCTGTTCGAGGAATTCTGTGCTATTCTCGGCTTTGATTCGGACTCAAACCTGATTCTTCCTCTTGTCGATACCCCCAGCCCTACTTGTGTCTTGGCTGAATATCTTAACTGTTCCACTGCTGCCTCTCGCCGACTGATTCAAGGTGAAGTCCTTGACATTGCACCTATCATTGCCTGCTATGCTAATCCTAGGAGTGCCAGCATGTATGATGCTACTCGTGGGGCCGCTCTAACCCTGTGTATGACTTCTCACTTCCTATTTTCAAGCACTTCTAGTGCCTTGGTGCATGTATGCCTTGGACTGAAATTGGGTAAGAACCCCATGGCAATGGTTCTAGCTGAAATCCTGAATGGTTTGGACAATGCTCTTAACCAAGGAACTCCTCTTCTTTCTGGGGCGCCTTTGGTGTTACAGGCTTGGCTATACGAGCGCCTTCAGTTGTGGATGGACCGTGCACCACCGATTTACTTTTGCAGGGCCGTGCTTCATTCTCACTACACTTTTGCTGACTGGGTTCGCATGATGAGCACTCTATCTGAGGCAGACATTTGCTGGATTGTGAGGCATTGGAGCATTCATACTGTGACTACAAGCCTTGGGGGCCATCAAAGAGTGTGGTTGATGGGTCTGAGAGAGACTTCTTTCTATCATCCTCGTCGATTGGCCAGGTAGTATGGGCGAGTTCAAGAGGTCCCCCGGGGATTTACTGAGAGGGTCTTTGCTTCCAGAGTCAGAGCTATCACTATTGCAACTTTCATCAATGGTTGGACCTTCCGGGTAAAGGCCTACTTCTGAGGGCCTTTGAAGTAATAAAAGACACAAAATAAAACTGGACTCGACTGATTCTGCTTCTTTCTCCAAGTGTCTTTGATATTTGTGATTGCTTTTGAAAGACTTTTATCTTTTCAACTATTCCTACTTATGTAATATTTGAAGTTTGTTTATCGGCGAACCTCGGTTACTTTGAGAACCTTATTTTATGCATTTGGCTTTCTGAAAACATTTTGTAGTGAGATTTTGATCATATGTTGTTTTTGGTACTTGCTTGGGCATGCTGGGGCAATTAGAGGCGAACGAGGTGGGTAGCTGAAGTTTGCCCCTAGTTTGGGATATGGGTGGTTGAGAGGCAAAAGAGGTAGGTGACCGAAGTTTGCCCCTAGTTTAGAGGAGATTTAGGCAAACGAGGCGAGTTGCCGAAGTTTGCCCCTAGTGTGAGGCAAGGACCGCGACTTTAATCTCTCAAATGCTCGTAATTTTTGCCTAGGCACCAGTGAGGCATCCTAGCGAGCTCTTTTCTCTCTTTTGTTATTTCTCACTTTGGATTTAGCTCTAATTTTTGCTTAGGCGTCCTTTCGAATTTTTGACCTACCGAGGTGTCTCCTATTATTTTTTGAAAGTCTGCCTACGTACCCCCCGAGCAGGGATTAGGTCCATCGTAGTTCGGGCCAGGATCTTTGAAAGAAAAGGGGTTCATTGGTGTTGACTGAATTGATGCGGTTGCCTACATATCCCCGAGTGGGAATCGGGTTGAGCGTAGTTCAAGGCAAGGCTTGGAAGAAATGGGCTATTTTTGTGGGTGGAACGACCGAACCGATGTGATTGCCTACGTATCCCCGAGTGGGAATAAGGTCGAGTGTAGCTCAAGGCAAGGCTTAGAAGAAATGGGCTACTTTAGTGGGTGGAACGACCGAACCGATGCAGTTGCCTACGTATCCCTGAGTGGGAATTAGGTCGAGCGTAGTTCAAGGCAAGGCTTGGAAGAAATGGGTTAAAAGTCAAGCATAGTATTTTTTGAGGGGGTCAAGATTGATCGGTTCTTTGAATTCGACACCGTCAACGTCCATGAGGTAGGCTGCTCCTCCAGAAAGGATAGCTTTGACAATATAAGGGCCAACCCAGTTAGGTTTGAATTTTCCACATGGATCGAAGATTGGGGCTCGCAGCTCCTTAAGGACAAGGTCACCTTTGACAATTTTCCTCGGACGAACCTTCTTGTTAAAAGCACGGGCTATCCTTTTTTGATAGATTCGGACAGGTCGACTGCCGCAAGGCGCTTTTCATCTATGAGTGCCAATTCTTCGTATCTTTCTCTCAACCAATCAGATTCTGAAATTTCACATTCTGCCATCACACGCTGGGATGGTAATTCTATCTCTACCAGAAGTACTGCTTCCATCCCATATACCAGCGAAAAAGGAGTTGCTCCTGTAGACGTCCTTATTGAGGTTCTGTATCCCTAAAGTACAAATGGTTGTTTCTCGTGCCAGTCTTTGTAAGTATCTGTCACGCCCCTGAGCAGCAAAAATAGAGAAAACTAAATTTCCTTTTTGGTCCATAAGGAATGACAGGTGAAAGTCACTAAGTATCCACACCACGCAGTGCTAGTCCAAACTAAGAATCAACAGAAACAGTAAACAACTATAAATATAATAGTAACACTATCCATTACATTATCAGAGTGTGGTCCACAGGATCACGACAGGTCTGGAGACAACATATGCCCAAGTACCCGTTAAACTAAAACAGAGCTCATTAGAATATAAAACTAGTATAACGTCTTCATCTTCTAGCTGGCGTAAGGCTAATTGTCATCATAACAGCCTCCTCCAGCATAACCAATATCGGCTGAACCATCCTCGGCATATCCCCCTTCATGGTAGTACTCGTCATTGTAGGTTCTATCACCTGTATTAAAAGGGACAGGGTATTTTGGACTGGGAATGTCCAGGCAATAACGGCCGTCAGCTCATTGAGAGCTGAGTGAATGGAAGCTCATGAGGTATCGCTTATATAAAGCATTAACAAGTTATGAATAATAACAGATATAATTCTACTAGGTAATATCTTCCTTTATTCCAATCGTCGTAACCAACCCTTATTGTCTGATTATTCCAAGACCGACAATATACTCTGACTAGAAAGAACAGACTCAATCGTTTAACATAAGTCGACATACCATCATTTTGTCCATTGCTCATTAAGGATATAGACCATCCACCGCATTCATGGACACCACGTTAGCCATCCCCCGCTCATTAAGGATATAAACCATCCACCACATGTCAGGGATACAACGCTTTGAACAACAGCATATCAAATCTATTGCCACGACTCATCGCTATCTTGTCAGTGATCCCCATCCACCGCTCGTTAAGGATATATAGCCAACCACCACTTGTTAAGGATATAACATGAATCATCTGACAACCTCTGGACTACTTGGTCCTGCTCACTGCTCGTTAAGGATATAGACCATCCACCGCATGTGAACACATATCATGACCAAGCGTCCGCCCATGTACCATTTCCAGAACTTATCAAACCTACTTAAGATCAGTACTACTATCGATACATGGCTTCCCATGTGGCCTGACTACTCGGATTTAAAAGAACGGATATCGAACTCATACATGAACCATATATTATCTAACGTCACCGTATTAATCCGTTATTCTTTAAACATACTTATCATTGTTGTCACATTATCCCCTGATCTACCCAAAATCGCATACTAGAAATTCGATTTGAGAAACGAATATCCAAACCTCTTATATAATAAACCAAGGAACTAAACCATGTTCTGCAAGTCTCGATTGATTGAACTCAGTTTGATCGATTGAGGAAAAGAACTATTCGATTGATCGAAGTTGCTTTGATCGATTGAACCTTCGATCGATTGAGCCCTGCTCGATCGCTCGAGAGTCGTCTTCTCCAGCAGATTCTGAACAGCATGCATACATACATTTTAGGGACGTTTTTAAATACAACTAAACAAACCAAAACTCGTAAAACATTATATTAAAGTTACCAAGTGAGTGAAAACTCACTTTAGGTCCGTTTGGCTGGAGCTTTGAGCTATAGAAGCCAAACTTCCTCTCTCTTCTCTTCTCTTCTCCTCTATCTCTCTTCTATGTCTCTTATTCTTCTGTCTCTTCTTCTTTTTTCTCTCCTTCTCCTTTGGTTCTCTCTCTATGTATATATATGTGTGTATATAAGTGTATGTGTATATATATACCAACCCACAAGCACACACACTCTCTCTCTCTCAAACTCTCTAGTGTTCTAAACTCACAACACACACGAACCCAATGTATATATAGAGAATGGGGAGGGCAAATGGCTAATTCTGCGGGAAACCTGGAATTCAAATGATGACAAAGTTCGATCGATCGAAGGTATCTCGATCGATCGAATGCATTTCGGTCAGGTTTGATCGATTGAGAAAAGTTTGATCGATTAAAGTGGGGACCACAAATTAAATTCAGGTCGGTAGGGTTTCGATCGATTGAACAAGGTTCGATCGCTTGAACTATGGAGTTCTCGATCGATCAAAATGACTTCGATCGGTCAAAGGTGAAATCTTATGAATTGTCAAAGGAAGTATATAGAATCTCTGTGCCTAAATAATTATTGAAAATACAGGGTATTACATCATCCACCACTCATTAAGGATTTCGTCCTCGAAATCGAAAACAAACAAGGTTTAAAACAAAAACGGGAACTTCTCACGCATCTCCGACTCTAGCTCCCACGAAGCTTCTCCTTCATCATGATGCTTCCACTGAATCTTGACTAACGGAATTTTCTTGTTTCTGAGCTTCTTGATTCCATGATCTAGAATGCGAACTGGTCCTTCATTGAACGTGACGTTGTCGTAAATCTCAATATCCTCGAAGTCAATCTCGTGCACTGGGTTGTGGGCACACTTATTCAGCATACTGGTGTGGAAAATGTTGTGCACTCCTGACATCTTCGGTGGCAACACAAGTCGCTAAGCAACCTTCCCAACACGCTCTAGAATCTCGAACGGTCCGATGAATTGCGATGATAGCTTGCCTCTCTTTTGTCCAAATCTGACAATGCCTCAAACTTGTGAAACTTTGAGTAGCACGTGATCTCCAACTGCAAATTCCAAGTCTTTTCATTGCTTGTCAGCATAACTCTTGTGTCGGGTCTGAGCTACCTTCATCTTTTCATGTACAACCTGGATCTTCTCGCTAGTTTCTCGTACCATCTCTGGCCTAAGAAGTTGAGTATCTCCGACTTTAGTCCAACATAGTGGCGATCGGCAAGGTCTTCCGTACAAAGCTTCAAAAGGCGTCATTCCTATGCTCGAATGATAACTGTTATTAACAGCAGGTGTATCTCCCAAGAACTCTCGAAATCAATAATGCAAGCGCGTAACATATCTTCTATCACTTGATTAACTCTTTCAGTCTAACCATCGGTCTGTGGATGAAAAGCTAAACTTAAGTTCAATGTTGTTCCCATTGCTGTTTAGAGACTTTTCCAGAATTTTGCAACAAAACGCGAATCTCGATCTGACACGATAGAAATAGGTACGCTGTGTAACCGTACAATGTGTTATAGATACATTCGGCTCAACCGTTCTACTGGATACGTCATGCTGTACGTGATAAAATGTGCCGTCTGTGTAAGTTGATCCACGATTACCCAAATAGCATCGTGATTATGTTGAGACTTCGATAATCCTACCACAAAATCCATGGTTATGTGCTCCCATTTTCACTGAGGAATAGGTAACGACTGTAGAAGTCCCGGTGGTTTCTGATGTTCTGCCTTTACTTGTTTACAAGTAAGACATTGAGATACATACTCAGCTACATCTCTCTTCATACCTTTCCACCAGAAATTTCTCTTCAAATCCTTGTACATCTTCGTACCTCCGGGATGAATCATCATCCGTGACTTATGTGCTTCATCCAATATTTCTTTCCAGAGATTTTCTTCGTCAGGTACACAGAATCTACCTTTGCATCATAAGGCTCCGTCTGTACCAATACTCTAGACTTCTAGCTCTTTGGCTACCATCTTGGCAACCCATAACTTCAAATCCTCTATTGTCTGCTGAGTTTCTATGATACGGCTAATCAAAGTTGGTTGTACCATAAGACATCCAAAATGTTGTCCTTCCATTGGTTCCACTGGCTGAAGAGTGTATCCAGCTAACACTTCCAATGCTTCCATTCTTGAATTAGTAATGCAGTGATCACTAGTCGAGGTTTACAGCTCAAAGCGTTTGCTACGACATTTGCTTTACCTGGATGGTATTGCAATAAAAAGTCATAGTCTTTGAGTAATTCCATCCACCTTCGTTGTCGCATGTTCAATTTTTTCTGAGAGAGCAAGTACTTCAAACTCCTGTGATCGAAAAACAGATCAAACTTTTCTCCATAGAGATAGTGTCTCTAAATCTTTAATGCAAACACCATTGCTGCTAGTTCCAGATCATGAGTAGGATAATTCTTCTCATGTACCTTCAATTGTCTTGATCTATATGCAATCACATTCCTGTCTTGTATAAACACACAACCAAGTCCTTGGTGCGATGCATCACTATAGATCACATATCTTTCTCCACTCCTAGGTATCGCAAGTACTGGTGCAAAAGTCAATCTTTCCTTTAACTCCTAAAATGCACCCTCATACTTGTCTATCCATTCGTAATTCTCCTCCTTTCTCGTCAAATTCGTCAAAGGTCCTGCTATCTTGGAAAATCCTTCTACAAATTTTCTATAATATCCTGTTAAAGCCCAGAAAACTTCTGACCTCCATAGCGTTGGTCGGTCTATTCCAGCTTAAGACTGCATCAATCTTAGATGAGGCTACCAAAATACCGTCCTGAGATATAGCATGTCCCATGAATTTAACCTCTCGTAGCCAAAATTCACACTTGCTGAACTTAGCATACAACTTGCTATCTTGAAGTGTCTGTAAGGCAATCTATAGGTGTTCCTTGTGCTCTTCCTCCGTCTTTGAGCAGATCAAGATGTCGTCGATGAACACTATAATGAATTATCCAGGTATGGTATGAATACTATATTCATTAAGTCCATGAATACCGTTGGCGCATTCGTCAATCCAAAAGGCATAACTAGAAATTCATAATGCTCGTATCTCGTCCTAAATGCCGTCTTCGATACATCCTCTGGTCGAACTAACAACTGATGATATCCAGAATGCAGATTGATCTTGGAAAATATTCTCAATCCTTGTAACTAATCATAGAGATCATCTATCCGAGGTAGTGGATATCTATTCTTGATTGTTAACTTGTTCAACTCCCTGTAGTCCATACAGAGTCTAAGTGTCCCTTCCTTCTTCTTTACAAATAGCACTGGTGCTCCCCATGGTGACGTACTTGGGCGAACAAATCCTAAATCTTCAAGTTCTTGAACTTGCTTCTTCAGTTCCAACATCTCGGTCGGTGCCATCCTATATGGAGTCTTGGAAATCGGCAGTGTCCCAGGTACTAATTCCACACAAAAGTCTATTTCACTTTTCGGTGGAAGTCCTTTAATATCTTGGAATACACCCTAAAAATGTTGTACGGTAGGAATCTGATCCATCGTAAGTTCCGTACTCGTATTCCCAATCGTAGCCAAACAACTAGTAAGAAACATGTCGCTCGTCGCCTGACACTGGAATCTAATCGTCGGACATCCTAGTATTAAAAACACGATCGTCCTAGTAGGGCAGTCCAAATAGGCACCATACTTAGTTAACTAATCCATCCCTAGGATAATGTCAAACTCAGACATTGACATAACCACTAAATCTGCTGGAAGATTCCTATCTACCCTCCAAGAAGCACCTGAAAGGTGCTTGGGCGATTCACAGAGTTATGGCTCATGCCGGCTTTCCTGAGCTTGCTGGAGACGACCTTCGTGCTTTCCCCAGCCGATTCGGCGAGGCAGCGGCTCGCCGCTCAGACGCCCAGAAGAGGAAACGAAAGGGGAAAGGGAAAGCGAAGGTGGGGGTAAAGAAGAAGAGGCATGGTGGGACAGACACCGAGGCTGGAGCTTCAGGGACGCCCACAGAGGCCGAGGAGCTTGATACAGACGATGAGGAAGAGGATCCATTTGCTACTGCTCAGCAGTTCGAGTTGCGACAGCGGTCGCAGACTCAGGCCCAGGGAGAGTCTTCTTCCTCTGTGCCTCTCCCGACAGTTTATGAGCTGCTATTGGAGGAGAGAGAGGCCAGGATTAGACTTGAGGGCCGGATGGATCAGCTGCAGACCTTGCTTGCGTCTATATTGATTCAGATTGGAGTCGATCAAGCTGTTCACACTGCTCACCATCCTACGACTACCCCGTCTGCACCGCCTGCTATCGATCTATCATTTTCTGCTGCTCCTGCTCCTACTCCTACAGGTCCATCCACTTCTTCTGCTGCTGCCGCCGATCCATCACTTTCTGCTCCACTTACTGCTGATCTTCCACCCACTTCTGCTGCTGCTGCACCTGCTACTGCACCGCTGCCACCTGCTCCCATTGACATTCCTTCTGACGTGGCTGATGATGATCCGTCGGGAGCCGCGTAGCATTTTCTGGGGAGGGGTGGTGTTATTGTACTTTCGATTATCTGTTTATTTCTGTTGTACTGTTTTTGGTGGGTGTGTTATGGTTGGACATGTTGGACAGTTCTTTATTTTGGTTAGTTTGGTTATGTCTGAACATTATTTATCACTGCTGTTATTTTATTCCTTTACCATTCCAGTGGTTTGTATTGTTTGGATCATGGTTTTTATTGTTTTATCTTTATTTATTGATCCTTGTTGTTTTGGAGATTGTGTTCTATTTTTTCTATGCCAGGTTGCTATGTTTGCTATCATCGCTTTGCTCTATACAGGTGATACCCATCTATTTTAATTATTGAAAATCAACTTCTGGGGACTTTGTTGTTTCCAGTTGGGGGTAGGGGATACTAATAGATAGGTATACACCCGGAATGATCATATTTTGCACTTGGATATGTCTTAAATTTAATTAGAATGCGGTCTGGTAAAATTTTGAAATTTTTTAATATTGAACCTTATTGATAGAATAACTCTGAATAATCTCTCCTGCTTGTTAATTAGGCGATGACACATTTGTAGTATTCTCATCTTTTTATGGATTAAGTTCACACGTTTTCTGTTATCACTAAGATGGATTGCATTTGTGAAGCTATTATGTACCCAATACTTTTATGCACTAATTGGTAGCTATGTAGAAAACCTGAAAATTGAGTTAATATGACTATTGTGCCAAAAGAACAAGTAGTGGAAGCTAATAACCCTTAGTGAGCTATTGAGCCAATCGTCATTTCTGAGGGAATTCTCATACAATATCGGATGGTCTTTCTTGCGTATACTTAGTACATTCGTTGTAAATGTCTCAGTTTTCTTTAAAAGTTTTGACTTCTTGTTAGAGGAGAACGTTCAAGATTTACCAATTACACTCAATGAACACTTACGTGCTAAAAATTGAAAGTTGAGAAAATGATTTAAGCCATTGTTTACCCATTCTTTAACCTGATATAGCTTTCACTTACATTCATTGAATTGTTTCATCCCTGATCCCACACCAACTAAATATTTCCAATGTGATTACAAGAATCCAAGTCCTTAATCTATGCCGTGACCTCAATGAGCCTTACTATACATTTATTAAGAATGAAGTCATCAAAGTAGGTGAAGTGGAAGGAAGTAGTTGTGGGTCAGTTCGTTCCAGGTTAAAAAAAAAAAAAGAGAGAAAAATAAAAGATGAATGATGAATGAAGGAAAAGAAAAAGAGCATATGAAATGAATGGGAGATTGGGTTGAGAGATGAAAAGAATAAAAAGAGAAGTTGAAATTCCATCACATACTAAAAAGCACACTCTTCTTTACAACACTCCCACCTACTAAATAAAAGCCAAAATTAAAAGTCTTGAAGATTCTCAACAATTGTTTTGAACATGGAAGTGTGAGTCGAGTTATCCACGGTATTTCGCTCCTCTAGTAAGTAGTGTTCTATTCATGAGACTATATACTCTTAAATGTCCGGTTTTCATAGAGTTAAGTATGGAAGCATTAGCACCCAGAATATCATCCTTATCAAAGCTTTCATACGGTGCGCGGTCATTGTAAAGCAAGTTTCTGAGAGACGTTCTTTGTGAGTGTGACCAATGTGAGAGTTGAGCTGAAACTGCGAGTTTTTTTTTCAAGGTGCAATTGTCTAAATAACTCTTAATAAGGTTGGACGTATGGTTGTTAAACTCACACACACACAGGTGCATGATGGTGATACATATGTTATATTTTACTTAGTGATATAGGGGAGCATGCAGATTTCTTTCATGGGTTGATTGAGGATAGTATATCTCTGTAGAGTTAAAGTAACAATTTAATGGAGGGGGAATTCTACAAGTTATTCTAAATCTTTTTGAGCTTAAAATTGGAGAATTTTGTGGGTATATTCACTGCAAACCCTCACGAGACAACACTCGTCCACTAGGGAAGCCTAGGGCTTTAACGGCTTGTTGCATTTGCTAAATGTAACCGCGATTCCTGCGAAAGTGAGTTAGGAAGTTTCTCTCGTTTTGCTAGATTAGTTTGCTTTAGTTTTATTTTGTTATTTTAGTCGTTGTAGTAGTAGCAAGCTTGTTTGTTTTTATTTTCGCTTTATTGCTAGGGACTAGCAAATCGCTAGTTGGGGGTTGTGCAAAGCGGGGGTATTTGTAAAATACAACCGCGCTAAAAGGAAGAATTGCATTGGTTTTAATCACAACTTCCCGTTTTATCTGCAATTTGCATTACAAGGCTAGTTTTCATACAATGTGATTAATCTATGATAAGTTGTATTGTTTTAGCTATTGTTTGTGCAGATCACTGCTGTGTGGACTAGAGAGATGAACATCAGGACAACTGGAATGCTGTAGTGCAGACAAAAGAATTCAAAGCTAAAGTTTGAAGTTCGAGCGATCGACGATAGTTCGATCGATCGAAGGTTCGATCGCTTAAAGAAGATTGAAGCGCTTGAGTTCCAGGTGTTCGATCGATCGCGAAATGTTCAATCGATCGAACATGGTATTTTCAGAAACCTTCGCGTACGCAGCAGATGCGGGTTTTTAACCCTAGCCTTTAGGTTTTCTATATATATTAAGCTTTGTATACGTCCAAGGGGCGCCCACTTTTGCTTTTTATCAGTTTTAGAGAGAGAGGAGAGTTTTTCTTGGTGTTTTGTAGGTTTTCCATTGATTCTTGGTTTATATAGCTTGATTACTCTAAGGTTTGATAAAGTTCTTCGTTCAAGGTTACTTCTCTACTGTGTATTTATATTCTGCACTTAGTTTAGAATAGTGTAACTCGTTAACTTAGTAGTATTGCATGTTAGACAAGTTTATATCATTAGTTCTCATAGTTTTCATGCAAAACTCACATCCAAACAAAGCCTTAATGTTTTCATATGATAAAAACCAGTCTGTGATACTCCAGATGATGTCTAAGTAGTCCTAGGGTTGGGAGAACACGATGAAATAGTGATCTCCAGCCTCTGCCATGCAGCAGAATAAATCCTGTGTTCGATCAATCGGAGGTAGTTCGATTGATCTAACTAGAGATAGTCAAGCGATCGAAGACATTTCGATCGATTGAGGGATGAGGGTTTTCGATCGATCGAACGCGCATCGATCGATCGAACTCTCTGATTCTTGAGGATATTCCTTGCAGTATTCCAGGACCTTCTGTTTTAGAGATTTGTTATCATACTGTCCCCAAATGCTCAGTTTGTCAAAACAATTTTTAAAATCAAGGCCCTAAGGCATTTTCTTTCAATATATTTTGCTAACACCATTGTAGGTGCGAGTCTTAACTATTGAATTAAACCGCTTCCACGTGTTTCAAGTTAACTGTGATGATATAGTCCCGGTCATGAAAGGGCTATGGATTCTTTATTTTCAGAAAAATACGAAAAACTGTGAGTAATATACTCCTTAGTGCTTCAAAGTAACTGCATGGTAGATGGTTAGATTACTGTGGATTCGTGTAATCCCAACACTTTCTTCTTAAAGTTAAATCCTATTTTAGAGTATTGCTTTAACTATCTAATTAGTTCTTTAGTTTAATCTGAATTGCTTTCGTTAGTAGTCTTAGTTTGTGGAACTTTGTGTTCTGCACCATTATTAAATCTTACTGATTTTTTTTTCTTTCTTTTGAGTTTAGTCTAAGTTAATAGGTCAACACCTTTCCTGTGGGATCGACCTGGACTTATCCAGTATTACTTGCACGATTACCTACACTTGGGTATAGCACACAAGATTATTCGCGTGTCAAAAAGAAAAGAAAAGAAAAATGGAAGTTGAAGTATGGAAATTGTTGGCTTACCCATCCTTTTCTAGCATGGAATGATAGATGATGATCTAGATCTCGGAGGAGTAATTTAGTAGGAAAATTGTTAGAAGAGGGTCGGAAGGAGCGTTTCCTCTCTCGAGTTTTGAGAGGGAGAGGGCATTCATCCTCACTATTGAAAGAAGAGCTTGAAGATGACATGGTAGAATTTAAAGAGCAAGCTCTTGATTTTGATTTTGTTTTGAGAAACGTGAGTGAGGAATGAGTGATTTCCCAATGCTAAAATGAGAGTTCTGAAAATGAAAATGAAATGAAGATTATTTAAACTCAAGATTTTAGAGAGAGAAATGAAGGCAAGGGAGCATTCTTGGAGAGAAAGCCCCGAAATTTGAAATGAATGCAAATGAGGAGTCAAAAACATATATAAGAGGCTAAGTGCCATAGTGGTAGCCCCCACTACTGCGCGGCCCTCAGGGAGAGCCACTATGGTCCTCAGCCCAATTTTGCTAGATTTGTTTGTTTTACCCCTCTTTATGCCCCATTCAGTCCACGGACCCAACTATCGCCCCATTTTGATCCTTCAATACATTTTTGAATGAGATTTTCACAATAAGAAATACCTGAAAGTATTCATGAGTTTTATTACATGACAATTGCATGAGAATATTAATCCCCAGCAGAGCAGTTAGCCTCATTTTCATTGCATTGATAGAATGTTGCACCATTCTTATTGAATTAAGTTTCGAACCTTGTATGGTTCTCGTGGGTTGACTTGAATGGCTCCATGAATACCTTTTCCTAGCAGAGTTAGCCCACATTTGCATAGAATTTTGCACTGTACTTAAGAAATTCATTCCCCAGCAGAGATAGCATTTAGAACAGTAGTTTGCCTCTCGAGGCTCTACTATGCATAGCATTTGAACAGTAGTTTGCCTCTCGAGGCTCTACTATGCATAGAATCTAGAGTAGTAGTTTGCCTCTCGAGGCTCTACTATGCATAGAATCTAGAGTAGTAGTTTGCCTCTCGAGGCTCTACTATGCACAGCATCTAGAATAGTAGTTTAACTCTCGGGGCTATACTATGCATAGCATTTAGAATAGTAGTTTGTCTCTTGAGGCTCTACTATGCATAGCATTTAGAACAGTAGTTTGCCTCGAGCTATGCATAGCATCAAGAACAGTAATTTGCCTCTCGAGGCTCTACTATGCATACCATTTAGAATAGTAGTTTGCCTCTTGAGGCTCTACTATGCAAAGCACCTGCATCGATATAGCAAGCGCTAGTGATGTTCACCGTAACTAGCTCATCATTGCGTATTCTGGGCATAGTTTGCCTTAAGTGGCTCTATGGACCCTTCTTGTCTTCACCTAGCTCGTGCGAAGAGCTATGCATGGAGACGTCGCAAAGCCCTCAATCTGAGGCACCCCGCACTGCTATTGCAAATGCTCGTGATGTTCGCCTCCAATTATGGCTCATCACCGTGTATTCCAGATATAGTTCACCTTAGGTGGCTCTATGGACCCTTTCTTGTCTTTACCTAGCTCGCGCAAAGAGTTACGCACGGAGACATCACAAAGCCCTCAAGCTAAGGTATCCGCTCCATTAGAATAGTAGTTCGCCTTACGAGGCTCTACTATGCAAAGCCCTTTAGATAAAAGCACTCCTATTTTTGCATTGTCCAAGAATAGGACATCGCATCATTGAACCGTCCATGCTAAGTACACCTTTCATAAGTTTGGGATCCTAGTTAAACTGTAAATTGTAATTGGAATCCAACCCCGAGTATGTTGCATGTTAGCATTAGTTTGAGTCTCATATCATTCATTATGTTTTACTCGAATAATTGCGTGCATGTGGTGTGCTCATTGAACTACAGTTGATCTGATTTCCTGTAAAGGAATACGGAGGCAGCTCATTCGAGCGAGACCACTTGATTTTTGAGATTTTTCTTTGTGTGCTTGTATATTTTGATTTTCTCAATTTTCTTCCAGATGTCTTTCGGACTCATCAAATGGTTGTCATGCTTTGCATTCCCTTATGATGCGCATTGCTTGTAAAGCTCTGTCAAAGAGAGGCAAATTGTAGACACCCTATTTTGGTTCGTCCGTTAGACAAAAGGAACCTCGCCTTTCTTCTTCTTTTTTTCTTGCTTTCTTTGTTTTTCTTAGTTTTGATCTTCACAATTCTTATTTTAGATTCATTTTCTTGTTTGTTCTTCACAGTTCTTCCTTTCTTAGTAGTTTAGATCTTCTAGGCTTCTAGGCTAGCCTTCTATCCCATTTGTGGATAGGCTAGCCTAGAAGCCTAGAAGATCTAAACTACTAAGAAAGGAAGAACTATGATAGGCTATCCCTAGTGGTCCCTATTCTAACCATGGAATAGCCACCACTAGTGGATTTGGTAGCCAAGCCATGGCTATTCCAATCTCACTGGGGACCATGAAACCCTAATCTTCTTATTCCTTATTCCTTTCTAACCTAGTTTAATCTTATTTATGCATATCCATGCATCCATGCATATACATACACACTATCCACATGCAGAATAGTAGGATATCCTTAATAAGGGTTACACATGCACACATGCACATATCCATGTTTGGTCATTATTTTATCATTATCCTAACCATGGCTAATTAGGAAGCTATAAGGAATGTTGCACTATCCTGGGTAAGTCCTTACACCTTCCTTATTTACTACTTTCCTAGATCACCTAGAAGCAAGATTAGGTGGATAAAACCAGTTTAATTTTTCTTATATGGTACTTGTGTATAGATGTCCTATTTATTTTTAGGTTTGAATGTGATTTGCATGTTAATTTCCTTTCACATGCATAGGGGAGCGTAGTAATATGTTTAGTCCTCGAATTACTGCTTTAGCATATGTACTGTGTGGTAAATGTATAGTCTCTTGCATGATTTTCTTTCTTTAGCTATTTTTAACTTGAATTAGGATTGCATTAGAAATTATTGAAAAGGTCTTCATAATCTCTAGTTAAACACCTTGAAAGCTGAGTAGAGGCCTATCTAACGACGGGGCGAGAGGGGGTGTTTTAGCACGATCTAGCTCCTTCCTCTCTCGTACCTTAACCCCCGAACCGAGTTCTTTGGTGATGACGGGACGGTGCTCTCTATCTATTGGACATGATAGATTTAGTTTTCTTGGTTTCCTTTATCAAACCAAGTGGCAACTCTATTAGCGAGGATCTCTTCAGATTTAGCCTTGTGGGATATACATTGGATTACTCACTCCTGTAGCCCCATGGAATGGATATAAAGCATCGATTGTTGCCTCGGGATGGATATAAATCCCCATGGAATCCACAATACGAGTAATCCAAATCGGTCAAATCGGATAAAGGCTAATGAAGTATGGTGAACCTCACTTGTGGTTGTTTCTAGGCCCTACATTTGGTTCGGGTACCCACAGCAGACCTTTCCCCAAATCTTCAAGCAAGTTCATCAAAAGTACCTACTCCATCCACTGATCCTTACCCTTTCTTCACTTTAATAACTTAGCTCAGAGTTCCTTCTTGGATTTAATTGGTGAGAAAGTGAGTCAACATGTCTTTAAAAAGAAGAGAAGAAAATTCATGAGGTGGTATGGTTCCTAGAACTAAGGCTCTTTTTGTTTTGTAAAAAAAAAGTAGAATGAACATCACATGGTCCAAATTCGAGGTGGTCCCTGTACGTCGAGGTGTGTGTGGGATATAGCCCACATGTCTTACTACGCATGTCCCTCCACCATCTTATCGTTGTTTGGACCTTTGGGTACTGTTTTATAGGGCGACTGGGAGGGTAAAAATCCCAAGACGGTATTGTCCTTAGAAGCAAGTCCTGAAAAACATTAACCCAGGGTTCTGTGGAACGGACTATAGGATATCTATGATTACTAAAAAGCGTGTAGGATGTCGCTAGCATTTCGATCTCTGGAATGTAGCCTCACATTGTCAACTTGGTTAACCTCCCGCTCATCCAAATGTAAACATGTGGTGTTGTAATCTCTACTGTTTCAAAAAAAATTCCTCCTTTAGCACCATTTTCGCTTCTTATGCAGTGTACCCTCACATTGGGCTATTAGTTCAAGAATCAGTTATGGAAATACTATCTCTTGTTAGAAACATAAGTGCACTTTCTAAAATGAGGATTCTAATCCTCCATCACTTTCATGATCCACTTGTGTTTGCTATAATCAATCTGAACTAGCTCAAAGGCCGACATGTGTCCCAATTCTAAAAAGGCATGCTTGATCATTTCTAGTCCTTCAGTCGAGCCCTAATTCAATACAATGGCACCACGTGCAAGTCAAAACTGCGAACACTGATATTATCAAATCCAGCAATACAGTGAATTCGCAACTATCCAAGTCACCCCACTACCAAATCAATAGGCTGCTCTCCTTTCTCAAATACATTATTATTGTCTTTCAAAATAAAACAAAACTCCAAAAAGAAAAAGAAAAAGAGAAAAAGGTAGAGAGAGAGAGAGATAATGTGTGTCGGCAAAGAGAGAGGAAGAAAAAAACAAAAAGAAAAGAAAAAGGAGAAGAAGAAGAGAGAGAGAGAATGTCGGCAGAGAGAGAAAGAGAGAATAATGTTCCAAAAACCATCTTCCCCCTCATTTCTTTTTTCTCCTTTTTCTTTCTTCTTCTCCTTCTTCTCGACCGGCTCTCCCTCTTATCTCTGCATCTCTCTCTTGCTTCTTTCCCTTCTCACCCTAACCTCTTTTTTTATCTCCTTCCTTCTCTCTCCCTATCATACCCATAGTCACTGTCCTTCAGCATTGTGCCGCGATTGCGACCAGAGTGTTGAATCTGTTATTTTGGCTTGCGGACGTCCATTAAGAAAGTTTGGGGGTACTTGACTCTCTATGCTCCTCAACAAGTTTGGTCTATATATCACCCAGGTGATATTACTTCGTACCTGCTATTCTGGAACAATATGACTTTGGATGAGATGATTTTAATTTGGGAAGTGTATTTTCTTCTTGGTATGGCTATTATGGCTGCGGGTTACTTTTTGTTGTAATGGCTCAACAATTTTAACGAAGAAGTTCATGAAGACTAGAAAAATATTCTTGGAAACTCGGTCCACTCCCCGTGATTCGGATTATTTGTTGGATGGAGTGACAATGAGTTGATGAAGATGTAAGGGTTTTCTTGTTGTTCTCTTTGCTCTTATATGTATCACAAAATTAATAAATAAAATAAAATAAAATAAGATGTCAAGGATTGTGTAAATACATGGGCAACC
This sequence comes from Hydrangea macrophylla, assembly GCA_033977485.1. Classification (NCBI taxonomy): domain Eukaryota; kingdom Viridiplantae; phylum Streptophyta; class Magnoliopsida; order Cornales; family Hydrangeaceae; genus Hydrangea; species Hydrangea macrophylla. Next base: position 15,969,689 of record CM066983.1, read on the forward strand.
AATCATATGAGTTGTTTCAATATCTGTACGATGAGATGGTACATCAATATTGGCATTGCCCGCAAGTCCAGTTGGGTATCACCAGTTTTTCCTATTTTAAAGTCAAAATGATGGTAGTTCACCACACCATTGTTCAGTCTCTCAACCCTTCTAATACCTCCATAGCTTAACTAACCTGAGATACCATTTCCCAGAGACTGTCAATACATCTCCATAGCCCGCCTGATCTAAATACCATCTTCCAATACCATCTTCCAATCTCTGTTCACTACCCAGAATGCCACTCCTTCTAAGGCATCAAAAAGCCACACAGGGGAACTATCTCCATTACAGAATATATGCATCGTCTGCTTTATATAAGTACATACATTGCTTTCGAAAAAAAAATAGCTTTATTCATCATTCAATAATTATCATCTTGCTTTAAAATCTCGTGATTCATTGGATATGACTGTCCTGTAACTTGTTAAAGCCAATTTGGACATCGCATCAGACTTTTGAATGCATCACATATCCAATTACCATGCAATTGCAGTTCATGACAGAACATGCTAAAAGGCTTCAAGTCTATAATTGATCATTACTGTATCTGACACTACTCATCATCGCAAGTGCATGTTGCTCTACAACTGCTGTAGCATACAGAAAACACACTCTCAAGGGTAAGGATACCTCATATCCAAACTCAAGGCGTATCACACATCGATCAAGTATCAATTGGGGCAGCCCATTGCTCCTTATTTCAAAGTTGCACATATATGATTTCTAAAATCCAACTATAGTTGTGTCAAAATGATGAGAGGCAATCATTTCAGCTATCCAAACACTATTATCCACTTGCTAGCCCACTTGAGCCATATAATGAAAATTTCTCTTCAAATTCAAACTCCCTGAGGATCACCACCCCCCACACTGGGGAAATGAAAAAAAAAAAGAAAAAGAAAAAGAAGAAGAAGAAGAAGAAGAAGAGAAGCTCGGAAAAAAAATAAGGAAAAAAGAGAGCTCAATACAGAAGCTGGAAAAAAATCCACAGAATACTATCTGACTTGGATACTCACATCGAACTGGTGCATTTCTTCCCCAAGTCACTTTTCACTCCGCAATACTCACCCCACACTAGATTGGGGCAGCCAAAAAAAAAAAATAAAAAAAAAATAGAGCATAAGGTGATCTCAGGCATTCCAGTCAACCTTTCAAAAAAAAATTTAAACCTTCATGCGATCCTTTTCATTTCTTAACCCATGACCCTGGCCTACAATACAACCCACTAAAAGTCCACTCTGATTGACACAAGTCTTGTTGGATTCATTAAATCATACTTTTTCTCATTTCAAAGACATAGGTTATCACATACTGTCAATTTCAAGATAGTCCGACGGGCGTAGTGAAAACTTCAAAAAGGGCGCTACGAGAAAAAAATCAAAACTATGGCAAAAATGTCGACATAGCAAATACAGATAAGGACTAGACATTCACTGAATACTGGGCACTGACTCATAAAGTCAAAATATGTTGTCTTATATTGTTCGAACAAGTAACAAGACAGACAATATCCACTAACTTATGAACATTCTTACGCAGATGATAAACTCATGCATCAAACACATTTGTAAATACTCTGTACATAGCATAACATTGCATTCAAAAAACAAAAAAAAATCATTCATACTTTATAGTATAGCAAAAAATGCATATCTTTTGTAATAAGGGCAACTGGTCCTGATACATCCATCATCCTTGTAAGGAGAATACTCACCTCTGGCCCAACATACTTCCAAAAGCCTAACCACTGGCCCAACATACTTCCAAAAGCCTAACCACTAGCCCAACATACTTCCAAAAACCTCACCACTGGCCTAACATAGCTCCAAAAGCCACATCACTAGCCTAACATACTTCCAAAAACCCCCACTTCATACAGTCTTTGCTCAGACTCCAACTCTATAGCAATCCCTCTACTCATATCTACATGTCAAATCAACCTCCCCTCTATGGATCATCAAGAAATATATCCCCTACTTGGGATCACCAAGCCCATATCATCCAGCATCAGTCTCAGGTATGAGTCTGTCAAGTGGCATTCTGTTCATATCATCTAGCATCAGGTATGAGTCCATCAAGTGGCATCCTATTCATCTTATCCAACATCAGGTATGAGTTCATCAAGTGGTATCCTATTCATCTCATCCAGCATCAGGCGGGAGTCCATCAAGTGACATCCTATTCATCTTATCCAGTCTCAGGTGTGAGTCCGTCAATTGGCATCCTATTCATATCATCCAGCATCAGAAAACGAGTCCGTTAAAGACATCCTATTCATATATCTCATTACCAAGAGATGAATCCATTAGACACATCCTATTCACATATCTCTCTACCAGGAGACGAGTCCGTTACAGACAACCTGTTCACATATCTCACTACTAGGAAACGAGTCTGTTAGAGATATCTTATTCACTTATCTGACTACCAAGAGACGAGTCCGTTAAAGACATCCTGTTCACATATCTTACTACTAGGAGACGAGTCTCTTAAAGACATCCTGTTCACATATCTCACTACTAGGAGATGAGTCCGTCAGAGATATCCTATTTATATATCTCACCACTAGGAGACGAGTACGTCAGAGACATCTTGTTCACATATCTCACTACCAGGAGACAAGTCCATTAGAGACATCCTGTTCACATATCTCACTACTAGGAGATGAGCCCGTTAAAGATGTCCTATTCATATATCTCACTACTAAGAGACGAGTCCATCAAAGATGTCCTGCTCACATATCTCAATCTCTAAGAGACAAGTCCGTTAAATACATCCTGCTCACATATCTCACTACCAAGAAATGATTCCATCAGAGACATCATGTTCACGTATGTAGATCATCAGGAATAAGTCTATCATAGATATCCTGTTCATATATCTCACTACTAGGAAACGAGTCTGTCAGAGACATCTGGTTCACGTATCTAGATCGCCAAGAAATGAGTTCGTCAAAGATACCCTATTCACGTATCTCGATCGCCAAAAAATGAGTCCGTCAGAGACATCCTATTCACATTCATTGATCATTGGGTATGAGTTCGTCAAGTGGCATCCCATTCATAACTGCAACTATCACACTCGTCATAAAAAATCATTTATTTTAAAAGGTATAATTGAATTTTAAGAAATTGTCAATGTTACTTGATAATTGTGAATGTGGTTGACGTGAGTCAATGGAAGGTGTCAAGTGAGGACACGACAATCTAATACTCGATGAAGCATTCGTGTGATTAAATGACATTTACATGATCTAAATGCTATTTGAAACATCTGGTATATGTGAATAGTAATTATACCTGTGTAGTGTATTTTTTTGGTAGTTTAATCTTGTTAAAGATCATTTCGAATGAATTAGAGATAACCCATGTGTTACGTTGCATAAAAGGTACGTTATCTAGAAATTTCACAAAAATAGTTTTGGACCGTAATTACGAACCCAAACGGAACTTAGATGAAAACTTCTATGGAGTATAGATTTTCACTCATGAATCCATAACTTAGACGTTTAAGACATTTTGGGAGATAATTGGAAGATTAGAAAACTGATTCATCACAAGTTTTGCATTATCATCTATGTGATAAGGCACTCTTTAGTTTGTTTATTTCCTTAATTTAGAGCTCTTAAGCATAGCATTATTGCATGTTGTCTTTTCTTTCTTCTTTGTTTTCTTTTTCTATGTTTTGCTTTTTTGTAGGTTTGCTATGAGAAAGAAGTGATGGGAAGAATTATTATGAAGAAAAGAAAGAGGAAATCAACACTGTCAAAGCCGGATAGATCCGGCCTTATAGCGATCGATCCGTTCTTGTTCTAGAAACTTGGTGCACACACTGTCAAAACCGGATCGATCCGGGTCCCAACCGGATCGATCCGATCCTGCAAAATTAGAAGCCCAGTTTATTACAAGTTTAACATTCTAATAGAAAAAGACCTCAGAACTTGTAATACAGAGTTGATTTAACCCTCCCCTTCACTTCAGCAGCCATGGGGGCTTGAATTAGGGCTCCCTTGGTGTTTTTGCCTTGATATAAGAAGGGAGTTAAGTGGAAGAAAAGGCAGGGCTGCTGTTCTTGATTGTTTTTAGTTTTCCATCTTCTTCTCTCTTGCTTTCTTAGTTTTATTTTGAAAACTCTTTGTAAGAATCTTATCATTCCATTAGTGTAAGTTGAAATTAGTTGGAGTTCTATGTTAGAGTTATCATTTCTATCCTGCTTTAAGTTTGTTATCTTAACTGTAACTATGTGTAGCTAAATCTCCAAGGTTGGGATTCCATATCTCAATCCTTGAACTACTGTTCTTCAAGAAAAGTTTTGTGTTTGAAATTATTCTTAGAATTCTTGAACTTCGATTGGATTCTAGGATAAACTTCATTGTTGATGTCAAGCATCAGGAATGAAAGGATTCTCATAGAATATCTAATTTCTTGAATCTCAATGAGACTAGGATCTAGCATGTTAGTTGACTACTATATGTTTGATCTTTTGCCTCAATGAGATTGTTATTCAAAGAATAATCAGAATATATTTTGTTTAGTTTGGTAAAAGTTCAAGGTAGAGATAGCTTCCCAATCTTATCTTTTAAATCTCTTTAAGCTATTCCAAATCCTAATTTTCCCTCGTAATCTTCAAAGTTTTAAAAGTTGTTAACACTAGTTTGTAATTTCTTACTTTCTAGATTCTAGTTCTCTATCTTTTAGTCATTATAGTAATAGTTTTTATGAAGAACTTCACAAGCAAAAAAAGACTTAGGTCTATTTTTCTTTCCTCTTTTCTTCACTCCTTTCTTTATTGTGGATACTAAGATTCTAAAACCACCAAATCTGTTGTTTTTCATACTTGTCCCTGTGGAAATTGATCTCATACTTTCGGGTACTACTTGTCGCGATTAGTTTGCACTTGAACTACAATTTCCTGATCCGACCAATTTTTTGGCGTCGTTGTCGGAGACTAAGTTTAAACAACATTCGGTTGTTTTGTCTCTTAGTATACGCACTTGTTTTGTTTTTTTTTCCTTGAAGGTGTATGTGTTGTTTTTGAAGGTTACCTCCAGGTTGACTGACGATTGGAGCATTTCAGACTGGTCAAAATGCAGACTCCTTCCACCGGATTTGGGAGTGTCAGTAACATAAATGTTAAACCTTGTGGACATAATATTCTACCCGAACTAAATAGTGCAGCATCTAGTTTAACTAACGATAGCACTGGTAGTTTTTGGAAACCTCCTCCGACAGGTTCTCCTTCATTCACTGCATACACCCCTATATACCCACATGTACATAATCCACCTCCATACACTTTTTCCGATAGAGCCACTCTCGACCCTGAGAGTGAGGCTTCGCTAGAACCATTTATAAGAAAACCATTGGGACAACATGTTCCCCTGTTTCCTGTCTAGCAGCCACAACCACCACCAAACCATGGGCGCATTATGGGTGATTATCTTCAACCCGAAACCATCACGGCCCCTTCATGCATCACATTTCCATATAATGGTGGTAATTTTCATTTCAAGGGTAACATGCTTACTCTCCTACCACTTTCCATGGTAGAGAGAATGAGGATCCTTACAGACACATTAGGGTTTTTGAGGATATCTGTAACACCTTTAGTGACCAGAGATGTACATCCGAACTAATCACGCTTAAGTTGTTTTCCTTTTTACTTAAGGATCACGCTAAAGAGTGGCTTTTGAACCTACCCCCGAACTCCATTGGCATTGCTTGAACTTCAAAAGCATTTTTATAAAGAATTCTTTCCAATGCACAAGACTCAGGCCCTTGTACAACAAATCCAAAACTTTGCTAAAAAAAATGAGACTTTTTCTCAATGTTGGTCCAGGTATAAGGAGTTACTTCGTCGATGTCCACATCACGGATTTGACAAGTTCTGTCAAATCTCCATATGTTATGGAGGATTAGACTCTATGACCAAACAATTGATTGAAACCATGTGTCAAGGGAGTTTTCTAACTTTAGGAGTCGAGGAGGCCAAAGCCCATTTTGAGTATGTCCATAACACCTCTAAAGGTTAGGGGGCAACAAATCCCCATGATAGGAATTACATAACCCGAATGCAACCAAAAGGCGGTGATGTACATTTTTGTAGAATAGAAGAGTCGACTGCTAGGATACAGCACCTGACAAAATGTTTGGATGCTATGCACACTGAAGACACTAAAGAGAGACGTCCCAAGTTGGCATTGGTAGAAGAAGCATGTGCACTATGCGACCAAGTGGGTCATCCCACAAAGGAGTGCCCAGCACTCCCCATGGTCAAAGGCATGACAGTGGAACACGTGAATGCATTAGGGGGTTTCAAAAGACCCTATAATCCTCCTTATGGAGACAATTCCAATCCACGGTGGTCCCACCAAGGATTCAACTATAGGAGTGACCAAGGCACAGCAAACCCACCACTACCACCAGTCCCACCACCTTATCAACCACAACAAAATTTGGGTCCACCACAGATCCAGCGCTATGCACCTCCACATGTCCAACATCAAGGGGGGCAAGTGCCTTCCCCTTATGTTCCACCACATAAGAAGCCATTCGATGAGCCAAATCATGTTGTAACACATAGATTGAGTCAGTTAGAACATTCATTACAAACCATTCAGGCACAATTGACTCAACTTTTGCAATCTCAACAAGTGGTTGAGAAGGGCAAACTACCAGCCCAACCTCTTCAAAACCCAAAAGGACAGATGAGTTTGGGAGCTTCTCCCTCTGATAACTCAAATGTTGAACATGGTAAAGCCATAACCACCTTGCATAGTGGTAGAGTAGTGGACAATCTTGTCCAAATGCCCTCTTTAAATCCAAACACCAATGATATTCCATTAGGAGATGAGAGCGAACCAAATGTTGGGGAAACATTATCCCCAAAGGCTGACACATCTCCTTCCACAAGCAATGATGGGGACTTACCTCAAGTTCTGGGTCATGTTGACCCAATCCCACCACCTTTTCCACAAAGACTTAGGCATCAAACTGACTCCACAAAAGTCAATGAAATGCTTGAGTTATTTCAGCAAGTTAAGATCAACATCCCTCTTCTTGATGCCATCAAGCAAGTGCCTTCATACGCTAAATTTCTGAAAGACCTATGCACGATAAAGTGTAGGCATAATGTCAAGAAGAGTGCATATATGGCTGCCCATGCTAATTCATCATACTCAACGAGGTACCACCTAAGTACAAGGACCCCGGATGTCCTACCATAGCTTGTATCATAGGTGAGCATCACATAGATCGTGCACTCCTCAATTTGGGTGCTAGTGTCAATCTTTTGCCATATTCAATCTCTGTCCAACTCAGACTAGGCAAACTCAAAGAATCCCGAGTCACTCTACAGCTTGTCGACAGGTCAGTCAAAATCCCAAGGGGGGTGGTTGAAGATGTCATTATCCAAGTTGGTAATTTTTATTACCCCATTGATTTTATAGTCCTAGACACTCAACCAGTTCAGAAAGGTCTGGCCCAAATTCCAATTATCTTTGGTCGTCCATTCCTAGCAACTGTTAATGCACAAATTAATTGTAGGAATGGGGTCATGAGTCTTTCTTTTGGCAATATGACTGTGGAAATTAATATCTTCAATCTTTCAAAGGAACCGTATAATTATGCATAGGAGTATGATGATATTGGTGAAATCGCACTCATTGACACTTTGGTAATGGACATTTTTAAGCATCTTGTGATATTGATACAATAGATACATGTCTACTAGATGACAAAAAGCATGAAATTGTTCTTGATGATTCATCACTGGGTCTTGATTCTAGTGTAAAATGTTTGTTTGACAATATTTTACAAGAATGTGATCATGTTTTCGATGATGTAGATTCTATAAGTGAAGACTTGGACAATGACCAGCAAGATGCCCTATGGATAGCTCATTTTGAGAGACTCCTACCCAGAGAATCCCAGTCTTTGCCGTCTAATGTTGAGGTACCTAAACTTGAGCTCAAGCCCCTGCCAAGTGAGCTCAAGTATGCTTTCCTAGGAGAAGGTGAGTCTTACCCTGCTGTTATTTCTTCCCTACTTGACCCTAGTCAAGAAGGGAAGTTGATTAAAGTTTTAAAGCATCAAAGGGAAGCAATTGGGTTGTGTATTGCTGACCTGAGGGGGATCTCCCCTTCCATTTGTACACACAGCATCTATTTAGAAGATGAGGCAAAACCGTCTAGGAAAATGCAAAGACAGTTAAACCCCAACATGAAGGAAGTAATTAAGTTGTTGGATGTAGGGATCATACATCCCATATCGGACAGTCAATGGGTGAGTCCCACCTAAGCAGTTCCCAAAAAATCAAGAATTACAGTTGTTGAAAATGATAGTGGGGATTTGGTACCCATGAGGGCGACTACTGGCTGGAGAGTCTATATAGACTATAGGAAATTGATTTTGGTCACACGTAAGGACCATTTCCCATTGCCCTTCCTAGATCAGGTGTTAGAATGAGTCGCCGACCATTAATACTACTATTTTTTGGATGGTTATTCGGGGTACAATCATATTGAGATAGCCCCCAAAGACCAAGAAAAGACAACTTTCACATATCCGTTTGGCACTTTTGCCTACTGGAGAATGCCCTTTGGGCTTTGTAATGCACACGCGACCTTTTAACGGTGTATGCTTAGCATCGTCAGTGACATGGTTGAAAATTTTCTAGAAGTCTTTATGGACAATTTCAGTGTGTTTGGTGAGTCGTTTGAGAGTTATCTGTCGAAACTCAAGAAAGTTCTCGAAAGATGTAAAGAAAAAAATCCTATGTTGAATTGGGAAAAGTGTCACTTCATGGTGACACATGAGATTGTATTGGGACACATTGTGTCAAGCGAAGGCAAGCAGGTTGATAAGGCAAAAATAGATATTATAGCAAACCTTCCCTCTGCCAAGACTCTTAAGGACATTAGATCTTTTCTTGGTCATGCCAGTTTTTACCGACGATTCATAAAAGATTTTAGTGCCATTTCTAGGCCTATGTGTCATTTGTTGGCCAAGGAAGTTCCTTTTTAGTGGACGCAAGAATGTCAAACCGCTTTTGACAAACTTAAGTCTCTTCTCACTACTGCCCCAATCATGCAATCACCCGATTGGAACCTCCTATTCGAGTTGATGTGCAACGCTAGTGACTTTGTCGTGGGTGCTGTGTTAGGGAAAAGAAGTGACAAGAAATCCCATGTGATTTTTTTTGCAAGTCGTACTTTGGATAGTGCACAGGTCAACTACTCCATGACTGAGAAAGAGTTGCTTGCCATTATGTTTGCTTTAGATAAGTTCCGGTCTTATCTCGTAGGATCACCTGTCATAGTTTTCACAGACCATGCCACTCTGAAGTATCTTCTTTCTAAGAAAGATGCTAAGGCATGGCTAATTTGATGGATCCTATTGTTGCAAGAATTTAACCTCTCAAAAAAAGATAAAAAGGGGGTCGAGAACGTAGTTACAGATCATTTGTCCCGATTGACTTTTGATCATGACCACATAGACCTGATCCCCATTCAGGAGTGTTTTCAGGATGAACAATTACTTATTGTGTCAACTCTACCTTAGTATGCTGATGTGGTTAACTGCCTCATCACCGAAGCCTTCCCACAAGGATGGACTTTCCAAGACCGGGAGAGAATGACGTTCATGGCCCGGTTATTCTTCTTTGATGACCCATATATTTTTAAGCATTGTGCAAATTAGATTGTTAGGCATTGTATACCTAATGATGAGATTCAGAGTGTGTTGTCTTTTTCTCACGACCAAGCGTGTGGCGGTCATTTTTCCTCTCAAAAGACCGCATTCAAAGTTTTGCATAGTGGGTTTTATTGGCCTACAATCTTTAAGGACGCCCATGCCTATTTCAAAGCTTGTCGGCGATGTCAGTTGTTAGGAAAGATCACTAAGAGGAACATGATACCTCTTTCTCCCATTCTTATAATAGAAGCATTCGAATATTGGGGGATTGACTTCATGGGCCCCTTCCCAAAATCCAATAGATTTGAGTATATTTTGGTGCATGTAGATTATGTTTCAAAGTGGGTAGAGGCGATTCTATCTAGGACCAACGACCACAAGGTGGTTTTAAAATTTTTAAGAGAAAACATTTTGTCTAGATTTGGAACCCCCAAGGCTATCATAAGTGACCAAGGTGTGCATTTTTGCAACACCCCATTTACCCGTTTGATGTCACAATATGGTGTCATCCATAAAGACTCCACTACGTATCATCCGCAAACCAACGGTCAAGCCGAATTGGCTAATCGAGAGATTAAGGGTATCCTAGAGAAAACAGTAGAGCCGTCTCAAAAAAAGACTGGTCTTTGAGATTGACTGATGCGCTTTGGGTGTACCGGATGGCTTATAAGACAAATCTTGGGATGTCACCTTATAGGTTGGTTTACGGTAAGGCATGCCACTTACCAGTTGAGTTAGAACACAAGGCCTATTGGGCTATTAAAAAGCTTAATTTTGATGATGACGCAAGTGGTGTACATAGAAAACTCCAACTTGATGAATTGGAGGAGCTTAGGGGTGAACTCTATGATAGTTCAAAAGTCTACAAAGCCCGGGTCAAAGCATTTCACAATTCGCGAATTGTTCGTAAGACATTCGTTGTTGGAGGTAAGGTTCTCTTATACGATTCACGGTTACATTTGTTTCTTGGCAAACTCTAATCACGTTGGGTTGGGCCGTATGTTGTAAAACGTGGTTATCCCCATGGTGCTGTTGAAATTCTTGATTCCACAAGTGGGGTTGTGCAGAAAGTTAATGGACAATGACTTAAGCCCTTCATTGAGGGATTTGAGATGGAATTAGCATCCACCCCTTTGGAAGACCCCATACTTGGGGAGTGCTTGGGCTCTCACTGAGCTTATACCATCTTTTTTGTATGTCCTATGCTTAATGTTTGGCATATTATTGTGTTTTTATAGTTTTTATTTTCCATCCTAATGATTTAACTCTTCTTATATAGTGAGCACCAATTTCTGATCTCAAAAGAGTACAGGGGAAGAGAAATAAGGAACAATATGCTAAAAGCGGATCGATCTGGTTACCAAAGAAAATTTAGATTGCTCACTGTTAAAATCGGATCGATCCGGTGTCACTGCGGATCGATCCAGAATTTCGAAAAAAAATTGAATTACCCACTGTTAAATTCAGATCAATCCGATGGCACTGTGGATTGATCTGGTATTTCGCAAAATGGTCTTCTAACTCACTGGTAAAATCGGATCGATCTGGGTCCCAATCGGATCGATCGGCGAATCTAGGCACCGATTTTTATTTCTTTAAAAGAGGGCTCAATTCCCATTTTTCTTATAATCCCTCTTCCCAAACTTTTGAGATCCCCTTTTTCCTAGTATATCATCAAACCCTAATCTTCTTCTATCCTCCAATGTTTCTCACCACATCTTGTATCCCCTTTCTACCACATCATCAAGGTAAGCTTTCTCTTAGCCATTTATTCTCAATTTCTCAAAGATGTGGGGATGGTGGCATTTTTCTCCCCTATAGGGTTCATGAGCTCTAATTTTTAGTGTGTTTTGATGATTGATTTGCACCATTGAACTTCTTGTGTGATGATTTTGTGTGTGTGCTTCCATGTTTTTTCTTTCTACCCCACAAAATTCTTAGAATGGAGTGGTGATCAAATGCTTCAAAATTTTTGCTTCACAATACTCATATATGCTTTGCACATGTTTGTTTAAATGCCCCCATGAACCCTTGGCCATGATTACCCCAATAGGTGTTCTACTTAACTTGCCGTCCCCACCATGTAACATCTATGTGCTTGATATATTGTAGGTGATCATGTCAAAGCCAACCAAGTGGAACAGCCGGGACCTTGAGCCTGCCCGTGGGTATGAAACTTTCCGGTCCAAAAAGGAGAAAAAATGGTATGAAGCGTATTTTAAGTCAAAGAAACTGGTGTTAGCGGAGAGGCAAGTGGTATTAGAGTATTTCCCCATCGAAGTCCAATGAGTTTTTTCTCGTCATCGTTGGGGTCCCCAACTTGAATTTAAGGGCGGGGAATCTAATGACCATTTAGTTAGGCTTTTTTATGCAAGCCTTGTTGTGGTGGGGGACAATGACGAGTTTGAGACATATATACGAGGGACCCGGGTCCAATTTGATCACAAATCACTAGCCCAGTTTATGGGAGTTCCATACAATCAATATGTCATGGCCGATTTAACACAACCTTTTGTAAGGCCATCTAAGGACACAATGGCTTTCGCTTTCAAAGGGGAGCAATCTATCTGGACCACTAAAGAGCTTAAACCCTCTTCATTCACCGAGTTGTATCGCCTCGTCGATATGATTCTTATCGCATCAGTTGTCCCAACTCACCACAAAAATGTCCATGTCGACCGTGCAGCTATTCTTTATGCCATATGTGATTGTTCCACTAAGGTGAACCTAGCTTCGATCTTCATCACCAATATGGTGGAGGTTGGTAATGATACCGAGGCTAGGTCCCTGCCCTATAGAGTGTTGATCACCCGCCTCTGTCGTAAAGTCGATTATACCGAACTCCCTACTGACACCATTCAAAAGGATCTTTCACGCGTCGACGGGATGACCATTACCCAAAGCAATGCCCAACTCACTGGGTCTGCGAAAGGTGCTAGTCAAGAGTCCACTCCTGGGAAAGTGAGTAGTTCAAGGACGAGAGGGAGCAGTGAGGCTTTTGATATGTCAGATGTTTACCAATGTCTCGACACTCTCACTGAAGAGCAAACTCGACAAAGAGAGGACCTACGGTCTACGGGAGGATTTTCAGGGTTTCCGTTTTGACTATCTACATGATATTGGTCAGATGGCTCACATGCAACGTTATATGTTTGAGCTTGCTTATTTGGATGTACCCCCCTAATTTATTTTATGATAGGTACAGCGGACCAGGTGGCTCTGGTACTAGGGACCAGGGCGATGATGTTGACTAGGATTTGGTTGTGCTAACACCCATGCTAGCATTAGGAGAGTGTTGAATTTCGGTTCTTCTACTCTCTAATTTTGGGTTTTCCTTTCTTATGCATGGGGTGTTGTGGCTAGTATTATTACGGATGGAGTTCTTGTTTCTTCTTTTTATCTCTCTTCTTATCTTGTTACTAACCTTCCACAGGAGACGATTTCACTCACTACGGGAGTTATTCCACATGGTATATTCGTTCCTCTTTTCCTTTACTCTTTCATTTTCTCCTATCTCATTAGGGACAATGATGGGTTCTAGTTGGGGGTGTGGGCTTAGTGGTGATAAAGTCGGTCTCTTGATTAGGATTCTCTTGTTTGAGTTGCTTTAGTTTCTTTCTTTTAAAACAAAAAAAAAACAAAAAAAATATATATATTTCTTGAGATAACTTTTTCCAATGGATGAATGAATGGCTGCGAATGCTCAAATATTCAAGTAGGGATGCATTACTTGTGAATTTTATGATGATTTAGCTTGCAAGGTATTTGCTTACTCTTCAGTCTCAGGTTCTTTTAATTATTGCTTATCTTTTTGACATTGAACCTGGGATCTATTTGTACTTCGTACATTGTACGTATCAAGGAGTTGTGTCACTGCTATTTATGATTAGAACTCATTTGAAACATAAGGTGGAGACTTGACCCATGAGAGCTTTTGTACCATTCTTTATTGTTGAGTGTCCATCTTAACTCTCAGTTCTTTGAAAAGTGATTTTAATCGTAGAGAATCTCATTATTTTTGTTTGATCGTGTATCTAGAATAGCGTCGTGGTGACAATGGACTTCAGGGACTTGCCTCAGTATTGAGGATTAGACTGGTGTGAACTTGAAAAGATGATTTTAGGCTATCTTTTTACCCCCGTTGAACCTTGGCCTTCTCCCATTTACCCACAGTTCACCCCAAATTGAGCCTTAAAAAACCGACCTCTCCATTCGATATTCCCAAAATCTGATATCCACTCTACATAAGGAGTTCACCTATGGAATACCCGCACCTTGTTTGGAATCATATCATGAGCACTATGTTACCTTCTGGGCCATGTTGAAATCAAAGAAAAGTTACTTATGATCTCCTTTGAAAAAAAAAAGATATATTGGTTGATGAAGGTCGTCAAAAAAAAATATTTCTACACCTTCATAAGAATAATGAGATCATTTTCTCATCTTGTAAAGTCAATGTTTACTCCCATGGCTCGGTGATAGGAACAGAAGCCCAGTTTATTACAAGTTTGACATTCTTGCAGAAAAAGACCTTAGAACTTGTAATACAGAGTTGATTTGACCCTCCCCTTCACTTCAGCAGCCATGGGGACTTGAATTAGGGCTTCCTTGGTGTTTTTGCCTTGATATAAGAAGGGAGTTAAGTGGAAGAAAAGGCGGGGCTACTGTTCTTGATTGTTTTTAGGTTTCCACCTTCTTCTCTGTTGCTCTCTTAGTTTTATTTTGAAAACTCTTTGTAAGAATCTTATCATTCCATTAGTGTAAGTTGAAATTAGTTGGAGTTCTATGTTAGAGTTATCATTTCTATCCTGCTTTAAGTTTGTTATCTTAACTATAACTATGTGTAGCTAAATCTCCAAGGTTAGGAAGCCATATCTCAATCCTTGAACTATTGTTCTTCAAGAAAAGTTTTGTGTTTGAAATTATGCTTAGAATTCTTGAACTTAGATTGGATTCTAGGAGAAACTTCATTGTTGATGTCAAGCATCAGGAATGAAAGGATTCTCAAAGAATAACATCTAATTTCCTGAATCTCAATGAGACTAGGATCTAGCATGTTAGTTGACTACTATATGTTTGATCTTTTGCCTCAATGAGATTGTTATTCAAAGAATAATCAGAATATATTTTGTTTGGTTTGGTAAAAGTTCAAGGTAGAGATAGCTTCCCAATCTCATCTTTTAAATCTCTTTAAGCTATTCCAAATCCTAATTTTCCCTCGTAATCTTCAAAGTTTTAAAAGTTGTTAACACTAGTTTGTAATTTCTTACTTTCTAGATTCTAGTTCTCTATCTTTTAGTCATTATAGTAACAGTTTGTTTGAAGAACGTCACAAGCAAAAAAAGACTTAGGTCTATTTTCATTCCTCTTTTCTTCACTCCTTTCTTTATTGTGGATACTAAGATTCTAAAACCACCAAATCTGTTGTTTTTCATACTAGTCCCTGTGGAAATTGATCCCGTACTTCCGGGTACTATTTGTCACGATTAGTTTGCTCTTAAACTACAATTTTCTGATCCGACAAGTTAACTTGTGGGGAGTTAAACACAATTTTTGACAGTTGAGGCTATATATAGAAACTCATGAGATATTTTCATTTATAAAGTTTTTTCTAAAACCTAAGTTGAGAGCAAAAAGGGGATTTCTTGGCTTCAAGCTTCCCGAAGCCAATCGACGACCGTTCGTTCGTTCGTTCGTCCGTCAGATTTTCTTATCGTTTACATATTCAGATTCCTCGAGGTAATAGCTACATTTTGATACTCATTAGGCCCGTTTGGCTAAGTTTTATAAAAATCCTAACATTGGAATTTTGGGGAAAACTATGTAAAACTTGTAGGTTTGGTGCATAATATGTGATTTAGCTTAGCATCGGTATGCTTACTATCCTCCGAAAATCTTAAGACCGTAGCTTTAGATATGAATTCTAATCCGATGTATTATAAGAGATTTCCATGTTTTAAGTATCGCGTTTGATATTTTTGATATGGGCAAAATTCATTTATTAATTAGGCCTTAAGCATGTGAAAATGTATGAAAAGCACGTATATGTGATTATATGAGAATGTTATGTGTCTATGTGGGTCAAAGGGGAGTTTGGTGCAATTTCATTCGGGGTAAGCTCCTCGATATTCGAGGATTATGTAGCGACAGCTACCGTGCATGGTTTGGGAGAAGGCCTAGCCAAGGCACTATGCATGGTTTAGGAGAAGGCCCAGCCAGGGCACTGGATGCGTGGCAAGGAGAAGGCCTTCCATGACATCAATTCCATTTACCAGATGACTGCGTACCACTCTCCCTGGAGACTAGTCTATGTGAGTGTCGATGTTAAAGCATGAATTATCATATATGCATTTGTTTAGAATTGTACACTCAGCATATAGCTGAGCAGTGGAGATTTACTCCATTGCAAGTGAAAGGAAGAAAGGAAAGAAGAAATGCGAGGTGTGAGGCCGTTGGAGTATTCAAGTTAAATCTCTCCCATATATAGTTTTGTAGTTCCGTTTATTGTAAATGAATCCTAAGGAAACTAGGTTTGGAATCTTAGAACACTTGTGATCTTCAAAGTGTTGCAATACATAGTATATCTCTTTTGGTTATGTTTGAAAGTATCTGAACTTGTGAGTTCGTGTTTTGGGTGTAACTTGTAATATCGAGTTTGGTTCACTTTAGAATCGAATTGTCTAGTGTTTTGAGGCTTGTACTATTCGTATACTTGTAATCTGTGGGGCGATGCTATTTTGTATGAATGGATCATAGGTGTTTTACATGTCTTTAAATTACTCTATTTAAGCTTTTGAAATGGTTTGGAGAATTGCCAATTTGAGCGGGACGATAGGCAATGTTGAGTTGTAAGAAGGAAGTATATTCTGGTCCCTTTCATTCTGATGGAGGGGTATTTCGACTGGTCAAAAACCCCTCTGACAGAAACTTTCTTTTTTTGAGTGTTTGTTCGTCAGCTTTTACAAAAATGGGCATAACTCATTGTAGAAAATTTGAATTCGGTCCCTATTCGCTACATTGGATCCTAGTCTCAAAGGACTATCTTTTGATATTAAAATTGGCTATAAAATAAAAATGACCATTTTACCTTTGGGGGTTATTTCAAAATTTTCGATTTGACAAAAGGTTTCAAAGTGAGTTTTAACTTGTTTATGGACTTTAATCATTGTTGGTAATGTAAAAGTGTTGGTTTGAATTGGTTAAGTGAGACTTAGACAAAATCCATCAAGCAAAGGAGGATTCTGCCCAGGTCCCATTCGACCGGTTGAAGGGGACAATTCGGCCGATCAAAATGACCCCTGCATGCTTATGCTTACCACCTCTTTTCGAAAGTTATTTAAGGTTCCAATTAGTTCTTAGGGTACTTTTAGAGTCCTATTAACTAATATGTGTTGGTTTTCAAAGATAATTAAATTTTCAAATTTATGCGGATTTTACGGACTCGTAGTCCAATGTTTTTCATATTGAACTTTGTTTTAAAAGAATTCCTTTATATTCTATTCATATTTTCTGCTGCTATGGTTATAACAATGAATTGGATGAGCCTTGGTTGCATGCCACGTGTCCTTTTTTTGCGCGTAGCGGCATTGCAATTGCCGGAAATACTAGGCCTACTAAAGGCACAAAAATAGAGGGAAAGTTGAAAATTGTCATAAAATGGGGTACCTCGATTTACCAGTTGTACCTGTTATTGTTATAAAGATATCTTATAATAATTATAATTCTTAATTAAATAATAATTCGAATTAATATAGACCTAAGTATATATCTAAGTAAGTATATATAATAAGTGCAAGGAATGGAGAACTAAATAACTCCGTGACATTTATTGGTATCAAAGCTATAGGTAACAAAACTTTGGGAACATTCAACGACGAGTAGAGTGTTGAGTGATTTGACGTATATTCTAGAATGCATCCACATATTGTAGAGATGTTTGTGTCTCGCCGTTTAATTTCCACTTTTGGACCCGTGGATACGCGATAAGTTTGAGGACCGCGTGCTTGTCCACAACATGAAAGAACCAAGATAAGAGTATTGAACAGTAATTGAAAGTAGTATAATAATAAGCATGCTGGTTCTAAGCATACATATTGCCAAAATTGTTGTCCACTTTCCTAAATTAGTATGCAAATTTTGCTTAGTTTTCCAAATTACCCTTCCTTGCAATCAACACCAAAACAAAACAAAAAAAGAAAGTGCAATGATTATGGGCAATTATGGAAAGTAGGTGTAGATTCTTTTTGTCCCCTTAAATAGTTGAATTCCCCAAGAGGGACACATAAAATGGGACGGAGCGTGGTGTCCTACAACATAATAATAATAATAAGTTCAGCATTTAATGCCTTATCTACTAACAAAAGATAAAAATAAAAAAAACAAAAGTCTTCACTTCTGCCAGCTAGCTCGCAAACCCGTATCCATTCTCGGCATACTCCTCGTCTCGGTAATCAACCTATGCAAGATCTAGACATTTGATTGTCCAGGACATGAAAGTTGTCAACTTTACTGCAAACTGAGTAAGTAAACTTATTACACTGAACAGGCTTAGAAAACATTTGTTAATCCGTTAAGAAAGTAAAACATTCTGTTACATTCTTCTTTCGAAAACATTATCGTTAAGCCGTGCTTCATCTTAATCTCGCCAAATTTTGTATGTTAGGGGACGTTCACAATCATACTCGGATATTGGAAACATAACTGACATCAATTGGTCGATCACTTTGGACTATCGGTCTAATCTTTACAAACTTAACACTTCACTTTGAACCACAGGTTCAATCTCTTACCGACTCGACTCTTGCATGCATCCGGCACGAGTGTCGTTGGCCTGGAATATCGCCATTTTTCGGTTATAGGTTACCATCTTGTCATCTTTGCCCCTAACTGGCCACTTGCTTAACATCTGTCTTACGGTCTCATTACTTGGTAATCCCAATCTTATTACATTCGATCTCGGTTAACTTGTTATCTTGCCCCAATTGGCCACTTGCTTGACATCAACCCACATGGCTATTAACAGTCTCAATAATCAAACCAGAACTCTTTACCCTTTCTCGAACTGACCATACGAACGAAGTATATGGACCTGACCGACGGATACGATCGTCCTGTTATTAATGACATTAACATAATTATAGCTATCGCATGATCAATAACTAATGCGCGTGGGGTACAAGACGTTAAAGCATATAATTCTCAGAATTGCGTACTTAAGTACATCACATTACTGTTCTCGTAATCCTTGTATGTCACACGCATAAGCTTTATAGGTTCGTTACCTAACAATTAATAAGAAAACACACTCTTTCATGAATCAGTAAGCTCGAGTGCTCGCCTTCGTATTTTCAGAAGTGTTCATTACTAAAGTGCTACTCCAACAGCTATGGATATCGTAGGCTAGCCACGCTTTACTTTTTTCAAATTCAAATACGAGTCGCCACTTAATTTTGAAAGGAAAATTAAGAAACCATGTTAAAAGTAATCTGAT
Source organism: Hydrangea macrophylla (assembly GCA_033977485.1). Lineage (NCBI taxonomy): Eukaryota > Viridiplantae > Streptophyta > Magnoliopsida > Cornales > Hydrangeaceae > Hydrangea > Hydrangea macrophylla. Next base: position 15,988,913 of record CM066983.1, read on the forward strand.
CTTTTGGCAACCAGAGATTTTTAGGCCCGGGGATATGGAATAAGAGGGGAAGGAGCCCGATGGACTAAACACCCCCTCTCATCTTATCTCGTGATAGGCCTCTGCTCAACATCCTTTTAATTGAATTAATAATCTAAGCATGCCTTCAACAAATACATACATATATATACACATTACAAAAGCATGTTGAAAAGGGTGTAAGATTGCTAATGATAAAACGGCATACAAAATCACATAGTTCAAATAGCAAAGCAAGATGATATGCAAATAAGGAACAAGAGAACTTACCCGAGAACCAGCTGCAAAATGAGAAATATGCAATGCATACGATAAATAGAAAACCTAAGAAAATGTCTCTAATCCATATATGCACGTATGGCCAAATCCTAGTCTAAGGTGTCGCGCATGGAGTCAAAAAATCAATAAATAAAATAAATGGGAGAAAAGTCGAGAGATTGTACCTCAACAGCACTACAAAACAAAGGTTAGTCCACATGCTTTGAACACAATATTATACAAAGTTTTAACCTAAATCTAACAAAGATGGGGGAGATTGACTAATTCATGAATTCTTCCCAATTGTTGAAATCACAACACCCCTATAGATATACAAGTCTCAGCGAGGAGCCAATGTAATGTCTATATAGAAATGATATAATCTCAATATAGTTGGAAAGAATGCATGATTAAGTTCAATCAATCACAACTTATTTCAATGATTTACAAGCTAATGTCCTAAGATACAAGTCATTATTATCACATATGATTATTATGAATGTATGAGAACAAACAAGGCATGAATTATGCATTGATGATGCCGAAAACTGGTAAGATAGATTAAGAAAAGAGATATGGTGACACAATCAATTGTATGTGGTTCGGCCCAATTAATGAGGTGACCTACGTCCACGGGTGCGTCAGTGCGCTTCACTAGCAGATCACCGATGGGCCTGTTGAGCCAACAATTGGGGCGGCACTACCAGTAATACCGGCCGGGTGTATTCATATGAAATCAGTATATACAGCTATTCTCTAGGTTAAGAATGCCCCCTCCTTAATGGGGGTGAGTGGCCCCTTTTATAGGTGCAAGAGACCACCCGCACAAGGCAACTGATTAGATAAGGAAGCTCTATCGAATTACAATTTGATGATCATAAATCATGGGAGGTTTCCTAAATGGCTTAGGAAACTATTTACACTTTCCATTAGTCTTCTGATTGATATAGGAAACTGCTGAACGGCTTGGCTGTCAAACTGAGCCTCGTGGAAAGCTGCTGCGTCGCATGCCTGTGGACACACGGAATTCCACTCCTTGTTTGTTTGAGATTATTTTGAAAGGAAAAAAGAAAAGGTCTGTTGAAAACAGATACAGAGTCGCCACTTGGTCTTTAAGGAACCAAGAAACCTAATTTTGACTCACCCAAATGAATAAAGGGCACCGGCCCTTCATAACCAAAGAACTTGGTTCGGGGTTTTGGTACGAGAGAGGAAGGAGCCTTTGTCACGACTAAAACACCCTCAACTCGCCCCATCTCTCGACGGGCCTCAATTAGTATCCAAATAATCATCTTATACTATGTTTGGTTCGACAATTAATACTATGATAGTATATTACATCTCATAAGAATATTGAAATGGAAGATCAAAAGATAAGATATCATTCATAAGATCTAAGCCAAATATCACACAATGCAAATATGAAAGATCTCACAAACAAACCTAGGAAAAATTGCCTATTCACATATCAAGTAATTAAGTTTCCTAACCTAAAGGGGACATGAATTGTTCTTGAAACAATTAATCAAAGAGATTAAAATATGCTTAGCAAACTAGAATGATGTATGTTAATCTTTGAGAAAAAGAAGAACTCTCAATCCCCGGGACGGATGAGAAAGGATGATTAGATCGAGGGGAAGCATGGACGTATGATCCAACTCATTCCTTATAATCTTCTTAGATTAGGAGTCACAAAAACCCCAAATCTTTGTGTGGATGCAATGTATGTATCTAGAATGTGCCAAGGTTGTAGTGTGCTTTATGTTCATAAATTCCTAGAATGACTTAGAAGTCCAGAATGTGTATAAATGAATGAAGGAAATCATCATGGGATATGTACAAATGTAGTATGAACTACTTCCTTAGACATGAGCTAATTTGGAGTGCATGTAAGCATCAAATCAAAGGATGGAGGTAAAAGTGTGCTTGCTATGAATAGTGGACAGAACAGTTACATGATCTTTTCAAAATTGAAAAGAGGGGTTAGGAATGTTTTCAATGCATGATTTTTTATGGAGATCTTCCTTATTGTGTCTAGAACACAACCCAAAAAGCCAATCTTTAATAACTATTACAGATTGAGAGAAATCATACGAACAATAAAGGTTACTCAGAAACAGAGTTCATACTATCCACTGAAATGTTAAAAAATCTTAGAAAATGATAACAAAAGCTCTAGGAGTCCATATTATACAAAACGTTCCCCAAGACACTGAAGTTTAAGAGAAAAATAAGTTGAGGCCACTCTCTTTAGAAATGTTTTCTGAAAAACAAGTTGCAAGTCAGCCTAGCTACTGTGACAGTAAAAATAGAATGTCTGGCCCTTCTAAGTGTTTTCAAGTGAAACCAAAAATCATGGGTGTTCTCTAATGAGTTAGGAAGATTTTCCAAGTGGTCTTGTGTTAATTCCTTGAGTATTGAGTTCTAGAGAAATCTTTGAACTCAAATAACTCACTGTTTTGAAGATTTTTTTTGTGTAAAATAGGTTTATTTCTTGGAATCCAAATATTGGGGTTTTAGAGGGGTTTTGAAATAGGAGTTTTGAAAGTGTATTTTTTACACTCAAAGAGGATTAAAACCACTTGGAACATCATCATCAAACTCATATCAAGAACTCCCAACATTACTTGCACAAACATGGTTTTGTTCGAGGATATGACTTCAAGAATACATATGAATGTATTGAAGTTAGAATCATCATCCATTAAGCATGTCTTTGAGGTCAAGAGCTACTATCCATAAGGATTCACTCTCCTCAAATAACATGTCATCTAGATGATGATAAGCATGTAAGTAATCAAAGAAAAATAAAAAAGAAATGAGGCAAGAAGAGATGAACATATATATAAACAAGCAAGTAGATAGCAATCAATAGATGATAGTCAATGTGATATTGGACTTGTAGCTTGATGTTTCACTCATAGATATTGACATTTGGACATGGAAGTAGCTTCCTAACTCAAGAATGCTCAAAAATGGTGGATGGGGAGGACTTGAATGTGAAATATAAGAGAGGTAATGGAAGAAAACTGTATTGAAACTCACTTTCTTATGGAAAATCAGTGGGAGAAGCTCCCTTTCCTTCTTCTAAACCTATCTCTATCTCTCTTTCTCTCTACAACTTCTATGAGCTTTGTACTTGGCCCCCCCAAAAATGAGAAGTCAAGGGAGGTTTATATAGGCCAATTTGGGGTGGTTTTTGGGTTTTAGAAGTACTCCCATTGGTCCCAAACATCTGTGAACATAGAACTATGTCGTTTTGGTTTTCAATTAATCAAAATGAACCCCCAAAAGAAATTACAAAAATATACCATTCTGAAGGAGAGTGTTGCGGTGGCACTAGGCCTGTGCCGCGGTGGTAGTGGGCCAGTGCCGCGGCGGCACTTCTCCTCATTCGTCCAGATGATCCTTTTTAGGCCCCCAGAGGTTTCGGTATTCGCGAAAAGGCCCTATTTCGTCCAAAATTCACAGAAAATGTATACGAACTCCAAATTGAGCTTGTGATATACCGTTGGAAAGGTAATGGAGTCTACTTTACATAAACAATAGTTTAGGGATAGGTCACTTTGAAAAGTTTTGCGGTATTCGCGATAAAAGCCGATTTGATTGCCTTTTTCACCTTCAGAAATTCATAATAGATTCGTTTGAAATCCAAAAATTATGTGCGATATACCGTCAGAAAGCTATTGACCTCTAGTATCCATGAAAAATGTTTGAAAAATGATACGGCGCTCCGATTTCAAAGTCAACTTTTTGTCAAACTGGTCAAACCTGAGATTCCCGGGAAGTTCTGGAAACCTCTGAGAGCTTCCAGGAGCTGACGTTTTCGTTCGATTTTCTTTTAAAACTCATTTTAATTCTTTACACATGATCTAGAATGATCCCGAAAATTTTTGGAAAATTCGGACGACTTCGGTCAAACCTTGGTCAAACTTAGTCAAACCGATCAACGGGGACTTTCTTGGAACTTTCGAGACTTCCGGCGGTCTCTGTGAGCCGACAATTTCATCCAGTCTTGCTTTAGAACTAATTTTATTGTTTTTCGTATGACGTAGTGCATTTCCAAAATATTTGGTCCGAATCTGGGAGCGTTCGAGCTTTCAGGGGTATTTTGGTCATTCTGAGCATTTTGAGAGATAAAACTAACTTCCAGGAGTCCTTTTTGAGTCTTTTCGATCATTGTAAACCACCAAGCTATGGGTTTCCTAAATCTGATAGCTGACAAAATGGGGTATCTATAGTTTGCCCCTCTTTGGCGTGAACTTGCGAGGCAGCGCATGTCGCAAGTGAGTGCCAAAGCTTTGAAGAGATAGGACTTTTTAAAGGCTATAGATTTAGGATAAAAGCATTGCAAAGATGCAATAATGAAAAACATGATGCTGAGATCAGTGCTGGTCGCACTCTTCGTGATCTATCTACGTATCCCAAGGGGAATCAGACCAAGACGTTGTTCGGAGCATAAAGAAACAAACACATGCAAATACACAATAATCAGGCGGATGGTATGATATGCAATGCATGGATGTGATATGAATTATGTATTGGGTCTTATCATGCCTAGTGTTCTGATCCTAGTATGAGCTGGGGTTATGGGATGTGTGCCACGCCAAGTGGGCTTATGTTGTGCTAGTATAGTAGTTGATCCTGATAAGGGTACCAAGGTGTCGAAGACTCTGGGTCTCAGGGTAAACTTCTTGAATTACGGGAAGCGTGCTTTGTAAATAAAGGGGACCGGATGCGGGGTCTTTGAGAATGATAATTGAAAATAACCGACAGGTGAGGGAGCTCACGATAATCAATAGGTGAGGGGGCTCACGATATCTGATAGGTAGGTAAAGGGGGCTCACAAAATCTGGTAGGTAGGTAAAGGGGTTCACGATAACCGACAAGTGAGAAAGCTCACGATGAGTGAGAAAACTCATGATAATTGCTTGGTGAGGAGGCTCATGGTTTTGGACGGAGGAGTGAGGAAGCTCACGATAGCTGAGTTGGTGAGAAAGCTCATGATAATTGTTTGGTGAGGAAGCTCATAGTTTTGGACAGAGGAGTGAGGAAGCTCACGATAGCTGAGTTGGTGAGGAAGCTCATGATAACTGTTTGGTAAGGAAGCTCATGGTTTTGGACAGAGGAGTGAGGAAGCTCACGATAACTGAGTTGGTGAGGGCTGGTGATGAATGACTTGCCTCAATCTAGAGGGCTGGTGATGAAGGATTTGCCTCAATCTAGAGGGTTGGTGGTGAAGGACTTGCCTCAATCTAGAGGGCTGGTGATGAATGACTTGCCTCAATCTAGAGGGCTGGTGATGAAGGATTTGCCTCAATCTAGAGGGCTGGTGATGAATGACTTGCCTCAATCTAGAGGGCTGGTGATGAAGGATTTGTCTCAATCTAGAGGGCTGGTGATGAAGGACTTACCTCAATCTAGAGGGCTGGTGATGAAGGATTTGCCTCAATCTAGAGGGCTAGTGATGAAGGACTTGCCTCAATCTAGAGGGCTGATGATGAATGACTTACCTCAATCTAAAGGGCTGGTGATAAAGGATTTGCCTCAATCTAGAGGGCTGGTGATGAATGACTTGCCTCAATTTAGAGGGCTGGTGATGAAGGATTTGGCTCAATCTAGAGGGCTGATAATGAATGACTTGCCTCAATCTAAAGGGCTGGTGATGAAAGATTTGCCTCAATCTAGAGGGCTGGTGATGAATGACTTGCCTCAATCTAGAGGGCTGATAAAAAGTGACTTTGCCTCAATCTAGAGGACTGGTGATGAAGGATTTGCCTCAATCTAGAGGGTTGGTGATGAATGACTTGCCTCAATCTAGAGGGCTGATAAAAAGTGACTTTGCCTCAATCTAGAGGGCTAACAGACTTGCCTCAATCTAGAGGGCTGATGAACACGACATTTTTTGAATAAGAGTGATGGTAAATTAATGATGATGATGAGTCGACGGTGAACTACCGCGACTGTCATGGATTGGATCAACTGATAATGTACTAATCGAGATGACAAGTCGACAGTGAACTACCGTGACTGTCATGTATTGGATCAACAATCGTGATCAGAAGATTTGACGATGTACTAATCGAGATGACAAGTCAACAGTGAACTACTGTGACTGTCATGAATTAGACTGATGATGTACTAATTGAGATGGCGAGTCGATAGTGAACTACTATGACTGTCATGGATTGGACTGACAATGTACTAATCGATGATGAGTCGACAGTGAACTACTGTGACTGTCATGGATTGGATTTTCGATGTACTAATCGATAAGCCTACTGGGGATAAAACTGAATCTGTTGGGGATGAAGCGACTCTACTAGGGAGGAACGGATAAGATGTACTATGCTAGGGAAGAAAATATGCCTACTGATGGGGGTAAAGGTATCATTCTTTTTGAAGGATACAGAGATGACCTGCGGCGGTTAAGGATTTGACATTGATGAAGGACGATGATCAACAGCCACTCATGGACTTAAGTTGCTAGGATGAAAGAAGATCATCGACAGCCACTCACTAGGACGAAGGAAGAACATCAACAGCCACTCATGGACTTATGTTGCTAGGGCGAAGGAAGATCATCAATAGCCACTCATGGACTTATGTTGCTAGGATGAAGGAAGATCATCAACAGCCACTCATGGACTTATGTTGCATGAACAAAGAAAGGTGGTCAACAGCCACTCATGGACTTATGTTGCTAGGACGAAGGAAGATGGTCAACAGCCACTCATGGACTAATGTTGCTAGGACGAAGGAAGATGGTCAACAGCCACTCATGGACTAATGTTGCTAGGATAAAGAAAGATGGTCAACAGCCACACATGGACTTATGTTGCTAGGACGAAGGAAGATGGTTAACAGCTACTCATGGACTTATGTTGCTAGGAGATCATGCTGACGCCTTGACTAGTGCAGTAACGGTGTTTGGTTTTCCTGCTTGTATTGTCCTTGGAATGCTCTTAAAAATTTTACAACTTGATTTGAAAAAAATCATTATTAGTCACTGTTGACTTACACATTTGAGACAACGACAGACTCAAAAACTGACAGACATCGATGCATGAGGGCGCCACATTTGACACCAAATTGGAAGAAGTTCGACTTGCCAAGATTTGATGTGCATTTGTCATAAATGATGTACCATTTCTCTTTTGTGTTCACTCTTCACCTTAACGTGGCAGCGTTTTGATGATAAATCTCATTTTGAAAGTTCCTCCCTATTGATCTAATCAATTCTTTGCTTTTCCCAAGATGTGCTTTGAATTAGTGCCTTAGCTTATAGAATAAAAGATACTCTATTTCAAAATTTTCAAAACAACTTGGTGACTTGCCCTTGGTGTGAAGGGATCGTGTTAGGAAAATGGAGTTTCCCCCTAGTTCAAAGTGTATGAAGTTGAATTCAAAGGCAAATGAGGTAGGTGACTGAAGTTTGCCCCTAGTTTGGACGGTGGTTCATTGGAGGTTTTGGGCAAATGAGGTAGGTGACCAAAGTTCGCCCCTTGTATGAAGGGTAGACAGTGAAATTCAGGCAAACGAGATGGGTAGCCGAAGTTTGCCCCTAGTGTGGAAGGTTATTTTTGGCTTAAGGTGAGGACCGCGACTTTTAATCTCTCAAATGCTCATAACTTTTGCATAGGCACTTGTGAAGTGACCTAGCGAGCTATTTTCTCTCTTTTGTTATTGCTCACTTTGGATTTAACTCTAATTTTTGCCTAGGCATCATTTCGGATTTTCAACCTAGCGAGTCATACTTCTCTTCTTCTTGAAAGTCTGCCTACGTACCCCCGAGCGAGGATCAGGTCCACCGTAGTTCAGACCATGGTAGGAAAGAAGTGGGTTGATTTTGATGCGACCAAACCAATGCGGTTGCCTGAGTAGGTATCAGGTCGAGCGTAGTTCAAGGGAAGGCTTGAAAGAAGGGGTTTGATTATGATGGTGTCGACCGAACCGATGCAGTTGCCTACGTATTCCTGAGTAGGAATCAGGTCGAGCGTAGTTCAAGGTAAGGCTGGAAAGGAGGGTTGAGGTATGAGAGTTTTTCAAATCAATCGTCAAAGAAGTTCAAACTTGAGCCACTTGTGGTAGCTTTGAATGAGAGGATTAAGGTTCAGTCTCCCTTTCTTTTCCTTTTTCTTTTTCTTTTTCTTTTGTTTTGAGGATTTATCCTTTTAACTTTCACCTAGCCAATCAATTTTGATTTCCATTTAGTAGATTCGTGTAAGATCTTCTGATCGCAATCTCGAAATTTCATAAAGTACATGTCAGCTCTCAGAATTTGCTTCGGAGCTTTTTGAAATATGATCTATTCTCATGATGTATTTTGAAGTATACAATTCTTTGAATCACCAAAAATTTCTTCAACCTTTTGACTGGCTAAGGTCAGATTTTGGAAATCAACACCCTTTTTGCTCTCACTTTTGCCTAGGTGCCCTTTCGGGTTTTCAACCTAGCGAGCTTTTCTTTTCTTTTCTTTTCTTTTTTCTTTTTTTTCATTTTTTTTTGAAAGGGGAGAAGAAACTCATTGAAAGTGTTTGGCTACCATCAAGGACTAAGTCTATACTGCTTTCAATTAGACAGATTGTATGGCTCCTAATTGGATTGGGCTCAAGGCTTTGAAATGGTGAAAAAAGGTGTTGGGCAAGCCCCAAGTCAGCTCCAAGTATGTCTTTCGAAGATTGAGACAAGAGCATCTTTAAATTCTTAAAGTAAGACTATTCAATTCTCGGCTCTTCATCGGTGTTAGCGCGAAATCGACTTTGACCTTTCAGGATTTTTTGATGCAAAATTTTTTTAGCAGAGTAACATCCATGGTAATTTGAAAAGTGACATTATAGTTCAGTGATCCATGCATTTATGACTAGACACATCAGCTTAAGCAAACTGAGATTTCACTTCATCGAGAGGGAAGGATTACATTACAGACTCATAAGAACTCGATGACAAACAGACTTGACCATAAGACTAGAATTGAAATAAACTTCAACATAGGACAGACTTGACTAGACTTGACCTGGTCTCAAATGGAGTGTCACAGTGACTCGCTTATTCTTTTTTTCTTTTTTGAAAGAGCATCGTCATTTGCTTTGCTAGCAAAAGTCCCAAACACCACCACTTCACTTGTACAGGTTCAACATTTAAGGGCCTTATCGAAAGGGGACCATTTGAAAAGATGAGCCAGGGGCTTTTTGGTTGACATAGGGTTGGATGGGTGATGGTTCAACGATTTTCTGACCGATGAGGTCTTGGATATCATGGCAAAGGCGTATGCGACTGTTGATGTCATGGCCTGGGCCTTGGTGGGTTAATGACAATCTTGGCTAGCCCATGAACAAGACAATGAATTCGGGAAGGTACAAAAGTGTCCTTACTTGAGACTATGATAAAAGTAAAATTCCAAATCGACAGAGGCGCAAAATATAGCAGTTAAGCAAGTAAGGTCCTAACTATACAGAGTGTGCTAACTTTTCTTTCCAGTATGATCACCAAGGGGTAACATGGATTTTCAGGATATTTCGAGGAGTATAGACAGAGTGTATGGTTGAGTTGGATAGAGACTTTGAGAAGACTGATGTTTTGGGAATTTTGGGAAATTTCAACAGAGTTCCTGGGAGGAACTGGCATATTTGGATAGGGTTTCTAGGCGAAACTAGTATATCTGGGCATTTTTGGAATATCCGAACAGAGTTTCTGGGAAAAACTGGTATACCTGGATAGTTCTGGACAGAGTTTCTGTGAGAAACTGGTATATCTGGATATTTTTGGAATATCTGGACAGAGTTTTTGGGAGAAACTGGTATATTTGGGAAATCTGGGATAAACTAGTATATCTGGGAAATCTGGGAGATTTAGACAGAGTTTCTGGGAAAACAGGTATATTTGGGAAATCTACGAGATTTGGATAGAGTTTCAGGAAAAACTGGTATATCTGGGAAATCTGGGAGATTTAGGTAGAGTTTCTGGGAGAAACTGTTATATCTGGGAAATCTGGGAGATTTAGACAGAGTTTTTGGGAGAAACTGGTATATTTAGGAAATCTGGGAGATTTGGATAGAGTTTCAGGGAGAAACTGATATATCTGGGAAATCTGGGAGATTTAGATAGAGCTTCTGGGAAAACAGGTATATTTGGAAAATCTGGGAGATTTGGACAGAGCTTCTGGGAAAACAGGTATATTTGGGATATCTGGGAGATTTAGACAGAGCTTCTGGGAAAAAAGGTATATTTGGGAAACCTGGGAGATTTGGATAGAGTTTCAGGGAGAAACTGGTATATCTGGGAAATCTGGGAAATTTGGATAGAGTTTCTGGGAAAACTGTTCAGTACGATGGTGATCATACTGTCTAGCAAGTTTTCATACTCCTATGTCTTAGGACCAACAAACAAGGTTTGCGGTGTATTTCTTTGTGAGCATGGAGCAGGCATTCTTATCATAGTGCCTAGACAAATCAAATCAATGTGATCACATGTGAGTGATTGCCTTGGGAATCATAAGAAAGAGGTTCTACCTCATGCCACATAAGCATCTACACCGCGCAGGCAATCCCGTCAGGGCATACAACAGTTATATCACATTGTCCTATCTGAAAAGATAAATGAACAGTCCTATGAAAGGTTCTACAAGAATCTATATGCAAAAGCGGGGTTTAGTCAAAGAGGGTCCGTTGACGAGAGTTCCAATATACTGTCAGAGAGATGGTACGGAGGTTTTTACTCTCTATGTATATACCTTGGAAGATACGGTATCAATAGTGACTTGTGCCCGCACAGCAAGACCTGAACAATGTCAGCGCCGCGTTTCAGACACAGTCGGAGGGGGGAATGCAGAAGTGCAATGTAGTGAACCAGACACAGTAAAAAAAGATGATTTTAAGGATGCTTCTTATGAGTCAAACCTCTGTATTATTTTGTTTTGAAAATAAAAATCCCCAGCAGAGTCGCCAGATTGTGGACACGCGGAATTCCACTCCTTGTTTGTTTGAGATTGTTTTAAAAGGAAAAAAGAAAAGGTCTGTTGAAAACGGATACAGAGTCGCCACTTGGTCTTTAAGGAACTAAGAAACCTAATTTTGACTCACCCAAATGGATAAAGGGCACCGGCCCTTCATAACCAAAGAACTTGGTTCGGGGTTTTGGTACGAGAGAGGAAGGAGCTTTTGTCACGACTAAAACACCCTCAACTCGCCCCGTCTCTCGACAGGCCTCAATTAGTATCCAAATAATCATCTTATACTATGTTTGGTTCGACAATTAATACTATGATAGTATATTACATCTCATAAGAATATTGAAATGGAAGATCAAAAGATAAGATATCATTCATAAGATCTAAGCCAAATATCACACAATGTAAAAGTGAAAGATCACACAAACAAACCTTGGAAAAATAGCCTAATCACATATCAAGTAATTAAGTTTCATAACCTAAAAGGGACATGAATTGTTCTTGAAACAAATAATCAAAGAGATTAAAATATGCTTAGCAAGCTAGAATGATGCATGTTAATCTTTGAGAAAAAGAAGACCTCTTAATCCCCAGGACGGATGAGAAAGGATGATTAGATCAAGGGGAAGCATGGATGTATGATCCAACTCATTCCTTATAATCTTCTTAGATTAGGAGTCACAAAAACCCCAAATCTTTGCATGGATGCAATGTATGTATCTAGAATGTGCCATGGTTGTGGTGTGCTTTGTGTTCATGAATTCCAGGAATGACTTAGAAATCTAGAATGTGTATGAATGAATGAAGGAAATCATCATGGGATATGTACAAATGTAGTATGAACTACTTCCTTAGACATGAGCTAATTTGGAGTGCATGTAAGCATCAAATCAAGGGATGGAGGTAAAAGTGTGCTTGCTGTGAGTAGTGGACAGAACAGTAACATGATCTTTTCAAAATTGAAAAGAGGGGTTAGGAATGTTTTCAATGCATGATATTTTATGGAGATCGTCCTTATAGTGTCTAGAACACAACCCAAAAAGCCAATCTTTAATAACTTTTACAGATTGAGAGAAATCATACGAACAATAGAGGTTACTCAGAAACAGAGTTCGTACTGTCGACTGAATGTTAAAACATCTTAGAAAATGAAAACAAAAGATCTAGGAGTCCATATTATACAGAACGTTCCCCAAGACACTGAAGTTCAAGGGAAAAAAGAGTTGAGGCCACTCTCTTTAGAAAAGTTTTCTGAAAAAAAGGTTGCAAGTCAGCCTAGCTGCTGTGACAGTAAAAACAAAATGTCTGGGTGTAATGTTTGGGTCAAAATGGAACCCTTCTAAGTGTTTTCAAGTGAAACCAAAATTCATGGGTGTTCTCCAATGAGTTAGGAAGACTTTCCAAGTGGTTTTGTGTTAATACCTTGAGTATTGAGTTCTAGAGAAATCTTTGAACTCAAATAACTCACTGTTTTGAAGATTTTTTGTGAAAAATAGGTTTATTTCTTGGAATCCAAATATTGGGGGTTTTAGAGGGGTTTTGAAATAGGAGTTTTGAAAGTGTATTTTTAACACTCAAAGAGGATTAAAACCACTTGGAACATCATCATCAAACTCATATCAAGAACTCCCAACATTACTTGCACATACATGGTTTTGTTTGAGGATATGACTTCAAGAATACATATGAATGTATTGAAGTTAGAATCATCATCCATTAAACATGTCTTTGAGGTCAAGAGCTACTATCTATAAGGATTCACTCTCCTCAAACAACATGTCATCTAGATGATGATAAGCATGTAAGTAATCGAAGAAAAATCAAAAAGAAATGAGCTAAGAAGAGATGAACATATATATAAACATGCAAGTAGATAGCAATCAATAGATGATAATCAATGTGATATTGGACTTGTAGCTTGGTGTCTCACTCATAGATATTGACATTTGGACATGGAAGTAGCTTCCTAACTCAAGAATGCTCAAAAATGGTGGATGGGGAGGACTTGAATGTGAAATATAAGAGAGGTAATGGAAGAAAACAAGATTGAAACTCATTTTCTTATGAAAAATCAGTGGGAGAAGCTCCCTTTCCTTCTTCTAAACCTATCTCTATCTCTCTTTCTCTCTACAACTTCTATGAGCTTTGCACTTGGCCCATCCAAAATGAGAAGTCAAGGGAGGTTTATATAGGCCAATTTGGGGTGGTTTTGGGGTTTTAGAAGTACTCCCATTGGTCCCAAACATCTGTGAACATAGAACTACATCGTTTTGGTTTTCAATTAATCAAAATGCAACCCCAAAAGAAATTACAAAAACATATTACTTTGGAGGAGAGTGCCACGGTGGCACTGGGCCTGTACCACGGCGGCAGTGGGCCAGTGCCGCAGCGGCACTGCTCCTCATTCGTCCAGATAATCCTTTTTACCCCTATTTCGTCCGAAATTCACAGAAAATGCTTACGAACTCCAAATTGAGGTTGTGATATACTGTTGGAAAGGTAATGGAGTCTACTTTACATAAAAAAAAATAGCTCAGAGATAGGTCACTTTGAAAAGTTTTGCGGTATTCGCGATAAAAGCCGATTTGATCGCCTTTTTCACCTTCGAAAATTCATAATAAATTCGTTTAAAATCCAAAAATTATGTGCGATATATCGTCGGAAAGCTATTGACCTCTAGTATCCATGAAAAATGTTTGAAAAATTACACGATGCTCCAGTTTCAAAGGCAACTTTTAGTCAAACTGGTCAAACCTGGGATTCCCGAGAAGTTCTAGAAACCTCTGGGAGCTTGCAGGAGCTGACGTTTTTGTTCAATTTTCTTTTAAAACTCATTTTAATTCCTTCCACATGATCTAGAATGATCCCAGAACTTTTCAGCAAATTCGGATGACTTCGGTCAAACCTTGGTTAAACCGATCAACAGGGACTTTCTGGGAACTTCCGGGACTTCCGGGGGTCTCTGGAAGCCGACGATTTCATCCGGTCTTGCTTTAGAACTCATTTTATTGTCTTTCTTACGATGTAGCGTGTTTCCAAAATATTTGGTCCAAATCTGAGAGCGTTCGGGCTTTTAGGGGTATTTTGGTCATTCTGAGTATTTTGAGAGATAAAACTAACTTCCAGGAGTCCTTTTTGAGTATTTTCGATCATTGTGAACCACCAAGCTATGGGTCTCCTAAATCTGATAGTCGACCAAATGGGGTGTCTACAATGCCCGAGCTGTGCGAGCATCCTGAGCGGTAGCACTTCGAAAGACCTCGGGATCGGTGGGCCATAAGCTCCCTTTCCGGATAATCCGGGTCCTTTGCTGCTGACGTGGAGGTTTGACTGTAGCAGAATATTTCTGGGCGTATCAGCTGCCCCCCATTTTCGAAGTTGATGTGATGTCCCATCAGATGAAGTTTGAAAATTAAGACTGCTTCCGAGGAACCGTCCAGTAAGAGGTCGGGAACTCTACCCGGGATGGGACGAGTCGTAGTGGTCATCCGGGGTATGGACCGAGCGGTGGCCCTGTGGGCCCGAGTCCTACCTGTGCCACATGTCAGCTTTTGACTGGCCTAGTTAGGATCAAACGATGCCAGCATGGACGTAACCGGGCCATTTACGTGGTAACCGAACCATCTTGTCATACATTTAATGCGCCCGCCTTTTGAGGCGATGCTTCGCATTCCCGAGGTGACAACTGTCAGCCACTTTGGGCGGGAAAGCATATGAGTAGTTGGATCTGCTTTGATCTTAGCCGTCCATAGTTCCTATATAAGGAACACTTGTCTATTTCACGAATTTCTGCTGCCAAGACGTATATTCCCGAGCGGTTTTGAGAGCAAACAATTCCCGGTCAAGATTTTCGAGCCCTTTCTTGCGTTGATTTCTGTAAGTCCCTTTCCTTTTCGAGTTTCAATTTGTTACATTCCTTTATCCCCCCTTCTCTTTTCTTTCCACAGTGAGGCTGGAGGGACCGAGCCCGGTAGGCTTTGAGCGGAAGTGGGATTTTTTCCTCCTTAGGTTCTGTTCTTTTTTAAGTCAGAAGGCACCTTAGGGCAGTTGAACCGAGCGGGAGTTTCCGGGGTAGTCTTGAGAGAGTGTCACTTGGTGTTGAGGACCATTTACTCTTTGCTTTTTAGGTTAGTGACCTTTCCCCCTTTGTATATCAGACTCGGAGTTCCTGACCTATACCTTGGTCGTCATCTTCTTCCCGGCCCAGTCACCGAAACCACAAGGATGTGCCACTCTGGTTTTGACTCGTCTTCCCGGTCAGAGAATAAGCTGTCGGGGTCAGAGTAGCTGGATACAAGTCTGAGTATGACATCCTTTACGTCCCCCTCCAATCACCACAGCGAAGGCAGAATCCCAATCCATCTTTCCGACGATGAGTCAGACCAGGAAGCCCCCGTTGCTTCCATTTCCCGGGGTTGACGAAACACCAGGGGAACCCGACTCAGAGGTAGCCTTCTCCAGCGAGTTCATCCCGTCCACCCTGCGTACTGAAGATCTCGGGCTCATTAGGGACATGTACGGCCTTCCCGACCACTGCTCCTTGGCTGTGAACGTCGGTGGGGCCCAAATCTACCAACGGGGTTTCACTACCCTATATGAGGACATCCTCATGGCTGGGTTACGCATCTTACTTCATCTGATCGCTCGGGACGTCCTGATATACCTGGGGATTGCCCCGGGCCAGTTGGCCCCGAACGGTTGGAAGTTCCTCATGGGGTCCATCTCCTTATGGCCCAAAGTTTTTGGATACGAACTCTTCGTCCAGGAGTTCCTCTGGACGCACCAACCATTCGCCGTTCATGGGGAGGTCAGTTTCTTCTCACTTGGGGCCCGGCAGGGGAGAAAAATCTTGGTCAACTGCCCGAGCATCAACAAAGGGTGGAAGAATAGGTTCTTCCAAGTGTCTACCCTTGGGCTCTACGAACCAGCCCCTGGGATCCAGATGAGGACTTCATGGGCTAGAGAGTTGAGGGATAAGCCAGTCCGGTTTCTCTTTTTGCTTTCTTCTTTGTTTTGCTTCAGTTTCTGAGACTAACCACTTTGTACTTTGCTTTGCAGCGGGATCAACCAGCCCGCCGAGCATTCCCAACGAGTGCCAGGCCAGGATCAGGAGTTTGGCAGACCGAACGACAAACATCTGGAACGTGTTACTCAGACCGGCGACTTTTGAGCTACCAATGACCCGGCTCAGCCCATCGAAGCTCCCGTATTTCCAGCAATTCTCCCTGGTAAGTGCTCGGACTCTGCCGTCTCCCGCGGTCGTCCTTCCCCATAGCCTTTATTGGTTGCTAATTGATCAAATTTCTTCTTTTATAGAGATGGCTCCGAAGATAAACATGGAGCAATTAAGAGAGAGGCAGGCTGCTGCTGCTACTGCCCGGATGGTGGTGGCACAAGGGAAAAGGTCCACTGCCGAGGTCCCGGGTGGTGAGCACCCTCTGAGGCGGATCCGACACTGAGTCGCAAACCTTCCGGAGCCTGTGGGGACCTCAATGCCCCCACGTGGTGGTGGTAGAAGAAATCGCTTCCCGGGCGGGGGTGCCGGTCGTGGCACCGATGGTTGCCTCGGTCGAGATCAGGGAGCGGGTAAAACCCAGTCTACTCCCCAGTCAAGTGGAGGCGTGTGCAAACATGTCTCCCGATGTCTTCCAGAGCTGGTTGTACAGCCTCTCTCACATGGTGAGTTCTCCCGATTCTGTTTCTTTTTCCTCACTTATTTTATCAATTGTGCTTGTTTTTTGACCGGTCGGTTTTCATTCTTACAGGTCAGATGCATGGTCGTCGGGGCTGAATCCTTCCTACCTTCTTTGGCCAGGAGGGCCGCTGCTGCTGAAGCCGCTTTGTCTAAGGAGCGAGCGACCTCAGAGGCCAGGGGGACCGCTCTGGCCGTGGAGAAGGACAAGGTGAAAGGTTTGGCCTTGAGCCTTGGCGCTGCTCAAGCCGAGCTGGCTATAGCCCTGGCCAACCTAGAGGTCGCTCGGGCCACCGCAGTCACAGCAGAGGCATAGGAGAAGGCGCTGGCAGAGGCGACAGCGGTGGGGGCCCGGGAGGAAGCTTTTGACGATGGCTTCTTCTAGGGCTACGAAGATCTGAAGCACAGGCTATCCCGGGATCACCCCGAGTGGGACATCTCGTCCTATGAGGGGATTGATTCGGACTTCTGGGATGTAGGTCCTGTTGCAAGAGAAGGCCCCGCTGCTGATACTGGCCTTACTGAGGAGGCTGCCCCAAGCGGGGGCTCTGTCCAGAGAGGAGGAGCTGACCCAGAGAAAAAGGCTGGGGAAACGGAAGATGTGGTCGTGGTGGACGACTCTTAGTCCCCGGCCTGTA
Source organism: Hydrangea macrophylla (assembly GCA_033977485.1). Taxonomy (NCBI): domain Eukaryota; kingdom Viridiplantae; phylum Streptophyta; class Magnoliopsida; order Cornales; family Hydrangeaceae; genus Hydrangea; species Hydrangea macrophylla. The sequence continues at coordinate 16,006,467 of CM066983.1, forward strand.
ATTTTTCTTTTCTTTTTTTATGTTGTAGTATTATATTTTTTTTGTTTTGGGGGAGGCTACTACAACTGCCCCCAGGCCCTGTACAAATAGTTTTTAATTAATGAAAATGTCCTTGAGACCAACTTTTCCATCAACTGTTTACTGTTTCTGTACTTGTGTGCCTGTTTGCCAATTCCCGACCGGTTTTTTATTTTAGCTGACCGTTCTTTACCTCCTTGCCTTAGCAAATGGTTTTGGATCATAACTGGTAGAGCAACTGGTCTTCTTGACCTGTTTGAAGGCCCCGTTCGGTGTATTATAGGAATTTATCCTGTTTTACTGACCGGTCGATTTTTCTCTGGCCTCTATAGGTACTTAGGAATGTTCCCTGTTAGTGACCGGTGTGATTTCCTTTTTGAGTTTGGTATATCCCCCTACCCCCCAAACGTTTTGCTAAGGCAAGTGCCTAAGAAGGTAAGGACCATAGTAAACCGACCTGGAACATGGGTGGTTGCAGGGTCATTTGAGGCTTGCCATCATCAGCCACCTAGGGGGTTTTCCCCCATCGCTGGTTGGGCCTAAGGGAAGCCGGTGCCTCGGGGTTAGGCCCGAGGTCTTTTATGCCTCGCGTATGTTCCCGAGGTCTTGATGCCTTGGTTTTGAGCCAAGGTCTTCTGCCTCGGGTGTTAGCCCGAGGTCTTTGTGCCTTGGTTTTGTGCGAAGGTCTTTTGCCTCGGGTGTTAGCCCGAGGTCTTTGTGCCTTGGTTTTGAGCCAAGGTCTTTTGCCTTGGGTGTTAGCCCGAGGTCTTCGTGCATAGAATACTGCCAAGGGTTGCAAAGTAAGACCCGCTTTATTGCTTTTTGCAAAATCATAATAACTGCTCAAGTGGAGCTACAAGTATCCTAACTAGTATTAATCCACCCATGACTGACCGTTACTGATGGTACTTACGAAGCTGTTGCACATTTCAAGGGTGAGATAGATCACGCCTGTCCAGAGTTTGTAACCAATAGGTTCTCGGGCGGTTTATCCGAGTAACTAGATATGGGCCTTCCCAATTTGGCCCCAACTTGCCAAGGCTCGGGACTTTTGTGGACTGATTGACGACCTTAAGGACCAGATCTCCCATCAGGAAACTGCGATGCTTCACCCTAATATTATAGTACCAGGACACCCTCTGCTTGTAGGCTGCAACTTTTAGATACCCCCGATCTCTTTTCTCCTCTACCAGGTCGAGCTCCGCCCTGAGGGCATTTTCCTTGTCTGGCTCGCTATAACTTGCCACCCGGTAGGTACGTAACCCAAGCTCTTTGGGGACCACTGCCTCAAAACCATAGGTTAGAGAGTACGGCGTCTCGCCTGTTGCTGCCCGGGGTGTAGTACGGTAGGCCCACAGGAGGGTCGGTAGTTCTTCGGCCCATAGTCCTTTGGCATCTTCAAGCCTCGTCTTTATTGACTAAAGAATAGTCTAGTTTGTCACATTGGCTTGGCCGTTGGCCTGGGGGTGCTCGGGGGATGAGTAGCAGTTGGATATCCCGTAACCCGAGCAGAACTCCCTAAATACCGGGGTGTCAAACTGCCTGTCGTTGTCACTAACCAGAACCCAATCCTCAGCAGTTGGATATCCACGAAGTTTTCCATTTTCTTCTCGGTGATTGTTGCCAAGGGCTCAGCTTCCGCCCATTTGGTGAAGTAATCTACGGCAATGACAGCGAACTTGACTTGTACCTTTCCCATTGGTAGAGGCCAGATAATGTCAATACCCCACTGAGCAAACGGCCAGGGGCTGAGGATTGGTGTCTGAAGCTCTCCCGAACGGTTGATCATGGGAGAAAACCTTTGGCACGTATCACACCTCTTGACTTATTGAAGAGAGTCTCTGGCCATGGTCGGCCAGTAGTATCCTTGTAGCAGGGCTTTACACGAGAGTGCCCGGCCTCCGATGTGATTCCCACACACCCCTTCATGGATTTCGTGTAACACCCCTGGCACCTGTGTAGGATGGACACATCAGAGATACAGTATGGAGAATCCTCTTTTGTAGAGGATTCCATCAATAATGTGGTATCTTACCGCTCGGTATTTAACCCGGCGGGTTTCTTCCTTACCTTCTGGTAATGCGCCTGTTGCCAGAAATGCCATGATTGGGTCCATCCAGCTAGGTCCTAGGGCGACCGGTTCTACCTCCATGCATTCTGAGTTGATCACACTTGGCTCGGGTAGGTGATCGGGAGAGAACAAATCCTATTTATACGCCTTAACGAGCATTTGTTAGTATCTTTTTATCCTGTTTTTGTATATTTTTACTTCGTTTTCTATTTTCTGATAGGTTTTGGAAGAAATCAAGTATATCAGGCTAAACATGGTGAAAAAGCAAAAGAAAAGAAGCTAAAAAAGCCAGTTCGCGCGCGCGACCTGCTCGCGCGAAAATCCTAGAATCGCTCGCGCGACTTCCCAATTGTCGCGCTCGTGCGGCCCGCTCGCGCGACATGTGTAAAAACCAATTACGCGTATTTCAGTATACTGAAGACTCCTGTGCAAACGAGACTTCCTAACTGCGTCCAGATTGTAAAATATATCAGTTTCAGTTCGTTTCGGGTTAGGAAAGCTTCCAAAACTTGTTGTAAAGCTATATATACCCTATTTTACTTCAATTAAAGGGTTGACAATTATTATACACACAATATACAACTATACTTCCAGCCATTGAAGGGAGGGAAGCAAGGAGAAGAAGAAGAAGACCAAGGATTCCCATGGCCTCCTCCATCAACTACTTGCCATCCGCCGTTTCTATGGCAGCCTAAATCTAGATCTAGGGTTTCAATGAAACCCTAGCCAAGTAATAGGGTGTATTTCATGTTTTTATTTTAGTTTTATTATGTATGGATGATGATTACATGTTCTGAGGATTTTTATAAATTAATCGTGCTTCTAATTGATTAAATCATCATTTTCAAAGTTTATTCTTGTCTTAGATCTATTTTGACTGTGATGTGCTCAATGATCTATATTTGCTGTGCTTGTATGGATTGTTTACATGTAATGGTGCTTTATTGAATTGTGCTATCAAGTATCCGAATAGTCCATGCCTAGATTAGACGGATTATACCACAACCCTAGTTTAGTGTGGAATAATTCGTGCTAACCGAAGATGGATTATGTTGGTGCTTGAACCATTGTTATTTTCTTGACGGAGGAATTGGGCTTGTAGCTACAATTCCCCATTATCATCCAACTTAATAAGCTAAAGTAATTCATAAGTACCCTTATTATGAAGCTAGTGGTGGATTTGCAATCCTAGGTTCCATAAACATATTTATAAAAATAATTTTTAATTGCTTTCATAATTTAGATTTACTTTCATTGTTCTTAGTTTAATTAAAATTCAAATCAAAATCTCATTTTCAAAATTAATTAGATTTAGGTTTTAAAATTAGGAGTCGTAGTAATTCAATCTCTGTGGGTTCGACCTTTACTTTCACTACTACAAATCCTTAGAAAAGTAAAGTACACTTTTTATATCTTGATATTGACAACATCAATTTTTGGCGCCGTTGTCGGGGATTACATTACTACCTTTAATTTTATAATCTTAGTTTAGTTAATTCGTAAATATTAGATTAGTTTTTATTCTTCTTATTTTCCGTTCTTGTTTTAAATTACTAACTTGTTCTTTTATTTTATAGGTTTTCGAGTCATCAAATTCCAACGTTTCCGAGTGGAGTAGCTAATTACATCAAAGGAGCTTACGCAAATAAAATAAATAAAAATTAAGTAAATTGCTCGCTTTAACTTTGCATCAAATCACTGTAATTCAGGGCACTGAGACGCAATTACTTGCATTAGGTTAGTTGTGGAGTGAACACTGCATTAGCTAGGAAACCCGGGGCGCTGGGCTTGACGCGATCATTGCATTACAGGATAATATTCATGCATCATAGTAGTACTGTGTGCTTGCTTGTCGTCTTATTTGCGTGATTGCTATTTGTTTCTTTTGTTTAGTCAGTCTTTGTTTTTAGTTTCTTTTTCTTTATTTTAGTTTATGTTAGGTACACGTTCAAATAAACCAGAATTAAAATCTTTCGATCTTGAACTTGAACGTACCTTAAGAACTAGTAAGCCCACAACCCAAGCTTCTAGAGCTGGGTTGCAAGACGACGAATCAACTCCGATTCCGTCGTCGTTGTTTGAGGCCGAAATTCAAAGTACCCGTGAACGGTTAAGGAAAACTCGAACTTTTAAAATCAAACCGATTAAAATGGCTGACAGTGGAAATAACAATAACAATCAAAACGACGGTGCTAATATGAATAATCTTAATATACCGGCACCTCCTCCACTTATAAATTATTTTATTCCTACTACTTACACGCCACAAGCCGGTATCGAATTACCGGAGGCGACGGCATCTCACTTTGAGATAAAGTCATCTACGATGTCGCTACTTCCATCTTTCCATGGCCGTCTAAATGAAGATCCATATCAACACTTAGGAGATTTTCAGGACATATGCTCTCCTTTGAAAATCCAAAACTTAAATGACGATGAATTAAAATTGCGGCTCTTTCCATTTTCTTTAAGAGACAAAGCTAAGTACTGGCTTCAATCACTTGAGCCAAACACAATTAAAACATGGGAAGCCTTGCACACCGCATTTTTACAAAAGTTTTTTTCTATTATGCGCACAAATGAAATAAGGAAATCTATAACTAATTTTGTGATGCAAGATGGGGAGACACTTTATGACACTTGGGAGAAATTTAAAGAATTATTACGCTCGTGTCCACATCATCAGGTTCCTAAGTGGCAACTTGTTCAGGTCTTCTACGAGGGACTTATTCCCTCTGTCCGTAATACCGTCGATGCCGTTTGTGCGGGAACTTTCCTACACAAAAGCGCCGACGAGGCCTGGAAAATTTTTGAAACTTTAAGCGAGAACTCGATGCATCAGACTGTGTCGGTACGTTCTGAGGGATATCTTAATCAACCCAAACGAGAGGTGAAGTCAGAGTCAAGTCATTCAATAGAATTTCAGGAACTATCTAAAAAACTTGACCGACTTATGACAATAAATCAAGCGACAACCGCACCCGCTCATGAAGTGTGTCAAATATGTTCTGATCCTTTACATTCTATACTTGCATGCCCATCGGCATCTCAGTTTCCCGAATTTGTGGAACAACACATAAATGCTATGCAACAATTCCCACAAAATAATTATACTCCTAGGTCGACTAATTTTTCTAATACTTATCGACCCCAGTTTCCACAAAATCAATACCAACACCCTCCTCCTAATCCTAACCCCCCAAGGACTAATGCTTTTGAGGAGACGGTGTTGGCTTCCCTTAAGAATATTTAAACTCAAGTCCAAGCACAAGCACAAATAGTGCACTCTCACACACAATCCATTGCGAAGCTTGAGTCCCAAATGGGACAAATAGCGAATACAATGAGTCGTAGGAACGAGGGGAAGTTGCCTGCGCAAACTATTCAAAATCCTAAGGGACAATATGAGATTAAGGGGTCGAGTGAACAAGTAAACGCCGTATCGACTAGGACGACTATTCAGGAAGATGAAGTTGTTAAGATTCTGGATCAAAATGACGTTAAATCGAATAAAGAAGAGGGTGAGGAGACGAGTCAAAGTAAGAAAGATAAATAACCGGTCTCAACTAACTATGTTCCAAAGTTACCTTTTCCACCCAATGTTGAGGAACCGTCTAATTTTTCAAAGAAAAAATAAAAAATTGAGTATATACTCGAGGTGTTTAAACAAGTTAAAATCAATATTCCATTCCTCGATGCGATAAAACAAATTCTCGCTTACGCTAAATGTCTTAAAGACCTATGTACGCAAAAACGCAAAATACGCAGTCATACTCCTAAAAAGGTCTTCCTCACGGAAAAAGTAAGTTCAATTTTTCAACACGCTCCTCCAAAGTATAAGGATCCCGGTACGCCTACGATTTTATGTGTCATAGGTGACACTATCATTCATCGGGCTCTCCTTGACTTAGGAGCTAGTGTTAACCTCTTACCTTATCATGCCTACAAACAATTAGGACTAGGTGAACTTAAACCTACGGCCGCTACTATTCAATTAGCGGATCGTTCTGTTAAAGTACCTAGGGGAGTCGTCGAAGACATCTTAGTTAAAGTTGATCAATGTTTTTATCCTGTTGATTTTATGGTCCTTGACACTGAACCGGTGCTAGATGTTAGAAAATACACTCCTGTTATTCTTGGTCGTCCATTCTTAGCCACGGCCAACGCACGTGTAAATTGTAGAACAGGGGTGATGAAAGTGTCGTTCGGGAATATAAAATTAAAATTAAATGTTTTTAATGCTGTTGATCAACCTCCTAAAGACGATGATTATCAATATGTAGAAGGTAATGAAATTAGAAGAATTGTTGAACCTAATAAAATAATAAATATCAATGAGGGGAATAATACGGTGAGTGATGAGCGGATAAATTTGAATACAACAGACTCTAACGATGAATTTACTCGAAAGGTGAAAAATCGACTTGACCTTAATCAGGATGAATCGTCGATTGAATTAATTCGAAGCGACATGCTTTCAACTTACCATCGGGCTCTTCCTGACATCTTAAGGGGTACAAACTCCGATTTACGGCCTCCGTGAGTCTTGAGCTAGAACGGTCTAGCTGAGGACGTAAAAGTTAGCGCTTCTTGGGAGGCAACCCAAGCTTAATTTCGTCTGTTTTCTTTGTTTTTGGTCGTTTTTGAGTCGTTTTTGTCAGTTTTGGAGTTTTTCTGGACAGGATTGGGGGTTAGCATTAATTTATTTTAATATTACATATATAATTTTAGCCAAAAAATGGAAAAAACCCAAATCGCGCGAGCGATCCGCTCGCCCGGTCTGCTGGCGCGAGTTTGAGCCTTAGGCGTTTTTCCTTGCTTTTTCTTATTTGATGCCTCAGCTTCTTCTCGCGCCTGGTTTCGCGGGCGCGAGGATTTCAAAAAAAAAAAATTTTTGAATTCGCGTGCGCGACGGCCGCTCGCGCGATTTCCCGTTTTATTGATGTTTTCTTTTGTTGTCTTTCCTATTTCTTCCCCACCTGATCAGGAAGTTTTTACGTTCCTGTTTTTGTTTATTAGGTCATTTTAGATCGAGTTAGTTGTTGTTTTCCTTGTTTCGATTATAATTTTCCGTTTTATTTCTTTTCCGTTTGTCGTTTAATTTTAACTTCGATTAGTTTATCGATTTATATTTTATATTTCGGTTTTATTTACTTTTAATATTCTTTTGTTAGTTTCTTTTCGTTTATCTAGTATTAACAGGTACATTTGAACTTTATCGCCATATTTTTATACATTTACCTATTTGTCATTGCCGAGATTGAGGTACTATCGTTCCTTCCTTACGTACTCACCTTTCTTTCATTTTATTGTTTCATTAGGGACAATGAACGGTTTAGGTTTGGGGGTATGCACATATGCACATTATTTTATGCATAATTTTAAAATTTTTCAATAAGTGTGTTTAAATAAACGATGTTACCGATGTTTTTGCAATATCAATTTGATACTTTGTTAGAGAACTTTGATTGTTATAGAATGGTAAACAAGGGAGATGTGATTAAACATTTGCTAAAGTTATGATATGGCGTTTTAAGTTATGTATCATTCGAATCGTAGTTTTATATCATAGATTTGCACACAAACTTATGCACTGCACGTAGTCACTTGAATACATGTGTAATGTGAACTATAATATGATTCGGATTTCTAGATAACATAAGGTGGAGACTAAGCCCAGTGAGCTTTTGAGCCTATTTTTTCTTTTTAGAGGGTTATAAATATATTTTGTGTTTGTCGAATTTCATTGAAATAGCGCATCTACTTGTTGTTTAGTCTCATTATTCTTGTTTTGGTTGATAGTCAAGTTAAAATATTTGTTACCATGCTAAATAATCTTCTATTGTAAACATTGAAGAACCGTATTACCCTAGGAAATGATTTTTGGCCTTCTTTGTTTACTACCGACCGATAAAAGATAAAATTTCCTTAGTTCGCCCCTTTGAGCCATTACAATGCCTCTTTTTCTTTGTTCACCATTATCCTCTTTAAAAGCTCCAACTTGATCGACTTGGAGTATACCACTGGAAGAGTGATCAACTTTTAGTAGTATTAAGGCGATGTGTTGATGAAGAAGAAGAAAATAAGATGTTATTGGGGTAGTTGCTTGGTATTCAATGCATAGTCATTTGAGAAGCAAGAAAATAAAAAGGAAAAGAAACAAAATAAAGAAGAGGAAGGTTGAAAAAAAGGAAAGAAAAGAAGAAAAATGAATGAAAAGGAATGAAGAGAAAGAAAAGATGAAAGTTTGTAGAAGAAGAATGAAAGAGATCGAACATGCCTTACAATGCCATTCGTAAACCTACCCAATTAATCCTTTCTATCCTCTTTCATTACCTGAGCCACGTTACAACCTTTGAAAAGTCCTAATTGATCCTAGGAAACATGGTTTTGATATGTAAACGATGGGAGGGGGATTAAAACATGGTAATGAGTAATTTTTCTTGATTGTTGGCATCCTATCCATGAGACTACTGTTCTTTCGTGTTATGCGTCTTTTTCGTGTCGTATGTGAGCGTTAATCGTCTTGAAAACATAATTCCTTTGCTCACGTATACTAGAGAAATTACACCTGTTTTTGAGTGTTTCATTTAAGAGTGTAATTAACATTGTGAGATTCGTAGTCGAGACATAGTTAAATGGTTATCCGAGTTATATTCCAAGTTCATGACATGCGCATGTTCATTTGACTATCATATCACACACGTGCAATTTTATGAGAAACTCTATTAATTTATACGATGCATTTGCTTGAGATTGTTTTTCATGATGTAGGTAGACGTTTGTTCCGTTTCTTCTTGTTCATTATTCTATTTCAAATCATTGTTTTATAATAAGGAGTATTGCCTATTATGTTTTTCATTTTTAATAAAACTTTTTAAATTTCTAAGTTAATAAAAATGGTTGTGGGAGCCTTGTTGATGAGAACCCTCACGAGACTTGACTCGTCCGACTAGGGACACCCAGAGGTTTAAAAGGCTTGTTGCATACGCTAAATGCAATCGTGATCCATGCGTTTTATTTTAGTTTTGCTCGAGGCCTAGCAAAATGTAGGTTTGGGGGTGTGATCGGGAGAGAACAAATCCTATTTATACGCCTTAACGAGCATTTGTTAGTATCTTTTTATCCTGTTTTTGTATATTCTTACTTCGTTTTCTATTTTCTGACAGGTTTTGGAAGAAATCAAGTATATCAGGCTAAACAGGGTGAAAAAGCAGAAGAAAAGAAGCTGAAAAAGCCAGTTCGCGCGCGCGACCCACTCGCGCGAAAATCCCAGAATCGTTCGCGCGATCCTCTCGCGCGACTTCCCAATTGTCGCGCTCGCGCGGCCCGCTCGCGTGACATGTGTAAAAACCAATTACGCTTATTTCAGTATACTGAAGACTCCTGTGCAACCGAGACTTCCTAACTGCGTCCAAATTGTAAAATATATCAGTTTCAGTTCGTTTCGGGTTAGGAAAGCTTCCAAAACTTGTTGTAAAGCTATATATACCCTATTTTACTTCAATTAAAGGGTTGACAATTATTATACACACAATATACAACTATACTTCCAGCCATTGAAGGGAGGGAAGCAAGGAGAAGAAAAAGAAGACCAAGGATTCCCATGGCCTCCTCCATCAACTACTTGCCATCCGCCGTTTCTATGGCAGCCTAAATCTAGATCTAGGGTTTCAATGAAACCCTAGCCAAGTAATAGGGTGTATTTTATGTTTTTATTTTAGTTTTATTATGTATGGATGATGATTACATGTTCCGAGGATTTTTATAAATAAATCGTGCTTTTAATTGATTAAATCATCATTTTCAAAGTTTATTCTTGTCTTAGATCTATTTTGACTGTGATGTGCTCAATGATCTATATTTGCTGTGCTTGTATGGATTGTTTACATGTAATGGTGCTTTATTGAATTGTACTATCAAGTATCCGAATAGTCCATGCCTAGATTAGACGGATTATACCACAACCCTAGTTTAGTGTGGAATAATTCGTGCTAACCGAAGATGGATTATGTTGGTGCTTGAACCATAGTTATTTTCTTGACGGAGGAATTGGGCTTGTAGCTACAATTCGCCATTATCATCCAACTTAATAAGCTAAAGTAATTCATAAGCACCCTTATTATGAAGCTAGTGGTGGATTTGCAATCCTAGGTTCCATAAACATATTTATAAAAATAATTTTTAATTGCTTTCATAATTTAGATTTACTTTCATTGTTCTTAGTTTAATTAAAATTCAAATCAAAATCTCATTTTCATAATTAATTAGATTTAGGTTTTAAAATTAAGAGTCATAGCAATTCAATCTCTGTGGGTTCGACCTTTACTTTCACTACTACAAATCCTTAGAAAAGTAAAGTACAATTTTTATATCTTGATATTGACAACATCAGTAGGTACTCTATCCTTATCTCAGGCAAGTCTGACTCAGAGGATGAGGCGAGGCGGGCTAATCGGTTAGCTCTAGCATTCTCTTCCCTTGGTATCTGTGTGACAGAGAAACCCCGAAGCTTCTTCGAAATCGCTCGGATAAGGGCTACGTAAGCTATCATGTTATCTTCTCGAGCCTCGTACTCTTGATTGACTTGATTTACCACGAACTGAGAGTCACTATACCCCTAGACCTGTGATGCACCCATTGAAGCGGCCAGCTATAATCCGGCCTGCAGGGCTTCATATTCGGCCTCGTTGTTGGAGGCTTTGAATCCGAACCTAAGCGCATACTGAAGCTGGATCCCGTCGGGCGTGGTTAGGATGATACCTGCTCCACTTCCCTGTTTGTTGGATGATCCGTCTACATAGAGTACGCAGGTTAGGATGTCTGACAGCAAACCAGGCTGTAGGACCGGTGGGTCAAGCTCTTCAACCGGGTCTTCTTGGTATGTGAATTCAACAAAGAAATCTGCTACTGCCTATCCCTTGATTGTTGTGCGGGGTCTGTAGACCACTTCAAATTCTTCTAACTCCAAGGCCCACTTGACGAGCCTTCCGGATGTTTCGGGCCTGCTCAAGATCTTACGGAGGGGCTGATCCATAAGGACCACGATAATGTGGGCCTGGAAATACGGGCACAGTCTCCGAGCTGAAGTGATGCGGGCGAAGGCGAGCTTTTCAATGTGGGAGTATCTACTTTCTGCATCCTAAAGCGTTTGGCTTGTATAGTAGACCGGGAACTGTATCCCGTGCTCTTCTCGAATGAGTGTCGAGTTGACTGCCAAGTTGACTGCCGAGGGTGACACTACCAAGTACAAGAACAACTCCTCGCCTTGCACGGGCGTTGAGAGTAGAGGGGGTGACGCCAAATATTTCTTGAGCTCCCAGAACGCCTCCTCGCACTCTTCTGACCATTGAAATGCCTTACGAAGGATCTTAAAAAATGGTAAGCACTGATCGGTTGCTCAAGACATGAACCTGTTCAACACGTAACCCGTCTGGCTAGACTCTGTACTTCTTTGGTCGACCTGGGCAACCGCATGTTGATGATGGCCCGGATTTTCTTAGGGTTTGCTTTGATTCCCCGCCTGCTGACCAGGTGCCCTAAGAACTTTTCGGATGAGACGCCAAAGGTGCACTAGGCCGGGTTCAACCTCATTCTGAACTTCCTCAAAATGCTGAAGGCCCCGGCCAAATGTTTCAGATGGTCGGACTCGTCCCGGCTTTTGACCAGCAGATCATCGACGTATACCTCCATTGACTTCTCGATCAAGTCTTTGAACATGTGATTGACCAGGCATTGATAAGTTGTCCCGGCATTTTAGAGGCTGAAGGGCATAACTTTGTAGCAGTAGGTCCCCTGATCCGTGATGAATGAGGTCTTTTCTTCGTCCCCGGGGTACATGCTGATCTGGTTGTACCCAGAGTAGGCGTCCATGAATGAAAGGAGCGAATGGCCGGTTATGGAATCCACAAGGAGATACATCCTGGGCAGTGGATAGTAGTCCTTGGGGCAGGCTTTGTTCAGGTCGGTGAAGTCCACGCGCATCCTCCACTTCCCGTTGCTTTTTATGACAAGTACTACATTTGCTAACCAGTCGGGATAGTGGACCTATCGGATAGATTGGGCTTTGAGGAGCTTCTCGACCTCCTTGCACACTGCCTTTTGCCTCTCGGGGGCCATGCCCCGTCTTTTCTGCTTCACCGGTCGGGTGTCTGGGTCGACGTTGAGCCGATGAGACATTACCAGGGGATCAATCCCGGGCATATCTTTATGGCACCAGGCGAACACATCCTGACTCTGTTGCAGGAATTGAATCAACTTCTCCCTAAGGTGGGGTTCCAGCAGGGTGCCGATGTTGATCGTTCAGTCTGGGAGTTGTGGGTCCAATGCCACTTGTCCCAATTCTTCGATCAGGCCCACTCTATCATTCTGATCCATCGGGTCCATCTCCTGGACATTCAATGTTTCTGTGATGACTTCCAGGTGAAGGGAACTGACATAGCAACTCCGGGCGGTCGCCTGATCTCCACGCAGGCTCCCGGGTCTATGAGGGGTCGGGAACTTAACTATCAGGCTATGAGTATAGACGGTAGCCCTAGCTTTGTTGAGTGTAGGCCTCCCGAGAATGACATTGTAGGTAGATGGAGCCTCCACGATTACAAAGTTTGACAACAGGGAGATCTGCTGAGGGTAAGTTCCCATAAGCACGGGGAGCTCCATGGTACCGAGTGGCTGGGTGCTAGATCCTTTAAAACCCACCAGGGGAGTAGCAACCGGGCAGAGCCGATCCCTGGACATCCCGAGCTGATCGAATGCTGACACGAATATGATATCGGTCGAGCTGCCTATGTCTACCAACACCCTTTTGACCACGTAATTGTCTATGGAGAGCGTCACAACCAACGGGTCGTCATGGGGGCAGTGGACGCCATGCAAATAGTCGGAGATGAACGTCAGTATGTCAGTTGGCGGGGAGCCGATGGATTAGACCTGCCAGATATCTGCCCGGTATGCCCGAGCATGCCTCTTCCTTACCGACTGTGCGTCCTCGCCGCCCGACGTTCCTCCGGAGATCACGTTGATTTGACCAAGAGGCTGTATTTGATCGGGAGCTTGAGCTCCTTGCGTAGGCCGTACATCTGTCGCAACGTATTCTGCAAGATGACCCTACTCGATCAGTTTTTCTATGGCTATCTTTAACTTGAAGCAATCCTTTATGTCATGACCATGGTCTCTATGGAAGCAGCAAAACTTATCCCGATTCCTTTTTTCAAGCGGGGCTTTCAGTTTCGCCGGCTGTTGAAGCAACCTCTGTGCCTCGGAGGTGGCCATGACTTAGTGGATTGGTCGAGACAGAGGCGTAAAAGCGATCTGGGACTGATCCCAACCTCCTCTCTGCTGGTCCTGCCTTTTCTTTTTTATCGGGCCCTTCTCAGAGCCCTCACGCCTTCGCTTGGCTTTCGGGGACTCATCTCCCACGAAACCAGTGTGTTTGGACTTCATAAATTCTTCGTGTCTATATACTTTCCGACCCTCTCTGAGAGCTCCACCAGGGTTACCGGTCGGTCTCGATGGAACGACGTAGCAACCTTGGTGTGTTGAACTCCCGAGCAGAAGGCCATAATGGCTGTTATTTCGTTCAAATTGCAGATCTGGAGCCTCTGCTGATTGAAGCGATCCACATACTCCCTTAGGGATTCGCCCTAGTGCTGCTTGATAGTCAATAGTTGAGTGTCCGATTACGACCGATCGAGCATCGCTACGAACTGGCGGATGAGCAGCTTGCTTAGCGTCTTGAAGTCATCAACCGTTCGGGGCTTAAGGGCGTGGAACCACTGCACGGCTGGCCCCTTGAGAGTGCTGGGGAAGGCCAGGCATAGCAATTCATCGACAGTGGTGACCAACTCTATCTGGGCCCTCTAGGTGCGAATGTGATCCACTGGGCTTCCTGTCCCGTCATAAGAACTGAGATGCGGTGGCTTAAACTTTTGTGGGATGGGGAATCAGGTGATCCGAGCGGTATAGGGCGACTCGATCTCCGTATTGGTATGGTCGAGACACTGCTTGCGGCTTAGTTGCTCGATTTGTTTCTGTAAGCCCTGGATTTGAGCATTCACGTCTTCCTGCCCGGTCTTCCTTTCAATGTCCGAGCGGTAAGCCGGATCAGACGATGAGGCTTCCTCTTCGAAGTGTGTTGACCTCGGGGATAGAATCCGGCTTCAGCTCTGGGTAATCGTATGCCTAAGATCTCCTCGGCTCTGGGTCGGAGGGTCTTTGGCTGATTCCAGGGGCTTTGGCCCTGATCCCTCCCCCCTGGTGGCGCGTCGCCTGTTGATGATGTCTCTGGCATCTTCCACCCGACGAGGATTGGTCCGAGCTCGCCGCCTGGTGCGCCTGGGCGCTCCTCTGCTACAGTCACCATCCCGGGCGTGTTCCCAATCCGACGGGGATACCGGCACAGAGTGGGTATGGTTCTGGACTCTTTCGGGCTCCCGGTCGGGGGCACTCTTCCCGGTCTGGTTCTCTGATTGAGGGCGTTTCTCCTGTAAGGCCAACAGCGCTTCGATTTGCTGTTGGGTTTGTCGTTGGCCTTATAGGAGTTGCCCGAGCGCTGCTGTCACCTGTTCGAAGGTCATGGAGGCGGCCTGCTGCTCGAGTTGCAAGTTCTCCTGACCGACCAGAGCAGTATTTTTTTTACCCATCTTTGGTGGCATGTTGATCAGTCAAGGAATTTGTTGGTAAAAAACTTATCGTTTCCCACAGACGGCGCAAAACTGATGATGCCAAAAACTGGTAAGAGAGATTAAGAAGAGAGATATGGTGACACAATCAATTGTATGTGGTTCGACCCCATTAATGAGGTGACCTACGTCCACGGGTGCATCAGTGCGCTTCACTAGCAGATCACCGGCGGGCCTGATGAGCCAACAATTGGGCCGGCACTACTAGTAATATCGACCGGGTTTATGCGTATGAAATCAGTATATACGGCTATTCTCTAGGTTAAGAATGCCCCCTACTTAATAGGGGTGAGTGACCCCATTTATAGGTGCAAGAGACCACCCGCACAAGGCAACTGATTAGATAAGGAAGCTCTATCTAATTACAATTTGATGAGCATAAATCATGGGAGGTTTCCTAAATGGCTTATGAAACTATTTACGCTTTCCATTAGTCTTCTGATTGAATTAGGAAACTGCTGAGCAGCTTAGCTGTCAAACTGAGCCTCGTGGAAAGCTGCTGCGTCGCATGCCCGGGCTGTGCGAGCATCCCGAGCGGTAGCACTTCGAAAGACCTCGGGATCGGTGGGCCACAAGCTCCCTTTTCGGATAATCCAGGTCCTTTGCTACTGACATGGAGGTTTGACTGTAGCAGAATATTTCTGGGCGTATCATGCATTGATTTGGATCTTTTGTCCTCTGGATTTAAGTCTTATTACTCTCATTCAAGTCATGATGCAAGCCTTAAGGCATTCGAAGACCACTTGGATCATATTGGTAAGATTTACCAAATTTGTCTCAGAATTCCAAGCATAGTTCCCATTGCTTGCTCTTAGTATTTTTGGATATATTGTGCCTCTGTGAATCTAGTTTCTAACCCAAAAAGAAAAATCAAAGATCAAACAGTCTAATCTTCGGGAATTAGACCAAGACTAGACACCACTCAGGATTTATCAACTCTCTGTCCAGAGATTTTGTATAATTTATTAAAAATAGTAAACAGACCTTAAACCTTTCAAGCTTTTTGGAGAATCTTATTAACTCATTAAACTTCATAGAAAAATTTATTTAATAAATAGTAACTCATTTATTAAAAATAGTAACTCATTAAAGGCGATATTCTTATTTATTCACCGAGTGAGATAGAGCACGGGAAACATTTAAGGCTTATACTCCAGAGATTGCGAGAGAAGCAACTATTTGGGAAATTAAAGAAATGTGAATTCTGGCTACATAGTATTAATTTTCCTTGGTCATGTGATTGACAAGAACGGCTTCTCGTTTGATCCTCACAAGGTAGAAGCTGTATCTAATTGGCAAAGACTGACATCCGTATATGAAATTCAAAGTTTCTTAGGATTAGCGGGATACTGTCGCCATTTCATTGAAAATTTTTCCAAGATTTCATTGCCTATGACTAATCTCGTCAGAATCAAGATACGAAAAGTGTACTTTACTTTTCTAAAGATTTGCAGTAGTGGAAGTAAAGGTCGAACCCACAGAGATTGATGATTTTTATCCTTTAATTACTAAAATCTAATCTATTTAATTATAAGAAAATCGGAAGTTTGGTTGGTTTAGAATTTGATTGTTACTACTAATTTAAACTATGAAATTATAGTTGTAAAATCTAGAATTGAATCTAAGTAAACTTGTATACTAAATTGAAAATTGATTTAAATATGAATAGATGAGATCTAGGATTACAAATCCACCACTAACTATGCGTCAGGGGTCTATACTTCCTATTCTAAGTTCTATGTTTGGATAGTTATGATCTATCGTAACTACAAGCCCAATAGTATCGTCAAGAAGATATTGTTAGTTCAATCTAAGCATAATCCATCTATGGTTCACATGAATTATCTACCTATAACTAAGGTATAGCATAACTCATCTTTCCTAAGCATGAATTATAAAAGATGTAAACATCACAATCACATAAGAACCATTGTATGTAAATACTCCTATCAATCACAGAAATCAAGGACTATTGAGTTCAATAAGCATAAGGAAAAATCTAAGACAAGAATAGATCCAAAATACTATTGATTATTAACATTGAAAACTGATTATAAATAATCCACCAACATACAATCACTATCCAATACATAAACCCTAAAATAGAAAAGCATAGAATCCCCCTTTACATCGCTAGGGTTTCATTGAAACCCTAGATTAGGAGTTTAGCTGCATATGGTGGATGAAAGCATGAAGATTGATTTGATGCAAGCCATTAGAGACCTTCAAACTTGCTCTTCTACTTCCTCTTGTCTTTCCAAAGCTCTCTATGAAAGAATGTGTAACCCTTAAAACTTCTAAAAACTAAATATATGTAGAGTTCACAAGGAGTTTTTGGAAGCTTTCCTATCCCGAAACTAACTAAAATAGCTGTTATTTCTAATCCGGACGTAATTTAGCAGTTTCGTTTACACAGGACTCTTCAGTATAGCAGATTGCGCAACTTTGATTTTTGTACAGATCGCGTGAGCGGGCCGCGCGAGCGCGTAATTGGGCAGGTCGCGCGAGCGAATTCTGGGATCTCGCGCGAGCGGGCCGCTCGCGCGAAGGGCTTTTTCCAGCTTCTTTCTGCCTGCTTTTTCACCTTATTTAACCAAATCTCCTTGTTTTCTTCTAAAACCTGACAGAAAATAGAAAATAAAGTAAAACTACACAAAAACAGGATAAAAATAGCTAACAAATGTGAATTAAGGCGTATGATTAGGATTTGTTCTCTCCCGATCACACCCCCAAACCTACATTTTGCTAGTTCTCGAGCAAAACGAATAAAACTACTAATAAAAGACCTACTCCATTTTCGTATGGATAACGATTACACTTAGCCTGCGCAACAAGCCTTTTAAACCTCTAGGTGTCCTTAGTCGAACGAGTGAAGTCTCGTGAGGGTTCTCGTCAACAAGTCACCCACAACCATCTTTATTAACTTGTGAAAATAAAAAATTTATTCAAATTTTAAAATACTTCAATGTCAACATCCTTCTTTTATAAAATCAACTTCAAATGAAACTTTCTAAATCATCAAGAGTAAAACAATCGTATGCCTTCCTATATTATGAAAATAATCTGAAAACATATATTACCAGAATCAATAGCATATATCAAAGACCTGCATGTGTGTTAAATAGTAGTCAAGTGGATACACGGCAACTATGAACTTGGAATATAAATCAGATGACTATTTAGTGATGCTTTGACTACAAATCTCACGTTGTCAATTACACTCTAAAATAAATTCACTTTAAAACAGGTGTAAGCACTCATATGTACACATATGCGAGGAAGAATTATTATGCAAAACAAATAAAACTCGCATACAACTCGGAACAACGTACGACACGACAAAAATAAGATAGTCTCATGAACAGATATCAATCGCCAAGTGAATACCATTACTACCATGCTTCTCTTCCCTTTCCTTTATCGGTTCCATATTCAAATCATGTTTCCATAGAATCAACTAGGACTTTCTACGGGTTATAATATTGGTCAAGGGTTAAGGCTCAGAAAAGAAAAGTAAAAGGAATTCAAAGAGTCCGTAAGTACATAGGAATAGCCGTAAGGTGTAATGCAAGCGCTTTACTACAATGACTAGTAATTTCACTTTTTTTTTCTTTTTTTTTCTTTATGTCTTTCAAGAGATTCATTTCCTCTTTATTTTTTCAATTCCTTTTTTTTTTCTAACTTATTTTCTTTTTACATATATATAGTTTTTGTACTCCTTTTCTTTTACTACTCAATACATCACCTTTTTTTCTTAGTCATTTATTAGCCCGATTTCTTTATGATGAACTATTCTCTACTACTCTTGGACATGGGTTAGGTAACATTTAATAGTGGCGAACTCCATATCGGAGTGGGTAAGATAATAGGTGAACAAAGAAATGGCTTAGTTAAAGGCCCAAGGGGTTAACAAGGGATAAAAAAAATATTTGGGTTAGGTAGGCCACAGGTCAAAAAGGGTTATTAAAACAGATGGCCTAGTGTCATTTTCTAGAGTCACATGATTCTTCAATGTTACGACCTTAAAAGAAATAGATTTTTTCTATTTTTATATTCTTTTTTAACATGGTAATTATAATACTAACTCGACTTTCAATCAAAAAGAAGAAATAATGAGACTAATCAACGTAATAATGCGATATGTCAAAGAGATTCGAAAAAAATAAGTTTAAAACCCTCAAAAGGCTGAAAGGCTCAAAAACTCACCAGGTTTTAGTCTCCACAATATTACTATTTAGAAATCCAAGTCATATTATAGTTCAAATGTTACTATGTATCCATATGACTACGTGCCGTGCAACATTAACTATGCAAGTATAAGATATAGAGCAATGCTTCCAATGATATATAGTTCTCAAGACATACCTTCATAGATTCGGTAGACATCGGATTACATACTCTCTAAATTCTAAAATTTCAACGAAATCTAATTACAAAAAGAAGTAACGCAACATTGAACGATATTAAGAAACTCTTTAAGAAACTGTTTGTTTTTTTTTATGAATAAAAAAAATAACGAATGAACGAAATAACAAAATAACGAAGTAACAAAAGAAAACTAAACAAAACTATTCTGAAGTACTAAAAATAAAATGAATAACAAAACTACTATACTAAAAAAACTACTATACTAAAAAAAAAACAAATGTCCATATACTCCCCCAAACCAAATCACCGCATGTCCCTATGCAGGTGGGAACATGACAATGACATGGATATAGTCCTCATAGAAGATCACCAGAACATCCACACCATGAAACACATCTGAAGGAGGTCGCACGTCGGAATGAAAGTACCAATCTACTAATTCCCACTCAGGATGAGTCGCAGGATCAAAAGGTGGTCCCATCTCATCAAAAGCGTCCTCGGTAGTCATATCTGAAACCACATCTACCTCAGTCTCCTCACTAGTGCCTAGACCCAAATAAATCGCATCATCCTCAGGACCGAAATAAGGCGCAAAGAACGAGGCGATATTCTCGGGAGACCTATCAGGGTGACTCGGACGTTGTCTAACAACGTTCGGCACATACTCAGGGAGATCCCGATAGGGATAGGTAAGCTCAGATGTAGGTAACTCGGTCAAAATCGGAGCAGATGATGAAATAGCGGCTGAGCCAGGAGGAATATCCTCATCATCATCCTCGGTTGAGGAATCACCCAAATCAAAGGAAGAAGAGTCAGAAGATGTCAGCGGAGCGCCATAAGGGCCATCTATAACTGTAGGGTCATCGCCAAACAGATCATCCTTGTCGGAAGAATCAGAACATATAGGAATGGGCATACGAGGACGACGACGATTCCAGCCGGGATGACCAACTGGATCGTAGGACTTGACTACCCTAGGACTCGGTAAGGTATCAGAATCGGAAGCACTAGAGTCAGAATGAGGACCCGACTCAATAGAAGACCTATCGGGTGAAGTAGGAGGAGAAATCGGATGGTCCATGATATGAGGATGTAAATGAGATATGAGGGTCGAGGTAACTATACGGATATCGGAAAATCAAAAACCTGAAACCAAAAATTAAGTCACAATTTAACTTTATTAGTCGGAGTAATAAAATTATCGTTACTATTGGCGTGATTGTGTAGCCAAAATGAATTCAAAAATTAAACTTAGCCGTAATGAATTAAAATAGAAATTCTGACAGAATTACCCCCAAACCTGAACCTAAGAGATTCCTGTTAAAGTGCAGTGGGTGGTGAAATTGCTGTGCAATATTAATTTAAGGACAATTACTTCCAAATGAATAAATGAAGATATTATATAGCCAAGCATGAAATTGAAACAGCAATGAATAACGACGTTAATGTTGTGACTAACTAGAAGCAACAGGAATACCACAACCATAAACGAGAAGCAACAAATGCAAAATGATATAATTACATACCAAATGAGCAAAAGTAAACTAACCGGTCAAAGCCGGGTACAGCAAAATCCTAATAATAATAATAATAAAATTAAAAAAATGAAAAGTAAAAGCAAAGAAATAATAAAAGAATATACAGGTCCAAATATCTGAGAATGTCTAAACTACCCACCAAATACATGAAAAATGAAAAAGATATGTCCCATCACTTCCCCCAAACCTGACCTAGTCATCAGCTCCCTCAATCAGAACCAGCTCCAACCCCGTACTCCCCTGACCTGTAGTACCATCACCATCCCCATCCCCATCACTTCCATCTCCATCATCTCCATCATCTCCAGCCTCCTCATCCTCACCCTGCACCTCTCCCTTCTCCTCAACTCCCTCCTCGGCCACCTGCTGTGCCTGTCACGGAAATGCCGACTGGTAAGCCACCTCTCCCTGAGCAAGAATTTCCTCCAGCTGGTCAGGATGATGAAGCTGGAAAAAGGACCGCATGTAGGACTACAAGCGAACCGTCTTACCTCAGAAAGCACAAACGTCCCCATATGTCCAAGCGTAAGGGGTATCCTCAGGAGGAGGTGGACGCTATGCTGCCTGCTCACGACGGGCCTGGGCCTGCTCTCGGGCCCTCCTAACCTCCAGATCTAGGCGATCCAAGCTCAACTTCCAATCAGCGGAAGTGAACTCTGGAATATGTGCATCAATGGGCTCATCGGCTGGAATAGGAAAGGCCTTAGCCCGGAGAATAGCAGTGATAGTGCGAGGGTAGGACAGAAGAAGCTTAGAATCGAGGGAGTGGTCAATGGCATGGGCCGCAAGATGCATGCCCTCCATAATAATAAGGCCAGGGTGAAACCAATCGCTGTGGTAAACAGCATAGAGGGCATGGTGAATTTCCTTGGTCCGTTCCTGCTCATGACCAAGGGGGTACAGGTTGCATTTAAAGACATGGTCGACGAACCACATCTGGTGGGGCATGTCCGATCGTCAAATAGATTGCCCCGACCCAGAGCGGCCGCCACACATGTCCTGGATAATGTGTATGAAGGAGTGGGCTTTGGATAGGACATTTAGTTTTGGTACTTGATATGAATGGGAGGGGAGTTGGAGGATTTCAGCGATGTTGTCTGGGTTGAGGGTGATGTCGTGGCCATCTATGGTTGTTGACAGGAAAGCGTGCTAGCTTAGGGATTGTTTATTATAGCAGAGGTTTTGATAAAAGAGGCGTACGAAGCGAGGGTAGCTGATTAAGTCAGGGTTTCTAAAATAAAGCTGTGGGGCCAGCTTACGGGCGACTAGGTTGCTGTGGCCCCACTTTGTGTCTTTATCCGATGCAAAGTATTCGGCGTCTATAGTGGCCTCGTAGTTGAGGTCGCAGGTGGAGTACTTAGGGCCTGATTCATTGGGATTTGGGTCGTCTGAGGGAAGTGGTGGTGGCGGGCCTATTTGTTTTTCTTTCCCTTTTGATCGTTTCTGAGGTGGTTGGGATGAAGAAGCGGATTTCACTGTTCGTTTTGTCATTTTTAAAAAGAAAGGTTGGAAAATTTTAGAAAATTTTCAGAAATGCGGGCTTTATTTTGGTCTATGCCCAGAAAAAGAAAATAAAGGGAAAGGGGGAGTGGGTCACCTGCAAAGAAAAACGTCCCGGCAAGGGACACAATCAATGAATAATTTCAACAGTTAAAAGAAATTGGGGTTCACGGGGGAACACCCAGTAACTGTGAGAAGAGCCAGTCTTTTCCCACCCACTGTCCCGACAAGGGCACACACTTTGCGGCCGAGTCACGGGGTACTCGCCGCGTGTTCAATGTATATAAATCTGTAGACAGTAATGTAGATGCGAAAATTAAACTGAGCTTAAAGACGAAGTTCTAATCTAACGTAATGTAGGTGTTAGTTTCGTTCTAATAGAAGCATAGTAAAAGTACATAACTATCAAATTTAGTTTATACGTATCGTCATTACATGAAAGTCCTAATTTGAACACTCAAAGTGCTAGTCTCAGTTTGTGATTTACAGCGCTCATAATTCAGGTGTGCAGTTGCCTAGTCAAGTGGTAACTAACAGTAATATTCTAACTAGTAAATGAGGTTGTAACACTATGAGCAAGTGTCAATTTAGAGCAAGTGGCCTAATACTAGTGTGTTAATTAGGGACATCAGTTTTGGGTAAATACTACGCCATGCCAGTCATAATCCAGTATAACTAGATAAGCATGAATCCTCAGCCGCATAGTTTAAGAGACGTATATGTTCAAATTATCAAAGTTTTTGAAATAAACTTCATAGCGTGACGTATGTTTGAGATATGTGTCAATATAAGCTCAAAGAAATGAAAAATTGAAAGCCCGTATTTATTGAAATCAAGGTTACAAGTATCTTTCGTATCCCAAAAATGTGGATGGATTAACTTTTGGCAAGTAAGGGAGATTTGCAACGAATGTGTTTGTGGCTCTATGGATAGAAATCAACAACAAAATTTGGTGGGAAAATGTAGCTCCCCCCATCCTACAAACCTTAAACCATCCACACATGTGGGTTCATACATGCTTACTTTTATAAGCAAAAATTCACCGCCCCAGTTAACAATTTAAAAGGATTCCTCAGTGCTTGTATAGTTCAAAGACCAGGGATCGTGTCTCAAAATTCAGGGGGTGTGTAGTGGGTAGTGATAAACACATGACGACGTCTTAATTATAGAAAATACTCCTAATTCCATTCAGAGGTTGTGTGTGTTGATCCAAATTTGTATATACCTTCAAGTTCAAAACCTCACAACCTAAGTATCATTAGTATTGTCGACACAGGTGATAGGATTTTGGATTTTTGGGGGGGGAAATGTGAGTGTGTGAATAAAAAAAAACTATGTATATAGGCTCAGTGTATAGATATAGATCTGAGGATCTCAAAATCCCTACATGTACAAACCCTAATTCGATCTATTCAAACAGAGGTCTTAATATCTGTGTTCTACAAATCCCAAATTCGTGTGCGTGCATATGTAAATGTGTAAATGCAGACCCTCAAGACCCAACCCTAAATCTCATCACTGTTTATACTTAGAGTTTGAGCCTTGAAGCAACTGTGTGTGTATGTGTGTGTGAGTATAGGACGAAGGAAGGTACATGGATCAAAGGTTAGGGTTTGTGTAAATATATATATATATATATATGGATATAAACATGTGGGTCTGAAATTCCCTCATAACCCACACCCTAACTTATGGTTAGGGTTTGTGGTGAGTTATAAATCAGTGTGTGAGTGTGTATATGTATATATCTATCTATATATGTATGTATATATATGTGTGAGAGATGTATACCTGTGAAGAAAGATTCAAGATTAGGGGAGGGGGGGTTTGGCCTAGGTTTCGTGCGCGCGTGGCGGTGGCGGCGGTGGTAGGGTTTAGCGGCGGCGGCGGTCCGGTGATGTTGAGGTTGTGGTCGGTGATGACAGTCGGCGGCGGTGTGGTGGTGGTTTGTGGTGGAGAAAAGAGAGAGAGAGAGAGAGAATCACCAAGACAAAGAGAGACAAAGAGAGAGAGAGAGAGAGAGAATAGAGAATCTGGGTCAAATTAGGGCTCAGCCCTATATTTAAAGAGAAGGCAACCTCGCGCGAGCGGGCCGCGCGAGCGAGCTTCGCACGCGTGAGTCCTCCGCGAGGAGAAACTGAGGCCTTGGTTTTTAGTTAAAGAAAATTCCTTTAAGTGTCAAATTCGATCGAGCGGGCCGCTCCAGCGAGACATTCGCTCGCGCAATTTGACGCGCGAACAGATACTCAGGCTCCTTTTTGAAAGTTTTAAAAAATTTTCTAAGTGCTAACTCCGCGCGAGCGGACCACTCCAACGAGACCTTCGCTCGCGCGATTTCAGGCGCGGACGGAAGCTGAGGCTTCTTTTGAGAAGCTAAAAGAAATTTTGTCTAAGGAGCAATCTCGCGCAAGCGGGCCGCGCGCGCGAGATATGGGTTTCTCATTTTTCTTTTCTGTTTCCTTGTAAAAATGTTCTATAATTTCAAATTTTCATCTTTTGGGTTTTTAAAAGCTCAGACACTTGCCAAAAACTACTAACTAGTATACAAAATTGAAGAAAATTCTAACAAAAGCTTGGGTTGCCTCCCAAGAAGCGCTAAGTTTTACGTCGCTAGCTCGATCGATGCAAAACACAGTCTAAATAGATCGGATCCACCAGATCTATAGATTATATTTCTCTTTCGTCTATTTCCTCGGTTCAATATGGCTTAAGCCGTTGTCCGTTTACTTTAAACAGTGTTCCACCGTTTGCATCTTGTATTTCAATTGCTCCATGCGGAAACACTTGTGTTATAATGAACGGACCGTCCCATCGGGACCTTAGCTTTCCCGAAAATAATCTTAATTTTGAATTAAATAACTATACTCGTTGTCCAACTTCGAAATTCTTTCTTACAATCATTTTATCGTGGAAAGATTTAGATCGTTCTTTGTAGATTCTCGAATTTTTATATGCTTCATTTCTCAATTCTTCGAGTTCTTGCAATTGAAGTTTACGATGGCATCCTGCCGCTTTTATATCTTGGTTAAGCGTTTTTACGGCCCAATAGGATCGATGTTCAAGTTCCACCGGTAGGTGGCACACTTTTCTAAATACTAGTCGGTAAGGAGACATCCTGATATGAGTTTTAAAAGCTGTGCGATATGCCCAAAGCGCATCGGTCAGTCGTTGTGACCAATCTTTACGGTCTGGACGTACCATTTTTTCTAATATACTTTTTACCTCTCTATTAGACACTTCAACTTGGCCTTGGGTTTGCGGATGGTATGTGGTTCTTACTTTATGAGTGACGGAATATTTTTGGACGAGGGCTTCGAAGCAACGATTACATAAATGTTTTCCCCCATCGCTTATAATTGCCCGTGGCATACCAAATAGACAAAATATGTTATCTTTTATAAATTGAACCACAACTTTATGGTCGTTGGTTCTCGTCGCCACTGCCTCCACCCACTTAGAAACATAGTCGACCGCGACTAAAATATATTCGAAACCACAAGACGAGGGAAACGAACCCATAAAGTCGATGCCCCACACATCAAATATTTCTATAATAAGGATTGGGGTCATGGGCATCGCGTCACGATGTGACATGTTCCCTATTTGTTGACAACGTACACAGTTCTGACAAAATTCATGTGTGTCTTTAAACAGTGTTGGCCAATATAATCCGCTTTAGAGGACTTTAGTGGCTGTTCGACGGCCTCCAAAGTGACCTCCGCATTCTAGAGAGTGACAAAAATTTAATATGGATTTGAACTCACTTTCTGAAACACAACGTCGTATAATTTGATCAGAACAGTGTTTAAATAACAGTGGGTCGTCCTAGTAGTAATGTTTAATTTGATAAAATAATCGATCTTTGTCTAAACGAGACCACGTATTCGGGATATGTCCCGTAGCTAAGAAATTGACGATGTCACTGAACCACAGACGGTTTTCGGTAGAGGGGTAATATCGTTAGATTCTACAAGAATTCGTGACAAGTGGTCAGCTACAATCAGAACCCTTTTATCACATATTTCATAATTAAACTCCTGCAGGAGTAAAATCCATCAGATTAATCTCGGTTTCGTTTCTTTCTTATTCAATAAATGACGTAATGCGATGTGATCAGTATACACAATGACCTTTGAACCCAATAAATAAGAACAGAATTTGTCGAGGGCAAACACAATCGCAAGTAATTCTTTTTCAGTTGTTGTATAGTTCAATTGAGCGTCATTTAGTGTTTTACTCGCATAATAAATTACGTGAGGGATTTTATTAACTTTTTGTCCCAAAATGGCTCCAACGGCATAATCGGAAGCATCATACATCAATTCAAACGGTAATGACCAATCAGGGGATTGGATTACCAGAGTCGTGGATAGTAAGGTGCGCAACGTTTCAAAAGCCTTCAGACAGTCGTTGTCAAAGACAAAAGGAACATCCTTGGCAAGCAGGTTGCACAAAGGGCGTGAAATTTTACTAAAGTCTTTGATAAATCATCTATAAAAACTGGCATGACCTAGGAAGGAACAGATCTGACGAATGGATGATGGTGGTGGAAGTTTGTCTATTAACTCGATTTTCGCTTTCTCAACCTCTATACCTCGTTTGGAAACAACGTGACCCAAGACTATTCCCTCTTGAACCATGAAATGGCTCTTTTCCCAACTTAATACCAAGTTTGCTTCCTTGCATCGGGCAAGGACTTTTGTAAGATTTTGGAGGCATTCATCAAATGTAGATCCGAACACTGAGAAATCATCCATAAATACCTCGAGAAATTTCTCAACCATGTCCGAGAAGATTGCCATCATACACCGTTGAAAGGTTACCGGTTCATTGCACAAACCAAACGGCATACGACGGTAGGCAAAGGTTCCAAAGGGACATGTGAACGTCGTCTTTTCTTGATCATCAGGATAAACGGGCACCTGGTTGTAACCAGAGTATCCATCTAAGAAACAATAATAACTCTGACCGGATAGACGTTCTAGGATTTGATCAATAAATGGAAGAGGGAAGTGGTCTTTACGAGTCATCGAATTAAGTTTTCTATAGTCAATGCATACCTGCCAACCAGTAGTTTGACAGGTGGGTATAAGGACTCCCTTTTCGTTTGGTATAACAGTAATACCTGATTTCTTTGGGACAACCTGAGTTGGGCTGACCCAATTGCTATCGGAGATCGGGTAGATAATATCGGCATCTAAGAGTTTTATAACTTCCTTCATAACCACTTCTTTCATGTTAGGGTTGAGACGTCATTGCATTTCCCTAGATGGTTTAGCATTTTCTTCTAAATTTATTCTATGCATGCAAACTGACGGGTCAATTCCTTTTAAATCAGCGATCGTCCATCTAATCGCCTTTTTATGATTACCTAGAACCTCAATCAGCTGTACTTCCTGAATTTCAGTTAAATTTCACGCGATTATAACTAGAAGGGTTGCGTTAAATCCTAGGAATGCATATTTCAGAGAATCCGGCAACGGTTTGAGTTCGAGTGTTGGAGGACACTCAATGGATGGTAAGGCTGGTTCATGTGCAAGAGGCGGTAAAGCTTCTATTTTAGGTTTCCATGGAAGTGCATTGGTCGTGTTTACTGATTCCAATAAAGTATATACATCTTTAATATTTGTGTCAATGTTGAAATCATTAAAATTGAAATGAGATAGGCATGCTTCCAAGGCTTCCTTAGTCAACATAAAAGGCGCTGCCTCTTCGACTAATTCGTCTATTAAGTCTATGGCATAGCAGTCTGCCTCTTCATCCCCTATATATGGTTAATTAGATGCATTGAAGACATTAAGATGCACGGTCATGTTACCAAAAGCTATATCCATCACACCAGTCCTACATTTAATAATTGAATTAGCCGTGGCTAGGAAAGGGCGTCCTAGAATGACTGGGACTTGTTTACGAGCATCTAGGACTGGTTCGGTGTCTAGAACGATAAAATCTACCAGATAATAGCATCAATCAACTTTGACCAATACATCTTCTACTACCCCCCGTGGAACTTTAATTGACCTGTCAGCTAATAGTAAGGTGGCCGCAGTCGGTTTTTGTTCTCCTAAACCCAAATGTTCATATACTAAATAGGGGAGCAGATTCATACTCGCTCCTAAATCAAGAAGGGCCAGGTGAATGTATTTATCATCGATGTGACATGCGATGGTTGGAGTACCCGGGTCCTTGTATTTTAGAGTGTTGTTATTAAACATGGAGCTAACCTTTTCTGTTAGGAAGACTTTCTTAGATAAATAGTTTCTAGACTTTCTCTTCTAAGTGAATAGATCCTTTAAGAATTTAGCGTACGGAGGTATTTGCTTAATAGCATCGAGTAGTGGAATATTAATCTTTACCTCTTTAAATGTCTCAAGAATATCCTCCGAGCGTGTTCCCTTTTTCGAGAAGTGCGCTGGGACATCCACGCTTGGAGGGAACGGCATTCTAGGTGCATAATTTGATGCATTTATTGCTTTAGACGTATTAGGTACCAAAGGAACAGGATCCTTCATAACCTTAGCGTTATCCCCATCTTGTTCCTTACTAGTTCCTTTACTCTTATCTTTTTGAGATTCGGGAGGAGGTATGATCTCCTCCGGACGTTCAGTCGCTCTAATCAACACCGCATTAACTTGATCACTCGCTGAGCTCACCTCATATTGTCCCTTAGGGTTTTGGACCGGTTGACTTGGTAGATTTCCCTCATTATGACGGTTTAAGGTATTAGCAAGCTGGCCCATCTGGGATTCCAATTTAGCTATTGACTACGTGTGAGAGTTAACAAGTTACGATTGTGATTGTGACTGAGCTTCTAGGTTTTTTAATGACGCCAACACGCTCTCTTCGAAAGTTTTATCTCTTGGAGGATTAGTGCGGAAGGGCGGCTGTTGGTATTGATTTTGTTGATTTTGAAGCTGCTCATACTGATTAGATTGTTGCCGATACGCATTAGGAAAATTCTCCGTATCGGGTTTCGAATATGGTTTCTCACTGTTTGAGTTCTAAGAAAGGTTCAGGTGAGATCCCCATGTCGAGTCCGGTTTATAACCCGCGGGGTTATAATTGGGTCGTTGGAACTGTTGGACAGCATTTATATGCTGCTCTACAAATTTCGGGAACTGGGATGCGGACGGACATGCTAATGTTGAATGCGACGAATCTGAGCATAACTGGCATACTTTAGCAGGAGGAGGTTGGCCTTGCATGCGGCCCATCATCATAAGTTGGTCCATTTTTCTATTTAATTCTTGGATTTCATATGAATGATTAGACTCAACTTTTGCCTCTCTCTTTGGGTGAGGTAGAAGGTATCCCTCAGGTCGTACGGATACTGCTTGGTGCATAGAGTTTTCACTTAATGTTTCAAATATCTTCCATGTTTCGTCGGCACTCTTGTGGAGGAACGTCCCCGCACAAATAGTGTCGACGGTATTTCGAACGGCGGGAATTAATCCCTCATAGAAGACTTGCACCAGCTGCCATTTGGGTATCTGGTGATGAGGGCAAGAACGTAAGAGTTCTTTAAACTGTTCCCATGTATCGTAAAGTGTTTCCCCATCTTGCATTGTAAAATTAGTTATTGAATTTCTAATCTGATTCGTTCTAGTGATCGGGAAAAATTTTTGTAGGAACGCAGCCTGCAACTCATCCCATGTTCTTATTGAATTTGGCTCCAAAGATTAGAGCCAGTACTTCGCTTTGTCTTTAAGTGAAAACGGGAAAAGACGCATTTTTAACTCATCATCTATTAAGTTCTGAATCTTTAAAGTCGCACAGATACCCTGAAATTCGCCTAGATGATTATAAGGGTCTTCCTTAACACGCTCGTGAAATGACGGAAGGAGCGCAATAGTTGATGATTTGATTTCAAAGTGGGCTGCTGTCACTTCCGGTAATGCAATACACGATGGTGGTGTGTAGGCAGTAGGAGTAAAATAGTCCTTTAACAGTGGTGGTGGGGGTATGTTAAGATTATCCCCATTATTCTAATTGTTTCCATTAGTCCTGTTATGTCCAAAATCGGCCTTTGGAATGGGTTCGATTTTTATCGTTTTAGTTTTTCTTAAACGGTTAAGGGTACTTCGGATTTCTGATTCAAACAAAGATGACGGTTCCGGTGTGGACTCGTCGTCTAACATCAACCAAGCTCTCGCAGCTTGTTTTGATGACCTAAGGCCTCTAAGTGTGCGTTTAAGTTCGAGATTAAGCGGATTTAATTTAGGTTTAGTTGAACGAGTTCCAAACATAAACTAAGGACTGACTCAATTAAAACAAAAATAAGCTACGCTAATATCCAAGCATACAAGCACACAAGACTAATATGATGCATGAAATTATCCTGTAATGCAATGACCGCGTCAAGCCCAGCGCCCCGGGTTTCCTAGCTAGTGCAATGCTCACTCCACACCTACCCTAATGCAAGTATTGCGTCTCAACGCCCTGACTTACAATGGTTCGATGCGAAATTTAAATAACGGATTTACTTGGTGATTTTAAATTGATTGCAATTTTTTTTCCTTTTCAGGTCCGCGTAAGTTTCGTTGACGTTCACAGCTGCTCCACTCGATTATGCTAGAATTGATACTTTAAAGTCTGCAACCAAGGATAATTTTAGCGACTCGATAATAAGATTGAAAACAAAGAAGGTAAAATAGACACTAATATTTACTAACTAAGTAGATTATGATTCTAATAATTAACGACAAAAATTCTATCAATCCCCGGCAACGGCGCCAAAAATTGATCTCGTCAGAATCAAGATACGAAAAGTGTACTTTACTTTTCTAAATATTTGCAGTAGTGGAAGTAAGTTCGAACCCACAGAGATTGATGACTTTTATCCTTTAATTACTAATATCTAATCTATTTAATTATAAGAAAATCGGAAGTTTGGTTGGTTTAGAATTTGATTGTTACTACTAATTTAAACTATGAATTACACTATGAAATTATAGTGGTAAAATCTAGAATTGAATCTTAGTAAACTTGTATACTAAATTGAAAATTGATTTAAATACGAATAGATGAGATCTAGGATTACAAATCCACCACTAGCTATGCGTCAGGGGTCTATACTTCCTATTCTAAGTTCTATGTTTGGATAGTTATGATCTATCGTAGCTACAAGCCCAATAGTATCGTCAAGAAGATATTGTTAGTTCAATCTAAGCATAACCCATCTATGGTTCACATGAATTATCTACCTATAACTAGGGTGTAGCATAACTCATCTTTCCTAAGCATGAATTATAAAAGATGTAAACATCACAATCACATAAGCACCATTGTATGTAAATACTCCTATCAATCACAGAAATCAAGGACTATTGAGTTCAATAAGCATAAGGAAAAATCTAAGACAAGAATAGATCCAAAATACTATTGATTATTAACATTAAAAACTGATTATAAATAATCCACCAACATACAATCACTATCCAATACATAAACCCTAAAATAGAAAAGCATAGAATCCCCCTTTACATCGCTAGGGTTTCATTGAAATCCTAGATTAGGAGTTTAGTTGCACATGGTGGATGAAAGCATGAAGATTGATTTGATGGAAGCCATTAGAGACCTTCAAACTTGCTCTTCTACTTCTTCTTGCCTTTCCAAAGCTCTCTATGAAAGAATGTGTAACCCTTAAAACATCTAAAATCTAAATATATATATAGAGTTCACAAGGAGTTTTTGGAAGCTTTCCTATCCCGAAACTAACTAAAATAGCTGTTATTTCCAATCCGGACGTCATTAAGCAGTTTCGTTTGCACAGGACTCTTCAGTATAGCAGATTACGCAACTTTGATTTTTGTACGGATCGCGCAAGCGGGCCGCGCGAGCGCGTAATTGGGCAGGTCGCTCGAGCGAATTCTGGGATCTCGCGCGAGTGGGCCGCTCGCGCGAAGGGCTTTTCCCAGCTTCTTTCTGCCTGCTTTTTCACCTTATTTAACCAAATCTCCTTGTTTTCTTCTAAAACCTGACAGAAAATAGAAAATAAAGTAAAACTACACAAAAACAGGATAAAAATAGCTAACAAATGTGAATTAAGGCGTATAATTAGGATTTGTTCTCTCCCTATCAATGACAAAAGTTGATGAGGAAGGGTATTACAATTGAATGGAGTTCGAAATGTAAAGACAGTTTCCAAGAGTTGAAGTCGCGTTTGACAGGGACACCTATCTTGACAATACCGTCAGGAACCGAAGGATTTGTGATCTATAGTGATGTTTTGCATCAAGGTTTGGGGTGCATACTTATGCAGAGTGGTAATGTGATTACCTATGCTTCAAGACAGTTGAAAAGACATGAAGTTAATTATCCAACTCACGATATTGGATTGGCTATAGTGATATATACTTTGAAGATTTAGAGTGTCACGCCCCGGAGTAGCAAAATAGAGAAAAATAAATCTCCACTTTTGGATCCGTGGACACGTGACTGGTTGATTAACCATTCTGTCCTTTCTAACTCCGCACATGCAATCATGAGGAGATGCTAAAGCATAAACATAACTTAATCTTAACTGAATACATAAATACAGCAGCGAAAATGTAACGATTTACAATAATTATGAACTTATTACATAAGGCCATACTAAACTTATACATAAGCTTAAACACTGTATTAACTATCTTCCGATCTCCAACTCGGCTCTTTCCTTCCTTAGCTCCTCAGTACTGTATCCTGAGCTCACCTTTCTGCCTAAGCAAAACCTGTCACTCTGGACATGGGAATGTCCAGGACGTAAAATGCCGTCAGCTTTGGAACAAAGCTGAATGAATAACATAACCGCACAATATTCTATAATACAAAGCATCTCTCGACTCACGTCACAGTTTAGTATCTTAAAATACGATTAATCTCTTATCAAAAGAGGTATTCTTTCACAGGCATAGCAAAGGTCTCAACTAACACATGTAAGCACTACACATATCTCAACATTTCTTTCATAGAATACATTCTCCTTATCAATGAGGCATCCATATACTACAACATTAACTAAAACCACGTATCCAGACAATAACTACTAACTTTCCTGACCAAGTATTCAAAGAGGAATACGAATAATTGATATAACTCGCTTCAACATCCCGAAACATCATCACAGTCCATCACCAGCCAAAGGCTGGCACCATACTAATCAAAACCATTGTTCATCAGTCGAACCGCATCGCACTAACCAAACCATCTTTCATTAACCAAACAACTTCTAACCTTCACTTTGTCACGAAGAACCGAAGTGTTCCCACAACCTTCACGAAACCATCTTGCACTAACCAAACCATCTCTCATCAACCAAAACATCTTTCACCAACCACCTCGTCACGAAGAACTGAAGTGTTAAGGAGTCAAAGAACATCCGTTTTATCACGAAGAACTAAAGAAATCACAGTATCCCTTTCGTCACGAAGAACCAAAAGGATACACAATAACCATCACTTCGTCATGAAGAACCTAACCAATCACTGTATCCCTTTCGTCACGAAGAACTGAAAGGATACACAATAACCATCACTTTGTCACGAAGAACCAAAGCAATCATCATATCCCTTTCGACACGAAGAACCGAAAGGATACACAATAACCATCACTTCACCGTGAAGAACCAAAGCAATCACCGAATCCCTTTCATCACGAAGAATCGAAAGGATACACAATAACCATCACTTCGTCATGAAGAACCGAAGCAATCACTGTATCCCTTTCATCATGAAGAACCGAAAGGATACACAATAACCATTACTTCGTCATGAAGAATCGAAGCAATCACCGTATTCCTTTCGTCACAAAGAAACGAAAGGATACACAATAACCATCACTTCATCACGAAGAACCGAAGCAATCACCGTATCCCTTTCATCACGAAGAACAAAAAGGATACACAATAACCATCACTTCGTCACGAAGAATCGAAGCAATCACCGTATCCATTTCGTCACGAAGAACCAAAAGGATACACAATAACCAGCACTTCGTCACGAAGAACCGAAGCAATCATCGTATCCCTTTCGTCACAAAGAACCGAAAGGATACACAATAACCATCACTTCGTCACGAAGAACCGAAGCAATCATCGTATCCCTTTCGTCATGAAGAACCGAAAGGATACACAATAACCATGACTTCATCACAAAGAACCGAAGCAATCACCGTATCCCTTTCGTCACGAAGAACCGAAAGGATACATAATAACCATCACTTCGTCACGAAGAACCGAAGCAATCACCGTATCCCTTTTGTCACAAAAAACCGAAAGGATACACAATAACCATCACTTTGTCATGAAGAACCGAAGCAATCATCGTATCCCTTTTGTCACGAAGAACCAAAAGGATACACAATAACCATTACTTCATCACGAAGAACCAAAGCAATCACTGTATCCCTTTTGTCACGAAGAACCGAAAGGATACACAATAACCATCACTTCGTCACGAAGAACTGAAGTAATCATCGTATCCCTTTCGTCACGAAGAACCAAAAGGATACATAATAACCATTACTTCGTCACGAAGAACCGAAGCAATCACCGTATCCTTTTCGTCATGAAGAACTGAAAGGATACGCAATAACCATCACTTCATCACGAAGAACTGAAGTGATTTACAAATCTTTACACAAGCTTGTCATGGAGTCCCAGCTTCTCCAACAACCCGACACGAAGTCTTATCATACCAAAACTGAGTTCGACACAAAGTCCCCACATAACCATTCTCATTCTGACACGAAGTCCCGACTTACCACACTATTATCACATTAGGCCCTCATGACCACCGTCCTGACAACTATACTTTTCCACACCATCTTAGCCTTCGCGACCTTGTTTATTTAACCCAACAATCCATACCAACTTGACCCACTCCTGACATCACCGGGCTGATTCCTGACGTAAATCAACAACACTCACGTCCCTGGCATAAATCAACAATACTCACATTCACTTATTTTGAGATAAGGCTCCTTACACGACTTCTGAATATAATGCATCAATCGTTACACTTATAATCATTCTAGTCCCATAGCACATCTCTATAAGCTCCTCACTTACACGAACTCTTTTACTTGTTAATATCCTCAGTAGTACAACCATAACACGACTAACCAACACTACTTTGGATGGAAACATAACCAACCACTATCAATGCGATACTCATGTCATACAACATACTTATAGCTTGAGCATGAACTATCAATGGTCATAGTAGGATTAGGCTTACATTACTGTATTCATCAATATACCATATTTATAATCACAGAAGCATAGCATAAAGCTCATGGATCTCTAACATGAATTTGATACCAATAGACATATAGATAAAACCCTTAACATGCTCATCTACGCGATAGTACTACCATCACACGAATATTCATAGCGATACAGATATAGAGGTACGTAGCAACATTAATCAACACAATATATATACAATACATCATACCAGTAGCTTGTAGATATCTTGGATAGATCTTAATATTGATTAGAGTGAGGTTAAGAAACTCACCTTGATAAGATAGCGAGCTCAGAACCTCGGTAGAAGCTAACCGACAAGTTCTACAACATAACACAGAGGACAGGATAAAGTATAAGTGCTAACTATAGGGGCATAATGGTAATTTTACCAAATGAGGATATAAACCTCAAGGTAGTGATCTACGTGTCATTTTAAGTCCAGCGCCATTGACTAGACTCAAATCGGGGTCCGTCGCATTTTACGAGGTAAAATGCAGGGCTTTCTAGACTAACGTGGGCCCTAAAGACAAGCTGTATTTTTTACCGAGTCAAAAGGTCACAAAACTTAAGGAGAAGGATCTAGACATTATTCTAAGACGCTGGGAACTGACCGCGTATTTTCGGAGTCCTAGATTATTTATTATGAATTATTGAAGATAAACAATACCAGAAAATACCCAAAAAGGGATTTAAATACATAATTATACCCATACTATGAAATCAGTACTTGGGAATATTTTATTAAATACTAGATCTTAAAATATGCTCCCAGTATTTACCTCATAATTTTCGGAGCTCGTTTGGTATATACTCTTAAAATAGCTCATATGTATTTAAAATCTATTTAAATACTAAAGAGATCCAATGGTTATTATTTATTATTTATACTATACAGATAAATAATAAATATATTTTATTATATGATGTCATAATCATTCTAAGAATATATGAATGATTATATAATAATAATAATAATAAATATCTTAGAAATGCCCTTTATATAATCTTAAAACTAATTTGGTTAACTAGAAGTATTTAAATCTATAATTAAGTAATTAATATAAATAATAATCAGGACCCAACGGGTCAACCCGAATCGACCCGATCTTAAATGGGTAACTCATTTCAACACTCAGAGGGACCCAACGGGTCAACCCGAATCGACCCGATCTTAAATGGGTAACTCATTTCAACACTCAGAGGGATCCAAATGGGTAACCCAATGGGACAAACCCGACTCGAACCCAAGCTTAAATAAACTACCCATGAAAACTCTCAAAGAAACCCAACTAAATTACCCATCGTGTCAGACCCCGAGCTACCCACTAACACACACAATAGGACCCAATCCACCTACCCGTGACCCGCCCCGAACCCGGAACGACGTCGTTCCACTTAAAAAATGCCCACGGGTTCTAAAAACTTAACCTGACCCTCTATCTACTCCCATATACAGACACAAACTAACCCACCCCAGCCCATACCCAACCCGACCCAAACCCGAGTGTTATAACCCGTTAATACATTTTCTTCTCCGGCGAGACAGAGTCGCCGGAAAAACGTAACTCCCCGGAAAACTACTAGGCTTCATAACTTTCACATTTTTCCACTGAAATTGATGAATTCAACGGCAAAAGAACCGAAATTCATTCCTCTATATCATACTCTAAGCTGGGAGCTGGGAGCTGGGTTCA
Organism: Hydrangea macrophylla; assembly: GCA_033977485.1. Lineage (NCBI taxonomy): Eukaryota > Viridiplantae > Streptophyta > Magnoliopsida > Cornales > Hydrangeaceae > Hydrangea > Hydrangea macrophylla. Next base: position 16,043,564 of record CM066983.1, read on the forward strand.
TTCGTTTAGTGGCCTAACCGGTGGATTATTCTTTTTTGGCCAAAATGGGAATAATGGCTTGCATGGTCTACTAAATGTGGTCTAACCCAAAAGCTGCTCTTAGGGGTTCTTTCTGGGACCAGTGGGGTCTGTTTGGTATGATTTTTAAAAGGTGTGGTGGGATTTCAAAATCAAGCTCCGGTGTGGGGGGCTTTAATGGTGCCGGAAGTTGTAGAGAGCTCAAGGGTCTATTTGGGGCAGTGCATATGTGCGTGTGTATGTCTAGGCAGCATACATAAGGTCACAAAGAAAAAGGAAGAGGCTGGGCTTACCTTCTAACAGTCCTGGTCACCCTCTCTCTCTCTCCTCCTGGGCTTTTCCTCTTCCTTTCCGTGTGTACGTGTGTGTGCTGGGAGGGTGTGACAAAGAGGGTGAGTGTTTCAAAGAAGGGGTGTAGTTGTATACAATGTATATAGGTGTGTGTGTGTGTAGATCTTCTCAAAGACTCTTTTAGAACATCACTCTCGGGTCTCACTCTCAAGCTCAGTCCACTTTCTCTGCATGTGTGTGTGTGTGTGTGTGTGTGTGTTAGTGAGGCTGAGATAGAGATGGTATGGAGGGGGAGTGAACAATATATGTGTGTGGTAAAACAAAATTGAGAGTGGAACGTGTGAGTGTGTTCTCCCTCACAAGCTCTCGGGTCCTCACTCTCAATTACTATCTCAGTCCACTCTCTCTATAATCTGTTATGTAGATGTGTGGGTGTTGTGTATATACTGTAAATGTGTGTGTGATGCACAGATGTATATTTATGAGAGGAAAAGTGGGTATGACAAGTGGCTTGTGTGAGGGTGCATGGTGGCCAAGTGGTGCGTGTGATATGACATGTGTTGCGTGTGGTGTGTGCATGGGTGTTACATGGTAGGGCAATGCATGGCTGCCACGTGATAGTGGTGGAGCCCACATCTTGGTTTACATGCAAAAGTTTAGGGTTGCGTGCATATGTCAATGTATGTGCACAACTGCAATTGTGCCTATGTACGAGGCTGTGTACGAGCCTAAGTATAATTCGTCTATGAATTCTAAACTAGAAACTAAAAGTCGATGCTACTACTACTAGTACCATAATTGCTTAAATGTATAAAGTAACGTCGTCGTTGGGACAACAAACAAATGGGTCTTTTCATAAATTCTATCTAAACCTATAAGTCGAAGGCACAACCAATGTTATTAGTACTAACTAGATAACGACGTCGTTAAGACATTAACTAAATGGTTCATATGAACGGCTCCTAAATAGGATTTTCTTAATGAGCCTTTGGTAACAATAATCATGGTGACATCACTAATCTTAATTCTCCTACGTGGAATTTCTGAGAAAAATTAGTGGTATTACATAGAGGCACTATTTGTACGGCGAAAAGTGTGAGATTTTCACGGATCACAAGAGCTTTAAATACATATTTACAAAACAAGACTTGAACATGAGACAGAGGAGATGGCTAGAGTTGATGAAGGATTACGATCTTTCAATTTATTATCATCTGGGGAAGGCTAATGTAGTAGCCGACACTTTAATCCAGAAGACAATGGGGAATTTAGCCGACTAGCTAACTAAGCAAAGAGAATTAGTTAGAGAGATAGAACGTTTGGAGTTAGATGTGGTTCCCGAGATGAATGGTGGTTTGATGATGGAAATCATAGCTCACCCAGACATTATAGGTGAGATCAAGGCAGAACAGTTCAACAATTATTACCTGTGCAAAATGAGAGACGAGATACCTTTGGGTAAGTGACCCGGCTTTACTGTGGAACAAGGGATATTGATGCTTGGAAATTGATTTTTGTACCGAATGTAAAAGACTTGAAAGAAAGGATCCTAGAAGAGGCACATAGTACCAAATACTCAGTTCATCCGAGAAGTAACAAGATGTACTGGAACTTGCGAGAAAACTTTTGGTGGAGAGGTATGAAATGAGAAGTTACCAAGTATGTTTCAAATCATGACTACTACAACCATCACCTGTGTCAGAGTGGAAATGGAATGAAATCACAATGGATTTTGTTTCTGAATTTCCACGATCGCCTAACAAGAATGACAAGATTTGCGTCATAGTTGATAGATTGACAAAGTCATCTCATTTTCTACTAATCAGGATGACTAAACCATCTAAACTAGTGGAGTTGTATGTGAAAGAGATTGTGAGACTACATGGGGTTCCAGCAGTGATTATCTCGAATCCTGATAGTAGTTTTACATCGAGGTTTTGGAGAAGTTTGCAGAAGGAGATGGGCACCAAGTTAAGTTTTAGTACCGCCTTTCATCCTTAGATCCATGGACAGTCAATGAGAATGATTCAGATGTTGGAAATATGCTTAGATTGTGTGTTCTAGACTTTGTAAGCGATTGGGTGAAACACTTACCATTAATCAAATTTGCTTACAACAACGGGTTTCAGTCAAGTATTGAAATGGCACCGATGAAGCTTTGTATGGGCGTAAGTGTCGATCACCGGTTTGTTGGACCGAGGTTGGAGACAGAAGGTTGATCGGACCTGAGATAGTACAATTGACTACTGAGAAGGTGAAGTTAGTTCAGGAGCGACTTAAGGAAGCTTAGAGTCGTTATAAGAGTAATGCTGACTCTAAACAACGACCGATGACATTCGAAGTAGGTGACTTTGTGTACTTGAGGGTATCGCCTGCGAAGGGCATTATCCGATTTGGGAAACGGGAAAAACCTAATCCGCAATTTGTAGGATCATTTGAGATCCTAGAGAAAGTAGGACCAATGGCCTACCGACTGGCCTTATCATCAGAGGTAGCATTTGTACATAACGTGTTTCACGTGTCTATGTTGAGATGGTGTATGACAGATATGAGCAAGATCATTGCACCGGTACCATTACAGATATAGGAAGACTTGATGTATGTAGAACATCCAGTAGAGATCTTGGATCAAAAAGAGCAAGTGTTGCGAACAAAGACGATTATGATGGTGAAGGTGTTTTGGCGTAGTCATACAGTCGAGGAAGCTACATAGGAGAAGGAAGAGATAAGGAATGAGTATCCGTATCTTTTCGACTGATGAGGTATAAGTGTGGGGACAAACTTCCTTTTTGGAGGGGACAGTTGTCACACCCGTCTCGGAAAATCATTTGTTTGAAAAGGCATAATTGAATTTTAAGAAATTATCAATGTTACTTGATAATTGTGAATGTGGTTGACGTGAGTCTACGGAAGGTGTCAAGTAAGGACACGACAATCTATTACTTGATGAGGCATTCATGTGATTGAATGACATTTACATGATCTAAATGTTATTTGAAACATCTGGTATATGTGAATAGTAATTATACCTCTGTAGTGTACTTTTCTGGTAGTTTAATCTTGTTAAAGATCCTTTTGAACGAATTAGAGATAACCCATGTGTTACATTGCATAAAAGGTTGGTTATCTAAAAATTCCACGAAAATAGTTTTGGAACGTAATTACGGACCCAAACAGAACTTAGACGAAAACTTCTATGGAGTATAGATATTCACTCGTGAATCCATAACTTACACGTTTAAGACATTTTGGGAGATAATTGGAACATTAGAAAACTCGTGGGGAGTTAAACGCAATTTTCGAGAGTCGAGGCTATATATAGAAACTCATGAGATATTTTCATTTGTAAAGTTTTTTTCTAAAACCTAAGTTGAGAGCAAAAAGGGGGATTCCTTGGCTTCAAGATTCTCGATGCCAATCGATGACCGTTCGTTCGTCAGATTTTCTTATCGTTTACGTATTCAGAATCCTCGAGGTAAGAGCTACGTTTTGATACTCATTAGGCCATGTTTGGCTAAGTTTTATAAAAATCCTAACATTGGAATTTTTAGGGAAAACTATGTAAAACATTAGGCCCGTTAATTAAGCATATGAAAATGTACAAAAAGCACGTATATGTGATTATATGAGTATGTTATGTGTCTATTTGGGTCAAAGGGGAGTTTGGTGCATTTTCATTAAGGGTAAGCTCCTCGATGTTTAAGGATTATGCAGCGACGGCTACCATGGATGGTTTGGGAGAAGGCCCAGCCAGGGCACTATGCATGGTTTGGGAGAAGGCCCAGCCAGGGCACTGGATGCATGGCAAGGAGAAGGCCTTCCACGACATCAATTCCATTTACCGAACGAATGCATACCACTCTCCCTAGAGACTAGTCTATGTAAGTGATGATGTTAAAGCATGAATTGTCATATATGCATTTGTTTAGAATTGTACACTCAGCATATAGCTGAGCAGTGGAGATATACTCCATTGCGGGTGAGAAGAAGAAGGGAAAGAAGAAACACGAGGAGTGAAGCCGTGGGAGTACTCAAGTTAAATATCTCCCATATATAGTTTTGTAGTTCCATTTATTGTAAATGAATCCTAAGGGAAACTAGGTTTGTAATCTTAGAACACTTTGGTATTCAAAGTGTCGTAATATATAGTATATCTCTTTTGGTTATGTTTGAATGTATCCGACCTCGTGAGTTCATGTTTTGGGTGTAACTTGCAATACGAAGTTTGTTCACTTTAGAATCAAATTGCCAAGTGTTTTGAGGCTTGTACTATTTGTGTACTTGAAATCCGTGGGGCGATGCTATGTTGTATGAATGGATCGTAGGTGTTTTACACGTCTTTAATTGCTCTATATAAGCTTTTGAAATGGTTTGGAGAGTTTCCAATTTGAGTGGGACGATAGGCAATGTTGAGTTATAAGAAGGAAGTATATTTTGGTCCCTTTCAATCTGTTGGAGGGGCATTTCGACCGGTCGAAAACCCCTCTGTTAGAAACTTTCTTTTTTTGAGTTTTCGTCCGTTAGCTTTTACAGAAACGGGCATAACTCTTTGTACAAAATTCGGATTTGATCCCCGTTTGTTACATTAGGTCCTAGACTCAAAGGAATATATTTTGATATAAAAATTGGCTATAAAATATAAATGACCATTTTACCCTTTGGGGTTATTTCAAACATTTCAGTTTGACAAAAGGTTTAAAAGTGAGTTTTTTAACTTGTTTATGGACTTTAATCATTGTTGGTAATGTAAAGTGTTGGTTTGAATTGGTTGAGTGAGACTTAGGCAAAATCCATCAAGCAAAGGAGGATTCTACCCAAGTCCCATTCGACCGGTCGATGGGGACAGTTCAACCGGTTGAAATGACCCTTGCATGCTTACTCTTACCACCTCTTTTTGGAAGTTATTTAAAGGTTCCAATTAGTTCTTAGGGTACCTTTGGGGTCCCTATTAACTAATATATGTTGGTTTTCAAATATAATTAAGGATAAGTATCACCTACCTCCCTTGAGGTTTGGCCTAATAATACTTACATCCGTCCACGTTGTAGAAGTAACACTTACCTCCATTATTTTCAAATTTTACTAATAAAGTCCCCCTCCGTTAACTTACTGTTAAACAAGTTAACAGATTATGATAGCATCACTTTAAAAAAAATCTGAATTTCCAAAATTACCCTAAGACTAGAAAGAAAGTAATATAAACACTTATATATACCACTTTGTTCGAAAAAAAAAATTCAGATATACACAGACATGCATATACATATACATATATATATACCTATACCAAGAAGCAGAACAGTGCTTCGTCATCCTCTCGTGGCATCTACATATACATACACACACACACACATATATATATATATATATCGGCAGAGATATGGACAACACCATCGCCACGATCCAATTAAACATTTGAAATTAATTTTTGCTCTAATGCAAACACAACAAACCCATCTCCACTGCCATAATATCTTCAAGGAAGATTTAAAACATCCATCTTACTAATTTTGCAATACCCACTAAAAAACAGAGGTAAATATAGTAAAAACAACAAAAGTAGATATCATCCATGACCATTAAATTATTATCCATAATGTAGTATTGCAAAGCCCCCAATTTTTTCATTCCTTCTTGGAATTTTTCACTCATCCTGTTGTTCATAGCCATGAAAACCAGTGAATTTAGCTTCTCAAGTCTCTCTAGAATGCTTCCAACGAGCGAATTCTAGCTCAAATCAATCTTTTTAAGCATACCCATTTGGCCAATTGCATCTAAAATTGAACCTGTGAACGAGTTATACCTCAAATCAAGTACTACAAAGTTTTTGAGATCGCCTAATTGGTTTGATATAGCATTAGTAAGCAAATTATAGCTCAAATCAAGATGTACCAAAGAGCTCAAACCAAAAATCTCAACTGGGATTTCCCCACTGAGGCTGTTTTGTGACAATGTGAGGGTTTGAAGAGACTTTAATAAAGATATTTGGGGTGGGATTAAACCAATTAGAGCTGGGTTTGATCTAAGACTGAGCTGTTCCAGAGAAGAGTTGTGATCTAAGCCAATTAGAATTGCAAAGAGAGAGAAAAGTGGAGGTGATGGTGGTAACCGACCAGTGAGAGGAGGAAGAAAGGTAAGAAAAGTTGCAAGGGCAAAAAGGTAAACTTAAGAGAGCCAATTAACACCGTTGGGAGACAAACTCTGACAGGGGATGTAAGTATTACCCCTGAAACGTGGAGGGGGGTAAGTGTTATTAGGCCAAACCTCAAGGGAGGTAGGTGATATTTACCCTATAATTAAATTTTCAAATTTATACGGATTTTATGGACTCATAGTCCAACATTTTTCCAAACGAACTTTGTTTTAAAATAATTCCTTTATATTCTATTCATGTTTTCTGATGCTATGATTATAACAATGAATTGGATGAGCCTTGGTAGCGTGTCATGTGTCCTATTTCCGCGAGTAGTAGGATGGGTCGTGACAGTAACAAACAAGAATCAATTGCGAGGCCGTCAAGTGGCATCCTAATCATATCATCATCTATCATCGGAATCAGGTGTAAGTCCCTCAAATGGTGTCCTACTTACATCGGTATCAAGCATCAGGTATTTCTCTTACCCTCCCACATCTCACAGTAGTCACACATATCGCATTTTGCAACTCTCTATCCCGCAGCGATCACGCCCCACGTGGTATTTCGCTCTCGAATCCTCATAGCAATCACGTCCCACATGGCATGTGTTTTGCTCTCTCATATCCTCCGCAGTCACGCATATCGCATTCTGCTGACCTTAACTCTACAGTGATCACCCGTATCGGATTTCACTGCTCTCATCCCCCATCTCACGGTAATCACACGTATCGCATTTTTTCCACTCTCTACCTTGCAACAAACATGACCCACATGGCATTTTGCTCTTCACCATCCTAACATGGTATCCTCTTCATCATCACGAACTATGCTCGATCTGATTCTCCTCGCAGGAGATACGTAGACAGCTCAGCCAGCTCGACCATAGCCTTACTTTACTACATTCTCGGTTAAAGTTTGAGATAACGCGGTTACACACTTCTCGACTACGCCATCCCACTTCTATTCGATTCTCACATAAATTCCCAGCGAAGTCGTTCGCCCATTCTGGTAACACTATCAATCCCCAATGGAGCTATTTGCTTAATCTGGCAATACTTCCAATTCCCAGCTGCCTACCTTGGCACACTACTCATTTGCCTACTCTGTGTAGACACCCCATTTTGTCGACTATCAGATTTAGGAAACCCATAGCTTGGTGGTTCACAATGATCGAAAAGACTCAAAAGGACTCCTGGAAGTCAGTTCTATATCTCAGAATGCTCAGAATGACCAAAATGCCCCTGAAAGCCCAAAGCTCCCAAATTTGGTCCCAAAGTTCTGGAAACATGCTACGTCGTAAGAAAAGTGATAAAATAAGTTTTTAAGAAGAATCGAATAAAATCGTCAGCTCCCAGAGACCCCCGGAAGTCTCGGAAGTTCCCAGAAAGTCTCCGTTGACCGGTTTGACCAAGGTTTGACCAGGTTTGACCCAAGTTTGACCAAAATCATTCGAATTCACCGAAATCATTAGAAAAGTATTAAAATGAGTTTTAAAAGAGAATCGAGCGAAAACGTCGACTCCTGGGAGCTCCCGGAGGTTCCCAGAACTTCCCGGGAATCCCAGGTTTGACCAATTTGACCAAGATTTGACTTTGGAACCGGGGCACCGAAACAATTTTCAAATATTTTTCATGGATACTGGAGGTCAATATCTTTCCAATGGTATATCGCACATAATTTTTGGATTTAAAACGAGTTTATTATGAATTTCCGAAGGCAAAAAAGGCGATCAAATCGGCTTTTATCACGAATACCGCAAAACTTTTCAAAGTGACCTATCCCCGAACTATTTTTTATGTAAATTAGACTCCATTACCTTTCTAACAGTATATCACAACCTCAATTTGGAGTTCGTATGCATTTTTTGTGAATTTCGGACGAAATATGTCCTTTTCTCGAATACCGGAACCTCTGGGGGCCTAAACAGCATTATCTGGACGAAGGAGGAACAGTGCTGCCGCGGCACTGGCCCACTGCCGCCGCGGCACTAGCCCACTGCCGCCGCGGCACTCCCCTCCAGAACAGTGTACCAGTGCCGCCGCGGCACTCCCCTCCAGAACAGTGTATTTTTGTAATTAATTTTGTGGTCCCATTTTGATTAATTAAAAACCAAAACGACATAGTTTTATGATTTCAGATATTTTGAGCAAATGGGAGTACTTTTAAAATCCCAGAACCACCCCCAAGTTGGCCTATTTAAACCCCCCATTGCTCTTCATTTTGGAGGGTGTGAAATGAAAGTTTAGGAAAAGTTTGGGAGAGAAAGTTGTAGAGATAAGGTTAGAATAGAGAGAAAAGAAGCTTCCTTCTTTGATTTTCAAAACAAAAGTGAGTTCTAAACTTTGTTTTACTTCATTACTCCCATTTACTTCAATATTCAATACACCCAACCACCATTTTAGTGAGCATTTAAGAGAGTGGAAGCTTCTTCCATGTCCAATGTCATTACATATGAGTGAAACACCAATCTACAAGTTCAATGCTTCATGAATATCATCTATTGATCATTATCTACTTGCTTGTTTATTCATTGTTTATCTCTTCTTACCTCATTTCTTTTTATTTTCTTTATTTACTTACTAGTTCATCATCATCTAAGTGATGACATGAAGTTTGGGGTGAGTGAATTCTTATGGATAGTAGCTCTTGACCTCAAAAACATGTTTGATAGATGATGATCATAACCTCAATACTTCCAAGGTATTCTTGAAATGTATTGAAGTTATGTTCAAAATAAAAATAAATCTCTCCAACAATCTTGGAGGTTCTTGATGATGAGTTTGATGTTAATATTCCAAGAGGTCATAATCTCCATTTGATGTTGAAAATATACTTTCAAAACCTTTATTTCAAAACTCCTCTTAAAACCCCTCATTTCAATCTCAAGAAAAGAAAACTCTAGTTTTTCCAAAGCCTTCAAAACAATGAGTCAAAATAGTGAGTAATTCGATTTCAAAGATTTTTTTAGAACTCAATATTCAACATATGGATGCAAGGCCAATTGGAAAGTATTCCTAACTCATTGGAGAACACCCATGATTTTTGGTTTGACTTGGAAGTACTTGGAAATGGTCCATTTGGATCCCAACATTCCTTCCAGACATTCTGTTTTTGCTGTCACAGCAGCAAGGTCCACTTCCAACCTCTTTTTCAGAAAACATTTCCAAACGGCGTGGTCCTAACTTATTTTTCCCTTAAACTTCAATGTCTTAGGAAACATTCTGTGTAAAATTGGCCTCTAGATCATTCGTTTTCATTTTCTAAGATTTTCTAACATTTCAGTCGACAGTACAGACTCTGTTTCTGAGTGACCTCTGTTGTTTATATGATTTCTCTCAATCTGTGATAGTTATTAAAGATTGGCTTTTTGGGTTGTATTCTAGACACAATAAGTAATATCTCCATATAAAATCATGCATTGAAAACATTCCTAACCCCTCTTTTTAATTTTCCAAAGATCTAGTTACTGTTCTGTCCACTATTCACAGCAAGTACATCTTAACTTTCATTCTTTGATTTGATGCTTATATGCCTTCCAAATTAGTTCATATCTTAGGAAGTAGTTCATACTACATTTGTACATATCCCATATTGATTTCATCCATCCATTCATATACATTTTAGACTTCTAAGTCATTCTAGGAATCCATGAACACAAAGCACACTACAACCTTGGCACATTCTAGATACATACATTGCATTCATGCAAAGATTTGGAGTTTTTGTAACTCCTAATCTAAAAAGATTATAAGGAATGATCATGATCACCCGTTCATGCTCCCCTCGATCTAATCATCCTTTCTCATCCGTCTAACAGCCTAGCCCAAAGAATAACATGCTTCATGCTAGCTTGCTAAGCATATTTTGATTTCTTTGTTTATTTGTTTCAAGAACAATCCATGTCCCCTTTAGATTAAGGAAACTAATTACTTGATACATGATTAGACGATTTTTCCTAGGTTTATTTGTGTGATCTTTCACTTTACATTGCATGATATTTGACTTAGATATTATGAATGATATTTTATCTTTTGATCTTCCATTTCAATTTTCTTATGTGATGTAATACACTATCATAGTATTAATTGTCGAACCATACATAGTATAAGATGATTATTTGGATGCTAATTGAGGCCCGTCGAAAGACGGGGCGAGTTGAGGGTGTTTTAGTCGCGAGAAAGGCTCCTTCCTCTCTCGTACCAAAACCCCGAACCAAGTTCTTTGGTTATGAAGGGTCGGTGCCCTTTATCCATTTGGGTGAGTCAAAATTAGGTTTCTTGGTTCCTTAAAGACCAAGTGGCGACTCTGTATCTGTTTTCAACAGACCATTTTCTTTCTTTGATCCAAATCAAATTTCAAACAAAAAAACAACAAAGCAGAAAGAGGTGGAAGCCCGGTGTCCACAATCTGGCGACTCCACTGGGGATTTTTTATTTTAAAACAAAATAATACAGAGGTTTGACTCATAAGAAGCATCCTTAAAATCATCTTTTTACTGTGTCTGGTTCACCGCATTGCACTTTGCATTTTCCCCCTTCGACTGTGTCTGAAACGCGGCGCTGACATTGTTCAGGTCTTGCTGTGTCAGGACACAAGTCACCGTTGATACTGTACCTTTCAAGGTATATCAAAAAAAGTAAAAACTTCCGTACTGTCTCCCTGATGGTATATTGGAACTCTCGTCAACGGACCCTCTTTGACTAAACCCAGCCTTTGCATATAGATTCCTGTAGAACCTTTCATAGGACTGTTCATTTATCTTTTCAGATAGGACAATGTGATATAACTGATGTATGCCCTGACGGGATTACCTGCGCGGTGTAGACGCTTATGTGGCATAAGGCAGAACTTCTTTCTTATGATCCCCAAGGCAATCACTCACATGTGATCACATTGAGTTGACCTGCCTAGGCACCATGACAAGGATGTCTGCTCCATGCTCACAAAGATATACACCGCAAACCTTGTTTGTTGGTACTAGGATATAGGAGTATGAAAACTAGCTAGACAGTAGGATCACCATCATAACATGTTTCTCCCAGAAACTCTGTCCAGATATCCCAGATATAACCATATTAACCAGTTTCTCCCAGAAACTCTGTCCAGATATCCCAGATATAACTATATTAACCAGTTTCTCCCAGAAACTCTGTCCAGATATCCCAGATATAACCATATTAACCAGTTTCTCCCAGAAACTCTGTCCAGATATCCCGGATATAACCATATTAACCAGTTTCTTGTAGAAACTCTGTCCAAATATCCTAGATATAACCATATTAACCAGTTTCTCCCAGAAACTCTATCCAGCTATCCCAGATATAACCATATCAACCAGTTTCTCCCAGAAACTCTGTCCAAAATTCCCAAAATATCCAGAAATCCCTGTTATTCCTTGGTGGTCATACTGGAAAGTAAGGTTAGCACACTCTGTATGGCTAGGACCTTATTTGTTTAACTGCTATATGTTAGAAATAGGAGCATCATGTAGATTAGGGCTTACATCTGCATGCCTGTCTCATTTGCATACGCCTTTCCCGTCAATTGGCACGCGCTATCTCAATCATTCTTACACAAGTCAGTCCACGTTTGTTAACATCGCTGTCTTTGTCTATCCAAAGTCATTACTGTCAAGATCTGATCTAGTCCTCTCGAAATCTGTCAGGTCAGTATAGATCCCCAAGGTCAGCAGTCGGGATCCTCATCGTGGGTTAGGAGTTCAGATAATCGTTTGATCAGAATCAGCCTGACAGCCAGCTTCAACATGAATCAAGAATAGTTAGAAAATTAGGTTACCGAGTTGGGAGCAACTATAAGCCAACAGTCTGACAGCCTAGCCCAAGTTCTGAAGTTTATGGAAGAATTAAAGCAACAGCGGCCGCAACCTCCGCCTGGGTTTGAACCACCCCTACATGAGAACAACGGGGAAGAAGACTGGCTTCAAGGGGTTCCACCATTTGTGTATAAGAAGAAGCTCCAAGAGAAAATGGATAAGGTTGACAAGCTGGAAAGCGTACTGAGGAAAAGCAAAGGGATCGATGATTACATGCTAGACCTGGAAGGTCTTTTTGAACCTGTCAAGCTGAAACTGCCAGAGAACATCAAAATGCCTGCCATCGACCGTTTTGATGGAACTGGGAATCCGAAAAGTCATGTGAAGCTATGCATGAGTATCTTCCAGTCCATGGGTTGTACCCACGAGCACATTGCGATGTTGTTCCCACAAACTCTTGCAAAATCTGCACTATCATGGTTCCTAACCTTGGAAGCCTCCAAAACCCGGGCATGGGAAGACATCGTTCGAGTCTTTGTCGATCATTACTCCTACAATCAAGAGCTGGATGTCACTATCAGGGATTTGGAAACAACCCGGCAGAATAACAATGAATCCTTTGCTGCATTTCTGAGCAGATAGAGGATCAAGGTAGCCCAAATGACCCACCGGCCAATTGAGAAGGAGCAAGTGAGAATGCTAATCTGAAATCTGCAGCCGCTCTATCATGAGAAATTGTTCTACCAGTCCATCTCCACCTTTGAGGAGTTGTTTGAAGTTGGAACCCGAATTAAAGACGCTATCAGAGAAGGAAAGATCAAAAAGGAAGAACCCCCGAGTCAGTCAAGAAGGCCCAACTACTCCCGGAATCCCCCGGATGTCAATGCCCTTAGCAGCCAACCCATGGCGTACCCTCCTAGGCCGTACCAACCCTCCAACTAGGCAAATTCCTCCAATCGCCCTTTCTAGAAAAAGCCCCCTCGCAACTTCGCCAAGTTAGAAATCTCCCTTTCCTCGGCCTTAGATCGCCTCCTCAAAAAGGGCCATCTCTAACTACTCTAGCCTCAAAATACCACGCCCCCGCCTAACTGCGATATGTCCAAACGATGTACCTACCATCAAGCCCCTGGCCACAATACCGATGATTGCATACGCCTCCGCCATGATATCTAAGACCTCATTGACCAAAATATCATTGAGCCGCCCCCGAAGCAGCCCCATATTACTCAAAATCCTCTACCAAACCACCGAAATGTCAGCCTCATCGAGTCTAACCCTGTATCCTTCAATCCTGCTACCTACATCACCCCCTTAGGACGACCCTTACCCCTCATTGACATCCCGGACTCTGTGGGAATTTATCTGATTGAAGGGGAGAATGACGAGTGGCAGCAACAGCTAGACGATGAGCAAGACCTGTTCTTCCTAGAAGAACATGATATGGGGGTAGTGGACCTCAAATGGTATAATCCCAATAATGAAAGCGATCCTTCTATCTGGGACGAGCCGGAGAAACCGTTTGTGGGAGCGGATTGTGATTGGTTCAAAGAAGATAGGACTGTGGAAGGGCCTACTCCTGCCGAGATTGATCATCTGACTAGATCGGGCCGTCACTACCAGCCTCTGCAGCCTATTACTGAAGCAATCGAGAAAGGTCCGGTTAAAGACAAGGGGAAGGGTAAGATGGATGAGATCATCAAAGTTGATAAAGCAGCTAAAGAAAACCCAAGCACGCCTCTCGGTGTGGGATATCATGGTAACATCCTACAAGCATAGGCAAGCCGTGTTAAATGCCCTGGCTGGAATTGAAGTCCCTATTGACGCCGCACCAGAGGACATGGTGGCTTTCTTAGGCGCACTTACCCCCGATCCGATCATTACATTTTCTGATGAGGACCTGCCACTGTGGATATCGCAGGTTTTCTTCTTTTTTACCCACAGCTTTTAAAGCATTTTTCAAATTCAAAGAGTCGCCACTTAATTTTTAAAAGGAAAATTAAGAAACCATTTTAAAAGGAAACTGATCTTTTGCGAAACCAAAGATAAACTGGGTCCGGGGATTATGGAATGAAAGGGGAAGGAGCCCGGCGGACTAAAACACCCCCTTTCATCCTATCTCGCGATAGGCCTCTACTCAACATCCTTTTTAATCAAGTTATTAATCTAAGTATGCCCTCAACTAATACATATATATATACATCACAAAAGCATGTCAAAAGGGTGTAAAATTGCAATTGGCAAAATATCATTCATAAGCCATGTAATTCAAGTAGTAAGCGATATGATATGCAATAGGGAACTAGAAAACATACCCGGGATCCGGCCGCGAATATTAAACGTGCAATGCATGCAAGAATAGAAATCCTAAGAAAAGGTCTCTATCACACATAAGCACATAAGGCAAGACCTAAGCTAAGGTGTCGCACATGGAGTCGAAAATCAATTCAAAATCAAAGAAATGAATTAATCTAGAGAAGAGTTGAAGAATTGTACCTCAAATGCGCTACAAAACAAAGGTTAGTACACATGCCTTAGACAAGATATAATATCATAAATAAATAAATCCTAAATCATGTTTAATTAGATACAATTTAGACAAGAGATAAGTCCTACTTATGAATATGAATATGTATGAATGAATGCATGAATATAAACAAGTATGAGATGTGAATTTATTCACCAATTTGGATCATTAAACCTCTGGATTTAAGTCAAATTATCATTACTCAAAACATGGTTTGGGTCTCAAGACATTAGGAGACCATTTGAGTTAAAAATAAATGAGATTAGACAAAACAGTAGCAGTTTTTTGTGATTTACAGAGAGCAGACCAGCCATTCAAAAATAAGAATAAAATAATTCAACGGTTAGATCTTAATGATTTTTGGATATGTTATGCCTCTGTGAGTCTAGTTTCTAACCCAAAAAGAAAATTGAGGTTTCAACGGTTAGATCTCCGGGAATATGGAAAATACTAGACTTCACTCAGGATTCTGCAACTCTCTGTCCAGAGATCTTGTATGATTTTCTAAAAATAGTAAAAAAATGAGAAACACTTAGATCTTTTTAGGGTACCTTCCTAACACATTAAGGTACTTATAAAAAATTATTTGAGACCCCAAAAACTTAATTAGGGTTCTGATTTATTAATTTCAAAACGGACTTACTATTCTGAAAGTATTTTAAAACTCTGGACAGATTGTATTTAGCTCACAAAAACCATGGTCAAACCCTTCTAATCACAAGATCTTACTAAAACAAAAATCACAGTGGTAGAGCAATGTGTTATGAACATTTTCCCGTTGGTTTCATTCGATTCCAACGGTCGGATTTCAAACTAAAAATCCTTGATCAAAAACAGTTTGTGAACCCACTGTTTCATTTTGCTAGTTCAATGTTATTGATTGGCCTCAACTATTAGAACATGAAGTTGGGGCTCAAACCAAACTATTTCTTCTACCATTTGATGGTCATTGAAGACTATGAGGCATACTACACTTATGGATCTTGATGAAGTATTGAAATGAACTTCACAAAATCCTCAAATAATGAACTCAAACCTATGGACCCAAGTTTGAATTCAACTTATCACTCCTACCATTTGATGGTCATTGGAGTCTAGATGAAATTAGAATCTACTCAAACCTTATTGGAATATAGCAAGGATTCCACAAGATTTCTTAATGGAGAGGTTCAAGTCATGGATTAGGAATTGAATCTCACATTTTCTCCTACCATTTGATGGTCATTGGAGACTAAATGAAGTTAAAATCTACTTAAACCTCATTGGAATATAGTAAGTATTCCACAAGATTTCTTAATGGAGAGGTTCAAGTCATGGATTAGGACTTGAATCTCACTAATTATATGTAAGACTATGATTCATTCTAATCTCCATATAGATCATAAGATCATAGGAAATTAAATAATCAAACTCAAAGAGATTCTATGAGATATGGAAGATCTCATGAACCTTTTGGATGAAATATAAATAAGGAAAATCAAAGATTACTTAGAAAACTAAGAACACAAATCTTCAAAATTGAATTTATTTTAAACCCAAGGCATCAAATAGATCCAAATCAATGAAATAATATGAGATTCAATCACAAGTTCTAAGTGGTGTGTGATGAAATGAGGTAAGAAGAGAGGTTTTGAAAATGTGAAAAGTTCCTAGATCTATGAACTTGTGATTGAATTATCCTAATTCTATCAAGGATTAAGAGGTTACCTCTATGACCTCAAGAATTTCTTCAACTTTCTTGTGAAGTTCTTCCAAGATCTTCAAATTCTTCTAAAAACTCTTCAAATTCTTCAAGAAATTCTTCTCTTCTTCTCAATTCTCTCTATATGATTCTTGTATCTCTCTCTAAATTCAAGTGTATGTGTGTGTATTGATTCAAGTATATTCCCCCCAAGTCCCCCAAAAATGAAGATGAAAGTTTGTTTATATAGACCATTATCTCAAGGATAAATGGGTAAATTCGGGTGGAGACCCATGTGCAAAGATTTCTTCTAGAACATGTGAGAAAAGCAGTCTGTTACAGCCAGCGGCAAACGACGGCGTCCGGCGGCACTCGCTGAGTGCCGGGCGGCACTCGCTGAGTGCCAGGCGGCATTCGCTGAATGCCGGGCGGCATTCGCTGAATGCCAGGAGGCACTCAGTGAGTGCCGCCGGGTTTTCCGGGTGCCGGGGCTAACTGAATTTTGCCCTACTTTTAATTTTCAAAAGATATGTTGGTGTAAACCAAAATTTTTTTATTCCATGTATATATATATTTGCATTAAGATCCCCCATGTGCATGGCATCACATATGTGCATGGTATATATTTAAATATACTACTCTTTCTTTTTGTATTTTCTCCTTTTTCAAGATTTTTATTTTTTTATTTTGTCCTCCTATCTCTTTCAAAAGAACTCTTTTTTATTTTTTATTTTATCCTCTTAAAAACTGGTTCCCAGACTGGGTTTCTCACACGTTCTTCATTGTTCGGGTTTCTCCCGAATACCCAAATCCTCTCTCTCTTTTTTTATTTTTATCATATTGAATTTTGCAATTTTAACTTGAAGAATATCTTGGAGATTTTGAATTTCTTGGAAATTCTTCGAACGCCACGGTCATTGTCATCATCGGTCTTTTGAGAGGTAACCAATCCCTAGATTTGACGTTTGGTCAAAATCGGGGTGTCTACAGTTTGCCCCTCTTTGACAGAGTTTGTGAAGCAACGCGTATCACAAACGAAGGTCAAAGCCTGTGTGAAAGACAAGCCTTTGACCAACAGTCAAATCTAGGTAAAAACAAAAGTGCGTTGCAAAAACGGGTGCGCAGATAGCCAAATGCTGGTCGTGCTCAATGGTGAGCTGCCTACGTATCCCAACGGGAATCAGACCAGGACGTAGTTCGGGCAAAGGAACAACACACAAACTCAAATTGCCACACGGATGAATGTACCTATCCTATCGTGATGCACATGCTCAACAAATTGGTGTCCCATGCTCCCGAATGTGGCGATACAGAACTATGCTCCTTCCTAGCATCAGAAATGCACTAATACCTCAAGTTTTCCTATTATGACATCGTCCTATTCTGGGGACACGTGCATGCTCTATGCGAGTTTTGAGAATCGTCTGTTTGACTGAGCCGGTTTATGTCTTACGCTCCATAGTCGAATCAGGTAGCACGCTGGAAGATTGAGATGCGCTTAGCGCCTTATACTCTGGTGCTGAAACAGAAAATGTGATGAAAGATTGAGATGCGCTTTGCGTCTTATACTCCGGTGTCTTGAAGATCATCTGATTGGCTGAGATGCGCTTTGCGTCTTAGACTCCGGTGCCGAATCAGGAAATGAGTTGAAAGATTGAGATGCGCTTTGCGTCTTATACTCCGGTGTCTTGAAGATCATCTGATTGGCTGAGATGCGCTTTGCGTCTTAGACTCCGGTGCCGAATCAGGAAATGTGATGAAAGACTGAGATGCGCTTTGCGTCTTATACTCCGGTGTCTTGAAGATCATCTGATTGGCTGAGATGCGCTTTGCGTCTTAGACTCCGGTGCCGAATCAGGAAATGCGATGAAAGACTGAGATGCGCTTTGCGTCTTATACTCCGGTGTCTTGAAGATCATCTGATTGGCTGAGATGCGCTTTGCGTCTTAGACTCCGGTGCCGAATCAGGAAATGCGATGAAAGACTGAGATGCGCTTTGCGTCTTATACTCCGGTGTCTTGAAGATCATCTGATTGGCTGAGATGCGCTTTGCGTCTTAGACTCCGGTGCCGAATCAGGAAATGAGATGAAAGACTGAGATGCGCTTTGCGTCTTATACTCCGGTGTCTTGAAGATCATCTGATTGGCTGAGATGCGCTTTGCGTCTTAGACTCCGGTGCCGAATCAGGAAATGCGATGAAAGACTGAGATGCGCTTTGCGTCTTATACTCCGGTGTCTTGAAGATCATCTGATTGGCTGAGATGCGCTTTGCGTCTTAGACTCCGGTGCCGAATCAGGAAATGCGATGAAAGACTGAGATGCGCTTTGCGTCTTATACTCCGGTGTCTTGAAGATCATCTGATTGGCTGAGATGCGCTTTGCGTCTTAGACTCCGGTGCCGAATCAGGAAATGCGATGAAAGACTGAGATGCGCTTTGCGTCTTATACTCCGGTGTCTTGAAGATCATCTGATTGGCTGAGATGCGCTTTGCGTCTTAGACTCCGGTGCCGAATCAGGAAATGCGATGAAAGACTGAGATGCGCTTTGCGTCTTATACTCCGGTGTCTTGAAGATCATCTGATTGGCTGAGATGCGCTTTGCGTCTTAGACTCCGGTGCCGAATCAGGAAATGAGATGAAAGACTGAGATGCGCTTTGCGTCTTATACTCCGGTGTCTTGAAGATCATCTGATTGGCTGAGATGCGCTTTGCGTCTTAGACTCCGGTGCCGAATCAGGAAATGCGATGAAAGACTGAGATGCGCTTTGCGTCTTATACTCCGGTGTCTTGAAGATCATCTGATTGGCTGAGATGCGCTTTGCGTCTTAGACTCCGGTGCCGAATCAGGAAATGCGATGAAAGACTGAGATGCGCTTTGCGTCTTATACTCCGGTGTCTTGAAGAAATGAGATGTTTTGCAGAATAGTCATAATCGCTCCAGATTCAATGACCCCAGATAGCAGAAAAGTCAGAATCGCTCCAGATTCAATGACCCCAAATAGCAGAAAAGTCAGAATCGCTCCAGATTCAATGACCCCAAATAGCAGAAAAGTCAGAATCGCTCTAGATTCAATGACCCCAAAGAGCAGAAAAGTCAGAATCGCTCCAGATTCGATGACCCCTAGATAGCAGAAAAGTCAGAATCGCTCTAGATTCAATGACCCCAAAGAGCAGAAAAGTCAGAATCGCTCCAGATTCAATGACCCCGAATTTATATAGGCTGCGATTGACGTCCTATGCCTGAATTGAGAATTTTGATTGGTGACTCATGGAATGCGATTGACGACTTATGCCAAGGTCGAGAATTTGATTGGTGATTTAAAAGCTGTGATAGAAGTCTTAAACCAAAACCATGGATTTGATTGGTGACTTATAGGATGCGATAGACGACTTAAACCAAGACCAAGGATTTGATCGGTAACTCATAGGTTGCGATAGACGACTTATACCAAGACCGAGGATTTGATCGGTAACTTATAGGACGCGATAGACGACTTATACCAAGACCGGGGATTTGATCGGTGACTCATAGGATGCGATAGACGACTTATACCAAGACCGAGGATTGGATCGGAGCTGGTCTAGTTCAAAAAGATTTGCCTTGGGGCCATTCTAGCTCAAGGTATGTTTCATGTGCTTCTTATTCTAGATTCATCATTTTCTTTTTTTTTTTTTTTTTTTTTTTTTTTTTGATAGCCTTGATAGATTGTTTGCTATGGACAGCAGTTTTAGGTGATTCGAGCAAGGAGAGGAAGAAGTACGAGCCAGTTCCTTACGACAACCCCACTTTTCTACTCACGGATTCCCCTTTTGACTGTGGACAAGTTCAAAGGCTCTCTGGTTCATCCGATGATTAGCTTGTGCGGCTTGGAGCCTGATCTGCTGAGGGTATTCACTTGATTTTGCTCTTTCTGAAGATATTACTCGACCTCTATTCGATTTCCTTAGCGGATCAGAATCCGACTCCCTGACCTCCCTGCTATTACCCTTCTTTTGGAATCTTCAATTCTTGTTGATCCCTTTGCGGAATATATCTTTTGGATTTCAAGAAGGTAGACTCAAACTGAGTTGAGATACACACATTTTCAAATTTGTGACCAATTCTGCTTTCTTTTCTTTGCGCTTTTCTGATTATTATTTTTTTAGAGAATCATCATCCCACAGTTTTCTTTCATTGTATCTTCCTTTACAATTGACTTTAAGGTAATGAGGAACTCTTCTTTTCAATGTTTCTTTCCATCTTAAATCAATTTCAGATTTATGCATGAAAACTTCAACTTTTAACCTCAAGAACTTTCAGGATGTCCAAACTTGGTCCTTATTTGGATAGCCAGTAAACCCAGAGATACCTTATTTGGCAAACGACAGTTTGCCCCTAGTTTGACAGGGGGTTTGGAAGTGCTAGGCAAACGAAGTTTGCCCCTGGTTTGAGGGAGGTGACGCGGCCTCTGGGCAAATGATAGTTTGCCCCTAGTTTTTGGTTGGGTTTCTTCTTCGGACCGAGGGCCTTAGGAGACCCGCCTACTTATCCCCGAATGGGCATCAGGTCCTATAGTAGTTCGATCGAGGCCTGAAAGAAGTGCAATGATTGACTGTGTGTGTAGTTGTGACCGAACCTTGCAGGCTGCCTACGTATCCCCGAATGGGAATCAAGTCAAAACGTAGTTCATCGACTCTGGAGGTCTTGAAAGAATAAGGCTTCAAGAATTGGTGGGCTTTTCGAGCCATGTTTTCATTTAGGTTCAATGGGTGCCCTTTCTGGGCAGATTTTCTGAAACAGATTCCTCGTGGCAGCTTTCAAACAAGATGATGAGAACATGAACTACTTCTCCTTCTTATGCATTTTTTTCTTCTTTTTCTTCTTCTTCTTTTTTTTTTTTTTTTTTTTTTTTTTTTTTCTTCTTTCCCCCTTTTTTTGTTTTGTGGCGGTTGATTCTTTTCACCTTATCACTAGCCAGTCAATCTTTACAACTCTCATAATACATCATGTTTTACTCATACTCTTTCATACTCACATAGTAATATCAGCCCTCCAAATTACTTTTTATCTTTCTCAAAGATATTTCTGCATTGTTTTAGGTCCCCTTATCACTTATCCGTTGAGTCTCTCACAAAGAATTTAATTGATACTTTCATATCTTTCTTTTCATTTCCAATTTCTTTTCTTAGGATAATTCATGTACTTTGAAGTACTCAAGAATTCTCAATCTTATTTATTCTCTACTCTTCTCTTTTTTTTTTTCTTTCTTTTCTCACTATCTCTTATTCTCTTTATGATTTTGACTGGCTAGGATTCGGATTTTGAAATCAACATGCATCTTATTTTGCTCTAACTTTTGCCTAGACGCCCTTTCGGGTTTTCATCCTAGCGAGCTCTTTTTCTTTTTTTTCTCTTCTTTTTTTTTTTTTTTTTTTTTTTAAGAAGAAGAAGTTCATTTAAGATATCTAGCTACCATTAAGGAACAAGTTCATGGCTTTGGACTGTGAGCTCACCTTTTAGGTTTGGTATAAAGGGGTGATGTGGGATAATTTCTGAATTCATTCTGGCACATCATCATAGGACCATGCAAGGCATCCTTGTATTCTTTTAGCAAGATCAATTTTATGCTTTTATCTTTATTGAGTGAAATATGGAAAGAATCACTTTGAGAATCTTCTTCATTTTCTAAGTCAAATGCCAAGGTTTCCTCAATGATTTTGCATGCAGGTTCATTTGCTCCTCTTTTTTTTCTTTTCTCATTTTTTTACAGTTATTATAACCATTAAGCGCAATCAAGTAAGCAGAATCAGTCACTTTCATTGATAACAGAAAATTAAAAGGTTTGGCTCATACTAGCCATTACAGACTTCCGGGGTAGGGGAATCCTATCACTAAACTCAAGGACCTTTTGGCAAATTCTCTGATTCTATCTCTCCTCCATTTTTCGGCTTTTCCTCCCTTGCTTTATTTCCCTTGACCTCTTCCTTCAGTATTTCTCCCATCTGTTCTTTCCCAATCTTCACTTTCATGATCTTCTTTGGACCACTCTCCTCGGTCTTACTGCTTTCTTCATTAAAGAGATTCCTCATGGCCAGGCCATCCAGTGCATAAATCCAATCTTGGACAGATATAGGTTCCGTGAGCGCTTGCAGGTATGGATCTTCATAGTCAGCGAATTCATGTAGGAAAGAGATCTCAGACCCTTGCTCCAAATACTTATCTGTGCAGTCTACCCATGACTCTGGAAAGCCATAGTAGGGGAAGTCTCCTCCTTCTTTGATGGAATGTGCATGCAACACCTGCCTTCCTTCTTCAAGATCCTTCCCTTTCTCTTTTTCCGAATCGTTCTTCTCAGAATGATTGATTACTTCCTCAGCGTTTACTTCTTCTTCTCCCTCGGACCACAGACCATCCATGTCGCTGTACACCTCCTCTTCCCAGACGGAATTATCAGTAGGATTGTTTGGATCCCACCAATTGATTTGGATGATATCATTGTCCATATCTTCCTCAAATGCCTGTTCTTCTTCTCCTCCTATCAGCCAATCCTCATCCTCTACTACTATAAGGCATATCCTCTGATCTTTTGGGAATTCATAAGCTTTGATAGCCTGTCCTACTGGTACAATCAACACAGACGGATCGAACACTTCCTCCTTAATATCTAAAAGATTGATGTTCGGTGGTGGTGGTACAGCATGATGATTAGGGAGCGGGTTTCGGGTCACATGCGGCCGATCTGTAGGCGGAGGGGAAATAGTCTTGTTATCAATCAGATTTTGTACTTCATGTCTCAACCTCTTGCATCGGTCAGTTGTATGGCCATGAGCTTGGTGAAACTCACAATAGAGGCTTTTATTGAAGCCCGGTGGAAGTGGATCAGGCATTGGCTTTGGATCCAGCGGTTTTAGATATCCCTTTTCCATCAATCGCTTGAGAGTAGTGGTCAATGAAATCCCTAAATCAGTGAACTGACGAGGTTGTCCCCCCAATCTCGATCTCGGTGCACTCTCCCTGCTCAAAACATTGACATCAGTCGCTACCTGGTTTCCCGTGTTCCCTCCATAAAATGGTCTTCTAGAGCGGTTCCCCTGAGATTCCTCCTTCTTAATCCTTCCATCCTTGATTGCGTCCTCGATCTTGGTTCCAATTTCAAATAATTCTGCAAAGGTATGGATGCACTGGTACATGAGTTTCTCTTGATAAACACTTTGCAGGTTCTTTACTATGATTCGGATCTGTTCCTTTTCAGACGGCCTTTGGGTCATCTTTGCGGCCTTTCCCCTCCAGCGAGACAGAAACTCAGCAAATGATTCTTTATGTTCCTGGGTAGTCGTCTCCAAATCTCTCACGGTTACATCAAGCTCTTGATTGTATTCATATTGGGTGACGAAGGCTTTCACCACTTCCTCCCATATGCGACTCTTGCTTGGCTCTAATGTGAAATACCAGGATAAAGCTGCCCCAGTCAAAGTTTGTTGAAACAGCATGGCCATCATGGCAGGATTCAGACCACTTGGTTGAAAGGCCCCAATGCACATCCTCACGTGGTTTCTAGGGTTGCCAGAACCATCAAACTTATCTATCTCAGGCATCTTGAAACCAAATGGAAGTTTCTCTTGAGCTCCATCAAACAAACCCTCTAGCTCTAGCAGGTAGCTATCAACCCCATTGGACTTGCGAACAACTTTCTCTAGCTTCTCCACCTTCTCCTTCATCTCGATACGCTCTTTCTCAGCTTTCTCAATTTTCTCTCTCTCTGCCCTAGGTATATCAACTCTTGGCGGTTCCGGTTCCTCAAACCATTCATCTTCCTGATGCGGAGGCGGGTCGGCTATCGGTGGATCATTTACTGTCCTTTGGCGAGTCAATGTTTCCAACATGGCCATCATTTGGTCCATCCTCTCTTTCAATTGTGCTATTTCTGCAGCATGTTGTTCGTGATCCATTTCTCTTTCTGTCTATGGCTCTCTTCGTACTAACCTTGCACTCGAATCCCTAAACCAAACTGTCCCAGCGTTCAATGCTATCTTGCCTACAACCATTTTTATTTTTATCAATTTTCAAACAACTTTATTTTTTTGAAAAAAATGCTTGGTAAAAATTCTTTATGAATGGCTCATATGTCACACGGATGTGATGCATGTGTGCGTGTGTGCCTATTCTATATGCTAATAGAAAAGACAATCCTATTTCTAACATATAAGCATATAAGCACATAAAATCCTCATCCATGTTGAGTGCACTAATTTCTCCTTTCATTGTGATCCCCTTTACCCCTTTTAAGTATTAAAACTTTGAAATTTATTTGGAAAGTATTTCTTATGTGAAAGCTTTCTTGAGAGTTCCTTGAAAATAGGGATGTAAAACATTCTTTAACCAATTTGTTGGTTTGAAACTTTGCTTTGAAATTCATTTGAAAAGCATTTATCAAAACGATTCCCAAGATTTTTTTGGATTTCCTCTTTGAAAGTGGGGACATGAAAGTTTTTTCTTAATAAGAGATGATTGGGTTTTATTTGATTTAAAGAGATTGAACCTTGGATCTTTTTCTTTGAGAGGGTGATTTTTCAAAACATGTCTTTTTGGATTCAAAAATTTTCATAAACAATGAACTTTGGATTCTTGGGTAGGAGTATCACACGATTAGATAATCATCGCACTTTTCATGAATTCAGATGCATACAAGGTCAATGATGCTTAGCTAAACATGATACAAGAGGCGTAATCTTATAATCAAGATTCGGCATGTTCCCAAATGTCGTGGGACATGAGAAGGAATTGCTAAAAGGTGATTAAAGGGTTACACATCTTTTATCAAGCAAGCATCGTCATCATCTCAAGTAATCCCTTCCGGGCATACAAATCTCCCTAGCACATAACCTTAATCACGAATTGAATTCCTAATTTTGAAAGGTTCTATGAAAACTACTATGCAAAGGCCGGGTTTTGGTCAAATAAGGGACCCTTGACACACACCCGATAGGATGCTTCATATACCAAAACATGGTACGAGATCAAGGGTGATCACACGGCCCCATGATGGCTTGACCGACCGGGTTGCCCCGAGCCTCCAAGGTCATAGTTCCGTGCAATCGACTGGCGAAACATGCAAGTGCAATGCAACAGGCATACAAAAATTAATTAACTTGATTAAAAGGATGCTTTCAAGTCTAATCCTCGAGTGAACCCAAAATCAGAAATTCTGGTCTGCGAAACCAGAGATTCTGGGTTCGATCCCCAGCAGAGTCGCCAGATTGTGGATATCGCAGGTTTTCTTCTTTTTTACCCACAGCTTTTAAAGCATTTTTCAAATTCAAAGAGTCGCCACTTAATTTTTAAAAGGAAAATTAAGAAACCATTTTAAAAGGAAACTGATCTTTTGCGAAACCAAAGATAAACTGGGTCCGGGGATTATGGAATGAAAGGGGAAGGAGCCCGGCGGACTAAAACACCCCCTTTCATCCTATCTCGCGATAGGCCTCTACTCAACATCCTTTTTAATCAAGTTATTAATCTAAGTATGCCCTCAACTAATACATATATATATACATCACAAAAGCATGTCAAAAGGGTGTAAAATTGCAATTGGCAAAATATCATTCATAAGCCATGTAATTCAAGTAGTAAGCGATATGATATGCAATAGGGAACTAGAAAACATACCCGGGATCCGGCCGCGAATATTAAACGTGCAATGCATGCAAGAATAGAAATCCTAAGAAAAGGTCTCTATCACACATAAGCACATAAGGCAAGACCTAAGCTAAGGTGTCGCACATGGAGTCGAAAATCAATTCAAAATCAAAGAAATGAATTAATCTAGAGAAGAGTTGAAGAATTGTACCTCAAATGCGCTACAAAACAAAGGTTAGTACACATGCCTTAGACAAGATATAATATCATAAATAAATAAATCCTAAATCATGTTTAATTAGATACAATTTAGACAAGAGATAAGTCCTACTTATGAATATGAATATGTATGAATGAATGCATGAATATAAACAAGTATGAGATGTGAATTTATTCACCAATTTGGATCATTAAACCTCTGGATTTAAGTCAAATTATCATTACTCAAAACATGGTTTGGGTCTCAAGACATTAGGAGACCATTTGAGTTAAAAATAAATGAGATTAGACAAAACAGTAGCAGTTTTTTGTGATTTACAGAGAGCAGACCAGCCATTCAAAAATAAGAATAAAATAATTCAACGGTTAGATCTTATTGATTTTTGGATATGTTATGCCTCTGTGAGTCTAGTTTCTAACCCAAAAAGCAAATTGAGGTTTCAACGGTTAGATCTCCGGGAATATGGAAAATACTAGACTTCACTCAGGATTCTGCAACTCTCTGTCCAGAGATCTTGTATGATTTTCTAAAAATAGTAAAAAAATGAGAAACACTTAGATCTTTTTAGGGTACCTTCCTAACACATTAAGGTACTTATAAAAAATTATTTGAGACCCCAAAAACTTAATTAGGGTTCTGATTTATTAATTTCAAAACGGACTTACTATTCTGAAAGTATTTTAAAACTCTGGACAGATTGTATTTAGCTCACAAAAATCATGATCAAACCCTTCTAATCACAAGATCTTACTAAAACAAAAATCACAGTGGTAGAGCAATGTGTTATGAACATTTTCCCGTTGGTTTCATTCGATTCCAACGGTCGGATTTCAAACTAAAAATCCTTGATCAAAAACAGTTTGTGAACCCACTGTTTCATTTTGCTAGTTCAATGTTATTGATTGGCCTCAACTATTAGAACATGAAGTTGGGGCTCAAACCAAACTATTTCTTCTACCATTTGATGGTCATTGAAGACTATGAGGCATACTACACTTATGGATCTTGATGAAGTATTGAAATGAACTTCACAAAATCCTCAAATAATGAACTCAAACCTATGGACCCAAGTTTGAATTCAACTTATCACTCCTACCATTTGATGGTCATTGGAGTCTAGATGAAATTAGAATCTACTCAAACCTTATTGGAATATAGCAAGGATTCCACAAGATTTCTTAATGGAGAGGTTCAAGTCATGGATTAGGAATTGAATCTCACATTTTCTCCTACCATTTGATGGTCATTGGAGACTAAATGAAGTTAAAATCTACTTAAACCTCATTGGAATATAGTAAGTATTCCACAAGATTTCTTAATGGAGAGGTTCAAGTCATGGATTAGGACTTGAATCTCACTAATTATATGTAAGACTATGATTCATTCTAATCTCCATATAGATCATAAGATCATAGGAAATTAAATAATCAAACTCAAAGAGATTCTATGAGATATGGAAGATCTCATGAACCTTTTGGATGAAATATAAATAAGGAAAATCAAAGATTACTTAGAAAACTAAGAACACAAATCTTCAAAATTGAATTTATTTTAAACCCAAGGCATCAAATAGATCCAAATCAATGAAATAATATGAGATTCAATCACAAGTTCTAAGTGGTGTGTGATGAAATGAGGTAAGAAGAGAGGTTTTGAAAATGTGAAAAGTTCCTAGATCTATGAACTTGTGATTGAATTATCCTAATTCTATCAAGGATTAAGAGGTTACCTCTATGACCTCAAGAATTTCTTCAACTTTCTTGTGAAGTTCTTCCAAGATCTTCAAATTCTTCTAAAAACTCTTCAAATTCTTCAAGAAATTCTTCTCTTCTTCTCAATTCTCTCTATATGATTCTTGTATCTCTCTCTAAATTCAAGTGTATGTGTGTGTATTGATTCAAGTATATTCCCCCCAAGTCCCCCAAAAATGAAGATGAAAGTTTGTTTATATAGACCATTATCTCAAGGATAAATGGGTAAATTCGGGTGGAGACCCATGTGCAAAGATTTCTTCTAGAACATGTGAGAAAAGCAGTCTGTTACAGCCAGCGGCAAACGACGGCGTCCGGCGGCACTCGCTGAGTGCCGGGCGGCACTCGCTGAGTGCCAGGCGGCATTCGCTGAATGCCAGGAGGCACTCAGTGAGTGCCGCCGGGTTTTCCGGGTGCCGGGGCTAACTGAATTTTGCCCTACTTTTAATTTTCAAAAGATATGTTGGTGTAAACCAAAATTTTTTTATTCCATGTATATATATATTTGCATTAAGATCCCCCATGTGCATGGAATCACATATGTGCATGGTATATATTTAAATATACTACTCTTTCTTTTTGTATTTTCTCCTTTTTCAAGATTTTTATTTTTTTATTTTGTCCTCCTATCTCTTTCAAAAGAACTCTTTTTTATTTTTTATTTTATCCTCTTAAAAACTGGTTCCCAGACTGGGTTTCTCACACGTTCTTCATTGTTCGGGTTTCTCCCGAATACCCAAATCCTCTCTCTCTTTTTTTATTTTTATCATATTGAATTTTGCAATTTTAACTTGAAGAATATCTTGGAGATTTTGAATTTCTTGGAAATTCTTCGAACGCCACGGTCATTGTCATCATCGGTCTTTTGAGAGGTAACCAATCCCTAGATTTGACGTTTGGTCAAAATCGGGGTGTCTACAGCCACCGGAGGGATCCGCACATAACAAAGCATTGTACATCACTGTCAGATGTAAGGGACAGCAGGTACCATTTTGTCTGGTTGATACAGGTTCTGCCCTAAATGTTCAGGTTCTGCCCTAAATGTTTGTGCCCTAAGGACTGCCACCGCATTAGGAGTCGATGTCCTTGACATCACACCATCTGTGCAATCCGTGAGGGCCTATGATAACACCAGGAGGAATGTGATGGGAACTGTCTCTCTACAAATTTGGGTAGGATCTTTGGTAAGCACTGAAGTTTTTCAAATCATGGACATACCTGCCTCGTTCAACCTGTTGATTGGGAGGCCTTGGCTACATGTCAACAAAGCCGTATCATCCACTGTGCATCAAATGATCAAGTACATTCATGAGAAGGAAGTAAAGATCATCCTCGGTAATAGTTGGGGTAATGAAGCTTTCCCAAATTACGCTCCCATTTTTGAAATCCAAATACCTGAGCTAGAAGAAGGAGAAATCGGGGGATTCTTCATGGAAGAAGTCCACGTGATCAATGGCGAAGACAGGCTCCCCGAGGTCCACTCCGTAGTTGTCAACATTGTCCGTAAAATGAACTACTTCCCGGGAATGGGATTGGGCCGACGACAGCAAGGAATTCGTGAGTTCCCTCAGATCAAAGGGCAACAAGGCACTTTTGGGTTGGGGTACAAGCCCACTAAAGAAGACGCTGAGCTACACAGGCCATGGAAGAAAAGAGTGAAAGGTCTCCCGCCGTACCGCAAAACCTTGAATGGGCAATTCATCAAGGAAGGGGATGATTTCCCCTACTTCGGATTCCCCGAACCCTGGATCCATCAAACCACTGGGAAAAGGCACCCTGGGCTTGAAATCTTCGCCGACTGTGAAAGGCCCCCATATCAAGATCCGTTCTATCCCCGAAGAAGTTGAGAAGACCCCGGAAGAAGACTGGTTGAAATACCTAGACACTGAAGCCATCGAGAAAATGTGGGAGGAATCCGCTGAGAAGAAGGAAGAAAAGAGGGCCAAGAGCCAAGATGATCAGATCAAGCCAACTGAGGAGGGTCTGAGCAACCAGGCTGTAGAGTCATCTGTCTGTGTCTCCCTATCCCCTGTTCCCCCAGAGTCTGTACTTCCAATTATTGAGTCTGTACTAAAGTCGGCTGTTGTAAGCCCACCACTGTCAATGTAATCACTTCACCTGTCATGAATGAAATGAAAGACGATTCTGCTTACTCCTCTGTGTCTAATACTTGTGAATGCACAGATCCTTCCGAGGATCTTCCAATCGAACTTAAGCAACTAATTGAAAAACCACCTGCTCATGAAATAATCGAAGATACTTTATCGGTTAACCTAGGTGAAACAGATAATCCACAAATTGTGCAAATTGGCTCAACTCTTAATAAATAAGAAAAAGAAGAATTAACCCTCTTGCTAAAAGAATTTAAAGATGTTTTTGCTTGGTCTTACGAGGACATGCCTGGGGTCTATCCCGATATTGTCCAACATCATATTCCCCTCCTCCCTAATTCTAAACCCGTCAAGCAGAAACTGAGGCGCATGAGGCCGGAATGGGCACTCAAGCTTAAAGAAGAAGTGGAGAAACAGTTCAAGGTGGGGTTCATCATTGTCACCGAATATCCGGACTGGATTGCCAATATCGTGCCAGTCCCGAAGAAGGATGGAAAAGTTCATGTGTGCGTCGACTTCCGTGATCTAAACAAGGCTAGTCCCAAGGATGACTTCCCACTTCCCCACATTGATGTTTTGGTAGATAACACCACAGGACATGAGCTACTGTCATTCATGGATGGTTTCTCAGGGTATAATCAGATTCTAATGGCGCCAGAAGATCGGGAAAAAATGACGTTCACCACCCCTTGGGGAACCTACTGTTATAGAGTAATGCCTTTCGGACTGAAGAATGCTGGAGCTACCTACCAAAGAGCCGCCACCACATTACTGCACGATATGATTCACAAGGAAGTAGAAGTGTACGTAGATGACATGATCGTGAAGTCCAAGGACAGAGAAGGACACCTGGTGGCGCTGGAAAAGTTTTTCGAAAGGTTGCGCAAATACAAGATGAGGTTGAATCCAAAGAAATGCACTTTCGGTGTGACCTCCGGTAAACTCTTGGGTTTTTTCATCACACAAAGAGGGATAGAGGTGGACCCCTCTAAGATCAAGGCGATCCTAGAAATGACGCCACCGTGGAATGAAAAGGAAGTGAGGGGGTTCCTCGGAAGAATCCAATTTATCAGCCGCTTCATTTCCAAGCTCACAACTACATGTGATCCTTTGTTCCGATTGCTAAGAAAAGGAGAAAAGTTCCAATGGGATGACCAATGCCAAGCCGTTTTCGACAAAATAAAAGCCTACCTTCAAAATCCGCTTGTCCTCTCACCACCTACACCTCATAAGCCCTTATTCCTTTACCTATCTGTCTCCGAAAATGCCATGGGTTGTATGTTAGCCCAAGAAGGAGAAAAAAGTCATTCTGAAAAATCCATATACTACCTCAGCAAGAGGATTATTGGGTATGAGCTCAACTACTCTACCCTTGAAAAAATGTGTTGGGCCTTGGTTTGGTGCACTCGCCGACTGAGGCACTACATGCTTGCCTTCCCGGTTGTGCTCATATCCCGCAAGGATCCTCTAAAATACCTTCTCAAAAAACCCGCCCTGACCGGTCGTATATCCCATTGGCTACTCCTACTATCTGAATTCAATATCAAGTATGTTACGTGCAAATCGGTAAAAGGGAGAACCATAGCTGAGCATCTCGCGGAACATGCTATTGACTCCGAAGAAAGTGGGGACTTTCGATTTCTAGACGAGAGTATCATGGAAATCAAGGAAGAATAGTGGAAGTTGTACTTTGATGGAGCAGCCACATGAAAGGATACGGGGTAGGAATGATCCTAGTATCACCAAGTGGAGACCATACTCCGTTGGCAGTCAAGCTCAATTATAACTCCACCAACAACACTGCGGAATACGAAGCGTGCATTCTGGGGATGGAGGCAGCCATAGAATTGAAAGTTCAGAAGTTGGATGTCTTCGGGGATTCAAATCTCATCATATCACAAGCTAGAGGAGAATGGAAAGTAAAAGAAGAAAGGTTGAAGCCCTATCATGATCGTCTCGATCAACTCAAAAGGCAGTTCAAGAACATCACATTCCTCTATTTGCCCAGGGAAGAGAATCAGCTAGCAGATTCATTGGCTACCTTAGCCTCCATGATTAAGATTCCCGTGGGAGTCAGGATGATGCCTTTGGTAATTGAGCAGAGGTATGAGCCTTCGTTCAACATAATTGCCACAATCGAAGAAAAAGAGAATGGGACACCATGGTATCAGGATGTCTGGAACTTCATAGAAAAGGGGGCATTCCCCCAAGAATCTACCGAGAAAGACAAAAGGGCCATTCGAAGATTCGCAGCGCAATTCATCATTTGCGGTGGGAAACTGCTGAAGAAAGGATACAACGGTCACAACCTGACTTGCTTGTTTGGAAAGAGCTCCAGAAGAATGATGGAGGAAATACACGAAGGGGTATGCGGGCCGCACATGAACGGTCACATGCTGGCCAAGAAAATCATAAGACAAGGGTACTACTGGACAACTTTGGAGAAAGATTGTTGCGAATATGTAAGAAGGTGTCACAAGTGCCAAATCCATACAAACATGATGCATGTACCACCGTCTCTTCTATACAGCATGACCTCGCCTTGGCCATTCTCAACCTGGGGAATCGATATCATCGGTGAAGTCGTTCCAAAAGCCTCAAATGGAAATCGGTACATTCTGGTGGCCATCGACTATTTCACAAAATGGGTAGAAGCCGCATCTTACAGCAAGTTGGGGGCCAAGGAAGTGGCCAAATTTATCAAGAGAAATCTCATCTGTCGTTATGGAGTCCCCCATGAGATTATTTCGGATAACGGAAGTCATTTTAAAGCAGAAGTCAGGGATCTGTTCAAGGAATACAAAATCACTTATCACAAGTCATCACCGTACAGACCACAGACTAATGGGGCAGTCGAAGCCGCAAACAAGAATATCAAGGCCATACTGCAGAAATCAGCCGATACCTACAAAGACTGGCATGAAAAGCTACCGTTCGCACTTTGGGGGTACAGAACGTCGATAAGAACATCCATAGGAGCAACTCCTTACTCGCTAGTTTATGGAATGGAAGCAGTACTTCCAGTCGAGATAGAACTACCATCCCTACGCGTGATGGCAGAATGTGAAATTTCGGAGTCAGATTGGTTGAGGGAAAGATGCGAAGAACTGGCTCTCATAGATGAAAAGCGCCTAGCAGCGGTCGACCATGTCCGAATCTATCAAAAGAGGATAGCCCGTGCTTTCAACAAAAGGGTTCGTCCGAGAAAGATTGCCAAGGGTGACCTTGTTTTTAAGGAATTGCGATCTCCGATCTTTGATCCTCGTGGAAAGTTTAAACCTAAATGGGTCGGCCCTTACATCGTCAAGACCATTCTTTCCGGAGGAGCAACTTATCTCATGGACCTCGATGGTGTCGAATTCAAAGAACCAATCAACATGGATCGCCTCAAAAAGTACTATGCTTGACCAATCCCCCAAATGACCATTTTCTTTCAAGCCTAAGCCGTGAACTACGCTCGACCTGATTTCCGCTCGGGGATACGTAGGCAACCACATCGGTTCGGTCGCTCCACCAACAAAAATAACTTTCAAGCTTTGCCCTGAACTACGCTCGACCTGATTCCCGCTCGGGGATACGTAGGCAACCACATCAGTTCGGTCGCTCCACCAACAAAAATAACTTTCAAGCTTTGGCCTGAACTACGCTCGACCTGATTCCCGCTCGAGGATACGTAGGCAACCACATCGGTTCGGTCGCTCCACCAACAAAAATAACTTTCAAGCTTTGGCCTGAACTACGCCCGACCTGATTCCCGCTCGGGGATACGTAGGCAACCACATCGGTTCGGTCGCTCCACCCACCAAAAAATTTATAACCGTTTTCTTTCAAGCTTTGTCCTGAACTACGCTCGACCTGATTCCCACTCGGGGATACGTAGGCAACCATATTGGTTCGGTCGCTCCACCAACAAAAATAACCATTTTCTTTCAAGCTTTGGCCCGAACTACGTTGGACCTGATCCCCGCTCGGGGGTACGTATGCAGACTTTAAAAAAAAAGGGGGATGGCTCGCTAGGTTGAAAATCCGAAAGGACTCCTAGGCAAAAGTTAGAGTTAAATCCAAAGTGAGCAATAACAAAAGAGAGAAAAGAGCTCGCTAGGTCACCTAACTGGTGCCTAGGCAAAATTATGAGCATTTGAGAGAATAAAGTTGCGGTCCTTACCATAACCCAGAAATCACCCTCCACACTAGGGGCAAACTTCGGCCACTCGCCTCGTTTGCCTGAACCTCTTCTAAACTAGGGGCAAACGTCGGTCATCTACTTCGTTTGCCTTGCAACCATACATATCCCAAACTAGGGGCAAACTTCGACCACCTGCCTCGTTTGCCTCTAATCGTCCTAGCATACCCAAACAAGTACCAAAAGCAACATCTAATTGAAATCTCGGTTACAAAATACTTTTTAGAAAGTTAAAATGCATAAAATGGGATTCCCAAAGTAACCAAGGTTCACCGATAAACAAACTTTGAATATTAAATAAGCAGGAATGATCAAAGAAATAAAAGTCTTTCAAAAAAGGCAATCACACATGTTCAAAGACACTTGGAGGAATGAGCAGAATCAGTCAGGTCTGGTTTTATCTGTGTGTCTTTTATTTTCTTTAGGAGTAGGCCTTTACTCGGTCAGTCCAACCATCAATGAAAGCAGCAATAGTGGAAGCCCTGATCCTGGAAGCAAAGACCCTCTCAGTAAACCCCCGGGGAACCTCCTGAACCTGCCCATACTATCTGGCTAAACGGCGAGGATGATAGAAAGAAGTCTCTCTCAGACCCATCAACCACACTCTCTGGTGACCCCTAAGGCTCATAGTAACAGCATAAAGGCCCCAACGCCTCACAATCCAGCAAATGTCAGCCTCAGATAAAGCACCCATCATGTTAACCCAGTCAGCAAAGGTATTGTGAGGGTGAAGCACGGCTCGACGAAAGTAAAACGGTGGTATGCGGCCCATCCACAGTTGGAGGAGCTCGTATAACCAAGCCTGTAACACCAAAGGTGCCCCAGAAAGAAGAGGAGTCCCTTGGTTGAACGCATTGTCCAAGCCATTCAAGGTTTCAGCTAGAACCATAGCCACAGGGGTTCTTACCTACCTTCAGTCCAAGACATACATGCACTAAGTCGCTAGAAGTACTCGAGAACAAGAAGTGCGAAGTCATGCACAATATCAGAGCGGCCCCGCGGGTAGCATCATACACGCTGAGATTCCCAGGACTGGCATATCGAGCAATGATGGAAGCAATGTCAAGAACCTCACCTTGAATCAGCCGGCGGGAAATAGTGATGGAACAGTTTAGATATTCATCCAAGCCTCGCGTAGGACTAAGGGTATCAGTGGGAGGAAGAATCAGGTCAGAGTCAGAATCATAGCCAAGAATAGCACAAAACTCCTCAAATAGGGGGCATATCTCCAGGCCGTTGAAATTGAAGACATGGTTCACCGGGTCCCAGTGAGCAGTAGCAGCACGCAAGAGCTCAGTGTTCAGGGTCATCTGGCGAAGAGAGAACAGCTCGGTCAGGCCGTAGCTAAAAAGGTTTATCTGCTCCACACCATCCTTGATGTTCAGCCAAGCTGTGAGTTGACCGGGATTATACAAAGCCATATTTTCTGTCGCGGCTCTAGCAAAATTTGAAATTTCAGCAGCACCTCCCCATTTTACGGACTATCCCACCTGCAAGGCAAAAACACTAACTATCACAAAACTGCCCATCGCAGTAACATCCAACAATCACAGTACACATACATCATCACACTATTATCAACTAAAACAGGCACACAACTGCGCCTCCAAACCGGAAGCTATCCGGCCTAAAAGGCGAAACATCATAATACTCTGTCAAAGGTCACTAACTGTTCTACACATCGTCCTACACTATCCAAATAGTCATGTCACCGGTACAACCTAATCGAAAACATAAAAAGAAAATAAAGCAAAGTCCCCGCTTGGGGGGCGGCCTCAGTCCTCCTCTTCTTCGTCCTCCGTCGGACCGCCCGGAGTGTATGTCGACGACGGCCTCCTCCTACCACCCCTGCACCTTGGACCAGTCCTCGATGAGCCAGCTCTGCCTCCCCGGTACTACACACACAAATAAAATGAAGGCGATCAGTAGGGAAACAACAAAAAGTACAAAATAGAGTCGAGTCAGGAACTTACCAAAGACGCCATCTGATTGGCGGCAAATTGCCGCATACCATCCATCTGTCAAGGGTAAAATCCAGGGTTAGTACCTCATAACCTTAAAAAAGTGCAAAATTAGAGACATACCCGATGGTCTCGTGTAAGGACCAAGGACCGTAGGCTAGCCGCCAAGGCGTGACCCTCCTCAGCGTAACTCCAAGGAACATTGAGGACGCCCGCTGGCTGAGTAGGATACCCACATGTGACTCGTGGCACCTCCATCACTTGCGGAGTGCCATCAGCACCTAGAACATTGACGGTCCAATCCCAAGGAGGGATAGGATTGGAAGCCGGAGGAGCCTGCCTCTTGTACATCTCGCGGAGCTGTAGGTACAAAACAAGTTAAGAAAAGATAAGTCAAAAACATAGGCGACAAATAAAAGACAAAAATAATGTGAAATCACCTCCAGGAGTAGGAAGTTGGGCATCAGGAAATGGCCACGGTAAGCCTCATAACCGGTCTCAGAGAGAAAATGGTCCTAAACATCGGAGCCGACCAAGGCCGCCAACAGAGCATCACCAGAAAGATCACTAGCATCCATCGCAGGAGGATTATGAGGGACGCGATATCTGGAACCACCAACCACCTGCCGGGATACCCGCTCGCCAAGGAACCACTGCCTACACTCGGTACTCTCCATCAAGAGTCGGCAAGAGGAAAGAGGGTTGACCGCTTGAATCTCTTCCGGGGAAGCATAGGCAACGCACTCCCAAGGCGTCCAATCGACACTAGCAGCTGTCAGCTTGGTTAGGAAGTTTCTGAGAAAAACAATCCGGTGGGCCCCGCTCTTCACCCCAACAACATCCCTCTGCCACCTCAAGCCTCGTGGGAATAGAGGCACAGGAGCTATGCCGTCCTCGTCTTCACCTGATTCATCCGCGGGAGATGGAGCTAACATCTTCAGGTACTCGAAGCTCCAAAGCTGCACAAACAAAGAGGAAAGTCAAAAAGAGTACAGAAATCAAAAAGCCAAGAAAAATGAAGGAAGATGCAGTACATACCTCCCAAGCTCGCCAAAATCCCCCTGTCGATTTGACATCACCCCGAGAGACCTCGCCCATATGCTTGTAAAGATGGGCCAAGGCAGCACCGCCCCAGTCATAGGAGGGGATCTCATCAATAGTCGCAAGGCAAGAAAGGAATCTCAAGCTCACTCGGTCGTTGCGTGTCGCAAAGATCGAGCAACCAAGGACATACAGAAGATACACCCTCAAAAGCTGGGAATTGTTTAGATTATGATTCCCCCTACCGTATGCCCTGTAAAGCCAGCCACAAGGAAACCAGTGCCTCTCCAGATTGGGGGGAACAGTCCCAATCAACATCTCTACAGCCTCCGGGTCGATCTCATAAAAGTAGTCCAGAATCATGCGCTTCCCGCCTACCCTCAAATCGGTGATCATGGAGAAGTCAAAAGGCGTCATGGTCATCTCACCAAACGGGAGGTGGAAAGTATTGGTGGTGTCCCACCACCTCTCAGCCAAAGCGTAAAAGTGTGCCAAATCATTACTGCTCTTCGAAACCAGACGGACAAAGCCTCCGAACCCGGCGTCATCGACCATCCTCTTGACGGTGGGCGAAAGCTGAGTATACCATAGGAAAGCATGAGTAAGGCTACCGTGGCCTTTTAATGTCACTTCCGGCACCTGCACATACCGAAGACGACAAAACGATGCACAAAATCACTATTCACGACCCGAGGTCCAAATTCACAAAATCAACATTTGAGCATAAACCGGACTTCTAACGATCTCTAGGTGCACACTACGGCTCACAAAACTAGCTGACACGAATATTTTTCTGTGCGCTCTTGTGCAACACCCAAGTGTAGGTGATCGTGCAAGTAATACTGGATAAGTCCAGGTCGATCCCACAGGGAAGGCTGAGAATTAACTAACCTAGATTAGACTTAAACAGAAAAGAAAATTCAATATTTCGGAAAAAGTGTAGAACACAAAGTTCTACAATTAACGACTATTAAAATTAAAAGCAACTAGGTTAAATTAACTAACGATTACTATTTAACTAAAGCAAAATTTTAAAAACGGTTTTACTTAATAAAAGGAAGTGTTGGGATCATGCGACTCCACTGTGACCTGACCGTCTACCATGCAATTGCAATTTAAGCTCAATGGAGTACATCTTCTACAATATTCCGTACTTCTCTAGAGATCTAGAATCAATAGCCCTTTCATGACTGGGACTATATCATCTCAATTAAGTTTGAAATACATGAAAGCGGTTTAATTCAATAGTTAAGACTTGCACCTACAATGGTGTTAGCATTGAGGGTGGTTTGCAAAATGTATTGAAAGAAAATGCCTTAAGGCCTTAAGTTCAAAGACTGCTTTGACAAACTGAGCATTTGGGAACAGTTTGATAACAACTCCTTAAAACAGAAAGTCTTGGAATACTGTATTGGATGTTCTCAAGAATCAGACTGTTCGATCGATCGACGCGCATTCGATCGATCGACAATCGTCTTTCCTCGATCGCTCAAAATGCCTTAGAGCGATCGACTATGTTTCTGTCTCGATCGATCAAAATACCTCCGATCGATCGAACACAGATATTATCCTGGTGCATGGCAGAGGCCTGAAATCATAGTTTTATCGCGATTTCCCAACCTCGGACTACTCAGACATGGTCTGGTATGTCCCAGATGCAATCTTAACGTAAAGATTCATTAAGGTGTTGTTTGGTTGTGAGTTTTTCATTAATAGTATGAAAAATTGAGTTTTTAATATATCTAGCATAAAAAAAACAATAAGATTAAACACTAACTACCATTAACTAAGTGCGGCATGCAAATAAAATAGTAACTCAATAACCTGGATCAAAGAACTCGTATTAAACTATTAGAATCCAATGCTAGCAATGTGTAACCTTGAGTAATAACCTACAAAACCATAAAAGTCTCTCCTCTCTCTATGAAAACTGATCAAAAAACAATTGGGCGTTTTCTTGGACGCTTACAAAATGAGTTTTGAATAATAGAAACCTAATGCTAGTGTTAAAAATCCCGTCTTTTGCTGCGTGCGCGTATTCTGCTAAAAGGCATGTTCGATCGATCGCAAAACTCTCAATCGCTTGAACTTCTGGATTATTCGATCGCTTGAGACAGGTTAGATCGATCGAACTCTCGATCGCTTGAGAGGAACTCGATCGATCGGGCTTCAGTTTTCAATTTTTGAATTGTCTTCATTAGAGCCAATCACTCCCTTTTATCCTGCTCAATCAATTATTCACACAGCGATAGTAATCTGCAAAAATCACAGCTAAAACACACAACTTATCATAGATTAATCATAATGTGTAGAAACTGATGTTGTAACTCAAATCGCAGATAAATGAGAGAATTGTGAACTAAATTAATGTATTATCTTCTTTTAGCGCAGTTGTATTTTACAAATATCCCCGCTTGTCACAACCCCCAACTAGCGAGTTGCTAGTCCCTAGCAATACAGCAAAAATAAAACAAGCTAACTACTCCTACAACGACTAAGATAAACAGGAATAAAACTAAAGCAAACTAATCTAATTAGAAAGAGACACTACCTAACTCACTTTCGCAGGAATCGCGGTTGCATTTAGCAATTTCAACAAGCCGTTAAACCCCTAGGTTCCCCTAGTGGACAAGTGTTGTCTCGTGAGGGTTTGCAGTGAATATACCCACAAAATTCTCTGATTAAGCTCAAAAAGATATAGAATACTTTTAAACATTCCCCTTTTCAACTATCAATTTTAGCTCTACAAAACATATCAACCTCATACAAACCATGAAGAAATTCACATGTTCCTCATGTTACCAAGATAAATATACATATGCAGTCCATCCATGTATCCGTGTGTGTGTGAAGATAACAGCTATGCATCCAACTTTATTTTAGAGTTGTTTAGACTATCATACTCTTAGAACTCATAGTTTCAACTCAATTCTCACATGGGTTACGCTCTAAAATGAACATCTCACAGAAACTGGTTTAATAATGATCGCTCATGGTGTGAAACTTTAATAAGAGTGATGTTCTGGCTACTAGTGTTTCACACCTAACTCGATAAAGGATGAACATTTAGAGTGTATAGTCTCATGAAAGGAATACTACTTACTAGAGGAGCGAAATACCGTAGATACTCAAATTACACGTTCATGTTCAAACCAAGTTGTTAAAAATCTTTAAGATTTTGACTTTTCGGCGTTTATTTAGTAGGATAGAAATAAGAGGGGCGAGATGTGCACATCCTTAGCATGTGATAGAGACTAATTTATTTCTTCTTTATTCCAACCATCCTCTATTCTCATATGCATTTATTTCTTTTTACTCCTCCTTCCTTTTTTTTTTTTATAACCAACATCTCCTTGCATATTTTTTTTTCTTTTTTATAACGTCCTTCCCACAACTACTCCCTTCTCGTCACATACTTCAACAATTTTAATCACATTAGATGTGCAATCGAGTTTATGGAGGTTAAAGTATCAGATGAAGGGTTTTGGGCTTTCATATTGACAATATTTAATCAGTGTGGGGTTAAGAGAGTCTTGGATGTTGATACAGGTATATGAAGAAGGTAAGGAATGAATAACGATGGCTTAAATCATTTTTCTTAACTTCTAAGTTTTAGCACTTCAGTGTTCATTGAGTTTAGTTGGTAGATCCTGAACATTCTCCTCTATTAAACAGCCTAGATGAAGAATTTAGAGACTACTCAACGAATTTAAAGTATATTTAAGAAGAACAATTTGAATTTATTGTGATAAGTCCCTCAGAATTGAAATTTGGGCTCAAAAGCTCACTAAGGGTTATTAGTTTCCACTACTTATTCCTTAAAATATAACAGTCGTATTAACTCTTATTTAAGTTTTCAGCATAGCTATTAATGCGTGCGAATGGATGCTGGATACTAGAATGGTCAACATATGCATTCGTCTAGGTGACGCTAGAAAAATGCGTGAATGTAATTCATAAAAGGATGAGATTAACATGAATGTATCATCGCTTGATAACAGCTAAATAGAAGTGAACATTCACAATTATCCTACCAATTTAAGTTCAAAATTTTGTTACTAGTTTGAAACTTTTGAAAAATTTTCTATTTGTTAAATTTTTCCTATTTTTATTTTAATAAAATTTGGAGATTGTATGATGTTTGCGATCCAGATTGCTAAATAGAAAATATGCACAGGTGATTATCTATCTATATCCTACCCCCAACTGAAAATTGCGATGACCTCAGAAGTTGATTTTCAAAAATAGAAAGAGAGATAGCACCTGAAATAGCATCAATAATTGCAAGCGTAACAATCTGTAAAGAAACATACACTCTTCAAGCAACCAAGATCAAACAAAAGATATACAAACGTAAAATAAGCATATGATCTATAAATAATAACAAAAACATCACTGGAAAGATAAGACAATGAAAATGACAAAGCAGTGATAATAAAATGCACACAAACCAAACCAACCAACAAAAACAAATATCCACATAGAGTACCACAGTACTAAAATCCAAAAGACAAAAGAAGAGAGCAGAGAGATATAAACAAGAAAAATAAAAATACAACAAAACTCTCCAAACACTCCCAACGTCAAGACCTAAACATCCTCCGCAACATCTGATAATATCTCTATCGGCACATCGGGGGTATCCGCAACTCCACCCTCAGCAACAGTACTAGCCGTCGCCGGGTCACTCTCAGTCATGACTGGAGGTGGTAGAAGTGGGGGCTCTGCAGAAGGTGGTGCCGCGGAGGATGATGGTGCAGCAGGATCAGCAGGTGGCGGTAGTGGATCAGATGTGGATGGATCGGCAGTAGGATGTGCAGTAGGGGGAGTAGTGGTAGGTGGGGGAGTACGTAATGACTGGTCAACCCCCAAATGAATCAGAATAGCCTCTAGCAATGTCGTCATGTGGTCTACTCGACCCTCGAGTCTGATCCGAGCCTCCCTCCCCTCCAGTAACAACTCATGAACAGTCGGGAGAGGCACGGATGACGAAGACTCTCCCAGGGCCCGAGTTTTAGCCTGAGATCGCTGTCACAGCTCAAACTGTGCAACCTCCACCAGAGGATCAACCTCATCATCAGAATCAAGCTCCTCAGCCTCTGTCGGCGTCCCTGAAGCTGCACCCTCAGTATCGGTGCCATCAGCTCTCCTCCTCTTCTCTCCAACTTTCGCCTTCCCTTTACCCTTCCTCTTCCTCTTCTGAGCATCAGATCGGCGAGAAGCTTTCTCGCCAAAACGACTACTGTAGACACCCCAATTTTGACCAAACGTCAAATCCAGGGATTGGTTACCTCTCAAAGACCGATGATGACGATGTCCGTGACGTTCGAAGGTTTTCCAAGAAATTCAAAATCTTCAAGTTATTCTTCAAAGATAAAATGAAAAATTAAAAATAAGGGAGAGGATTCGGGCATTCGGAGGGAAACCCGAACGACGAAGAACGTGTGAGAAACCCAGTCTGGGAATCCGTTTTCTTTTAAAGAAAAGAGAATTAATAAACAAAAAAAAGAGTGAGAAAGAGGGAGTTTCCTTGGAAGAAAATGGGAAGACAAAATAAATGAAAAGATTTTTTGAAGAAGAGAAAATACAAAAGGAAATAGTATATTCAAAAATATACCATGCACATGGTTGATACCATGCACATGGGGGATCTTAATGCAAATATATACATACATAGAATAAAAATTTTTGGTTTACACCAACATATTTTTGAAAAATCAAAAAGAAGGACAAAATTCAGTTAGCCCCGGCACGCGGAAAACGCGGCGGCACTCACTGAGTGCCGCGCCGGCACTCTCTGTTTGCCGCCCGGCACTCAGTGAGTGCCGCCGGCACCCGTCGAGTACCGCTGGCTGTAACAGACTGCATTTTCTCACATGTTCTAGAAGAAAACCTTGCACATGGGTCTCCACCCGAGTTTACCCATCTATCCTTGAGATAATGGCCTATATAAACAAAACCTTCTCTTCCATTTTGGGGGACTTGAACTTGAAAATCAAGAGATACACATACACAAGAATGATATAGATTTTTAAGAGAGAGAGAGAGAGAGAAAAGAAGAATTTCTTAAAGAACTTGAAGAACTTTGAAGAGAATTTGGAAATCTTGGAAGATCCTCACAAGAAGTTGAAGAAATACTTGAGGTCATAGAGGTAACCTCTTAATCCTTGATAGAATTAGGATCATTCAATCACAAGTTCATAGTTCTAGGAACTTTTTCACATTTTC
Source organism: Hydrangea macrophylla (assembly GCA_033977485.1). Taxonomy (NCBI): domain Eukaryota; kingdom Viridiplantae; phylum Streptophyta; class Magnoliopsida; order Cornales; family Hydrangeaceae; genus Hydrangea; species Hydrangea macrophylla. The sequence continues at coordinate 16,087,099 of CM066983.1, forward strand.
AAAACCTCTCTTCTTATCCCATTTCATCACACACCACCAAGAACTTGTGATTGAATCTCATGACATTTCATCAATTTGGATCTAATTAATGCTTTGGGTTTAAGACAAATTCAACTTTGAAGAGTTTGTATTCTTAGTTTTCTAAGTAATCTTTGATTTTCCTTACTTCTATTTCATTCAAAAGGTGCATGAGGTCTTCCATATCTCATTGAACCTCTTTGAGTTTGATTCCTTAATTTCCTATGATCTTATGATCTATATGGAGATTAGAATGAATCATAGTCTTAATCTACATATAATTAGTGAGATTCAAGTCTTAATCCATGACTTGAACCTCCTCATTAAGAATCTTATGGAATCCTTACTATATTCCAATGAGGTTTGAGTAGATTTTTACTTCATTTAGTCTCCAATGACCCTCAAATGGTAGGAGAAATATTTTAGTTTGAGTCTATCTCTATGGCTTAGACTAATCTCTCCCTTGGGTTTTGAGAAGTTCTCCATACTTCATCTAAAACCTACATGTATGAGTGTATTTGTCCTCCAATGACCACCAAGTGGTAGGGGTAATGACTTGAACTCAAGTTTTGATCCATGAATTTGAGTTCATTGTTTGGGATTTTGTGAGGTTTATTTCCATACTTCATCAAAAGTCCATAAGTCTAAAGATGTCCTTAGTCTTCAATGACCATTAAATGGTAGAAGAAGTGATTTGGTTTAAGCCCAACACCATGATTCAATAGTTGAGGTCAACCAACAAAGTTGAACTAACAAAGTGAAAACAGTGAGTTTACAAACTGTTTTCGATCAAAGATTTTTAGTTCAAGATCAGACCGTTGGAATCGAATGAAACCAACGGGAAAGTATCAATAACACATTGTTTTACCACTGTGATTTTTGTTTTAGTAAGATTTTGTGCTTAGAAGGGTTTGATCATGGTTTTTGTGAGCTAATTACAATCTGTCCAGAGTTTTAGAATACTTTCAGAACAATAAGTCCGTTTTGAAATTAATAAATCAGAACATTAATAACGTTTTCGGGGTCTCAAATATTTTTTTATAAGTACCTTAATGTGTTAGAAAGATACCCTAAAAAGATCTAAGTATTTCTCATATTTTTACTATTTTTAGAAAATCATACAAGATCTCTGGACAGAGAGTTGCAAAATCCTGAGTGAGGTCTAGTATTTTCCATATTCCCGGAGATCTAACCATTTAAACCTCGATTTTCTTTTTGGGTTAGAAACTAGACTCACATAGGCATAACATATCCAAAAGTTATTAAGATCCAACCGTTGAAAGTATTTTATTCCTATTTTGGAACGTCTGGCCTGCTCTCAGTAATTCATAAAAAACTGCTACTGTTTTTATCTAATCTTATTTATTTTAACTCAAATGGTCTTTTAATGTCTTGGAACCCAAAACATGTCTTGAATAATGATAATTTAGATTAAATCCAGAAGCTAAGTGATCCAAATTAGTGAATAAATTCATGTCTCATTCTTGTTCATAATCATTCATTCATTCATATACATTGATGCTTATAGTTAGAACTAGTTCTTGGATAAAGTTGGACTTAGTTGAATTTAATTGAACATGACTTAGGATTGATTACTTTTTGATATTATATCTAGTATAAGGCATGTGTACTAATCTTTGTTTTGTAGCGCTTTGAGGTACAATTTCTCAACCCTTCTCTAGTTTAATTTACTTCATTGATTTTAATTGATTTTTCGACCCCATGTGCGACACCTTAGCTTAGGTTTTGCCTTATGTGAATATATGAATTAGAGACTTTTTTTTTTTTTTAGAAATTTTGTTCTTGCATGCATTGCACGTTTGATATTCGCGGCTGGATCCCGGGTATGTTCTCTAGTTTTCTATTGCATATCATATTGTTTGCTAGTTGAATTATGTGACTTATGAATGATATTTTACCGTTAGCAATTTTACACCCTTTCCAACATGCTTGTGTTATGTATACCTATATATGTATTAATTGAGGGCATGCTTAGATTAATAATTTGATTAAAAGGGATGTTGAGTAGAGGCCTATCGTGAGATAGGATGAAAGGGGGTGTTTTAGTCCGCCGGGCTCCTTCCCCTTTCATTCCATAATCCCCGAACCCAGTTTATCTTTGGTTTCGCAAAAGATCAGTTTGCTTTAAAATGGTTTCTTAATTTTTCCTTTTAAAAATTAAGTGGCGACTCTTCGTGTATTTGAATTAGAATTTGAAAAAGTGTTTTAAAAAACTAAAGTGGGCCCAAATGCCGGTATCCACAATCTGGCGACTCCACTGGGGATCGAACCCAGAATCTCTGGTTTCGCAGACCAGAATTTCTAATTTTGGGTTCACTCGAGGATTAGACTTGAAAGCATCCCTTCTAATCAAATTAATTAATTTTTGTGTGCCCGTTGCATTGCACTTGCATGTCTCGCCAGTCGATTGCACGGAACTATGACCTTGGAGGCTCGGGGCAACCCGGTCGGTCAAGCCATCATGGGGCCGTGTGATCACCCTTGATCTCGTACCATATCTTGGTATATGAAGCATCCTATCGGGTGTGTGTCAAGGGTCCCTTATTTGACCAAAACCCGGCCTTTGCATGATAGTTTCTATAGAACCTTTCAAAATTAGGGAATCAATTCTTGATTAGGATTATGTGCTAGGAAGTTTTGTATGCCCGTAAGGGATTATTTGAGATGATGACGATGCTTGCTTGATGGAATATGTGTAAACCCTTAATCACTTTTGAGCAATTCCTTCTTATGTCCCACGACATTTGGGAACATGCTAGATCTTGATTATGTGATTACATCTCTTACATCTTGCTAAGTTAAACATCATTGACCTTGTATGCATCCGAATTCATGAAGAGTATGACAATAATCCGATCATATGATCCTCCTACCCAAAGAATTTTAAATACGCTTTTGGAAGCAAATAGATTTTTGGTATCTTTATTCCAAGACATTCAATCACTCTTTCAAATGTTTTTTGGAATTTACTTTCGGATTAAAATTTCAAATCAACCATATTTTGGAACCCAAATTCTTGAAAGAGTTTGAAAAGTTTTACCAAACTAAAGGAATGCTTTTTTTAAAGCAAAATTTGGACCTAATCCCTTTTTTGTTAAGGAATATAATCCAAGAAATCTCTGCCATTAAAGAAATCAATTTCAAAAAAAAAATTTCAAAAGCAAAGTTTCAACCCAATCATCTTTTGTTTAGAAATGTTGTTGTCTTTAAAGGAAAGCTTCTTAAAGAAATTTGAAAAGATCCCATTATCTAGGGGAAATACTTGTCAAATGGATTTCAAAAAAAAATCTCTAAATTTGAAAACCTTGAAAGGGTAAAAAGGATCACAATGAAAGGAGAAATTAGCACACTCAACATGGATGAGGATTTTATGTGCTTATGTGTTGATGTGTTAGGATTAGAATTTTCTTTTATTTGGCATATAGAATAGGCACACACACACACATGCATTTGCATCTGTATGGCATATGAATCATTCATGAAGGCATGTAAATCAATAATAAAAGTGAGATAAATAAATAATGGTGAAAAGGAAAAAAAAAAAAAAGGTTGTTAAAATTAAAATAATTGAAACAAATATGATTGTAGGTAAAAGATAGAATCAACTACGAGTGTAGCCTGGTACAGAGATTCTACTGCAAGACTAGTGAGAAAAGAGATGGCACAACAGGCTAATGCAAGGGAGATGGCAGAGTTAAGGACAATGGTGGAACAGCAAGCGGGTCAAATGACTAGAATGAAGACCATGATAGAAGCACTAGCACGACAGCAGCCAGGCAATGATCCTCCTCACAGGGATGAAGATTGGTTTGATGAAACAGAAGGGATTGAAGCAAGGGAGAAACTAGAAAAGGAAAGGGCTGAGAAAGACAAGCTGGTGACTGAGAAAATGGAGAAGTTGGAAAGGGTGGTCCGACAGGCCCATGGAGTTGACACCTACTTGTTGGAGTTAGAAGGGTTATATGAGGGGGTTTGTGAGGTATTGCCTGCAGGGTTCAAAATGCCTGTATTCGATAAGTTTGATGGAACAGGGAACCCTCGTAGCCACATTAGAATGTGTATAGGGGCATTTCAGCCTAGCAATTTAAGCACGGTCATGATGGCAGTTTTGTTTCAGCAGACGTTAACTGGGGCTGCTTTGTCTTGGTATCTCACTCTGGAGCCAGGGAAAACTAGAAATTAGGAAGAAGTGGTAAAAGCATTTGTGGCCCAATACGAATACAACCAGGATTTGGATGTTACTATCAGAGATTTAGAGACTACCCGACAGGGGAACAAAGAATCTTTTGCTGAATTTCTGAGCCGATGGAGGGGAAAGGCTGCTAAGATGGTACAAAGGCCGACTGAAAAAGAGCAAATCCGAATGCTGATAAAGAACCTCCAACCCGTCTATCAGGATAAGATGAGGTTCCAATCCCTCAACACCTTTGCCGAGGTGTTCGATGTAGGGACCAGAATCGAAGATGCAATACAGGAAGGGGTCATCAAAAGAGAAGAGCCAGTGAACAGGTACAGACGACCGAACTATGGAGCAGGAGGAGGACATGCAGGAGGTCATTCAGGACCTACGGATGTGAACGCACTGAGCGAACCCGAGAAAAAGTTTGATATAACCAGAAGTTACCCAAAGAGGGGGGGGGATAAGCCTTTAAGGAGGTTTTCAGAGTTGGGAGTATCCTTATCCACGGCTCTCGATAGGCTGCTGGCAAAAGGACATCTTCGCCTACTGGAGCCGCGACCAAGACCAAATCCACCACCTCCAAATTTCAAATCTGATCTATATTGCAAATTCCATCAGGAGCAGGGGCACTCAACTGATCGGTGTTTAAGACTAAGGCATGAGATCCAAGATTTGATTGACAAGAAAATAATATCTGAACCACCCGCCAACCCGCCAAATGTTACCAGAAACCCATTACCTGATCATCATGCCGTACCACCACCCAGAATTTACTACTTGGGAAATGGGGAGAACTCTTTTGATCCATCAGCATTGATCACTAAGTTGGGAAGTCCGAGAAAAGCTTATCAGATGCTGGAGGATCCGCAAATCTGCACTCTAAAAGGGTTGGTAGATGAAGGCAAAGGGAAGGAAATAGAAGGGACTGTTGACGCAGATTGGTGGGCACCTGAAGCTGACAATTCACTTTGGTACAAAGGGGACGATATTCAGGATCCCAATAAAGTTAAGGAGGACCTTTGGTATGAAAGTGAGGAGGAAGGTTTGAAAATTGTTGAAGCACAGGATGGACTTTGGGTCAAAGAAGGTATCAGTCACCTCACACGATCTGGGAGGCATTTTAAACCACACGAACTTGAGGAGGATCACCCAGGACAGAAAATGAATAAAGGGAAAGGGAAACTGAATGAGGAAGAAGAGGAGGACAGAGTCTTAAGACAGATGAAGAAGACACAGGCAAATATCACTATTTGGGGGTTGCTAATCGCTTCCAAACGTCATAGGCAAGCAGTCCTTGACGCTCTCAATCAGTCGGACGTCTCCATCGATATTACTCCGGAAGATCTCGTCGGCATGATCGGCAGAAGTCCAACCCTTGCTATATCATTCTCTGAAGCTGACTTACCTCCTGGGGGACCTGTTTTCAATAAGCCGTTGCACATCACCGTTGAGTGCCTAGGAAATTCTCTACATGCTTGCCTCGTCGACAACGGGTCTGCATTAAATGTATGCCCTTTTTGAACAGCTAAAAGGATGGGGCTCGATGAATCTACATTTATACCATCGGAACAAAGGGTGAGGGCTTATGATAATACTCTACGGGCAGTGATGGGGATTATCTTTCTGAATCTCTCTGTCGGGACTGGTGAAAGGGAAACAGAATTCCAAATCATTGACATTCCTGCATCGTTTAACCTGCTTCTAGGAAGGCCGTGGCATGATAGTTTGGGTGCCATTCCATCAACCATCCATCAGAAAGTTAAGTACATTTGGAAAAACAAGGTATGCGATATTCTGGGGGATAGCTGGATAAATGTATCTGGGGCCTCATCAAGTGCTCCAATTTTAGAAGTATAGATACAAGAAGGTGAAGCAAGTTTGGGTGGGTTTGAGTTCATTAACGTCATAGAAGAGGGGAAGCCGAAGGAGTTTTTACCACTATATTTTAATCAATACGCCAGTCCATTGGTGGCCGGGATCATGAGAAAAATGGGGTTCTTCCCAGGGATGGGTTTAGGTAAAAAACACCAAGGATTGTCAGAATTCCCAAATATCGTTACACAAACCCACACCCATGGGCTAGGATGCTCGCCAACCAAGGAAGAGTTGAAGAAGAAGAAGAAAGCAACGGATGCACCAATAGAACCATACCTGAAAACTCTTAATGGGTACTTCGTCAAGCAGGGGGAAGATTTTCCGATTTGTGGTTTTCCAGAGCCATGGTTGGATGAAGCAGAGAAGCGTATGAAGCCGGGATTCGAGATCTTCTTTGCGCATGACTTCTGTGATTATGAGGACCCTTATCTTCAACAGCCTGCAAAAACTGCCATTATTCAAGACTGGGTGTGTACTCTGGATGGCTCGGCAATGAAGAACCTCCTAGAAGAAAGGAGCGGGGAAACTGAAAAGGGGAACTCTGCAGAGACTAAGAATGAAGGTGAGAAAAGCCGGGATGAAGAAGACAGCAAGGAGAATAAAGAAAGGGAGAAACCAGAGTACAAAGGGAAACCAGAGGAAGTGAAAATAGAAGAGATTACTCAGGAAGAGGAACGGGAAGATCATTTCATCGCTGATATAGGAGGGAAAAGCAAGAAAGAGTGGGTCTTTGAGTCTAGTGATAGGTATCCCCCTCACCCAGAGTCTGTATTGGCCCAAATGAGGCGTCTTTCCATTTCTATGTCTGTTGTAATTGCTCCGAAAAAAGTTAATGAGAATGTGACTAATTCTGCTTACTTGACTGCGCATAATAATAACTGTGATGCATGTGATGAATATGATGAAATACCTCATGAATTACAAAGATTAATTGAAAAAGAAAATGAACCTGCATGCAAAATCATGGAAAGCACTTTAACCATTAATCTGGGAAATGAAGATAATCAACAAAATGTTTCTATTGGCTCCACACTTAACAATGAGGAAAGCGAAGAATTAATCAATCTATTAAAAGAATTCAAAGATGTCTTTGCATGGTCCTATGATGATATGCCAGGAATTGATCCAGAAATTGTCCAACACCATATTCCCCTTTTCCCAAATTCAAAACCTGTGAAACAAAAATTGAGGCGAATGAGGCCTGAATGGGCGCTTAAAGTGAAAGAGGAGGTTGAAAAGCAACTAAAGGCTGGATTCTTGATTGTAACCGAGTATCCTGATTGGGTTGCCAATATTGTACCGGTTCCTAAAAAGGATGGTCGTGTTAGGGTTTGTGTAGATTTCCGAGATTTGAACAAAGCTAGCCCTAAGGATGATTTCCCTTTACCCCACATCGACGTATTAGTAGATAATACCGCAGGGCATGAACTTCTGTCTTTCATGGATGGGTTTTCAGGGTACAACCAGATCTTAATGGCACCAAAGGATAGAGAGAAAACAACTTTCATCACACCTTGGGGGACTTACTGTTATAGAGTTATGCCGTTTGGACTTAAGAATGCAGGTGCAACCTACCAGAGAGCTGCCACCACATTATTACATGATATGATTCATAAAGAAGTAGAAGTATATGTGGATGACATGATAGTAAAGTCTAAGGAAAGAGGAGGGCATCTGGAGGCATTAAGAAAATTCTTTGAAAGGCTGAGAAAGTTCGGGATGAGGCTAAATCCACAAAAATGCGCCTTTGGGGTTACCACTGGGAAACTACTAGGATTTCTGATCACCCAGAGAGGAATTGAGGTAGACTCCACCAAAATTCAAGCTATAACCAAAATGTCGCCGCCAAAGAACGAAAAGGAGTTGAGAGGATTCTTAGGAAGAATACAGTTCATCAGCCGCTTCATATCCAAACTCACCATAACCTGTGACCCGTTGTTCAAATTATTGAGAAAAGGGGAAAAGTTCGAATGGGATAACCAGTGCCAAAAAGCTTTTGAAAAGATCAAAACCTACCTCCAAAACCCACCTGTCCTATCACCTCCTAAGCCCGGGAAACCTCTATTGCTATACCTATCCGTAACCGAGAACTCAATAGGGTGTATGCTGGCCCAAGAAGAGGAAGAGGGGCGTGTGGAAAAAGCCATATACTACCTGAGTAAGAGGATGACTGGGTATGAGTTGAACTATTCACCGTTGGAGAAAGCTTGTTGGGCCCTAGTTTGGTGTACCCGTCGCCTTAGGCATTACATGCTAGCCTTCCATATCACCCTGATATCCCGAATGGACCCACTCAAATACCTTTTTGAAAAACCTACCCTGACCAGTAGGATATCCCGTTGGACCATGATGCTAGCTGAATTCGATATTAGATATGTCACTTCCAAATCTGTCAAAGGGAGAGCCGTCGCCGAGTATTTAGCTGACCTCGCCATAGAATCCGAAGAAAGGGGAGAATTTAAGTTTCTGGATGAAGAAGTAATGGAAGTAAAAGAGAGTCTTTGGAAAATGTACTTCGATGGAGTAGCTAATCAAATAGGGTACGGGGTAGGGATTATCCTCATATCACCTAGCGGGGCCCCCACTCCGTTGGCCATTAAGCTCAAGTATAATTCGACTAATAACACGGCAGAGTATGAAGCCTGTATAATTGGGATGGAAGCAGCCTTGGCTTTGGGAGTAGAAAAGATCGATGTTTTCGGGGACTCTAATCTGATAATATCACAAGTGAGGGGTGACTGGAGAATAAAGTATGAGAAATTGAGACCTTACCATGAATACCTAGAGAGCCTAAAGGTGCAATTCAAAAGAATGTCGTTCTATTACCTTCCCCGTGAGGAGAACCAATTGGCAGATTCCTTAGCAACCTTAGCCTCAATGATCCAAATTCCTGTAGGAGTCTCCATGATTCCCTTGTCTATAGAAGAGAGAACACGACCATCGTATGAAACAATCGCCGCCATTGAAGAAGAGAGACAGGTTGAGATACCATGGTATATAGATGTTTGGAACTTTGTTGAAAAAGGAGAATATCCCAGAGGAGCTTCAGAGAAGGATAAGAAAGCAATTCGTAGATTTTCAGCCCAATTTGTAATCTATGCGGGAAAGTTGTGGAAGAAGTCCTACACCGGTTATAATTTAGAATGTCTATATGGAAGGGAAGCAAGGAAAATGATGGAAGAAATACATGAAGGAGTATGTGGGCCCCACATGAACGGACACGTGTTGGCCAAAAAGATAATTCGGCAGGGATACTATTGGACGACTTTAGATAAGGATTGCTATGAGTATGTTAGGAGATGCCATAAATGTCAGGTTCATGCAAATTTAATACATACCCCACCTTCCCAGATCTATAGCATGACCACCCCTTGGCCCTTCTCTGTATGGGGTATTGATATCATCGGGGAAGTAATTCCAAAAGCTTCAAATGGGCACCGGTACATAATTGTGGCAATAGACTATTTTACCAAATGGGTAGAAGCGGCATCATACGCAACTTTGAAGGTAAAAGATGTGGTGAATTTTATCCAGAAGAATATAATCTGCAGATACGGGGTACCAAATGAGCTTATTTCTGACCACGGGAGTCATTTTCAGGGAGAGGTTATTCCATTCCTAGAGAAGTATAGGATCACCCACCACCAGTCCTCACCATACAGACCACAAACAAATGGAGCAGTAGAGGCAGCAAACAAAAATGTAAAAGCCATTCTAGGGAAAATGACGGATACATATAGGGATTGGCATGAAAAATTACCTTTCGCTTTGTGAGGATATCGAACTTCCGTGAGAACCTCAACCGGGGCTACACCATACTCATTGGTCTACGGGATGGAGGCTGTTTTGCCAGTAGAAGTCGAAATACCATCTCTAAGAGTTCTGGCAGAATGCGAGGTAACTGAACTAGAATGGTTGCGGGGGAGATATGAGGAATTGATGTTATTCGATGAAAAGAGATTGGCTGCTGTAAACCATACTCGGGGATATCAGAAAAGGATAGCTCGTGCTTTCAACAAAAAGGTTCGCCCAAGGAAGCTTGCTGAGGGCGACCTGGTCCTCAAAGAACTTAAAGCGCCCGTTTATGACCCACGAGGAAAATTCAAACCCAACTGGGTCGGACCATACATCATTAAGACACTCCTCTCCGGGGGAGCTGCCTATCTCATGGACCTAGATGGAGTTGAGTTTAAGCAACCAATCAACATCGATCGCCTCAAAAAGTACTTTGCTTGAAACCTTGTCTTTCAAAACCTCCAAAATTGATGAACTACGCTTGACCTGATTCCCGATAGGGGATACGTAGGCAACCTGCTCGGTTCGGTCACAAAATAACAAAAAAGATGTATGTGTGTTCTTTCTAGCCTTAGCTGAACTACTGCGGACCTGATACCCGTTCGGGGATAAGTAGGCGGGCCCACAAGGCCCTCGGTCCAAAGCCCAAACAAGTTTAAGAGTCCCAAGTTTTCACCATACCAAACTAGGGGCAAACTTGCGTTTGCCCGAGAACCACATCTAAATCCCGAAACCAGGGGCAAACTTCGTTTGCTAGAACCGATGAACCCAGACAAAGCTTAAACCCATTTCTGGATCTACTGGCTATCAAAATGTGCATCATGTGGAAACAAGCAAGAATTCATTATATAGAGGGATTAAAACTAAGCAAGACTCATGAAAGAGTAATAAAAGCTGAAGGAGACATTGAGGGGAAAACTGTTCATAACCCAAAGAAATTTAAGAAGTGCTAACTTTGATTCTTCATGATCAGGGCATTTTCAAATATAAAAAAAATAAAAAAGAAAAAAAAGAAATGCATCACAGAAAATAAACCTAGCAAAAGTTAAGCAGAATTTGTCAAAACTTTTAAAATCTTGCTTCGTTCCTTTTTACTTTGTCTATCTGGAAGCTACCCCCTGACCAGAAACTGAATCTCAAGCAAATACTCTGCGGTCAGGACAACTGAAGTTGGAATCCTCCGAAAGGGAGCCGATACCCTATCATGCCAAGCCTCTGCGAATATCCTCACGGTCGAAGGACGTAGGGCAAAGCTCCTCGAGAAATCAGCAGTAATAACATCGGGGACATCCTGGAGCAAGCCAAACTGGCGGGCTACCCGACTGGGAATGTAAAAGGTGGTAACTCGCAGACCAGTCAACCAAATCCTGGGGCGCCCAGGAAGTCGTACCGCGACAGAGCAATAAGACCATCGGGGGCATATCCAGCAGATGTCCTCGTAACTCAAGCCTCGAAACCAAGCAAGCCAGCTAGTAGCTGTGCGGGAGGGGTAATGGACGCCCATGCGATCATAAGGGAGCAGTCTCCCGAGGGGAAGGTGAGCAAAGAAGCTCAAGCGCTCGAAGAGCCAAATCTGTAAAATGTGGGGTGACCCCGAAAGCAGCATCGATCCCGCGGTATGTACATGATCCAGGCCTAGCAAAGTCTCTCCCAGAATGAGCATAACAGCGCTCCGCATCTCTCGGAGGCCACAAACGACCGAAATCAGGATATCAGTGGAAGACTGAAATAAGAAGTGTGAAAGCATCGCCAGAGAAAGGGCATTCTGCCTGATGACCTGATACCTCCTATCGTCAGGATCGCCAATGGGTGCATAAGTGGAGGAGAGGCGGTCGAAATCAATATGACGATCATGAACAAAGGAGCTGGCAGCGCCCCGAGAAATGCCAAGAAGGGCCGATAAATCCTGGATATATCCCGCCTGGATCTGTGGAATGATCAGATCGGCATACGGATCGGTGTGAAGGATGGCGCTAAACTCGTCAAAGAGAGGACAGACCTCCTCGTGACCAAACTGAAAGACGTGAAGAGAAGGGTCCCAACACATGATAGCTGCTCGAAGCAAGTCCTCATCCAGAGCTGTGTGGCGAAATGTGAAAAGGTCTGTCAGTCTGTGGGATTCAAGGTTGAGTCGGTCGATGCCGGAAAGGGAATCCATCCATGGGTATAGGATGTCGGAACTAATAGGGGCCATGAAGAAAGGAGGAGGATATAAAAGGAAAAGTTTGAATGCAAAGAAGGCAAAAATGGCTCTAGAAATCCCGAATGAACCTAGGAATGGGTAAATGGCAGCTTATATAGAAAAAGGGGTCGGACCGGCACTCAATGTAAAGCGGCGGCACTCACTGAGTGCCGGCCGACAGTTACTGAATGCCGCACGGCATTCACTGAGTGCCGCCAAGCTTCACTGAGTGCCGGCCCAGGTTTAAAAGGCACGTGGGTCATTTTGTAACTTTAATCAGCCCAAACCTGCACGAAATTTGAATAAAAAATGCTGCCAATCATCATTCTAGCACCATTGTTTGCACCACTCATCAAAATAAAGCCAAGAAAGGGTATTCATGATCTAAATAAGCAAAGGGAATAAGGTTCAAGAACTAAGCCGGAGAAGCAATCAAGCATGAATATAAACAAATTCAAAATGGGCACGCAGGCCACCATGCATGAGTATTGCTAATTCGCCTAAATAATTTAAAGAAAAAAAAGAGAGAATTCGAAATTCTTTGTCCTCGCATGGACATAACATAACATAAAGGAGATAAGCTATCCTCGTCTACGACGAGGATTCCTTCTGGGCGTTTACTTAGCTGTCTGACCTCTCCCAGCTCCGCCATCGCCTCCATCTCCGCCGTCGCCTCCATCTCCGCCATCGCCTCCATCTCCATCACCTCCTTGGTAGCCGCCACCTTGGCCACTACCGCCAGCACCTCCCTGGTAGCCGCCGCCCTGGCTCAATTGGAACTCCTGGATTTGTCTCCTCAGAGCCGCCATCTTAGCTTCCTGTAAGAAAGAACAAGCGAAATAAGTAATGCAATTAAGAAAAGAGAGAGAAGAAGGGGAAAGAAGAAAGGGAGTGTAATACCATAGCTCTAGCCTGAAGATCAGCGTTGGTCCTTGCTCCATCAGCCTGAGAAAAAGAAAAAAAGAGAGAATTAGAACGCAGTTATTAGAATAAAGGTGATCATTTGAATTCTTTTTTTTAAATAATCTAATAATAATAATAATGGTGATTGTTCGAATTTTTGCAAATAAACAAATAGTAATAATAAAAATGATAAAGAATTTGTTTCAAACAAAAGAGGAATTTACCCTCCATTCACGTCCATGAATCCAGTGCTGGACGGTGTGCGCATAGGACAGACCCTCTTCAGCATAATCCCGGGGGACTGTATCATATTGCAGAGGGATAGTCGGAACATTCTGAGTGTAAGGGGTCAGCTGGTACATGGTCTCTTGACCCATGTCGACCATGGGAACGCTTCAATTCCACTGCGGAAGGGCTGGGGGTTCAGCGACCCCAGGAACAGGCTGCAAATAAGAGTTTTTGACTTGAATGATTGAAAAAGGAATAGAAAAAAAAATAAATAAATAAAAAATACATATGTGAATAAGGTTTGTTACCCGGACAACATCCATAAAGGGAAAATTGTGCATAAGAGAATTCAATCTAAAGGCCGCATAACCATCTGGGTCGTCCAGAAGGTTTGCAATGTTCTCCCCGTCTAGAGCAGCCACCAGGTCATCATGATCCAGGGTCTCCGTGCTCCTCATAGTAGCGGGAGGGGCCCACGGCACATAAAAGTTTGGGGCAGCGAGAGACTGCCTAGTCACCCTCTCACCAAGGTACCACTCCCGACACGCCTCGCCCACCATCAGAACCCTCAATCTAGAATAGGCCACCGCCGCCTGAATCGCTTCACCTGCCTCTGGGAGGGCCGCCGCCCACGGGTTCCATATCACATGAATCTCACGCAAATTAATGAGAAGGTTCCGGTAACCAACAAAATCATGAGCCCCGACTTTTCGGCCCGTTGCTTCCTTCCTCCACTTCAAGCCCTGAGGCATGATAGCAGCCTCGCTGTCCCGGGTACTGGGAGCTCTCATCCGGAGGTATTCATGAGACCATATCTGCAAGGCAAAATAAAGAGGCAAATTCAGTTTTCAAAATTGGAGGAAATGAATGCAATAAAAAATAAAATGAATGAGATGAATGAATGAACAAATAATAAAGTTGAAGCTTTACCTCCCAAGCTCTCCAGTACCCGCTCGTAGAGGGGGAGTTTCCCCTGGAGACCTCACTCATGTGATTGTAGAGAGTGGCCAACCCCGCCCCTCCCCAGTTGTATTGGGAGATGCGACCGACGTCTGTGAGAGAAGCCAAATACCCAAGATTGATTATGTCACCCTTTGTGCTCATCAGCGAGCAACCCAACACATACATGATGAAAGCCCTGGCCATCTGATCGTCCGTAAAAGCCTGACCTTTGAAAGTATCCTAGAACCATTTTGCCGGCACTATAAAATCCCCTGGATGAGCCCCAAGCAAGTCGATAATTTCTTCATGACGGTTCTGAAGATCGTCATAGCGAGCAATAGGGAGGCCACCAAATGGGACGCCAGTGATCATGGCGAAGTCTAAGGGAGTCATCGTCATCTCCCCGAAAGGCATATGGAAGGTGTTCGTCGGGTCCCACCACCTTTCCGCCAAGGCTTGAATGTGGGTCCGGTCATTTGTACTCTTCTCCAGAAGCAAAGCAAAGAGCCCGAATCCAGCATTGTTGACCAAGGTTCTCACATCATCAGAGAGCTCCACATACCACCTTCGGCCATGAGCCATGCTCCCATGACCCTTGAGAACAAATTCTGGAATCTGCAAAAAAAAAAAAAAAAAAAACAAAAAAACAAAAGGAGTCAGAGATAATAAATGTTTTTTTTAGTATTGAGTAAGGAAAAGAACTCTCGAATCCAAATGACTCGATTGTTTGAAAATAAAAAGGTTCTCGAATCTAAGCGACTCATTTGTTTTGAAAAAGAAAAAAGTTCTTTGGAGTCTAAGCGACTCGATTGTTTGAAAATAAAAGGTTCTCGAGTCTAAGCGATTCATTTGTTTTGAAAAATAAAAAAGAATTCTTTGGAGTCTAAGCGACTCGGTTGTTTGAAAATAAAAAGGTTCTCGAGTCTAAGCGACTCATTTGTTTTGAAAAAAGAAAAAAATTCTTTGGAGTCTAAGCGACTTGATTGTTTGAAAATAAAAGGTTCTCGAGTCTAAGCGACTCATTTGTTTTGAAAAATAAAAAAGAATTCTTTGGAGTCTAAGCGACTCAGTTGTTTGAAAATAAAAGGTTCTCAAGTCTAAGCGACTCATTTGTTTTGAAAAATAAAAAAGAATTCTTTGGAGTCTAAGCGACTCGGTTGTTTGAAATAAAAGGTTCTCAAGTCTAAGCGACTCATTGTTTTGAGAAAATTCTCTAGAGTCCAAGCAACCCATTTGAAAAGGTTTAAAAAAAAAAAAGAAAAAAAGAAAAATCCTTTTTGTCTAAGCGACTCGAAAAGAAATTCTTTTGGGTTTGAGCGACTCATCGATTCAAAAAAAAAAAAAGAGGGTGAAGCTTTGGGTTATGCAATAATAGATTTTCAGGTTCGTAATTTACCCGAGCGCTTCACGGGATTGATGTAATCCCTCGTTAGCATTGGATAAATAAGCATGAAAAGTTAATAAAGACGATAAGAAAGCACAATACCAAGCGTTGAACCCCAATCATGGCATTCTACCCAAGAAAATCAATTCGGACAAGGGAAAGATAGTGCAAAAAAAGGGGTGGAACATATTTAAATAAACAAGAGCCACAAAGAACATTCATGCATATATTGTGTATCATACTACATGGCATCACATTAGCATAAAAGGGGGGAAGGGCATTCATGCATGCATTGCTCATCATTCATAGCACTACATTGCATTATCTCACCATAAGCATAAAAAGGGAAGTTTGGGAGTATACCAATCGATTGAAAGCCCGTGCCGAGAGATGTGCCCCAGGATCAGCAAGCAAAACTGATGAACTGTGGACTGGATTGGGTTTGTATTTCTTCTTGGGAGGGCCGTAAGACCCTGAACCACTGGCCATTGGGGAATCTACAAACAAGAAAAAGGGAAAGTCAGTGTTTATATAAAAAATCTTGAAGGAGAGAGATCAAATAACATGAAGAAACATGATTTCAAACACATGATTAAAGTAAAGATGTAATCTTTATGAACATACCTTGATTGTGAGGGGTTCTTGAAGAAAGAATCAAGAAAAGGTGAAGTTATAGAGGGGAAATCCGAGAGAGGAGGGAGGAGAGAATGAAGGAGAGAGGAGGAAACCAAGTTTTAAAAAAAAAAAAAAACTGCTGGCCAGGCCGGCACTCGATGGAAAGCCACCGGCACTCAGTGAAAGCCGCCCGGCATTTCACAAAGTGCCGGCTGGCACTCAATGGGTGCCGGTCTCCCTCACCGAGTGCCGCCGCGTGTGACAGGTGGCCCTTTTACCCCTGATTTTCACTATTTACAAAAGAACCCCCGAATTTTGCCCCCAGGTCCCTAGGGATTTTCCCTCGTTTCAAAGGGACCCCCGAGATTTGAAAAATAAGTTATTAAGCCCTTTGAAAAGTGAAATTAGCCCCTGCTTGTTGAAAATTCTGGCAAAGAACACCCGTTTGCGATAAATAAGCCGGATAAGTCTATTCGACTCCGGATTTCTCTGAATTTGAAATTTATTGGAGTATTATTGACTCCGAAATTTTTGGAAAAATAAGTAATTTGAGTCTGATTCGACTCCGTGATTTCTTTGAATTTGAATCTGATTGGAGTCTAATTGACTCCAAAAATTTTGGAAAAATAAGTAATTTGAGTCTGATTCGACTCCAAATTTCTTTGAATTTGAATCTGATTGGAGTCTAATTGACTCCAAAATTTTTGGAAAAATAAGTAATTTGAGTCTATTCGACTCCGGATTTCTCTGAATTTGAAATTGATTGGAGTATTATTGACTCCGAAATTTTTGGAAAAATTAGTAATTTGAGTCTGATTCGACTCCGTGATTTCTTTGAATTTGAATCTGATTAGAGTCTAATTGACTCCAAATTTTTTGGAAAAATAAGTAATTTGAGTCTGATTCGACTCCGAATTTCTTTGAATTTGAATTTGGTTGGAGTTTAATTGACTCCAAATTTTGAAAAAATAAGTAATTTGAGTCTATTCGACTCCAGATTTCCTTGAATTTGAATCTGATTAGAGTCTAATTGACTCCAAATTTTGAAAAAATAAGTAATTTGAGTCTATTCGACTCCGGATTTCTTTGAATTTGAATCTGATTGGAGTCTAATTGACTCCAAAATTTTTAGAAAAATAAGTAATTTAAGTCTGATCCACTCCGGATTTCTCAGAATTTGAATTTGAAATTGAATTTGGTTGGAGTCTAATTGACTCCAAAATTTTGGAAAATTGATTTGAGCCGGATTGGCTCTGTTTCTCTGAAAAATAATTTGATTTGAGCCTGATTGGCTCCAATTCTTCGAAAAGAAAAATGAAAAATAAAAAAATAAAAATAAAAAAGAAAAAATGATGATGTGTTCAAGCCAGATTAGCTCCGATCCTTTTTAAAAAAAAAAAAGAGAGAGAGAGCATTTGGTAGAGTCGATGCGGTTTGAGCTTGCTTTGGCTCCAATTCTTTGAAAGACAATCTGATCCGAGCTTGGATAACTCCGATTTTGAAAAACGTGATCTGATTTGAGTCTGATCGATTCCTAAATTCAGAAGAATGAATTGATTTGAGAAGTTAAGCTAATCTGATTATGATGGACCATCAAGTTCCAGAAATGAAATGGATACGCATTTGAGTGCTTCCAGATTTAGGAAAATTTGAAAATAAACCTTGAAAAGGAGAGTAACTCCAAAAGGGGAAAATAAGAGTCGAGTTTGATTTTGCATAGAAAAATGACACATTTGCATCTTTGGTTTTCGCAAACAAATCTGCGCTTATCAGATGATCTTGGAAGATTATGGAGCGTAAGGCGTAGAGCGGCTCAATCTTTCAGCGTGCTACCTGATTCGACTTAGTCGATCAGATGATTTTGGAAGATTATGGAGCGTAAGGCGTAGAGCGGCTCAATCTTTCAGCGTGCTACCTGATTCGACTTAGTCGATCAGATGATTTTGGAAGATTATGGAGCGTAAGGCGTAGAGCGGCTCAATCTTTCACCGTGCTACCTGATTCGACTTAGTCAATCAGATGATTTTGGAAGATTATGGAGCGTAAGGCGTAGAGCGGCTCAATCTTTCAGCGTGCTACCTGATTCGACTTAGTCGATCAGATGATTTTGGAAGATTATGGAGCATAAGGCATAGAGTGGCTCAATCTTTCAGCGTGCTACCTGATTCGACTTAGTCGATCAGATGATTTTGGAAGATTATGGAGCGTAAGGCGTAGAGCGGCTCAATCTTTCAGCGTGCTACCTGATTCGACTTAGTCGATCAGATAATTTTGGAAGATTATGGAGCATAAGGCGTAGAGCGGCTCAATCTTTCCGTGTGCTACCTGATTCGACTATGGAGCGTAAGGCGTAAAGCGGCCCAGTCAATCAAACGGTTCTCAAAAAGTATGCGTGCGTGTCATCCGTATTGTCCCCCGAATAGGACGATGTCATAATAGGAAAACTTGAAGAATAGTGCATTTCTGATAATAGGAACTTGGGAGCATGGGGCAGACAACCATTAAACATGTGCATCACGATAAGATAGGTACATTCATCCGTATGATTATTTGCAGTTGTGTGTTGTCCCTCACCCGAACTACGTCCTGGTCTGATTCCCATTGGGATACGTAGGCAGCTCACCATTGAGCACGACCAACATCTTGGCTCTCCGCGCACCCGATTTTGCAACGCACTTTCGTTTTTTTTTTTTTACCTAGATTTGACTGTTTGGTCAAAGGCTTGTCTTTCACACAGGCTTTGACATTCATTTGTGATACGCGTTGCTTCACGAACTCTGTCAAAGAGGGGCAAACTGTAGACACCCCAATTTTGACTAAACGTCAAATCCAGGGATTGGTTACCTCTCAAAGACCGATGATGATGATGTCCGTGATGTTCGAAGGTTTTCCAAGAAATTCAAAATCTTCAAGATATTCTTCAAAGATAAAATGAAAAATTAAAAATAAGGGAGAGGATTCGGGCATTCGGAGGGAAACCCGAACGACGAAGAACGTGTGAGAAACCCAGTCTGGGAATCCGTTTTCTTTTAAAGAAAAGAGAATTAATAAACAAAAAAGAGAGTGAGAAAGAGGGAGTTTCCTTGGAAGAAAATGGGAAGACAAAATAAATGAAAAGATTTTTTGAAGAAGAGAAAATACAAAAGGAAATAGTATATTCAAAAATATACCATGCACATGGTTGATACCATGCACATGGGGGATCTTAATGCAAATATATACATACATAGAATAAAAATTTTTGGTTTACACCAACATATTTTTGAAAAATCAAAAAGAATGACAAAATTCAGTTAGCCCCGGCACGCGGAAAACGCGGTTGCACTCACTGAGTGCCGCGCCGGCACTCTCTGTTTGCCGCCCGGCACTCAGTGAGTGCCGCCGGCAACCGTCGAGTGCCGCTGGCTGTAACAGACTGCATTTTCTCACATGTTCTAGAAGAAAACCTTGCACAAGGGTCTCCACCCGAATTTACCCATCTGTCCTTGAGATAATGGCCTATATAAACAAAACCTTCTCTTCCATTTTGGGGGACTTGAACTTGAAAATCAAGAGATACACATACACAAGAATGATATAGATTTTTAAGAGAGAGAGAGAGAGAAAAGAAGAATTTCTTGAAGAACTTGAAGAACTTTGAAGAAAATTTGGAAATCTTGGAAGATCCTCACAAGAAGTTGAAGAAATACTTGAGGTCATAGAGGTAACCTCTTAATCCTTGATAGAATTAGGACCATTCAATCACAAGTTCATAGTTCTAGGAACTTTTTCACATTTTCAAAACCTCTCTTCTTATCCCATTTCATCACACACCACCAAGAACTTGTGATTGAATCTCATGACATTTCATCAATTTGGATCTAATTAATGCTTTGGGTTTAAGACAAATTCAACTTTGAAGAGTTTGTATTCTTAGTTTTCTAAGTAATCTTTGATTTTCCTTACTTCTATTTCATTCAAAAGGTGCATGAGGTCTTCCATATCTCATTGAACCTCTTTGAGTTTGATTCCTTAATTTCCTATGATCTTATGATCTATATGGAGATTAGAATGAATCATAGTCTTAATCTACATATAATTAGTGAGATTCAAGTCTTAATCCATGACTTGAACCTCCTCATTAAGAATCTTATGGAATCCTTACTATATTCCAATGAGGTTTGAGTAGATTTTAACTTCATTTAGTCTCCAATGACCCTCAAATGGTAGGAGAAATATTTTAGTTTGAGTCTATCTCTATGGCTTAGACTAATCTCTCCCTTGGGTTTTGAGAAGTTCTCCATACTTCATCTAAAACCTACATGTATGAGTGTATTTGTCCTCCAATGACCACCAAGTGGTAGGGGTAATGACTTGAACTCAAGTTTTGATCCATGAATTTGAGTTCATTGTTTGGGATTTTGTGAGGTTTATTTCCATACTTCATCAAAAGTCCATAAGTCTAAAGATGTCCTTAGTCTTCAATGACCATTAAATGGTAGAAGAAGTGATTTGGTTTAAGCCCAACACCATGATTCAATAGTTGAGGTCAACCAACAAAGTTGAACTAACAAAGTGAAAACAGTGAGTTTACAAACTGTTTTCGATCAAAGATTTTTAGTTCAAGATCAGACCGTTGGAATCGAATGAAACCAACGGGAAAATATCAATAACACATTGTTTTACCACTGTGATTTTTGTTTTAGTAAGATTTTGTGCTTAGAAGGGTTTGATCATGGTTTTTGTAAGCTAATTACAATCTGTCTAGAGTTTTAGAATACTTTCAGAACAGTAAGTTCATTTTGAAATTATTAAATCAGAACCTTAATAACGTTTTCGGGGTCTCAAATATTTTTTTATAAGTACATTAATGTGTTAGGAAGATACCCTAAAACGATCTAAGTGTTTCTCATTTTTTTACTATTTTTAGAAAATCATACAAGATCTCTGGACAGAGAGTTGCAAAATCCTGAGTGAGGTCTAGTATTTTCCATATTCCTGGAGATCTAACCGTTGAAACCTCAATTTTCTTTTTGGGTTAGAAACTAGACTCACAGAGGCATAACATATCAAAAATTCATTAATATCCAACTGTTAAAAGTATTTTATTCCTATTTTGGAACGTCTGGCCTGCTCTCTGTAATTCATAAAAAACTGCTACTGTTTTTATCTAATCTTATTTATTTTAACTCAAATGGTCTTTTAATGTCTTGGAACCCAAACCATGTCTTGAATAATGATAATTTAGATTAAATCCAGAAGCTAAGTGATCCAAATTAGTGAATAAATTCATGTCTCATTCTTGTTCATAATCATTCATTCATTCATATACATTGATGCTTATAGTTAGAACTAGTTCTTGGATAAAGGTGGACTTAGTTGAATTTAATTGAACATGACTTAGGATTGATTACTTTTTGATATTATATCTAGTATAAGGCATGTGTACTAATCTTTGTTTTGTAGCGCTTTGAGGTACAATTTCTCAACCCTTCTCTAGTTTAATTTACTTCATTGATTTTAATTGATTTTTCGACCCCATGTGCGACACCTTAGCTTAGGTTTTGCCTTTTGTGAATATATGAATTAGAGACTTTTTTTTTTTTTTAGAAATTTTGTTCTTGCATGCATTGCACGTTTGATATTCGCGGCTGGATCCCGGGTATGTTCTCTAGTTTTCTATTGCATATCATATTGTTTGCTAGTTGAATTATGTGACTTATGAATGATATTTTACCGTTAGCAATTTTACACCCTTTCCAACATGCTTGTGTTATGTATACCTATATATGTATTAATTGAGGGCATGCTTAGATTAATAATTTGATTAAAAAGGATGTTGAGTAGAGGCCTATCGTGAGATAGGATGAAAGGGGGTGTTTTAGTCCTCCGGGCTCCTTCCCCTTTCATTCCATAATCCCCGAACCCAGTTTATCTTTGGTTTCGCAAAAGATCAGTTTGCTTTAAAATGGTTTCTTAATTTTTCCTTTTAAAAATTAAGTGGCGACTCTTCGTGTATTTGAATTGGAATTTGAAAAAGTGTTTTAAAAAACTAAAGTGGGCCCAAATGCCGGTATCCACAACTACGAGCCTGAGAGGTCGCATCATCAGGTAAGGGAAGGAGGCCAGCCTGCTCGATCACCCTGTAAATGGCCCAAGCACCTTTCAGGTACTTCTTGGCAGCAATGTATCGAGTGGGGTGCCTCATGAAGTCAATATATAGGCGCGGCAAACAGACTGGTAACCCCGTCCCTATGGCATATAACACGTGTGCATACCAGGGTGCAATCTTCTCCCGGTAGGAGGTCACCAAAAGACAATTGCTGAGAGCAAGGTGGAGCATGTGGTAATTATCGGTCAGATAAACATCGGCAATAAGGGCTGTACCATCCCAGCTCGGTAATGCACCCCCGGTAAGCTCTCGGATGACAGCAGTCGATGAGAGCACTGGCGTGCCAGCACGGTGTGGGCATACACAGTCAGGCACCTCCGGGACTCCTAGAGCAGCTGAGACGGTGGCTGGACTGAACACAATCTCCCGGCCGCGAAAGAATGATCGGAGTGTGAATGCGGTATCGGGATCTCAGATCATCGTCGCACAAGCCGCGCGAATCCATGAGAGATTCACTCTCTTTGCTGGAGAGAGCAAATCGTACCAATGTGGCATGGCTCGAATGCGGGCGAGCTACCAGGGAGTAGTGAGCCATGCCGTCTCGAGTGGTCGCTCAATCATGACCTTCCGGGACTGAAAATAGAGCGTGAACCACTGGCGGTCGGGGGTGTTCCGGAAGCCGTGGTGCAGGACCGGGTCAGGAATGGCGAGATCAAAGGGCTTCTCCCTGTGGTACCCTGTAACAGGGTTCATTGTGAATATCCTGAAATGGAAAAGAAAAGAAAACGACAATTAAAAACAGGAATTGAAAAGAAAACAAAGAAACTGCCAGAGTTCGAGCGATCGAACTTTTATCGATCGATCGAATAACGCAAATTGTCGATCGCTCGAATTCGCTCGATCGATCGAACAACTCGAATCGTCGATCGCTCGAATCCACTCGATCGATCGAGCACAGAGATGCGGCAGCAACGAGAACGATATCGGAAAAGAAAGGAAAACAACGAAACAATGTACGAGGACTAAAAACTAAATAAAACCGGTCGTATGACCAATGGGGGCACCCCCATCAAGATTCGAATAAGAATGGAAAGAGGGGGTGGCGCATGGCCTTACGTCGGGATATGTGCAGAGGGGGAGGATGAGGGTGATGAAGATGATGATTTGGGGATGAGGGCCTCCTCGATTCTGCGTGTGTGGTAAGGGGAACAAAAATCGCCCCCATTGCCTCTGTTCTTGAGCGCTCGAAAGTGAGGGAGATGTAGAGAACTGATGAAGTGTACGCTAGATGCCTCGTTTAAATACAAGTCTCGATCGATCGATGTCGTTCGATCGATCGAACGTTCGATCGATTGAGACCTTTTCAAGCGCTCGATGATGTGACATCATCGATCGATCGAGTAATGGTCGATCGATCGAATCTGAAAATTAATGGATATCACATAATGAATAAAACTATGCACCCCCAACTAGCCAACATTATTCTGGACATACATGGAAATGATAAAACAATGCAATGGCAGGACATGTAAGCCAAAAACTCATCCTCATAATAGAAAATTGCAATTTTTATTTAAATAAACCTTTATAATAGCATTCATATTGCAAAATTATTGCCCCCATTGGTGTTTAAGACCTTATTTAACTAAAGAAAACGAAAACAAGACTAGAACTAAAAATATTATATGTCTAGGATTACACTTCAATTGATAACAGATAGACCAATGACGAAAAACAATTGAAATGAACACTACTCTTCGAGCCAGAAAATTTCTTCGTCCACCATTTCTTCATTCTCCGCTAAAACGTCACATGTGGAGTCCAAACAGGATGATTCCCTTTCCCAGAACAGTCGAAAAGCAGCCAGGACATCATCGAGCAAGTCTGAACTCTCTAAGGAATTGAAAGCCCATGCAAGAGGTGATCTGTTGGAGACAAGGATAACGGAGTGGAACTGTGCAACAGACTTTCCTCTTGCGGTGGAGTGTCTGGGGACCTTATGTATGGTCCAAAGCCATGAAAAAGTTGATGTGCCAGGAAGAACGGTGGTCCCGGTGGATGTATAGTGACAATCCTGACAAAGGAAAAACCAAATGAAAACAACAAAAAGAAAAAGGAGTTAAATAAGACTAAAGGAAACGTCAACAGAAAGAAATAACAAAATAAAGAAAACAAGAGAAAGACAAGTGACAACGAATTAACCTCACTATTGGCATGAGACACCCATGTGCACTAGCAAGAAGTGGGCACTGAAGCCGAAACAGCAAATAGCTCAAGTGCACATAAATGTAAGGAACCACTGCGATGACAAGGAAGTCATCAACAAAGGTGAAAACAGCGTTGTGGCGTTCGGGCACCACATCTTGGAGGTCCTCTTCTTCCCATGGTTCCCACATGGAATCATTTTCCCATTGCTCCAATAGTGCATCATCCACTTCTCCAACAGCGTACCCTTCAGGTTCTCCTTCCTCACCAGAAAAGTCCATATGCTCGAAGGGGTTAATCTGGAGGAGAGTAGGATCATAAGGGATGTATCCATAGGTCAGGTCCACCACATCATCCGCCCCCGGACCTTCATAGGGAGATAAGTAGAATGCTATCTCATCAGTAGTCCAAGGGGGATTCGGATATTCAGAATCAGCCCATGACCCTATAGAATGAACGTCATCATCTCTTATATTGAAAAACCTGCAAAGGAGAGATAATATGATCCAGCTGATTAGAATCGAAATCACTTGTAGAGAAAGATAGAAAGAATTATAAAAAAATTTGAAAACCATCAAAAGTAAAGATATACAACAACAACGTGACAACACGCTTAACGTTTGAGATCAAGAGTAGTTGGGTTCATCCAGTTGGATGAACTCAGCCTCTGTTTGGAAATTCTCCAAGAACGGTTTTAGCCTTTGGCCATTGACCTTGAAAACTGCATCGTTCTTGGGATTTATCAGCTCGACCGCCCCATGTGGAAAGACAGATTTGACTATGAATGGTCCTGTCCACCGAGATCGGAGTTTGCCTGGGAAGAGGTGGAGGCGAGAGTCGTACAGCAAGACTTTCTGCCCCGGCTCGAATGATTTACGACAAATTATTCTATCGTGGCGAGCCTTCAACCTTTCCTTATGTAATCGAGCATTGTCGTATGCATTTCGACGTATTTCCTCCAATTCAGCCAATTGGAGTTTTCGAAGATGCCCTCCCTCTTTAATATCAAAGTTCAATGAGCATGTTGCCCAATAAGCTTTGTGTTCGATTTCGACAGGGAGGTGACATGCTTTGCCGTAAACTAGCCTAAACGGGGACATCCCTAGATTCGTTTTGTATGCAGTACGGTATGCCCATAATGCATCGGTCAGTTTATATGCCCAATCCTTTCTGTTGAAACTAACCATCTTTTCGAGAATATGCTTAATTTCCCGGTTAGGTAACTCTGCTTGCCCGTTTGTTTGTGGATGGTAGGCGAGAGCGATTTTGTGATTGACCCCATATTTCTTAAGTAGTGACTCCAAAGGCCTATTGCAGAAATGCTTGCCTTGGTCACTTATTAGGGCTTTCGGGGTTCCGAAACGTGATAGGATATGTTCCTTAAGGAAGGATATGACGGTTTTATGGTCATTGCGTCTTGTTGATATCACTTCCACCCATTTTGACACATACTCCACAGCTAGAAGTATGTATTCACAGTTATTTGATTTAGGGAACGGACCCATGAAGTCTATGCCCCAACAATCAAATATTTCAATCGTGATAATGGAGGTTAAGGGCATGGAGTTCCTTTTTGAAATTGTACCGAGCTGTTGACAGCGTTGGCACAATTTGCAGAAAGCGTAGGCATCTTTGAACAAGGTGGGCCAGCAGAAACCGCTATGTAGAACTTTTTGTGCGGTCTTTTGTGATGCGAAATGGCCACCGCATGCCTCAGAATGGCATGGTGCTAAAATGACGGTTATATCCTCGTTTGGGACGCAACGTCTGATGACCTGATCAGCACAATACTTGAATAAGTACGGGTCATCGAAGAAGAAATGATGTGCGAATGAGAGGAACCGCTTCCTATCTGGTTTGGACCAATGAGTTTGGGGTTTCTCCCGTGGCAAGATAATTTACTATATCAGCATACCAGGGCAAACCCACAACAGTCATCAATTGCTCGTCTGGGAATTCGTCTTTTATCGGTGTGGGTTCAGTGTTGTCAACAAAAGTTAACCGAGATAAATGGTCGGCGACCACATTCTCTACTCCCTTTTTATCTTTGATTGTTATATCGAATTCTTGGAGTAGAAGTATCCAACGGATAAGCCTTTGTTTTGCATCTTTTTTAGACAGCAGGTACTTGAGAGCCAAATGGTCCGTAAAGCAGACAATTGGAGACCCTATCAGATATGACCTATACTTGTCCAAAGCGAAGACGATTGCCAGGAGCTCTTTTTCAGTAGTTGTATAGTTCATTTGAGCCTCGTTAAGTGTTCGACTGGCATAGTAAATCACGTAAGGCTTGTTATCCTTCCTCTGCCCTAGGACTGCACCAATGGCATAATCACTAGCGTCGCACATTAGTTCAAAAGGCAAACTCCAGTCGGGTGCCTGGATTATCGGTGCGGAGGTAAGGTGATCTTTAAGTGCGTCAAAAGATGTTTGGCAGTTTCCCGACCATTCGAATGGTGTATCTTTGACTAAGAGTTGACACAATGGTCGGGAGATCGCACTAAAGTTTTGGATAAAGCGACGATAAAATCCTGCATGCCCCAGAAAAGATCGAATGTCCTTGACTGTACGAGGGACAGGTAAATTCGAGATTATATCAATTTTAGCTTTATCAACCTGAATACCTTTATCAGAAATGATGTGGCCGAGGATAATTCCCTTGGTCACCATGAAGTGACACTTTTCCCAATTTAGTACTAGGTGTTTGTCCTCGCATCTTGCCAGCACACGTTCAAGGTTGTCTATGCAATTTTCGAAACTATGGCCAAACACAGAAAAGTCGTCCATAAAAACTTCGAGTATTTGTTCGACCATGTCGCTGAATATGCTTAACATGCACCGCTGAAAGGTAGCAGGTGCATTGCATAAGCCGAAAGGCATACGACGGTAAGCGAAAGTACCGAATGGACACGTGAACGTAGTTTTCCTCTGATCTTCAGGAGCGATTTCAATTTGGTTATACCCACTGTATCCATCCAAGAAGCAGTAGTACTTATGACCCGCCACCCGTTCTAACATTTGATCCATGAAAGGTAATGGAAAGTGGTCTTTTCGGGTCACGGTGTTCAGTTTTCGGTAATCAATACACATTCGCCATTCAGTGGGAATGCGCGTTGATACTAATTCACCATCTTTATTCGGTATGACCGTTATGCCTGCTTTCTTTGGCACTACTTGGGTTGGACTAACCCACGGGCTGTTAGATATTGGATATATGATCCCAACATCAAGTAGTTTTAGCACTTCCTTTTTGACTACTTCTTCCATGTTGGGATTCAGACGCCTTTGTATTTGTCGCAAAGGTTTAGCGTCTTCCTCCAAATATATCTTATGGGTGCACACAGATGGGCTTATGCCTTTGAGGTCGGCAATAGTCCATCCTAGTGCTCCCTTATGTTGTTTTAGCACCTCGATTAACCTATCCTCTTGTTCAGAATTTAAAGTAGATGAGATTATGACAGGATAAGTCTTCTCAGTCCCTAAGAAAGTGTATTTGAGCTCTTTTGGAAGCTCCTTTAATTCCAATTCGGGAAACTGCATGTTCGAGGGCATGACTAGCTTTGTTTTAGGAGGCAGTGGTTCATATGGTGTTACCCAGATGCATTCAGCTTTATCCTCCTCTAGTGTATCCAACATGAGGCAAGTGTGATTTAAAGCAGCATCCAATGGAGTAGACTCTTTAGGTTGATAGATAGCATCAAATTGTGACACCACTACCTCCACAGGATCTTTGTAATCAACGAAATCGGCCTCATCTTCTATGACTGTGTCGATGTAATTCACTTCCTCCTCATCATCGTATTCTTCATGTCAGGGATTTGAGAAAATTTTTACATTTAACGTCATATTCCCGAATACGATGGTCATGATACCACTTCTCACTTTTATTGTGGCATCGATTGTGTTGAGGAAAGGACGTCCAAAAATGACCGGGATTTGTGAGCCTGGGTTGGACACAGGTTCGGTGTCTAAGATGACAAAATCGACCGGGAAAACAAATGAGTCTATTTGAACAAGGACATCTTCCAAAACTCCTCTTGGGTATTTAACAGACCTATCTGCCAATTGCAATGCAACTCGGGTGGGTTTGTATTCACCTAACCCTAGTTGTTTATAAACTGAGTATGGCAGAAGGTTTACGCTGGCTCCTAGGTCGAGGAGTGCGTTGTCTATCTTTTGATTCGCAATATGACATGAGACAGTGGGAGTGCCGGGGTCTTTGAGTTTAGGAGGCAACTCATTTTGGATAATTGCACTTGTTTGGCAAGCGACGTAAGCGTGTTTCTTCACACTTTGCCTCCTTTTGACCGTACATAAGTCTTTGAGATACTTAGCGTAGGCCGGCACTTGTTTTATAGCATCAAGGAGTGGGAGATTGATTTTAACTTGTTTGAATAATTCCAAAAACTCCTGATTCTTTGCCTCATTTTTGGGCTTCTTTAACCTTTGAGGATAAGGCGCGGGGAAAGGGCATTTTGGTTCTTCATCATTAATGGGTTCCTTTCCAGGCCTTCTCTCAACTTCCTCCACTTCTTTAGGAGCTTCAGTATTCGTTTCTAATGGTTCTTTGCTAGTAGTGGGCTCCTCTTCTTGAGTGGAAGGTTTATGTGTATTGACTACTTCGTCCTCCTCGTACTCTTCGGAACCTCGTACTCTTCGGAAGTAGAGGTAGGCATATTTTGCCCTATAATCTTGCCGCTTCTCAGAGTCGTCACGGCTTTTGCTTGTTCGTGATTTGGGGGACCATTATTGTATCCCTTAGGGTTTTGAAGTGGTTGGGCAGGAAATGTTCCACCCGATCCCTCTTGACGTGCATCCATTCTATCTAACGTCGCAGACATTTTACTCATCATTTGAATTAATTGTTGAGTTAGGTTGACATTAGAGAGAGGATCTTCCTCTTGCACCTTTTTGTGCGGTGGCACGTACACATTAGAATGTTGATTATTAGAGGGTTGCACTTGGTTGTAATTATTAAATCTATTTTGATTGTACGGCTGGGACTGCCTATTATATTGCCATTGATATTGGTTATTGTAGGGCTGCTATTGTTGATGTTGATTTTGAGTCCCAGCATCATTTTTCCAATCAAAACCAGGGTGATTCCATCGATTGTTATTGTTTTGTGAATTATTGTTGTTATAGGAATTCCCTGCCCCCCTATATCCTTGCATGGCATTCATTTCCATGGGGGATTGTTCTTGAAAATATGGCACATTAGGACAATACTGAGTAGTATGTCCCAACATATTACATGTACCGCATGGTTCTTCTGGCATTTACTGCCTTGAACTACCTCCTCTTATGCCTAACTCTTCTACTTTCTTTGCTAGTTCTTCATATTTAGTCATGAGGTGATCTTCACTGTTTAGTTGGTATAGGCTTTTCTCTTCTACACAGGATATCTGTGAGCGTGAGACATTGTCGGAATTTGACCATTCATGAGCGTATTCGGCTAACCATTTGAAGTGGGCTTCAGCCTCTTCGGTGTTTTTACGGAGAAATAGTCCTGAACTCATAGTTTCTACTAACTTCTTCGTTTCACCATTCAATCCTTGATAAAAGAAGCTGATAGTTCGCCATTTCTCAAACCCATGGTGTGGGCACGAGAGAAGCAAATCTTTGAAATGCTCCCATGTTTGAGTGAAGGTTTCATTGCTCTTTTGTTTATAGGAATTGATTTGGCGTTGAAGGTCTGTGGTCATGCGAGTTGGATAGAATTTCTTTAGAAATGCGATGCTCATCGCATGCCAGGTGAAAATTGAATTAGGTTTGAGGGAGTGTAGCCACGCCTTTGCTTTATCCTTCAAGGTGAAGGGGAACAACATTAGATGCGTCACCTCCCTAGGACAACTTTGTGAGAATGTTTTGCAAACATCCTCGAAATCAGTGACATGTAAGTATGCCTTCTCAATTTCCATCCCATGAAAGGTGGGAAGTAGTTGGATCATCCCATTGCGAAATTGAAATTCGCCAGTATGTGGTGGGATTCGAATGCAAGAGGGCGTAGGTGCATGTTCTGGTTGCATGAGATCGCACAGAGGACGTAACGCCTCATCAATTGGTACCACCACATTGTCACCATGTTCACTCTGATTATCATCCATTGATACAGTTGGAGTGACTACGGGATTAATGGAACTATCAGAGTTAGAAAGGTAGAATGGATTTCCAAAAATTCCTTCAATGGAAGTGTTGGACATGAACTATGAGAGTTCCTAAGGTGAGTGTTTACCAATAGACTCTGAAATAAAAGAAAAGAAAAACAGAAAGAGATGAAGAGAGATTGAGGTAACCTACGTATTAACTCGTCGCCTTCCCCGGCAGCGGCGCCAAAAACTTGACACGAATATTTTTCTGTGTGCTCTTGTGCAACACCCAAGTGTAGGTGATCGTGCAAGTAATACTGGATAAGTCCAGGTCGATCCCACAGGGAAGGCTGAGAATTAACTAACCTAGATTAGACTCAAACAGAAAAGAAAATTCAATATTTCGGAAAAAGTGTAGAACACAAAGTTCTACAATTAACGAGTATTAAAATTAAAAGCAACTAGGTTAAATTAACTAACGATTACTATTTAACTAAAGAGAAATTTTAAAAACGGTTTTACTTAATAAAAGGAAGTGTTGGGATCATGCGACTCCACTGTGACCTGACCGTCTACCATGCAATTGCAACTTAAGCTCAATGGAGTACATCTTCTACAATATTCCGTACTTCTCTAAAGATCTAGAATCAATAGCCCTTTCATGACCGGGACTATATCATCTCAATTAAGTTTGAAATACATGAAAGCGGTTTAATTCAATAGTTAAGACTTGCACCTACAATGGTGTTAGCATTGAGGGTGGTTTGCAAAATGTATTGAAAGAAAATGCCTTAAGGCCTTAATTTCAAAGACTGCTTTGACAAACTGAGCATTTGGGGACAGTTTGATAACAACTCCTTAAAACAGAAAGTCTTGGAATACTGTATTAGATGTTCTCAAGAATCAGACTATTCGATCGATCGACGCGCATTCGATCGATCGACAATCGTATTCCCTCGATCGCTCGAAATGCCATAGAGCGATCGACTATGTTTCTGTCTCGATCGATCGAAATACCTCCGATCGATTGAACACAGATATTATCCTGGTGCATGGCAGAGGCCTAAAATCACAGTTTCATCGCGATTTCCCAACCTCGGACTACTCAGACATGGTCTGGTATGTCCCAGATGCAATCTTAACGTAAAGATTCATTAAGGTGTTGTTTGGTTGTGAGTTTTTCATTAAAACTATGAAAATTTGAGTTTTTAATATATCTAGCATAAAAAAAACAATAAGATTAAACACTAACTACCATTAACTAAGTGCGGCATGCAAATAAAACAGTACCTCAATAACCTGGATCAAAGAACTCGTATTAAACTATGAGAATCCAATGCTAGCAATGTGTAACCTTGAGTAATAACC
Organism: Hydrangea macrophylla; assembly: GCA_033977485.1. Classification (NCBI taxonomy): domain Eukaryota; kingdom Viridiplantae; phylum Streptophyta; class Magnoliopsida; order Cornales; family Hydrangeaceae; genus Hydrangea; species Hydrangea macrophylla. Next base: position 16,118,995 of record CM066983.1, read on the forward strand.
TACAAAACAATAAAAGTCTCTCCTCTCTCTATGAAAACTGATCAAAAAACAATTGGGCGTTTTCTTGGACGCTTACAAAATGAGTTTTAAATAGTAGAAACCTAATGCTAGGGTTAAAAATCCCGTCTTTTTCTGCGTGCGCGTATTCTGCTAAAAGGCATGTTCGATCGATCGCAAATTTCTCGATCGATTGAACTTATGGATTATTCGATCGCTTGAGACAGGTTAGATCGATCGAACTCTCGATCGCTTGAGAGGAACTCGATCGATCGGGCTTCAGTTTTCAATTTTTGAATTGTCTTCATTAGAGCCAATCACTCCCTTTTATCCTGCTCAATCAATTATTCACACAGCGACAGTAATCTGCAAAAATCACAGCTAAACACACAACTTATCATAGATTAATCATAATGTGTAGAAACTGATGTTGTAACTCAAATCGCAGATAAATGAGAGAATTGTGAACTAAATTAATGTATTATCTTCTTTTAGCGCGGTTGTATTTTACAAATATCCCCGCTTGTCACTAGCACAATGCATAAAAATAGTCCTAAATTGTCGAAAATTTCACATACCAAGCTCGCTAGAGCCGCGGCCGAAAGATGACGTTGGGGGTCCCGTAAAATCAAGTCCGGGGTTTGCATCTCGGCCTTTATCCGCTCCTTGGCCTTCTTAGATGGTCTCCTCGAGCTAAAAGCCATGGATCTACAAAGAAAAGGGAAGTCGAAGCTAAACTTTCTTCTTGAAAATTTGAGCAAACCAAAACACCAATCAAAATTCCAACTACGGGGAAAGATTACTCACCTAAGCGCGCACAAGCTGCGTTTTGACGGTTTTTGGCTCTGAAAACACCCCAAAATGGCCAAAAATGAGCTTCAAAAGCTCAAAAATCCAAAATATACAAAAATGGAGTCCGGCCACCCAATGCCGCCACGGTACTGGCCAACTGCCGCCGCGGCAGTGGCCCAGTGCCGCCGCAGCACTGCTCCCCGCGGGCCCCACTTCGCTCCGTTTTGCCCCGTTTTGGCCCGTTTTGCCCATTTTTGGCCCCAATCAGCCCCGGTGGCCCATTCCGGTCAAGATTTATGGGATTTTATCCCCAACAGTCCAAAAGTTGTCAGGGCTACCTCCAGTAGGCAGAAACTGAGAAAAATCAACTCCCGAAGACCCGAATCGGCTGTTTAAGGACAACCATCGCAAATTTCGATCAAACCAGAGAGTTCTGATAACAAATCCTGGATTTTGGCTGATGCACCAAAAAAACAAAAAGAGATTCTCCGAGAACCCTATAACATCCCCCGAGGACAAAAACAAGACAGATACCAGCTCCCGGAGGCCCCGACCGGCCCTCTTGGATTGAGCACTGCAAGATTTGATCAACCGTGAGAGATTCAGAGATGGGTCCTGGTTCCCGATCAAGAAAAGAGATTCTCCGAGAACCCTACAATGTCCCCCGAGGACAGAAACAAGATAGATACCAGCTCCCGGAGGCCCCGACCGGCCTTCTTGGATTGAGCACTGCAAGATTTGATCAACCGTGAGAGATTCAGAGATGGGTCCTGGTTCTTGATCAAGGAAAAGAGATTCTCCGAGAACCCTACAACATCCCCCGAGGACAGAAACAAGACAGATACCAGCTCCCGGAGGCCCCGACCGGCCCTCTTGGATTGAGCATCGCAGGATTTGATCAACCGTGAGAGATTCAGAGATGGGCCCTGGTTCCCGATCAAGAAAAAAGATTCTCCGAGAACCCTACAACATCCCCCGAGGACAGAAACAAGACAGATACCAGCTCCCGGAGGTCCCGACCGGCCCTCTTGGATTGAGCATCGCAGGATTTGATCAACCGTGAGAGATTCAGAGATGGGTCCTCTGGTTCCCGATCAAGAAAAAAGATTCTCCGAGAACCCTACAACATCCCCCGAGGACAGAAACAAGACAGATACCGGCTCCCGGAGGCCCCGACCAGCCCTCTTGGATTGAGTACTGCAAGATTTGATCAACCGTGAGAGATTCAGAGATGGGTCCTGGTTCCCGATCAAGGAAAAGAGATTCTCCGAGAACCCTACAACATCCCCCGATGACAGAAACAAGACAGATACCGGCTCCCGGAAGCCCCGACCGGCCCTCTTGGATTGAGCACCGAAAGATCTTGACGAATTCGAATTTCGATCAAGAGAAGCAATTGAAGAGAGATCCGAGAAAGAGTCGCTTCATCCCCAGCAGATTCAGATTAATCCTCAGCGGATTCGTACATCGTCAGTTCGATCGTAACAGTCACAGTAGTCCATTGTCGACTCATCATCTTGATTCAAACATCGCCGGTTCATTAATCATCATCACTCTCATTCAAAGTATGCCATGACTTCTATCAATGGGGTTTCCATGTTCATCGCTTGACACCTCAGGATTACATGATCATCACTTAACTTCTGTGTCCGTCTCTGAATTTCCAGGGCTCCTGTGTCCGTCGGTTATTTGTCAGAAGGCGTCTCCGATTATAGTCGTCTGAAACCCCACACCCAATTATATTCGCTTACGAAGCACGCTTCCCAAAATTCAGAAGTTTTCCCTTGGACCCAGAGTCTTCTAAACCTTGATGTCCTTATCCGAGTCATCCACCACATCACGGTCACAAACACTAGCACAACACCAGCCCACTCAGAGTGGCACACCCCATAGTACCTGCTCATACTAGGATCAGAACACTAGGCATGATAGGACTCATATCACATCCATGTATTGCATATCACTCTTTTAAGCATAGCATCCGCCTGATTGTTGTGTATGTGCATGTGTGATTGGTTCCTTTGTGCCCTGAGCTACGTCCTGGTCTGATTCCCCTTGGGATACGTAGGCAGCTCACGCAGAGCGCGACCAGCACTAGACCTCAGCATCATTGCATCTTTTGCAACGCTTTTATCCTAAATCTATAGCCTCCAAAAGTCTTGTCTCTTCAAAGCTTTGGCACTCGCTTGCGACGTGCGTTGCCTCGCAAGTTCATGCCAAAGAGGGGCAAACTGTAGACACCCCATTTTTTCGGCTATCAGATTTAGGAAACCCATAGCTTGGTGGTTCACAATGATCGAAAAGACTCAAAAGGACTCCTGGAAGTTAGTTCTATATCTCAGAATGCTCAGAATGACCAAAATGCCCCTGAAAGCCCAAAAGCTCCCAAATTTGATCCCAAAGTTCTGGAAACATGCTACGTCGTAAGAAAAGTGATAAAATTAGTTTTTAAGAAGAATCGAATAAAATCGTCAGCTCCCAGAGACCCCCAGAAGTTCCCGGAAAGTCCCGTTGACCGGTTTGACCAAGGTTTGACCAGGTTTGACCCAAGTTTGACCAAGTTTGACCAAAATCATCCGAATTCACCGGAATCATTAGAAAAGTATTAAAATGAGTTTTAAAAGAGAATCGAGCGAAAACGTCGGCTCCTGGGAGCTCCCGGAGGTTCCCAGAACTTCCCGGGAATCCCAAGTTTGACCAGTTTGACCAAGATTTGACTTTGGAACCGGGGCACCAAAAAAAATTTTAAATATTTTTCATGGATACTAAAGGTCAATAGCTTTCCAATGGTATATCGCACATAATTTTTGGATTTAAAACGAGTTTATTATGAATTTCCGAAGGCGAAAAAGGCGATCAAATCGGCTTTTATCGCGAATACCGCAAAATTTTTCAAAGTGACCTATCCTTGAACTATTTTTTATGTAAAGTAGACTCCATTACCTTTACAACAGTATATCACAACCTCAATTTGGAGTTCGTATGCATTTTCTGTGAATTTCGGACGAAATAGGGCCTTTTCACGAATACCAGAACCTCTGGGGGCCTAAACAGCATTATCTGGACGTAGGAGGAGCAGTGCCGCCGCGGCACTGGCCCAGTGTCGCCGTGGCACTCCCCTCCAGAACAGTGTATTTTTGTAATTAATTTTGTGGTCCCATTTTAATTAATTAAAAACCAAAACGACATAGTTTTATGATTTCAGATATTTGGAGCAAATGGGAGTACTTCTAAAACCCCAAAATCACCCCAAGTTGGCCTATTTAAACCCCCCATTGCTCTTCATTTTGGGGGGTGTGAAATGAAAGTTTAGGAAAAGTTTAGGAGAGAAAGTTGTAGAGATAAGGTTAGAATAAAGAGAAAAGAAGCTTCCTTCTTTGATTTTCAAAACAAAAGTGAGTTCTAAACTTTGTTTTACTTCATTACTCCCATTTACTTCAATATTCAATACACCCAACCACCATTTTAGTGAGCATTTAAGAGAGTGGAAGCTTCTTCCATGTCCAATGTCATTACATATGAGTGAAACACCAATCTACAAGTTCAATGCTTCATGAATATCATCTATTGATCATTATCTACTTGCTTGTTTATTCATTGTTTATCTCTTCTTACCTCATTTCTTTTTATTTTCTTTATTTACTTACTAGTTCATCATCATCTAAGTGATGACATGAAGTTTGGGGTGAGTGAATCCTTATGGATAGTAGCTCTTGACCTCAAAAACATGTTTGATAGATGATGATCATAACTTCAATACCTCCTGGGTATCCTTGAAGTTATGTTCAAAATGAAAATAAACCTCTCCAACAATCTTGGAGGTTCTTGATGATGAGTTTGATGTTAATATTCCAAGAGGTCATAATCTCCATTTGATGTTGAAAATATACTTTCAAAACCTCTATTTCAAAACTCCTCTTAAAACCCCTCATTTCAATCTCAAGAAAAGAAAAGTCTAGTTTTTCCAAAGCCTTCAAAACAATGAGTCAAAACAGTGAGTAATCCGAGTTCAAAGATTTTTCTAGAACTCAATATTCAACATATGGACGCAAGGCCACTTGGAAAGTATTCCTAACTCATTGGAGAACACCCATGATTTTTGGTATGACTTGGAAGTACTTGAAAATGGTCCATTTGGATCCCAACATTCCTTCCAGACATTCTGTTTTTGCTGTCACAGCAGCTAGGTCCACTTCCAACCTCTTTTTCAGAAAACTTTTCCAAAAGGGGTGGTCCTAACTTATTTTTCCCTTAACCTTCAATGTCTTAGGAAACATTCTGTATAAAATGGGCCTCTAGATCATTCGTTTTCATTTTCTAAGATTTTCTAACATTTCAGTCGACAGTACGGACTCTGTTTCTGAGTGACCTCTGTTGTTTATATGATTTCTCTCAATCTGTGAAAGTTATTAAAGATTGGCTTTTTTGGTTGTATTCTAGACACAATAAGGAACATCTCCATAAAAAATCATGCATTGAAAACATTCCTAACCCCTCTTTTCAATTTTCCAAAGATCTAGTTACTGTTCTGTCCACTATTCACAGCAAGCACATCTTAACTTTCATTCTTTGATTTGATGCTTATATGCCTTCCAAATTAGTCCCTATTTTTTCCCAACCCAATCATTTCGAAATAAAGTGCATGTCGACACGAGCCTGCCACTTTTCGAATCATCCCAATGAGACATCAGATGAAAAAGATACTACAAATCAAAATTTATTGGGACAAAGATCAACATGATCACATGCACCCTTGTACACCATATAATTTCTTATACCCACCACATTACGCACTAGCATTTGCTTGTGCTTCTTTCTTTTTTATGTTTTGTTTTGTTTACTTTCTCTTTTTCCTTTTTCTTTTGTCCCCCATTCTTCTTCTTTTTCTCTTTCTTTATTTTTATTTTTTATTTTTTCTCTTTCTTTCTTTCTTCTCTCTTTGGATTCTTTCTTTTTTCCCATATCTCCCTGTGACCTTCTTTCCCCTACTCCCCTATCTTTTCTTTTCTTTTTTTTTTCTTTCTGTCTTCTCCTCTCGATCTATAAAAAGTCATTCTCTCATCCACAAAAGAGGGAGGAGCAGCCTCTCTATATACCTCCCTCCCATTCTATATCTCCCTCATCCTTTTCTCCACCTCCCTCACTTCATCATTTAAAAAAAAAAATTTAAAATTCCATTTTCTCCATTATTATACCACCTCTTTTAACCACCACCATCAAGGTCGCCTACAATCATCGCCCTCCACATAACTACCATATCACCACAATCCTCATCAACATACCTCACGGTCATCATCCGTTGCTGCCCAACCATCATCGTACCATTTCAAATCATCACCCAACATCCCAGTCACTTACCATCAATGTTCTAGCAGATTTCTCGAGTTCCTCTAATAACTCATGTTTTTTTTTTTTATTATTCTTCAAACTTTTCTTCATGTCTTGTATATATTATCTATATTCTTGCTTGATAATCAAAAATAAAAATAAAAAAATATCAATAAAAAATAAATAAAGGAATCCACGTCTGACTCAAAATTACCCGGTTTCCAATACAGAAATCCACGTCCTACTCGGGATTACTTGCTTTTCTATACAGAAATCTATGTCCGACTCGGGATTACATGGTTTCCAATATAGAAATCACATGTGGTTTCTAAAACGGGAATCATGTTTTACTAGGGACTACACGATTTCTAATATGGGGATCTATGTTGTACTGGGGACTACGCGGTTTTCTAATACAAAAATTCATGTCTAAATAAGAAAGCTTGCTTAATTCATATAAATAGAATAATAAAAAGAAATAAATGATTAATCGGACTCAACAGCCGCTTTTGCATTCGGAGATCTTCACAGATAAGTCTTATTATCCTACACACATTTCACATTTTTTCTCAGTTATTTGGGCACCGACTCTTACTTCCGACATAAAATGAAAATACAAAATATATATTTTTTTTTCTTCCTTTTTGGGCACCGACCCTTACTTCCGGCATAAAATAAAAAACAAATCTCTTTTCTGCCTTTTTGGGCACCAACCCTTACTTCCGGCATAAAATAAAAATTAAAAAAAAATCTCTTTTCTTTCTTTTGAGCACCGACCCTTACTTCCCACATAAAATAAAAATACAAAAAAAAAAACTTTTTTCTTTCTTTTAGGTACCGACCCTTGCTTCCGGCATAAAAATAAAATACAAAAAAATCTTTTTTTTCTTTCTTTTGGACACCGAGCTCACTTACGGTACACTTTTTCAGTCATTTGGGCACTGATCCTTACTTCCGGCATAGGAATAAAAGCACAGAAAAAAAAAATGAAAAAAGAAAAGTACAAAAAAAAATGCTTCATTCTCCACTCACTTGTATTATCTCATTTCAATCTCAATCACTTTCTAAAGATTAAAATCTAGGACTATACCACGTGGGTTGAAGTTCCTAGTTACACCGACTCCTTCTCAAATCACTACATCACACGTGCACGTTCAAACATGACCACTTTTTCTTTTTTTTTTAAAAAAAAAATCATTCATACACTCGCATACACGAAAGTCAGAACTACGTTTGGCATGATTCCCGTCTCGGGATACGTAAGCAACTCTCAAAGAGTGTGGCCATACCCATCACCATGTTCCGTCCTATTCACTTTCTAAAAAAAAAAACTTGTTTTTTTCAATCGAAATGTCCCATTTTAACAGAAATCACTAAAATTGGCAACCGTGTTCGCATGGATGTTCAAGGGTGCCTAACACCTTCCCTCGACATAACCGAGTCCCCGAACTCATCTCAAAATCTCTGGCTTTTGCATGGTTATTCAAAGTCACTTTTAAAGAGCCCACTTTTCTCAAAACTGTTTTTCAAAAGTTAAAGATGATTACTTTAATTGTCTTTGCAAGGATCCTAACACCTGAATAATGTTAGGTGGCGACTCTGAACATTTCAAATGAGCCCTACAATACTATTTTCACCCTTCCCAATAAAAATCCGTCGCATTTCACCCACTTTCAGAAAATCGGACATTTCGATAGCTGGTTGTTCCGAGAGCGCGAGCGCGACAACAACTTCAAAATACAACAAATAGTACAATAAATGTAAAGAAGATAAAACAAATACTAGCAAAAAGGGAGGGGGGGGGGGGGGAATGTCCAATTAAGTTTGGTTCAAAAAACTTTAAAAAGCTATAATCATGAACAAAATTATCTATTACCACTTGAAAATACAACAAATACTACCAAGAATAAAAAAAAAATTTGTGAAAATTTAATTTGCGAAACCCTGCCAAATGAACATTTATTCAAATCTCATACGAAATCATCAACAAAATTATGTACTACCACTTCAAAATGCAACAAAGAAAAAATAAAATAAAATAAAATAAAATACTACCAACAATGAAAAAAGAAACTAAAAGCTTGAAAATTATATTTACAAAACCATACCAAATTGACTTTTACTCAAATCTCATCCCACATCATCCACAAAATTATCTGTTAGCACTTCAAAATGCAACAAATACTACCAAGAATGAAAAAAATGAATAAAAGGCGTCAAAATTAAGTTTGGTTCAAAAAAAACTCTAAAATGCTCTAAACTTTTGTATTAAAATCATACACATTATTATCTATTACCACTTCAAAATACACCCCAATGAGCACACGTGCAAAGCACGTGTTGCCCTCGTAGTTTTATGAGAACTTCTTTAAGAAGCCATTTGATGATAAAAATGATTCGACTGAACAATAATCAAGGCCTATTGCATAAGAAGTCAATTGGTAGCGTACAGAAAGACAAACAGTATTCAAAGCCATGCTTGGCACGCAAGATAAATTTATATCCTATTCTGTGTTTGGCAGTGAGATGGATAAGAGTTTCATCTATTATTAAAAATGTTTAATATATTTATACTAATAAGTTTTCATTTTTGTTATTTTCTTAAACATTCTTTGCAATGTTTGAAATTTAATTTTATCTTTAAACTGTTAATTTTTTATGATTTTTAAAATATATATATATATATGCTTTGAATATTATTTTAATTTTTGAAATATTATGTTTATGTTTTTTTATGAATATATCATTGTGTTTAATAACTACATACTTAGAATATTTACTTTTAAAATATAGTCTTAGTCATTTTGTTTTTTTAATCCTTTTCCCCAAACATGGCCATGTATAATTTGATCCAGTAAATTCGGGATAAAAAGAGAATTCTACTTCTCCCTCCCCACCCACCCACCCACCCACCCCCCCCCCCCCCCCCCCCCCCCTTTCCTTTATTATCCATCAAAGAGGCTGCACTAAATGGCGTTATCCTATCTGGTCATCTTATCCGCCTGCCAGACCAGTCAAAAAACAATGTAGACCGAAGGTACCCCTTATTAGGGCTGCACATGAGTCGGGTCGGGTCGGGTCGGGTCGGGTCTCTACAGAATCGAAATCGACCCGATTATGAATGGTTCCATGTTTTGAGACTCAGACCCGACCCGATAAGGTTTGGACCCAGACCAACCCGACCCAGTTACTTTGGTTCGGGTCGGGTTTGGGCCACAATCCTTTTTTTTTTTTCCCCCTTATATTTTATTTTGTTATTATTTTTATTTATATTCATTAGTGAATACCTATTCTTCTATGTATAATACATCCATTAAAAAGATTGATGAGGGCGGAGAGTCGTGAAAATTAATTCTAACCACTAAAAAGTGAATATAATGTTTTATATATTCATGGATATAATGATGTGCAACCTATAAAAGTTAAAATTAATAAGGTGGTTATGTTTTATATATTCATGGATATTATGAAAAGAAAAATGAGTACTTTGTCACAAAAATAAAGAATTAATTAGCAAAAACAGTTTTGTCTATTGATTGGACCAGACCAGACCCGAACCGACCCAGACCCAACCCGAACCGACCCGAAATATGTATCTCTTAACTGGACCCGAACCAGACCCGACCCATTTCATTTCAGACCCGACCCAATCAATTCGGGTCGATTTGGGTCTTCGGGTAACGGGTTTTTTGTGCAGCCCTACCCCTTATCACCACCACAGAAAAGAAAATTAATATGGAAGGGAAAATTATGATGTACCCAACTGGCAACTACTCTTTGACAAAATTCTCTATTTAGAACTTTCTCCTCTTTTGGCCAAACTTTTCTTCATCTTTTTCTCTATATGTTTTTGTACCCTCGCTTTTTTTTTACCCCTTTTCTTTGTTCATCAAGAACAAACAAATATTCATATTTTACGGTAAAATGCAATATGGCACTCTCAAACTATACATTGTCTGGCACTTTGGTTTTTAAATAATTTTTTTGGCATTTTGGTCCCTCAAATAACATTTTGTGGCACTTTGTCCCTCTGTCACTTTTACCGGTTAAAAGTGACAGAAAAAGTTGGGTTAATTACATATACATCCCCTGTACTTGAACCATTATTCACTTTGCACCATGTACTTCAATCGTATCATTAGCATCTCATGTACTCTGGACTAAAGTGGAAATTAGTTAAATTTGACGGGCAAAAGCCTACATAGGCCATGTTTGGCAACAATTCTTCACTAAAAAATATGAAACTCTAAAACTATAATACAACATTTAGCAAAATAGCATCTGCAATTGTGTTTGCACCTAAAAAATACATTTTTTAAATAAAATTTGTATAAGGCCGATTGAAATATTTTAATCGGACTCATAAGACCGTTTGTGTAAATTAATAGTCAAAGTGATTGGTTCAAAGTTGGTAGTGATTGGAGTATTTTAATCGGGCTGCCTCACCAGACCGATTTATCAAAACACACTCTCATGAGCCCGATTAGAGTTATTGCCATAACTTTTGGTTGGCAACATTAGTGGGCCATCTTAATTTAATGGTCACTTATTGACCATTTTATAATTTTGATGATATCTACACAATTCATTCGGACTTGGACAAATCGGGCTTAGTGGTTTTTGACTTTCCCTTTTATTTGTTTACTTGTGAAATCAAACATGGTGGGCCCTAGAGAAGTCAAAGTGATTCAATGCTAAACAAAAGCCAAATTGGTTTTTTACGCATCATTCTATCGGACACAACAAGAAGTTGGCATGCTGCAATCGGGCTTATTAATTCAAGAATGGTGGGACACGTGTCATTAGCTTAAAACCCATCCAGCCATATGCCAAAGTTAAAGTTAGCAGGGGCCACACACCAATGTATTGGTCCACGATTTTGAAGCATATATGTATTTGGTTTTTGTATTTTTCAATCACATTGAAAAGTTAATATGATGGGACCCATGGGAAATTGCTTTGAAAGAACAAGTATTACTTCATTCGGACTGCTCGTATACATGAATAGATTTGGGCTAATCAATATCTTTGGCCTCTACAGCAAATTGACTGCCATTAGAAGTCTTCATCCCAAAAACTCTTTGTAATATTCTGTTATAAGGTAGGATAATATTTTGGTATATGGAATTATTATCAAGATATGGTAAGATAATATTTCAGAATATTATCACATTTGGGAAGATAATATCAATCAATTATTGTGTATATCTTTTGCTTGGAGGTGAAGTAGGAATGAAGCCACAAGGGGGACCAGATTCAAGATACAATATATATATATATATTGGTGAAGATATGGAAGGTTTTATCAGTTTATGAAAATAAACTGGTCTTTTATACCAGATAATTATGGAAGATAATATTCAGCAGATTTCCTACCTTATCTAGAAGACCTCCATGGCCGCTATAAATCAACAGGCTGGCCTAGCTATCAACGGACTCCGCGTCTCTTCGACAAAAGCATACACAGCATTCATCACGTTCAAAGCATACACAGCATTCAGTATTCAGTATTCAGCACATTCAAGGCATTCAGAGCACTTTTTCTAAGTCTTTGTTTCCTAACTTTAATAGCAATTAGGTCTGTGTCTTTTTGTTATTTTTATTCTCTGTTTCTTTTGAATAATCAGTCCATTCTGTTGTTCTTGAGATCTGTTTTAGTTTTCCAAGCATTTAATAAAATCTACTTTTATTAAACCGTTTGTGATTTGTTTAACTTGTTTAAACTTGATACTTTTTAGCTTGTGCGCTTCAGTACTGCTAAAGGACTTTTAGTGAGGGTACTTTCCTACTCACTACACACAATCACCAGTTTAGAAGTCAGATTTACCAAAGCCTTGTGTATCACTGACACGAGCAGATAGGAAATTAGTTTGCACGCTTACACACACACACACCGAACCACAGATTGGTTCTGGCACGCCCGCGCAAATTAGAGCAAACATTTTTGGCACGCCCAGTGGGACCGCCAAGTGATGAGCCATGCATACACTGAAGCATGGCTACACTTTTACAACAACCAGATTGGTTGGCGGAATGAGTCAATACACCAACTTCGCGAAGAAATCTATCGTCTCTACAACGATGGATATTGGAATGAAACTGGTCATCTTTACAATGAGATAGACCGTTTTGAGGCCGACATGCGATTTTTTAATCAAGAAATCGGCCTCCTCACAGCTTCGAGTGGAGCTGATGAACCGCCGCCCAAGGGAAATTCGTTCATGTCTCTAGACGAGTTTCTATACGGTGACTGGCGAAAGAATCTAGTTTGTGACAACATTCATCGTGCTCTTGAAGATATGAAGGCGCACTCGAGAGAACAGCAGGCAAGGCTTAGCCGGTTTGAAGAAGACACGAAAGCAGGCCTAGCAATACTAGAGGCTCAAGGGCACAAGATCGAGCAATTCTTAAAGTCACGACAACGGCCCGAGAAGGCCGATGTTACCACGTTAAATCAAGAGACCGATCTTGGTTCCACGCTGTCCAAGCCGCTCGGGGGGCAAGGAGACGGCGAAAAAATAATTTCTAAGGAAAGGCCGAGTAATCTTATATCGGCCATAGACCCTCCTGACATTGAAGAAGATGATGAACAGCTAGGGGGGCAAATTCAAGAGGAGCCTCACAATTCTATTGAGGCCGATGAGGAAAAGTGTGATAGGCCGAGTGATCCCGTATCGGCCATAGAGCCTCCTAGTGATGAGGAGGACGATGATGAAGACCCCCTAGTTGACGAAGAAATCGGCGATGAAGGGCTCGGGGGGCAAGTTTCGCAGAGACCGATTGAAACGAAATCGGTCCATGAAGTTTTTAAAAATATTCCTTTGAGGAAACTCAGCCTCAAGGAGTTGTTCAAATTTTTCGGTCTCCTTGTAGTGACCGATTACTATTTTTATTTTAAGCCAATTAATTATTTGGCTTGGGTTGATTTACATCCACGGTGGCTGAGTGGATGTCACCAAAAACTCGCGGTTATTTGGTGGTTATTTTTACAACAATGGTACTATCAAAGAAGGGAAATTACTGAAGGTCGGACTGGATTAATTCAGTCAATGAGCTATTTGGACTCATTCCAGACCGAGAGCAAAAAGAAAAAAAAGTGTGAATGTGATGTTTTGGGTACTGTTGACTAATTCATGAAGGGGCCAGGAGTGGCGTGGCCCAAGTTTTCACTATCAAGCTTTTGCTGTCAAGTGGTAGGGCCTGATTACATGGGGTTTACCGATGTGACTATGCTATACAGTGAGTTGTTAAAAGCTCAAGCATTGTGGGCCCGGCAAAGTGTTGAAAACAATGAGTGTCAGTAGCATGGGTTGATTTTTCTTCAGTATTCATGAAGTATGGCATTGATACATGAAAAAGTGGGTGTAGGCCTGCTCATCAAGTGCTATCACGCCATCATTAGCCTTTGACTGGAGTTTTGATATGTGATGAAGTCTTTGGTTTGAGGTGTTCATTGATCAGATTGGTGCTAAGTATTTATACCACTCTATGGTGTACCATCGGACTCATGGGCAAGGCCGATGTCAGTTCTCAAAAGGCAATCAGTCTAAAGGTAATCGGTCTTGATAAATATGGCTCTTCAAAAATTTTCCTTTATCATTTTTAAACAGCCAGGGGGGCATTGTTTGCACCAAAAATATACATTTTTTTTAGTCAAAATTTGTATGAGGCCGATTATGTCTTTTAATCGGACTTATGAGATCGATTGGATAAATTAAGGGCCAAATGACTGGTTCAAAGTTAGTTGGATCGAATGAGTTTGGAATCATCTAGCCACTTACAGTTCGGGCTGGCAATGCAATAATATTCGGACCACATGGACTAGATCGATGAAGCAGTAAAGTTTGGTGCTGGAGTTTCAGATTAAAAACTCACTGTGATGAGCATACATGGTGGAGCCCGTTGTGTATGTGTTGTTTCTTTTTCAAAAGTCATTGAGCCCGATGGGAAAAATGGCAAAGGTCTAATATTATGATTGTGGTAGGCCATCCTTGCCTTTATTTTGGCAAACTTTGGAATGACATGGTGGGACCACCAAGTGATGAGCCAAGCATACCGTAAGACATGGCTGCAATTCTACCGCGACCAGGTTCGTTGCAGGGACGAAAAAATAAGCCTTCTTGAAGGTGTAATTTCTCATCTCAACTTCGAAAGGGCGATGCTCCGTTGTGATTCATTCTGCCAAAAGTTTGGATCGCCATGGGATTCGCAACTGGGTCATCGGCTTAGTCGTGAAATAAGCCGATATGAGGATGAAATCGGTCAACTAAAAACTGAGATTGACCGATTAGAGACCGATAGACAGTTTTTCAACAATGAAATCGGTCTCCTTCTTGCCGTAAGTGAAGCGGAAGAGCCAGCACCTTATGGAAAAATTTTCATGTCCATGGAAGATTTCTTAAACGGTAGTTGGAGGGAAAATCCTAGCAGTTTTCCTAATTTACCGCTCGGGGGGCAAGAAGACGAAAAAATAAGTGCTAGTGAAGAGCCGAAAAAATTTATTTCGGCCATAGAGTCCCTCCCTGATGTTGAAGAAGATGAAACACTCGGGGGGCAAATTCAAGACGAGCCTCACAATTCTATTGAGGCTGAAGAGGAAGAGTGTGATAGGCCGAGTGATCTTGTATCGGCCATAGGGCCTCCTAGTGATGAGGAGGACGATGATGAAGACCTCCTTGATGAAGAAATCGGCGTTGAACCGCTCGGGGGGCAAGTCTCGCAGAGACCGGTTGATGCTAAATCGGTCCATGAAGCTTTTGAAAATATTCCTTTGAGGAAACTCAGCCTCAAGGAATTGTTCAAATATATCGGTCTCTTTGTGATGACCGATTGTTATTTTTATTTTAAGCCAATCAATTATTTGGCTTGGGTTGATCTACATCCACGATGGCTGAGTGGATGTCACCAAAGATTGAGTATCATTTGGTGGTTATTTTTACAACAATGGTACTATCAGAAGACTAAAAGGTACTGAAGACCGGACTGAATTAATTCAGTCAGTAGGCTGTTCGGACTTACAAGGCCGAAAGTAAAAATAATAATAATAAATGAAGTGATGCTGGAAGGATGCTAGGATGCTGAATCAGACATAGAGGCCGATGGTGTAGTGTCAAGTGGTGGAGCCCGATAAAGTAATTACATGTCACAACGTGAGGTGTCAAACGGTCTCTTGGCCCAGCCCGATGTTAGTCCAAAATTCAACGGTCTCATGACCAAGGCCGATATCAGTTAAAAGGTAATCGGTCTCTAGAAAAATATGGCCATTCAAAATTTCACTTGCTTTTATTTTAAACGGCCAGGGGGGCAATTGTTTGCACCTAAAAAATACATTTTTTAAATAAAATTTGTATAAGGCCGATTGAAATATTTTAATCGGACTCATAAGACCGTTTGTGTAAATTAATAGTCAAAGTGATTGGTTCAAAGTTGGTAGTGATTGGAGTATTTTAATCGGGCTGCCTCACCAGACCGATTTATCAAAACACACTCTCATGAGCCCGATTAGAGTTATTGCCATAACTTTTGGTTGGCAACATTAGTGGGCCATCTTAATTTAATGGTCACTTATTGACCATTTTATAATTTTGATGATATCTACACAATTCATTCGGACTTGGACAAATCGGGCTTAGTGGTTTTTGACTTTCCCTTTTATTTGTTTACTTGTGAAATCAAACATGGTGGGCCCTAGAGAAGTCAAAGTGATTCAATGCTAAACAAAAGCCAAATTGGTTTTTTACGCATCATTCTATCGGACACAACAAGAAGTTGGCATGCTGCAATCGGGCTTATTAATTCAAGAATGGTGGGACACGTGTCATTAGCTTAAAACCCATCCAGCCATATGCCAAAGTTAAAGTTAGCAGGGGCCACACACCAATGTATTGGTCCACGGTTTTGAAGCATATATGTATTTGGTTTTTGTATTTTTCAATCACATTGAAGTTAAGAACATATATGCTTCCTGTTTCCACTTATATAATATGTCAAACGGATGTGATAAAATACATGCTATCAAGACCAATCATGAGAGGCCGAATTGGGAAATGGACCTTGGCCTTGATGGAGTTTGCCATCCAATACCGTTCACAGCAATCGGTAAAAGGCCAGGCCATAGCCAATTTCTTGGCCGATCACCCAGATCCTGCTGAGTTGGGAACACTGCCTCCAACACCTAAAGTACTGAGCACATCCTTAGTCCCATGGACTTTAATCTTTGACGGGTCCAAAAACGCAGAAGGTGCTGGGGCAGGGGTGGTAATTGTATCACCCAAGTACAAAAAGACAAAAATGTCTTTTCGGCTCAACTTCAAATGCACTAACAATCAGGCCGAGTACGAAGCACTTATAATCGGACTAGAAATACTCCGTGAAATGGGGGCATCTTCTGTGCATATAAAAGGCGACTCGGGTTTGGTGATCGGACAGATTGCTGGAGAATTTCAGATAAGGAGTTGGGAGTTATGCCCGTTCCATGCAGTTGCTACTCAGCTCATGGAAGCATTTGATGACATTAGTGTGAGCTATATCCCAAGAACAACCAATACTGAGGCCGATAAGTTGGCAAAGACAGGATCAGCCTCACCTTCCCAGAAGAGTGCAGAAGACCAACTCATCACGGTCAATGTCCGGTCATTACCGTCCGTGGCAAAGAGGGGTTGGTACGCTACTACCAATTCGGTCTTGATGGAGGATAGCGATTGGCGAGTTCCTATTATTGAATACCTGAGTCACCCAAATGTCAGAGTGGACCGGAGAGTCAGGTTGTTTGCAGTCCGATTTGTGGTACTAGATGGGGAATTATTCAAGAAACCGATCGATGACGACGTGGTTCTGAGGTGCTTGGGGAAGAAGCAGGCCATGCAGGTTATGGCCGAAGTACACGAAGGGATATGTGGAGCACATCAAGCCGGCACCAAGATGAAGTGGCTATTGAGGAGGTATAATTATTATTGGCCTGGCATGTTGAAAGACTGCATCAGCTATGCCAAAGGTTGTCAACCTTGTCAAAAGCATGGTCCGATTCAACATGTGCCGGCCAAAGTATTGCAACCTATAATCAAGCCATGGCCGTTTAGGGGATGGGCGATGGATTTGATTGGCAAAGTCTTACCGCCATCATCCGGCCAGCATTGTTTCATAATAGTGGCTACGGACTACTTTACCAAGTGGGCCGAGGCCATACCTTGTAGAACGGTGACACAAGCCACCGTCATAAAATTCATCGAAGAACACATTATCCATAGGTTCGGCCTTCCAGAAACAATCACGGCCGATCAAGGATCTGTGTTTATAGGGTCGGAGACATCCGCCTTTGCAGAAAGTAGGGGAATCAAGATTCTTAATTCTACACCTTACTATGCACAGGCTAATGGTCAGGCCGAGTCTACTAACAAGATCCTTAAAGGGATCATTGAAAAGATGATCGTGGAGAATCCTAGGGAATGGGACAAGCTTTTGTCCGAAGCATTATGGGCCTATCGGACGTCAAAGAGATCAAGTACTGGGGTTACACCGTTCATGCTGACCTACGGGCATGACGCGATGTTACCTATGGAAGTTACAGTCCGATCGGCCAGAAGGGCTTTACAGAATCAACTAGAGCCCGCTGAATATACGGAGGCTATGGTAGCTGAGTTGGAAGGGCTTGATGAAATGAGGCTAATGGCCTTGGATGCATTAAAAGTACAAAAACAAGGGGCCGCCCGAGCTTACAATAAAAGGGTGAAAGAAAAATCTTTTTGCACCGATGATTTGGTGTGGAAGGCCGTGTTACCTATTGGAGACAAGGATAATCGATACGGTAAATGGTCGGTCAATTGGGAAGGCCCGTTCATCGTTCACCATGTTAAAAGAGGAGGTGCTTACAGGCTTCGTGATTTAGATGGGACTATACATGTCCGATTAATCAATGGTCAGTATTTAAAGTCTTATTATCCAACGTTATGGGAGACCATTGATCTAGATTATAAACCTAATCCTAGGTTGGAGTATGATCAGCTGATAAATTATGAGCCGGAGCCCGAATGATTTAGGTGAATAGGGATTTTGTATTGATAGGCTGAGCACAGCTTACTTACAAAGTAATAATAAAAAAAAAAAATTTACAAAGTATATATAAACAGGAGTCGGTCTCTAGGCCGACCCAAAATTCCTAAGTTTAGCCTTCAAGTCTTCCCATGTCTTGATGGCTCCAGACCGATCTCGCTTGGCTTTTTCCAGCTTTTGGGCCCAAGCCCGGGATATGGGGACGCTGGCTTGTAACTGATCACTGCACTTCTGAGCGTCACCGCCTAGCGAAGAAAGGGCTTCGTCAATTTTTTCAAGAGCGGCGCTGTTGGTGATGACATCGGCCTCACATTGGGCAAGTTGAGCTTTTAATGCAGCAATACGGTCCCACAGCCAAGTATCCCTTGCTAGAACCTGAGCCCGAGAGGCCTTCCCCGCTTCAAATTTGGCTTTGGCCCCTTCCAAGAAATTCAATGCCTTCTGCCGGGAGCCTAGGTGCAGTTCTGCATCAGCTTGAATTTTCGAGGCCGATCTGTCCATGAGACGGGCACTGGGAAGTCTCTCTTTTATCTCCAACAGTAAGGATAGTTGCCCGTCAGAAAGGGAAGGATCGGCCATGAGAGTGTTCAAGGCAGAGTCAATGTCAGCAGTAGCAGGAAGGTTGGAGAATTCTTGGTCCGCCAGTCCGAGGAGTAAGTCCTTGGATTGTTGCAGAAGGGAAGGAGAAACTGCTTCGGGCTCCAGGGGGCCGAGGTCAAAAGCTCCCAGGTCCAGGCCCAAGAAGAAGTCATTGAAAGGAATAACGGGCACTGGGTCTGAAGGATCGGCCTGTTCAAGAGAACACAGTCAGGTGTTGTTTTAGAATCAACGAAGTAACGCAAAGTAACACAGCAATACCTGGGTGTGAAGACAAAGCGAGGCCATGATTGTTTCGCGAATGTCGGCCTCGCTTGGTTGAGAAGATGTTTGAGAAGAAGAAGGGAGGCCGGTTCCCACGTCCGGACTCATCGAGGCCATGGTCGTCTGTGGGGCTTCTGTTTCAGGGACAGAGCCCGAATTATCATCACCGGCCTCGACGGCAGACGCCTCAGGGGGGTTGATCTCGACCACCACCGGTCCTGGTACTATATGAGCAGGAGAGCTGACGGCTGTGGTAGGTTCCCCTTGTCCGGTTGGAGTTTCGTGTGCAGAAGGGACGGTTTGATTTACTTCCTCCCCAGCAGCCTCTGTGGTAGGTTCAGCACCGGCCTCACCCTCAGTGCTGGAAGAAAGAACAACTTGATCAGGGACTTGGCCGATATGAGCAAGGTCTTCATCTCCGTCTCCGCTTGAAGGAGTTAGTGGAGGCACGACGTGAAGTGGCATCACCCGAACGGCCACTCGTTCTAGATAAGCCGTTGCAGAGGCCGGTGATGTAGGGAGAGTTGGGGGAAGAGTCTGAGCAAGGTTTGGAAGTGGATCCTCTCCCGAATCTTCATCAGCAAGCTGCAAAGATAGAACAAAAGGATTAATATTGAATAAAAGGAATTCGGACTCAAATCAAAAGGGGAAGAGCAAACCTGAACAGAGGCCGGTGTTTTTTGTTTCTTTTGAGGCGGACCCTTGCCCGGAGTTTGTTTACGAGCCGGTCTCTTGGCGACTTGTTTGCGCCGGGTTGGAGCCGCTGCTGGTATAGGGACATCGGCCACAATGGCCGATGTTGCAGTGAAAGGAGCCAGGGCCTCAGCAGCGGTGCGTGGAAATATGTTTCGAGCCCGTTCACCCCACCATTGGGTGAACTCTTCTGATACTATTGGCCGGGCAGAGAAAGGTGTAAAATTGAACGCGGCTTTGAGCCGGGCTGACCTCTCTGTTATCCTCTTCACCTGCCCGTCGTTAACAATAAGGCCACGTTCAACCCAATCAACGTTGACGGTGATACCAGGAGGAACGGGCACTAGTTGAGTAAGCCCGAATTGGCGGGCGTATAGAGGAGCAAAGTAGTACTCAGCCCCGCATTTATTGTTGGCCGACGGGATGCTTGGGCTAAAAATAATGTCTCTAGCTACTAAGTAGCTAGAAAAAATTTCATTATAGGTAGACTGGGTGCCCGAACCCCAGTTTGAAGGGTTATTGGAGAGCTGGAGAAAAGAAGAGAATTGAAGGGAAAAGAATGGGGTGAAGAAAGTGACGTCCCGAGGGAAGCAACCCTGGTAAAAGAAGGAAAAACACTCCTCAAAAGAATGTATAGAAGGAGATACGTTCACGAATTGAATGGCGGAGATTGGAATGTCGGCCAAGGGAGTGATGGTGGGTTGGAATTCAGGGAAGTACGAGTGAAGCCACAATTGCAGGAGCCACATCGGGCTCCCACCAGCACTGAAGCCCGAATGAACGAAGTCTGTTGTGCCTCGGACCAAATGTGCCCAAACCAGCGTAGCCATGGCCAGTGGCTGCCCCGATGCAAGGGCCAGGGCTACGGTTGTATATTCTTTGGTAATGGCTTGGGAGGCCGAACAGAAGAGATATTTGTTGAGCCAGTAGATGATGAAAGCAGTGTGTTCTGCATCGGACACCGCCGTATCATCTGCCCCGATGCAGGCAGCAAGGAAACCTCCAAAGGCCGTGATCGGCCTGTGAGAAACGGCCCCGTCCCTGACGATTTCTTGTTGAGGATAGGCAAAGCTGGCCGTCCCGACATTAAGCCCGGGAATGATCTCTTGTCCGTGGGGACGGAGGCCGAGCAGATAGCTAATGTCTTTGACATTGGGAGCCATTGGTCCGCAACGGAAAAGAAAGCCGTTGCAAGACGAGGACCAGAAGAGTAGAGCAGAAAGAAGGAGAGGCCGGTCGATTTCAATGCGAGACCGACTGAGCATGATTGCATCATAGATGCCCGTTTGCTTCCAGACGGCGGCCTTAGAGGCCGAAACCCTAGTTACCCACTTGTCCCAGTCAGCAGCGGGTGTCGGCCATCCTCGGATTGGTTGATTCGCAGTCTGGACCTTGGCCCAATGAGCAGGGACTTGAAGGAACGATTCGTTTGCTACCGGAGGAAAGAAAGGAAGAAAAGGCGCCGGAGGGTGGCCCAGAAACGCCGCGCCTAGGCCTGGTGCGACGGGAGAACCGTCGGAGGAACTGTAGGGGGTGAGGTATTCAGTGGTTATGTCAGCGGCGTGAGCTTTGGCCAAAGCCCTAACCTCCCTACAGCGATTTTGTGGCGGTGGAGCGTCTGCAAAGGATTTTTTTCCTTTGGAGGTAGCCGGAGCGGTTTTGGGAGCCATGTCTATTAAAGGAAGAAAGGTCGCCGGAGAAGATGAAGATAAGAGTGAGAAGCTCTGTATTTTGCTTGATTTCTGGAGAGGGGAAAATATGAACGTGTGATGAGTTTTCGGACGTTGGGTGATATTTAAATATCACGACGCCGTAATCATGGCGCATTAAATGTAGGGTGACTGGTGGGATTCTCCATAACCTGACGTTAGCTGCGTGCTTGACGCGTGGCATATTTGAAATTCAAAACGTCACATCAATCCAGGCGGGACGTTTGATATGACCTTTTGGGGGGCAATTGTTTGCACCCAAAAACCGTCATTGATTTTTGAGCCCGAGTGGAGTTGAAGTTGGGTGAAGGAGACGCTGAGGCAAGTAGTGATGACTCATCGGACTCAAGAGGTAAGCCCGATGGGGGGAACAATTGTTGGGAGATGAGGAGAGTCCGATGGGAGCATGTGGCAAGTGTAAGCATCATCGGGCTATGAGAACATAACTCATCATGTTGAGAGCCCGATGGAAAAGTAAAGCAACGTTATAACTGATCGGACATTATGAAAAGGAAGAGTTTGTCCGATTGATCATAAGAAGTTGAAGAAATATGATCGGACATGGAAATAGTCATGAGCCCGATTCATCCAACGAGGGAGAGGTCGATTGATGAGGGACGGGGCGTTGCTATTCACAGCTGGCATGATGACGTCGTCTCTGAGAGTTTTTGGAAACAAGAGTCCGTCTGGGAAAGGAGTTGTTAGTTGCCAGCTGGATTGGAGCATTTAATCCCTAAATTAAAGGGATTAATTCAAGTAAGTTCTGGATAAGGAAGGAGATGGTGATTTAGAAGGATTCCTTCAAATCAGCCAATCAATCAGTAGATTGGGGCGTAAGAGAAGGAATCATAGTTCAAATAGGAATCAGTTCAGGCCGCTATAAATATAGAGGCAGGCCTTCGAGCAAAGGACTCCGCGTCTCTTCGACAAAAGCATACACAGCATTCATCACGTTCAAAGCATACACAGCATTCAGTATTCAGTATTCAGCACATTCAAGGCATTCAGAGCACTTTTTCTAAGTCTTTGTTTCCTAACTTTAATAGCAATTAGGTCTGTGTCTTTTTGTTATTTTTATTCTCTGTTTCTTTTGAATAATCAGTCCATTCTGTTGTTCTTGAGATCTGTTTTAGTTTTCCAAGCATTTAATAAAATCTACTTTTATTAAACCGTTTGTGATTTGTTTAACTTGTTTAAACTTGATACTTTTTAGCTTGTGCGCTTCAGTACTGCTAAAGGACTTTTAGTGAGGGTACTTTCCTACTCACTACACACAATCACCAGTTTAGAAGTCAGATTTACCAAAGCCTTGTGTATCACTGACACGAGTAGATAGGAAATTAGTTTGCACGCTTACACACACACACACCGAACCACAGATTGGTTCTGGCACGCCCGCGCAAATTAGAGCAAACATTTTTGTAAGTAAGCTGTGCTCAGCCTATCAATACAAAATCCCTATTCACCTAAATCATTCGGGCTCCGGCTCATAATTTATCAGCTGATCATACTCCAACCTAGGATTAGGTTTATAATCTAGATCAATGGTCTCCCATAACGTTGGATAATAAGACTTTAAATACTGACCATTGATTAATCGGACATGTATAGTCCCATCTAAATCACGAAGCCTGTAAGCACCTCCTCTTTTAACATGGTGAACGATGAACGGGGCTTCCCAATTGACCGACCATTTACCGTATCGATTATCCTTGTCTCCAATAGGTAACACGGCCTTCCACACCAAATCATCGGTGCAAAAAGATTTTTCTTTCACCCTTTTATTGTAAGCTCGGGCGGGCCGTTGTTTTTGTACTTTTAATGCATCCAAGGCCATTAGCCTCATTTCATCAAGCCCTTCCAACTCAGCTACCATAGCCTCCGTATATTCAGCGGGCTCTAGTTGATTCTGTAAAGCCCTTCTGGCCGATCGGACTGTAACTTCCATAGGTAACATCGCGTCATGCCCGTAGGTCAGCGAACGGTGTAACCCCAGTACTTGATCTCTTTGACGTCCGATAGGCCCATAATGCTTCGGACAAAAGCTTGTCCCATTCCCTAGGATTCTCCACGATCATCTTTTCAATGATCCCTTTAAGGATCTTGTTAGTAGACTCGGCCTGACCATTAGCCTGTGCATAGTAAGGTGTAGAATTAAGAATCTTGATTCCCCTACTTTCTGCAAAGGCGGATGTCTCCGACCCTGTAAACACAGATCCTTGATCGGCCGTGATTGTTTCTGGAAGGCCGAACCTATGGATAATGTGTTCTTCGATGAATTTTATGAAGGTGGCTTGTGTCACCGTTCTACAAGGTATGGCCTCGGCCCACTTGGTAAAGTAGTCCGTAGCCACTATTATGAAACAATGCTGGCCGGATGATGGCGGTAAGACTTTGCCAATCAAATCCATCGCCCATCCCCTAAACGGCCATGGCTTGATTATAGGTTGCAATACTTTGGCGGCACATGTTGAATCGGACCATGCTTTTGACAAGGTTGACAACCTTTGGCATAGCTGATGCAGTCTTTCAACATGCCAGGCCAATAATAATTATACCTCCTCAATAGCCACTTCATCTTGGTGCCGGCTTGATGTGCTCCACATATCCCTTCGTGTACTTCAGCCATAACCTGCATGGCCTGCTTCTTCCCCAAGCACCTCAGAACCACGTCGTCACCGATCGGTTTCTTGAATAATTCCCCATCTAGTACCACAAATCGGACTGCAAACAACCTGACTCTCCGGTCCACTCTGACATTTGGGTGACTCAGGTATTCAATAATAGGAACTCGCCAATCGCTATCCTCCATCAAGACCGAATTGGTAGTAGCGTACCAACCCCTCTTTGCCACGGACGGTAATGACCGGACATTGACCGTGATGAGTTGGTCTTCTGCACTCTTCTGGGAAGGTGAGGCTGATCCTGTCTTTGCCAACTTATCGGCCTCAGTATTGGTTGTTCTTGGGATATAGCTCACACTAATGTCATCAAATGCTTCCATGAGCTGAGTAGCAACTGCATGGAACGGGCATAACTCCCAACTCCTTATCTGAAATTCTCCAGCAATCTGTCCGATCACCAAACCCGAGTCACCTTTTATATGCACAGAAGATGCCCCCATTTCACGGAGTATTTCTAGTCCGATTATAAGTGCTTCGTACTCGGCCTGATTGTTAGTGCATTTGAAGTTGAGCCGAAAAGACATTTTTGTCTTTTTGTACTTGGGTGATACAATTACCACCCCTGCCCCAGCACCTTCTGCGTTTTTGGACCCGTCAAAGATTAAAGTCCATGGGACTAAGGATGTGCTCAGTACTTTAGGTGTTGGAGGCAGTGTTCCCAACTCAGCAGGATCTCGGTGATCGGCCAAGAAATTGGCTATGGCCTGGCCTTTTACCGATTGCTGTGAACGGTATTGGATGGCAAACTCCATCAAGGCCAAGGTCCATTTCCCAATTCGGCCTCTCATGATTGGTCTTGATAGCATGTATTTTATCACATCCGTTTGACATATTATATAAGTGGAAACAGGAAGCATATATGTTCTTAACTTCTGTGAAGAAAAATACAAAGCCAAGCATAACTTTTCAATCGGCGCATAACGCTGCTCGATTGGAGTCAAAATTCTACTTAAATAGTAAACGGCCTGCTCGTTACCTTGCTCATTATCTTGAGCTAGCATACTACCTATAGAGCAATCAGAAGCCGATATATACAATTTTAAATACCTACCCTTTTTTGGTGGCATTAACACTGGAGGCATTGACAGATACTGTTTGATTCCTTCAAAGGCTAGTTGATGGCTGTCTTCCCACTTGAAGTCTTCATCGGTCTTGATCTTCAATAATGGGGTCCATATCTGGGTCTTCCCTGCACAGTTTGATATGAATTGTCTTAAGAAATTGATTTGCCCGAGCAATCTCTGGAGTTCCTTCTTATTAGCAGGCGGTTTTGCTGCTTGGATAGCCCGAGCCTTATTTTTATCAATCTCTATCCCCCTTTGATGTACCAGGAAACCTAAGAAATTTCCTGCTGTAACACCGAACGCGCATTTGAGAGGGTTCATTTTTAATCCGTGAGCCCGCATTCTTTCAAATGCCTTTTCCAAATCTCTCAAATGATCGGTGTAATTCCCTGACTTTACCACTACATCATCTATGTAAACTTCCATGAACTGCCCGATCATGTCATGGAAGATTGAATTCATTGCCCGCTGATAAGTGGCTCCAGCGTTCTTGAGTCCGAAAGGCATGACGACCCACTCAAAGGTTCCAATTGCCCCCGGGCACCGAAAAGCAGTCTTCGGGACATCCTCTTCGGCGATGTAAATCTGGTTATACCCCGAATGCCCGTCCATAAATGACAGAATTTTATGTTTAGCGGCCGAATCGATTAACTGATCGGCCATAGGCATGGGATACTCATCTTTTGGGGTAGCTAAGTTTAAATTCCTGAAGTCTATGCAAACCCTTAGCTTCCCATTCTTCTTCACTACTGGCACTACATTCGAGACCCATTCGACATATCGGGCTGTCCGAATGAAGCCAACGTTTAGTAATCGTTCGATCTCTTCTTTCACCTTCAGTGTCACTTCTGGTGACATGCGCCGAGGCAGCTGTTTGAACGGCCTGAACCCCGATTTGATTGGCAATCGGTGTTCCACCAGTTCTCTTGACAGACCCGGCATCTCATCATACTCCCAAGCAAAACAATCCTTATATTTATGCAGGACTGCAATCATATCGGCCTGACCCTGAGGATCCAACATCTGACTCACATAGGTAGGCTTGTGCTCTCCTTCTTCGCCTAAGTTGACTTCCAAGAGAGGGTCCTGGACATCGGCCTTAAGATCATCCAGCTTAGCCGTGGCCGTTTCCAACTCATGTATCTGAATCTCTTCTTCCTTCGGGGCTTCTTCTTCGTAAATGCAATCAGCCAGATTGATTGTTCCGTCAGTAGGGCCGATTTCCAATCTCCGGTCGGCCAAGAATGCACACCATCTGGCCATGCTGGCTCTTAAGGCCAGCAGCTTCCGTTCTTCAATTGTCGTAATCCCCATGGACGTCTTCTTGTTCTACGATCTCGATCGGCCTTGATTCTTCTGTCCGACTGAGATTATGGAAATATGCCTTGATGTCCGACGAACTTCCTTTAAAGAAGGTCGCCGTATTTGGCCTTCCCAATTTGTTACACCCCAACAACTTCACTGGCCCGATGTCATCTTCATACAAGACTGCATCGGCCGTCTGCACCCGGGCTACAAAGGGCTTGGTGTCTGCCCCCACCACTTCCACCTCATCTCCTCTCCAGAAAATTAACAACTGATGAAGGGTGGAGGGAATACAATAGTTTGGGTGTATCCAATCCCGGCCTAATAAAGCATTATAGGCCGCTGAAGTTTCCACGATGAAAAACGCTGTCATGACCGTTTTGCTGCCAAGGGTAGGATCCCCTTCGTCCTTGAAGGTGCCCCCGTGAAGCTTTGGACATTCATTTCTGTCGGAATCAGCTCCGACTCCGATTTCTGCAAGATCCTTAACATGATTTGGGGCATGATGTTTATAGTAGACCCCCCATCAATCAGAATCCTGTTTATCGGGACGCCCTCTATGTGCCCTTTTACATATAATGGCTTTAGATGTTGGGACATCTGGTGCGTTGGCTTTTCAAACACCACTTTAACTGGTCCGGTCTTCACTCCTTCCTCAGTCTGTTGTTCCTTCGGCCTTAAGATAGTAATCTTTGGCCGATCGGTCTGCCCATCGGTGGCGTCCACACTTTTGCTAGTGGCTTCCACCACTTTAGGCTTAACGACCTCTCCCCCGTTCCAAAAGTTTTCTTCCACCACGGCCGAGTCCTTAGCTGAGCCTTCAACCACATCCCCTTCCATGGCCGATGGTTGATCCGGCTTGGCCATGAAAGACAGGGGTAGCGTGAACACCATGTTAGAAGACAGGCCTACTGGAATTGTCCCGAATTGGATTGGCGAAAAACTAGAATCCGACCCATCTCCATCGGACTCAATCATCTTGTCCACCGTACTTGTCCCCTTTTCCTGTGAACTTTCTGGTCGGACTCTCTCCTTCCGAGGTTCGGTGGGAGCAATCGGACCCCCTACCTGATTCTTCAACAACTGGCGTTCCCGCTCGGCCTGTCGCATTCTCTGATATCTTCTTTTCTGGGACTTGCTATATTGCGGCCGTGCTGGGAACTTGGAGTGTTCAGCTCTATGCCATTTTTGATCTTCTACCCTAGGCGGTAGCACCATCCTCGGGCTCCTTCCAAAAATTGTTGCTTGCATCCGAGGCCTTGGAATCACTTGGGAACTACTTTCCCCCAGTCGGCCGTATTCTCTCTTGCCGACTTGGTATTCCAACGGATGTTTTGCACGTCACTCGGGCTTGGCCTGGCCTTGCCACGGTAATGACAATCTTTCATGTACGGGCCTTCTCGGGCTTGAGCCCCGATGTTCATAGCTTCTCGGGCTCGAGACTTCCTTCTTGATGTCGGCCTTGCACCTCGGGCAAAGGCCTTGTTCGATGAATTCCAGCTGTCGCCGTAGATCGGCTATCAGATTATCCGTGCTAGATTTAGCCGTCTCTTCGTCAGCTTTCTGTACTTCCGTTTTGCGTTCTTGGTGACTCTTTCGGAGGTCATGTATTGTAACCTTTGGCCCATTGGTGGCCGAAGTAGCAATTTGTTTACCCTCCCTTTGTGTTGGCACAAATTCCCCGTCAGATAAGTCAATCTTCAGTCTCGGCCTTGACAGCCTAGTCAGGTCGGGCATCACCATGTTTGTGCCCGTAATCTGAGGAAAAGGATTCGCATCGATCCCCATTGCTTTGTCCGAGAATTTGAAGACCCCCTTCTCGACGTTTTCCTGTATAAAATTGCGAAAAACAACACAATTGTTAGTAGCGTGCTTCCAAGAATTGTGCCATTTACAATATTCTTTATTCTTTATGTCATCGGCCTTTGGGATCCGATGACCTTCACTTAGCTTGATCACTTTATCAGCCAACAGGGCATCGAATATTTGATCAGCCATTGTTATATCGAAAGTATAGTTTTTCCCCGCCTCGAACGCCATCTTCTTTGCAGCAGCGTTATTATTAACAGGCTTGTTCAAGGCGTTACATACGATTGGCCGTTTGCAAATTAGTTCGGCCATATCGCATTTTGTTTCAAGGTCACACTCTGCCAAGTGGACCTCGTAATTGGGGTCTTTGTAATATGTTCCCTTGGAAGAGTTCTTCTTCTCCTGCTCATCCAAGAGAATGCGTTCATAGCGACCCGCCCGTGTGGCAAGCTCGAACAGATCACGGAAGTCATTTCCTTCAAACCTCTTGCGAAGCTCAAAGGACATGCCCCCCATGGCCATCTTTGCATACTCCTCCTCGGGCAACACTGTCTTGCAGCGGTATTTTGCCTTTCGGAAACGGGCTATGTATGTTTCCACGGTCTCCCCCACAAGTTGCATCATTCGCGACAAATCTGCCAATGATGTCTCGGGCTCGGTCCTATAGAACTGTCCGTGAAACAACTCCTCCATCCCTTGCCAAGTTAACACCGAATTGGCTGGGAGGTTGACGTACCACAAAAACGCCATGCCCGTTAGCGAATTTGGGAAAAGTCTCAACTTCAATGGGTCACTGTGACCCACATGGCCGCATTGAACAATAAAACGGCCAATGTGCTCAACTGAGGACTGTTCACTCTCTCTTGAGAATAGAGTGAAATTCGGTACCTTATACCCCTGAGGAAATATGACTCGGTCAATCTCCGGCGGGTACGGCCGTCTGTAAGTCGGCCTTTCCAGTCTCCGCATAAATGGGCCATACTCCTCGTGTATGGCCGCTACCAGCTCTTCCCTATTGATGGGTTGAACTACGGGCTGAACATTCCTTATCGGGGGTATCAACGGCGGCGGTCCGTTCTGTTGGTTATTCTGGACTTGATGGGTCCAAAACCCACCGTTGTTCCTCTGCCCCCCATTGCCATTCCCTTGGGGCTGTGTGTGGCCGACTGAACTTTCAGTCTGGCCAGCAGATCCTCCAAACCCTGGTGTCGCCGATCCGTTGGGATCGGTGACCACCATACTGCCAGCGATACCGGTCTGTGACTCAGATTGCTTTCCTGAGCCATTTCCGTCTCTTAGGTTCGGACAGACATATGGTGGGCTCTTCGGCTTATCGGACTCCAGCGAGGTACCCGAGCCCGAACCGTTGACCTGTTCTCCTCTCCCTCCGGCCTTATAGGTTTCAATCAACTTTCCGATTGTTTCTGTTAGTCGGTCCAACTTCACGTGAGTGGTCCTGGTTTCATGGATCAGATCAGTCTGACTTTTATGGATATCGGTCGTTTGCTGCATGACCGATTTGAGGTTGCCCATAGAACCTATGAGCGCGTTGTACTCCTGCCACATGGGCTCTACGTTGGCCCTCATGGCTTCCGAGATGGCTTCTAACGTGATACTACCGTCCTGTGGAGAATGGCCGGTGCTCTCCTCCGTGGGTGGATCCATATGCTGATCGTCCTTTGTCGTCTTATCTTTCTTCGGAGGCATGATTTGACACTGTGGGTCCCACCGGGCGTGCCAAAAATGTTTGCTCTAATTTGCGCGGGCGTGCCAGAACCAATCTGTGGTTCGGTGTGTGTGTGTGTAAGCGTGCAAACTAATTTCCTATCTGCTCGTGTCAGTGATACACAAGGCTTTGGTAAATCTGACTTCTAAACTGGTGATTGTGTGTAGTGAGTAGGAAAGTACCCTCACTAAAAGTCCTTTAGCAGTACTGAAGCGCACAAGCTAAAAAGTATCAAGTTTAAACAAGTTAAACAAATCACAAATGGTTTAATAAAAGTAGATTTTATTAAATGCTTGGAAAACTAAAACAGATCTCAAGAACAACAGAATGGACTGATTATTTAAAAGAAACAGAGAATAAAAATAACAAAAAGACACAGAACTAATTGTTATTAAAGTTAGGAAACAAAGACTTAGAAAAAGTGCTCTGAATGCCTTGAATGTGCTGAATACTGAATGCTGTGTATGCTTTGAACGTGATGAATGCTGTGTATGCTTTTGTCGAAGAGACGCGGAGTCCTTTGCTCGAAGGCCTGCCTCTATATTTATAGCGGCCTGAACTGATTCCTATTTGAACTATGATTCCTTCTCTTACGCCCCAATCTACTGATTGATTGGCTGATTTGAAGGAATCCTTCTAAATCACCATCTCCTTCCTTATCCAGAACTTACTTGAATTAATCCCTTTAATTTAGGGATTAAATGCTCCAATCCAGCTGGCAACTAACAACTCCTTTCCCAGACGGACTCTTGTTTCCAAAAACTCTCAGAGACGACGTCATCATGCCAGCTGTGAATAGCAACGCCCCGTCCCTCATCAATCGACCTCTCCCTCGTTGGATGAATCGGGCTCATGACTATTTCCATGTCCGATCATATTTCTTCAACTTCTTATGATCAATCGGACAAACTCTTCCTTTTCATAATGTCCGATCAGTTATAACGTTGCTTTACTTTTCCATCGGGCTCTCAACATGATGAGTTATGTTCTCATAGCCCGATGATGCTTACACTTGCCACATGCTCCCATCGGACTCTCCTCATCTCCCAACAATTGTTCCCCCCATCGGGCTTACCTCTTGAGTCCGATGAGTCATCACTACTTGCCTCAGCGTCTCCTTCACCCAACTTCAACTCCACTCGGGCTCAAAAATCAATGACGGTTTTTGGGTGCAAACAAATTGCAATAGGCCAAAAGCTCTCATGAACTTTTATCAATCGCTATTTTTTGTGATTTAATTACATATAACAAAGAAGCTGCCAAACGGTGAAGAAGGGGTATTGTTGAGCTCTTTGATAGATTTCTGTCTTTTATTGAGCTTTGCAACTTGCTGGAGTGTGTTGTACCTCAGATTTTTTCCATGTCCAATAAAACTCCCTTTTGATTGACCAAAAAATGAAAACAAGGGACAAAGTAAAAAGGTCTAACTACAGGGGGGTGCATATGTAATTAACCCTTTTTCCAAAATTTTGACTTTTTTGTCAATTTTAATGACCAAAAGTGACGGAAAGGGGAAATTATCACAAAACTTTAGTTGATGGACCAAAATGCCAAAAAAAATAAAAAATAAAAAATTTATTTAAGGACCAAAGTGTCAAATATGGTATAGTTTGAGAGTGCAAAATGCATTTTACCGCACGGTAACCTGCTCATCTACATCGACCTAAGCCTTGGAAATTCAAGAGAGATCATCTCCAACCACATTACCTAAAACTTCTCTAATTTTTAGCCAAAATAATTAAAAAATTATTTTAGATAATCATTTTTAAGCCCCCAACTCCAATCATGTTCTCTATTATAGGGAGGTTTGTATTATTATATAATTATTTTTTATACAAAAGTTGATAATCTTAATGCACTCTCTCGTCTTAAATGAATATGGTATGTATTATTTTTCATTATTTACTTATGGGCAATTACCCGTATTCACACTCTCTCTCCTCAAATGTGGAGAACCAAAAAAAAATTCTCCAAAATGGAGAACCATTTGGGGAACCCGTTGGAGCTCAAAAATACACTTGAATTACCCAAAATAACTAGAAAGTGACTATGAATAATGTGATTGGAGTTGCTATCCACTCTAGATCTCACCTTATGCATTGAGGATGACTATGTGCATGGGAACGGTAATCGGGAGATTGGGTTAGGCAAAACTGGCTAAATGTATTTTTACTCTGAATTCGTTCCACTCCGTTTAGTCATTCATATCAACACTTAATATGCCATTGAGTAATGTTTGGGACACTCTTTCACACTCAAAAATCATCAATACCTTGAGGTGGACCAATAAAATAAGAGATAGAGACTATGGGGTCCACTGTCAGTTTCTTCTCATTGATCCACCTCAGGATGTGGATGCTTTTTGGGTGTGTAAAGGTGTACCCCTAGCACTATTGATATTCCATTAGCCAATTAAGCTCCACTCCGTCCCTTCCCGCTTAAGCAATTATTCTCATATAAATATGGATCATCCAAGTGAACTGGATAGATTAGGAACTAAATTTAAGTTTTGGGTTTAAATTTATTCCTATCTGTTAGAGAAGCCTAAACCAAGTAGGGTTCTAAGACTTTGTTCACACCAAGTTGTATTTGGTGTTTGGGCGTGTCAGAATCTACTAGGATTCAGTGTGTGTGTGTGTGTATATATGTGTGTGAACTTGTAATTTTTGAGATAATGAGTAAGACTAACTTTGAATCAAACTATTGTGTACAATAAACAAGAATTAAATCTACTAAAATCCTCAAATAGTATTGAAGCATACAAGTTTGACGCATGCTAAAATCATACAAGAAGTACCTCGAGTGCTGCATTGAACTTCATTTTCATTGATGGTTTGATTACAGATACTTGAAGGATTGAAAAGTACAAACGAAGAGATTCATACAACTGAAAGCAAAGGAAAGAAATCCAAACTGTTGAATGCTTATATGGATGCTCTGAATGCTGGTTTCAAGTATGAGTTGTGCGAGAGAGTGCTTTGATGCTACACCCTTTGTATTTATAGTGTAAAACCAATCTTTAACTGCTCTAATCGTGCTTCCGTGATTTTCAGTCTCAATGCCCACGTCCGGGTACACGTGTTCAACACAGCTAATGTCTATCGGTCGCACTGGTCCGATTTACCTTCTGTTTGCTATATTTATGGTTCGGGCGTGCCAGAGCCTTGTTAGGTAGACCCAAACTAATAACACAAAATTTCCTAAAAGCACTTGTGTGAGTGATACACAAGGTTTGAAAATCTGACATCTAACGGGCGATTGTGAAAGGTGAGTAGGAAAGTACCCTCACCTAAGGTCCCTAGACAGTGTTGAAGCACACAAGTCTAGCAAGTGATGAAGAGCATAAATTAAATAAAAAGAGCATTTTATTTAATTAAAATAAGGAAGAGAAAATTACAATGATGTAATTTAAATGCTAAGAAAACCTAAGAAAAAGAATGATAAGAGTGCTAAGAATGCTTTGTAGAATGCATTTGTCGAGGTGACACGGAGTGCTCTGAAAGCTTGGCCTGCCTGTTGATTTATAGCGGCCTGGACTGATTGAGATAAGGCAAGTAATTATCCTTCATAATTATCTGGTATAAAAATACCAGATTTATCTCCCAAAATCTGTTCTTGACTTCCATATCTTGAATATTATATATATATATATATATAATGAGGCGATCAAGTGCGGACCACTAACGTGCGGACCAAAAACGGACCACTTTTAGCGACGAAATTTTCACTTTTAGCGACGAAATTTTTCGTCACAAAAAGTGATCACATTTTGTGACGAAAATTTTTGTCGCTAAAAGTGAAAATTTCGTCGCTAAAAAGCGGTCCGTCCCAAACCCGTCCCTTTAAGTCCGTCGGAGATCTGGACTGTATATATATATATATATATATCTTGTATTTTGAATGTGGTCCATATTTGG
Source organism: Hydrangea macrophylla (assembly GCA_033977485.1). Lineage (NCBI taxonomy): Eukaryota > Viridiplantae > Streptophyta > Magnoliopsida > Cornales > Hydrangeaceae > Hydrangea > Hydrangea macrophylla. Next base: position 16,152,928 of record CM066983.1, read on the forward strand.
TCTTGATGCGTCTAACTTCCCCTCCAAGTAAATGATATACTTTCTAAATCTCTTAATATTATCTTCCATAATCAGATAATATTATCTTAAATACAGGAGTATTAATCAAGAAATATCTCCTTATCTTGATATGGAAATTCAAATCACATCACTGTATTTGTTTCCCTGTCAGATTCTAATTGAGGTACTTGAATTGAAAACCAATACACATTGCCCGACTGAAACGGGACTGTGGCCTACCATGACAACACGTTGCCAAAGTGACCAAATTCACTAGTCAATCCAAGTAAGATGGCTGACATCATGTAGTGACTTTGGGAAATTATGTTATACGGCTGAATTCGTGATGCTTGAATGCAAGGCAGGATTTGTGTAGTGCCCGATAGAATGACTTACAAGAATGCCCAGCCCGATAGGCTGACTTTCCATTCCCATGCCTTTGCTGAATGTGTTTAAGACCAAAGCCAAGTGTGGCCCACCATGCAATACATCAGCATGTCCAGAATTGTCAAAGGAGTTGAATTGGTGGCTGAATATGGGCCCATCAACCTCATTGTGGCGAAAACGTGCAAGCCTTTGTACTAATGCCCGATTGAACATGTCAATTTGGGCTTGGGCCGATGCAAGTGATGAAGGCTAATTTAGCCTCTTGTCAGCCTTGAGGCTTGGAGTCATTAGTGGGCCCATCCAGAGACGGATCCAGGAATCTAGTTTAAGGGGGACGAAAATATACGGGAGTTTGAGGACAGCGTCCCCGAAAGAAATTTTTTTTAGTGTTTACTTATACATTTTTAACAATGAGATAACTATATAAGGAGAGAAAAATACAAACAATTTGAATCAACAAGGTATGGAGCAATTTGTAAACTAAATTCAGAATTTACATTTATAAATACACCAAACTTTTTCAAAAAATCATATATACACATCATTTTTTTAAAAAAAATCTAAGAGGGGGGGGGGAGGCGAGCTTTATAATTTAGAAAAAAAATTTAGGGGGGGCAAGAACATGTATTTACGAATTAACACTAGTATAATTAAGTATTTTTTTCCAAATTCAAGGGGGCCCCCCTAGATCCATCCTTGGGCCCATCATGCTTTTCCCAAAATTGACCAAAATTAGCCCCAGCCATGGAGCCCGATAGAATAGCTGCCACATGAAGTTGTGCCCGATCAAACAAGGAACTATTGTTGAGTTGACCAATTAACTAAGGACCGTATTTATAAAATGGTTAGTCAAAGTGACCAAAATTAAAGCACAGCCCGATGGAAGGTTGTAGCCTATTTTAATTTCTCAGCAAACCCACGTGGATATGTGCATCAAATTGGCCAAACTTTCAGCCTCATCATTAGGGTGGCCCACCGCTTGACTTTATGTATGTTGATCCCATGTGGTATTATTATGAGCATGGCCCACAATCTAAAAAATGCAAATAAGTGATCAACATTGATCATCCCGATGGCCAAAATACGTATGACAGTCTGATTGAACAAGAACCAAATGGTTGGCAGCCCGTTTGACAAATCAGTCTGAATAGATGTGCACAGTCCGATTGTAGTCAGCCCGATCAATTTTTGAACCAGTCACTTAGCCATTAATTTATGTCATCGGTCTCATGAGTCCGATTAAAATATTCCAATCGGCCTCAACCAACTTTGATTTAAAAAATGTATTTTTTAGGTACAAACACCTTCCTCCAGATCGGACAGGTGAGTGGCCTTTGCTAACTTCTCTTGGCTCATCCCCCTCCCAGACCGAACGGAAAGATACCTCTTCCCTGATTTGTCTTGGATTGACGTTGGGCATTATTTACCTTGGTCTAGTTATCCCTGGGCTGAGCCCATTCCTTACACATTGTCAACATCGGTCCATGCTAATTGACCAATGGGCCGAGCAGATTTTGGGTGTTAACAGACTTTATGTATATGGAATAAGTCTACAGAAAAAAGAAAAAAAAATACAAAAGTGAGTTTATTTCCTATTACCTCTTGGCTTCTCACGATCTATTCTCCTTTTCTATAGTTAGTAATATGCCCTAAAAACCAAATGTTAGAAGAAGTATTTTAGCAATATTTCATTAATTAATAATCTCATTATTTAAATGGCAAGATTATTAATTAGCATGACTAATTTATATTGTATAATTATCATGACAAGTCCATATAATTGAAATTGAAAAGAATCTTGAAGAGTTAAGAAAGAAGACCTTATATTTTCCGATGGACTTAATTCTTAAAATGTTCTTAACTGTGGGGATTGCTCATTGGACATTAATAATCCGATTAGACTAAAAAGTGTCATGTTTATTTTGTTTGCTAAAATATAACCTGTCTTAAGTCATCAATGTGGAAATACTAGAACTGAGACATGGGTACTGATTAGTTTAACCAGAAGTATATTCATGTATTGTTGGATATACTGAATTACACGTAAAGACGTGTGAGCGTAGACAAGAAATATGTCATTCTCAAATTAAAGAGAGAAAATGCCTTACGTGGCCCTCTAAGATATTACTCAATTAAGTTCCTTAGCCTAGGAAGGGTGAGAATTAGAAAAGACATAGGGTAGGTGCTGGGTTATAAACCAATAATAGTTGACGGGATGTTTATGTAATTTGTCGTTAGAAGGGGGCATTGGAAGAGCCCTGTTGTGAAGGTGTACAACAGCAAGGGACATGAACGGAGCGGGAGAAAGGAGATCAAGCTGCTGAACCGACAGTTCTACAGAGGCTCACTTTCCTTGTCTACGGACTCTTAGCTCTTAACCAACAAAACCCTTACCGAATCCAAGCCCATGATCACAAACATCTTCTGGTTACACACTTCTCCAAACGTCTTCTAACAAACGTCTATTCTGGTGACTGAAATTTACTAACGTCTACGGAGGCTAACTGAATCCTTACCAATTGAAATTACACACTTCTCCAATTGAAATTTCACAAACATCAAATTTCCGAGAGAGAGAGAGAGAGATTTACACACTTCTCCTAAAGCATCTTCACTCCAATGTTTAGGCAAATACATAAGAGGCAAGAAGTACCAACTAGATTCCACTATAACAATCGTTCGGATCCATAAGTACAGATAAACAAGACTACTAGGTGTTACGAATATCAAGAGTCACTCACGCACGTTTAGGCGGAACATATTGCACCCGCTCATCTTCACACAGATTCTGCAAATTTGGAAACAAAATTTTTTGTTGAAATCAGTTTCATGCAATGTCATAAAGCCATTCAAAAGAACGCTCAAACGAACTCAACCGATTTAACAAAGTTGTCCAATCTAGCTTTGCTTCATCAAATCAATTGCACCTGAGGTAATAAGCTCCCACTGGTTTCTATGTCCAAGACTAGGTAAAACTAAGATATGTTTCATGGAACTGAATGACAGACACTTCCATTATGATGGCTTTTCACAGACCTATCCATTTAAAGTGACTAATATGTACTAGTCAGAAAATACTGAACTGCTGAAACCAAAGTTGCAAAGTCAACTTTAAGCCAGCATGTCAATGAATCTAGAGTCTTGGTAAAGAGAAGTGAGGTCCATAAAATCCACTAGTGTTTTTTTTTTTTTTTTGGGATAATTAGTGCAAAAAGGACATTATGATACAATTTTTCTTAAGAGTTCAGGACAATTAAGATTCTTGATTAGGGAAAAGTCATCCATACAAAAAAATTAACTGAAATTTCAATTGGTATACACGAATATTAAGTGCAATTTTACTTAACACGTACATGAATATTAAGTGAAATTTCACTTAACTCAGCCCTTTAGGGACTTTTTAACAAATTAATAAACAAATTGGACTTTAAACTCTTAAACAGTTACTTCTAAGAACTTTCGTCTAAATTTCTTCTTCTTCTTTTTTTCTCCCAATAATGGCTCGTGGTTGGTGCCGGACTGATATTCTATATTCAAACTGATCTTAATACATTAGATTATCATGGATGAATGAGACAACCCAATAGAAAATGGGAGTGGAACATGATAGAACAGCTCTCACCATGTGCTGGAAATTGCACATAGTTATTGCCGTCGAACATAAAGAATATGAGAGTCCAAACCTGCAGATCCTCTGGGAGTGCCTCTGAGACTGCAAGGGTGTAGCAACCAGGGACAAATCTTCCTGTAAACGTTTAATAGAATAGTATATTCAAAAGTGACCAAAATCCAAAATTCACTACAAGAACAAACAATCAAATGCCAAATAATCCAACGGAGCATATGCGAAAAAAAATAAATAAATAAATAAAAACAAATAAAAGTAAAAATATAAGATACGAAAACAATAAATGGATAATTGCATTATGTAAACTGTCATCTCAAAACTTTGATTGTCACATTGTCTTAGTGTCACAGCAAGACAAAGGGAAAAGATCAATAAGAATCTAGTTTCTCGGCACTAGGATGTTAATGTCCTAATCATTTGATTCTTGACCAATCATGTCAGTAAAAGCAGTAGTAGAAGTAGCAGCAGTAATTGAATGATAAGACAGCAGCAGTAGCAAAAGCATCAGAAAAGAACAGTACTGCCAGCAATAATCAAAGAGGTACAGGTAAAAGAATTTTGTTCAGCACATCATTAACTGATTGGAGAGTTTGTCCTTCCTACGTGGCAAGCTTGTTCCCTCATGTCGAAGTATGGTCCTTGATTATCTAACCTAATGAACTACATCTCTATGGCATGTGGATTCAGAAGTCTGTCAAAATCATTCCAACTCATGAATTATCATCTCGCTAAATGTAGTAGAATCAATAAAGGTTTCGTTGAGCACAAACCACCTTTAGTTTAGCATGTTAGGCACAGAACAGAACCTATTTAACAAAATAAAAAGGAAAGAGGAAAGAAGGAAGCAAATATACATATTATTGTAAGTACCTATAAATTCTATAATCTATCTATAATCTATTACCGATTTACACAAACCTCCCCCGTATTTTGGAAAATTACATGGACCTCCGTCGAAGTTTAGAGTTGTGTTAGTGTTACACTCGCCTCCCGTCCATTAGTCAACCATAAGTTGACACAACCGAAAAGTTAATTTTTTGATATTGACTACTTTACCCTTTTAACTTTTTAAAAAAAAAAAAAAAAAACCACCTTAAAACCAGCACACCCACACCCAACTACCGCCATCACCAACTTGCAGCCCAAGATCCACCTCTACAGTATCAATCCCACCAATTAGCAAACGTATCTCATCCCAGATCCGCCAATTCGCAGCATCAATTATATCCTCAAATCTACTACCATTGCCGCCACTATGGTACCACCACAGTACTACTCTCCCAACTTCTCATTCCAAGAATCCAGCCAAACGAGAAAGTCCCCCAGTTTCACTTTTCTGTCTATAGAATTACAGAGTTTCTTCAAATTTCTATTTCTTCTTGTATAGTTAACACAAAGTCAATTGGATATGACGATAATTTCAATTTTTGTGGTGGGTTCTGCGATTGGATGTATTTGGAAGTGGTGATTGAATGTGTAGATAGATAATATGTATATATACTTGTCATGTAGGTTTGGAGGAAGACCATTTTTCAAGTCCCATGTGTTGTTAACTTCTCTAGCATGGCCCATATACAATTAATCATACATACAGAAGTATAGAAAGAGACAAGAAGAAAGGGGTTTTTGAACCTCACAAAAGCTGCCCAAAGAATCTACATCTCTAATGATCTCATTCTCTCTTTACAAAGAATCTTAGTTTTTCAGTTGAAATCGCCATCGGTAAGTGCGGTGTCGCCGGTGACATTGTGGTTGGTGCATTTGGAATAGAACAAGCGATGGAGGAATATAAGAATATGCTGAACAGAGTTGTTTTGGAATATCAAGTACAAGGGCAATCTTGTCCTTTTCCTTGTTTTTTCGACCTGATATTATGCAAAATAGTAAATTCTGTGTCACTGTCACCCACTGACAAGCTATGTTACAAGGACTCTTCTTAATAAGTTGAAGTACCCATGTCGGACATCTGACACTCCGACAAGGGTATGGGATACGACACTTTTGGTTGGACACTCACCAAGAAGTGTGTTAGTAATTTGTATAATAATAGTATATTTAAGTCTTGAATTATGTTCTTTCTGCTACAGAATTCTTTCAAAAATCTTATTGTTACATAAAAACACTATTTTCTCTCAGAAACATAAGAAAATATTGATTTATTGCCTTGTCCCTGTATCCTTCGCTTCATAAATTTGGGAAGTCCGACACTTGGACACATACCCGCACCCGACGTTCATATCCGAGTCCATGTAACACAGCTGACAAGGGAGGTCAGTGTAATTTTTTAGAATACAAGGGAGCTCCATGTAATTACGCCACACCTCAGGGGAAGTGAGAGTAATTTACCCCTTTTTATTAATAGCAACAAAATTCAATTTTATTGGTAAGACAAGAGTTTAAAACAAGAGATCAGGCTCCCAGATAACCAACCACCCCAAAACCTCCCACCCAAGAACTAAACAGCCCCTGCCCCCGAAAAAAAAAATGCAATCAAACAACCAAACACCTTGGAGGCTACTTGGAAAAGACAATCCCAACACCCATGCCTATAAAATCCGCAAAGACAAAATGAACAAAGAACACAACCAACTTCCCCGAAACAGCATCACATTGAAATCACCCAACAGTAAACAAAAAACAGTAGGAACAACAACCCCCCCCCCCCCCCAAACCAACAAAATATATATATATATATATATATATCAGAAATAGCAGAGTTACCAACAAGAGCAACAGAAAATTATCTTTCCACTTCCAGCAGCAACACCAATCCCGATCAGAATGAGAGCACCAACACACAAAAAGGCACAGCTCCCCAATCGTCAACAGGTTAAAAAACATCCAAGAGCACCCCTATGGGCACAGAGCACAGACAGAGAATCCCAACTGACAAAGAGGCCAAATTGACAAAACAAATACAATCAACAAAGATGCTGGTCAAATTGACAGAAACAAAATCAAACTAACAAAATAAAATGACCAAGAAAGAACGAAACCAGAGAAGAAATAAACTAGAAGCCCAAGATGGCAAGACGCGATGCAAAAACAGCACACACACACACACACAATTGACCGAGAGAGATGCTTATTAAGGCCCAAAGGAGACACCGAAAACCACACATCCATGAGGAACCTGTGAAACACAATAAAAACAAAAACAAAAGATAAACCAAAGAAGAAGAACACATGCAGAATACCCAGCGAACACAGACACACCTCACAGCCACAACCCAGACAAACCCCTCATAAGAAGCCGCTGATCCAAAAAGTAACCCACACCCAGCCCCAACCCACCTCAGACACACCTAGAAGAGTATGCCCAACCCCACCAGACGACCAACCACCACTAAAGCCCGATCTACAAAAAAATAGGAAGGTCCCCCTAACACACAATCATTAGAATAGAGCTCTTACCGGCACCGTTCTTCCAACCCCTTGTTTTGCTAGAAAGTCAGCTAATGAATTAGATTCCCTGAAAACATTAACCAGAGTCACATGCTCACCAAACGAATCAAATTCAGGATCCTATTGAGCGTATTGACATACTTCTAGCAAACCCTTCTAGCCCAAGTCACCGTTGCTGAATCCCTTCTTTCAACCCAAATTGAATTCCACAAACAGTTCAAGAGCTTCCAGCATTCCCTTAATCCATAAAAATTGGAATTTGCCCTTCGAATACCCGATAGAACATCCCATTCACATAGCCACTCCAATCCCTCAACACCTCACCAATTCCCGCAGGCCCAGGCTTTCCTACCGAAGACCCATCCTCATTATACTTCATCCAACCAACATTGGAGGAATCCACGAGGCCTTTCTCGCACATCAGGGTAGTATCAGGATAGGAGAAGCCTCCACAAAAATGGGGGTTGATCACATTGGCCGAGAACCATCCAGCTTCCTCGCTCCCATATTCAGAGGCCACTAGCTGTCTGACCATACCTCCATAGCCATTTTCCCAACAAAGCCTTGTTAAACAACCTCAAATCTTTGATTCCCAAACCACATGTCCGGATGGGACCTTTAGCTTTTTCTCATCATTCAAACCTCCCCAAAGAAAATCCCTCTGGATCCTCTCGAGCTTAGGGTGCTTTTCTATGAAGCACTGGTACTTCATTTTGAGTGAAGTACCGGTACCGGGTACCTGGGGGACACCGACACGCGTACCAAACGGCTGGGTACGTGTCAAGTACTCCTCCAGCGGTGTCCTGTTATTTTAATCCAAAGATTTTTGTTGGGTACAGCTCAAGTACGGCTAGGGTACGGCTCGTGAGTGAGAGAGAGAGAGAGAGAGAAGACTCACCTGGTTGGAGTTGTTTTCCTTGCAAGAGAGAGAGAGAGAGAAGAACTCCTGTTATTTTAAGCCAAAGATTTTTGTTGGGTACAGCTCAGGTATGGCAAGGGTACGGCTCATGAGTGAGAGAGTGAGAGAAGACTTACCTAGTTGGAGTTGTCTTCCTTGCGAGATCTCTCTCTCTCTCTCTCTCTCTCTCTCTCTCTCTCTCTCTCTCTCTCTCTCTCTCTCTCTCTCTCTCTCTCTCTCTCTCTCGTTGCGGCTGGGAAACCCTTTTCTGGGTCTGATGGAAGTAACGTAACCAAATGTGTATATATGTATAATTAATATTTAAATGTATTATGAATAGACCCCTTATATCGTTACAAATATTAAATACTTAGGCCAATATTTACTTATTTGCAAACATTCAGAACACTGATGTATACCTACTATTTAAATCCCAAATTTATGATTATTTCTAAAAAAAACCCACAAAGAAATCATAAATGTAATTTTTGTTTTTTTACTTATTTAATGTTTGTAGTATTTGTATTTGTAGTATATAAATATCTTAAAAAATAATTTTTATTCAACGTACCCTAGTCATACCCGTACCCTAGCACTGCTTTTAATAAGGGTAAGCTTACTACCCTTCGAAACATATTGTGTCTTCCACCCAACAAGCCGCTTCTGAAATTTTTCCACCACCTCGTCTCATACCACACAAGATCTTGGGTTGGCCCCAAGAGGGAGTCCCAAGTATGTCGAAGGTAAGGAACCCACTTTGCAACCCAGGCAGTCTGCAAGCTCTGCTAAAACATCAACGTCACCAACCGGGATGATTTCACTCTTACCCGGATTAATGTGAAGACCAAAAATAGCCTCGAAGGTGACCAAAATACATCTTAAGAATTTAAGCTGTCTCGATTTTGCATTAAAAAAAACAATGGTGTCGTTCGCGAACATAAGATGGGAAATGTCCACCCGAGGGAAACATGGTTCGAAAGTATCGGCCGAGTCAACTCGGTATCGAAGGAGTCCGTGACGAGACATTAGTCCGATACAATGAAATACACAAACCTTATCATATCGCGAGATGTATCAACCATCTTGGCCAATACAATCGCATATCGTCTCCATCTCGCCATTCGTCTCGTGATACAACCGAGACGACTCGCGATACTCGAGTAAAAGATGAGATCTCACCAGATATGTATTGTGAAGCTGTTGGGTTCACTTCTCTCTCAGATCTCGTTTCGAGCCTCCATCTCTCAGATCTATTTTGATTCAAACCACTATAGCTCCATCACTCAAACTTTGCTTCGATTCAAACCCTCCCATAGCTCCATTGCTCACTAGATCTAATTCGATTCGATTCAATTCGAACCTCCATCGCAGATTTGCAACCTCCGAATCTCCATCGCAGATGTCTTGGCCGAATGTAAGATGTCGTGTCATTTTTTTTTCTTCTGTGTTTAGGTATGGGTTAGTTAGAACACAAGAAATGAGAAAATATTATATTGATATTGATTGATTACACATATACAAGACTCGCACCCCTATATATATAGGGTTGAGATGAAGATAAGACTAAACCAAATTATGGAGATAAGACTAAATCAAATCCTACCAAATCACAAATCTATCCCATAAAATCATGAGATTTATATCCTAACCAAAAAAAATAAAATCATCCCTGATTAATGGGATTACAATCAAATTTGGGATTATTTTCCAATATTCCAACACTCCACCGCAAGTTAAGTCACGGAAACTTAATGAAGTGAGTAGTGACCAACATGAATTTAGACTTTGAACTTGAACAACGAAGATCTTCAATGATACCACCGAACAATCAAACAACCATAATCAAGATATGTGCCGATCCCAGTAGAAGCGAAACAATTAATCAATCGAACATTGCTAGGACCACTCGGTGCAACAGAAACGAACAAGCCCTAACACACTTAATTAAATTTTCAACCCCCAACACCCCCCCCCCCCCCCCCCCCCCCCCCCCCTCAAACTGAAGGTGGTAATGAAAATAACAACCGAAGTTTGGAATGGAAATTACAACCGAAACAAGACAGTAACAAGTGACAGAAAATGGTGATATCAACGAGAAGTGGGATATACAATCCCTAAGATTGGCCAAGGTGGAAACAATATCCACCAACAAGAAGAAATTATGGATCAACAATGTCCATAATATTGGCCAAGATGAAATATATTCACCATCAACAACAAGAAAGTGGGACAAAACCCACAACATCATCACCAAATATCTGCCCAAGAACAGTTAAACAAATGTTGTAATATTCCAACTGAGACAAACGAGTTGAAATCCACCTATACCGAACCAACAAAGCAGCACAAATCAATCAACCACCACTAACAAAGGACCAAACAAGGTCTAACATCAAAAAGTATCATCCAAACAGTCCAAGGAGAGCACAAAACATGACCAAAAAAAGATGTTGTAATTTTTTAAAAGGTTGGGGTGGTTCTGTAAATATCAAAAGTTGTATTTGAAAATTTCAACAAATTTGGGGGCTGAAATTAAAATATCAAAAGTTTTGGGGGGTGAAACTGTAAATTTCAAAAAATGGGGCTAAAATATAATACTGGAAACATTTAGGGGCTGAACTGAATTTTTGAAAGGTGTGGGGCTTGAAAAAATAAAGAATGAAAGAAAGACAGCAACAGCAACAGGATCAACAATAGCAGCAGCAAGAATCAACATCAATCCAAACCAGCCACAAACAGCAACAATGGCCGAACCACTATTTCACCCAAAAAAAATAGCTTCTGACAACCCAAGTGGCCATGGATCCTTCAAACAAGCACTTTTAGGACCATATCGCACCCCTACGGAACAAAACCAAGCATCAAAAATTGGTTGGGACCCTCTAAATCTCAAATCTGAAAATATGGTTTCAAAAATCCGAAAATATTCAAAAAAAATAGAAAAAACGATACAAACAACCTCAAATCAGAAAACGGAGAACACCACGAGGCTCAGAAAGAAGAGGCGAATCTAGGCATGTAAGTTTTGGTCGGAAAACTCGCCGGAAAATGATGATGTAATCATGACATCATCCCCGAAAAATCGCCATCAGTGGTTGCCTATAATGACAACAGCTTCAGAAGGAGATGGGCTGTTTTGGGAGGACAACGAGAGATAATAAAAAAGATACGACAAGAATG